>JAMXKT010000094.1:2400000-3600000 GCA_024211575.1 Phytophthora melonis | reverse complement strand
AGTAGGGATGTTAAAAATTTAATCGTTACGATTGGGTATCTCAATTCAATCGGATTTGCACGATCTCAAGTCGGCCTGTTCCTCAAATCGACCGAATCGTCTGAATCCGACTCGATCCAATATAAATCGGACAGGCTTAAGACCTGCAGGATTTAGTTTTTCACTACATTGTCATTCAACTAGTTATAACAGGTAAAACGTGTAAATGCGAGTCGATACAGTCGATTTGAATCGAATCGATTCGATCGAGTCGGATCGAAGTGCTTATCCGGATCCGGATACACAATCTGGTCTGGCCATGCGGCTCAGAGCCGCCTGAACACTCTACAAATCCCCCCCCTCCCCCGAGTTGCTTCGTTACGACCGTGACCAAGGATGGCAGACACGCAAGGCGACACTCTCGTCGATGACGGAGATATCCATGATGCTGATGGTGAAGGCAACAACAACGCTGTAGAAAGATCCACTACGTCCAGTGAGCTTAGGTCACGCAAGCGTTCCGACATCTGGCCATTTATCAACGAGCTTGGTAATGGCAGATACTCCTGCAAGTGCTGCGAGCGTGAGGGCAAAACACAGGTCTGGAACTCGACGGCCCACACAACAATGCGCAACCATCTCAAGCAATACCACGGAGACGAGTACGGCGGTGGTGCGGATGCAAGCACATCAAGGCAGACGGATCTATTCTACCATGGCTTCGAACGTATGGTGAAACAGCGTCTAGGGAGTGACTTCTGCAAAGCCGACGCCGATCGAGCTCTGGTTGACTGGGTAGTGTCGAACGCTCAGCCATTTTTGACCGTCGAGCAGCCCAAGTTCATCGCTTTCTGCGCAACTTTGCAACCGTCCTACAAGGTACCTTGCCGCCAGACAGTCCGAAGCCACGCAATCCAGCGCTGGAAGGTGGAGAAGAACTTGGCTCGGAAGGCTATCCTGCGCTGCCTCATTTTAGAGGATGTTGGTGCGAGTCGTACGAGTATTACCACCGATTTGTGGACGTCTCCAGCTAAAAAGGGCTACATGGTGGTCACGCTGCACTGGATTGACGCCAACTGGAACCTGCGATCCGTCATCATAGGATTCATACGCGTGGAATACCCCCATACTGGTGTTCGGCTAGCTGACCACCTCCTCGACGTTGTGAAATCCATGAATGGAGTGCTTCTACTCACTATCTGGGCGATCACTACCGACAATGCTACGAACAATGCAAGCATGGTGCGGTCGATTAAGGCAAAGCTGCCTCATGAAGTTGAAGCGCACGCTGAAGCGTCGATGCCGTCGTCAGCTGCTGCCATGACGGCCGAATCAAGCGCAATTGTTTCCGAGCCACACGATGTCTTTCAAGTACGATGTCTCGCGCATGTATTGCAGTTGGCTGTAAAAGAAGGCCTAAAGGTGTGCTCCATCGTAGACACGAGTATTGGCCATATCCGAGATGTACTGAAGAAGCTGACGGAATCGATAGCGCTGAACGAAGAGCTGAAAAGGGTGTGCAAGGTGTTGAAGGTCACCTTTCGTCAGCCTGAACTCGACTGCGTTACTCGTTGGAACAGCACCTGGGAAATGGTGCTGTCAGCCATACACCTGCGCAAGCCGATTGAGGAACTGCTCCACCGCATCCGTGAAGGTCACGAAGGTTACACGGACTACGCCATCAAAGCCGACGACCGGCTTGCTTTTCCGCTTGAGACGAAGCCTGGGCAATGCTGACCGAGTTCTGCAGCTTCCTTACACCCGTAAAGGCCGCAACTACCATGATGTCTGGAAAAAACTATCCAACCTTTGGCATGGCTGTGGTCGTCTTTACTCTCATCTCCAATCACGCTACCAAGGTGGCGCTCCATGCTAACTCCAGCTTCACTGCAGACTTCGCGTCGGCATTCAAGTCGAAACTAGACGAGTACACGGCGCATGTAAAGAGTCGCGAAGCTCAGATAGCCGCCGTTTTGGATCCACGGGCAAAGTCACTTCTCCCAAGCATAGTTGACAACATGGATACAATCCGACAGTACGTCTTGGACGAGTATGACTCATCCTACAAAGCCCGATTTGAGCGCCAGCAGCAAGAGGTGAGCAGCCCTCGACTCAGCCAGCAGGAAGAACGCGACGCAGCACTTGGAGAGGCGTTATTCCAGCTGATTGACGACACGTTCGGGTCTGACGAGCCTGCCAGCTTCGAAGGAGAATCATTCGCATCAGAGCTGGACCGTTGGATGGCGCACCGCGACAAAACAATGAACTCCAAGACGAGCAGCCACGAAGTTTGCGCGTGGATGAGAAGCTTGGACCAGTTTCAAGAATTCAGCTCATGGCCCGTGACTTTCTTGCAGTCATGGCGACTTCAGTTCCTAGCGAGCAGGCTTTTTCAGCAGCTGGCACAACAGTAAGCAAACGACGCGCACGCCTCGGTGACGACGCCGTCACAGCCATCTCGGAGATGCAATCATTTCTGGATTTCAACGAAGCAACTCTCAAACTTGAAGCCGACGGGACCAACGAATAGCCATTACCCACACGCCACCTCCATAAGCACCCAAATACACGCTATTGATTCATCATCCCTCCTGTGCGATTCATTTCGACGACTCTAAACCACCGGGCATCTTGCTCGCCAGCATCTTTGCGATTAGAGCGCTCGTCACCTTGCCGGGCGACGCGTAGTCGGGGAACTTGCCAGCAAGCTCGACCAGCTTCATTTCCGCCGCATCATCCGGACCCGAGCCGAACTCCTTCTCCAGCTCGCCAACGATCTCGGTCTGCACCGCAGACTTACCAGCGGACAGCTCCTTGATCGTGGCCGTCTCAGGGACCTCCGTGAACGCCTTGCTGAACTGTGCCGCGAGCATCGCCAGCAGAGCGTGTTTCGCCTCCACGGGCTTGTCAGCCGCCGTAGGGATCGACACCGGAGCCGGGTTGAACGACATGCCCAGCGGCCATCGTCGGGCGGGCCAGTGAAATGCCAGCATGACAGCGCATCACGCTGTCATCCAGCCACTTGCGCGCGTCCGCATCGCTCTTGAAACGAGCCTGCGGCGCAAGAAGTAGCGAGTGCACCAGGACACTCTCCATGCGGCCAGCTCCCAGACCCTTCTCGCCGCTCAGGCACTCCTTGATGCTCGGCATCGTGAAGCCGCCGGGCATCTTGCTCGCCACCACCTTGTTGATCAGGCCGTTCGTCACCTTGCCCAGCGTACTGTAGCCGGAGAACTTCGACGCCAGCTCCTTCAGTGGCACCTCGCCGGCACCCTCGGGGACGCCGCCACCGAACTCCTTCTCCAGGTCACCCAGGATTTCGTTCTGCACCACAGACTTGCCGGCGCAAAGCGTCTTCACGTCCGTGTCTTCCTTGATATCGCCAAGGTCCTTGTTCAGGCGCACAGCAAGAAGCACACGCAGAACGTGCAGAGCAGAAAACTGGCGCGTCTTCCGCAGCAGGGGCCGACGCCGCAGGAGAGGGGCAGGAGCAGCCTGCACCGGAGCCGCCAGCGCGACAACAACCGGAGCAGCAACCGGGGCCGGCGCCGCGGAAGCCGCCTCCGCCTTCGGAGCACAAGCAGCAGCAGTCTTCGAAGCGGCGGCCGCGGCCTAAGTCGCAGCCTCGGCAGCCAGACCACGCGCGTACTCAGACGCAGAGATGTTCGACGTCTCCTCCTCGAAGTGGACGACCTCGCGGTCGCGCTGGTACCACAGAATCTCACGCGGCTCGGGCGGGAAGTCGCCAACCTGCAGAGTGCGCAGCGCCATATTCGTCAACGTCGGAGCAGGGCCAATCTCCACGAAGCGGCGAACACCGCCCTCCGAGAACAGCAGCGCCTGCGTCTTGATCCACTGCACGGGCGACGTAAACTGGTACGCTAGCAGCTCCACCACCAGAAGGTGCGCGAGCTGCGCCTTCGTCGTCAACTGCCACTGCATCGGGTCCAGCACCTCGGCCAGGTACGGACTCTTCGTCGCCTCGTACACCTCCTCGAAGTACGAGCGCTCCAGCGAGAACGGAGCGGCCACCAGGTTCGGAATGTACCGGTTCACCAGAAGCGGCAGCTGGCGCTCCAGCACCTGCGGGTCGAACTTCGTGCGCAGCAGCGCGCGGAACGACGGCACACCGCCCAACAGCTCGCGCGAGTGGAACGGCACGTCAATACCAACCAGCGGGATCGCCGCCAGGCCTCGGGCCAGCGTAAACGGACGCCCGATCTGCTCGCACTTCTCCTTGCGAGCGCGATTCTGCTCCAGCGACTCTGCGATCACCTTCTCCACCTCCTCCGGAGCGGTCGACTTCACTGTCTTGAACGCAGACAACGCCAGCGACAGCGTCTCCAGGTTCACGTTCTCACCCGCAACCACGTACTGGCGCTGCTGGATGTTGAAGTTCACCACCTGAAGGAGCTTGTCCGAAGCGGCCTCGATGCCGTCTACAACCTTGCACATGGCCTCCTCCGTGAAGTGGGGCCAACACGAGTGGGGTTCATGGCAACCATACCGTAGTCCGAGCGTCCCTCAGCATCACGCTTCACAGCCTTCTGCATGATCATTCCACGCAGGAATACTAAATCCATGAGTGCTTCCACCGATAATGCTTCCGCGAAGGAGATCAAACCAGCATACTCGCCCAGGGAGTGGCCAGCAAAATAGGCATCATCAGGATCAGCTGCGCCGCCTCAATCTCAGAGAAATTTGCCTTCTCCAGAAGTACTAGTGCAGGCTGGCTGAACTGGGTCGCGAACAGCAAGCCTTCTGCTGCCGAAAAGCTGTAGCTCTCAGTCTCTTCATCAATTTCTGGTAAGAGTGGGGTCACCTCACCAGTGAGAGGGTCTTCGCATTTCAGGTTCATGTAATGTTCGCGAATCATGCAGCCCTTCTTACCGCCAACGTGCATCGTATTGGACTTCGGGTTCTTGCGCACCATCTCCAGGATGGAGAAACCAAACGTGTTGCGCAGGTGAACATCACCACGGTTCCAGATCTCGCGAGCAACCGAGGACTCCTGGTAGCGGTCCATGCCCATGTTCACCGCGGCAGAGCCCTGGCCACTGAACACAAACGCCATCGGCGCCTGCTTCACCACAGCACGCGCGCTAACCACGCGCTCGCCGGAGCCGTTCACAACCTCCACCGACAGAACCTTCTTGCCGTTGTCGAAGCCGATGTGGCGCGCCTGCATGATCAGCTTGTCGCCCGGGTACACCATGCCGTCGAAGTTCACGTCGTAGTCCACGACGTTGCTGTCGAAACCCAGACCGAAGCTCTAGATGACCAGGTCGCGCACCTTCGTCGCGGTCCACAGACCGTGCATGATCGGCTTGCCCTTCGGCAGGTAGCCCTGGATGGCGGCGTACTTCGAGCGGTGAATCGGGTTCAGGTCACGCGAAGCCACGGCGTACGCCAGCGCGTTCGTCGGCACGTTGATTCTCCAGCATGTGCATGCCACCGGCATTCGCGTCCGCCGGCTGCAGCTGGCGCAGGAACGCCACCACAGAGCTCTCGTTCACCTCGGTGCTCTTGAACTCGACCGTGCCAATCTCCACCTTCGAGCCAGCTTCCTCACGGCACAGCACGCCAGACACCTCCACGGAGCTTAGCGAGTTGATCGACGCGTACTGCTTTTTCGTCGTCAGCTCGAACGACAGGTGGCCACCCAAGATCACCGAAGCCTCGGCACCAAGCTTCAGCCACGACATCGCCTTCAGGATCTCCACGTCCTCCTGACGCTTGGGCACGAAATCGTCCGTCGACTTGTCGATCGAGAACGTTGACTCGAACTCATTGAACGAGCCGCGGATCAAAAACTCGCTGTACAGCTCCACCAGCGGCTCCAGCACCTCCTTCATCTGCTCGTCCACCGTCTTGCGCGAGATGATGGCCACACCGTGCACAATCTTGCCGCTGTCGATGATGCGCAAACTGCCGACGTTCGACGTGCTCACGATGTCGTCGCCAGGCAGGAACGTTGTGGACGCCTTGCGCGATGGCAGCAGCTTGTACGAGTGTTTCAGGTGCACCAGATCCAGCAGGTTGCCCTTCACCTCCTTCGTGAACACCGACTGGATCAGCGGACGCCACGACACGATCGGGAGCGCCCACCTCGTCCGCGCTGAGACCCAGCGCGGCACGGTACGCCATAATATCCTCCTTCGTGATGCTGAAAATTGGCCGTGAAAGTAGACATCACGCTCTCCGCGCACGCAGCCTCGCACGACTCCTCTTCCTTGCCCTCGATGGCCACTCAGAAGCGGGCGTAGAACGCCTTCACCTTGTCGATGAAGCCGCTGCCCTCAGCGTGGATCGAGCAAGACAGCTCAGGGTGGTGCTGGAACGTCATCTCCAGCGCCACGACGCCGGCCTTCAGCTCGGTCACCGCCGGGCGAACCTCGTTCACCACGACGGCAATTGCCGCGTCCTTCTTCGTGATCTCGATCACGGGGCCCGAAATGTCGATCGAGCTGTCGAACACACGAACGCCGGCAGCATCGATCACGTACTTCTGGCCCACCTGGGGACAAGAAGCTGACGCACCGGGTTCGCAAGCCACGTCTTCGCCTCCACCCCATGCGTCTTCGAGATGAGCGCCTTCAGCCACTCTTTGTTGCTCACGGACGCGGCGAGCGCAGCAAGCCACTCGTCCGCAGACAGAACGGCGCTCTCCTTCTTGGCGATCGAGACCTCCACGCTGTCTTCGGTCAGCCCACTGCAGCATCACGGTCATCGACGGCATCGCCGCGGCAATTTCCTGCACCGCGTGCATACCGTCCACCAAACCGGGCTTAAAGCACACCACACCTTGATGCCAACGGCCTCCCGCTGCGACATCATCTCAAGCGCACGTTCCTGAGTCGGGATGCCGGCGCCAGTCGTGATGCTCTCGATAGGCACGCCGTTGCGGCGCAGCACCATCGGGAACTGGAAGCCCCACTGCTTCGCGTTCAGGTACAGCATGTTGCTGGTGATGCCAAGGCCAGGCTTGATCTTCGACACCAGCTCCTTCAACGCGCTCCGCGGTCTTTGCCCACGTCGCATTCCAGTGCACGAGCTGCAGCAACAGCATATTTATAAGATCATCGACGATGCCTCCTGCAAGTTGGTGGCCTCCGCGCTCGTAGCGTACATGTGCACCTGCGGCTGGCTGTCCTTGATAGTGCAGCAGCGAAGCCTGCCACGTGCATCATCGTGCGACGCTTGGTCACCTCGATGGCCTTGAACACGTGATCCATCTTGCGGACGCTCTCGACCAGCATCGGGCCGGCATCCGCGACCATCTTTCAGCTGCGCGCAATTAGCCCGAGGGAGGCCAGTCGCGAGCCCTCGCGCTCGATGTGGCGCCAGGCGCTGCTCTTTCTCTCCAATCCCGCGATTCTCAAGAAGAACACTCGCGTGGGAGCGCTCGGGTGAAGTCGTAGGGCCAACAGGACGAGCGAAAAGCAGCAGAAGCCGCAGGCGTGTCGTGGTAGTGTCAGCTGTAGTGGGAGTCGACGACCCCTTGGGATGGAGTATCAAATGTGTATGAGGATAAAGAGAACGCATATCTTATTGGTTCTTAATCGCTTGGTTTAAGCCAATTAGATGCTTCTGAGGATCTTTCTATATGCATCCACCGCTATTTATGATCTGGGTTGTAAGCAACTATAAAAGGTTTTACCTTTGTAATCACATATCGACGAGCGGATCCAATCGACTCGGAGTCGGCGTCGATCGGAATCAGGCGATTCACAGCCGGATCGGGTCGGATTAGTCAGACGAGGCATCCCGTTAATCCGATTGGGTCGATTTAACACGCCTAGGAAAAAGCATCGAAGAGGTCTATAGCTTTGATGCAAAGTATGCAAGATGGGTATATGGACAGAAAAAGTTGATTTCGAATAGTAAAGAGTTATTAATAGTAGACTTTCTAATGTCGAAATGGGATGTAACAGATACATCTTATGTGTTAAGATTTGGAAAGTACAATTCTAAATCAGTGAAATGGGTTTATTGTAACGATAAGTCCTATTTCAATTGGCTATGCAAAATATGCAATGAAGATCAAAATCCAAAGATGAAACAAAGTTTAGACCTCGTAATGAAAGACTAAGAAACGATTTAGATGGCTCCCTTAATCAAATAACAAGTGACAACCACTTGTCATGAGTGCAATCATCACCAATCGTCCCATCTCTTGCGCTACACTGGTTCAAATTTCATAGCATTACACCGCAAGCAATACACCCCT
Organism: Phytophthora melonis; assembly: GCA_024211575.1. Lineage (NCBI taxonomy): Eukaryota > Oomycota > Peronosporomycetes > Peronosporales > Peronosporaceae > Phytophthora > Phytophthora melonis. The sequence continues at coordinate 3,591,791 of JAMXKT010000094.1, read as the reverse complement.
CTGTAGCAAATACCGCGTCGCGCTAAAACGCGATTTGAACTCCAACAAATCGAAGTTTTTATTCTGATAAATATAAAGTTACTAATATAGAAGCATGGTTTACTCACACGAAAAATACATTGAACGAAAAGAGGCAATTCAAGCCGCACGAAAGAGGTGTTATCTAAAACATCGCGAGAAAAGACTTGAAAAGCAGAAGCAATATGATCAAGAGCACAAGGAAGAAATTAGTAAACGGCATAAAGAGTACTACAAACTAAAGCGTAGTCGAGTCAAGTTAGACTCAGGAAACGAGCCACTGGTAACTAACACAGAGTAATTCACTCTATTTTTTTTCAAAAAAATTGGCTATTTAGCTGTACAACTGATCAATAGCAGTCATCATCTCAGGGTACTTTTCGTTAAAAGAAGGATTCTGGCATATCCAATCAATATATCTTTTATCAATCGCAAATACTTGATTGATGGTTTTGCCTTTGTATTTGCCGAAAGTTAGAACGTATGATCCATCATTATTCCCCAACTTAGTTTTAAGATAAGACAAAACCTCATCATCAGCTAAATTAGGTTGAGTCATTAACCATCTACAGTATCCAATATCAGAGTTAAAAACATCCTCAATCGTCTTCGACTTATGCTTGCCAAACGTTAAAACTTGACTCATTGTTACGGGGTATATCTATATGTATACACCTATAAAAAATATAAAATTAATTATATAATGGCGCTCTATAGTATGGTATCAAGTGAAAAGGTCGAGATGGTGACTTATAGCCCTGTTTCAAGAACCTTTATCATCCACTTTACGGAAGGAGAAGTATATACCAAGCGGGTTGATACAGGTACAGCTATTGATTTACTGCAAGTCAAGTACAATGCATCATCCATGAAGCTAAAAAAAGGTGACTTTCTAGTGTCGCGGCATTTAGAAATTTAGTTAGTTTGGTATTCTAGTACCTCACCTGTTAGTCTATTGTACGACATCTCATTTTCAAACGCAACAAGTACAATCATGTTAGTACCTTGCGACGAAGCATTGGTCCCCATAATCTGAATGGATTGCGGTACGTCTTTCTCTGTTAGGCGGCTAACATCAGCGATAAGAACACGATTGGTCTGCGACCAAGTCTGGTAATCAATTAGACCATTTGCAAGCTCTTGTGTTTGATCACCGTTGATAGATGCAAGCTTTGAAAACTCATTGCAGAAATCCATAAAATCATAATCATAGTTGAGATCGAAAGTGTTCGATGAACCAATCTTAACATTGAAGTTACGGATTGAAGAACCAGGTTGAACGGTCCAAGGTGCGGAATCGAATGGAGATTGGAACTGCTGAACTTGAGAAGAGACAAAGTTACCTGCCGAAGTTTCTGCAAATGGAAGTAGAGCTACATATTTAGCATTTTTAAGGCTGGCAGACAATTGAAGATCAAATGCTACATTATGCTGACCGGTGCTTACACCAGTACCTGCCTTCTGCGAAAACCATTGAGCGTAGTAATCTAGATAACGAACCGTTTTTACAGGCTTGGAAATAATAGCCTGAGGGTTTTCAAGATCAACAAATGGAACATATAAACGAGCAGTACTGAAAGGGAAGTATGTATTATCCGTTTCTAGACTGTTACTGACTATCCCCCATGCAACCGTAATCTGACCCTGAGCAGCAGTCGTAGCATTAGGGATCACATTATTGTTAGGAGAGCCGCTAGCGGTTGATGCAACCATGATAGGGCACGTAAGGCCTGAACTAAGAGTTGTCGAGGCAAGGGTCATTGCTTTGTTGTTTGAAGCATCACCAGTACCAAAGTTAATAACACTGCTTCCTTGGTTTACACGAAGGCGCATACGGATTTGAGGATTAGCCATTAGGTCAAGTTCCTTGAAGATAGGGTGAAGATCAACCAAGCGGATCTTAAGCATGTAGTTCCAGCTACCAGCAATGGCACCAGCTGCGGTACCGCCTGGTACGAACGCACCGCGGCCGAATTGATTAGCAAGTGTGTTAGCTACACCGGAAGCAAGCGTAGGCCATCCATTAGTGTTTTTTCCGCCAGCCGTAGTAGGATTAGATAGAAGACGCTTTACAAAACCTTCATTAGCGGGTAGGACACCAGCACCCGTATCGACTGTCTTTAAAGCGGAAGAAATATCAGCGTTGGTATTCGAGTATCCATCACCACTTGTACTTGTACCATCGCTACTAAATACTAGTGGGCCAGAGGTGTCAGGGTATAGGAAGGCTTCAGCACCATGCTTTTGAACATAATCAAGGCTGGCTTCCGTTTGAGCACGTAGATTATTAGCAAATAGCTTGTATTCACTCATTGAAATAACACTCTTACCGTTAAGTTCTAGGCTGAGGCTATCAATAACATTCCATACTCCGCATTTAAGACCAACTGAGAGACGATTAGCGGCGGTTGTAAGTGCAATACTGGCATGAGTGTTCTTCATTGTTACCTTGTAAGGAATCATGATGTACGCATCGCGGAGGCAACCAAAACCCTCTGCACCATTTAGCTGAGAGGTAGCATCAATTGTAATAATATCATTAGTGTAAGAACCTTGATTGATATCGATTACATACGGTACACGCTTACGCGACGATACGCGCACTGACGGGTCAGCCTTCAGAGAAGACTGATATAAGAATTGATCAGCTAGCTGAGTATCAGACATGTTGGTAGCTGTTTGAGTTAGACTATATGTGTCTAAGTATAATGATTCGAAAATAAAATAATTATGGATCTGGTTAAGGGCATTACTAGTGACCATGAGCTTATCAAACTTGCCGATATACTTGACGTTCATTTGGACAATATCTACGAGTCTAGCGAGGTTACTAAGCCGCTACCTAAGGAAGGCTCTTTCTTAATTTTACTACGTAAACCTAACATGGATGTAGGACACTGGACAGCAGTTCATAATCATGAATACTTCGATTCGATGGGCGAAGGCCCGCCAACTTCTTACGGGATTGATAAGTATAACGAAATACAAACGCAATCAGCGCACGGTGATTACTGTGGCATATGGTGTCTATTGTGGTTATATTGCAAGCAAAAAGATAGAATGGATCTATTTAAGCGTTTTAATAATTTAAATGTAGTTGTTCTCTAGTTCAGAATTAAATAAAATTCAAAGTTTCTCTTTGTTGAATAATATAATCATGGTGTTCAAGGAGTTAGCTGTTTCGGTAAGTATCCCTGAGTCTAAGCTCAAACGAGCGTTCAAGACCGGTAAACTATCGTTGACAAAGGATGAGTTAGCGGGTACGGGTGCTACATTACATTTGCATCCTGAATCTTACACTAAGGCCTTAAAGGCGCGTAAATCCGGAAAAGGTACCCGTCTATCAATAACCAAAAAAGAAATTGGATATCCATTTAAACATCTGAATGGAGGTGGTATGCATGGTGCATCTATCTTCAGTAAGATCTGGGGAGGTATTAAATCAGCTTATAAGTTCGCTAAAGACAGTGGCATACTGTCGAAAGCTGTAGATGTGGCTGTACCTGCTCTAGCTACATATGCTGGCCAACCAACAGCAGCTATCCCCGCAAGAGCTGCGATCAAGTCACTCACCGGTATTGGTGTTAAGGACTACGACAGCGATTCAGATACCGAAGGCGGACGAATTAGTATGGATGATATTAAACAAGGAGCTAAGAGAGCGTTAGGATATGCTAAAAAGAAGGGTATCATCACTGATTTAGTTGATCTAGGAGAGCGTAAGCTTATTGACAAGGCTACGAAACCGGAACATGTTGATATGATTAAGTATGTTCGCAGAGGTATTAAAAATAGATACGGAGTTGGCATTAAATCGAGCAAATCTACTCGCTTCGTTAAGGGATCTCAAGAGGCTAAAGATCACATGGCTAAAATACGAGCTTTGCGTAAGAAAGGGTCTAAGTCAGGCGGGAGCTTTAAATTATAACCGGGCATAAAAAATAATATTTTTTTCGCTTATTTGTTATTAGCAAACTCACGAGGCTTGATGAGAAGCATGATTGACACGCTTGTATCGCGAAAGTGTACCGGCTGGTCATTTTGATTATAAATCGATACGGTGATGGAAGCACGAGGACCATCGTTAACCTTCATCCAAGCATAATTGGAGGGGGCATAATGGACAAGGTCACCGATTTTAGCAGCACCTCGATCAAATGCGGCAAGCAAGTCACCGCCAATAACATAATCATTTTTGATAATGTCACAACGAACGATGTAGCTAGATGTTGGATGAACCTGAGGTACAATATTGCTAAGAATACTTGCTGCTGTTGTTTGACTCACCGAGGGGTAAGTACCTGTTGAAAAGCCTAGAACCTTACCAAACGCAGCGTTGTTAATGATCAAACGTGGTACGCGACTTGTAGTAGGTAGACCAGATCCGCCAGCGCTATACAAACCAGAAGAAGGTCTAGTATATGTACCGATCGTAGTAGGTGTAGGAGAGCAATCAAGTTGACAGGCATAATAGGTGGAATTAGCACTGATTTGAATAAAGAATATATTATTCCCCTGAGCATCAATTAGATAAGCGCCAGCAGCAACAAGAGCTTTTTGAATATTTTGATTAATGTTACTGTAGTCGTACCAACCGTCCGCTAGGGTTACTGTAATAGTGGAAGTTGTAGCTGCTGTCGGAACCTCTATCTGAAAACTATTATTGGAAAAAGCTAAACTGTCTATGTTAAAATCGGAACAGTAGTTGACTGGATTGCAATGTCATTGTTTTTAAAATTCACGCTTGATCCAGCGAATTCATAGCGCCAGGTATTGTTTAATCCATTCTGAACAAGATTAGTTGAATCGAGCTTAACAAATGACGCACACATAGTTCAGAGTATATTTATGAACTAAAATTAATTCTGATCTTCAATTTTTATTGACTGATCAAAGTTATATCGTAGCTCGCCTTTAACTGAGTCAATGAATAGGAACTGTCCTTTTCCTCTAGCGATAGCTCTATTATAATATCTAACGATACCATCTTCATTTACACCGGGAATGTTAAAATCGCTTACTAGAAGCTTTAAGTCCCGCTTACTGTTTGCTCTGAGAATCGCTACGTATTCTGTATTCAAACGGATCATCTTCTCGGTACCAAACCATGAGTGACTCAGGAATATAGTTGATAAGAAACTAGCCGAGCGCCGCCGCTACGCGGCGGGGAATTTTAGTTGGTTGACGCTGCGCTCGCTAAGCTCGCTCCGCTGTTGGAGCAAGCTGCCTACGCTTCGCTAGGGCAGTAGTGGACCCGTTCCGCTCGCCTCGTCGGCTCGCTGCACTACTCTCAATGTCAGGTTAGTAATACAGCGGCCGGGGCGGGTCCTGCGGCCCCGCAATATCCTTATGTGGGGTCGCCTTCGGCGACGGAGCCGCCTTCGCTGCGCTCGGCAGCAAAATCGGAATTAGTGCCATTCGTACTTAGTGGGATAAGTGTGACGATTTCTGTGACCGACGGACAGCGTCGTTCTGATTGATACTTTAGATGATGTCTTCCTCTAGTCATGTAGTGAGAAAACACATTTTCTGTAGTAGCTTGTCATTACTGTAGTCATCGATGATCACTAGCTCTGGTTTCTTGCCCGGTGTACGCCTAATTTGGTCTACATTGGGAGGCTGGGAGTGAAATGTTACGAAACCTTCAAGCTTATCCTTCAGATAATCATATAGTTCCTGATCAGGGTTTCTAGCGATAATATGAAGGTGGCTAAATACATGAGGTGAGTGTTTAAGGATATGATAACAGAGGTTGTTTTTACCTGAGTAACTAGGACCAAGTATAACCATTCTAAAAAGCTTCTTTATACCTAGATCGGGTATATCACCAACCGCCGCGCTTCTATATTGCTTTGGTAAAGCACCGCCATAGTTAGGAATCAAACTCATTTTCGCGTACTCTATATATAATCTGCGAATAAAAATGTCTGGATTTGCTTATCCTCAGCCTCTATTTGATTCTTCAACATACAATCCCGCGTTTTATTTGTCTCTGGATCAGAGCGGTTCCCTAACGTATGCCTACGCTCAAACGCTTTATCTTAGTCGGAATGACTATCGCTTAAGTTACATTACAGGTATCACACAAGGTACAGCAACACCTGGTATAGCTCTTGTACCGGGAGTAGGTGGTGATATCACTGGTATTGGAGCACTTAGTTGTAGTAGTCTGACTATTAACGGAGTAACGGTATCAGCCGCACCATCATATGTAGTCGGCATTAGTCCAGGCACCGCCGCTATCAACAAAGCACTGGTTCTCGACGGATCGGGTAACATCGCTACTATCAATAACCTGACAGCTACTACGATCAGTGGTACAATAGCAACAGCTGCTCAACCAAATATTACCTCTCTAGGTACGTTATCGTCGCTTACTGTGAGCGGGAATATAACAGGTACAATAGCTACTGCTGCACAGCCTAACATTACATCCGTAGGCACACTATCGGCGCTCACTGTGAGTGGAAACATAAATGGAACGCTAGCAACAGCTGCTCAGCCTAATATAACCTCAATTGGAACACTGACTGGATTAACTATTGCAGGTAATCTATCTTTTTCAGGAGCATCGCGCACGCTTACTGGCCTCAATTCGCTGACAGCATCGAATCTTACTGGTACGCTACAGACCGCAGCTCAACCTAATATTACTAGTCTAGGGACTCTAACCGCTGTAAATTGTTCAGGCAATGTATCTGGTACTCTCACAACTGCTGCTCAGCCCAACATCACATCTGTCGGAACTCTATCGAGTCTTAACGTAGGAGGAAGTATCAGCGTTAATAGTACTGTTATCGTCGATAGCTCGCGCAATGCAACATTCTCAAGCATTACAGGAACGCTACAGACCGCGGATCAGGGAAACATCACCAGTCTAGGTACTCTAACGAGTCTTAACGTTGGAGGTAATAGCATTATTACTGTCCCTACTGCATCAACGCTATCCACAACTAGTCCAGCAAGCGCATATCCACTTCAATTCAGAAACGTATCGAATGTTTCGGGCTCTGCATGCGGTATATCATTTGCTATTAATGAGGAAGCAACTCTATCTACGATGACTCCATCTGCGGCCATTGTAGTATCAACCGATTCTACAGGCGCTTCTAACTCGCATAGCGCTGGAGTGATATCGTTTTATCAAAGAGGGATGCAGATCCAGACCGACGGGGCAATGTACGAAAGAATGAGGATCCATTCGGATGGTAAAATAAGCTTCTCTAAAGAGATAGGCGATGGACATTGGAATTTTCTGCGTGGCAATGCGTTAGACGGTACTATCCGCTTCGGGAGTACTCTCACAGCGAAGAATTGCATTTCTCTCACTTGGAATTATCAATCGAGTGGTAGCAGCCTCAACTACCTAGGTTTTAGCATCTACGGAACTACCAATGCTCTTACGATTCAAGCAAGTGATCGTGTGGGAGTTCGTACCGCTACGAATACGACCTGTTTCGATGTAGTTGGAGATTCAGCATTGTTAGATGGAACGTATCAACGCATCGCTCAGTTCAGAAACAATAATGCTTCGCCAATCGCTCTGGAAATACAAATATCTAACTCTGCTGCTGGATCAGGAGCAGCATGGCTGGGCACGCAATCTACTGATGCTCTCAGGCTCGGAGTCAACAATAATACGGTTATGTATTTAAACTCATCATCCAGAGTCGGCATTATGAACACTAGTCCAGAAGCTACTCTACACGTTGGAGGCATGTCATGGAGTACTGGATTCCATTCCAAGCAGGACGGAGCTGCTGGACCTGCCCTGAGTTGGCGTTCAATCCAGCTGACATCATACATCGGCATTGGTTTGTATCAAACTAACACAGCTTCTATCAGACTAGGAACATGCGATGCAACCTTTGCCTGGAACGGATACGCTACGGTCTATGGAAGATCATATACCAACGCGTCTGATCGTGATTACAAGAAGGACATAGAAGACATATCGTATGGGTTAGATACCGTGCTTGCTATGCGCCCTAGAGAATTTACCTGGAAGCAGGATGGTCGACGGTCTATCGGGTTTATAGCGCAAGAAATGCTTGGAGTTTGCCCTATTCCGGTTTCCGGAGATCCTGATCGGCCTATCAATGAGGAAACAGGGATGCCAAACGATGGAATGGGAGTGGATTTAGGTTCACTTACGGCTGTCTTATGCAAAGCGATTCAAGAACTTAAAGCTGAACTCGACGAGCTGAGAGCAATTATGTCTGAGTAACTATAGAAATGGAAGTTCTCGATATCCGAAGAAGCAAACAGAAGCATAAAAAATATGCCGCTGATGTTATAATCAACGGTAGAAGGTTTATGAATGTCAATTTCGGCGATACACGCTATCAACATTATCGAGATACAACACCGCTAAAGCTTTACTCTCACTTAGACCATAATAATTGGCACCGAAAGCAACGCTACTTAGCACGTCATCAACACAATAATGGTCCAGCTGGAATGCTGGCAAGAGAGTTCCTATGGTAGCTAAAGCGCGAAAGTCTTCACAGTAGGTGTCTTCTTTTTACGCGGTCCGTACGCCCAGACGCGTCCACCACTAGGAGCGGGGAACGTATATTTCTTAGGATCCTTAGGATCAATCGTCATATCCGTCTGTGCTGATGCATTTTTTTTCGAGTATTCCGTTCGATCGCTTGCCCATACCGCGGGGGTGTGACTAGAGGGGCGTTCCTTCACGATCAGGTCTTTCATGATTGACTTTAGCTCTGCTAAGTTTTGGTCAGCATGTAGGTTATACAACCCGCCGCGTTTTGAGATTTGTTTTGTATCTAAGACTAACATGTTGCTCTATATGAGGCGAACGATTATATCCTTGAATTCAGAATCACTTATTAGCTTGTTCGAATACATGTCAACAGTGACGATTTTAAGCTGCTTCAGTACATCAGGATTGTTATTCCCTAGCATGACCTCACCTTTAAGCTTGTCGTATTCCATTCTCAGGTTACCAAGAGGGTCTGGAAGCTCATCTCTAAAGACATGCTGGATATGAGTGATGCGCAGGATTTCCTTGAAAAGCTTCTGATCTTCAATAGGTAGCTTGTCGTACGCAGCTTGAGAAATGTTCTGGTTATAGACAAGATCCTTCAGCATTTCTGTGAGTTCCTTGCTGATGTCGCATCTTGGCCCCATTTTCTCTCGCGATGGTCTCACTATGTATAAAACCTGATTGTTTAGTTCAGGGATACGAATATACTTACTTCCAATCTGCTTGTATATGAAGGCGCTCGCTAGCGCTGTACCCTGAATATCGTTAAGGTTGTATCGTCCATTGCCTCCGCGTTTGATATTTGCGTACACAGGTTCTCCTTTCGGCTTTTTGTTAGGTATACACTGACCACCTGGAAGCAAACCAGCGCCTCTTAGACCTCGTCCTTTAAGACCGCTACCACTGACTCGTTTAAGCATGTCGTTCATAGTTTGTTTGACAGCGCGATCATCTTGTCGGTTACTGAAATCTTCTACATCTTCCATGTCATGAGTTTCATTATCCACTTTAGACTTAATAGCTGATATACCATTTCTGATAGCCACTTCTTCAAATAGGGCAAGTGTATTTCTAATTGTTTTAGCTTGAGCCCAATTGATGCTGTTAACATCACCTAGCTCTTTGCGTAGAACCTCCATGACCTCAATAAGAACGTCCAGCGTGTAAGTCCATTCAATATGACTGAAGAAGAGCTTATTACTCTTAATGATTGAATCGTTTTTCTTCGAGCCATCTCTGATCCGTAACGTATTAGCAGCTGGATACCACGCAAGATAATAATTCCGATGCTCTTTAGCCTTGTCCTTTCTAGCAATTACGGGCGGAAGCTGGATTGGAACAATACCATCCCTATCGTGTGCTTCTCTAAGGAAATCAGTTATGAAGCGCTTTGCGTCACTCGCAGGGATGTCTACTTTGTAGCGAATATCAGTCTTAGCACTACCAACTGAAACTCCAGGCGCAGCGGTAAATAACTCATTAGCAGGCTTAAATCTATTCTTATTAGCCTTGATTTCCTTGTAGCCAACTCTATCGAAATTTATATGGATCCCGTTCTTCTTAGCTTTAGCAAGTATTGACTTAACCGTCTCGCTCCAATTTATTAACTTCAGAATAGTTGGATTGTTTTCATTGGTTTTGATCCGGATAGCTTGAATTTCGTCCGGTTTTGATTCATTTAGTTTTAACTGTAGTTTGAAAAGCTTTGGTGCTTTGTCTGATGTTACTGTAGACCCTGAATCATACACAGGATGAATGATGATATTGGCTTCGTTGAATTTTGCTTGGTTTAAGCGTAATAGCCATACCAAACTTGATTGGTCCCATCGCTGGTCATCACCCGTGTCTGTCCCTCTTGTAAACCGAACCGGATCAGACTTTTCAGGCTTTTCCAGCGTTTCACCGCGTCGTTTTAACTTCATAGTATCTAACTCATTATCAATGTTACTTTGCTCATCGTTGAACCTTACCGCTACATTTTCGGCTGTAGCTTCCCAATCAACCTTTGAGGTGGAAGCTCGTCTGTCAGTATCACGTCTGTACAAGTAGCCGAATCTACCGATGTAGTATTTTGTCAATTCTTGTCCATCTTTTGCTAGAGGCGGGATTTTGAGCACAGCCCATTCAGGATATGTCTTGTAATGTTTTCGAATAAAACGTATTGCATCCTTAACTTCTTCTGATAGCTCTCTTCTCGTTTGTGTTTCCTTCGTCATTACATCAGGATTAGCTTGAGAACCACTTGTTACGGTATCAGGTTTAGCTTGTGAAGCAATAGTAGATACATCAGGTTTAGCTTGAGAACCGCTCGTTGATGTATGAGGTTTAGCTTGAGAGCCAGTTGTTACTAAACTCGGTGTAGCTTGCGATTCAGTGCTTGCAAAACTGACTGTCGACAGAGGTTCTGTGCTAGCATCACTGTAGAGCCGCGCAGTGGCGACCCTACCTTCGGTATCTAAAGTTGCGTCGATATTCTGTTGATCTTGACTAACAGGTTCAGAAGTTGATTCAGTACTAGTTGTTTGACTGCTTTGAGTAACACTATTCTGATTTACGTTGATGACTTTTCCCTGATCACTTGACCACGCTGTTTCAGAATACAACTCACGTTTCGCGTCAGCTTGTTCTACACGTCGCTGAGCTTTTTCAAGAAGCTCAAGTCTCTTGCGCTCACGTTGAGCGATCGATGTAAAATTAGGAAACATTGGTCTAAAGCGTGATATATTAGACAGACTGATAAAAAAAATGTAACTATTTTACTGTGTTTGAGTCCATTGAGTTACCTTGTTCGAACCATTAAGATTGATAACCTTTTCTGCGTCACTAGCCCACTGAGCATCTGCATACATATCTCGTTTAATATTTGCTTGACTTACCCGTCGGCGCGCTCTTTCAAGAAGCTCAAGCTGCTTTTCCTCTCTTTGAGCAAGCGATTTAAACGAAGGAAACATTTTCTGCTCTATATTAGCATGAATGAAATTATTTACTCTTATTAAATCGTAGGTGATACTTTAGCTTCTTCGGTATGGCAGCTGACTCCCACTGACCCATTGTGTATTTATGAACGATACTGTTGCGTCGATGTAGCATTGCCTGATACGCTGGTAAAATCTCATCAAAAGGCAAGTCAAATAGCTCTTCCAACTCATCTTTTAGATTTATATCTGTTACTGTGTAACGATAGGCTCTGACGCTATCTGTCATTTGCCCTAGCTTATGTTTGATATAGTCACATCGTTGAACATCGTATATCATCTCATAGAGCTTGTTAGTCTTAGCTAGGTACATGCGAACTCGGTTATGCATTTTGCTTAACTCCTTCCGATACATCTCGATTTTATAATCTTTATCATGCTGCTTGCAAAAGCCGCTTTTCAGAGCTGCTCGTGAACACTGACCATTGCGTTGAGTTGTCGCTGTGCAAGATGTCATATCTTGTATTTTTTGAGCTGACGCTCAGACTGCGGGCTGGCGTCTGCGACTTTACCCCTTGTATTATACTTTCTATATACTACCATTTATAATTTTCCAAAAATATTATTGCTTCATATATAAGCATGAATGATGACTTAGTCTATATCGATGACGAAGCTTGTGTAGCACCGTATGTATACTTTAATACTACGATCGAAGCTGATGCGGCAAATTTCAAAAAAAGTAACCGGGTCGAAACCAAGGTCTACATACCTACTAAACAGGAAAGCGTCAAAATAGAGAAGAAGAGTATTAGTTCATTGCTTAAGTTGTCTCTTTCGTAGAGCCTCTTTTTTTCTTTAATAACTCGCGGAAGTAGACTTGCTCAGGCTTACTCATACGATTCTTGTTCACTAGGCGAAGGTTATCCTGAGGCTCCCAGGTCGGCTTGTCGTAGTCAACCCATTTGACATGATACCTATACTTACCGTTTTTATTGCGCTTATGCTCTATAATCTTTTCGATCTCAAATAGGTCTCCTTCGTCGGCTGCTGATGATGTAACCTCAGCGTTTACTAGTTTAAGATCATTTGCTGGTTTGAACAGAATATGATTGTTTTTGGATTTGATACGTATCTTTAATCCATCGAATCCAGTCACATCATATGTTGTTTTGCTCCATTTAGCTTTTTCCTTATCGAAAGGCGTATTAGGCTTCAGACGATATCTAACAATCGACCCAGAAGGAATATCATGCTTAACTTTTTTAACGACTTTCTTATTGTGATTAAGTTCATCGATCATAACTTTACCTTTCATTTCAGATGGCTTTGCATCAATCGCTGAGTGATGAGTGTCGTTGTAGTTTTGAATCGTTTCATCTAAAATCTTTTGTGTTAGCTTTTTGAAACCGATGATCTCTTTCATTTTGGTCAGCCTTGATTTAATAGTTCGAATGAATCGATCTATCTTACCAAGCACTGTATGGTCTCCAGCAAATGCATTACCGTGTGTGATTAAGTGTTCTGACAGATATGACTGAACCTTCTTATTGGTAAATTCACTTCCATTGTCTGAAAATAGAGCTGAAACACTATTATCTTGGACGAAACTCTCAAGTGCCTTTAGAACCGTTTCTGCTCGTTTGTTTTTCAATAACTTTGCAAAGCCGATTCGGCTATTGATATTAACTGAAATAAGGATTGGTTGTTTCTCCCAAAAGGCTAGATCCATTTGCCATTCATTAGGGTTGCTAGAAGCGATTTTGAATTGGGGAAACTTCTTGGTTTGAGTCGAAAATTCTTGGATCTTTGCCTGTGCATTATACCACTCATTCACTTGTCTTTTAGTAATACGTTTATTAATTGCCTTTGCTTTTCTATAGAGCTTATCAGCGCCTACATAACCTGTTTTTGGATCGTAATACAACTTTTCAAGTAATGATTCCATCGCTTTTAGCTTACTGTCTTCGTCTATATGACACTAACAAAAAAAATACGTCTATTTAAAGGAAAGAGACGTTGCGTTTGAATTTGGAACGCTTTGAAACATTCTGTGTTTTGGAATTAATGTTGATCGAACATAGCTCACTGAGATCGAATTCCACAGGTTCGCCATTGAAAAGCTTCATGTATGTGTCGTGTGTATTTTCTTCTAGTAACTTCGATGGAATTCCTTTCATACGAATATGAAATCCCTCAACATCATTACCATCGCAAGCTAGAACATCAAGATAGCTTTTCTTTCCTAGGAATATGCTTTCCTTAGCGAAGATATCGCCTTCTGATCCTTCGAGATTAAAATCAACATGAAACTGTCCCATCTGCTTGCCAATAAGTTCCTTGTTGTATTTCTCTTTATATGCATCAGCAAGCGTAGGAACAGCGTCGTAGTCGATGTGCATTGAATCGGTGTCCTGGTACCAAATATTAGCGTTGATGTCTTCTGCTAAGCACATAACACGATTCATGATGTGCTTGCTTGAATCAAGGATCTGAATTCCTAGATGAATTGGACTGAAGTGATCTTTTAGTGGTTTGTGCTCCTCAAACAAGGCCAATGAATCAGTAATAGGCGTTCTAGAGATCATCTTATGAACGTTCTTGCAAGTATATGCATCGATTTTATCCTTACCTCCGCTCACGAAAACTTTCTTTTTAACGATTGGCTTCATCAAAAGCTTTCCATATGATGAGTTCATCATTAGCTTAAAAACATTCTGAAGAGGATTGCCTTCAGCCTTGTATCGAAGACGAGCGTTGAACATTTTAGAGATAGTCTTTGTGATTTGATCATTAAAACCATCGTTCCAGTACGCACCATCAATAACGGTGTATTTGGCCAATTGGAATTGTTCAATATCATCAAGAGCTTGTTTACCTAAGATCATCTCCCTACCGACAAGGTCGTTTGTGAAGTTGCGAGATCCATTTTCGTAAAAACTCTGCAAAGGAAAGTGACGTTTAATGCCAATTGAATCGATTCGCACACGAGCGACATACCAATCCGCATCTGACGGAATAGCATTTCTAAAGAGCTTGCATTTCCCTTTGACATACCCAGGTAGCTCGCTCATAGCACTTGGATACAGCGATACAGCGTCAAAGTCAGCTAGTTTGTGTTTGATATGATATTTACCATTATCACGGGTCATTACGCGACCACCAACGGTTGCTTGACGAAGGAATCCAAGTAGAACTGAGTTGACTTCATAACAATCATCAAAGCAGCCTTCATTATACTGGTACGCAATGGATAGTGATGAGATGGAAAGGAATCGATAAACATCAAGATCGAATTCACCTTTGACAAGTGATCTGAATGCCTCAAAGCATGTTTTAAGAACATCAACATCACGATTGCAGTAATGAATTGCATATTTCTCACAATCGAACATATCATTACTGATAGCTCCAATCTTACGTGCATTGGCAATTAGAGTATCCTTGTCTTTGTAGCTATTGAGATATTTGATCGGCCATTTAGGCTGAAAGTTATTCTCATTGATGAGGTTGTGTGGAAAACACTCTTTCTCAAGAGAGATTTCCTTTGACGCGTCTTTAAACATCTCTGGAAGAGAAGCGAGACCGCCTGAAAGGAAACTCATCGCGTCCTTAATGACTATCTCACGTCCTTTGTAGAAGCCGTGTGCTTGCTTTAGCTTTGTGCCAACATCGATGAGGTTTGTACTCTTGGAAGAGAAAGTCATATATTTGAATAGGAAACGAGAATCGAAGCCAGCATTATATGCCCATAGCAGATTATGACTATTTGTTGGAAGCGAATCCAAGAATCTCTCAATACAGTCAAAACCGTAGATACATTCAGTTGGTGAAAACATTCCAGTACTAGATTCGCCAATGCAAAACGATACACAGTATGGTTTGTGAATACTATCAACGACTAGTGTTTCTAGATCAAAATACACGACGTTATAAGATTGTACGTCCTCAAACTCTTTTGATGAAGTATTAAACTTACGAAATGGTGCGCATCCGGTTTTCATCTCATCGTCACTTCGAAGTAGCTTGAAATTAGTTTCATTGAAGTCCTCTTCGTCTAAGTAACGAACCTCTTGATACTTGTTGTTCAAAAGGAGAGGTGTATTTCTCTGAGTGATCGTTTCAAGATGAGTCTCACGGTGGTGATATAGAAAGCTAATCACATTGTAGCTATCAAGAAACTTGATTTTAGTTGAGTTGAAACTAGGTCGCCCTCTCTTAATCGCAAAATCTGTTCTATTGTATTCCTCAACAAACTCTGGATTAGCGATAGCAGCTTTGGTGATCTTTGTTGGATGAATAGCAAATAGATGGCCACCTACAGCGCCAAGTAATACGTGTTGGTTACTTTTATCGCCATAGGATGTAGTTTTGAAGTCGGCTTTTTCACCTTTCAAACGGTACTGCTTCACGATAATATTTAGATTGAAAGCTTTCGCTGTTTTTCTAATAAAGTCAACTGTAGCACCACTATTGAACATCGTTTGAGAGATTTGTTTAACCGTTTTTGCTGAAACCCCAGCTTTAAGTAGAGCGAATAAGAAGCAAGGATAGTCCTTAGCTTCAACATCATTAACGTAGTTTTCAGGATCGAACGATACGTCATCTACATTAAAGTCCTGATAATCAGAATAAACTTGATATGCTTCAAGCTTGTAGTCTACCTTCGTTAGATAACGGAAGAAGTTCTTTCTCTGAGATCTGGATCTTGCAGGATTGTCAATCCATTCAACTTCAATCACAGTCGATGGAAGGATGCTTAGCTCAACATCAGCACCAGATGAGTATTGGTTTTCCTCATCGATGAATAAATTGTCGATGTTAATCAAACGATCCTCAAGATGGTAAGTCTTGACGATAATTCCATTGTCATCCTTAAAGTGAACAAGTAGCTGCTTATCAGCAGGTGCTACAATGTCTTTCCGAATACGGTTGAACGTACTGAGTGCTACCTCAGTCTTACCGGATTGAGCGTTGATAGCATCCAGAGAACGCTTATCTTCAGTTTGGATAAATCCTAACGATAGCTGCTGCTTTAGTCTATCGAAGCTAATATTGTATTCAGATGCGACAAGTCTAAGATTGGATATCTTGCTCAAATCTGACACAAACACCTTCTTTCCCATACGACGACTCACCTTCACACGGTGGCTTGATCCCCATTTGATGAAAGGGATGTTGAAATGACGTAGTCCTTCGAGTTCGTGTGCGAGCATGACTATATGTATGTTGCTATATTTCTCGAGTGAAAAAAGTCTTTATATATTAACCCTTTTGCGATGATTTTTATACTTGGAATTTGTATGGAAGCCTCCCGATACAAAACCGTAAAACATGACTAGATGCATGGTTTTACGCCGAGACCCGCAAACCAAAATCGGACATAAGACTGGATTTTAATCGTACCTAATATAAAACATGCTACTTAGCCATGTTTTAGTACGGTTACCGCCCCGACCTTTACTGGCTAAAATTATCATTCTAAACTCTGATTGGGTCGATTTTGTAAAACATGCTAGGTAGCCATGTTTTACACAGAACCATCGCAAAAGGGTTAACTGGACTTCGCTCAAGATCAAAATCTTTATATTCAGGCAAAGACAAAAAAATCAAATTTAATTAATTCGATTCAGTTGTTTCGATAGTCGACTGAGCTTCTTTTAAAGCTCTACGTCGCTCATGTCGCTTGGCGTAGATAATATCTCGATTAGCTGTATCGTACTCTCTTTGTTTAGCGATACGTGTTGCTCTTGTCTTAAGATAGTATCGTTTTTGTGCGGCTTGAATAGCTTCTTTTCTTTCGATATATTTCTCGTGAGAATAAATCATGCTTCTATATTGATAACTTTATATTTATCAGAATAAAAAGATGTTTGTGTGAAATAGCATTTTGACCCTATAATTAAGAGACAAAAAAATTAGAGCTTAATGCTTAGCAACCGATTACCTCAAAGAATGATTCAACATCATCAAACTGATTTAGTTGCTTTTGGATGCGGGAAGGGTGCAATGCTGTCTGGATGAGTTCTTCAAATACGTTTGTTTTAAAGTAGCGACGGTGCGCGAAGAAGCTGAGTTGTTGTTCTAGTTCAACTTTACAGCTAGCCAAAATAGGATGCTTCTGAAACCAAGAATCGAACGAATTGCAAAACTGGATAAACTCACTTTTTATGAGTTTTGGTTTATTTTGAGACGGGACCACCGGGTGTGCAAATATTCCCGCCCGGTGAGACGATACTTCTTGAGCCGGTACCACTATACATTGAGCCGGTACCACTATACATTGAGACGGTGCAAGTATACATTGAGACGGTGCAAGTATACACTGAGACGGTGCCACTATACATTGAGACGGTACCAGTATACAATGAGACGGTGCCAGTATACACTGAGACAGTGCAAGTATACATTGAAACGGGTCCACTATACATGGCGCCCGTATGGAGGGGTGATTAGCAACTCGGTGAGATGGCGCACATTGAGACAGTACACATTGAGACGGTACAAATATTTGTGTGTGTGTGTGTGTGTGTGTAAGCGATTTGTTGGAGTTCAAATCGCGTTTTAGCGCGACGCGGTATTTGCTACAGAGGGGTGTATTGCTTGCGGTGTAATGCTATGAAATTTGAACCAGTGTAGCGCAAGAGAGGGGACGATTGGTGATGATTGCACTCATGACAAGTGGTTGTCACTTGTTATTTGATTAAGGGAGCCATCTAAATCGTTTCTTAGTCTTTCATTACGAGGTCTAAACTTTGTTTCATCTTTGGATTTTGATCTTCATTGCATATTTTGCATAGCCAATTGAAATAGGACTTATCGTTACAATAAACCCATTTCACTGATTTAGAATTGTACTTTCCAAATCTTAACACATAAGATGTATCTGTTACATCCCATTTCGACATTAGAAAGTCTACTAACTCTTTACTATTCGAAATCAACTTTTTCTGTCCATATACCCATCTTGCATACTTTGCATCAAAGCTATAGACCTCTTCGATGCTTTTTCCCTTGTACTTTCCAAATGATAGAATAATTGTAGACATTGTCTCAAACTATACTTACTTTATATGATGATGTGATTGTATATTACTAACTTTTTATTCATCAACTTCAAAGTATAGGTGGCGCTGTTTTCCCTTTATTGAAGATGTATATTAGAGGCTATCTAGAGGTTCTGAATCCTGATATTTTGACTATTGCTTATTTGATTGATCAGAATAAAGGATATGCGTTGTAGGTTGATGTAGAAGAGAGAAATGATAAAAGTATAAAAAGTGGTCGAATTCGCTGTATGTAGGATGATACGTATTCTAAGTGTATCTATTTTGTTTTGAATTGTAGGTGGCGCTTTTATCCCACTAGGGCGTTATACTTACGGTAACTCGCGAATATTTCACGTTTTTAGCCGGTAGCCTAGTGTCTCACCACATGTAACCGCACGTCCACAAACAATCAAGAATTCTTTTCAAAAGAAAACTGCTTACGGAAAAAGCTACAGGCATTTTGTTGATAGACTAAGATCTCACGTTTTCATGAATAAAAAACTGAAATTTGGAAATAGCAAGGTAGATACCCGCAAGCTTAACGCGACGAAAGCAGCATATTCACTAGCGCTTGCGGCTGCTCATCTTGTTAACCTGATGCACATTAATTAACAAAAAAAGCAACCAGGGAAATAGCAAACAAATCAGCAATGTTACAGAACAGGAGTACAGTAGATCAAACACGTCCGAGTTCTTTCTTAGCTGCATGTTGGATCTTGCTGCGCGATCTCATCCTTGTGTGCCTTGAGCTCCCCTTCCATTGACTCTGGCGAGCGCTTCTGGTAGTTTTGTAACTGTTTCTCGTTTTCTGTTGTCGGGCCTGGACCGATAAGGTCCACACGTGAGCCTATTGAACCCCCAGCCAGTATCGCAACAAGTCGTACCTTCTTGCGCTTGCGGTAGCGACGAGAAGCTGTCTGCATTTGCACCTTTTCGGCGGAGCTCGTCAAACTGGGCGCTATTCATCACGTGGACGCGCTGCCCAATTAACAAGACGCGAGATGCTGTGGTCGTAGCCGCAGCTCGCGTGTTCCTGCCCGATTCTCACGGAGTTTGCGAGGCCAGTCGTCGTGGTGGAGGTGCAACCGGTGGCTGGCTCGCTACGGGAGTCAAACTTGGCTCGGCAAGGTCGACGCCGCAGCAATCAGACCCGCGCTTCGAGCAAAGAACCGAACGCGTTTTCATACTAGATAATTAATAACTGGCGGATTCGAAGCTGGGGTACATTGGGCGTGATGGTCATGGGGTCAGAGGTGGCGCCATCGCTGCAACTTGGGGACTTCTTGCATGCAAGTGCGAACGAAGCACTTGCAAACAAACAAAAGCCAAGTCCAAGAAGAATTAGGACAGACTGGACGCCAGCGCACGAGGTGGTACTAGCTTTTCTCTTGGTGTCCCGTACCCGGGTATCTGGAGCGCGTACCAGGGGTCCGGGCGACGGACTCGTGTCGTGGTGGACCAGTGGCCGTCGGGTACCGTGCTTAGCGTACCCCAAAGTGGCATCCGACAGCGCGTGGAGGATGCGCTGAAGGTCCATAGGCGAGGTACCTGGACGAGCGGCCAAGTCTGCGGTCGACGGAAGCCGAGAAGACCACCCAGGACGGGTGTCGCGCGAGGTGGACAATGGTGTGTATAGTGAAGAAGAGGGGTTGTCACGCCCGAGGATGGAGGACACTGCAAGAGGCCCCTGTGCTGTTCAGGAGGGGAGTCGCCCTCACGAAGATCAAACTGCGATGTCTGCCTTTATAGTTTAGCAAACACTCGTAAATCTACCCTGTTCAAGAACAAGCAAAACCTTTCATTCTATTACATCCCCAACCACTTCGTCTACTGCTACTACTTCGACTCCTCGCACTCCTCCTAACTCCTTTCAGCCGCGGCGTACTTTTACGACCCCGAATAGGGTGGGACGCGACAACTGGTGGAGAAGCAGGGTACGCTGCTAGCTGAATCTGCGATCGAGAGGGACGTCCAAGCCGAGTGCGTCGACCTGGAGACTGACGACCCAAGACAAGTGGAGGCGTCACATTCTACACTGAGAAAGCCTGAACCGGACCGACGCCGAGTGACCATGACGCAAGGAAACCTCCGAGACCAAGAAGACGTGACAAGTGAAGGATTCCACTCTGCTGGGTCGGGAGGAGGCGAGGCGCCTCCTCCTGCCGCGGCCGGCGAGCAAGACGCGCCCCACGCGATGACGACCGACCCCTCGAGGCCCTCGCTGACGGTGCCCAACCTGACGACGCCGGAAGGCCTTGCGGCGGCCCGGACGGTTCTACAGCGCGCCATGGAGGTCACGCGCCGTCACTCGGACCCACACATCAATCTGGGGTGGGCTGCGGCCACGGCCCAAACTACCGGACCCGCCCGGACCGCTCCGAGTGCTGGAGCGACCCCAAGTGCACCGGTGAGCTATGGGGGCGTTCCCAGGGTGCTGCGCCTCCTCCGACCCAGACAAGCGTTCCTGCTGCGCCGACGAGTGCCCCAGGGTACGGTACCGGGTGGGCGCCCCAGTATGGAGCTCAACAAGCCCCGACGGGAGGTGTCCCGCCTCCGATGGCGGCTCCAGCAAGTAGGGCTCCGCCTCCCCAAGCGGCCCCGAACGTTCCCCAAGGCTACGGGACCCGGTGGGGCCCCAGTACGTTGTACCCCAAGCTGCTGTGGGTGGAGTCCCTCTGCCCTCGACGGTACCAGCGACTGCTTCCGGATACGGAGCGGGATGGGGTACGCAAGGGTCAGTGGTACCACCCACTCCTACTACCGCGCCCACCTGGATTCAGACCCCCCAAGCAGGAGGTGCTCTGCCCGCCCCGACCCCGACGTCTCGAATCCGCACAGCTATCGCCTCATACGGCGGCTGCTCTCTGGTGGACCTGCAAGGCGCTACTAGTGCAGGAGCCTCTGCCCTACCTGGAAGCGTAGGAGTGCCTGGAGTGACGCCTCAACCTCCAACCCAGTACGTTGGAACTGCCCAGGCGCTGAGCCAGACCCCCAAGCGTACTACGGCGCCGCCGTGCCTACTCCCATGTCCACGGTAGCTTCCTCCGTGCCCTCCGCTCCGGCGACGAGCACGGTGGGTTTGCCTTCTCACATAAAGAACGCCGTGAAGCTCATTCCTCCGTTCTACACTGAGAACGCCTCGGTGGACAAGGCTAAGAGGTTCTGGGACTTATTTGTGAGGGCCACTGAGGGCCTGGACGAACAGCTGCGCCTAAGTGCTTTCCGAGAATGCCTTAAGGGCAAACCCGGTACGGACTGGTGGACGTACTCCAAGATTGAGGACTTCGAAACGCTGAGGATTCGGTTCTACAACCAGTTCATCTGCCTCACCCCGCTCCAGATGATCGAACGCCTCAAGAACACCAAGCGTTCCATAGGCATGTCGGCTGAGGTTTGGGCGGACGTGATCCAAGGCTTGTGCGACGAGGCTCAATGCTTCGACCCTCGCATCCGGTATCAGTACTTCCTCTCGGGATTGAGGAACAAGGAGTGGAAGGCGGCCCTGAGCATGTCGCTGGTCAGCACCATCGAACACGCCGTGTCGGTGTTGCTCTACAAGAACATGCACCTGCCCGTCGAAGACGACGCCGACTTTGCCGACGAGCCCAAGGCCTCGACGCAGACTGAGAACCCCGAGATGAAGCAGCTAATGCAGCTGCTCCAGCAGAACCAGAGCCTCATCCTACAGCAGCAGCAGGAACTGGCCAAGGCTTCTCGTTCCCCGCAGCGTTCCGGGTACGCTGCCGCCGCGTACCAAGATGAAGCCATTCCAAGCGCGAGGCAGAACGCCTCTAACCCGCTGGTCGCTTCCCCGGTCACGGTCCGAGGCATCCGCCAGGGGCCCGACATGTACACGCAGGATGGTCGAACAGTGTGCGGGCGTTGCCACTTGCTGGGGTGCAGCAGGATCAACTGCCGACGTTCAAACGCGACGTGCCCGTACTGCAACCAGCGCGGACACATCGGCGTCGAGTGCGAAGCCCCTCAGTCGAGAAGGGAGAACGGTGGCGGCCAGAGCCCTGGACGCCGACTGAGTGGACCCCGAGCGTGCTGGACCTGCAAGAGCACGGAGCACCTCGCGGCGCAGGGCCCCCTGGTGAAGACGATCCAGTAAGTCCTGGCGCAAGGAGCCCAGGCGGGGGCGTCCGCCTCGGGTGGCGCCTCGACTCAGCAATGAAGAGGGCATGAGGGAGGAGAGGGAGTGTCGCTCCTTCCTCTCGCCCGAGTAACGACACCGGGAGGTACCCCACCACGACCGTAGTGAGTTCGGTCGTGGCAAGCCGAGGCTTACCCGAAGAAGAGCACGCGCTGGAGGCCGCGCTCGAAGAGAAGAATGATGATGTATGTGTGCATGTGAACGAGACTGGAGAAGTGGGACCGCCACCGCAAGCGGATGACGCGTTGGAGGCGCGACCCGACGAAAAGAAGATCGAAAATGACGAAGAAAACCCCGACGAGAAGCATGGGTCGGGGCCCCTAGTGGAGGAGGCCCCGGCGGCGGTGCAAGGAGCGAACGATGCGGAGTTCGCCTCCGACCTCGAAGAAGAAGACAAGGACTCCACCGAGGACCTCGACGACGATGCCTGCGTGGGGCTTAATTGCCGCTGCCGCGACACGCCGCCGAGCAAGGTCGAGTACGTTAACTTCGAAATAAATCGAACTGAGAACCCCTTACCCAACGAGAACAGCGAGCAAGAGTGCTCCACCGCGGAACCCAACGAGAACGGCGAGCAGGTGTGCTTCCCCGCGGAACCCAACGAGAACGGCGAGCAAGTGTGCTCCCCGCGGAACCCAACGAGAATGGCGAGCAAGTGTGCTCCCCCGCGGAACCCAACGAGAATGGCGAGCAAGTGTGCTCCCCCGCGGAACCCAACGAGAACGGTGAGTAAGTGTGCTCCCCTGTGGAACCCAACGAGAACGGGCTCCCCTGTGGAACCCAACGAGAACGGCGAGCAAGTGTGCTCCCCTGTGGAACCCAACGAGAACGGAGAGGGAGAGAACTTCCGGGATCAACTTGGCGTCCTTGAGAACGCGTCGACGTGTGACCCTTCTGTTGTCGACGCTACCCTCCTTGAGGTTAGAGGGCCAGGAACGACTACCGACCAAGTTGTAATTGCCCTAGAGGAGGGATTGCTAGGAAGAACTACGGAGGACAATCATGCCCCCGACCCCTTGTCCAAAGAGGACTCTGACCAAGGCGGAGACGTGACACCTCCCCCACCCCATGCGAGGGTGTTCACTGCTGAGGAACTGGACACTCTGGAACGGGGCGACCCCCTTGTGGCCTCGGAAGAGAAGGAAGAGTACGACAAAGCGATCGAGGAACGGCTGTTCCCTCTCGATGAAGTCGAACTAAAGAAGAAGAGGGCCGCGAATGCTGCCCGAACCAAGGAGCCGACGCTGGAAGAACTGAGCAAGAAACTCAACCTGCCTGTGGAGACGTTGCGGAGGACGCGCGAGTCGTCGCCCGGAACCTTGTCGTCCCCGGAGTACTGGACGGAGTGGTTCCAGAAGACGCTCGCGGCGTCCGAGGCCGCCAAACGGGCCAACCGCGACTTCCGCCGCGAGCCAGCCGACTCGAGGGGAACGGCGACCATCAGCGCCGTGAACCGCCCCAGCCCGAGCAGGCCGTACGCGGCGAACGAACGACATCGACGTCGTGGACGACCGGGGCCTCTCGACGACGAAGCCGAAGAACCCTCGGTTGACTGCCCCAGCAGATGCAGTCGCGGTCGAGGGGAACATTGGAGTGCCTTTCGCGACACCCACTCTGGAAGAGGAGCCGGCGAGAGGATCGGAAACGGCTCTGCCGCCGAGATTGCGCTCCCTGGCCAGGTCGCTGGCCTACTCCTTGATCGTGGAGAGGAACGAGAACGACGGGGCCACGGAGAAGATCCAAGAGAATGTGGTGCGCGAGCGCGTGATTGCCGTTGCCGGGGTACTGGCCGATCCTACTCTGAACGCCGTCGTGGCGTATGTCATGCGGTTGCATGACCAGGAAGACGCTGATGTCAAGAGCAAGAGGCTGGCGAGGCAAGAGCGGCGAAACCTTCGCCTTGAAGGAAACGGAGACGCTAGTCACCGACCCCTCGCCCGACACGTTCACTTTGACTGTTCGTCGCTATTTGCAGAACGCTCCGAGGCCCTCGGAACGGGTCTCTCCTATGCGGAGAGCGAGAACGACATCTCGCACTATGTGAGCGTGGTGTCCGACTCCTCTGAGCGACTGAGCCGACGCAAGCCGGGGCTGGTCGAAGTGGACACCGACGTCGAGAACCCCGACGTTCCCGAGGACTCCTTTGACCCGGTGCCGGACGGCAAGCGAGTGATCTGTTCGGTGGGCGGGGTGGAAGCCGTCTCCGCCGGGTACATCAAGGACCTGCCCGCCAACCTGTTGATTGACTCGGGCGCCGTGGCCAGTCTGGTAGACTCTCGCGTTCTGGTACGGCTTGGCCTCTCGGAAGCTCCGCTCCGCCCGTACCACGGGGGCCTCAACGGGGTTTCGGGGTACCCGCTCCGCATCAAGGGCGAGATCGACCTGCCGCTCCGGCTGGGGTCATTAGAGAAGCTGCGCGAGTTCGTGGTCATCGACCGACTACATGTCGACGCGATCATGGGCACGAACGCGCTCAAGGCGTTCCGCGCTGTCATCGATTTGGACGAAAACATTATGACTCTGAAAGAAACCGGCGAGACGATCCCGCTAGGCTCCCCCAGAGTCGAGGCGACGTACATCTCCAGAGTGGTGTCAACGGTGCGACTGTGTCCCGGTGGTCAGGCCCTGGTGGTGACCGACCTCGCTGGTAACGCCCCGGAAGGAACGAGCGTGCTGGTCGAAGGCCTGCCGGGGCTGGACTCGAGAGTGAAGGTCGCCCGGACCCTCAGTACGGTCAACGGCGGCAGGACTATCGTGGAAATCTGCAATGCTACTTCTGATGAACTCGTGATCAAGAAGGGGACAGCCCTGGCCGCGGCCACTGTCGTCCCCGAGAAAGCCCTTGAGCACCTGAAGCCCAAGAAGAACGAGGGCGACTCGGGCCCGACCTCGGCTTCCGGAAATCGACCCCATGGCGCCCAGGCTAGATGGATCGACTCCGTGATTGCCACCGCAGCGGTCGAACCCACTCCTTCGTCAGACCCGATGCCTGGCCTACAGGAGGCGTACGAGGCCGAACTCGAGGCCGGCTTTGCCGACTCGAAGTTGGGCAGCGAGCAGCAACAGCTGATGCGTGGTCTCCTGGACTCGTTCCGCGATATGTTCGTGGAGTCCTCTCTGAAACCCGGCCGTACCGACCTACTCGAATTTTTCATCGACACGGGCTCGCACCCGCCGTTCAAGTCAAGGCCGTACCGCGTCTCCAACGCTGAAGGTGAAGTCATGGAAGCAGAGATGCAGCAATACCTGGAACTCAACTTGATACGACCCTCGACCAGCCCCTGGGCCAGCCCCGTGCTCATGATTCGCAAACCCGACGGAGGGATTCGCTTCTGCATTGACTACCGACGGCTAAATGCCCTTACGGTGAAAGATTGCTATCCTATGCCTCTCATCGACGACATCCTGGACGTGCTGAAAGGGGCGAAGCTCTTCTCTACTATGGACATTGCCTCCGGCTACTGGAACGTACCCATGGCCGCGGACAGCATCGAGAAGACGGCCTTCACCTGCAAGTACGGCTTGTTCGAGTGGTTAGTAATGCTTTCGGACTCTGCAATGCCGTTCCGGCCTTTGGACGTCTTATGGAGAATGTGCTGGTCGACCTGAAGTGGCGTACCTGTCTCGTATACCTCGACGACTGCGTGGTCTTCAGTTCGGACTTCCCTACCCACCTGTTACGGCTGAAACAGGTACTGGAACGCTTTCGCGCTGCCGGTTTTAAGTTGAAGCTGAAGAAGTGTCGATGGGGCCGTGACCAGGTGGCGTTCCTCGGCCACATCGTGACTCCCTCGGGCATCTTGCCGAACCCAGAGAAAGTCAAGGCCGTCATGGACGTGGCCCGGCCCCATGACCTGCATACGGTTCGAGCTTTCCTTGGCCTGACAAGCTATTTCCGCCGGTATATTCCCGGGTACGCTGCTATCTCGGCCCCGATCGAGAGACTGAAGGTGAAGGGGCCGAGTTCGCCTGGTCCGGAGACCGCGAAGCCGCCTTCCTACAACTGAAGCGGAAGCTTGTTGAGCCTCCGATCCTAGTCTATCCTGACTTCTCGAAGCGCTTCAAACTCTACGTGGACTCCTCGCGAATCGCTGTCGGTGCCTGCCTCATGCAGACCGTGGATGGCCGAGAACGTGCTGTGGCGTACGCCAGCAAGCTGTTGGTCGGGTCGGAGCGGAATTGGATCAACAAGACGGACGGGACGTCCGTGATTGAATGTTGGGGCATCGTTTGGGCCACCCGCAAATTTCGCTGCTACTTAGACCGCCAAGAATTCGATCTCTACACGGACCACAAGGCCCTGACGTGGGTCTTCGACGAGAACAACCGCACCAGCAACGCCAAGCTGGCGCGCTGGGCCATGGAGCTGTCGCAGCTCAAGTTCAAGGTGTACCATAAACCCGGTACGTCAATGGGGCACGTGGACGGCCTCTCCCGACTGCACGCGGCGACCATCTGTGCAGTCACGTTGAATGATCTTCTCAATCCCGACTTCGCCGGCTCCGATGATGTCTCCGTCGAAGTAGGGGAGGGTGCACAGAGTGATCGCGAACGCGGCTTGGAGGACGAAGTGCCCGGAGAAGCACCCTCAGCTGGAGTCCACCGCCCCGACCGAGACGTTCCTGTCGTAGTCGGGGAGCCGCCCCGGTTCGCGCGACGCGCCGCCCGAGGAAGTCCTTCGTCAACGGCGGAGCCCTGGAAGAGGCTCTGCGTGCCGCCCGAGATGCTCTGGACGAAGTCGGGAGCCCCCGACTCGCCCACGGGCCCGGACCCGCCAGTGAGCACGGATAAGGAGGAGACTCGCCGCCGACGCCCGCCGACTCCGAAGTTAACTCCGAGAAGGCCGCCCGCGAAGATCCCGCCGCTGACAGTCCCCTCGAGATTGGTGACGACGCCCCAGCTGACTTAGACGAGGGTACGCAAGAGGCAGAGCACAGCGCAACGTCCCCGTGGACATGTTCGGCTTGAACCAAGAACGCTTCCTCGAGGAGCAGCGGCGTACCCCGTGGATCAAGGCGCTCGTGGCGTTCCTGGAACACGGAGCTTTGGCGCTGGACGCGCAGCTGCGCGTAAAGGTGCTGCAAATGGCGCCGCATTACGTGGTTCGGAACGGCATCCTCCTTCGACGGGTTCATCTGAAGGCAAGAGGTGGACACGCTCGCTCCATCAGCGTGCCGATGATCCCCCTGCCTTTTATTGAGACCGTTCTCCATTACTGCCACTCGGACATCTTCGCGGCCCACGTGGGGCAGATCAAGACGACGGACAAGGTTCGCCGTCACGCCTACTGGCATGGATGGAGGCGCGACGTGGCTGAGTACGTGCGGTCGTGCACCGTGTGCGGCAGTGGCAAAGGCTACCGCCCGTGGAGGAACGGGTTGATGCAGCGAATGCCCATTCAGGATCTATCGGGGCTCTTCTCTCTGCTCGTGGTGGACGCCATCGGCCCGCTGGTGACTACCCCTCGGGGTAACAAGTACATTCTCGTCTTTGCCGACTACTTCACGCGATGGGTGGAGGCGTTCGCCGTGGAGGCGTTGGACACGCTCACTTTCGTTCGAGTGATGGTGGATGAAGTTCGCCGGAACGACTACTAAGTGACCGCGGTTCGAATTTCATTTCAGAATTAGCGAAGTCCTTCTACGAGACCCTGGGCATCAAGAAACTATTCGGCGCGGCCTATCACCCCCAAACACAGGGATTAGTGGAGAGGTTCAATGGCACTCTCATCGGGATGCTGCGGATGTTTGTGAGCGAAGCTCAAAGTGATTGGGATCTCTATTTGCCAAGGGTTCTATTTGCGTATCGGACTTCCTACCATGAAGCCCTCGGCGACTCCCCGTTCTTCAGTCTCTACGGAAGGGACCCAGTGCTGCCCCTGGATCTAGCGTTCCTGAACACCAAGGACGAATGGAAAAGCAACGAGGTGGCGGAGTACCGCCGCCGACTCTACCTGTCGATGCGCGACACTCGCCGACTAGTGGAACGGCAACTCCTGAAGGCCCAGGACCGTCACGCGCTGAGGCTCGAAGACCAGGTCGCCGTCGAATTCCGAGAAGGTGACGCGGTCTGGATCTACCAGTACTTCCGGGCTCGCCGCGGGGAGAAGCGAACGAAGAAGCTAGCTTTCTCATGGCACGGGCCGTACCGTGTCGTGAGTAAGCTTGGAGACAACACGTACAAGGTGGCCATTCCCAGTCACCCCGACCGCGTCGTCACCGTCAACGTCAACCGCATGAAGAAGTTCGCGGGCCGATGGAGTCGGCCGTTCCCCAACGAAGTCCCCGAAGGAATAGTGAGTGAGCGCTCCACGGACGACGCTGGACCCTTGACCCTCGAGGACCTACCTGCGACGAGCTTTGTGGAACGGCTCACCCTCGGCGGTGAAGAAACCGTCTTCTCGGGGTCACGAGCCCCATCGTAGACATCCTGGACAAGCGTGTGGAGAACCGACAGCTACAGTACCTGGTGCTGACGGCCTCCTACGAGACCCAGTGGCGTCCCCGATCTCTGCTACTGCCGGAGCACGCCGCCCTAATCCAAGCCTTTGAAGATGACCGTCGGAAGGAGAAGGGGTGGCCCGAACTGCGCAAGAGTGCGCGCCTCGCTGAGGCGAACGCTGCTGTCGACGAAGACGAATTACTCTTCTAGCCCCTCCAAGAACAGGCTTCGAAGGGGACGTTTGGCTCTCACTTCTCGCGTGCTCTGCTCCCCTGTCTCGATCTTCACTTGGATATTCTGCATTTGGCACGGCGCGGCCGTGCCCCCTTACTTTGATTTGGATACGACACGGCGCGGCCGTGCCCCTTTACTTTGATTTGGATACGACACGGCGCGGCCGTGCCCCTTTACTTTGATTTGGATACGACACGGCGCGGCCGTGCCCCTTTGCTTTGACTCGGACACGACTCGGCGCGGCCGTACCGCTTTGCTTCAAGTTGAGCTCTATGCGGCGTGGCCACGCTCGCTTTACTTGATGAACGGAGCCCGCCCCGCGGCAGGAGAAGGATCGAACGAACAAGATACAATGGAATACTTCAGAGTGTGGAGATCCATTACGGGGATTAGACTAAAACGCGAAAGGAACTGCTGATCTCCACCTACGTGACTCGTCGTGTGCGACTCTGAACTACCTCATCCTCAAGCGCTGTCTTCATCTTCTTCGCTGCCTCCCTCCTCTCTACCGGCTTCCTCGTCGACCTCTTCTTCGTCTTCATCGGCGTCGGCCCCTTCACCATCGCTGTCGGTCGAGAGAGCCGCCAACAGCTTGTCGTCTTTCGCCGCCGACTTAGCCTCGGCCTCCGCCACCATCTCGGCCACGACCTCGTCCTGCGGCTTGCAGAACGTGATGTCATTGTCGTCGACCTCCGTGACGGGACCCAACGCCGAGTAACGACCGCTCGCAGTCTTAAAGGGCGCGTACCCCTCGATCTCGGCCTCCTTCGGGTCGAACTTGGGAGCAGTCGGGAGCTCGTAGCTGCCGTCCTGGAGCTGGAACGTCAGGTCAATCATCAGGTCGTGGATGCGACTGTCACTGACGAGCTTCTTCCACACGCCTTCCGTGATCGGGGGTGACCAGTGAGACGGCACCTCCACGGCGGTCGTAATGTCCTTCGCGATCAGCGCCAAGGCCTTATCGCTTAGACGCTTCTCGTACTCGGCGGCCGTTGGGTCCAAGGCGCCCGTCTTCTCCAGCATGTCCGTCAGCGACTCGAACCCGTCGGCGTCGAGGCAGAACGGCCGGACCGCATGGCGAATCTTGGCTTGGTACGCCTCGGGGTCGTTCTCGTAGAGGTCGAGCAGGTCGCGAATCGGCGAACACGTGTATTCCTTGGCCTCCTTGGTGCACCGGCCAGACTGGCCTCCCCACCACATGAGGCTGCCGTTCCCGGGTGCCTCAAGCCGCCGCAGGAACCGGAAATACCCCACGTCTCGATGAAGAAGCTGATGAAGCTAAGGCGCTCTCGCACGGCCTTCAACTTGCGCTTACGACGCTGAGCCTGGGCCGAGGAGTCCGAGAGCGGTGCGTGGAGCGCCCATTCGAAGAAAACAGCGCGGAAGGCATTTCAGAACCGCCAGTGCACCAAGTAGACGTACGGGAACTCCTCCGGGTCGTAGAAGAGATTCTCGTTCACCCAGGGTACGCGAGCTGGAACGGCCTCTGCTGTCGGGCGGCTGCCTTGCGGTAGATAGTCTCGATGGCCAGCCGCACCTCCTCGGGCGCGTCGGGCGAGAGCTTGAAGTCCAACTTCACCGGCGTCTTCGAGTCGGTCAACGAGTCGGAGCTCGCCGAGACCTTGGGCTCGGCCTTGGCCCTGGCCCTGGCCTTAGACTTGGGCTTCGGCTTCGGCCTCGTCAGGTCCCCGTCTCTTGCCCTGGGCTTCGACCCCGACTTTGGCGTTGTCCTCGTCTTCTCGCCGGGCTTCACGCTCGTCGCCTTGGTCGCTCGCGTCGACTTAGACGGCGTCTCCGCCCCCTTGGGCGTGGCCCTCAGTTTCTTCGCGGCGCTGCCCGACGGACTCGTGAGAGCAGGCACGCGCTTCTTGGCCGGAGCAGCGGACGGAACTGGAGCGAACATGGGGTGCGACGGGAGCGTGGTCGCCTCGCGCTGAGACGACGGCGGCGGCAGCAAGACGACGGGCTTCGACAGGACTGGCTGCTCGCCTTCCTCGGGCTTGATCACGGCGGCCGCCATCGCGTCGAGCACCTCGAGGCCACGGGAGTCGTCGTTCTCGATGAGGCGCGGGCGCAGCTCGTTCCAGAACGCGATCTGCGCGGCGCACGTTGCCGACATCGTGCCGCCTGGCACGCTGGGCTGCTCCTGCTCCAGGAAGTCCTTGAACTTCCGGAGCATGTCGGCGTGCGAATCACTCATCTTGGGCTGGTGCGCGTGTCGCGGTGGGCGGGACTTGCTGGCCTGGGAGCGGGTTCGAGAATGACTCGAACGGCAACTTGGCGGGACCAAGATTGCCCCTTTTGGACTAAGACGAGAAAGTTCGCGACCGAGGGGTTTGGACTTGGGCGCGAGCCTTGGCACGGCCCCAAGCCCAACTGACACGACAAACGAGAACGTGCGCTTTTCCTCCAACGGCGGCGACCATGGACGACGCCTACCGTGCCCTCGCGCGCTGGCAAGCGACGTATGCTCCCGGTGAGCTGATCCCCGCTTACTGCGGTGTCGGCTTCGCTTGTGTGATGACGTGGGTCATCACCACCCCGCTTCGGAACGTCGCGTGGAAGTTCTTCTGCGAGGTGTGGCGTGTGGCGTGCCTTAACGGCTTGCTGTGGCATCGGTGCATCTGCCAGTACCAAGGCGTCCTGGAGAACGCCGAAATCCGCGAACTACACGGTATCGCTTACGCCGACGCGCTCTGGGGCGCTATCTTCGCCGTGCCCATGCAAGTACTGACGGATGGTGAGGAACGCTACGGGGACTACGGATGCATGCTGTACAAGTGGTGGGCGGCCGCCTACACCACATTCTACGCCTACCTGCCGGACCTGAGCGTGAGCACGGCGCACTCCGTGGCGAAGTAAGCCTCCGTGTCCAAGGACGCGGCTATCTCGAGCCGACGACGCGCAGGAGAAGTGCTCCACGTTACTTTCCTGATCTGTAAGGTGCTGCTTGCGCTGGCGTTCTTCGTGCCTATGTGCTCCTACGACCTACTGGAGTACGTGTCGTTGGGAGTGCCTGGCGTGGCCGTGGTGCTCACGACCGCGAATGCCTACTTCGCGTGGACGCCGCTGGGCCCCGCACCGACTGTGATCACGGTGGCTGTTGGCGTCACGACGCATATCTGGCGCAGCTGCGACGCCAAGGCGGAGATGGAGCAGTATTCGCCCGTCGCCATCGTCCTCGGTGGACTACAAAACCTGCGCAAGCGCGCCGCTGAGCGCGAGCAGTTCGATGCCGAGACTCTGCGTCGCCTGCAGGACGACGACTCGGGTGCCGAAGACCTGTTTGCAGACCCTCTCGGGGCCCTGCCGTGCACGTGAACTTGGACATCCACGCTCGCCCCCGGCCGCCATTTCAGCCGAACTGCGAGCCGCCGAAGACCGCTCCGCTGCTCTGCGTCAGGAAATCGCCCGCCACCCGGACGTTCGTCGGGGACGCCGAACTTCTAGTCGGGGAGTATGTACCCGGGTATCTGGAGCGCGTACCAGGGTTCCGGGCGACGGACTCGTGTCGTGGTGGACCAGTGGCCGTCGGGTACCGCGCTTAGCGTACCCCAAAGTGACATCCGACAGCGCGTGGAGGATGCGCTGAAGGTCCATAGGCGAGGTACCTGGACGAGCGGCCAAGTCTGCGGTCGACGGAAGCCGAGAAGACCACCCAGGACGGGTGTCGCGCGAGGTGGACAATGGTGTGTATAGTGAAGAAGAGGGGTTGTCACGCCCGAGGATGGAGGACACTGCAAGAGGCCCCTGTGCTGTTCAGGAGGGGAGTCGCCCTCACGAAGATCAAACTGCGATGTCTGTCTTTATAGTTTAGCAAACACTCGTAAATCTACCCTGTTCAAGAACAAGCAAAACCTTTCATTCTTTTACATCCCCAACCACTTCGTCTACTGCTACTACTTCGACTCCTCGCACTCCTCCTAACTCCTTTCAGCCGCGGCGTACTTTTACGACCCCGAATAGGGTGGGACGCGACATTGGAACTAAAACGTTTTAGAGGTTAGTGCGCAAGACACCAGTATCGGGAAAGAGGGGGTTGCGTACATTGACGGCATCTGCTGCGCCACGCTTACTAGGGCTCCGCGAAGGCTGGGATACGAGGATTTCGGAATAAACCCTTTATTTTTAATTTTATTTTTATTAATTATTTTACTTATTAATTCGGTCATCTCCTGCGCCTGCTTCGCAGCCGCAGCATCTGCCCGGACATTTGCCTTTTAAGGCATCTACAGTCTACAGTTTTTAAAAACTGTAGATGCAATATATCAACAGACAATGCTCAACAAAATTTAGAAGGCGAACCCTGGCTGAGGTCTATTTGCAGCTAGTAGAATCGGCATGCTATTGTACAGTACAGTCCACCTCAATCGTCCCTTTACTTCGCTACAGCAATATATTTATTGATTCATACCAGTGTCATCGGTAGCACACTGGTTCAGGCTGCCCACGCATACTAGGGCTCCGCGAAGGCTGGGATAGGAGGTTTTTGCTATAAAAGCTTTCTATTACCATGACTTTTTTTTACGAACCACGGGCATCTCCTGCGCCTGCTTCGCAGCCGCAGCATCTGCCCGGTAATTCACCTTACAACTGTAGATGTATGGCATGCCTTGGCGGTGCTTATACACAGTGATAAAACGAACCTTGCTCGAGATCTGTTTGCTGCTTGTAGAAAATGAAAATGTTTTGCTTTGTTTACTGCTGCAGCAGTTCGTCCGCTTCAATCATTCACTTTTTTTTTTCACCCCAACTATTCGATAAATGTTACTGACGCATACCGGTTCAAAATGCCCACGCATATAAGCCTTTTGGAGGGCCCAGTGCGCCACCGGAGTCGTACCGGTTTCATAGAGATGTACCAGTTAGATGTCAAGAGGGGTCATCTTTTGACTTGACGTACCACGGATATAATCCTATTTGGTCTGCGATAGCAGCACTAGCGTTGCTTCCTATCCCAGTATAAACCTTTTTGGGGAGGCCCAGTGCGGCACCGTTTCCATACCGGCTCTACAGGTATCGTACCGGTTCAGGATGCCCACGCATATACCAGTGCGCCACCGGAGTCGTACCGGTTTCATAGAGATGTACCAGTTAGATGTCAAGAGGGGTCATCTTTTGACTTGACGTACCACGGATATAATCCTATTTGGTCTGCGATAGCAGCACTAACGTTGCTTCCTATCCCAGTATAACTGCCGCTGCTTTCTGCTTCTGTTCCTGCCGTGTTGCCTGTCGTCTAGCCACTGGGTGAGGACGGGCTTGCTCCGCAGTCTGCTCTCCGCAGTGGCCATAGCAGCAGCACAACGTCCCCCGATCCAAGATGCCACCTCTGGCATGATCTCCGAGCTTTCGACGCTCCTCGGTAACTCGAGCCGTTGGTCAGCTGGCGTTGAATCCCGACTGAGTCGAGTGGTTGTTACCGTAATTGTTGTTGCTGCTGCTGCTACTATAGCTGTTGCTTCTGCCACTCGCCGTGGTCGACGCGACAACGCTCTCGTCGCGGTTGAGCCAGCAGCCCCAGCACTTCCTCCATCAAGTCGCGGTCGCTCGAACCCGAACCGAACAGGTGCTGACACGCCATTTATTGAACTTGATTCGCTTGCAGACAAGTGCCGCCCACATCGGCCAAGCTACCCGTTGAGACAACGGAGCAAAGCAGCTTGTCCCGTCGATTCCCGCCCCGTCATAGCTGCAGTTAGGGCCACAACCAAAAAAATGCAAGCACGATGCCCAGCACTGCGGACGCAGCGTCGCTGGCGCTTGGGACGGAGCTGCCGCTCGTCTCCTTGCCGCCATAGCACGGGATCTCCGTCGATGGCATTCGCTGCAAGGCTTCAAGGAGGTCTGCGTACGGCTCTTGCCACGACGACGTCTGCATCAACCCGTAGTGCGTCACTGTCATCGTCCCAGCTTGGCCGTCCGCCGAGTCCTCGAGGTACCTCTCAGTGTCCGGATTCAAGGCGTAAAAGTATCCGCCTTGAAGTGATCCAGCCAAGGCGATGAGATAGTCCAGCACGGCCGTTTGGTGAGGCTGCTGCACTCCGTAGACACCACTAAAGGCGCCCAGTACGAGTGGAATCTCCTGCTGAGCTTTCAGCTCGCCCAACGCCTCGCCCATCACGATCTCGTAGTGCCTCAAAGTTTCCGCGATTGAAATGTGCTCGTACGAGCTGCAGGCGAAGTGGAGTCGCTGCAGCCGAGCTTGCTCTCGGTTTCCGTGCCATTGATGTAGTCGACACAGCGCGTCTCCTTCTGTTTGGCATTGAGCCCAAGGTACTCGAACTGCTCCACGTCGTCCGTGCAGTTGCTGTCGGCAGTGTAGAAGTAGTTCTGTGGACGGACACCGTGCGCGTGCGCGTGCGGAGCGAAGACGAGTTTGTTCTTTGTGGTGACGTTAAGTGGGTTCAGCGTCGCGTTCTTGAGGTTGCCGCCGTTCCAGTGGCTGCTGAGCGCGTAGTCGTCGTCGACGCGGAAGCGCTGAGCGTCCGTGAATGAGCTCGCGCCCCCAACGAACACGAGCCACTGCGGACAGCGCTCGAGCACGGCGTCGGCTAAGACCTCAGCAGCGTTGTGCCAGTCCGTCTTCTCGTCCGAGTCAGTGGCGTTGGCATTCCACTGCGCGCGCAGCATCTCGTCCTTGAGGTCGACCCCGATGATGTTCCAGAAGCGCGCGCCGCAGAGCTTCTCGGCGAGGAACGTGACGGCCTTGTACGCGCCCGACTCGGTGACGTTCACGAACGGGTTGGTGTACCAGAAGGCGTCCTGCTCGTACTTGGTGAGTCGGTGGATGTCCAGCAGCACCGTGAGTTTGCGGTCCTGCAGCGTCTCGATCACTCGAGCGAGGAAGTTGATGTAGTCGACGGCCTTGGGGTCGTTCCAGGTCGTGAGCTCCGGGTTCTCGTACGCGTGGATGTACGAGAGCTGAGGCTTCGGGTTGGCGTTCACGTAGTCGGCGTTGAGCGAGAGGCGGATGGAGTTGAAGCCGTTAGAAACGAGGAAGTCCTGTAGAGTGCTGATGGTCGTGGCCTGTGTTCCCTTGGAGTTGGGGCTCTCAGTGCCCCACAGTCCCTCCGGGATCATGTCGATCTTCTCCATACCGCTCCAGGACACGCCCTTGATACGGATCTCTGTCTGCACCTTTGGGTCGATTGGATCCACCGCCAAGATCTTGCCCCCTTTGGCAAGGTAGTTGGGCTGGCGGCACTCTATCAATCAGCAAAGGGTTAGTCGACGACTAGTCCAACGTGGTATTGCGCGACTTGACGTACCCAGAAACCCGTCAGTAGAGTGAGTGAGCGCCACCAGAGCAAGAGCTGGAGCTGAGAACCGCATTGCGAGAAGGTGGGGGAAGGATGGAGGAAGTTGAGGAATGAGGGCACTGCGAGGGCTGCACGTGCAGAGCTGACAGACACGGATGCGGTGGGTGCAACCGCTTGAAGTTGCCATGGTAACGATTAAATTAATCGCGCGTGCAACACTATATCCACTTCAGCGTCGGATATCATACGGATGTCAGCCGGAGCGGGTGAAACTTAGCCTCATAGAGCAGACACTTCCGAGTGTTCCAAGGGAGTGCTTCTGGATATCCATCGGCTTGGGCGTTGCACGACTGACTCCATGCAGTCAACTTTTGACAGCACCAACTCATGAAGCGAAACTTCTGAGCAGTTTGGTACCTGTCTGCTATACTGGAGAAACTACCCCATAAGCATATCACTTGAGTGTGAGAGAAGACAGAGGAAAGAGCCAATATTCACAGTTGCTTTGCAGACGCTTACCATAGTTCTCCAGTG
Organism: Phytophthora melonis; assembly: GCA_024211575.1. NCBI lineage: Eukaryota > Oomycota > Peronosporomycetes > Peronosporales > Peronosporaceae > Phytophthora > Phytophthora melonis. The sequence continues at coordinate 3,554,673 of JAMXKT010000094.1, read as the reverse complement.
GCAAGTGCAAAATGAAGATGATCAAAACAAAGAGAAGGCTTTGCAACGTGCGCGCTTGGATCTTCTCCAGCACAAACACAAGTTGATACAGAGACGAGATTCCAAACTTCCTTTTCAGCGAGACGACAATCACCAGATTCGACCATCGCGAGCTTAAAACATTCCAATGACCGCGCGTGCCAGTTTTCCTACTCCGAAAAATGCCATGTGCGGGTAGTAAATTGCAACTGGGAGCTGGAAAAGCAGCCAAAGGTAGACCACGTAGAAAATTGGCAGTGCAAACTCGAAGTACTCAGCCACGAGTAGATATTTCGTCTGTTAGAGAGCTCGAAGAGCATCCCAAACCGCTTCTTCCGACGAGGCGTAAACCAAAACTGAGCGCAAACTTTTCGGCCCAATTCGTGACTTAATGTGAGCAGCCACCTTTCCTCACTGTGTGTGTTCTAACTTTGATTTTAATGCTGCAGCGGCTCGCGTGACGTATCTGGCTCGCGTGACGTATCTGACTCGCTTGACCTTGCCGACAATTATCATTTTAGTTTTCCCTCTTCAGGTGGAGTTGTTCTGTTTCGCCAACAGTTAGCTTCACGGCTCTTAGATTTTTCCTTCAGTCGCGCCGCCATGACATTCGACGTCGCGGCGTAGAGTAGTCGTGCATTTATCACCGGCCCCGGGCTATTTCATTCATGAAAGAGATGCTCGCATCTGTAAGTGGAAGCAGGCAGGGAGCAAAGACTTTTTTTTAATATCCACGAGTTTTCGACAGATCCGTGTTTTTAAAAACGCTGCGTACCATCTCCGGCAGGTCTCGTAGATAGTTAGTTGACCGTGTAGTGGCCGAATAGCCGAAAAGAGCAAACCTCGCGACGTTTAAGCGATTTTTGGTCGATCAGCAACTTTGGATGTCATGATATGAACCAGCTTGGCTTACATAAATAAAAATGCCATAATCGGCGGCCCTTAGATTTTAGGATGTACTCCACCAAGATGTGCGATCGGGAGCTATGCACCGGAATTTCGACCGGAAAGCTGGATAGTGATGATCTTAGACGGAAGGAGCTGGAGGGTTAAACAGCGAAGATTCTACCAAACGACTGGGTTGTCTGATCTTTAGAAATACGAGCGCAGGAAATGAAGTGATATGGATAATCTGGTCGTGATAAAATAATGGTAGGCCTGCCAGAAAGAAGAGAGCATAAATAATGTCATGCAGAAAATGTGTCTGATAAACTAGGGCTCCACGAAGGCTGGGATAGGAAAATCTTCCTATCCCAGCCTTCGCGGAGCCCTAGTCTGAAAGACATAAAATATGGGAATAAACCCTCTATTTTTATTACTATTTTTAGTACTTCTTAATTCGGTCATCTCCAGCCGTAGCATTTGCCCGGCCCTTCACCGCTGTTTTACAACTTGTCCAGCGTCCAGCAGACGGTCTTTGTATTCGCGATTTCGTCGATTAAATTCTCAGCCAAAGTGATCATTGCTAAGGCGGCTAGTGGCCTCCACTGCTACGTCGGCATGCTCGTGGTCTTTTCCGTTGACGCGTTCAACGTCTTCTACGTGGCTATCTGCATGCAGATATCGAAATCCATATTGACCACATTCATGATGATCAGCTTGGACTTCTTGCTCGTGACCGTAGGCATTTATGCCATCTTTCGCAATATCAATGCAGCCAGGCAGAGAAGCCTTTCGAGTAATCGCGTGGATCACGTCGCGGAATTGCTTTGACGAGGTGTCCGCTATGATGGGCAAGTTGTTCGGAGATGAGCTCATTTCCAAGAAGCGAATCTCTCGAATGCGCTTGTTCGCTCCGTTTCCTGGCGCTTTCCGATCAAAGAGCTGCGATGCTGAAGGAGATTGCGAGAAGCTGCAAGCGTAACAACACTTTTCCAGCGTCGAAGGCTACCCTGTCAGCGGTAGGATTGCGAGCGTTAAGATGCCTTCAGCGCGTCTTATTCCGCCCAAGTGGCATCAAGTAGTTCCTGGCAAACTGGTAATTGTCAGCATCTTCAACCGACAAGTATAGACGAAGGAAAACTTTGACTGCAAGAAGTCTGCTAACTCTAGTGGACCCTGACTCTGCCATTTCCGCTGATAAACTACGGACGCTAGTGGCATACACGGCAACGGAGACCGCACTATGATATCCTACCAATGGTATGTTCTGCGAGCCCCGTTACCCGCCGAGTATCTTGCTCGCTGAGGATGTTAAGTGCGCATTGCCGATAATCTTTATACTGTATTTGTTGGTTCTGTTCCGATGCCCCAGGGAACCAAGGTCGTGCCGTCTGTCCGTCAAGATGAACCCAAGCGCCAAAGTGTATTCGCCAGAGCGTACACGCAACTCGTCAAGTTCTGGCATCGAAGCCAAATCGGACACCGAAGCGAATACTCCGTGGAGCAGCTGCTAGCCTTCCGAGATTCCTACCAGCGCACTTCGATCTCCCATGCAATCGCTGTTTGTGTTTTGACCCCCATCCCAGCGCTGTCGGTGGCACTTCTACTCGATTGCATCCCGCTACGATCTCCCTCAGACGACTGGCGAGTTAACTACCCCTTCCGGATTCGATTATTCGTCGCCACAGTATTCATCGGATTGGGCCTGGCCGCCCAAGTACTCGTGCCTCGAACTGTGTCCAACGCCGGGGCTGTTGTCATCTCGACGGGGACCGCTATTACCTACATTATCATGTGTATGATCATCGCATCAGTGTGGTGCTCCCCCATTCCGTTTGGGTATATCGTCCTGGTTGGTCCCTACGTGACGAATTTCTGGGTCTTCACGCTATCGTTAATCGGGCCGCGGGTGGTGATGAAGTCGACGGTGCTCTTGCAGCAAGCGAAGTCACTGTTGCTGATTGTTAACGCGTAGCAGTCGCCTACCCCTTGTTTACAGCGATATTTTACCGACTGTCAGGTGTTCAACAGGCTGCTTTTGTGTTTGTGATGCCTCTGATCCGGATTGTCACCAACCAGATCATTGCCATCGCAGCCGAGGGGTTCCATGAGTACGTTGGGTCAATTGCCGTGTTCTCTGTACACCTGTTCAATGTCTTCTACGTCGCAATCTGCATGCAGTCGGCTAAATCGCCCGTGACAATGGTGCTCATGGTGGCTTCGGACAGTTTTCCACGTGCTCGTATCCCTTCGTACCATTTTTCATCACAAGGACGAAGCTGAAAACAATCAAGGGATCGAAAACTATCTCGGGGACTTGCCCGAAATGGTGCGAAGCGTATTCAAACACTGTGAAAGTGATGCCGTTCGACCTCGAATCTTCGCTCCATTCCCGCTTCCTTTGTCGGACGAGAGCGTAGCTTTAATCAGTGAGATATCAAAGGCCCGACGCGGCAATCACGTACACGCATCATCTCACGCAGTGGCAAATCGAGTCGCAAGTCTAAAGACACCTACGAACCAGCGAAATCGCCTCCAGAAACAACTCAAGTCGGCACAGAACGCTCTTAATCTCCCCAATGTCGTCTTGATCAAGCAGAATCAAGTAACCCAAGCGACTCCACCAACAAAGCTCACCTTCCGGTACTATGAGAAAATTGTACCACGAACGAGTTCTGCGGCCACGAGATTACGCGATTGAACTCCAAAACGGCGTCTTCCAATATTGTGGGCGAAGTTGTGGCGCACAAGGCCAAGGAAGAAACCGTTTACGAGGCACTCCAAGCGCACTTTCAGTCCGAGTACCTTCTAATGACTGAGTACATTGAGTGCGCGCTACCAGGGCTCTATTCAGCGTACGCCGTACTACCCGCAAACGGCGTCATTGACCCCCGACCATTTAACCACAGCTGTGGTTAGTATTTCGGTGTTTGCTGCGGTTGAATTCGCAGCATTTCTTGGGCTCATCTTTCTACTGCGACGGAAATTCGGCATCTCGCCTCTGTATCAACTCGCCTTCGTATTGGAAACGCAGGCTCGGACGTTGCAGGGCCACCTATTCGTGTGGACCATCTTCATCTTGCATCTTTCATTGGTGCATTACGGTACGATTGCCCCCCTTCAACCTCAGGGTCTGTTCAGTGGTTCTAATGTTTTTTTTTTCTTTTTATGTGTCGATTTCAATATTAAATTTTAGCGAACGAGGGGGGGGGGGCAATCTGGTCATTTCCCGTCTTGGCAAAAAGAAAAAAAAATAACGAAAGATATGAGGAAGAAGCCGCAGACGCCTGCAGGGCGAGAAAAGAGATGCAAGCTACCGAACCTTCTTTTTCAACACGAGTACGAAGGTGGCGATTACTACTATATTCGCGAGTGCTACGAAGAGTACTACCGGCATGTTGAGCATTTCATTCTGACGGGAGACAGGAAGAATTGTTTGACGGTGTCCGGGACTCCTGGCATCGGAACGTCGGTTTTCTACGCGTTCTTCTTTCAGGAGTTCTGGAAGGCCCATCGAGCCGAGTGGATCGTTGTTCTGTTGGCCTACAGGGAAGATGGCTCACTCAAAGGATTTGCGGTTTTCGAGGACGGCGTTGAGACGAAGCTCTGTACGTCTACTGACGAGATGAAGCTTACTGAATTTCTTTGTGGTCTTCACCAGCAACTTGTAAAGTTGGCAGGAGATCAAGATGGCAAGAAGAGAGTCAAGAAGATTGCGATCTTGTGTGATGGTATACCAAGAGTGAGTCGGCCGAACATGGTGGTATTCACTAGCCCCAATGAAAACTGGTTCCGAATGAACGAAAAAGATGATCATTTCCTCTTTATGCCGCTGTGGACATCTGATGAACTTCATGGAGCGGCGCTCGCACTGGATCTTGACTTGGATTACGCAGAAATCGCCAGACGTGTGGAGGTTTTTGGTGGAACAGCGCGTTTTTGCCTGTCTCCTGACACCAACCAAGTTACCCTCGCGAAGCAGAGGCTGCTGAAGTCAATTGAAGCGATCACGGATCCAGCTGAGCTTGGAAGGCTCTTGTCGGGAAAAAGCTCGGGCTCTACCCGCTTTCACCTCTTGCACATCGAACCTCTCCCGGATGATAAGGGGTACTGGACCACAAAAATTGCGTCTTCATTTGTCAGAGTGAAGCTCGAGAAACGCTTGAAATTGCTGGATTTTCCTGGCTGAGAGGACTAGGAAATGGGTGTTTTTTTATTTTGATTAAATATTTTGATTAAATAAAAATGGTGAGCCCCATCTACCTCCACCACACTGTTGTTGTCGACACAAGCTTGTTTCTGTCAACTTGTGTAGAATTTTGGTTGCCCCAGGTTGTAGTTCTACAGGTGTATGCTGAACCTATTTGCAGCGACAAATAAAAATAAAAAAGCACCACGAACAGCATTCTATGTAGTAAAGGGAAACCGTCAATTGGTGTCAGGTCACTCGCTTCACAGCGATAGGTAGAGCTTGGGAGTACATGGCCAGACCCTCCTTGTTTCGCCAAGCTAGTAAGGCGGCTAACCGCGTCTCAACAGCATGGGCAAGGTTCTACCATTGGGGGCAGATCGGCCATCGCAGCGAATACTCCGTCGAGCGTTTGGTCGCCTTCCAGAATTACTACGAGACGACGTCGATAGCTCGCGTTCTTGCTGTTTGTTTGCTGACCCCCATCCCGGCCATTCTAGTGTATGTTCTAATTGACTGTATACCCCTGCGAGACCCCTCCGAAGGTTGGAAAGCCAATTACGCGTTCTGGATCCGGGATTTTCTGGACCTGGTCGTCATTTCAGCCGGCGGCGCAGCTCAAGCTCAGGCGGTGATGGTGGCGGGCGCTCTCTCGAATACTGCTGTTGTGGTGGTATCCCTGGGTACGGCCGCCATCTACATCTCAATGACGATTGCTGTCGCTGCAACATGGCGATTTCCCGTTCCTTTTGGATGTATTCTCTTCGTTGGCCCCTACGTCGCCATAGCTACGGTATTGACGATTTCGGTCATTGGACCGCGCGTGATAGCGAGCTCTACGATTATCTACGGTCAGTTAAAGGCTGAGGCGTGGATTGTGTTCGCCCAAGGGGCAGTGGCGATGGCCTATCCGATTTTCACTGCGATTTTCTACCAGCTCTCAGGGATCGAACAGACGGCTTTCGTCCTTCTCCTGCCCGTTATCAAGTTCATAGCGAAGGCGCTTATAGCCCACGCTGCCGACGGGCTTCACGAATACGTCAGTATGATCGTGGTCTTCTCGGTGGACGTTTTCAACGTTTCGTACATTGCGATCTGCATGCAGATCTCCAAGTCAACGTTGACGACCGTCGTCATGATCAGCTTGGACTTGTTCCACGTCATCCTTGGCGTCCGCGCGATATTCAGCCAGATTGACATCTCTAGGGAGCGGAGAATGTCGACCCATGCCGATGGCATGTTCCCCACCAATTGCTTGCAAGAGGTGTCCGCTATGACTGCCAAGCTGCTTCGAGAACCACAGGTCTACAAGGCCATCAATCCTCGGATTCGCGTCTTCGCACCGTTCTCGCTCTCGCTGTCGCCTGCTCGAGCTGTCCTGTTGCTTCAATTGGCCACCGCAAGTGGAGCGACCATCATGTATCTTCCACCACCGCCGATTACAGCAGTTCCGCCAACGCAGCTAAAATCAAATTCAAGTACTGTACGCAAGTCTTGAGTCTGACGGGAGGCCTACTAAGCTCGCCTAAAGGCAACCAAGTCGCTCCTGCTAGCTATGCCGTGGTTCGGACTGCGAAGGTGCGAAAAGGATCGAGTCCTCGAAGGCTTCTCAGACTTTTCGACTCGAATGCTGCCATTTCCGCGGATAAAGTGAGGGACGCTCTATCCTATAACGTAACAGAAGCGGCGGTGTATGACGTTCTTCAAGCGCTCTTCCACGCTGAATACCCCCTCTTGGGTGAGTACATCGAGTGCGCGCTGTCGCTGCTCTATTCCGTGTATTTACTGGTTCTGTCCCAGCTTCCAGCCGCGCGATACTATCCACAAACGTCAAAAGCTTTCCACAAATTGGCCGGATCGGTGGCCAACATCCTGCTGTTCACCCTGATCGAGTTTGTTGGGTTTGCTGTCTCCTGGTGCTTCTACGGAGGAAATTTGGGATTTCGCCACTGTATCAACTCGCGTTCATTCTGGAGACTCACGTTCAAACGATCCAAGGGCATTTATTAGTGTGGACAATATTCGTGCTACGATTGCCGCTGAAGCACCACGGTACGCGTCTATCACATTGTCCACGCTCGTGTTGCTGCTGCCGATATTTACCGCCTCATAAAATTTGTTTTGTGCTTATTCCGTAGGGGTTGCATCCGATATCCACCTTGAGTAACGATTGATAGTTTCTTTTAAAAAAAAGGGGACGTTAAATAAACACTAAAACATTCTCAAATCTGAAGTTCGCAAGTCCCCACGAGTTGGGGCAGTACAGACAAGATAACACCATAAATAGAGGCGGTCCGTCCTCAATGCTGCCGCTGCTCAGTGGACAACTGCCCCCTTCTAGGAGTCATGGCCCTTTCTCCTTTCAGAGTGAAGCCGTCCAGCTCGACGACGCGATCCCCGCTCAAGCGCCGTCGATTCTCAGCCCTACTTCGTCGGCTGAAACACGCGTGGTACAGAGGCCAAATCGGCCACCGCAGCGAGTACTCGGTCGAACGGCTGCTCGCTTTCCGAGACTACTACGCGCGCACCTCATTGAGTCGAGCCATCGCTGTTTGCGTCCTGACCCCGGTCCCCGCCATCGTCGTGGCCATTCTGATCGACTGCATCCCGCTGAGAGATCCAGACGAAGGGTGGCAAGCCAACTACATGTTCTGGGTTCGGATGTTCCTGGACGTGTTCGTTATCGGAGCCGGCGTCGCTGAACAAGTGCGAGCGGTGATAGTCGCAGGTTCCATCACGAATGTTGGCGTTGCTGTGATCGGACTGGCGTCGAGCGTCACGTACGTGTTCATGTCGATTGCCATCGCAGCGACGTGGCACTTTCCCATTCCATTCGGGTTTATCCTGCTGGTTGCGCCCTTTATCTCGACGTTTTGGGTATTTACTGGACTGGTAGTTGGCCCTCGCCTTATAGCAAGCTCGCCCGTTCTGCGAGGACAGCTCAAGTCGCAGGTGCTGATTGTGTTTACTCAGGGCGTCGTGTCGATGGCTTATCCGCTGTTCACGGCGGTCTTCCATCGACTTTCTGGGGTCCAGCAGACCGCGTTCGTCGCAGTGATGCCGATGATCAAGTTCGCGACCAAGCAGATAATTGCGAATGCTGCTCAAGGGCTTCACGAACACATGGGCTCGATCGTGGTGTTCTCTGTGGACGTCTTCAACGTGTTTTACGTGGTCATCTGCATGCAACTATCCAAGTCGCTGTTGACTACTCTGTTTATGATTGCGCTGGATGGATTCCACGTCGTCGTTGCAGTGCGCACCATTTTGCACAAAGTGAATGCGGTGAAGCCTGAGGATCGAGAAGGACTGGAGATGGACTACTTTCGAGATTTACCACAAATTGTGCGCAAAATGTTCCTTGAGGAGGCGAGATTCCGGACCAGAGTCTGTCGAGTCCGAGTGTTTGCCCCCTTCCCACTCGATCTCTCACATGAAAGTGTCGCTCTAGTCAACACGATGTCGCGAAGTAGGCGGGAGACGCACGTCTACGCTTCGTCTCGAGTTCACACGATGACGAGCGTGAGGATGGAGTCGAGGAGGAGCGTGACAGTCGAACCAGTGCCAGCGACGCAAGGTTTCAGGCGTCAAAGCAATTTTGACGCTGTTCATGAGGCAGAAGGAAGACTCGCTGGGGTTGAAAAAGTGACGAGTACGGTCCGTGCCGCTACACGGCCGGGCGTGATCCCGATCAGCTCACAGCTGACGATGTCTTCAGCGTCACGGGGGTCACCTCCGCATTTGGTAAGGAAAGGATCAGCGTCCAGAAGACTTCTCACGTTACTGAGCGCGGACACGAAAGTATCGTCCAGCACCCTACGCGCAGTCTTATCTCACAGCGCGGCTGAAGAAGCCGTGTGGGACGCCCTGCAAGCTCTGTTCCACTCTGAATATCTGCTGATGGCTGAATACGTCGAGTGCGCGCTACCCATGCTCTACACGGCGTATTTATCGGTTCTTATCCATCTACCCGTGGCTCCGTACTACCCGCAAACCGCCTCCTTGACCTCTGAAAGGCTCGTCAACTCGGTGATCAACACGCTCATCTTTACGACGGTCGAATTCGTGGGCTTCCTGAGTCTCCTCATTCTGCTGCGAAGGAAGTTTGGATTCTCGCCGCTGTACCAGCTTGCGTTTGTCCTCGAGACCGACGTGCCCACGTTGCAAGGCCATCTCTTTGTCTGGGTGATTTTTATTCTGCGATTGCCGCTACGGCACTACGGTAGGAAGTCCTTCTTTGTGCGAACAAAATGCTGTGCATGTACGCTTATCTAACGTGTTGCTGCGTGTATCGTGAAACCAGGTATCGATTTTGATGCGCCTCTCGGGTAGAGATTAGCTGGGTACGAATCCCTTAAGACTGTTGACGAACATGCTGGCTGGCATTAGCGTGTTGATTAAGTGTGGTATGAGCTATTTGATACCATCAGTGGACCGCGGCTAGTCCACACGATAGATATGGTAACACAAGACGAAAATACCAGCTCCTTAGCCCCCCCTCTCTGTCTGTCCGCCCTTACAACAAAAAATAGAAGTGTCCGTCAAGTAAACTTGTGACTTATCCCTCACCAGCCCAAGAGATGAAGGGGGTCACTGCGTTCACCAAAGCCCTTCACCACGCCAAGCGACTATGGCATCAGAGTCACATTGGGCGCCGAAGCGACTATTCCGTCGAGCGTCTGCTTGCATTCCGAGACTATTACCAGCGCACATCAAGCACTCGCGCCGTTGCCGTCTGTATACTGACGCCGGCGCCTGCTATCGTGGTGGCCTTATTAATTGACTGTATACCTCTGAGCCCACCTTCAGCCGGGTGGAGAGATAATAAAGCAGCGTGGTTTCGATTGTTTCTAGAGGCGATTGCAGTTGCAATGGGCATCGCAGCCCAGGTGAAGGAGGTCATTATGACTGGAGCCGTCTCTAACTTGGGGATGACTACGATTGGTCTCGGAACTGGAGTCGCTTACATCTCCATGACCATTGGCGTTGCTGCTACCTGGCGCTTCCCGATCCCGTTCGGGTATGTCCTTCTTGTCCCGCCATTTCTCACGCTCTTCTGGATATTCACTCTGGCGGCTATCGGTCCTCACGCAGTTAGCAACTCGAAAGAGCTGCGTCGGCAGCTGAAATTCCAGATTTTAAGCATCGTCGCCCAAGGTCTTGTGTCGATTGCCTACCCTTTCTTCAGCGCCTTGTTCCAGCGGCTATCGGGGATTCAACAGGCTGGCTTCGTGTTCGTCACGCCTCTGATCAAGTTTGTGGCCAAGCAAATCATCGCCAGCGCCGCTAAAAGTCTACACGAATACGTCGGCCCTATCGTGGTGTTCTCTGTGGATGTCTTTAACGTTTTCTACGTGGCTACGTGCATGCAAACGGCCAAGTCGGCAGCTACGACGCTTCTCATTATTTTATCCGATAGTTTCCATGTGATCGTAGCTCTGCGCTCGATTTTCCAGCATATCAAAGTCGTCAAGCCTAAGAGAAGTCTAGCGTCAGCGACCGATTTAAGCGCCACCGAGTCGATCAACTACCTCCACGACCTGCCAGGAATGGTACGCGCGGTTTTTGAAGAAGTTCACGATGCCAAGACAAGTATCAACGGGATTCGTGTATTTTCCCCCTTCCCCCTAGTACTGTCGACGGATAGTGTGGCTTTCATCAACAACATTACACGGACAAAGCGAGAGCGGCACGTGTACTCTTCCTCGAGCTTGCTATCGTCCACTCAGTTCACTTTGGAGTCAATATGGACAACTGAAGCGCCGGCAGAGGTGGCTTTAACGCCGGTCACAATACGCGAAATGAAGCAAAACCGAGTCATCCCCGTTAACTCGCCCACGCGACAGCATATACCGCTGTGTCAATTGAAAGGAAGTTTCGGTCGGAAAGGTTCAACTTCAAGAAGACTGCTGACACTGATGCACCCCGATACTAAAGTCTCGTCCACGGCACTACGGGCGACTTTAGCTCATGGATCGACACGAGAAGCCGTCCAGGACGCACTTCAGTCGCTCTTCCACTCCGAATACCTCCTGCTGGCCGAGTACATTGAGTGTGCGCTGCCCATTTACTATGCGATCTACCTCTCCGTGCTCTTCCACCTCCCCGTAGCGAAATACTACCCGCACACGAATTCGTTGACTTCTGAACAATTGACCAAGTCTGTGACCAACATTGTGACGTTCGGAACCATTGAATTCCTGGCGTTTCTGGGGATGGCCGTGTTGCTCAAGCGGAAACTCGGAGTATCTCCCCTCCATCAGCTCGCATTTGTACTCGAGACACAGGCTCGCGCCCTTCAGGGGTACCTCTTTGTCTGGATTCTATTCATTCTTTTCATGCCCCTGCAGCACTTTGGTAAGGTGGTCGCTGATGTTGTTGTCCTCATACATGTTGCGTCAATTCTAACGCGTTCTCTTGTTGTATTAATCTCAGGAGTTGATTTTAATGCTCGACTGGTGTGAAAAGTGTTTCAGGTCTACGGATATTAGAACGGATAGGCGCTGTTGAGGTTGTCCAGGAAGACGCCGTCCTTCAAGGGCATCTTGAGGTGCGCCACGTTGAGCGCGTGTGGTCCCAGTCCGTGTTGCTCAGCGACTTCCGAGCGAGCTTCGGGAGCTGGTCCCACGCGATGACGTCCTGGAACTCGCCCACGAGGTGGTTGTAGTAGTACGCGACCTTGAGGTTGTCTCCATCGAAGTATTTCTTCTTGGAAGGGGCTTCCTTCGACCAGCCCACAGCAGCAGACAGAGACGTCCCCAGGATGGTCGAGTTCGTAGAAGAGTTGTCAAGCCAGACGATGGCGTACTCCCAACCATTGCGGTGGCCGAAGATTCGCAGTGCGAGGGGCAGAATCAGCGGCGCTCGGGCCTTGGGGAAGTCAGGCGTACATGATGGCGAACTTGTCCTTGACCCACATGTAGCGAGCGTAGACTAGCGAGCCCAGTGGGGAGCCCTTGCACTCACCGTCCATGGGGCCGCTCCACTTGAGACCTCCGCTGATAGCACCGTCCTTTTGGACAGCCGGGTACGGATGACATCCATCCTCGATCTTCAGGCGGGATTTGTACTTGAGGATGGTCTTCTGGATCTCCGTGACGGGCTCAAGGCTGCGGGAACGGCCGCACCTCGTTGTGCGGGATCACGTTGGCTGTCTCGGCCTGGACGACGGCGAACGAGGCCACGACGGCGACGAGGACGGCGCGGAAGTTCATGGCTGGTGCAAAGTGAGGTGGAAGATTGGAGACTGAGCTGGGATCGGGATGTTTTTTGCCATGATCGCGGTCTGTGCAGAGAAAAGTACACAATCAAATCAAGATCAGGCCCACATCAAAATCTAAAAGAGGCCCGCATCAAACAGCCTAACCAACGGGACAGTGCTACAGTGGAGGACCTGCCTTTTCCACGATAATTTGTACCACGAGCACTGAAACTGTTCAGTTACACCATAAAATCCTCCGTTCACACGCTATTCTGACAGTTCCCACTACAACCGACTCACCAGAACCACTTATTTACAAGCGCCACTGCAATGCCCTTACCCGCACCGTAAATGACTTTAAACCAATGAGAGGACGGATATGGAGTCACTTTAAACCAATTAGATGGTTGTTAGATACCACGAGCTCTCAAAACCTATCAGAATCGAATCTATCATTCACCCCAAGCTTCTCCCTCTCCTCACTGCCCTCGCCCCCATGCCGCGCCGCCTTCTATGGACCAACCTCGCCAGCGGGATGACACGCGCCGACGCCGACATGCTACTCGAGACGCTCAAGCGCTTCACCGTTGCCAAGAGCGACGTGGGTCAGTGCTGTGTTTGCAGCGACGCCTCCCCGCACGCCATGCGAACGCAGTTGCTACGATGTGGCTGCCCTGCTTGCGCCACCGCCTCCCCTGCCTTGCCCTGCCCATGGCGCGGTCGAGTTCGGTCTTGTCAGCTACTGGATGTGGTGAGTCTGGACGTCCTCCACGAGCATGTAACACCCGTCCGCGCTCCGGCTCCAGCTCGCTTCACTGGGCCGATGAGGCAGGCCGCGCGCGACTGGGCAAGACAAGGACTGCGCCCAACCAGAATCTGGCACTCCCTGCTGCAGCGCTTCGCGCTGGACGAGGCCAGCGCGCCTCCGCTGTCGGTGGTGCAACGCTTCATGCACCACTACGTAGCGCAGCAACTGGGAGGGAGCGACTTAATGGCGGCTGTCCGCAACTCCGCTCGTAGCACCGGTTTTACCGGCCAGGAGGAGGAAACGCAGCCGTTTACCTTCTCCTGGCGCACAGACGGAGAGGGTAAGCCGGTGGTCGGTAACGGTAGCGATGCCAACCCGTTTGTGGTTGGCATTAGCACGAAGAAGTTGCTGCGCGAAGCTGACCGCGACCCGAGCTCCTTCGTGCTGCATCTGGACGCCACGTACAAGCTCACCCAGGTTGGGTATCCTGTCGTAGTCGTCGGCATCTCCGACCAAGCGCGCCTCTTTCATCTACTGGCTATCTTCATCGTGTCTCAGCAACAAGAGGAGCACTACACGGAGCTGCTGTCTGTGCTTGGGCGGGTCTTCGCATCTGTGACGGGGAACCCTCTCCGCGTGAAGTGGGCAATGGGCGACGCCGATAGTGCGCAGTGGAATGCGCTACAAGCTGTGTTTGGTGGTGAGGGCAGCTCTTTTCGCGTCCTCATGTGTTATTTTCACGTCGCGAAGAAGGTGTACGAGAAGACAAGGGCGCTTAGTTCTGAGGCGGGTGCAATGATTCTGAGGCATCTGCATGAGCTGCACTATGCTCGCAACGAGCGGGACTACAACAAGAAACTCGCTGATGTGCAAGAAGAATGGGGCAAATGGCCCCAGCTGGCTTCGTTTGCTGCCTACTTCAAAAGGGTGTGGTTGAACGAGAGGACGTGGCGCTGGCAGTGCTTCCACACACCGAGCGGTTTCGCCGCTACCAACAATCCGTGCGAGACGTACAACGCCTCGCTGAAGCGCGACGTCACGCTGAGGAGGAAGCTGAAGGTTGGCGCTCTGGTCGACCGACTGCGGATCCTTTGTCGTGCTGAGAGCGTCCGTGCACTGCCGTTCCTGACTGCGCCAGCTTTCGATGATCGCCTGATAAGGCGAGCCAACACGCTCGCCCGTGCTGGCCTTCTGCGTGAATGTCGTCCTGGACGCAATACTATTGAGTTCCTGCTAGGAAACACAGCAGAACAAGGTACGGGTGAGATAATCAATGTTATTGCATTGCCAGCACCGAGGGTGTACGACGTACAGGAGAAGAGGTCGCGCGAGGACCTCCCGGTCACCGCTCAACTTGGAGTTGAAACTGCGCGGATGGAGCTCCTGGAGATGCCGACCACGGGATGGGAGGTCGACGTAGCAGCGAGGACGTGCCCGTGTCGAGTGTTCTTCAAAGGAGGCTGCTGCGTACAGTTGTTGTACGCGCTGGGCGTTGTTGGAGGTGTTGATACGTCCGGCCGCGAGACGCTGGTCTATCGCGGCCCGAACAAGAAGAAGCGCGCGCGCGCAAGTCAAGTCGCTGGGCGCCCAGCGCACAACGGTCCAGCATTAATGGTAGAGTGAGTTTCCAGACCATAGCCATGAAATAAAAGCACACAGTACCTTGGTGACATCAAGCTGCAGTCAATTAATTGTATCCGCTGTAGCAAATGCATCTCTCTACATATTCTGGATGATGGCAGGAAGGCCCGCGAGGAGCCCGTGCGGCTGCGCTTCTGCTTGCTGTAGACCGAGTGCGCACGATGCAATTATTGACGCACGAGAGCGTGTTCTGCACGGGCGTGACGTCCGACACGAGGTCCTTGAGGCCTACGATGGCCTTGATGCGGATGCCGTTGTCGCTCGCCACGATCTGGTTGCCCTGCACAGTCAGGCCCTGCACCGTCGTGGACTAGTCCACTGTGTTGCCGCCCAGTGAGCAGATGGAGACGCCGTGGCCGCCGCAGCTGTAGTTATAGTTGTTGCTGAAGCCCATGTTGGTACTGGACTTCACGGCCAGACAGTCGTCCTTGCTGTAGGTCTTGTTGTCCGTGATGGTGACGTGGTCGTTCTTGATCAGGGCGAAGCCGTCCGTGCTATTGGCGATGCCGTTGCCAGCGCACGAGCCGAGCGTGAAGCCGCTGACGGCCGTCTGCTTGTACGTGACAAGGCTGAAGATACAAAGGTCGAGTTCTCGGGCCTGAAGCCCAAGAGCGTCGAGCCCACGGCATTCTGCATGCGGAAGAAGACCAGGCGGAGATCGACTGGCCCTGCTTCCAGTACCAAGAGCTGTTGGCGTCCAGCATGCCCGAGGCCTTGACCGTCAGGCCACTGCCGCCCACGCGCACCAGCGGGACCTCTCACTTGAGCGTGCCGAACGTCGGGGTGCCCACGAACTCGATGATGGCGCCAGTCTTGACCGCGCTCAGGTCCAGTGTCACGCCGGCGGGCACCGTCATCGACTTCACCACGATGGAGATGCACGACGCGATGTTGATACCCATCTAGTAGGTGTCTGTGAGGAGGCAGCCGCCGTTCGAATTGGCCGTGGACGCCTCCTGGCTCCGTCGGGTCTTTGTGCTGCTTCCGGCCCTCCTCCTGTTGCTGCTTCGGACCCTCCTCCTGCTGCTGCGCCGGGCCCTCCTCCTGTTGCTGCGCCAGGCCCTGCTGTTGCTGCTGCTTCGGGTCCTGCTCTTGCTTCGGGCGCCGCTGCAGCGAGTAGCCGTCGCGAACTTGACTAGAGGGAGGGGTTTTGGGTTTGCCCTTCTCGCGCTCGGCCTCACGCTGCTGCCTAGCACGCCTGCTGAGTCCAGCGTCTCACAGGCTTCGAGTGTATTCTGCGGGTTGCCGAATAAGGGGGCGGGATGTGAGCCTCATGTTGCCCTCCTTAAACAGATATGTATTTCTTTGGGGGGGGCAGATGAATGGAGCAGTGGGCCTTGGGCACACGGTCGTTGTACGGGCACGCGGGCACTGTAGAGAACGATTTGCAAGGTGGCAGTGCACGATTTGTAGTGCTTGGCGCTGAATCTACAAGTGTTTATAGGATTTTCTCGCTACAGTGGTGTAGTCATATCGGTACATCCATCGTTGGCTCTCAGGCAAGGCTCAGGCAGAAGCGCCGCCCGACTTGAGGCTTACAACTCGTGAGTTACAAAGCAGCAGAAGGGCGGCCACACACCCGTGCCCACGCGCACAGCCCAGCAGCAAGAGGCACGCCAAGCGTTCGCTGCCTACTTGAGAACGAAGACCGCGGAGCCGCCGCGCTGCCAGCCCAGCCCGAGAACCAGCTGCAGCCGGAGGTGCGCGAAGCCTTCGCTGCCTGCTCGAGCTCCGAGAGCGCGGAGCCACTGTGCTGTGTGTGCGAGTCCCGTCACCTGACAGTCAAGCGCGACGTCGTCGCCACAGGCCGGCCAAGCACCACCAGTGTCAGCTCAACCAGCGGCAGCAGTGAGAGGGGCGCAGGGCTGTCGCCGCTGTCTACCCGAAGGCCACAACAGTAGCAGCAGCTGCCGTAGCGAGAGAAGCCTCGCACTACCGTCTATCCGAAGTACTCCAGCAGCAGCAAGTAGAAGAGAGCCCGGGTACAGCGCCGCCGCTGCCTCCTACCTGAGCAGCACTGCCTACGGCAACAATACGAAACACAGCACTGTAGCCACCGCTAGAAGAGAAGATGGACCCAATACTCAAGGCAAACTTTTGGAACGACGGCTACTTGATTGGCAATCTAAATTTGTCTGCTGCTATTTTGAAGTCCGCTCTTGCTGAGTTGAAAGCCCTAGAGTTCCAACCAATCTTCGGCGAAGTGTACGAGCTGGAGCGCGACTCCAAGCGGCTCCAAGCAGGTATCACCGTCTTTGACCCCGCCATCGAGAAAATTTACAAGCGCATCAAACGAATTGTGAAAGAGTCGGAGGATGAGTGGTATACGAAGCGCAAGTTGTGGGCGGCTCTTGTCACGAGAAATGAAGACGCCCAACCCAAAACCCGGATACAACAGCAGCAAAACCTCACCGACACTACGGATCACGACACAACCAGCCCGAAAGTCAACCAAGCCAACCTCACCACCATCGGAGGCCCTCGCTTGGAGGAGGGAATGTCACGATATTATCGACTACAAGCACATAGAGCGCGAAAATGGGTAACGATCTGCCAACTTTGTGGAGATCAAGCTGCAGTATGCTGTGTAACCTGCGTGCAACGCAGTCATCTGGATGAAGTTAAAGATGTAGGAAGCGATGTGCTTGAAGTTAGATGTTGAAGTTACAGGCACCGAGGACTAGCATCGCTAGGAGGAATAGGCCGAAGGTGCTTAACTCAATCTCAGTTTCGAATTTCCAGCGTACTCAACACAGCATCTCGGCTCCCGATGCCCGCCGTACTTCCTCTCTAGTGCTACCATATCACTTACCAAATATTTTAAATATTGTGACAGCTCTTAAGTCACTTCCCGGTGGTCTACGACAAGGTCTTCACCGAGACTTCCCCTCCTTTGAGACTAGCAAGGCTCTTTAAGAGAAAGGTGTGGTGCAGGCGTCAGTGATAATATCGCTGATGCCGAACACCTACTTTTACATCTATCCTGGGTGTTTTGGCGCCTACGTGGACCGTGACAAATGCACTGCCGTGACGCTTGATGCGGGCGATTTCCTGCTTTTCCGTGGCGACCTAGTGCATGCTGGTGCTGAGTTCAAGAAGGAGAACATCAGGCTGCATTGTTACGTGCGAGTCCGCGGGATCAAGCAGAAGGCGGATGCTACAGAAGCGTCAGTGTTCAACACGTACATGTGTGAGTTCTGCAATATGCAATGCGATTCTCGCCGTCATCTTAGCAACCACCGCCGCTTCTGTAAGAACAACCCCGACAGAGAGAAGACAAAGGAAAAAAGAGAGAAGGCGGACGACCAAGGTGGATATTGCAGTATTTGTGATATTCCATACAAGAAACGAAGTGCATACCATCAGCACAACCACCGCCGCCACCCAAAGAAGCCGAAACGAACCGTTCGCGGGGATATCGACGCGCGTGAAGACGACGATTTGGAGGACGACAGTGAGGCTGTTGACGATGACGGTCGCGTGGCAGGCAGCGACGAGGCCGAAGCTGAGAGTGGCATCGAGGATGAAGTCAGTAGTGATGACGAAGAAAGCAGCGAGGGAGAGCAGAGCAGTGAAGAAGAGGACAGTAGTGGAAAGGAGGACAGCAGTGATGACGAAGAGTAAAGAGAATAGAAGGAAACCTTTGCAATACAGCGACTGTGTTTTAAATTCACTGAAATTTAGTTTGCTGATGGCTTACTTGTATTCTTATTGTCACTACTTAGTATTGTCAGCGATATAAACTGTCAGTGTCAGTGATCCATACTGTCAGTGTCAGCGATATATACTGTCAGTGTCAGTGATCAGTGTCAGCGATCCATACCGTCAGTGTCAGCGATCCATATTGTCAGTGTCAGCGATTCATACCGTCAGTGTCAGCGATCCATATTGTCATTGTCAGCGATCCATACCGTCAGTGTCAGCGATCCATACGGTCAGTGTCAGCGATGCATACTGTCAGTGTCAGCGATCCATACTGTCATCTTCAGAGTTACAACCTGGATTTACAATTGCCCGGAGTTGCCCGTAGTGCTGACGGCGGTAACGACAAGAGCAGCGAGGGCTGTGAGGACGACAGGAGCAATGACCGCAGCGAGAACGACAAGTGGTAAATACTGCGACGATAGCGATAAGTACAAGGCGACGAGGACGGCAAGAGCCGCAGACCAAGATGCATGTGTAGGAGAGGGCAGGCTTCGCCTTCTACCTTGCGTCAGAAAGAACGAGAGCGTAAGTCGCGACACCGGTCTGGTGCACGCGGTTGCAACACGACTCTAGTTATACGTACCAGAGGGAGCATTGAAGCTGATGTGCCTGTGGTGGCCTGGAGGAACAGTGAGTATTGTAGCCTCACGGCGTTGCAACCCCGGTATTGCAGCCCGGGTCCAGACTTCTGTCGCCGCCCAGAGGTAATTAACAGCCCCAAGAGGTGACATAGAGAGAGAGAGCGAGTGCGATCACAGTGGCAGGAAGTCTAAGCAGCTCCGGCGATCCTAACTGACCCATGGTCTGTACGAGGAACGAGGCGGTCGACCCAATTGCGTATCTGCGTGTCTTAAATAGACGCCACCTTAGCCACCGGCCACCGAGCTAAGGTACACGGCTCAGGACTGGCACAGACAAAGAGACGGGCAGGCGTATGTGTGGATTGTTACTTCAGCGTCAGTTTGGCGATCCATAATGTCAGCTTCAGCGATCCATACTGGCAGTGTTATCCATTCATACTGCCAACTAAACAAAATAGGTTCGCCAGCTAACCCATACTAAGCTGCAGACGACCTGCATCCTTTTATATTGAATTGCCGCTAGATAGATGTGAGGCAGGGAATAGTACTCACCAAGCGGGAAAGCACCAATACGCGGTGTAGAAGAATGTTGAAGATCTTCTTGTCAAATTCACCTCTTCAAGATGGGTATATTATCTGTGTTTATTTAAAAGCCCAAGATTGTTTCTTAAAACGTTAGAATCTAGCGGGAGACGTTTAGGTGCTGGTAAAAGAATTGTAAAGTGGAGCGATAGAGTAAAACTTCAAAATGCATCATGATATTTTGAATCATTAAAAATGGTATTGGATCTCTAGTGCGCTTCTTGCCATAGGAGGCCTGCCTGATCGGTTTGGCTGCCAAACAATACCTTGCCCAAATGATGCAGCGTGGGCCGTGTTGGACGCGAGCATTTGTGAAGCCCCCGAGGTGTGGGAAATCCCCCAGTTGGTCGCGTTCAAGATCGTGGGCAGTTGGGGAATTTCGGTTTGCTGGATGACTGTTGGCCCTTGAAAGTAGGTCTGCTGTGCGTTGAACGATAACGGTGGGAGCACAGTGGCCGAGTCGACACATGTGAAGTTGTCATATGCAGTATCACTTGGAGTCACAGTTGATGGCGGTAGTGTCGGTTGTGTTTCAATAGGGACTTCCACGGTTGTACGACCTTCCTCGGTTTGGCCTCGCTGCTTCTTGCGTACTCGACGGTCCTTAAGCCGGTCACAACACCGCCCACCCGAATACCGTCTATCGCCTCTGAGCATCTGTGCGCCAAGTACGTGACAGCAATGTCCCATTTTCGCGAAATACCGACATTCACATGTGCCCTTGGTAATGTCCACAGTCCACCCTTCTGTTGGCATCTTCATTCGATGAGCCATATACAGTGACCACTTCATAGCATGATTGTGCATAGCGGAAGCCTTGCGCCGTTGCCGTCGTCCAAGCCTCTCGTGCAACTGACCTGTTGTCTTGCTCGTGATAAGCCGCACAAAAGCCTGATTGGAAGCTTCTGCCAAACGCTTCGACTCACTGTTGAAGGAGCTCAGTTGAACAAATCTCACAATACGCGCCTCGCCCGTCTCGTACAGCACTAACTGCTGAGCATGGACTAGTTTCCGGGCCGTGCTCACTAGTGTCGAAGGTGGGTTTCCAATCGACGCGGCAGGTTTGAAATTATCTGCCGTCACATCTTCACATATCACTGAAAGTTTTCGAAGCAGCCGCTGAGTGTCGAACATCTTCCGCATCAAATGTCGTTTAACACTAGCATTGAACGTTTCACACGGGTTATTCGTTGTAGCGTAGCCAGCCGGGGTGTGAAAGGCTTGCCAACGCCAGTAACGACTTTGAATCCACTGTTTCTCGAAGTAATTGGCAAAATCTTGGAGAACTCGGACCTTTCGCCATTGTGCCAGAATCGCATCACGAATTTGATAGAACTCCATGAGGCTCGCTGAAAAGTGCATCGCAATTATGCCCTTGTAAACCATCGCACCGGCAGCATCATCAAGCTGGCGTGTTCGCTTTCTCACGTTGTAAAGTACATGAAAGAAGCACATTAAAAATGTGGCACCTCGAAATCGAGGTGAGCTCTGCAGTGCATTGTACTGGGCATCTTCGGCATCGCCAAGAACCGCATCAATCTTGGGGTACTGGGAGAACAACTTGTGGTATACTTGCAACATGGCCGCAAGAACGGAGGAGTACTCTACGTGATTCAAGCGGCTAACGACAAGCGGCTAACGACAAATACAGCTGCCAGGTGATACTTTATGGAGTAGTCGCTAAATCCACACGTAATGACCGGGTAACCAATCTCACTGAGCTTGAATGTAGCATCGAGATGAAACAAAGCAAAAATATTCGACTCTTGGAAACTTCTCAACTTTTCCAGCAGACCCACCGTCGACACACCCAACACCAAAGCATCGTCGTCTTCACCATTCCCAATACGAGGAAAACCATCGTCATCCAGAGTGGCTCCAAACATGAACGCTTTGTCTGCATCTATTCCAGAGTGTAAGGGGAACTCGCGCACCAATTTCTGCAGCGATTCAACCGAGTTTCGCTCTCCATGTTTCGCTCGCAAGCTTTTGACGCATCGAGCGACCTGTTCATACGTAGGCACCCCGTTCAGCGCCGGAGCTTCGCTGTAGCGACGCAGCCCTGACCAAACAAAGCCGCGGCGCCAAACCAGTTTCATCCATGTCTCCGATGTACGTTCGCATTGCAGGGGTGATCACCGCACGATGCACCCCACTGCACCCAGCACTTCCACGAGTATGCTCAACTGCTGTTCCGAGAATTCTCCATGCATTTGTGCTTTGGCACTGCCACACCTTCAACACTTTCACGCACACAGGCTTCTTGTTTCCCTTGGGCACGGCTAACGCAATGCATGTAACACTTGAGCACCGTATGCGTCTTTCATCCATTTCATGGTCACCTGGGCAGATTTGGCACGTCTCCTTAACACGCTTGACGTAGGCACTGGAGCAGCACATTCTCTCGAGTCGCTCTTTTACGTAGCTTTCACTGTTCTCCCCGGAAGCGACGATTTTCCACATAGTTCTCTCGTCGTGCGTCTCGTGTCTTTCAGCGTTATCGTAGCGCAGTTGGCGGACAGCGGTGGACAACTTACAGTCTCGTCTGCTCTTCTCGACTTCTGCGCAAGTTGATCACTCCTGGCCTTTCATTTTAATGTGTGATCACTCTATTTTAGGAGAAGCCTAATACAAAGTGGACTACACTACAATCAAACTTGTTTTGATTCGGTCCGATAGTGTTTGATTTTCGACAATGACGCCGTCTGGTTTTGACCAAGTCTTTTCGTGTTTGATCGTGCCCCATAAGTGTTTGATTTTGCCCCGAACATGTTTGATTTCAACCCAGTCTCGTCTGTGCAGGCCACAGTCGTCGGGTAGAAAGGTGCTTCATTGTTTTGGCTGTAGGGTTCTTCAGCGCCGGAGGAATACGGTTCTGATCGAGAGATTTGCTGTTCGCATTCGGACTCAAGCCTTCAACGGGCACGATAACGCGTACTGTGATTGCATACCAGTCTTATCAAGCAAATCTGACTGGGGGGGTCAACCAACGAACTTGTGCTGAGCTACGTGTGCGTGGTACATACTGGAAGGGATCAGTGCGACAATATGTAGCTGCAGCAATGAGATGTTGGGCCCTCACAACAAGTTAAATTAAAGCGAGAGGATGGAAACTCGAACGACTTGACTTTGCAAACAAAGACAAGTCGTTCGA
This sequence comes from Phytophthora melonis, assembly GCA_024211575.1. Lineage (NCBI taxonomy): Eukaryota > Oomycota > Peronosporomycetes > Peronosporales > Peronosporaceae > Phytophthora > Phytophthora melonis. The sequence continues at coordinate 3,531,972 of JAMXKT010000094.1, read as the reverse complement.
GTTTCCATCGCTAGTTTGCACCCGCGAAACTTACAAGTTAAAGGCCAACAGACGACAGATTCTGCTCAGATTCATTGGGACTCAGGCTGATCTACCCCGGGGGCGTCTGCGTTCTGGAGAAAAGGGAGTTCATCTCACACGGACCAGAAGGCGGGTAAAGTTGAGCAGACTGCCGCCTTATACAGTACTTTCTGATCTTTGTTCATACCAAATATTTTTTTAAAATTAAAAAAACGTGTATGAATGGAACTCTGCCAAAACTAGTAGTAGTAGTAACAAACGCTAATGCGAATTCGTGTTTTATTTACTACTGTAGTAGTGCCGGTATTACTACTGTACTAATTTCAGAATGGAGAAATCCGATTCAACAGAAGCCGTGTTGGCGAACACAGTGGCTAACCCGCAGCAAAATTGACGCAAATGACCGTATTTGCCTGGTTGTACCTTTTGCAGAGCATCCCACCCGTCATTGAAGCTCGTGTCATAGGTCTCCTTCTGCAGAACATCTTGAACGTGCTCGTTGATCATTGCAGCTGTGCACAATTCAAGATGCTCTTGTTCAATAGCCGCAATATTTTCGGTATCCCAGAACTTAGATAGCTGTGCTTTCCGGGGCTCCAAAATGTCTTCCCCAAACTCCCGAGGCCGCATCTCAACTAGAAGAGAAGGCATCACAGGTGGCGCTAGGTTTTCGGCTGGTGCGTTATTGCTATCCCTCTCTACTTGAACAAGCTCGATTCCATCAATAATATGCAGGATAAACTCTCCAAGCTGACGAAGGATGCTGCTCTTGTCGTTTGGGGGGAGACTTCGAAGGTGCGATCTTGTAAAAGACCCTTGGTCCTCCACAAAGTCCACAATTCGGCGCTCCTGGAGCCAATATTTGCTGGAGACAATGTCATTTGACCCCGGTACTACATCGCCACTAGGGCGCGGGAGAACAAAAAGCAGCGATTTCAACCGAGTTGCAAGTAGTTCAATTTCAGCCATTTGCTGCGAGAGAATCAGATCCTTGGATTGGATTTTGACGAACGTCACGTTAACGAGAGCCATGATAGTTTTAACGGCTGCAGCATTTACCCACCACGCAGGTGTCGGCAATTCCGACTTGTGGTCATCAAAATGCTTCGCTAGACGAACATGATGACTTACAATCCAGCCCAACGCGTTCCCCATGTACAACCAGCGATTCGTGAGTTTCTTAGCCGCGGACCCCATTTCAGTAACCAGGGTTTTTTGTTTGCGAAGGTGAGCAATTACACCCTTCGTTTTCTTGACAAACTCACCATCGGATATCAAAGCAAACCCAGCTTTAAGCACCAGATCCAACTGGTGAGCTGCGCACCAAACACGCAATACGTTGTGAGTTGCTTCTTTCTCCAACAGCGTGACCACGCCTCCGTGGCGACCTGTCATCGTGTTTCTCCATCGGAGGCGATACCTATCAATTTATCGCTCTAACTATCGAAAAGAATATCCAGAACCGTGACAATGAGATCTCGCTGGACAACCGCAGTGTGGCGATCAAACATCGGAATCGCTAGTAAATGCAGATTTACTAGAACCCCATTTACCGCCAGGCGCACGCGCTGATCCATAAAAGATCGGTCAGTGTGCGTAGTCACGTCACTTGCAAATGCAAACGCCCACATCCTTGGTTCTGCTAACAGAAATCCAATCTGTTGAAATGAAGCCGCAACCAGAATACGAGCATACGTGCTGGCTAAATTGTCAGTCATACCGTACAGCTTGTGGTTGCCGGTGGCACAGTGGTGCTGCCGGATTACTTCAGCAGTTTGGCGAAATGACAGGCCGACGGAAAGATGCTGAACAGCAAGCGTGAAACGAAGAGGGGTCTTGATCACAACGCTGTATTTTCCATCTAGATTCGGACCAAATGCACGAAGCGCAGTAGCGACAGTAGCCTCCTCATCCTCCGCATTGAAAAACAGATTCCCGAGGAGGACCTCCACAATCTTGGCAGGAAATGAAAAGCGCACACACGCGGACTCTTTGTCGAAGTGAGCCGATAATTGTTTTTTTGGGGGGAGGGGGGGGTTCGGACCTTGAAGAAGTCCACTTTATCCGCATCAATCAGGCCTTCATACTCACTCCACTTTTCAGGATGAGCCGTTTCGTTGTGTTCGACGTAGCTTTGAGGTCGATAGGGGGGCTTGTAGGTCCGAACGTTTGCGTTTTGAACCAAGAGTTTCTTCGCGTCCGAAATACCGGCAGAAAAGGCACTCTACAGAGCACACGACACCAGTCTTGTCTCGGAGCACGATCTCCAGACCATACTTTAGAGCGTGGGCCGGCTGGAAAGGAGTTTTACGAGAGGGAGGCTTGCCCGAGACGCTCGGCTTCAGCTTCTCCATTGTCCGGGCGGCTTTTCAAGTGATAGTTAATACCGGCACTCCCTCAAACCTAAATCGGGCACATTGCCATCTATTTTTACGAAATGCCGGTATTAAGATAGTCTGGTGTAATCCTGCTTGGACAAGCTGGCGAGACTCGACTCGGTCTAATTTAGCGACGGTGGCGGTGAGCTACCGGGGCCAATATAGCCCGAAGTGTGGAGCCGTCCATGCAAATAAGCCTCCGACGGAGTTGACTACCAGTATCGAGTGCATTACTTCTAAACGCTTTGACACCTTCCACATTGCATGCTACAACGCTGATGGCTCACATCGGCACCAACAGAGCTATAATTATTAGCTCAAATAGCTCGGAATGTCAGCTTCCACGGTGACATTCCGTCTTATTTACACACAAATCTGTTGCGAATCGGATTATTAATAAGCGCATGAGCCTGTTGCTAATCGTCATGATAACTCTTAGTCTAGAATAGATTGTATTGTATTGTGAACGCGTTGCGTGAGCCGTCTCACCACCGGAGTGGGTCAACTTCCGCATGCGTCGGGCTATCTCTCGTTCTCTACAGCTCGCTCTCCTCTCTGCCAGAGTCCATCAAGCGGCACGTACGCGAGCAGTGCATTTGTGAGTGCCTTCCAGTTTTGGCGGTCTTGTGCGCAGAGTCGAAGTAGGTAGAGGTCGGGAGCACGTTGCAGTCGATGCCCGGAGCCGAGCGTCTGGAGGTCAGCATCGAGAACCATCGGTAGCGTGAGTCGCTGCCTTCCACGCCATTTACCTGCGTGATCGTTGCTGAAGTACACGTCCATATAGCGATATGCAGGGATTCCTGCTGGCCTGCGAAGAATGTGACCAAATAGTCTCCATCGGCTGCGAAGGAGATAGAAGCGGAGGGGCTCCGTTTCGGTTTGGTCGTACAGTTTGTCGTTGGAGATCTTGCGCGGATAGACAATGCCGATAACTTTTCGTAGTTGTTGCCGATGAAAACGCTCGAGGCCTAGCAGGTATGCATGCGTGAGGGCCCAAGTCCCGCAGTTATAGAGCAGAATGGGCAAGACGTAGCAGTTGTAGAGGCGGACTCGCGTTGCTTCCGAGGTTCGCAATGGCCGAAGCCAGACTTTCCACAGTCGATGAAGTGCTGCCGTCGCGAGGTTCTTGCGTCGAGACAGGTCCTCCACATCGCCGAGAAGAGAGCCTAGTTTCCGTGTGTTGCGCCAATCTTCGGCTTTGTTGCGGATGATGCGGTTGGAGTGCGCGATCGTGTTGCGGTGAACAATGATGTGTTCCGTCTTGGTAGTATTCATCTGGAGGGACCATTTGGCCAAAATGGCCGGGGTTTCAGTCTCGATCAGTGTGGCGATTCTTCGCACCGGCAGACGAAGTCAGCGTCGTCAGCGTACACAATCATGTCAGCGAGGAGGTCGTGTGGGACGTTGAGCTGGCTGGCGAGGTCGCGTAGAGCTGCTTCAAGATAAACAACTAAAAGAACAGGGGATAGTGAGTCGCCTTGGGGGGTACCTGTGTTGCTCTCAAAAGGAGAGAGCAGATGGTGGCCAAGTCGGAGTGAGAGAGACGTCTCTCGTAGGAGTAGTCGGATTAGTCGGAGCTCGTCTTCACTGACAATTGGCTTGAGTACGGAGAGAAGTTTGTCGCGGTTGACTGTGTCAAAAGCACGAGAGAGGTCGATTCCAAGGATGTGGAACCGTTCTTTGTATCTCTGCGCACGTGCTGCAATCCACCTGTGGGCCTATACTGCATCGGCAGTGCGCGACTGGGCCTCAACCCGCTTTGGTGCGGGGATAGGAAGCGTTCGACCTTGGGTGAGATGCGATGGAGCACCACGAGCGAGATCGCCTTGCGGATGCTGTTCAGTAGGACGATAGTTCGGAGGCTGGTACACTGTCCAGCCGGCTTGTTTGGCTTGGGGAGTCCGAGAAGGATTCCGTCGCCCAGATGGATATTGCCTCCCTTAGCGAGGCATTGATTGATGATATCAGCTAGAGGTTGGGCTAGTTGACTTGACCCGTACTTGAGGGGTTGGGCGGGGATGTTGTCGGGGCTCGTGGCACGTCCGTTGCGAAGGCGGCGGAAGGCTTGTTCGAGCTCCTTGGCGGTGATCGGGTTGTTCAGTGGGCGCTTGAGTCCGTCATCAGCGACGGGCGACCGGTTGGGGTCGTTGAATTGACCTTCAAAGTGTTGCTTGATCTTGATACCTGTTTGACGGTGGCTGAGAATGTATTTGCCGTCTGGATCACATAACGAGGTTAGTGTTGAGCGGCGTCGGAAGAGAGCTCGCGTGGCCTCAAACATTCGGGCACTGTGTCCCGACTGTTCAATGGCAGCTAGCTTCTCGTCGATAAAAGCTCCCGCAAGAGCTTTGCTGCGTTGTCGGATCTGATGAAGTAGATGATTGCGTTTGGCGCGAAGCGCCTGGACATCCTTGGCGTGGTCGTTGTAGATGAGGTGGCGGAGCTTGCGTTGCTCGTACGAGAGGCGCGATAGTTCGGGGTCCACCACTTTCGCGTGACGAACAAGCGGCAGGTAGCCGATCGAGTCCGCTGGTGCCTCCAAGGCCTTGTTGAGCGTCGGGACCCAGCGCTGATCCGTCGTCGTGCGTTGTTGTTGTTGGTCTTGTAGCTTCTGTTGTAGGGCGTGCTGGTAGAGTCGTCGGGCATTCTCTTCGTACACAAGGCGATGCGTCGCGAGCCGTGTCTCCGCGTCGTCGAAGTGCGTTCGTGTCGTCCTGCGTCGAAGCCCGCGAAGAGCGCGGAGGTCGAAGTCAAGGGTGGCCAGCTTGTGATCAGACGGTGTGAGGATGCCGCCCCATGACTGGGCATTGACGCAAAGTGTTTTTGTCCGTTGGCTGCACAGGATATAGTCGATCTGGTTGAAGATACTATGCTCTTTGAGTCGAAGGGTCCAGGTCGTGATGTTGCAGGCGCGCTTCCTAAATGCTGTGTTCGTAATAAACAAGTCGTTAGCACCACAAAACGAAGCAAGGACATGGCCGTTTCGATTACGCCTTCCACGTCACCATTTGCCTAGAAAGGTTTCTTGGTCGCGACGTTGGCCAATCTTGGCGTTGAAGTCGCCAAGGACAAAGGTGGTATCGCGCTGTGGTAGCTTGGCAAGCACAGCGTTTAGATCCTCGTAGAATCGGTCTACCTCGGGGGCGGAGTACCCGCTGTGTGGTGAGTACGCGTTGACAATATTGACTCTCTGGGCTTTGGGTAGACGCAGTTGAAGAACTCCTACTCGGTCCGACTGGGCCCAGTATTTGTGGAGAAACCTGCGAAGATGAGGTGCAACTGCAAAACCAATTCCGTGCCAGCGGTTCGACGAAGGGATGGTTAGTAGATGGTACGTACCGGTCTTCTGTTCACTCTGGTAGACGATGCGAGTCTCTTGGAGACCGAGGACGTCGAGCTTGTATGTCGACAGGTCTCTGGGAAGCGTCTCATGTTGCTTGCGCTGGGAGCCAATGGACTGGACATTAAACGTACCTAACCGGAGATGGCACGTGGACTTCTTCGCACGTGGCTGGGCGCGTCGTGGCGGCCTGGCTGGGAGCTGGGGGTGAGAGGAAGCGGTAGAGAGAGGTGTGTAGAGGGAGAGACCCGTGAAAGACTGACAAACGCCGCGAAGCGTTTGCCGGAAGCGGTGAGCTAGCATCATGCTGGCTCACACTTCCCGGGAGGGCGTCACCCCAACCCGACCAGGATCTAGAATAGATGGGGTATCTAATTAGGAGATCAGTCGAAATAAATAAGACTTTGAAGTCTAAATTAGCCTAAATCTTGGCCGATCTACTATCCAATTACACATTCGGGGTGCTTATCACAATAATTGCTCCATGGATCATCTTGTTTGTTGTCGTAGACTATGAGTCCATTTGTACACCCATGCATCTAGAACGGATAGGCACTCTTGAGCTTGTCCATGAAAACGCCGTCCTTCATGGGCATCTTCAGCAGCGCCACATTAAGGGGCGTGTGGTCCCAGTCCGTGTTGCTGAGCGAGTCGCGGGCCGGTGCCGGCAGCTGGTCCCACGTAATGGCGTCTTGAAACTCGCCAATCGCCTCCGTGTACTCGACGGCTGTACAGCGCACGTCGCGGTTGTAGTAGTACGCGACCTTGAGGTTGTTGCCGTCGAGGTACTTCTTGTTGCGAGGCACCTCCTTCGCCCAGCCCACCGCAGCTGACAGAGACGTCCCCAGGATGGTCGCGTTGGTCGACGACGGGCTGTCCAGCCACACGATGGCGTACTCCCAACCATTGCGGTGGCCGAAGGGAAGAAGCGGCGCATGGCCCATAGGGAAGTACCAGGCGTACATGATCGCGAACTTGTCCTTAACCCACGAAGAGCGAGCGTAGACTTGCGAGCCCAGAGGAGAGCCCTTGCACTCGGCCTTGTCCGTGAGGCTGCTCCACTCGAGGCCGCCACTGATGTCTCCGTTCTTCTGGACGGCAGGGTACTGGTGGCACCCCTCCTCGATTTTCAGGTGGGGCTTGTACTTGAGGATGGTCTTCTGAAGGTCCGTGACGGGGGCAGGCTGCGGGAATGGCTGCACTTCATCGTACGGGATCACGTTGCCGGCATGGATGGAGAGACAAGTACGAGGATCTGGGACCCGGCGGACACTCGGCCAGGATGCATATCGACCAGCGACTCTGGCCGAGTCGCTAACTCAAACCGCGACTCTGGCCGGGTGTAAGTCTGGGAGATACGATCAAGTTATACTCAAGTCAAGATGTTTCCGACCGACCGGGCAGACCGACCAAGGATGGGCAAGGATTCCATGGAAGGTTGAAGGAGGTGATTTGTACCCACGACTCTACACTGGACTTTGACCCGGCCGGGACGTCGACGTCAACCGCGATATAGTGAAATCAAGTGATAGCAGAATGCATGTCTTAGTTGAAGGAAGTTAGCCACAGAGATAAAAGATAAACAGAGTTCGTTTTCCCTTGAAACCCGCAAGCCGCCAGGAAGAGCAGGAAGCGCAGGACAACCGGGCACCGCGGCTAGGTACGACCGTGGTTGGATCTCTCCCTGAAGTAAGTACGCCAAGTTAGGTAAGGGGACTGGAGCGTACAGGCGTCTCAGGGTGATCCACCTATTTCATTTCCTAGTTGCAGCTGTATTCTTGCCCCGTGCGAGGTCCTGCATTTCATATTATCGATTACATCCCAGGCGGAGTGAGTAGTGCCGCCGGGGACTTGGCCGAAAGGTTATTGTGTGGTAGGGTATTGATATTGGTTATTTTCTCTCAGTACATTTGAGAGTGGTGCGCGTTTGGAGTCGCCCAGGGTTGACCAGTGCCCTGGATACGACTCGTTAGTTGACTGGAATAGTGACCCACCGTCCGAGGGTCCGAAAGAATAAGTGACGGCTATTTGTATTTGTGTATAACTCTGTATTTGTGGTTATTGTCCGGAGTCGTAGGGGTTACGTTTGGAAGTACGTATCGCACCCCGCTCGGAAACCGAACAGTGTACAACAACTCACCAACTCGGCCGAGCTCCTTGGTTCGAAGACAAACGACCCGAGAGGGATTGTCATAAGGAACACACGCCATCTCGGGCGGACATCTTTTGGTGTATCCGCCTGAGAAGTTCTAAGGGACTTTGTTCTCCCGGAACATTCGCACACTATACACCTGGGCGGAAAAGGCGTTCACCCGCCTCGCCTCAGCTGGTGCGCGTGCCCGGATTCGAACCAGGGATTTCACCGAGATTTGTTGTATATTTTATTTGGATTAAAGAGTGAGGTGTCTGCTAACCTTCTGACCAAGTTTCTATGACTAAGGAAGGAGAAGACATGCGCGACGCTGGACGTGAGAGTCGCGGGCGCGGAGACGCGTCGAGGAAGTCACGTCGGTCGAAGGGGCTGCCGCCTGAGGAGCACGATAGCCTGGACGAGGTCGTCCGGGCTGCTCGGAAGGCAGGCGCTGCGAAGCGCAAGGAAGCCGGGAGGAGAAGGAGAGGTCGGCGAGTCTGGCCGAGCAAGCTGTCGAAGACGCGCACCAAGTGTCGACGGACGGCGAGCCTGGCCAAGACGCGACGGCGACTCCGGACGAGGCGTCCGTGGGAGGCGCCGATGAGGATGAGTCCCGGGCGGAGGGTCGAGTTTCGGACTCCTCACCGCCCGCCCAAGATGTGGGCCTGCAGCCGGATGCTCGCGCGTCCGCTCGAGAGGAGTCGCTGCCGCCGGTCCCGGAGGAGAAGTCTGGCCAAGACGCGGATGCGTCGTCGCCACCGGAGGACAAGACCCCGGCAGAGTCTCAACTGTCGACGGTCCCCGCCCGAGAAGCCCTTCCGCCGAAGCCGTCGGTGGAGCCGCTGAGTCAAGACGCAGCCAAGGCGTACGTCGCGGCACAAGTTTCCCGGTGGGAGCAATTTCGGTCTGAACGTGTGCTCCCGCCGAACGTGGAGTACACCTGGTCGGATTCCCGGCCGGACTCACTGCCATGGCGGAATGCCACCTTGGCCACGTCCAAGTACCTGGCGGCCCGCGCGACTCTGGAAGACGCCGTGCAACCATGCGTGCTGGAGCTCCGCCTCGACCGACGCGACCTGGCCGCCGCCCAAGATGTCGTCGCGGCCGAGATCTCGGTCGCCGCCTTCACGCCGAGAGAGTGTGTCGCGATCCTGCAGACACTGCTCTTCGAGGCTGGCTTCCAGTTCGACAACTTGGTCCCGGTATGGTTCAAGACGCATGCGTCCAAGATCGCGCCGGACCTCGTTCGAAGTCTGGCCGGAGACATCCAACGTCTCTTGGCCGTGGAGCTGATCGAGTGGCGAACGCTGTGCATCGGGGCGTCGCTCAAGGTGATTCCAGCCTTGGAAGCCGAAGCGAAGTCTGGGCAGACACCTGCCCTGGACTATCATGCGGAGGATCAAGACGGAGATTTATTGATGGACGATTACGAGGTCAACCTGCTCGGCCGGAACTAAGTTCTGCGCCTACTCGTGGCTGGCATTCGTTCCACCAGGAGCTCCAGCGGGTCCTCGGCCGGAGAACCCACGCCCAAGCGGCGTCAACACCGGCCGCCCCGCGCAGAGCCATCTCTGCCGGACACTCCGCTCGCATCGCTTCCGTCCGAGCTGCCGCCGTCTTCGACGTCCGCCCGGGGATTCGCCCGAGGTGCTGGCTTGGACCCTGTCCCGAGCTTGGTCGGCACCACGGATGAGTCCGCCGGGGCGCGACGTCCGGATCGTACGTGTCGAGGAACAGCTCGTCGGCGTCTTCGTCGTCGACGCTGGACTCTGGCGCAGGGGCGCACATGCCGTCCGTCGGTCCGCTGGCATTGTCTGCCCGGGCTGCTGGGACTGCCGTGTCAGGCGGGGAGCTTGGCTTCTACTTGACGCGACAGGTGATCCCGGAGCGCAAGGTGCTCCCCGACCAGGAAGACGTCGACATGGCCGACGCCGAAGTACCGGCCAACGTGAAGTCTGCCCGGACATCTTCGTCCAGGAAGGCGAGGAAGCATCGCGACTCCGGCCGGAGTCCTTCGCCGAGCGAGTCCGACTCGGACAGTACCTGGAGTCGCCGCCGCAGCCGCCACCGACACTCGTCCAGGCGGTCTTCACGGAGGCGATCTTCGTCGAGTCGCTCGAGCCGCTCGAGTCGCTCGAGCAACTCGCGGAGGTCTGGCCGGACTGGGTCGTCGATCTCGTCCGGAGCTGCGGAAGCAGCGGTGGCCACACTTCGCCGCGTGGACATGCTGGACGGGAAGCTGGAGCGGCTATACAATATGTTAGCCGCCAAGGAGAAACCCGGCCACGATGCCGAGGTCCAGCGCGCTCTGGCCGAGGCTGCGCAGCAAGTCCGCGAAGCCGAAGAACGTGCGCGCGAAGCCGAGAGGCGATCCCAGGCCCCCGCCCAGGAAGCGCCAGCCATGTCGCCCGCCGAGGTAGCAGCCGCCGTCCAGGCGGCCAGCCTTCAGGCCGCGAGCGCCGAGCGTGAGCGTGTGGAGGCTGCCGCCGTGCAGTGGATGCAGCAGCAGCAGGCCGAAGCCGCCGCGAGCGCGAGGCCGAGCGGGCGTCCGAGGGCGCTGCCTGGGCCGCGCAGGCCCAGCGCGACCTGGAAGAGAGCCAAGCGGCCATGAAGCAGGAGCTCGAGAACTTGCGTGCGATGTCCAAGAACATGCAGATGTTCCAGAACGAGCAAATACGCAACCTTCGTGCGACTGTCGCTGAAGTTCAATCTGGCCGTGTGACTTCCGCCCCTGATTCAGCAACCGCCGGTATGTCCGGCCGGACTAACCCTCAACGAGCAACCAGAGCTGATGACGTAATCGATGACGCAATCATGGGAAAGGGCGCTGGCGATCGGTCGTCTGCTGAACCGAAGAACACAGCCGAACTTTTGAGACAACTTCGGGCGACACTGCCGCCGGACGCCAATAACTCCAGACATGTCGGAAGCTCAACGTCGCCGCCGCCGCCACCGGCCAACGCGAGCGTCGCCGCTCCCAAGGCCGCCGCGCCGCGCAGGTCCCAGGTGAGCGCGCCCAAGGACTCCAAGCACGGGGTGAAGCAGGAGTCTCCGCCCGAGAAGAAGAAGGCTGAGAAGAAGCGGGCTCCGCCCAAGAAGTCGGGCCGACGTCCGGACAGAGACTCCAGCCCAAGCTCAAGCTCCAGCTCGGACTCCAGCTCAAGCTCAAGCTCGAGTGACTCGGATGACAGTCTGGCCGAGGATTATACGATCTCGGTCGAGCTGCCCAAGAAGTCCGGCCAAGGCCAGACCCTGCTCACGCTTCGGCTGTATGTGAACTCGAGCACTCTGGAGCAGTTCGACGAGACGGCCCCGATGGGAGATCGTCGGAGCTGGTGGGAACGTTTCCTCAACATGTCCGTCCAGGGTGGCTGGACCGAGAAGACCAAGTTGCGTGAACTGAAGATGAAGATGTCGACACCAGTCCGAAGCTGGCGAGCGCAGTTGGACGATCTCGACCGGGATAACTGGAAGAGGTTGGCCAAGGAATTCCGGCGGAAGTTCCTCAAGTCGCGAACGTCCGAACCGGAGCGGTACTTCACCATGAAGCAGAAGTCCGGTGAGACTGCTATGCAGTTCTTCTACCGTCTGAACGAGGCTGCGATCAAGGCGGACATTCGCTACAAGAAGGACAAGAAGGAGTCCACCCAGCACATCAAGCGGTTCATCAAGCGTCTGAAGGACCACCAGCTCAGGGCAAGTCTGCGCAATCAACGTATCCGAAGCGTCGATGATCTCGAGTACATCCTCGAGCAAGGTGAAGATTTGGATCTGGACGGAGGTTACGACACTCCGCCACCCCGCCGGGATGTCCGGGCGGACAACATCCCGCCCAGACGTTTCAAGTCAGGACGTCCCGGCCGAGCCTATGTTGGCGTGAGTGGTGGCGAGTCTGGAAGCGAACGTGAGGGGCGCGTGAGGCTTGAAGATGAAGTTGACAGTCCGGACGAAGACCCGCCAGAGCCTCGCGACTCTGGCCGAGGATCGTCAAAGCCAAGCTCTGATGACACGCCCAAGGTCGCTGCTGCGCCAAGTCCTCCGACGGAACAAGAAGTCCACAAGATGATCCTGCGTGCGATTGAGAACTCAGGCTGGCGCCCACCGTTGCCGCCGGGCTCTCGCCCAGGATGGCAGTCTCCTCGGCCGGGATGGCAATCACCTAGGCCGGAGAATCCCGACCGGAATGAATTCTGCGAGAAGTGCAGCAAGTTTGGCCACAAGGAGAAGAATTGCTGGAAAGACACCAAGTGTGACAAGTGTGGCCGGACCGGACATCCGGACTATGCATGCAGAGTTCGAGTGTGCTCGACCTGTGGCAAGTACCATGAAGGCCTGTGTGATGATGCCGAAGCACTCCAAGCCGTGAAGACTCTCGCTCGTCAAGGCATGCTGAAAGACCTGCCTGCCCACGTCCTCAAGAAATTGCTGGACGGGGAGGCCAATCAGGGGAAGTCGTTAAACGAGTAAGCCCGCTGGATGGGGATCCAGTACGCGCCGGGCCGAAACCCCAACGATTGTGCGTCTTGGTGTATGTCGGACCAGAGCTGAGAAAGAAGAACAACGATAACCAACAATGCATGACTACTGTGAAACAAGATGATCCTGCTGATCCTGAGCGAAGTGACCCTGCGTGGACCTGGCCAGACATGTCCGGCCAAGAAGTTCCGCCCGAAGTGGAGTTAGGTCCTGGGTAGAGATACGGATGGTGGGCGAATCATGATCGCAAAGACAGTCGCGATGTTGCGTTGGTGCATGGAGCAGTGAATGATGTCCGGACGAGAATCCTTCTGGACACCGGCGCATCCGGGAGTATGATCAGTTTGAACCTTGCGCGTAGGCTCAAGCTGAAATTCCGGATGTTGCCGGAGCCGGTCAAGGTGACCGGTCTGGGAGGAGCTCCGACGTACATCACTGCGAGCTCGAGAGTCAAGATCACGCTTGGATTCCGTGTCGTTTACGTCCTGGATGTCTGGGTGACGAACATTGGTGAAGACGTGGAAGTCCTCCTGGGAATGAACTTCATGTATGCGGCCGGAGTCCGGCTGTGTGTGCGCGAGGGCCATATCCGACTTCCGGACGAGGAGATTGTCCTCATGTGTAACACCACACTCCGTCAGAATCGAGGTCTGAATATCCCGGTGACGTCTGAACGGAACCTGTATCTCCGCCCGGGTGAACATGCCACTATCGAGATCAAGTACGGCCACAGCAATCCCCAGAAGGAGGTAGTCTGGGCAGGCCGAGGAGACCGCTGGGTCACCTGCATCAACTATGCGGCCAAGTCCTGGGCGAGATCGGTGAAGGTGGTCAACATTTCGAACCAGATGGTGTGGATCGACACGCGGACCCCTGTTGCACGGATTGTGGAGTTTGGGTGTTATCCCATGTCAGGACGGTTTGTCCGTCCGGGAAGTCGGAAGTACAAGGAGTGGCAGACACTGATCTACGAGAGCACGCCGTCTCCGGAAGAGCGAAAGAGGCAGATGGAGCTCGAAGACTTGGAGTGGGCCCGTCAACCTCCGGCCGTGAAGCCCGCCGAGTATCCCTGGCCGAGTATGGTCCAAGTGATGGTCGACCGGGAGAAGCGGACGTTCGAGGAGATACCAGTGCAGTCACGCCCAGAGCCGCTGCGAGCGGGAGTTGCCCGAGCTCGGCCGAAGATCATGTGCGATGTGGCAGTCCAGACGAGTGATACGGTGGATGTTGGTACGCAGACAGCTCTGACCGACCTCGGCCAATAAGAGGTGACCAAGGAGACTCTGGACGTGACCGAGTCGGACAGCCCAGCGGAGACCGCGAGTGAAACGGAACCTGAGATGGAGTCGGTCCGCCCGGAGTTGCCTGGCCAAGATGTTCCCGGTGAAGACGAGGAGCTGGACGATCTTCCAAGTTGCGCAATGGTGTCTACGCCTGTCCGGAAACTCGAAGAGGAGTACATCCGGTGTATGAGAGCCAACCAGGAAGACCTCGACAATGAGCCAGCGGTCTATCTCCGGGAAGGCAGTGAACTGATGTCTCAGTTACGCGAAGAGCTCGCCATGCTGCCCGAGTTGAAGGATCTCAGCCCGGAGTGTGACATCTCCAAGGCCGATGTTGGTGAACCCGGCCGGAATACTCCGGTCGAGGTGGACAAGCTGCGAGGCATTCTGGAGTACCATCGCAAGATCTTCCTGGGAGATGGAAATGAAGCCCCCGCCCCGGCCAGGGGCGTGGTGTGTGATCTGGACGTAGGTGATGCCAAACCTGTCGCCCAACGTCCCAGGTCTATAGCTCCACACCTCTGGAAGAAGGTCTACGATCTGCTCAAGAATTTATTGGAGACCGGTTTGATCGAGTACTCACAGTCCGCCTGGGCTTCCCCCATCGTGATCGTCTTGAAGAAGAACGGCGTGGACATCCGCATGTGTATTGACTACCGCGTGGTGAATGGGTTCATCCAGCTCTCGACGTACCCACTTCCGTTGATCGACGACCTGCTGGTCGGATTCGAGTACGCCATGTGGTTCATGAGTCTCGACATGGCCAGCGGATTCTGGGCGGTACGAATGACCGAGCGAGCGAAGTTGGTCTCAGCTTTCATTTGTCCGCTCGTACATTTCCAGTGGGTGAGAATGCCATTCGGCCTGAAGAACGCTCCGCTCGTCTACCAAGCGGTGATTGACAACTGCTTGTGGGGCTTTGTGCGACTCCCACCGGAGGAAGAGAAGCTTGTCGACTCGGATGTGTTGGAGGTTTTAGGCCTGGATCCCTCCGAGGAAGATGTGTCTGCCCGAGAAGAGTCCAGCCGGAAAGTTCCCGCCCTGACTGATGCGATGATTGTGTTCCAGCGGAATATTCCGATGCCATCACATGTCGGCTCAGTTCTCGGCCGGAGTTCTTACATTGACGACATCACCTATGGGGCGCCCACATACAAAGCAACACGTTCAGGTCCGCGCAAAGCTGGGACCAGCTTTGCGCGGACCTGAACGTGTTGCTGTTTCGACTTCGATATTGGAACATCTCTGTCAGTCTGCCCAAGAGCGAGTTTGGCAAGTTGGCCATCCCGTATCTCTCGCACGAGATAAGTGCTGAGGGTATTCGTGCCACGCCCAAGATCGCGAAAGGCGTCCAGGATCTCCCGTTCCCGAAGACCCTGAAAGGGGTGCAGTCTTTCCTGGGAAGTCTCAATTATTACCATAAGTTCATTGAAGACTTCCCGGTCGTGGCTGCAGTTCTCTACGAACTCACGGATGAACAAGTTCGGTCCGGCCGAGATCTTTCAAGGGCCAAGGAATCGTTCGAGATATTGAAGAAGAAGATTGTCTCGACCCCGCTGCTTCGCCATCCAGACCGCTCAAGGCCGTTCGTGATCATACCTCATGCTAACCAGTGGGCTGCATGTGCAGTGCTCGGCCAGGAATACGACGGTGTCATCCACCCGGTCAGGTTCAGGGGGCGCGTGCTGAACGACGCCGAGCTCCGGTATCACATCGCCGAGAAAGAGGTGGTGGCCGTGATGCGAGTTCTGGATGTGTTCCAACCTCTCGTCCAAGGATGTCTGGTCAAAGTGTTCACTCGCCACTCCGTCCTGAGTTGGCTGCTGAAGTCCAAGACTGCGGATGGAAGATGTGTCCGCTGGGGTGTCACTCTCTCTCATTGAGACCTAGAAGTGCACAAGATCAAGCGAGACGAAGACGGTCTACCGGCCATTCTGGGCGCAGGTATCACACCTCGCGAACATCTGGACGAGGTCGCAGAAACTCTCATCCCGGCCAAAGGAATCGTCAAGACTCCGCCCGTGATCAGCATCGAGATGCTGGGCGAAGATTTTGATGGGTACGTCTTGAGTTTCGATGGAGCCGCCAAGACTTCAACTCGTCAAGGCAGCTGCGGATGTATCATCTGGAGACTCCCGGGCTGGAAGATCATGAGTGCGCATGGTTTCCTTCTGGAAGACGTCACGGTCAATGACGCCGAATATCATGGCCTACTCAAGGGCATGGAGTTGGCGTCCGCCCAGAACATCCAAGATTCGGTCGTCGTCGGAGACTCTCGAATTGTCATCCAGCAAGTACAATGACTCATAAACTGCAATCAACCGAATTTGCAGCGACGTCTGTCCGAGTACCAAGGTCTGAGACAGAAGTTCAAGTCGGTCAAGCTGGTGCACGTCAAGCGTGAGTACAACCAGGCGGCTGATTACCTGACGTCCAAGACGCTAGCGGCAGGTGAATCCTGTATGGTCGAAGACCCTGAGGAATTCAAGCACCTCGAACAAGTCTCGCGAATCCGGCAGAAGTTGATGAAGTCGGAAACTCCGGGCGAAGTGAGTAAAGAAGGCTCCGCCCAGGAAGACAAGGCACAAGAGACTCCGGCCGAGGCTTTTCCAGGACCTGAGTCCGCTCCGTTGCCGATCGCCGCGCGTGTCATGGCCGCTGTGACCAGAAGTCACGCCCGAGAAGAGTCTGACCAGACCGAGCCTATGGGCCCGGTCGAGTTCCAGGCAGAACGCTGGAGGCGGATCAAGGTGCACCAGGACAACGACGCCCAGATTGCGGAGATGAAGAAGTTCCTGGCCGGAGATGTGAGCAGTTTCTCTCGACACCAGATTCGGAAGTTGTCGAAGCATGCTGAGCTGTTCGCCGTGGATGTCAGGGGCGTGCTGTATCGGTTGAGTCGTGCTACACGGGATCGACCAAGAGACATGTTTGATGAACCAAGATTGGTCGTGCCCGAGTCACTCCGCCCGGACATTCTCCACTATGCTCATGAAGATTTCCAGGGCGGAAATCAAGGTATCACTCGGACACATGAAAAACTCCGGGCAGAGTTTTATTGGCCCGGTATGTATGCCGATGTGGAGAGGTTCGTCAAGGAGTGCGTGGACTGTGCAAGTGGCAAGGGGCATCCGCCCAACCCGGGTCCTTCGCCCGGGAACATTGAACCGAGACAACCATTCGAGGTAGTCTCAATGGACTTCGTCACTCACTTGCCCAAGTCCGAGCGTGGAAATACTTTCCTGCTCCTCTTCCAGGACGCATTCTCCGGCTACGCCATGTGCAAACCGATGGATTCGACCACCGCCCAGGAAGTCGCCGAGGCATATGAAGAAAGGGTGTTCCGGCAGTTCGGGGCGAGCTCGTTATTGCGTCACAACCAGGATCCCCGGTTCATGAGTGAGGTTTTCACTCGGTTCCGGGAACTCCTTGGGAGTAGGCAACGTGCCACCCTGGCCTACCGACCTCAGGCGAATGGTCAGCAAGAAAGGTCCGTCCAGACTGTCGTCCGGAGTATCTGGGCGTATGTCGCGGAGGCCGACCAAAGTGATTGGGACGACCACGCCGAGAGGCTGATGTTCGCCCTGAACACTTCGTTTGACGCGACCCGCCTGGACACCCCATTCTACCTGGTTCACGACTGGGATGCCCGAAGCACACTGTCGGTCATGCTAGGTCCGAAGCCCTCCAGCGTTCCTGAGCGGACCGCTTATGAGTGGCGCCGGAATCTCCAGCGTGGATACAGTTACGCCCAGGCGTGCGCTGAAGATCTCCAGCGGAAGGCCAAGCGTGCGCGCTCGGCCGAGCAAACACGGAAGTGGAAGGAATTGTCTGACCGAGTGAAATCCGGTTTCGAAATCGGGGACGCAGTCTGGCTGTACATTCCCAAAGTGCAGCCCGGCCTGAGTCGCAAGTTGGCACACCTCTGGCATAGTCCGTTCAGGATCGCCGAGATGCACGATGACTTCCGGGTGAAGCTCAAGGTCGATGACACGGGTTACCGAGTCAACCCTTGGGTGCATGTTTCTCGGCTAAAGCCACGTGCACTCTACCCTCGACGACCATCCGCCCAGATTGAAGTTGACGACGACGATGATTTTGACGCTGCACTCCTCCCAGAGGACAGTTGGGAGGCCGACAATGAAAACGACGAGTACGAGGTGGAGAAGATCCTGGACATGCGTTGGCCCAGGCGGACTCGTACGTCCAAAAGGGCTCGGGAGTACCAAGTGAAATGGAAAGGGTATGACGAGCCCGAATGGCTCCCAATGTCGCAGCTCAACTGTGGTGCGTTGCTCTACGAGTTCAACCAGGGTGCGAAAGCACGGGCTCGTTTCCAGGCCATGCAGGCCGGAGATGACCACCCGAGTGTGTAACCCCGGGCGGGATTTCCTGACCGGACCAGATCGTCGATTGAGTGATTTCGTGGAAATAGAGTGTGAATTGAAGTGAAACTGTGACCCGTCCAGGGTGGCCTGATGCAGGAGACTCTGGGCGGTGACAAGGTTGGGAGGTGTGGGTGAGACACCAGGCCGAGTGGGTCTGGCTGAGTGATTTTGGAGATGTGTCGACAGTGATGATATTTTGACTTGGATCCAGTATGATGATGATAAAGAGACCCTGGATGGAGCAATGACAAAGTGACTGACGAGAAGGACATGAGAATCAAGCAATGGCAAAGGCAAACGGACATGGTGGTATTGAATTAATGGAGGTTACGCTACTCAAGATGCATGGCCTCTGCCACTCCGGCCGAACTACTCAACTGTGAAAGAGATTGGGTTGGCTGCGCGTTCCTCGGGCGAGAGTTCGCGAAGGCGAAGGTCGTGCGAGATGTGCGCCATCCGGTCGGAGTCCGAGCAGTAGTACGTCCACTGAGTCCGGCCGGGCCCGCTCGCTCTGCCACCTCGATCTGCTCGGCCAAGCTGTACGGGTTACCTTGCGCGTTCAGCGTGGACGAGTCGGTCAGGTACATGTAGCAGATCTTGGCCGAGTAAACTCAGATGCCGGGCTCCTCGAAGACGGACGCAGGGACCCTCTTCTTGATGTAACGCTTGACACGATCCTGCATGCCGCGGCCGATGTTCTCGTGCAGCTCACGACGCATCTCGTAACGCGTGTTCGCCAGGAGATACTTGAGCGGGTCCACCTTCTCGCCCTTGGCCGCCTTGATCTTGATGCAGAACCAGTGAAGTATGTACCAGAAGACTTCAGCGTGATCCCGGACGTAGCGAAGATACTCGTCGATCCAGATGAACGACTTGGCCGGGAGCTCCGAGCGCTTGTGGAAATAGAAGACCTTGACTCGATCCTTGAACATCTGCTCCCAGGGTTTCTCGGCCACGATCCTCGCGTACTGCGCCTCGACTGCAGGCCACCGCGCGTACAGACGTTCCAGCCCACCTTCACCCTTGTACGGACAGTACTCCGGGAAGCCTGGCGTCTGGTTCTCGTGACCGTTCTTATTGGGTGTATACTGGGTCAGGACACCACGGCGACGCCACGAGAGGACACCCTTGGTCGGCTGCTCGATCATCACCAACTCGGCCGGAGTCAGCTCATCGTACCTCTTCCGAGCGAGAGGTGACTTGCGCTTTTCCAGCTCAGACCTCGCCCGGGGACGCAGACTGCCCGATTTCTTGGCCGAAGTGGAACTTGAGCGAGACCGCCGGGACGCTTGGGCGAAGGCACGAACACGAGCTTCTTGGGCTTGGTACTGCCGCTACTCTCGGACGAGGAATCAGATGAAGACTGCACACTCTGGGAGGACGCCTTCCGCTTGGGTTTCCTGCTGTTGCTGTCATCGTCGTCATTCTCCCCGGTCTTGGTCTCGGCCGGAGCAGGTGTAACCTTGACCACCTCGGCCTCGTCACCTTCGTCATCGCCATCGTCATCAGCCGCGTTGCCGTTGTCATAGTCGGGATCGGTGACCTTGTCATCTTCGGACGAACTGCTGGTGACTTCCGCATTTTCAGCGAGATCCTCGGTCAGATTACGCAGAAATGGCCAGGCCGGAGGAACGTACCCCGTGTCGAGCCAGTCGTCCAGCACAACGTCGGCCATCCTGTAGTACGAGACCGGAACATACTTCGCCCAGGGTGTAACATCCAGCTTGCGATGGAACATCATCGTCGCCAACATCTTGAGGAGTGAGTCCCGGTGGAAGTGACGATGGTTGACTTGGTCCAGCCCCAGGGTATCAACAGCTTCGTCATACTCGACTCCTGAGCGCATGGTCCACTGCACGTCTGGCCGGAGGTCTTGCCACGCAACGAACTCCGGGAGGAGTGCACAGGCCTCTTGCACCGAGAGCTTGAGCGGGAACTTGGACAAACAAGGACCGACTTGCGACTCGGAGTGGACACTTGGACGACGCTGGACGGCCTTGGCCTTCTTGGTCGAAGACCCCCGGCCGGACCCTGACTTGGACGGCCCGGGTGAAGACTGTCGTGTACGACTCCGGCCGGAGGAGCACTGTCTTCTGTCTTCTCCTCCTGAGAACCGTCGCCAGCGTCGCCCTCATCGTCGTCGCTGTCGTCTAGGAGAGGGCCAGGATACGGAGGGTACATCCGGTAGGGCTTGTCGACGGCCTCCACAGTGATCCAGGTGCGCCAGTCCCCGGGCGGGATCGTCCCATTTTGGAAGCGCCGAAAGAGCTTGCGAAGACGTGGCCAGTTGCCCCGCACCTCTGTCCCTCTGGAGTTCAAGAAGTCCATCAACCCGGCCGTGTCGAACCGTGTCTCCTGGGCGGAGCGCTGAAGGTGGGCGATCTGCGTGTTCGCCTGCGCCAGCTGACCCTCCAGCTCGTCCACTCTCTCCTGAAGAGCCGAAGTCTCATCCAGGTTCTCCTGGCCAGACGCTTGAAGTCGCTGTCCAGCGTGGCCCGGACCCCGGCCGAGTCATCCTCGACAGACTTCAGTTGCTGCCGGTAGTACTCGTCTAAGAAGACGACGTCGCGCTTGAGCAGATCGTACTTCGTCCGGAGCTGCAGAAGCTCAGCCGCAGGGGACTCCCGTCGATGTTGTTGAAGACGGCCTGACGCTGGCGATCCCGGGCGAGAAGGTGGTGTATCAGAGACACCGTGGAGAAGACCTTCTGGGCGAGCTGGTGCACCGGGAAGTGCATGAGGAGAGACGCGAACTCTCGACGAGCGATGAGTGAACCTAGCAGCGCCTCTAGCGAAGCCAGGCTGGGAGTGTCCTGATCGAAATACGGGCGGAGAACCAGCTCACGCACCTCGACCGGATCCCCGATGAGATCGCACAAGTGCTGAAGATCCGCCTCAGACAGACCCTCGAACATCATCATCGCCTCCAGGCCACCATACCCCTCGCGGAGGAAGGCCCCGTCGTGGTGCGCGCGCGCTCCCGCCGGGACTCCGACGATGAAGGAGTTCCCGCCCAGAGCGTGCTCGGGCGGAACGGAGTAGCGCGCCGGCAGTGCGTCTTGGATTCCGCGCGGGCCGTGGTCGTTCGGAGGGAGAGTCCCCGCCCGGACATGCTCGGTGAGTTGATCAAGGTCCAGCAGCTGGAAGAGCGACGCAGATCGAAGCGAATGACTCTGGCGCCCTTGGCCGTGGAGAGGTGAAGGCTGTCCACCCGAAGGTGTCCGCCCAGACGCGGCGCCGGTATTCTGGTCGGGCAGGGAGATGCTCGCGGGCGGCTCGCCGTCGTCCATGCGGGTGTCGCCGTCGCCCCCCTCCTCCTCCGCGTCGTCGTCGCGCTCCTCCTTCTCCTGCGTGTTGCCGTCGTGGTTGGCGTCGTTGTCGACGTCCTCATCGCCGGCGTCCATCGCCTCGTCGTCGCCCGCGTTGGCGGACGAGCCCTCGGTACCGCCCTGCGCAGCGTCGGTGCCGGTGACCGCCGTGCCGCCCGGAATGGGCAGCGGCTCCAGAGGGAGCAGCGAGGCGTCGGCGATCAGGTCGGCGTCGGTGGTGTTCGTGGACATCAAGTGTCGGCGAGGTGGCGAATTGCGTTGTGAGCAATGGAGAAGTCGTGGCAAGCCCGAGCGAGTGATTGATGACCCCAGTTTTGGCTGAGAAAAATTCGGCTGGGAGAGGGAGCACAGAAGGGACGCGACCGTTGGAAGTCCGGGCGAATCAATACGGTTGTCGACACTCCGCCCAGACATTGGATCGTGTGGTCTAGTCAGGCTCGATCAATTCGGTGAATGACCTCGGTGATCAAGCGAGACCAGAGGGGCGGTTGACACGATGGAAAATTGGATTTTCGTCTGGGCGCAGTGTGATTGGCTAAAAGGGGTGCGACCGGACGACATGGATGGAGAGACAAGTACGAGGATCTGGGATCCGGCGGACACTCGGCCAGGATGCATATCGACCAGCGACTCTGGCCGAGTCGCTAACTCAAACCGCGACTCTGGCCGGGTGTAAGTCTGGGAGATACGATCAAGTTATACTCAAGTCAAGATGTTTCCGACCGACCGGGCAGACCGACCAAGGATGGGCAAGGATTCCATGGAAGGTTGAAGGAGGTGATTTGTACCCACGACTCTACACTGGACTTTGACCCGGCCGGGACGTCGACGTCAACCGCGATATAGTGAAATCAAGTGATAGCAGAATGCATGTCTTAGTTGAAGGAAGTTAGCCACAGAGATAAAAGATAAACAGAGTTCGTTTTCCCTTGAAACCCGCAAGCCGCCAGGAAGAGCAGGAAGCGCAGGACAACCGGGCACCGCGGCTAGGTACGACCGTGGTTGGATCTCTCCCTGAAGTAAGTACACCAAGTTAGGTAAGGGGACTGGGGCGTACAGGCGTCTCAGGGTGATCCACCTATTTCATTTCCTAGTTGCAGCTGTATTCTTGCCCCGTGCGAGGTCCTGCATTTCATATTATCGATTACATCCCAGGCGGAGTGAGTAGCGCCGCCGGGGACTTGGCCGAAAGGTTATTGTGTGGTAGGGTATTGATATTGGTTATTTTCTCTCAGTACATTTGAGAGTGGTGCGCGTTTGGAGTCGCCCAGGGTTGACCAGTGCCCTGGATACGACTCGTTAGTTGACTGGAATAGTGACCCACCGTCCGAGGGTCCGAAAGAATAAGTGACGGCTATTTGTATTTGTGTATAACTCTGTATTTGTGGTTATTGTCCGGAGTCGTAGGGGTTACGTTTGGAAGTACGTATCGCACCCCGCTCGGAAACCGAACAGTGTACAACAACTCACCAACTCGGCCGAGCTCCTTGGTTCGAAGACAAACGACCCGAGAGGGATTGTCATAAGGAACACACGCCATCTCGGGCGGACATCTTTTGGTGTATCCGCCTGAGAAGTTCTAATGGACTTTGTTCTCCCGGAACATTCGCACACTATACACCTGGGCGGAAAAGGCGTTCACCCGCCTCGCCTCACATGGCTCGATATTTAAGACCCGACGTTGGAGTGATAAACTGCGCACGAGGAGGGAAATTGCGCACTGAGAGTGGCGGTAAGCTATCGGGGCCAGCCCGAGCACAGCGTCCCGATTCAGGACACTTTTCCGTCATCGCGCCTTGAACGCAGACAGGAAGATGATCACCATTTTGGCTGGGGAAGGTACGGTTCTGTCACCTGGCATTGGTGTACCCAACTGAAAATCTGTGATCTACCTACTGCACTGCTATATCAAGCGTACCATAAGCGAACCAGTATTAATCCACAGCCTGGCAGCTTCCGGCTTCGCTGACCGCGATGGTACTAGGATTTGGTAGTAGTCAGCAGCTATTATATCACTACTATAGCACAGGTCTGGCTTGATAGTAGGGATATAGCTATAGAATCGAGAAAATGCTAGTAGTAGTAGTAAAATAGTAGTCATAATAGCACTACGACTTTCCTCAACTTCAATTTGTTAGATCGTGCAAATTGTTTTTTTTTTCCCGCGCATTGTACTCTCTCTCATTTGTCGAAAATTCGGACGCCAGTTTCAACCAGGAGGGAAATCTATCACCGCACAGGACGAATTCTAAGGACTGTTTTGGTGCCCCGTTCAAGTTAGGGCGATACCTATTATAATGGAAAATCAAGAATGAGTGCCGTTTTGGCCACTTTCGATCTAAACCTTCCCTTACTTGCGGTCCACCTCATCCCACATCGCAGGCGAACCTGATGCTACTGTTGAACAACCACGCCACAGCTAAACTGGAGCACGTGTACCAGCGCGGAGGAACAAGCAGTGAAAGCGGTCGCCGACCGCTTTCACCGAAGTGCGACCGCAGCGGTCGCACTTCAGTAAATTCTTCAAAATAGATAGACAGCGACACAGGAGTTCAAGTACCTTGGGATTGCCGCAGTAGCAGAGTCACCGACCATATCATCTGTAAGCCACTATTTACAAGTACAAGGCATGTATCTGTATATTATGTTATGTGTGAACCCGGAGACATGTTTATTATCGTGCTGGCATCAGCAATACAAGTACAATGTTCGGTTGACGTCGTGCGGGCAATGCCTGAACTACAATTATACTCAAGCTGCTGAACATCACTGTATAGTTTGTGAAGGAAATTGCACTTGCTTAGATGCTACATGTATCTGTGACGAGGTAACCTATAGTATTATAGAAGTGGTATTATTAGTATTGTCTGCTACTTTCCGACTAGTAGCTATTAGTAATAATAATATTACTTCTGTGTCGGATAGTAGTAGTAGTAGTAGCATTAGCAGTAGCATTAGTAGTAGTAGTAGTAGCATTAGTAGTAGTAGTAGTAGTAGTAGTAGTAGTAGTAGTAGTAGTAGTAGTAGTAGTAGTAGTAGTAGTAGTAGTAGTAGTAGTAGTAGTAGTAGTAGTAGTAGTAGCCGAAATTCTCACACTACCAACCCTGTGTGGCACGCATAGCTATTAGAATTGTAATGAACCCATTTTCGACGAATATCTCCCTGCAGTTACACCTGTATGGATTCCTCAGCAGTACTATTAGGTTTTTCTCTAGTCAGCTCCACGATAAGTCTATACCCTTCTTCTTCTTCTTAGAGTAGTGGATAATTATCTGATGGTCTCTATCGATGCAAAAATATCAACTGCTGTTTGGCGAGTTGTTAACCTGGTGGTGTAGATCGGATAATCTGTTTTTCTAAAGACCTCTTTTTTTACTATCTTACAGATTGATAGTCAAAACGATAAAACGTTTGTAAACGCATAAAAAAACTTAGTAATAATAAAAACAGCGATAAAAATGTTGGAGCAACCTGGCAGAAAAATGGTCTACTAAACCCTCTGCTCCAGCCGAAACAGACTGTACCGAGAAAAGTGCGATACGCTCGTGTCATCTTTGATCCCGTGTATCAACGCCAAGCCCGATGGCGGCACTCAAGTCTCCCTACTGTCCTGTACTCTGAGTCATTGCGCAGATTCCTCGCTGTACATGTACCTGTAGGACGCAGGCTGATACTGATCTGGCCTGTCGTAGGTCGTCTAGGTTGTGCACCCTTCTTGGTGTAGGTTACCTTGTTCCTGTAACTTCAAGTTCGTAGTGCTCCGTGGCCGCTCCAATGTGTCAACAGTCGTGCCATGGTTGTGTATGTGTGTAAGAAATGAGACCGCGTGTAGTCCATACTTAGCGCATTCGTGGCAGGAGACCCTGGTTCAGATCTACCGCCGGCTCACCAAGTCATGGCACGAAAGTCAGATAGGACCTCGTGGCCAATACTCCGTCGACCAGTTCCTGGCCTTCCGAGATTACCACCAGCGAGCTTTACTAATGCGCGCTATTGTAGTTTGCGTCTTGACGCCGATCTCCGCCATCTCGGCAACTTCGCTGACCGATTGCATCCCACTGCGTCCACCTATGCGAGCTAACTACGCGCTTTGGGCTCGAATGTTTGTGGACGCATTCGCCGTCGCACTGCACAAATCGTAGCGGTAATTGTCGAAGAAATGAGACGGTTTCAAACGAAAAGATGCTTACGAACCTAAGTACGAATCGCGATTTAACCGCATCAATCGAAAGAGGCGTGTCTTGTGCTTTGTTTAAGCTATCGAACGCTCCGGAATGTTAAGAACTCGCGGAGTGGCATCGGTCTAGAAAAATGATCTCCATTTTCGGACCCCCAAAATTCCCGATTTTATTTGGGGCGTGTGACCTCAATATTTTTTCGATTTTAACCTATCTTATCTTATCGGAAAGCTCGTGCTAAAAGCATTCGAATAAGAGTGTTTTTACGTGATTTACGTGTGCTTTTCACTTTTGAAATTTTGGTGTCCGGTTATTTCCGAAAATTGATTTGTCAACTTCAAACGCGATTATCTCGAAAACTCCAAATGGCGCCTAAGCATCATTTCGTTTGAAACCGTCTCAAATCATCTCGAACCGATGAGCGGTCGCTATTGCCGCGGGTACCTCGACGGGTTGCGCACTGACTAACGTCGTGCTTGCGGCTACGTGGCGCTTTCCGGTCCCTTTCGGAGTCGTGCTGTCGGTGGGTCCGATGATTTTCTTCTTCAGTGTCTTCGCCGTCCTCGTTGGTGGACCGCGTAAGCTGGCGACGTCCTCGGTGCTGCGCCAGCTGATTCAAGCGCAGCTCATGATTGTCGTCGAAACGTTGGCGATATCTCGCACTTTGTATAGACTCGTAGGAAAATCGGCGGTATTTTCGTCAAAAATATATTGTGCTTTGCAAACGTTTTGTCGTTTTGACTTGGAGCTCTCCTCGATTTATAATAAGTCGAGGTCGATTTAATAAAACGAGGTCAAAGAAAGGGACAGATCGATCTATTTAAGCCGGCCAACAACTCGAGCTACGACAAGCCAAATCAGGGCTCTAAGTCGATATCCTGGCAGATTTGAGCAGAACGAGGTCGATCTACGGCAAATCGATCGTTTTTGCGTTTTCAAAAGCGCAATTCGAGCCGATCTATAATAAATCGAGATCGTCCATGCTGCCCCCTCTGATTTGTGCCCTGATTTGTGGACCGGCCTTCCTCGATCTAGGCCATAAAACGGGGCGACATTTTATCTGCAAAGCACAATAAATGGCAGCTCAGATGGGCACACCTTTTTTTTATGCACGACCTGAAAATGCACAATGAGTTGACTTCCGTAGCGAGTTATTCCTACGAGAAAACAGCGCATGCGATTAGTCTAAAATGCATCAATGCTGGAAGCTACGCTTGCTGGTAGCGGCTCGCAATGGCTGGAACTGGGGCATTCCAGCAGCACCCAATACTTCTGCACCTTCAAAGGGCTGCACCACAGCACTTTGGCCCGGGGCCTGGACTACGTCGGACTTCTGCCACGTCCGACGGTAGCAACAATGTCGAGCCCCGATTCGGGACTCGTCATCGGGGCCCCCGATGTGCTCCAGAAGCAGCAATAGCGAAGGCACTAGGTAGAAGCTGCAGCTGCAAAGCCGCAGCGCCACGATGGCCGCTCGCGGCATGCGCAGGTGCTGGACCGTGATGGTGGCGACCTCAGTAGCAGCATCAGTAGTGTAGTAGTAAAGCTGCCGCATCCTAGTAACGTTGGGGTGAGGTCGGCCTTTCACTTTGATTTCTATACCTACAGAAGCCTACATGGATTAAACTAACAAGCAAAACCACCGTCTTTCATGCCTCAACGCTTTGGGGGCGAAGGGTGTGTACCCCGATGGCTGTGCATGCTCCGAGCTCTCGGTCCTGTTTGGGGCTTTGTGGCAGCGTAGTAGTTGACCAGAATCTTATCAATCTTGGTAGGAGTACGTAATAAGTAATTCGTGGTAGCCACTAGCAGAGCAACTCAGTATTAAAGCATTATTTTACGGAGGGGAGGCGCCCCCCACTGTGGCCGTGGCGGTACCCGACGTTTTTCCTAGATAATTGATTGTGGCGACCCAGGGCGCAGTGGCGATGGTGTTTCCCGTACTCGGTACTGTATTCTACCACCTTTCGGCTTCACAGCAAACCTTGCTAGCTTTAATGACTCCTGTCACCAAGTTCTGCACCAAACAAATTATTGCAAACGCAGCCGAGGGATTACACGAAAACGTCGGTGAATGGAGGACCTAGCGTCCTCCATTCTTTTATAGCAATCCCCAGACGAACCCTCGCGTTCTGCAGATATAAAAATACAGTGCTTCGTGCGTTCATTCATCCATTCATTTATTCATTTACCGCGTGACAACCCATGGGGCTTCGTCAAGCCAAGATTCAGCCGTCGCCGGCACTACCGTCGTCAGCAGAGAAGAACCCCCCAAGTAATGTCGTCGTTCGGGCCTATCGCCTACTCATCAAGTGCTGGCGTCAAAGTCAGATCGGACATCAAAGTCAGTATTCCGTCGAGCGCCTGCTTGCCTTCCGAGACTATTACCAGCGCACTTCCATTACGCGCGCGGTGGCTGTTTGTGTGTTGACACCGATCCCCGCCATCTCGGCCGCTTTGCTGACCGATTGCATCCCCCTAACTTCGCCAGCCGATGGAGTGCGAGCAAACGTTGCGTTTTGGATTCGAATGCTGGTGGACGCGTTTGTCGTCGCCATGGGCTTGACTGGACTGCTCATCGAAGTCACAGTGGAGGGAAGTATCTCCTACGTTGGAGCTGTTGTGATCGCGATATGGACCTCGATAACTTACACATTGATTTACGTTCTGGTCGCGGCTGCGTGGCGCTTTCCCGTCCCTCTCGGCATGGTGCTCTCTGTGGGGCCGATGGTCTTCTTCCATGCAATCTTCACGGTATTCGTCGCGGGGCCTCGAAAGCTGGCCGGGTCCTCAGTGCTGCGCCAGCAGATCAAGACGCAGATTACCATTATCGTAACGCAGGGCGTGGTGGCAATCGCATTCCCAGTTCTAAGCACCATTTTCTATCGCCTCTCCACCGTGCAGCAGTCGATGTTTGCCTTTATGACGCCCGTCGTGAAGCTGATCACCAAGCAAATCATCGCCAACGCAGCCAAAAGCCTCCACGAATACGTCGGCGTCATCGTGGTCTGCTCTGTTGACGTATTTAACGTCTTCTTCATCGCGGTGTGCATGCAAACGTCCAAATCGATGGTCACGACTCTGCTCATGATCGCATCGGACGGCTTCCACGTGATAGTTGCGCTGCGGAACATCTTCAACCAAGTAAACGTCGTGAAAACCAGGAGAGGGTCCGGCAATCGACTGTCCATCAACTACCTGCAGGATCTGCCAGCAATGATCGGGCGCGTATTCAACGACCCACACGTGTCTAAGGCGCGGGTCGGACGGGTTCGAGTGTTCGCCCCCTTCCCGCTACCACTATCGGACGATAGTGTGGCCTTTATGGATGAAATCACGAATACCAAGCGGAAGTTTCACGTCTACTACTCGTCGCGGAACTTACTGTCCCAGCAGCTCACAACAGCCACGAGGAGCCCCAGTATCGAT
The DNA here is from genome assembly GCA_024211575.1 of Phytophthora melonis. NCBI lineage: Eukaryota > Oomycota > Peronosporomycetes > Peronosporales > Peronosporaceae > Phytophthora > Phytophthora melonis. The sequence goes on along the minus strand of JAMXKT010000094.1, from coordinate 3,503,020 downwards.
CACCGGACACGAAAAACTCAACTGGTTCAACTTCGACGGCGGACTCGAGAGAGGGCAATTGTGAGGCGCCCCCTCTCAAATCAGCAAATTCGTGTAGGTCCTGCTTCTCCCAGCTCGAAGCACTGGATGCGAGTCCGACTTGGCGTGCAGATTGCGAAGAAATTATCACAACGGAAAGGTTCGGCGACTCGGAGACTCCTTACGCTAATGGACGCGGACACTGCCATCGCTTCCGCTACACTACGAGCTGTTTTATCCAAAAGTGCTGCGGAGGAAGCTCTCTGGGACGCCCTTCAGACGCTCTTCCACTCCGAGTACCTTCTTCTAGGCGAGTACATTGAGTGCGCTCTTCCTGCGCTCTACTCGGCATATCTCGCGATACTTTACCACCTACCGGTCGCTGTGTATTACCCACAAACCGCGTCCACAACCCCCGAGAAGCTGCAGCGTGTGGTTGCCAGTATTTTATTATTTGCAGCGGTTGAGCTGGCGTCGTTTATGGCGCTTCTGTGTATTCTGCGGAAGAAGTTCGGCATCTCGCCTTTGTACCAGCTAGCGTTCGCGCTGGAGACTCAAATCCGCATCGTGCAAGGCCAGTTATTCATATGGACGATCTTCATTTTACACATGCCGTTAGCGCATTATGGTAAGCAACATAATGCTTTTGCGTGGTATATAATAGTTTGCCTAACGCTGCTCTGAGCCCAGGTGTCGACTTCAATTTACCACTGTGAACCTGTTTATCCTTTGGTGGTTTTGAGGTCGATAGCACAAAGCAAGATAAACAACAAACTTTCTTCTACATGTAGTTTCAGCAACATCCTCCCACGAAATGTTCGTGATTCAATCCCAAGTGAGCCTTTGCAGAGGGTTGAGGGCAAGGGAGCGAACAAAAATAAAGGGGGGTCTTGCGAACGCGATCAGTTTATCAGTGACGTATTCAGATTGCTATTCGCGGTTTGCCTACACGTACGTAGCGCGGAAGCAGTTCAAATGGGGCTTTGCTGCATCAGCCAGCAACAGCCTCCAGCAGCAGTGGAGAAACCCAATGGACTCGCTCGAGCGTACCACCAGCTACTGAAGTCGTGGCAGCGCAGCCAGATCGGCTACCGAAGTCAGTATTCCGTCGAGCGTCTGCTGGCTTTCCACGACTATCACCAGCGCACCTCCGTCACTAGAGTCCTAACCGTCTGCATTGTCACGCCGATTCCTGCCATGTTGGCGGCCCTCCTGATCGATTGCATCCCGTTAAGACCTCCTTCAGAAGGCTGGAGAGCGAACTACACGGTGTGGGTTCGCTTGTTTCTCGACGCGTTTGCGGTCGCGATGGGTCTCACCGCTCAAGTGAAGGAGGTCATTGTGACGGGGATCATCTCGAATACTGCAGCGGTCGTGATAGCCTTTGCGACTGCAGCGTCCTACGTCTCTTTAGCAATGCTAGTCGCCGCTACGTGGCGCTTCCCCATCCCGTTCTTCGCTGTCATCTCAGTGGTCCCCATGGTCATTTTCCTGTGTAGTTTCACTGTACTGGCTGTGGGTCCGAGGATGCTAGCGTCCTCTCCAGTGCTACGCAAGCAGATAAAGTCTCAGCTCAAGATCGTGGCGACTCAGGGCTTCGTGGCCGTGATCTTCCCCACTGTTAGCGCCGTATTCTACCGCCTCTCAGCAGCCCAGCAGATCGCGTTCGTGTTCATCTCCCCGTTCCTCAAGTTTGCCACCAAGCAAATGATCGCCAGCTCCGCTGAAGGCCTCCGAGAGTACGTGGGTCTGGTCGTGGTCTTCTCCGTGGACCTCTTCAACGTCTTCTATGTCGCCATCTGCATGCAGACGGCCAAATCCACCGTCACGACGCTGCTCATGATCGCGTCCGACAGTTTCCACGTGCTCCTCGCCCTCCGCGCCATCTTCCAGCAGGTCAACGTCGATAAAACCAACGAGCAAGTGTTATCACTGGAAGGGCGACCCATAGCCACCCAACTCAACTACCTTCGAGACCTACCAGACATGATCCGCAGCATCTTCGGCGACACGGAGGTCTCTCACGCGCGAAGTCGTCGGATCCGCGTCTTCGCGCCATTCCCCCTCCCTCTTTCGGACGAGAGCGTGGCCTTCATGAACCACATCACGCGCATCAAACGCGACAGCCACGTGTACTCGTCCTCCCGCACCCTCATCTCGGGACACCTCCAGCTTGATCAAGCCCCTCGACCGACTCAAAGTTTCGGCCGCGTTCGCGTTAAACGGGAATTCGCGTCGCCACAGCCGAGTTCGCGGATGATCACGACTGTGGACGTATCCAAGCACAACCAGATCGCCCCAGCGAGTCCGACAGCGAGTCTGAGCTCCATCGCTCTTCATCAGCACCTAGGGACCTTCAGGAAGGGCTCGTCCTCTCGAGGACTATTGACTCTCACGCACTCGGACGACCCAACGCTGTCGTCGAAGACTCTACGTGCTGCTTTGGTGCATAGTACTACGGAGGAGGTAGTATGGGACGCGCTGCAGGCCCTGTTCCACTCGGAGTACCTGCTCATGGCCGAGTACATCGAGTGCGCTCTACCGCTGCTCTACGCAGCCTACCTGGCCATCCTCTTCCGGCTCCCGTCCGGTCGGTTCTACCCGTCCACCGCGTCGACCTCCGAGAAGCTGAGCACGAATGTCACCAACATCCTCCTCTTCGCGGCGGTAGAATACGCGGGCTTTATAGGGCTGCTCTTCCTGCTGAAAAGGAAGTTCGGGTTCTCCCCGCTCTACCAACTCGCCTTCGTGCTCGAGACCCAGGCGCGCACTCTACAGGGCCACCTCTTCGTCTGGACCATCTTCTTATCTACACATGCCGCTCACGCACAACGGCGTCGACTTCAACGTGCCACTTGGAAATCTCTGAAGGGGGGGGGGGGCATTATACCTTCGTGGCGGTAGTACACGCATGCACGGCGGTCTCCGGTCGGTCTCCATCCAGCGCTAAAGTAGCCAATCACCTGGCGATCTACGCAGACGTCGGACCGTTCTCCACATCATTCGACAATCCGCCAGAAAGACCACCAGAACCCGGAGTTCTCCCAACGCGATGGAGCTCGTAGCGCGCGTTCTAGCTCACGTACGTAGCCCCTTCGTGGCTCATTCGGCGCAGAATCATGAGGCGGTTCCAGCGCACTGCGCGGCACCGTCAACCGCCGAGAATTGGAGGTGGTAGACTAAAAAATATGTTTTTCTTCTTCTTCTGGAATGGATCATTATTATTCTCTGCAGACCCTGCCGGCGCTGGTGGTGGTGCTCATGGGCTACTGGATGGGCAGCGGCCTGACTGCCTACGCTGCGAAGGACGGCGTGGTGACGGCCAGAGACACTTCGGGCTTCTCGTGGGCGCATGGAGACCCGCGGGTGTTCAACTGGCACCCGCTGCTCGCGAGCTTGGGCTTCGTCTTCTGCTCGATGCAGGCGGCGCTGGCCTACATCTCGCTGCCCTTCAGCCACGCAGTCAACAAGGTGGGCAACAGCAGAGGCCGAGTTGAGCTGTACAAGGGATAGGAGACTGACGATGTTGAGCGTGTGTGTGTGTGTTCTGTAGCGCATCCACTTGTCGCTGCATGCCTTGGGCTTCCTCAGTGCCGTGCTGGGGACTGTGGCCGTCTTCCGCTTCCACAACGAGCACGGCATCACCAACCTCTACAGTCTGCACAGCTGGCTCGGACTCACGGTCTTGATCCTGTTCGCTGCGAACGTAAGTGACGGTGTAGGTCTAGATGAGGAGCTTTGAACCGGGGCTGACTTGATGTTGATGTTGTTGTCTAGTGGCTGGGAAGCTTCCTTGTCTTCTTCTACCCGGGGGCTCAACAAGACGTCCGCGCAGCCGTTGGCCCCTACCACATTGCCATTGGCCTGTCGATTGTTGGACTCGTCGTCGCGACCGTGGAGGCAGGGATCCTGGAGAAGCTCTCGTTCAACGCCAGCTGCAACGTGAACGGTGAGCTCAATGGCGAGAGCGTCAAGGGCTTCATGGCCTCCGACTGCGTGATTGGGAACGTCATCGGCCTGCTGGTGGCGCTGTCGGTGCCGGCGCTGATCGTCACCATTTGGCTCTCGAAGACCCAGCGAGTCGTCAAGACGGCGGGCGATGAGGCGACTCCTCTGCTGAATGCTGGCTCGGGCGACGAGAAGAAGGAGTTCAACGTTTAACTCTCTTACATGTACGCCCAGTGCCGGACCACTGGATCAAACACTCTTGACCACGCTATGGCTGGGAGTTCTACTTGCATTTATCACTCAAGGCTAACAAAGATAAACAAAAGTGTCGTGATGACTTTTACTTCAAAGTTTCTTTGTTGGCCGTGATAATTTCAGATTATGGAGGAAAGTCATGAACATTACGGTGCTCACCAAAAGCGACTTCTCTACAGTGACCCACACCCTTGTGCATTCTAGCCAAACTGAACGGCATAGTCAACGCCTACGGTCCATTCACACGTACAACTTAGGTGAAGTGGATAGTTTTCAGCAGTTGAAATCGAAACTTACCGTAATGCATCAGCGGCATGTGCAAAATGAACACCGTCCACACGAAGAGGTGGCCCTGTATAGTGCGAACTTGCGTCTCCAGCACGAACGCCAGTTGATACAGCGGGGAAATGCCGAATTTACGCCTGAGGAAGAAGAGAAGACCGATAAATCCGACGAGCTCCACCGCCGAAAAGCTCAAAATGCTGATCACATCGTTGCTCAGCTTCTTGGAGGTCGATGACGCCGTTTGTGGGTAATAGGACGCCACCGGCAGATGGAAAAGCGTCGTCAAGTAGACTGTGTACAGCAGCGGTAGAGCACACTCGATGTACTCAGTCATGAGGAGGTACTCGGAGTGGAAGAGAGCTTGAAGGGCATCTCGAACGGTCTCTTTCTCTGATGATACAGACCCACCCGAGTGTAGCGCGTTGAATGAGGGGCTACGTGACAGAAATGGAGGGGTAAATTCCCTCTGGAGATTTTTTTCTTCGTTTTGTTGAGCTGCAGGGGCAGATCTCGATCTTGGTCGCGTGGGTAATGCACGTGGCCCTATCGCAAGTGTCATTGGGATAACTCGCGATTTACTTAGAACTTGAACATTCGGATTCCTTCGTGAAATTTCGTTCAAGAAAGCAGAACTTTCGTCCGAGAGAAATAGGGGGCATGGAGCGAGTACGCGAACCCCGTTAGAATGCCCCGGTGCATTGTCCCCTTCGAATAGTGCTCGCACCATTGCTGACAAGTCTTCCAGATAATTATTTGCACTCGTTTCTCCCCCTTGGTGTGTTTGGATGGCGGTGGCCTGGTGATAAATGTCACGGAGGGCAGTAACGACGTGGAAGCTGTCGGACGCAATGATCAGCAGCGTCGTCGCCATCGTCTTGGAAATCTGCATGCACATGGCGACGTAAAACACGCTGAAGACGTCCACGGAGAAGACCACAATGGGGCCGACGTGTTCGTGAACACCCGCCGCGGCGTTAGCGATCACGTGTTTCGTGACATACTTGAAGGCGGGCATCACAACAACCAGCACAGCCTGCTGGGGCCCCGAAAGCCTCGAGAAAACCGCGGTAAGGAACGGATACGCCATTGCCACAATTCCCTGAGCAAAGACGATTGTGGTCTGCGACTTGAGCTGCTCGCGGAGGAGAGGCGACGCAGCTAACGAGCGCCGCCCGATTACCAAAAGCATGAAACCCACTAAAATCACCAGGTACGGCCCAACCATGATCACGTATCCAAACGGAATCGGGAATCGCCACACGGCTGCTAACATCATTGCTACCAGCACGTCAGTGGTAGCCGTGGCGAGCGTGATCACTACTGCGCCAGTGTTTGAGATGGTTCCCGGTGGAATCAGCTCCCGAACTTGAGCTGTTGCGCCCGCCGAGACGGCGACGAGCGCCAGAAACCAGCGGACCCAGAAGGCGTAGTTGGCTCGCCAGCCCTCGGACGGAGGTCGCAGAGGGGTACAGTCGATCAGGATCGTCACGGCCATGGCAGGAATTGGGGTTAGGATGCAGACAGCCACGACACGAGTGACGGAAGTCCGTCGGTAGTAGTCTCGAAAGGCCAGAAGACGCTCGACGGAGTACTCGCTGCGGTGTCCGATCTGGCTGCGATGCCAGAGGTTCATCACTCGATGATGTACCCTTTGGGGACGGCTGTATCTTACGTTCAGGCGGCCATGGTGCAGAACGGGCTGCACCTTCATCGAGCAACGACAACGTATTAAGTTCCAGGCTGGCCAGTTGCATTCTTTCCACGTGCTCACGCAGCCCTGTGAGGTGTTGGACGTTGTGTAATTTGTCTGCTAATAGCTCAGAAGCTATTTTCTCCTCAACAAAGTAATCTTGTGCCCTGATCCGTGGATATACTGTAGTAGGAACCTTGGGCAATAGAGTGGTGTATTTAGTATTAGGTTGGACTCATGAGCGAGTTGACACTCCTTAAAAGCTGTGGAAGCACCAGCCGAAGCTCCTGCCGACTGCTCAATGAACCTTCTTCCTTGTCGTCATCGTCTACATTCGGCTCGCTAGCCCCTTTACCGTTGCTGATCTGCCCGAGCACTTCTTCAACTGTGCGTCGTAGATTCATCGCATCGGCCGTAAAGTTAACTGTACCGTCGCCGTTGTCCTTGGAGAGCAGCAGGTTATAGAGCGCCTTGCTGGCGATGAGCGTCATTTCCAAGTCGTCCGCCGCAGCACACTCGACTACCCCCACAAGAAGGTTGCGGACATCAACTGCGTCGTTGTCAACTGCGGGTCGAACGGCCAGCAAGGCGAGGCGCGTGCTTGAATCAAGCGCCGCGTTCATTAACACGCCACAGACTGTGTACACAACTTCGCGGTTGCTGTGGTCAAGTAAGACCACAAGGCAGTCCAGCACTTTGAGCTCGCCCATCAGCGCCAGCACGTCCTTGAACCGCGACAAGTTTCCAAACGCTCTGGCGGCTTCAACCACCGCTTCTTCGTTCCTGTCGAGCAGAATCCTCGACAGGAGCTGTGTGATTGCGATGCGGTTGCTCTCAATGAAGCAATATCCACCACCTTTAGCGCTACCAGTGGGTGGCGTGCTGTAGTACGAAACGTTCGTGATGCAGCTCACGGCGTTCAGCATGAGCTCTTCGTCCCCCGCGCGTTGAGCGACTTCCAGAATCTCCAATAGAGGTGATAAGCCTTTGCTCGTGTTCAATTGAGCCCCCACATCGGCGCTGATCGCTAGGTTCGCAATAGCACGAACGAGCTTCACCAAGACCTCCATGGACTGCTCGCCTTCTGAAGCTCGACGATGATCGTCCTTCTCGACCTCAGACTCATTTTGAGCCTCCGAGTAGCGGCCAGCGTAGAATTGCAGTATCTCCATTAAAACCGCAACGCCGGAGAAGCTTTTGACAATCAGCCGTCGGTTCTGGTCGTTGCCGGCGCACAAGTTGCCCAGCACGAAGAAGACGCGGATATAGAGCAGGTCCTGGAAGCGCATGTCGGGGCGTTGCTGGTCCACGAGAGAAAGCCACGAGTTCTGGCGGTGGTCGATCAATGCCATGAGGTTCCCCAGGTTGGTAGGGCTCCGGTTGATCTGCGCCCGCGGCAGCTCGTGCAGCGTGAGTTTGCTCAGAATGCGCGAGATGTTGACCATAAGCTCCTGGTGCGCGATGAATGCTGGGATCATGCAGCACAACCGCAGGGGGATGCGAGCTTCGAGAAACTGCTTGTGGTTGGCCTTCGAGACCGACAGATTGCGCAGAATTCCGGTCGTTTGGATCAGAAGTTGGGCGATCTCTTTGGTCTGAGCGGGATCTGCGCCCTCAGCCTGCCACAACATCGTCTCGCTGAGGATTGCAATAGCGCGGTTGGTGGCTAGCAGGCGAGCCATCTTTTCCTCTGCACTCGAGATGTTCTTCAAGGTTCCCGCGGCGTAGATCAAGGTCTTTAAGGGGATCATTTGCTGCTTGGATGGGAAGATAATGACGTCGTCGAGGTCTTTCGAGTGCTTATCGTCTTGGTGACCCGAAGCTTCGTCGCTGATGTCAGCGATCCCGTGAAGAATGGCCTCAACATAGCGCACGTTGCAGAAGGCGTTGTCGTTCGCACTGTCCTTGCTGAGAACGAACAGGGTCTTGCCCAGTTTGATCATTTGAGCGCTGACCTTGTCCTGCTCATCCGTTGGAGCCCATAGAGAGCTGTACAACTCAAAGAGACATGGTGCCAGCTCTAATACGCAGGCTGCGTTCGCGGCCCAACTTTCCAGCAGAACACTCGACAGCGAGTCAAATAGCTGGCACCGAAGCTTTGACGCTGTGACGTCTTCAGGCGGCTCTGCCTTCGAGCGTTGCTTGTGAAGGAAGGAGCTCAACCCCACAAAGCTGTCCACCAGCTCACGTAAACGACCGACACTCTCACCGAAATTCGGGGCATCCTCTCGCCCGACCAAGTCGCGAATGCAGCGCTCAATTTCGCCGTACGACTGCCCGAGCTCGTCCTGCAGACAACACAAACAGTCAAAGGCATTAGACCAACATCGACAGATTGCTCTTGCAACGCTGCGTGCTCTCACATTGGATGGAAGTGAGAGGGAGGCTTCCGGATCCAAGTGCGTCTCTGAAATCCCGTCGGTGCCAGGGCCCTCAGCCGACAGCTCCTCATCAGACTCGTCGCCCGACAAAATGGGTGCGTGCACCAACTTGAGGCTGCTGGATGAAGCGGACCCAGCCAGCGCCGCCCTCTCGTTAGATTGCGGCGCGACAGGTGGCCGAGGCTTGAGACCGGTTGGTCTCGGTGGGAGTTTGGTCGGTTTTGTTTCGGACGGAGTCAACTTCTGCTTCTGCTGCGTTGGCTGCTGCGCGAGTTGCTTCAGCTCCGCCACTGTGTACGAAGAGCTCGGGCGAGACCCTGGGCGATAGTCATCTCCGTGGAATAAAGGCCGAGCTGACGTCTGCGGGGTGAAGGGGCGAGACGGGTTCTTGAGCGACGCTCGAGCCTGCACTCAGACAAGTCAGTTGGTCGCTGGGTTGGCTGGTGCCATACCGATTTCATGCTCACGAGTGCATCCTCTACCTGTGATAAAACGTGCGAGATCCCTCCCCGAGCGATGCACGCGTCCATTTCCTCGGCCTGGCGCTTCCAGCGTCTGCACTGGCTGGCTCCAGCGCTGCCAGCGGGTCGTTTCGAAGTGCAAAATTAGCCGCAATGTTGAAGTTGCGCGAAGGTGTCTTCAAGTTTGGGCTTTGCCAATGTATCAACGATTTTGACAAGTTGAACTCCGGAAGCCCCATCGAGAAGACGGCCGAGACGGCAGCGAGGAGCGAACTATAGACTTTGTCGGCTGCGAAGAAAGGGGAAAGCAGTGCTTTCCCAGGAACTCCTGTCTAGCTGGCGGTCAAGGCTTTACGAAATGCAAAAGAGAAAGCAGCTAGCGGATTTAAACGAAATCGCTGGTTCGAAGTAAGCACACAATTGCAGGCCTCGAATTTGTCTCTACGATCCATCCTCAATTCCTGTTCTCCAGGCTATTACCAGTGTAAAAGATACTTGCTTGGAAAAGCACCAGCGTTTATACCTAAGCCAAGTCGGACGACGTAGTTATCCGCCTGCAACGCCAGTAACCACGTGCGCACCCTCAAGTTCCAGGAAGCGACCGTCCGAAGCGACACTGAAGAACGAACTATAGATGTACTGCCAGCGGTTGTGCTCTGTAAATACAGGTTATCGATCGCTGCAGACCCTGATGAAGCGTCCCAACTTCAAGCTCGTCATGCAGGGCTTATCCATCACACTATCGCCAAAACTGGGTCCTCTCTCTTTCCTTTGCTATCGTCATACCCACACTTCCAAAATGACCATAACCAGGTCCAGTCCCACATCTACAAACACCATATGTAGCACCCTAATCTGTCACTTGCATTCCTCCGTTTCGTATTCGGCTTGCGTCTCACACACAACACACGCACAGTCCGATCCTCGCGCTCTTCATGCCGGACTCGTCCGAGCCGTCGGACCGTGCGCGCCAGCGGCGGCAGCTGCAGCTCACGCGCGCGCTGCAGGCGCTGCAGCGCTACAACCCGGACTTCGCGCTCACGCCCGAGGTGCTGGAGATCATGCGCGCCTTCTTCGCGGACCTGCGCCCCGACGCTAATGGCACCGTCTCGCGCGGGGCCCTTGCGGCCGAGATCGCGCGCCTGGACCCGAGCGCCGAGACGCGCCGCCGCGTGCGCCGCGAGCTGCTGCCGACACGCGAGGAGCGCCTGGACTTTGGTGGCTTCTGCGAGTGGGTCATGCGCTGGAAGGCGCAGCACCCGCAGCAGGTGCAGCAGGTGTACACGTCGTGGGCCGCGCAGCTGGCGGCGCTGGACCTCGGGCTCAGCGAGGGCGACGGCCTGTTCCCGGACCTGCAGCCGCAGGACTCGGAGACTGACGAGATCGTCGCGCTGCTTCAGGCCAGGCAGCGGCTGCGCAGGGTGCACGAGGGGCTGAGTACGAGGACTACGAGGCGTCCGTGGCGGGCTACGGCGTCCACCCGGACGACTCGTTCGAGGTGGACGTCCAGCAGAAGGTGTCCAGGCAGGATCACGCGGACGCAGCGGACGCAGCGGAGAGGAAAGGGTCCATGGTGACGGTCTCCAAGTCGTTCATTGCTGGGGATGGCGGGCATCGTCGCCAAGTCGGCGCTGGCCCCGCTGGACCGCGTCAAGATCTTGTTCCAGGTGAACGACCAGCACAAGTTCAACTTCCGCAATGCCGCCAGGATGGCCAGGAACATTTACGTGCACGACGGCTTCCACGCGCTGTTTCGAGGCAACATGTTGAATATCCTGAGGGTGATCCCCTATGCAGGACTGCAGCACTCTGGGTTCGACTTTTTCAGGCATAAATTCCACGCGTACAACTTCCGAAAGGCTGAAAAGGAGGAGCGCGGAGGTGCCCAAGCTCAGCAACTTGCAGCTGGTCACGGCGGGATCGCTGGCTGGGGTTGTCGCTGACGGTGGCGTACCCGCTGGATATTGTCAGGGCCAGGTACATGGTACAGATGGGCAAGCACCGCTACACGAGCATCTATGAGGCTGTGGTGACCATGTACAAGGTGGAAGGTGTGCGCTCCTTCTCGCGCGGACTGGTGCCTTCGCTGCTGGGGACGCTGCCATACACTGGTATCGGGTTCTCGCTGAATGAAAGGTTCAAGATATGGGTACGTGTCGATATTGTGTTGTTCTAGATTGCCTGTTGGCGAGTTAAGCTGACCAATTACTGCACACGACGTACGATCCTTTGTAGACCCTTGATCTTCAGCGTCGACGATTGGAGCACAAGTACGGAGAAGATGCACCTAAGGCTAGTCTGAACCCGTTGACCAAGTTTGTGTGCTCGTATTTCGCGGCATGCATCGCACAAACAAGTAAGACGTCTCGTTTAATTAAGCGTGCGTGTTCTTTTGAAAAGGAGGCCTTACACGTTTACTGCTGCGTTTGCGTTTAGGCACGTACCCGATGGACACCATCAGAAGGCGAATCCAAACGGACGGCTACGTTTCAGGATCTCAAGCGAAAATGCAGTACACAGGTGTGATCGCTACTGCGCGGATTATCCTAGCACGGGAGGGCTGGCGGGGACTTTTCAAGGGCGTGTCAGTTAACTGGATGCGAGTAAGTACTGCTCTTTCATGCTACTGAATGAGCATTGTCCGTTTCTCACCCTTCCGTTTGGTGCACTATTGTAGAGCCCCGTATCTACTGGCATCAGCTTAACGACATACGATATTCTCAAGGAGGTGTTGGGGGTTGAGAAGATAGAATAACTAGACTGCTGCGCTTGCCTACTTAACTAAAAGTGGTGAATACTGTAAGTATCCTGTTGTGCAGCAATTGCTAGTTAACCCATTCGCATTGTCCGATGTGCAATAGAAACTAGTACCACTAGATGCCAGTCATGGGTCAACCGTGTGTCCTGCTGAAGCAAGCTTGCCTTTAACGACTCGTGTCTACACGTAGATACCTACTGCTGGGTCTATCTTATATGAATAATGAACATCATCGGTGAAGTTGCGATAGCTCAACCGCGGGCAACCGATCGCTCGCCTTCAGAGCCTTACTCTTACGAAAAATACATGTCACCAATGTTTGTCATTGCAATTTTGGTGGCTGTGGACATATCCGTGACTGTCACATTCGCATCGGTTGAATCTGATCCACAAGAAGACGCTGAAGCCTCACGGGCCTTCACATGAACAGTTGTGGTAATATCATACTGAGTTCATTTGCTCATGCAATTATGCTATCGTGATATCAACTAGCTAAAGGGCAGCTCTAATTACGTAGTCTGCCAGCCTGCCAACGTCACATGTCTTCACCATTTGACAGGATGAACGAGACCGAGAGTTTGTCGACCGTTGAAGTAGAGCGGCAGGTAGCTTCCAGCGCGGCAGTGGTATTCGCGGAGCAGGAGTTGGTGCCATGTCGATAATTTGCCACTCCACCACGAAATTGCCCAGCAGAATTGACAGCTGCCGATTGAAGCGTCGTTGCCACGTCCCTGTAGTTTCCTAGCACTGCATAAAGTCCGCTGACAAAGTCGATAGCGGGATCGTAGCGACACACTTTTCCTTGCTCATCGAACTGGAAGTAAGCAGTCACCGGAAATGGCACCACTGGTCGTTGGAGCAGCTTGTCCCGCAGATATTGATTGGTATAGGCGTTCGGGAAGATATTGGCCAGGCTCACGTCGGTCAGGCAAAGAAGAAGAACTGCACCCGCGTGCCCGACCGTTGAACCTTGCTCCGAGAAGTCCACCGTGAATGTATAATGCTTGACAACGGGGGGTATACCATCGAAACTGAGCGCAAACTGCGTCCACTGATCCAGGACAACCTGGCGGCCGATTAGATCGCCGTACTGCACGTCTTCGCGCATAGCCGACTCAACAAACCTCGTTTGCTGTTCACGAGCTCCAGATTCAAACGACTGCATGCACTCACACATGGTTGTCACAAAAGCCGTCGTCGTTGCAGTGCTTATCGAACTTGGGTAGACGCCTGACCGAGCCTCTCTCTGTGCTTCTTGGGTTCTGTGGCGCACTATTAGCAGCTGATCAACGTCCATCCGAAGACGCTTCACGGTAGACTCCAGACGAATGACGTATTGTCGCTGTTTGTCCCGGTAGCGTTGCTGTCGCTCGTAATTAGACGTTTTAGCTGCAGCCTGGTGCTTGGCATTCTTCGCTCGGTCATGGTCGTCGTCATCGTCGCCATCCGGGTGGGTTTCTTGGCCCGAAGGTGGCAGCGATTTAGCGCTCCCCGCCATTGTCGTGTGTGCAGGAAAATTTGACAGTGAACTGTTTCGTTGCCTTTGAAGCTTGCTGGGTGGGAGACTGGTCGCGCTTTGAATGGTGCTCGTCGCTGCTCGCTTCTCATCAATGTCCAGTCGCAGCTATAGCTCTTTTGATTGTCTTGCACTTAGACGGATCCATAGTCCGCCAGAACGGCTCCATTGCGAACGATTGATTGCCGGGCCCACTGCGACAAGGCACACGTTTGACTCTGGTCAAGATCGATAGCGCGGATAATGCAGCATCCTTTCCGCAATACGCCCCGTGTTGATGACTCGGTCGGTTTACCACGTTGATCTTAATGCCAAGAAGTAAACAGGGTGGGGCACCGTCGCCGTTGCAGTTGCAACTGTTGCTATTGCCTCTCTTCAACCATCGTCCCACATCATACTGTACATTCACGCGATGATTACCACTGGCGAACATTGCAGGTGTTTAGAAGCGGCTGTTGTTTGGTCGCATTCGGAGCGCTCCATTATACCGTCTCAAAGTGCATCCTTGAGGATGTTTATCGTATTCGCAATTGTATTTCCAACGCGAATCACTTGTCACTTGTCTCGGTTAGACAGAATGCACGTCAACATGAGTGGAAGCATACAGCCGAAGCTCGTAGTGCAGCTCTTGGGGCTCAAAGGTGGATGGGAGGATGATGTACCACCCTGGGGGAAATCGTCGAGAAGCTTTGGCCAAAACGCCACTGGGGGCGCCACTAACATACACACCGCGCGCCGATGTGGCACCGGCAAAGGCTTGTTTAGGATTTGTAGAAAGTAACAAATCGCCTTCCGACGTACTCTCAAACACTGACACGTTAATGGATGGAGCAACTCCACCTTCTTTCGCCGTAGACTTCCCGGGTGATGTGTCTGCCTCGGACTCAAGGACTAAAAGCCTTGCGAGTATGTCGCACTCTTGTGTCACATGCACCAAATACTTGGGGTTGAAAGTATAACAACCGTAGTTGGAGCAGCCAGCAGCTGAACCAGTCCGTATATCCCACTTGCCGCGCAATCGAGTAAGCTCCATGCCGTGGCCTTCAGGAGGAAGTTGGCGGTAGGCGATACTGGCACCAGCAGGAGGATCACTAACCACACGCAGCGTAAAGTTGCCCACAACACCTTGCTCGAAAGTGGATGGGATCAACACGATATCGTCCAAACCTGAAGCTAGAATGGTCGCATCCACTTCGATGAAGCAAAACCCTGGCCGATATTCACCAGAGCTGAGTACCTGCAATGGTTCCGCGCCCTCTAGGGTCTCATTCACTGAGGTGTGCAGGTCACAAACCCGTTGCCGTGTATGCAATGCAGCACGCAAGTTGATCGGGAAACCAGTCTCCTTTACTTCTTTGGAAAAGAAGGCTTCAGTCTCGAGAAACAAAAACAGTGACCGGCACGGCTTCTGCAGCTGTAAATGAAACTGTGGATTGTTCATGAATGTCGAGTAAAATGGACGACCACCAGCGCAGGCAGTGCTCCACGCGCCTGAAATCTCAATTGACGTCGGTGCTGCCGTCTCCAGTTGTGGGATCGGTTCACAGGTAAACGGCCGAGTGGAAAAGATCGACAAAGTGTAATCAACCGCCGCGAATTTCTCGTATTGGGACGCCACAAGTGTAAAAGACGGCTCACAGTCATCCGCTAAATCCAGATCCAGACTCACCAGAGTGTGCGGGTTATTGCTGTACGTTCCTCGTGATACGGCGCAGTGATTGTAGAAAACGCGTTTTCCTGGTACTCCGCGATACACGTGTAGGGTCAGGAACTGCTGATTAGAGTAGTCTGTGTCCCGTTCAATAGTGCTCACGTGTCGCGAAAGGAGCACCCACACAGTACATGATCCAGCTGAGGTCGTCGTTCCTTTGGTTGGCGACCACTTGCTGAATGTGAGGGAATACTGCGGGTTGAAACCGAGTGTGAGCGAATCATTCACTGGACCCAACTCTACAGGCCAGTGCTCATGACATACGCCTTTGTAGGGAAATAGCTCGGGGTTCCAGTTCATGTATAAACTCTCGAAATACTTCTTCACTGATTCAAAGTCGATCCAAAACAAACCATCATCTTGCTGTCCACTCGAGTCTTCAGTTCCAGTTTCTTCCGTTGCGTAAAACTGGCGTTGATATGCTCGTAGTTCATCGCCGATAGCACTGTCCCATCTTTCCTTGTCGTGGCGAGAATATGGACCCTTCCAGCTCATCTTGCGCCACGGGTTTTTCACTTGAAGCAACCGCGTCTTCTTACCATCGCCACCAGATGCTGGATCGGGACCAGAACTAGCGAGCTCGTACACATTTAGTACAGCATACACGTGCATCGGAACGAGACCGATTGCTTTGGCCTCTTCCTTGGGGATGTCCCCTGTAGACATCGTAATGATGCAGTCTCCATAGTGAAAAGCGCTTTTCAGTTGCTCCCAAAGTCGCTCTTCCTTAGACGGTGCATCAAGTAACTCATTCACAGGGACGCGTTCAGGAATCCACCCTGTCAGCGCAAACAGATCGATGCCTGAATTTCCGCCGGGAAAGTCGTAGCCTCCGTTAAGCTTCAGGTACGCCTTTTCAATGAGACTCACCCACAGTTCGTTCTTACGAGTCGTGCAGCTTGAAAGCAGCTGGCCCGTAGGTGCACTAACCGGCAGCAGATCATCAATTACCACCTTGCGTGGCACACCATTAGCCCATAGCTTCACCACGTACTTGCCGAAGGGGTTATACACTGGATGTTTGGTCCTCGGGTCTGCCGGGAAAATCATGTTTGTGATCAACCGCTTCTGAAATCTCTGCTCATACGCTGCAGCAATACACAGAGACGCCACAAAAGAGCAATCCGTGACAATATCCTGCTTCACCACCAATGGGTTCACTCCTCCCTCTGCAATCATCACTGGTGCATGTCCACATTTTACAGCGTAGTCGCTCGGTCTCATCCACGTCGCCTCCTTTTTCTTCTGCTTAGCAGACAGCGGCACAAGTCCGTCCGGGTCATCAAACGGCTCGGGCAGACTAAACTTCTCCTGCGCGTCCAGATCATCCAGCCACGGCACGAACAAGTGCCCGTTGATCTGCGAGGACCTGCGTAATACGTCCAGTTCCTGCAGTGTGTACGCTGCTCCCGGCACCTCCTCGTCCACCTTCTTCACATCAACTGCCACATTTCCGACACTAGGCGGCGGCGTAGCAGCAGCAGCCGAGGCGTACGCGGGCGTCACCTCCGCCGTCTTGTGCTGCAGCTGCACGGGTGGCTCGGGCCACTGCAGCGCCGATACATCCACGTCCTGGACTTCAACCTGCTGGACCTGATTCTGGATCTGAGTCTGTAGCTTCAGCTTGGACACGTAGTCAATGACGTACTCGAGCTGCTCCTTGACAGCGGCTCTGGCCGTCGTCTCCGTGGGTGGAAGAGCGTTGAGCGCCTGCATGTAGGTCTCCGCTGCGGCAATGTACTTCTCGATCGCAATATTCACTTTAACGGGCTCTGACTCCTCCGATTTCCTGGCCTCCGCGTGCAGCTCCATGGCACGAGCCAGCAGGAAGTCGCTCGACTGCTGCAGCGTCTGCACGCGCGTCGAGAGCTCCACGATCGTGGGCTGCAGACGCGCTCGCTGCGCCGCCGACTCGACCACCGCCAGGCGCTTGAGAATGCGCAGCGCCTGCTGGAACAGCGGCACGGCTTGCACCGCCTGGCCGGAGCGCTCGAAGCTCTGCGCGCGCTCGGCGGCCTCGAGCGCCTCGGCGTACTGCCGCTCCGCCATGACGTCGAGGAATGAAGGTCGCGGTATTTAATTGCATCTAAGTGGTGTGGGTCACATAGTTTACACCGCGATTGGATAAAACTACAAGTCGAGATCGCGGATTGGTGAAAAATCATCGTGCGGCCAGCGGCGCCTTCGGGCCATTTCCGAGGGTGCAGGCTGCTCTAAAGCAGGGGAAGAGCCTACAGGCAAGCGAAGCGAGGAATCATGAGCGGCAAGGAGGCGTGGAAGCCCTTCGTCAAGTTCGAGTACCAGAACCTGCTGCCGGCGGAGCTGCGTAACAAGGTGCGTTGCCTGCCGTCCCGCAGTCGCGAAGTAGGAGATAGAGCTTGATGCTGAATAGTTATTGGGCATTCGCTCTGCTGTTGCTTCTATTGCTGCAGCTCCGCAAGATGCTCGTGTTCACGGAGGCCACGGGCACCAAGCAGGTGCACCAGTCGCCGGCGGTGTCGCAGGGCTTCCGCTACCCGTCGCCCGACAAGCAGGCGGAGGGCGTGCACGTGCCGTCCAGCGACTCGAAGGACAGCATCTACAACATCCAGTACTACACGCGCGACATCCGCCGCTTCCCGTACCCGACGGAGGTGGGCATGCACCCGTCCATTCCCGTGCAGAAGCGCGCCGAGATCCCGGCGGACGCCAAGCGCGGCTCGCCCGGCAACAAGAACCCGGCCGTGCTGCGCTACGACCCCACGGGCACGCGCTCGGCCATGTCAACGACCCACGAGGCGCGCGACAAGCTCATCCTGCAGCACGCGTCCACGCACAACGTGCGCTTTGAGTGGGAGGGCGACGCCGAGAAGGACATCCTCGAGGACGCCGACGCCAAGAACCTGCCGCCCGTGCCCGGCCGCCCCTTCGTCTGGGACTTCCCGCGGAGAGCCGCGTCATGCGCTGGTAAATTTGCTGGTAAACTAGCGGCGGCTTTGTTGCGCTGCGCTGTGGCAGGGCCAAGTGGGGCTACGAGTACGCACGCAGCAGCCTCGCGACAATGATGATAAGATGCCCCATTAGCGAGCACAACATGAAATTTGACGACCACAAACGAACGTTCCGCTGCTGTGATTGGTTCGATATCGCGTTAATGGCACTTTCTAACGGCATATTCGCAGTAGGGTTTCTTCTTGCGTCAGTCTGCGAAAGTCAAGCCAAGCCAAGGATCACTACTGTACAGTAGGAAGAAGACCTCGCCTTCGTCATGCAGTTCACCGTCATGCCAGAGCTGCCGACGCTATCCGTGCCCGAAGTTGTCTCTAAGACGGACCAGTCCATCACCCTGCGCGTGCAGAAGCCACCGCAGGCGGACGGCGACGCGGACTACAAGCTCCAAGCGGTCGGTTTCTCTCTCTCACCTTCTCCCCAGTGAATGTGTCTCTCTGTTCTCACGCTGACGTATGTATCTACTACAGAGCCACAGCGAGCATGGCTACGTTTACTACTCGTGGAACGACTCGGTGCTCTTCACGGGCAAAATGTTCCCCGTCAAGGGCCTCAAGCCCAACACGGTGCGCGACTTCTTCAACCCATTATTTTTTTTCTTATCTGATAATTATTTTTATATTTATTATTTTCTTTATGGCGCCGACAGACGTACGTGTTTCGCGTTCGCGTAGTCGATGAGGCTGCGCGCCAGTGCGGCGAGTGGTCGCCGCTGACGCCCTACGTGCGCACGTTCACGGAGGAGGAGGACGCCAAGCGCTCGGGCACCGTGTTCGAGCACGCGCTCAAGCTCGAGCGCGAGCAGAAGACCATCCTGCAGGGCCAGATCTCCAAGCTCACGGGCATGCTGGACGAGCGGAAGACTGCCCGGGAGACGGACAACAAGGTGCAGCTGCACGAGGACATGCTGGCCAGCCGCCGCATCATCGACACGAGGCTCATGAAGCTGCAGCAGGAGCTCAGCGCCCAGACTGCGGCGCTGCAGACAGTCAAGAGTCAGCGCGCCGCAGATGAGCAGATGATCACCGAGCTGCTCAACGAGCAGGAGACGCTGCGCGCCGCGCAGAGCAAGCAGCAGGGCCAGGTGCAGTACGAGCTAGAGATGCAGACGCTGCGCAAGCAGCTGGAGAAAAACGAGGAGGCTCTCCGTAAGCGACAGGAACAGGTCAATGTCAGCCAAGAGCAGATTTCGAGCTACGAGGCGTCACTTGAGGCGAAGAAGAGCGAGATTTCCCAGAAGGAGGAAGAAGTCGAGAAGATCATGGCCGACTGCAACCGCATGATGCAGGAACAAGCTGATTTGGCCCACGTCAAGCAGCTTGAGGTGGAGGATGCTCTACTGGAGGCCAAGACGTCGCTAGAGCAGCAGCTGGACATCAACACGTACTTGCGTGAAGAGGTTTCGCGACTGCGTGAAGAGAACCACCACCTCAAGAATCAGATTGAGGAAGTGGACTCGGAAGTCGTTCCCAAACTGGTGCGTCTGGAGGATGAGAACGAGCAGCTTCGTGCGCAGCTGAACCGACGGTAGAGCGCTAGAATTTGATCGAGCGCAGTGCTGTTGAAGTTGTCCCGCCGATTCTGCGAGCATCGACTGGAGTTGGAGAGCTGAAATGCTGGCTTTGGCAGTGGTCCAATGTGCTCGAGTCTGCCTTCTACTACTAGGACCTCGTAGTTACTTTCACTTATGTATATGCGCACCCTCGCGTGGCTAAATAGTTTTTCGAAACCTTATCCGTGCGAACGTGTTGGGTCTAGAATATGATCATTTAACGTATATATGCTGCTGGGCTAGGCTAGACTATGCTACGCCAGCGTCTTCTGCTGCTTGGACTGCGCTGGCAACATGCCGGGGGCGTCGAACCACACGCCTAGAGGGTGCTCGGACGAGCCTCGCGGCGGAAGAACGTTGGGCGGGCCCACGCTGTTGAGGATGCAGTGCATGTCCGCCGCCTCGAGTCCGTACTTATCGGCCAGCACCTCGGGCGTCCAGCTCTCGGGCTTCTCGTAGTGGAGACGCAGCAGCGTGCGCAGGTCCCGCGCGGTCAGACGACCGCGCACTTGCTCCTCGTCGGCGCCGCCTACGCCCGTGGACGACGCGGCGTTCGTCTTGTCGGTCGGCAGCCGTACGGGCTGCGACGAACGCGGCCGGTGGCTGCTGGCGGTGGCCTCGAAGGCGCGCGTGCTCTCCTCCAGGTACTTGACGCGGTCGAATTCGTCGATCTTCTGCACGTCCTGCAGCAGGCGCTGCTGCATCTCCATGAGCTCCACCTTGGAGCCGTGCGAGTCGATGGGCGTGGCCGACGTCTCGACCGCCATGGCTTGCGCATTTGGGCGGGCAGCTCGGACGCTGCGCCGCGCGACAGAGCGATCAGTTGCTCAAGGGACACGTTGGTGCGGATCACGCGGTTGCGCGAGGCTGAGGCCACAGACGCCGACGTCTTGCTGGCGGCGGCTCCCATGGCGATACGTGCGCTACGTCAGATAAGTCAAATGAGCGGGTGAGCGGATTCGTACTTAGACGTAATTCCGGTGGTTGTCTACTGATTTTCTTTTTTGTCGGCGTGTGTTGGTCTTGGTTCTTTTCCTTTTTTATCGGTTTCTTGCTCGATTGAGTGCACGAGATGGCTACTTCCACTACCTGCTCGCTCGGAGTATGTAGGTAGGCGGTTGAAGCTGCAAGTCTCTGCTGGTGACGCGGTCGTTCACAGCAGGCTGGTGTTCACATCTCGTGGTGCAAGTCAATCGGCGTGTCTTCGTGTGCTGGATGGGAATGGTGGGGGTGGTCTTGTTCAAGTTGGCTGAGTCTTCGCGTCAGCAGAAAATGGTAGCATTGTCTCCAGCTGCGCGGGGGCTGGAAGACAGGAAGGTCGATCTGCC
This sequence comes from Phytophthora melonis, assembly GCA_024211575.1. Lineage (NCBI taxonomy): Eukaryota > Oomycota > Peronosporomycetes > Peronosporales > Peronosporaceae > Phytophthora > Phytophthora melonis. The sequence goes on along the minus strand of JAMXKT010000094.1, from coordinate 3,482,129 downwards.
CTCCACGGCCATCGAACAATCACGCTTGCCCCGTGAGATCTCCCGCTACTTCTGTCGCCTTCATAACCGCCGTCCAGCGACGGTCAGCACACCACTTCGCGTACCGTCGGTAAACCTTGATCGGTGTAGCAAAGAGCTACACTGGGCTCTACGGGTTGAAGAACGAGGTCGGCGTCTGCTGCTGCTGGCTTCCCATAGATGTGGTTGCAAAACCTGGCGGCGGGCGGGTCGGCATACTGCGAGGTGGAGATGGATCCTGTGACTGGCTCGCTGGTGCCGATGAGCCCAGGAAGGCGCTCAAGCTGGAGGTTCGCTGCTGGTACAGAGCCGACTCGCGCTCCACGGCGGCCAAATCGGCCATGGGAGCGAAGGGTTGACTGTCGCCCACGTTAGCGAAACCTCCTAGACTTGGAGCGGTAGCACCACCTCCAGGAGAAGTGGTAGCAGGCATCATAAACCCAGTGTCCAGACCACCCGTATTGCCACCAAACCCCATGCCCATACCCAAGCCCAAGCTGCCTCCCAGGATGCCACCGTTAGGGTTGTTGTTGCTGCTGCTAGTGCTGTTTCCCCAACCTGATAGCAATGAATTGGCCGAGAAGCTGCCTGCATCGTTGAACGTGTTGAAGCTTGGGTAGCCAAGAGACGACCCGAACGACCCGTTGTGAGCACCACCAAACGCGTTGCTCTGGCTGCTGACGCTCATACGTCCGTGGTCTTCTGCAGGCGAAATCGGGCTCGGTGCTCGAAGGCTAAAAGCGCCGCCATTGGACAGTGCATCCGTAGGAGAAGTCATAAACCCGCCATGCTGCTTCATGGGCCGGTTACCCGACATTCCTGTAAGCGCTGGTGACGGCTGGAACACGATCACCTCATCGTCAAAGTCGTCATCGTCATCCACGCCGGTTCCAGTACGGTAGTCATGAGCACCACCACCCTGAGGTTGACTTTGTTCCAGCGGCTTCGAGCTGCTGGCCGAGAGAAATCCGAGATTCAACGAGGCAAACGCTTCCGATGTACCATTGTCCTGCTGGGGGGCACCTTTACCAACCACAGGAGAAGTCGTAAACTTCCCCGACGCGTCGCAGAAGAGCAGCGGATCTCCCTCGTAGCCATCGCACAAGTAGCGAGCAAAGTGATACAACTTCCACGCACGGATTTTTGCTGACTCGGCGTCTGCCAACGGGGTCGCTGGCGACGCGCTGCTGGCTCCAGTCGACGACGTCTGCAACGCCCACTCATCTGGCCACTTCGGCGTAACGCTGTCCTGCTCGAGGGGTGCAAAGCCTCGAAGCTCAAAACTTTCTTTGAGTAAGTGTTCCTGATCACGGACGGCAGACGGCATCCCATCGTTGCGCTGTTGACCAGCAGTTGCTACTAGCGGTGCATACAACTCGCGAACGCGCGTGTGGTTGACAAGTTTTGCCAGTGTTTCGAGGAAGACTGAGGCAAATTGATCCGCTCCGGCTCCTTGGTCGTTCGTTGCCACGTCACTATAGAGTTTCTTCTGACGATGCACCAAAAGCTGCTCCAGCTGCTCAATCATGTCCGGGTGCAGTTCCAAGTAATCACAAAAGACAACCACCGGGCCGGCTAGGCGGAACGCCAACAACGCCGCGTCTTTTGCCGGTTTACCATTTGCGCCTGCCTTCGGCTTAACGTCCAAGCTGTCCACAAGAAATTCCATCACGCTGGTAATCGTGCGAATCGAGAGACGAAGTGCATCTTCAATCGGGGCGGATTGTGAACGGGAGTCGGAGGCCCGAATCATGCAGAAGATGTTCGTCACCACGACCTTCAGTAACAACGCATCGCCAACCACACCTGCATTCAGGAGCGTTCGCATGTCCTTAAAAAGCACCGCCTCCATGTCTCGCGGGTACACCGGTGTCACTGCTTCGCTGTTGCTGCTCCTTCCCGAAGAAGCCGTGGGGGACCCAAGCGGCGACGAGAGCGCGAACAAGATACCATGCATCCGCGTGAGCCGGTGCAAATAACTCTTTAAGAACGCCGACTTCTCCTTCGACGATGGGGACGACGACGTGAACGTGATGGGAGCAGCCAGCGGGCGTTGACGACTGCGCTCAAACAGCAGGGCCAGATTCTCCTCCGCGGTCGTGAACGGCTGTGATGTCAGCAAACTGCGGCAGTAGCGGTACACGGCTACGGTCTCCGCCTCCACATACGTGGCCAGCACCGCCAACTGATTGTGGGGGTTGCCGTTCTCGGGCAGAACCGCAAGCGCGCGGTGGTACAGCGCCTCGGCCGCTGCAAAGTTCTTCTTGGCCTTCTGACTGTGCAGCTCGCGGTAGCGCGCCAGGTCTCCTAGAAACACGTAGCACCGGTATAAGCTCTGGCGGCAGCGCGCGACGTCGCCGCCGTCTTTCGTCTTCGCAGCTGCTGCGCCGCTCTCCAGTCGGTTGCGCTGCAGCCACAGCGCGAAGACGTCCCTCAGATGCGCGTAGAAGCCCGCAGCCTCGGTCAGGAACTGCTGGAACTCGTTAGACACGCGTGCAAAGTGCTCGCGTACGTTGCGATCCGCCTGCGCCGCCGCCGCGTACTTGCGGATGCGGCGGCGGAAGTCCTCGATGCGGCGGTAGAAGCAGGGCTTCCACAGCGCCTGCTCCACCTCCTTAGCGGCCGCGAAGGACGGGTGCGCGTCTGCCAGGCGCGTGGCCGCGTCCATCAGCCGGCGGCGCAGCGCATTGGCGTCTTGGGCGTTGAGAGGGTTGGCGCGCAGCAGGTCCCGCAGTTGCTTGTCCAGCGCCACGAGCTCCTGGAAATAGGTAGAAAACGAGGACGAAGAAGGAGAGCGAGGGGTTAGAGCTGCGTCGGCGGGGCGCAGAGGAGAGAGACAGAGAGGGAGGAGCACGCACATGTAGGCGCGGCGCGGGTCCATCGCGACGACGGTGTCCAAGGACGGAGGCTCGGGGCGTTACGAGCCGAGTGGCGTATGCGCGCTGCGATTGGCTGAATAAATGCTATCTGTTTGATTGGTTGATAAATTCTTTAACGTACTTTTACATTATAGATTGTGATTGGCCCCCCCTTATAATGAAATGTGCATACAGACTTATTACCCTTCTTACAAGTACTTTTTACTCCTATTTATGAACCCCTGTATTACAATTGAGGATGGGGTAGGGCAAATGAACTACAGAACTCCCCGCCTTAGCCACAAAGGTGGGAAATCTTGCAAGGTTAAGAGAATTGCGAAGAAGGCTAAGTGTACTGGTTTATTACAACTATACCGCCTAATTGCAAAGAATGCGGCGCATAGCCCTTCCCGCGTCCGACACTTTCCCTCCCACGTTCAGTTAAATCAGTGCGTGGTGAGTTTATGCACGGATGGGCATGGATGCTGACTTCAGTGATTTGCACTACCTGCGCGAGGTACCAAACTTTATACGTACAGGCGAGGGTAAGCAGGGGAGTTCTGTATCATAGCCTACCCGGGGGCGATTTCGATCGAATTTTACCTCTATTTAGGAACAGAAGATGTCGCTTAGCACGGCGTTTAAACGCGACCTTTCAAATGTTACCTTGTTCGAAGGTATAACAAGTTCTTAAACTGAGGTCAATTTTTTATCGAACAGGAGGTCGCCCCGTTTGTATCAGCAAACAAACGATTGCGTTAATCGTTGAAGTTTAAGGTAAGAGTTGACGACCGAGGGTTTATGTACATGAACCGTGGAACCCTTTTCAAGGGGTGGCTGAACTCCGGTTTAATGAGGTAATTGAAGCAAATGACAGTGAGGCGCGCCGTAAAAAACATATGAGAGGTCAGGCAGCGCCGTAAGAAGTCTCCGCTAACGTACGAACCAATGTACTGAGGCGTCGTTTGAATTAGGTTATTCATGGATAACTTAACTCAAGGTGTCGGTCAGTACACTCATAGCGTGGAGGGGCAGGTCGCGCAGCAGCCAAGGACTGTCTCTAAGGCCGCACGCAAAAGCCAACGCGCCAGTATCCTACCTAAAAGACAGTAACATCATTATGGAGGGTTTTTAAATGTATTTCATCTTGCTTAGCCCTGGTCTCCATACTGCATGATAGAAAGTAGTAAATAAGCAATCGGATCCAAATCATTATAGGTACTTTGCCATTGGCACCGTTGACTGAAGGTGGCACTTCATGCATGATCGTGGCTGCAGCGATATAGTTTGAAATGACTTTGGTAAAATATGTGCATGTGTAGGGCACAGGGGGGCGGTGCTAGGTAGCTATGATACTACATTTGTCGAAGCAACGCCCCCTCTAGCAACCGGGGCGAATATTCGCCATGAGGATGCTGCTATACTAGTTTTACATAATACTTCTCTGGGTCACCAAAGAAACAAGGCCGTTGATACAGCCCATGTTTTTTAAACGGGCTAGGGTTGTAAGCATATTGAAAACAAGTAAGAAATCTCAAACATGGACAAACATGTTGAAACATGGCTAAACATGTTCGGCTTGTGGGACGGGTGTCATGGCCGCCAACAACACTGCAAAGCCCATGGGATAAGGTGACCTTAAGCTGCCAAACGTTGCTCTGCGCGGGCTTCAAACCCTCTGAAGACCGACCCCGCGTTGAGCAGGGAATACCATGGCCAGCCACGGCACTGGGGTGAAGTTTACAGGCTCCTCGTGCCTTTTAAATGCTGCTGGCGTCGATTTTGCTCAGACGCTCCTGATAGATTTGAGTCAATTTCACCCTCTCTGGCCGAAAACATGGGCGCTATATTTTCCGAAGAAACAACACTCTCCCTAAAGCCTCAATTTGATGTGGTCCACACATCTTATGTAATTAGACACAATCATGGTTTAAAATCCTTGATTGGACAAAAGTATTAGCAGTGCACGAGCCAAACTAAAATCGCATAAAAAAAACCTCAAATTCCAGCGAGCTATATCAACGTCTCTAGTATGTCTATAAACCCACAAGCTACATATCTGTGAAGAACACTGTTAAGGCTTCATGTACATATATATTTGTGTATTATCGCTGAAAATTAAAAACGTTACGCAAAAAAACCTAATCGTACCCAATTTAGCGAATTGAAACAGAGCTCTATTATCTTTATTTTTGCTGTTTTAACCAACAACGAAACCAAAAACAACAATATCCCACGCTACACACGCAATACGCAAACACGCGTAAAACCACAGGCTCCCACTCATACGCCACCACACACGCTGCCCCTGCGTGCACCCCACACACACACCGGCTCACACGGGCAGAAACCGACCACCAAACTCGATGCGCAAACTCGCAGCTTCTGCCGCCTTTAGCGCCTCCTAGCTCGTCTTGCTCGCCATTCCGCGCTCTCCGGACGTCTGCCGACTACGATCGTATGCCTCACAACCACGTTACAGACCGCCACCATCGTCACCAAAACACCACCAGGGTGGCCGGCATCGCCCGGCCAGCTTCGAGTCCCAGCCAGGTCCGGGTATGGCAACGTGCTGCCTCACGCAAGTGCGCCAACAGTACGGGCAGAAGCGGGCAGCGGATTGCCGACTCGACTAGCTATCGTGTGCGGTAGGGCAAACGACGACGGACACTCGACGGTCAGCGTGTAGGTCAGGCGTAACCGGCGGCTCGATCTGTCAAGACTTGTCACGGGTCGTTTGAGTGGTATGGTAGCGCTGGGTGGTGCTAGGCGAGTCGGCAGGCCGATGCAGGGGTAGAGAGGTGCGGCAGCGTGCGCAGGAGACGTCGCAGCGTGGACTTGCGGTTTGCAGCAAAAGGATATGTCAGCTGTGGGATTTGAACCCACGCGTTCGAAAACATTACGACCTGAACGTAACCCCTTAGACCACTCGGGCAAACTGACGGGTTAACCAACAACGAAACCAAAAACAACAATATCCCACGCTACACACGCAATACGCAAACACGCGTAAAACCACAGGCTCCCACTCATACGCCACCACACACGCTGCCCCTGCGTGCACCCCACACACACACCGGCTCACACGGGCAGAAACCGACCATCAAACTCGATGCGCAAACTCGCAGCTTCTGCCGCCTTTAGCGCCTCCTAGCTCGTCTTGCTCGCCATTCCGCGCTCTCCGGACGTCTGCCGACTACGATCGTATGCCTCACAACCACGTTACAGACCGCCACCCTCGTCACCGAAACACCACCAGGGTGGCCGGCATCGCCCGGGCCAGCTTCGAGTCCCAGCCAGGTCCGGGTTTGGCAACGTGCTGCCTCACGCAAGTGCGCCAACAGTACGGGCAGAAGCGGGCAGCGGATTGCCGACTCGACTAGCTATCGTGTGCGGTAGGGCAAACGACGACGGACACTCGACGGTCAGCGTGTAGGTCAGGCGTAACCGGCGGCTCGATCTGTCAAGACTTGTCACGGGTCGTTTGAGTGGTATGGTAGCGCAGGGTGGTGCTGGGCGAGTCGGCAGGCCGATGCAGGGGTAGAGAGGTGCGGCAGCGTGCGCAGGAGACGTCGCAGCGTGGACTTGCGGTTTGCAGCAAAAGGATATGTCAGCTGTGGGATTTGAACCCACGCGTTCGAAAACATTACGACCTGAACGTAACCCCTTAGACCACTCGGGCAAACTGACGGGTTAACCAACAACGAAACCAAAAACAACAATATCCCACGCTACACACGCAATACGCAAACACGCGTAAAACCACAGGCTCCCACTCATACGCCACCACACACGCTGCCCCTGCGTGCACCCCACACACACACACCGGCTCACACGGGCAGAAACCGACCACCAAACTCGATGCGCAAACTCGCAGCTTCTGCCGCCTTTAGCGCCTCCTAGCTCGTCTTGCTCGCCATTCCGCGCTCTCCGGACGTCTGCCGACTACGATCGTATGCCTCACAACCACGTTACAGACCGCCACCATCGTCACCAAAACACCACCAGGGTGGCCGGCATCGCCCGGGCCAGCTTCGAGTCCCAGCCAGGTCCGGGTTTGGCAACGTGCTGCCTCACGCAAGTGCGCCAACAGTACGGGCAGAAGCGGGCAGCGGATTGCCGACTCGACTAGCTATCGTGTGCGGTAGGGCAAACGACGACGGACACTCGACGGTCAGCGTGTAGGTCAGGCGTAACCGGCGGCTCGATCTGTCAAGACTTGTCACGGGTCGTTTGAGTGGTATGGTAGCGCAGGGTGGTGCTGGGCGAGTCGGCAGGCCGATGCAGGGGTAGAGAGGTGCGGCAGCGTGCGCAGGAGACGTCGCAGCGTGGACTTGCGGTTTGCAGCAAAAGGATATGTCAGCTGTGGGATTTGAACCCACGCGTTCGAAAACATTACGACCTGAACGTAACCCCTTAGACCACTCGGGCAAACTGACGGGTTAACCAACAACGAAACCAAAAACAACAATATCCCACGCTACACACGCAATACGCAAACACGCGTAAAACCACAGGCTCCCACTCATACGCCACCACACACGCTGCCCCTGCGTGCACCCCACACACACACCGGCTCACACGGGCAGAAACCGACCACCAAACTCGATGCGCAAACTCGCAGCTTCTGCCGCCTTTAGCGCCTCCTAGCTCGTCTTGCTCGCCATTCCGCGCTCTCCGGACGTCTGCCGACTACGATCGTATGCCTCACAACCACGTTACAGACCGCCACCATCGTCACCAAAACACCACCAGGGTGGCCGGCATCGCCCGGGCCAGCTTCGAGTCCCAGCCAGGTCCGGGTTTGGCAACGTGCTGCCTCACGCAAGTGCGCCAACAGTACGGGCAGAAGCGGGCAGCGGATTGCCGACTCGACTAGCTATCGTGTGCGGTAGGGCAAACGACGACGGACACTCGACGGTCAGCGTGTAGGTCAGGCGTAACCGGCGGCTCGATCTGTCAAGACTTGTCACGGGTCGTTTGAGTGGTATGGTAGCGCAGGGTGGTGCTGGGCGAGTCGGCAGGCCGATGCAGGGGTAGAGAGGTGCGGCAGCGTGCGCAGGAGACGTCGCAGCGTGGACTTGCGGTTTGCAGCAAAAGGATATGTCAGCTGTGGGATTTGAACCCACGCGTTCGAAAACATTACGACCTGAACGTAACCCCTTAGACCACTCGGGCAAACTGACGGGTTAACCAACAACGAAACCAAAAACAACAATATCCCACGCTACACACGCAATACGCAAACACGCGTAAAACCACAGGCTCCCACTCATACGCCACCACACACGCTGCCCCTGCGTGCACCCCACACACACACCGGCTCACACGGGCAGAAACCGACCACCAAACTCGATGCGCAAACTCGCAGCTTCTGCCGCCTTTAGCGCCTCCTAGCTCGTCTTGCTCGCCATTCCGCGCTCTCCGGACGTCTGCCGACTACGATCGTATGCCTCACAACCACGTTACAGACCGCCACCATCGTCACCAAAACACCACCAGGGTGGCCGACATCGCCCGGGCCAGCTTCGAGTCCCAGCCAGGTCCGGGTTTGGCAACGTGCTGCCTCACGCAAGTGCGCCAACAGTACGGGCAGAAGCGGGCAGCGGATTGCCGACTCGACTAGCTATCGTGTGCGGTAGGGCAAACGACGACGGACACTCGACGGTCAGCGTGTAGGTCAGGCGTAACCGGCGGCTCGATCTGTCAAGACTTGTCACGGGTCGTTTGAGTGGTATGGTAGCGCAGGGTGGTGCTGGGCGAGTCGGCAGGCCGATGCAGGGGTAGAGAGGTGCGGCAGCGTGCGCAGGAGACGTCGCAGCGTGGACTTGCGGTTTGCAGCAAAAGGATATGTCAGCTGTGGGATTTGAACCCACGCGTTCGAAAACATTACGACCTGAACGTAACCCCTTAGACCACTCGGGCAAACTGACGGGTTAACCAACAACGAAACCAAAAACAACAATATCCCACGCTACACACGCAATACGCAAACACGCGTAAAACCACAGGCTCCCACTCATACGCCACCACACACGCTGCCCCTGCGTGCACCCCACACACACACCGGCTCACACGGGCAGAAACCGACCACCAAACTCGATGCGCAAACTCGCAGCTTCTGCCGCCTTTAGCGCCTCCTAGCTCGTCTTGCTCGCCATTCCGCGCTCTCCGGACGTCTGCCGACTACGATCGTAGGCCTCACAACCACGTTACAGACCGCCACCATCGTCACCAAAACACCACCAGGGTGGCCGGCATCGCCCGGCCAGCTTCGAGTCCCAGCCAGGTCCGGGTTTGGCAACGTGCTGCCTCACGCAAGTGCGCCAACAGTACGGGCAGAAGCGGGCAGCGGATTGCCGACTCGACTAGCTATCGTGTGCGGTAGGGCAAACGACGACGGACACTCGACGGTCAGCGTGTAGGTCAGGCGTAACCGGCGGCTCGATCTGTCAAGACTTGTCACGGGTCGTTTGAGTGGTATGGTAGCGCAGGGTGGTGCTGGGCGAGTCGGCAGGCCGATGCAGGGGTAGAGAGGTGCGGCAGCGTGCGCAGGAGACGTCGCAGCGTGGACTTGCGGTTTGCAGCAAAGGATATGTCAGCTGTGGGATTTGAACCCACGCGTTCGAAAACATTACGACCTGAACGTAACCCCTTAGACCACTCGGGCAAACTGACGGGTTAACCAACAACGAAACCAAAAACAACAATATCCCACGCTACACACGCAATACGCAAACACGCGTAAAACCACAGGCTCCCACTCATACGCCACCACACACGCTGCCCCTGCGTGCACCCCACACACACACCGGCTCACACGGGCAGAAACCGACCACCAAACTCGATGCGCAAACTCGCAGCTTCTGCCGCCTTTAGCGCCTCCTAGCTCGTCTTGCTCGCCATTCCGCGCTCTCCCGACGTCTGCCGACTACGATCGTATGCCTCACAACCACGTTACAGACCGCCACCATCGTCACCAAAACACCACCAGGGTGGCCGGCATCGCCCGGGCCAGCTTCGAGTCCCAGCCAGGTCCGGGTTTGGCAACGTGCTGCCTCACGCAAGTGCGCCAACAGTACGGGCAGAAGCGGGCAGCGGATTGCCGACTCGACTAGATATCGTGTGCGGTAGGGCAAACGACGACGGACACTCGACGGTCAGCGTGTAGGTCAGGCGTAACCGGCGGCTCGATCTGTCAAGACTTGTCACGGGTCGTTTGAGTGGTATGGTAGCGCAGGGTGGTGCTGGGCGAGTCGGCAGGCCGATGCAGGGGTAGAGAGGTGCGGCAGCGTGCGCAGGAGACGTCGCAGCGTGGACTTGCGGTTTGCAGCAAAGGATATGTCAGCTGTGGGATTTGAACCCACGCGTTCGAAAACATTACGACCTGAACGTAACCCCTTAGACCACTCGGGCAAACTGACGGGTTAACCAACAACGAAACCAAAAACAACAATATCCCACGCTACACACGCAATACGCAAACACGCGTAAAACCACAGGCTCCCACTCATACGCCACCACACACGCTGCCCCTGCGTGCACCCCACACACACACCGGCTCACACGGGCAGAAACCGACCACCAAACTCGATGCGCAAACTCGCAGCTTCTGCCGCCTTTAGCGCCTCCTAGCTCGTCTTGCTCGCCATTCCGCGCTCTCCGGACGTCTGCCGACTACGATCGTATGCCTCACAACCACGTTACAGACCGCCACCATCGTCACCAAAACCCCACCAGGGTGGCCGGCATCGCCCGGGCCAGCTTCGAGTCCCAGCCAGGTCCGGGTTTGGCAACGTGCTGCCTCACGCAAGTGCGCCAACAGTACGGGCAGAAGCGGGCAGCGGATTGCCGACTCGACTAGCTATCGTGTGCGGTAGGGCAAACGACGACGGACACTCGACGGTCAGCGTGTAGGTCAGGCGTAACCGGCGGCTCGATCTGTCAAGACTTGTCACGGGTCGTTTGAGTGGTATGGTAGCGCAGGGTGGTGCTGGGCGAGTCGGCAGGCCGATGCAGGGGTAGAGAGGTGCGGCAGCGTGCGCAGGAGACGTCGCAGCGTGGACTTGCGGTTTGCAGCAAAAGGATATGTCAGCTGTGGGATTTGAACCCACGCGTTCGAAAACATTACGACCTGAACGTAACCCCTTAGACCACTCGGGCAAACTGACGGGTTAACCAACAACGAAACCAAAAACAACAATATCCCACGCTACACACGCAATACGCAAACACGCGTAAAACCACAGGCTCCCACTCATACGCCACCACACACGCTGCCCCTGCGTGCACCCCACACACACACCGGCTCACACGGGCAGAAACCGACCACCAAACTCGATGCGCAAACTCGCAGCTTCTGCCGCCTTTAGCGCCTCCTAGCTCGTCTTGCTCGCCATTCCGCGCTCTCCCGACGTCTGCCGACTACGATCGTATGCCTCACAACCACGTTACAGACCGCCACCATCGTCACCAAAACACCACCAGGGTGGCCGGCATCGCCCGGGCCAGCTTCGAGTCCCAGCCAGGTCCGGGTTTGGCAACGTGCTGCCTCACGCAAGTGCGCCAACAGTACGGGCAGAAGCGGGCAGCGGATTGCCGACTCGACTAGCTATCGTGTGCGGTAGGGCAAACGACGACGGACACTCGACGGTCAGCGTGTAGGTCAGGCGTAACCGGCGGCTCGATCTGTCAAGACTTGTCACGGGTCGTTTGAGTGGTATGGTAGCGCAGGGTGGTGCTGGGCGAGTCGGCAGGCCGATGCAGGGGTAGAGAGGTGCGGCAGCGTGCGCAGGAGACGTCGCAGCGTGGACTTGCGGTTTGCAGCAAAAGGATATGTCAGCTGTGGGATTTGAACCCACGCGTTCGAAAACATTACGACCTGAACGTAACCCCTTAGACCACTCGGGCAAACTGACGGGTTAACCAACAACGAAACCAAAAACAACAATATCCCACGCTACACACGCAATACGCAAACACGCGTAAAACCACAGGCTCCCACTCATACGCCACCACACACGCTGCCCCTGCGTGCACCCCACACACACACCGGCTCACACGGGCAGAAACCGACCACCAAACTCGATGCGCAAACTCGCAGCTTCTGCCGCCTTTAGCGCCTCCTAGCTCGTCTTGCTCGCCATTCCGCGCTCTCCGGACGTCTGCCGACTACGATCGTATGCCTCACAACCACGTTACAGACCGCCACCATCGTCACCAAAACACCACCAGGGTGGCCGGCATCGCCCGGGCCAGCTTCGAGTCCCAGCCAGGTCCGGGTTTGGCAACGTGCTGCCTCACGCAAGTGCGCCAACAGTACGGGCAGAAGCGGGCAGCGGATTGCCGACTCGACTAGCTATCGTGTGCGGTAGGGCAAACGACGACGGACACTCGACGGTCAGCGTGTAGGTCAGGCGTAACCGGCGGCTCGATCTGTCAAGACTTGTCACGGGTCGTTTGAGTGGTATGGTAGCGCAGGGTGGTGCTGGGCGAGTCGGCAGGCCGATGCAGGGGTAGAGAGGTGCGGCAGCGTGCGCAGGAGACGTCGCAGCGTGGACTTGCGGTTTGCAGCAAAAGGATATGTCAGCTGTGGGATTTGAACCCACGCGTTCGAAAACATTACGACCTGAACGTAACCCCTTAGACCACTCGGGCAAACTGACGGGTTAACCAACAACGAAACCAAAAACAACAATATCCCACGCTACACACGCAATACGCAAACACGCGTAAAACCACAGGCTCCCACTCATACGCCACCACACACGCTGCCCCTGCGTGCACCCCACACACACACCGGCTCACACGGGCAGAAACCGACCACCAAACTCGATGCGCAAACTCGCAGCTTCTGCCGCCTTTAGCGCCTCCTAGCTCGTCTTGCTCGCCATTCCGCGCTCTCCGGACGTCTGCCGACTACGATCGTATGCCTCACAACCACGTTACAGACCGCCACCATCGTCACCAAAACACCACCAGGGTGGCCGGCATCGCCCGGCCAGCTTCGAGTCCCAGCCAGGTCCGGGTTTGGCAACGTGCTGCCTCACGCAAGTGCGCCAACAGTACGGGCAGAAGCGGGCAGCGGATTGCCGACTCGACTAGCTATCGTGTGCGGTAGGGCAAACGACGACGGACACTCGACGGTCAGCGTGTAGGTCAGGCGTAACCGGCGGCTCGATCTGTCAAGACTTGTCACGGGTCGTTTGAGTGGTATGGTAGCGCAGGGTGGTGCTGGGCGAGTCGGCAGGCCGATGCAGGGGTAGAGAGGTGCGGCAGCGTGCGCAGGAGACGTCGCAGCGTGGACTTGCGGTTTGCAGCAAAAGGATATGTCAGCTGTGGGATTTGAACCCACGCGTTCGAAAACATTACGACCTGAACGTAACCCCTTAGACCACTCGGGCAAACTGACGGGTTAACCAACAACGAAACCAAAAACAACAATATCCCACGCTACACACGCAATACGCAAACACGCGTAAAACCACAGGCTCCCACTCATACGCCACCACACACGCTGCCCCTGCGTGCACCCCACACACACACCGGCTCACACGGGCAGAAACCGACCACCAAACTCGATGCGCAAACTCGCAGCTTCTGCCGCCTTTAGCGCCTCCTAGCTCGTCTTGCTCGTCATTCCGCGCTCTCCGGACGTCTGCCGACTACGATCGTATGCCTCACAACCACGTTACAGACCGCCACCATCGTCACCAAAACACCACCAGGGTGGCCGGCATCGCCCGGGCCAGCTTCGAGTCCCAGCCAGGTCCGGGTTTGGCAACGTGCTGCCTCACGCAAGTGCGCCAACAGTACGGGCAGAAGCGGGCAGCGGATTGCCGACTCGACTAGCTATCGTGTGCGGTAGGGCAAACGACGACGGACACTCGACGGTCAGCGTGTAGGTCAGGCGTAACCGGCGGCTCGATCTGTCAAGACTTGTCACGGGTCGTTTGAGTGGTATGGTAGCGCAGGGTGGTGATGGGCGAGTCGGCAGGCCGATGCAGGGGTAGAGAGGTGCGGCAGCGTGCGCAGGAGACGTCGCAGCGTGGACTTGCGGTTTGCAGCAAAAGGATATGTCAGCTGTGGGATTTGAACCCACGCGTTCGAAAACATTACGACCTGAACGTAACCCCTTAGACCACTCGGGCAAACTGACGGGTTAACCAACAACGAAACCAAAAACAACAATATCCCACGCTACACACGCAATACGCAAACACGCGTAAAACCACAGGCTCCCACTCATACGCCACCACACACGCTGCCCCTGCGTGCACCCCACACACACCGGCTCACACGGGCAGAAACCGACCACCAAACTCGATGCGCAAACTCGCAGCTTCTGCCGCCTTTAGCGCCTCCTAGCTCGTCTTGCTCGCCATTCCGCGCTCTCCGGACGTCTGCCGACTACGATCGTATGCCTCACAACCACGTTACAGACCGCCACCATCGTCACCAAAACACCACCAGGGTGGCCGGCATCGCCCGGGCCAGCTTCGAGTCCCAGCCAGGTCCGGGTTTGGCAACGTGCTGCCTCACGCAAGTGCGCCAACAGTACGGGCAGAAGCGGGCAGCGGATTGCCGACTCGACTAGCTATCGTGTGCGGTAGGGCAAACGACGACGGACACTCGACGGTCAGCGTGTAGGTCAGGCGTAACCGGCGGCTCGATCTGTCAAGACTTGTCACGGGTCGTTTGAGTGGTATGGTAGCGCAGGGTGGTGCTGGGCGAGTCGGCAGGCCGATGCAGGGGTAGAGAGGTGCGGCAGCGTGCGCAGGAGACGTCGCAGCGTGGACTTGCGGTTTGCAGCAAAAGGATATGTCAGCTGTGGGATTTGAACCCACGCGTTCGAAAACATTACGACCTGAACGTAACCCCTTAGACCACTCGGGCAAACTGACGGGTTAACCAACAACGAAACCAAAAACAACAATATCCCACGCTACACACGCAATACGCAAACACGCGTAAAACCACAGGCTCCCACTCATACGCCACCACACACGCTGCCCCTGCGTGCACCCCACACACACACCGGCTCACACGGGCAGAAACCGACCACCAAACTCGATGCGCAAACTCGCAGCTTCTGCCGCCTTTAGCGCCTCCTAGCTCGTCTTGCTCGCCATTCCGCGCTCTCCGGACGTCTGCCGACTACGATCGTATGCCTCACAACCACGTTACAGACCGCCACCATCGTCACCAAAACACCACCAGGGTGGCCGGCATCGCCCGGGCCAGCTTCGAGTCCCAGCCAGGTCCGGGTTTGGCAATGTGCTGCCTCACGCAAGTGCGCCAACAGTACGGGCAGAAGCGGGCAG
Organism: Phytophthora melonis; assembly: GCA_024211575.1. Lineage (NCBI taxonomy): Eukaryota > Oomycota > Peronosporomycetes > Peronosporales > Peronosporaceae > Phytophthora > Phytophthora melonis. The sequence goes on along the minus strand of JAMXKT010000094.1, from coordinate 3,466,930 downwards.
CGGATTGCCGACTCGACTAGCTATCGTGTGCGGTAGGGCAAACGACGACGGACACTCGACGGTCAGCGTGTAGGTCAGGCGTAACCGGCGGCTCGATCTGTCAAGACTTGTCACGGGTCGTTTGAGTGGTATGGTAGCGCAGGGTGGTGCTGGGCGAGTCGGCAGGCCGATGCAGGGGTAGAGAGGTGCGGCAGCGTGCGCAGGAGACGTCGCAGCGTGGACTTGCGGTTTGCAGCAAAAGGATATGTCAGCTGTGGGATTTGAACCCACGCGTTCGAAAACATTACGACCTGAACGTAACCCCTTAGACCACTCGGGCAAACTGACGGGTTAACCAACAACGAAACCAAAAACAACAATATCCCACGCTACACACGCAATACGCAAACACGCGTAAAACCACAGGCTCCCACTCATACGCCACCACACACGCTGCCCCTGCGTGCACCCCACACACACCGGCTCACACGGGCAGAAACCGACCACCAAACTCGATGCGCAAACTCGCAGCTTCTGCCGCCTTTAGCGCCTCCTAGCTCGTCTTGCTCGCCATTCCGCGCTCTCCGGACGTCTGCCGACTACGATCGTATGCCTCACAACCACGTTACAGACCGCCACCATCGTCACCAAAACACCACCAGGGTGGCCGGCATCGCCCGGGCCAGCTTCGAGTCCCAGCCAGGTCCGGGTTTGGCAACGTGCTGCCTCACGCAAGTGCGCCAACAGTACGGGCAGAAGCGGGCAGCGGATTGCCGACTCGACTAGCTATCGTGTACGGTAGGGCAAACGACGACGGACACTCGACGGTCAGCGTGTAGGTCAGGCGTAACCGGCGGCTCGATCTGTCAAGACTTGTCACGGGTCGTTTGAGTGGTATGGTAGCGCAGGGTGGTGCTGGGCGAGTCGGCAGGCCGATGCAGGGGTAGAGAGGTGCGGCAGCGTGCGCAGGAGACGTCGCAGCGTGGACTTGCGGTTTGCAGCAAAAGGATATGTCAGCTGTGGGATTTGAACCCACGCGTTCGAAAACATTACGACCTGAACGTAACCCCTTAGACCACTCGGGCAAACTGACGGGTTAACCAACAACGAAACCAAAAACAACAATATCCCACGCTACACACGCAATACGCAAACACGCGTAAAACCACAGGCTCCCACTCATACGCCACCACACACGCTGCCCCTGCGTGCACCCCACACACACACCGGCTCACACGGGCAGAAACCGACCACCAAACTCGATGCGCAAACTCGCAGCTTCTGCCGCCTTTAGCGCCTCCTAGCTCGTCTTGCTCGCCATTCCGCGCTCTCCGGACGTCTGCCGACTACGATCGTATGCCTCACAACCACGTTACAGACCGCCACCATCGTCACCAAAACACCACCAGGGTGGCCGGCATCGCCCGGGCCAGCTTCGAGTCCCAGCCAGGTCCGGGTTTGGCAACGTGCTGCCTCACGCAAGTGCGCCAACAGTACGGGCAGAAGCGGGCAGCGGATTGCCGACTCGACTAGCTATCGTGTGCGGTAGGGCAAACGACGACGGACACTCGACGGTCAGCGTGTAGGTCAGGCGTAACCGGCGGCTCGATCTGTCAAGACTTGTCACGGGTCGTTTGAGTGGTATGGTAGCGCAGGGTGGTGCTGGGCGAGTCGGCAGGCCGATGCAGGGGTAGAGAGGTGCGGCAGCGTGCGCAGGAGACGTCGCAGCGTGGACTTGCGGTTTGCAGCAAAAGGATATGTCAGCTGTGGGATTTGAACCCACGCGTTCGAAAACATTACGACCTGAACGTAACCCCTTAGACCACTCGGGCAAACTGACGGGTTAACCAACAACGAAACCAAAAACAACAATATCCCACGCTACACACGCAATACGCAAACACGCGTAAAACCACAGGCTCCCACTCATACGCCACCACACACGCTGCCCCTGCGTGCACCCCACACACACACCGGCTCACACGGGCAGAAACCGACCACCAAACTCGATGCGCAAACTCGCAGCTTCTGCCGCCTTTAGCGCCTCCTAGCTCGTCTTGCTCGCCATTCCGCGCTCTCCGGACGTCTGCCGACTACGATCGTATGCCTCACAACCACGTTACAGACCGCCACCATCGTCACCAAAACACCACCAGGGTGGCCGGCATCGCCCGGGCCAGCTTCGAGTCCCAGCCAGGTCCGGGTTTGGCAACGTGCTGCCTCACGCAAGTGCGCCAACAGTACGGGCAGAAGCGGGCAGCGGATTGCCGACTCGACTAGCTATCGTGTGCGGTAGGGCAAACGACGACGGACACTCGACGGTCAGCGTGTAGGTCAGGCGTAACCGGCGGCTCGATCTGTCAAGACTTGTCACGGGTCGTTTGATTGGTATTGTAGAGCAGTGTGGTGCTGGGCGAGTAGGCAGGCCGATGCATGGGTAGAGAGGTGCGGCAGCGTGCGCAGGAGACGTCGCAGCGTGGACTTGCGGTTTGCAGCAAAAGGATATGTCAGCTGTGGGATTTGAACCCACGCGTTCGAAAACATTACGACCTGAACGTAACCCCTTAGACCACTCGGGCAAACTGACGGGTTAACCAACAACGAAACCAAAAACAACAATATCCCACGCTACACACGCAATACGCAAACACGCGTAAAACCACAGGCTCCCACTCATACGCCACCACACACGCTGCCCCTGCGTGCACCCCACACACACACCGGCTCACACGGGCAGAAACCGACCACCAAACTCGATGCGCAAACTCGCAGCTTCTGCCGCCTTTAGCGCCTCCTAGCTCGTCTTGCTCGCCATTCCGCGCTCTCCGGACGTCTGCCGACTACGATCGTATGCCTCACAACCACGTTACAGACCGCCACCATCGTCACCAAAACACCACCAGGGTGGCCGGCATCGCCCGGGCCAGCTTCGAGTCCCAGCCAGGTCCGGGTTTGGCAACGTGCTGCCTCACGCAAGTGCGCCAACAGTACGGGCAGAAGCGGGCAGCGGATTGCCGACTCGACTAGCTATCGTGTGCGGTAGGGCAAACGACGACGGACACTCGACGGTCAGCGTGTAGGTCAGGCGTAACCGGCGGCTCGATCTGTCAAGACTTGTCACGGGTCGTTTGAGTGGTATGGTAGCGCAGGGTGGTGCTGGGCGAGTCGGCAGGCCGATGCAGGGGTAGAGAGGTGCGGCAGCGTGCGCAGGAGACGTCGCAGCGTGGACTTGCGGTTTGCAGCAAAAGGATATGTCAGCTGTGGGATTTGAACCCACGCGTTCGAAAACATTACGACCTGAACGTAACCCCTTAGACCACTCGGGCAAACTGACGGGTTAACCAACAACGAAACCAAAAACAACAATATCCCACGCTACACACGCAATACGCAAACACGCGTAAAACCACAGGCTCCCACTCATACGCCACCACACACGCTGCCCCTGCGTGCACCCCACACACACACCGGCTCACACGGGCAGAAACCGACCACCAAACTCGATGCGCAAACTCGCAGCTTCTGCCGCCTTTAGCGCCTCCTAGCTCGTCTTGCTCGCCATTCCGCGCTCTCCGGACGTCTGCCGACTACGATCGTATGCCTCACAACCACGTTACAGACCGCCACCATCGTCACCAAAACACCACCAGGGTGGCCGGCATCGCCCGGGCCAGCTTCGAGTCCCAGCCAGGTCCGGGTTTGGCAACGTGCTGCCTCACGCACGTGCGCCAACAGTACGGGCAGAAGCGGGCAGCGGATTGCCGACTCGACTAGCTATCGTGTGCGGTAGGGCAAACGACGACGGACACTCGACGGTCAGCGTGTAGGTCAGGCGTAACCGGCGGCTCGATCTGTCAAGACTTGTCACGGGTCGTTTGAGTGGTATGGTAGCGCAGGGTGGTGATGGGCGAGTCGGCAGGCCGATGCAGGGGTAGAGAGGTGCGGCAGCGTGCGCAGGAGACGTCGCAGCGTGGACTTGCGGTTTGCAGCAAAAGGATATGTCAGCTGTGGGATTTGAACCCACGCGTTCGAAAACATTACGACCTGAACGTAACCCCTTAGACCACTCGGGCAAACTGACGGGTTAACCAACAACGAAACCAAAAACAACAATATCCCACGCTACACACGCAATACGCAAACACGCGTAAAACCACAGGCTCCCACTCATACGCCACCACACACGCTGCCCCTGCGTGCACCCCACACACACCGGGCTCACACGGGCAGAAACCGACCACCAAACTCGATGCGCAAACTCGCAGCTTCTGCCGCCTTTAGCGCCTCCTAGCTCGTCTTGCTCGTCATTCCGCGCTCTCCGGACGTCTGCCGACTACGATCGTATGCCTCACAACCACGTTACAGACCGCCACCATCGTCACCAAACACCACCAGGGTGGCCGGCATCGCCCGGGCCAGCTTCGAGTCCCAGCCAGGTCCGGGTTTGGCAACGTGCTGCCTCACGCAAGTGCGCCAACAGTACGGGCAGAAGCGGGCAGCGGATTGCCGACTCGACTAGCTATCGTGTGCGGTAGGGCAAACGACGACGGACACTCGACGGTCAGCGTGTAGGTCAGGCGTAACCGGCGGCTCGATCTGTCAAGACTTGTCACGGGTCGTTTGAGTGGTATGGTAGCGCAGGGTGGTGCTGGGCGAGTCGGCAGGCCGATGCAGGGGTAGAGAGGTGCGGCAGCGTGCGCAGGAGACGTCGCAGCGTGGACTTGCGGTTTGCAGCAAAAGGATATGTCAGCTGTGGGATTTGAACCCACGCGTTCGAAAACATTACGACCTGAACGTAACCCCTTAGACCACTCGGGCAAACTGACGGGTTAACCAACAACGAAACCAAAAACAACAATATCCCACGCTACACACGCAATACGCAAACACGCGTAAAACCACAGGCTCCCACTCATACGCCACCACACACGCTGCCCCTGCGTGCACCCCACACACACCGGCTCACACGGGCAGAAACCGACCACCAAACTCGATGCGCAAACTCGCAGCTTCTGCCGCCTTTAGCGCCTCCTAGCTCGTCTTGCTCGCCATTCCGCGCTCTCCGGACGTCTGCCGACTACGATCGTATGCCTCACAACCACGTTACAGACCGCCACCATCGTCACCAAAACACCACCAGGGTGGCCGGCATCGCCCGGGCCAGCTTCGAGTCCCAGCCAGGTCCGGGTTTGGCAACGTGCTGCCTCACGCAAGTGCGCCAACAGTACGGGCAGAAGCGGGCAGCGGATTGCCGACTCGACTAGCTATCGTGTGCGGTAGGGCAAACGACGACGGACACTCGACGGTCAGCGTGTAGGTCAGGCGTAACCGGCGGCTCGATCTGTCAAGACTTGTCACGGGTCGTTTGAGTGGTATGGTAGCGCAGGGTGGTGCTGGGCGAGTCGGCAGGCCGATGCAGGGGTAGAGAGGTGCGGCAGCGTGCGCAGGAGACGTCGCAGCGTGGACTTGCGGTTTGCAGCAAAAGGATATGTCAGCTGTGGGATTTGAACCCACGCGTTCGAAAACATTACGACCTGAACGTAACCCCTTAGACCACTCCGGGCAAACTGACGGGTTAACCAACAACGAAACCAAAAACAACAATATCCCACGCTACACACGCAATACGCAAACACGCGTAAAACCACAGGCTCCCACTCATACGCCACCACACACGCTGCCCCTGCGTGCACCCCACACACACCGGCTCACACGGGCAGAAACCGACCACCAAACTCGATGCGCAAACTCGCAGCTTCTGCCGCCTTTAGCGCCTCCTAGCTCGTCTTGCTCGCCATTCCGCGCTCTCCGGACGTCTGCCGACTACGATCGTATGCCTCACAACCACGTTACAGACCGCCACCATCGTCACCAAAACACCACCAGGGTGGCCGGCATCGCCCGGGCCAGCTTCGAGTCCCAGCCAGGTCCGGGTTTGGCAACGTGCTGCCTCACGCAAGTGCGCCAACAGTACGGGCAGAAGCGGGCAGCGGATTGCCGACTCGACTAGCTATCGTGTGCGGTAGGGCAAACGACGACGGACACTCGACGGTCAGCGTGTAGGTCAGGCGTAACCGGCGGCTCGATCTGTCAAGACTTGTCACGGGTCGTTTGAGTGGTATGGTAGCGCAGGGTGGTGCTGGGCGAGTCGGCAGGCCGATGCAGGGGTAGAGAGGTGCGGCAGCGTGCGCAGGAGACGTCGCAGCGTGGACTTGCGGTTTGCAGCAAAGGATATGTCAGCTGTGGGATTTGAACCCACGCGTTCGAAAACATTACGACCTGAACGTAACCCCTTAGACCACTCGGGCAAACTGACGGGTTAACCAACAACGAAACCAAAAACAACAATATCCCACGCTACACACGCAATACGCAAACACGCGTAAAACCACAGGCTCCCACTCATACGCCACCACACACGCTGCCCCTGCGTGCACCCCACACACACACCGGCTCACACGGGCAGAAACCGACCACCAAACTCGATGCGCAAACTCGCAGCTTCTGCCGCCTTTAGCGCCTCCTAGCTCGTCTTGCTCGCCATTCCGCGCTCTCCGGACGTCTGCCGACTACGATCGTATGCCTCACAACCACGTTACAGACCGCCACCATCGTCACCAAAACACCACCAGGGTGGCCGGCATCGCCCGGGCCAGCTTCGAGTCCCAGCCAGGTCCGGGTTTGGCAACGTGCTGCCTCACGCAAGTGCGCCAACAGTACGGGCAGAAGCGGGCAGCGGATTGCCGACTCGACTAGCTATCGTGTGCGGTAGGGCAAACGACGACGGACACTCGACGGTCAGCGTGTAGGTCAGGCGTAACCGGCGGCTCGATCTGTCAAGACTTGTCACGGGTCGTTTGAGTGGTATGGTAGCGCAGGGTGGTGCTGGGCGAGTCGGCAGGCCGATGCAGGGGTAGAGAGGTGCGGCAGCGTGCGCAGGAGACGTCGCAGCGTGGACTTGCGGTTTGCAGCAAAAGGATATGTCAGCTGTGGGATTTGAACCCACGCGTTCGAAAACATTACGACCTGAACGTAACCCCTTAGACCACTCGGGCAAACTGACGGGTTAACCAACAACGAAACCAAAAACAACAATATCCCACGCTACACACGCAATACGCAAACACGCGTAAAACCACAGGCTCCCACTCATACGCCACCACACACGCTGCCCCTGCGTGCACCCCACACACACACCGGCTCACACGGGCAGAAACCGACCACCAAACTCGATGCGCAAACTCGCAGCTTCTGCCGCCTTTAGCGCCTCCTAGCTCGTCTTGCTCGCCATTCCGCGCTCTCCGGACGTCTGCCGACTACGATCGTATGCCTCACAACCACGTTACAGACCGCCACCATCGTCACCAAAACACCACCAGGGTGGCCGGCATCGCCCGGGCCAGCTTCGAGTCCCAGCCAGGTCCGGGTTTGGCAACGTGCTGCCTCACGCAAGTGCGCCAACAGTACGGGCAGAAGCGGGTAGCGGATTGCCGACTCGACTAGCTATCGTGTGCGGTAGGGCAAACGACGACGGACACTCGACGGTCAGCGTGTAGGTCAGGCGTAACCGGCGGCTCGATCTGTCAAGACTTGTCACGGGTCGTTTGAGTGGTATGGTAGCGCAGGGTGGTGCTGGGCGAGTCGGCAGGCCGATGCAGGGGTAGAGAGGTGCGGCAGCGTGCGCAGGAGACGTCGCAGCGTGGACTTGCGGTTTGCAGCAAAAGGATATGTCAGCTGTGGGATTTGAACCCACGCGTTCGAAAACATTACGACCTGAACGTAACCCCTTAGACCACTCGGGCAAACTGACGGGTTAACCAACAACGAAACCAAAAACAACAATATCCCACGCTACACACGCAATACGCAAACACGCGTAAAACCACAGGCTCCCACTCATACGCCACCACACACGCTGCCCCTGCGTGCACCCCACACACACACCGGCTCACACGGGCAGAAACCGACCACCAAACTCGATGCGCAAACTCGCAGCTTCTGCCGCCTTTAGCGCCTCCTAGCTCGTCTTGCTCGCCATTCCGCGCTCTCCGGACGTCTGCCGACTACGATCGTATGCCTCACAACCACGTTACAGACCGCCACCATCGTCACCAAAACACCACCAGGGTGGCCGGCATCGCCCGGGCCAGCTTCGAGTCCCAGCCAGGTCCGGGTTTGGCAACGTGCTGCCTCACGCAAGTGCGCCAACAGTACGGGCAGAAGCGGGCAGCGGATTGCCGACTCGACGAGCTATCGTGTGCGGTAGGGCAAACGACGACGGACACTCGACGGTCAGCGTGTAGGTCAGGCGTAACCGGCGGCTCGATCTGTCAAGACTTGTCACGGGTCGTTTGAGTGGTATGGTAGCGCAGGGTGGTGCTGGGCGAGTCGGCAGGCCGATGCAGGGGTAGAGAGGTGCGGCAGCGTGCGCAGGAGACGTCGCAGCGTGGACTTGCGGTTTGCAGCAAAGGATATGTCAGCTGTGGGATTTGAACCCACGCGTTCGAAAACATTACGACCTGAACGTAACCCCTTAGACCACTCGGGCAAACTGACGGGTTAACCAACAACGAAACCAAAAACAACAATATCCCACGCTACACACGCAATACGCAAACACGCGTAAAACCACAGGCTCCCACTCATACGCCACCACACACGCTGCCCCTGCGTGCACCCCACACACACCGGCTCACACGGGCAGAAACCGACCACCAAACTCGATGCGCAAACTCGCAGCTTCTGCCGCCTTTAGCGCCTCCTAGCTCGTCTTGCTCGCCATTCCGCGCTCTCCGGACGTCTGCCGACTACGATCGTATGCCTCACAACCACGTTACAGACCGCCACCATCGTCACCAAAACACCACCAGGGTGGCCGGCATCGCCCGGGCCAGCTTCGAGTCCCAGCCAGGTCCGGGTTTGGCAACGTGCTGCCTCACGCAAGTGCGCCAACAGTACGGGCAGAAGCGGGCAGCGGATTGCCGACTCGACTAGCTATCGTGTGCGGTAGGGCAAACGACGACGGACACTCGACGGTCAGCGTGTAGGTCAGGCGTAACCGGCGGCTCGATCTGTCAAGACTTGTCACGGGTCGTTTGAGTGGTATGGTAGCGCAGGGTGGTGCTGGGCGAGTCGGCAGGCCGATGCAGGGGTAGAGGTGCGGCAGCGTGCGCAGGAGACGTCGCAGCGTGGACTTGCGGTTTGCAGCAAAGGATATGTCAGCTGTGGGATTTGAACCCACGCGTTCGAAAACATTACGACCTGAACGTAACCCCTTAGACCACTCGGGCAAACTGACGGGTTAACCAACAACGAAACCAAAAACAACAATATCCCACGCTACACACGCAATACGCAAACACGCGTAAAACCACAGGCTCCCACTCATACGCCACCACACACGCTGCCCCTGCGTGCACCCCACACACACCGGCTCACACGGGCAGAAACCGACCACCAAACTCGATGCGCAAACTCGCAGCTTCTGCCGCCTTTAGCGCCTCCTAGCTCGTCTTGCTCGCCATTCCGCGCTCTCCGGACGTCTGCCGACTACGATCGTATGCCTCACAACCACGTTACAGACCGCCACCATCGTCACCAAAACACCACCAGGGTGGCCGGCATCGCCCGGGCCAGCTTCGAGTCCCAGCCAGGTCCGGGTTTGGCAACGTGCTGCCTCACGCAAGTGCGCCAACAGTACGGGCAGAAGCGGGCAGCGGATTGCCGACTCGACTAGCTATCGTGTGCGGTAGGGCAAACGACGACGGACACTCGACGGTCAGCGTGTAGGTCAGGCGTAACCGGCGGCTCGATCTGTCAAGACTTGTCACGGGTCGTTTGAGTGGTATGGTAGCGCAGGGTGGTGCTGGGCGAGTCGGCAGGCCGATGCAGGGGTAGAGAGGTGCGGCAGCGTGCGCAGGAGACGTCGCAGCGTGGACTTGCGGTTTGCAGCAAAGGATATGTCAGCTGTGGGATTTGAACCCACGCGTTCGAAAACATTACGACCTGAACGTAACCCCTTAGACCACTCGGGCAAACTGACGGGTTAACCAACAACGAAACCAAAAACAACAATATCCCACGCTACACACGCAATACGCAAACACGCGTAAAACCACAGGCTCCCACTCATACGCCACCACACACGCTGCCCTGCGTGCACCCCACACACACACCGGCTCACACGGGCAGAAACCGACCACCAAACTCGATGCGCAAACTCGCAGCTTCTGCCGCCTTTAGCGCCTCCTAGCTCGTCTTGCTCGCCATTCCGCGCTCTCCGGACGTCTGCCGACTACGATCGTATGCCTCACAACCACGTTACAGACCGCCACCATCGTCACCAAAACACCACCAGGGTGGCCGGCATCGCCCGGGCCAGCTTCGAGTCCCAGCCAGGTCCGGGTTTGGCAACGTGCTGCCTCACGCAAGTGCGCCAACAGTACGGGCAGAAGCGGGCAGCGGATTGCCGACTCGACTAGCTATCGTGTGCGGTAGGGCAAACGACGACGGACACTCGACGGTCAGCGTGTAGGTCAGGCGTAACCGGCGGCTCGATCTGTCAAGACTTGTCACGGGTCGTTTGAGTGGTATGGTAGCGCAGGGTGGTGCTGGGCGAGTCGGCAGGCCGATGCAGGGGTAGAGAGGTGCGGCAGCGTGCGCAGGAGACGTCGCAGCGTGGACTTGCGGTTTGCAGCAAAGGATATGTCAGCTGTGGGATTTGAACCCACGCGTTCGAAAACATTACGACCTGAACGTAACCCCTTAGACCACTCGGGCAAACTGACGGGTTAACCAACAACGAAACCAAAAACAACAATATCCCACGCTACACACGCAATACGCAAACACGCGTAAAACCACAGGCTCCCACTCATACGCCACCACACACGCTGCCCCTGCGTGCACCCCACACACACACCGGCTCACACGGGCAGAAACCGACCACCAAACTCGATGCGCAAACTCGCAGCTTCTGCCGCCTTTAGCGCCTCCTAGCTCGTCTTGCTCGCCATTCCGCGCTCTCCGGACGTCTGCCGACTACGATCGTATGCCTCACAACCACGTTACAGACCGCCACCATCGTCACCAAAACACCACCAGGGTGGCCGGCATCGCCCGGGCCAGCTTCGAGTCCCAGCCAGGTCCGGGTTTGGCAACGTGCTGCCTCACGCAAGTGCGCCAACAGTACGGGCAGAAGCGGGCAGCGGATTGCCGACTCGACTAGCTATCGTGTGCGGTAGGGCAAACGACGACGGACACTCGACGGTCAGCGTGTAGGTCAGGCGTAACCGGCGGCTCGATCTGTCAAGACTTGTCACGGGTCGTTTGAGTGGTATGGTAGCGCAGGGTGGTGCTGGGCGAGTCGGCAGGCCGATGCAGGGGTAGAGAGGTGCGGCAGCGTGCGCAGGAGACGTCGCAGCGTGGACTTGCGGTTTGCAGCAAAGGATATGTCAGCTGTGGGATTTGAACCCACGCGTTCGAAAACATTACGACCTGAACGTAACCCCTTAGACCACTCGGGCAAACTGACGGGTTAACCAACAACGAAACCAAAAACAACAATATCCCACGCTACACACGCAATACGCAAACACGCGTAAAACCACAGGCTCCCACTCATACGCCACCACACACGCTGCCCCTGCGTGCACCCCACACACACCGGCTCACACGGGCAGAAACCGACCACCAAACTCGATGCGCAAACTCGCAGCTTCTGCCGCCTTTAGCGCCTCCTAGCTCGTCTTGCTCGCCATTCCGCGCTCTCCGGACGTCTGCCGACTACGATCGTATGCCTCACAACCACGTTACAGACCGCCACCATCGTCACCAAAACACCACCAGGGTGGCCGGCATCGCCCGGGCCAGCTTCGAGTCCCAGCCAGGTCCGGGTTTGGCAACGTGCTGCCTCACGCAAGTGCGCCAACAGTACGGGCAGAAGCGGGCAGCGGATTGCCGACTCGACTAGCTATCGTGTGCGGTAGGGCAAACGACGACGGACACTCGACGGTCAGCGTGTAGGTCAGGCGTAACCGGCGGCTCGATCTGTCAAGACTTGTCACGGGTCGTTTGAGTGGTATGGTAGCGCAGGGTGGTGCTGGGCGAGTCAGCAGGCCGATGCAGGGGTAGAGAGGTGCGGCAGCGTGCGCAGGAGACGTCGCAGCGTGGACTTGCGGTTTGCAGCAAAAGGATATGTCAGCTGTGGGATTTGAACCCACGCGTTCGAAAACATTACGACCTGAACGTAACCCCTTAGACCACTCGGGCAAACTGACGGGTTAACCAACAACGAAACCAAAAACAACAATATCCCACGCTACACACGCAATACGCAAACACGCGTAAAACCACAGGCTCCCACTCATACGCCACCACACACGCTGCCCCTGCGTGCACCCCACACACACCGGCTCACACGGGCAGAAACCGACCACCAAACTCGATGCGCAAACTCGCAGCTTCTGCCGCCTTGAGCGCCTCCTAGCTCGTCTTGCTCGCCATTCCGCGCTCTCCGGACGTCTGCCGACTACGATCGTATGCCTCACAACCACGTTACAGACCGCCACCATCGTCACCAAAACACCACCAGGGTGGCCGGCATCGCCCGGGCCAGCTTCGAGTCCCAGCCAGGTCCGGGTTTGGCAACGTGCTGCCTCACGCAAGTGCGCCAACAGTACGGGCAGAAGCGGGCAGCGGATTGCCGACTCGACTAGCTATCGTGTGCGGTAGGGCAAACGACGACGGACACTCGACGGTCAGCGTGTAGGTCAGGCGTAACCGGCGGCTCGATCTGTCAAGACTTGTCACGGGTCGTTTGAGTGGTATGGTAGCGCAGGGTGGTGCTGGGCGAGTCGGCAGGCCGATGCAGGGGTAGAGAGGTGCGGCAGCGTGCGCAGGAGACGTCGCAGCGTGGACTTGCGGTTTGCAGCAAAGGATATGTCAGCTGTGGGATTTGAACCCACGCGTTCGAAAACATTACGACCTGAACGTAACCCCTTAGACCACTCGGGCAAACTGACGGGTTAACCAACAACGAAACCAAAAACAACAATATCCCACGCTACACACGCAATACGCAAACACGCGTAAAACCACAGGCTCCCACTCATACGCCACCACACACGCTGCCCCTGCGTGCACCCCACACACACCGGCTCACACGGGCGAAACCGACCACCAAACTCGATGCGCAAACTCGCAGCTTCTGCCGCCTTTAGCGCCTCCTAGCTCGTCTTGCTCGCCATTCCGCGCTCTCCGGACGTCTGCCGACTACGATCGTATGCCTCACAACCACGTTACAGACCGCCACCATCGTCACCAAAACACCACCAGGGTGGCCGGCATCGCCCGGGCCAGCTTCGAGTCCCAGCCAGGTCCGGGTTTGGCAACGTGCTGCCTCACGCAAGTGCGCCAACAGTACGGGCAGAAGCGGGCAGCGGATTGCCGACTCGACTAGCTATCGTGTGCGGTAGGGCAAACGACGACGGACACTCGACGGTCAGCGTGTAGGTCAGGCGTAACCGGCGGCTCGATCTGTCAAGACTTGTCACGGGTCGTTTGAGTGGTATGGTAGCGCAGGGTGGTGCTGGGCGAGTCGGCAGGCCGATGCAGGGGTAGAGAGGTGCGGCAGCGTGCGCAGGAGACGTCGCAGCGTGGACTTGCGGTTTGCAGCAAAGGATATGTCAGCTGTGGGATTTGAACCCACGCGTTCGAAAACATTACGACCTGAACGTAACCCCTTAGACCACTCGGGCAAACTGACGGGTTAACCAACAACGAAACCAAAAACAACAATATCCCACGCTACACACGCAATACGCAAACACGCGTAAAACCACAGGCTCCCACTCATACGCCACCACACACGCTGCCCCTGCGTGCACCCCACACACACCGGCTCACACGGGCAGAAACCGACCACCAAACTCGATGCGCAAACTCGCAGCTTCTGCCGCCTTTAGCGCCTCCTAGCTCGTCTTGCTCGTCATTCCGCGCTCTCTGGACGTCTGCCGACTACGATCGTATGCCTCACAACCACGTTACAGACCGCCACCATCGTCACCAAAACACCACCAGGGTGGCCGGCATCGCCCGGGCCAGCTTCGAGTCCCAGCCAGGTCCGGGTTTGGCAACGTGCTGCCTCACGCAAGTGCGCCAACAGTACGGGCAGAAGCGGGCAGCGGATTGCCGACTCGACTAGCTATCGTGTGCGGTAGGGCAAACGACGACGGACACTCGACGGTCAGCGTGTAGGTCAGGCGTAACCGGCGGCTCGATCTGTCAAGACTTGTCACGGGTCGTTTGAGTGGTATGGTAGCGCAGGGTGGTGCTGGGCGAGTCGGCAGGCCGATGCAGGGGTAGAGAGGTGCGGCAGCGTGCGCAGGAGACGTCGCAGCGTGGACTTGCGGTTTGCAGCAAAGGATATGTCAGCTGTGGGATTTGAACCCACGCGTTCGAAAACATTACGACCTGAACGTAACCCCTTAGACCACTCGGGCAAACTGACGGGTTAACCAACAACGAAACCAAAAACAACAATATCCCACGCTACACACGCAATACGCAAACACGCGTAAAACCACAGGCTCCCACTCATACGCCACCACACACGCTGCCCCTGCGTGCACCCCACACACACCGGCTCACACGGGCGAAACCGACCACCAAACTCGATGCGCAAACTCGCAGCTTCTGCCGCCTTTAGCGCCTCCTAGCTCGTCTTGCTCGCCATTCCGCGCTCTCCGGACGTCTGCCGACTACGATCGTATGCCTCACAACCACGTTACAGACCGCCACCATCGTCACCAAAACACCACCAGGGTGGCCGGCATCGCCAGGCCAGCTTCGAGTCCCAGCCAGGTCCGGGTTTGGCAACGTGCTGCCTCACGCAAGTGCGCCAACAGTACGGGCAGAAGCGGGCAGCGGATTGCCGACTCGACTAGCTATCGTGTGCGGTAGGGCAAACGACGACGGACACTCGACGGTCAGCGTGTAGGTCAGGCGTAACCGGCGGCTCGATCTGTCAAGACTTGTCACGGGTCGTTTGAGTGGTATGGTAGCGCAGGGTGGTGCTGGGCGAGTCGGCAGGCCGATGCAGGGGTAGAGAGGTGCGGCAGCGTGCGCAGGAGACGTCGCAGCGTGGACTTGCGGTTTGCAGCAAAGGATATGTCAGCTGTGGGATTTGAACCCACGCGTTCGAAAACATTACGACCTGAACGTAACCCCTTAGACCACTCGGGCAAACTGACGGGTTAACCAACAACGAAACCAAAAACAACAATATCCCACGCTACACACGCAATACGCAAACACGCGTAAAACCACAGGCTCCCACTCATACGCCACCACACACGCTGCCCCTGCGTGCACCCCACACACACACCGGCTCACACGGGCGAAACCGACCACCAAACTCGATGCGCAAACTCGCAGCTTCTGCCGCCTTTAGCGCCTCCTAGCTCGTCTTGCTCGCCATTCCGCGCTCTCCGGACGTCTGCCGACTACGATCGTATGCCTCACAACCACGTTACAGACCGCCACCATCGTCACCAAAACACCACCAGGGTGGCCGGCATCGCCCGGGCCAGCTTCGAGTCCCAGCCAGGTCCGGGTTTGGCAACGTGCTGCCTCACGCAAGTGCGCCAACAGTACGGGCAGAAGCGGGCAGCGGATTGCCGACTCGACTAGCTATCGTGTGCGGTAGGGCAAACGACGACGGACACTCGACGGTCAGCGTGTAGGTCAGGCGTAACCGGCGGCTCGATCTGTCAAGACTTGTCACGGGTCGTTTGAGTGGTATGGTAGCGCAGGGTGGTGCTGGGCGAGTCGGCAGGCCGATGCAGGGGTAGAGAGGTGCGGCAGCGTGCGCAGGAGACGTCGCAGCGTGGACTTGCGGTTTGCAGCAAAAGGATATGTCAGCTGTGGGATTTGAACCCACGCGTTCGAAAACATTACGACCTGAACGTAACCCCTTAGACCACTCGGGCAAACTGACGGGTTAACCAACAACGAAACCAAAAACAACAATATCCCACGCTACACACGCAATACGCAAACACGCGTAAAACCACAGGCTCCCACTCATACGCCACCACACACGCTGCCCCTGCGTGCACCCCACACACACACCGGCTCACACGGGCAGAAACCGACCACCAAACTCGATGCGCAAACTCGCAGCTTCTGCCGCCTTTAGCGCCTCCTAGCTCGTCTTGCTCGCCATTCCGCGCTCTCCCGACGTCTGCCGACTACGATCGTATGCCTCACAACCACGTTACAGACCGCCACCATCGTCACCAAAACACCACCAGGGTGGCCGGCATCGCCCGGCCAGCTTCGAGTCCCAGCCAGGTCCGGGTTTGGCAACGTGCTGCCTCACGCAAGTGCGCCAACAGTACGGGCAGAAGCGGGCAGCGGATTGCCGACTCGACTAGCTATCGTGTGCGGTAGGGCAAACGACGACGGACACTCGACGGTCAGCGTGTAGGTCAGGCGTAACCGGCGGCTCGATCTGTCAAGACTTGTCACGGGTCGTTTGAGTGGTATGGTAGCGCAGGGTGGTGCTGGGCGAGTCGGCAGGCCGATGCAGGGGTAGAGAGGTGCGGCAGCGTGCGCAGGAGACGTCGCAGCGTGGACTTGCGGTTTGCAGCAAAAGGATATGTCAGCTGTGGGATTTGAACCCACGCGTTCGAAAACATTACGACCTGAACGTAACCCCTTAGACCACTCGGGCAAACTGACGCGTTAACCAACAACGAAACCAAAAACAACAATATCCCACGCTACACACGCAATACGCAAACACGCGTAAGACCACAGGCTCCCACTCATACGCCACCACACACGCTGCCCCTGCGTGCACCCCACACACACACCGGCTCACACGGGCAGAAACCGACCACCAAACTCGATGCGCAAACTCGCAGCTTCTGCCGCCTTTAGCGCCTCCTAGCTCGTCTTGCTCGCCATTCCGCGCTCTCCCGACGTCTGCCGACTACGATCGTATGCCTCACAACCACGTTACAGACCGCCACCATCGTCACCAAAACACCACCAGGGTGGCCGGCATCGCCCGGGCCAGCTTCGAGTCCCAGCCAGGTCCGGGTTTGGTAACGTGCTGCCTCACGCAAGTGCGCCAACAGTACGGGCAGAAGCGGGCAGCGGATTGCCGACTCGACTAGCTATCGTGTGCGGTAGGGCAAACGACGACGGACACTCGACGGTCAGCGTGTAGGTCAGGCGTAACCGGCGGCTCGATCTGTCAAGACTTGTCACGGGTCGTTTGAGTGGTATGGTAGCGCAGGGTGGTGCTGGGCGAGTCGGCAGGCCGATGCAGGGGTAGAGAGGTGCGGCAGCGTGCGCAGGAGACGTCGCAGCGTGGACTTGCGGTTTGCAGCAAAAGGATATGTCAGCTGTGGGATTTGAACCCACGCGTTCGAAAACATTACGACCTGAACGTAACCCCTTAGACCACTCGGGCAAACTGACCGGTTAACCAACAACGAAACCAAAAACAACAATATCACCAAACTCGATGCGCAAACTCGCAGCTTCTGCCGCCTTTAGCGCCTCCTAGCTCGTCTTGCTCGCCTTTCCGCGCTCTCCGGATGTCTGCCGACTACGATCGTATGCCTCACAACCACGTTACAGACCGCCACCATCGTCACCAAAACACCACCAGGGTGGCCGGCATCGCCCGGGCCAGCTTCGAGTCCCAGCCAGGTCCGGGTTTGGCAACGTGCTGCCTCACGCAAGTGCGCCAACAGTACGGGCAGAAGCGGGCAGCGGATTGCCGACTCGACTAGCTATCGTGTGCGGTAGGGCAAACGACGACGGACACTCGACGGTCAGCGTGTAGGTCAGGCGTAACCGGCGGCTCGATCTGTCAAGACTTGTCACGGGTCGTTTGAGTGGTATGGTAGCGCAGGGTGGTGCTGGGCGAGTCGGCAGGCCGATGCAGGGGTAGAGAGGTGCGTTCTGCACGCGTCTTGCAGCAAAGAAAACCCACTCCCAGTAAATGGGCCATATTCATATCCGCTACATCAAGCTTGGGCTCTACGGGTTTCCTGAACAACGCTTGATAAGCGGCATGTGGTCTCATCAACTGGTCAGCCGAATCGACTTTGTTCCGAGATACGGTTGAGAGACGGTTTGTGTACTTTTTTCAGCTATACAAATTTCAAGTACAGCCTTTCTTTAACATGCTTGATATCAAGAATGTGAAAAAATAGTCCGTGCATAGGAATCCGGGCCTCGTGACGGAGGGGTTAAGGACTAGGCCAGTGTCTGCACTGCCTTGGAGATACTGCAGCGTTTTGAGATTTTTTCCCGTGGTAGATTCGAGGGTCAGAGCCGACCTGGGCCGCTTGATTTACGGCGAATGTGAGGTCAGGCCTCGTCATCCGGCTGGAGCAAATGCCTTTCTCACTCCAAATATACCTCCTCGGTGAACAACCCCCTCCCTATTGGACTCGCTTCCGCAACATCAAAGACGTCTAGGCTCACCCCCTGCGCTTTTCATATCAACAGATCCAGCCTGCCGACGGGTACACTGACGGTTATCGGAGTGCCCCCTCCGCTAGTCGGTGTGTGTGCGCAATGTGAGAGTGTGGAATCCTTGTTAAATTCCACTACACGTGCAATGCTATAGACATACGACCTCCCCCCCTTGCCCAAACAGCCAATCATGTTCAATCGTGTTTATTTATAGATAACGGCGTTAAATGATCATCAGAAATACTATACCAGCGTGTAGCAGCATTCCTTGCACAATTGAACGTAATTCAATGCACCCCTCCACCTCCCCCCAATTGTCAATTCATTCCCGGACACGGGAAAAATATATACTACAAGGTGCAAAACATCGACCATCCTAGTGGTGTTTTGGTGACGAGGGTGGCGGTCTGTAACGTGGTTGTGAGGCATACGATCGTAGTCGGCAGACGTCGGGAGAGCGCGGAATGGCGAGCAAGACGAGCTAGGAGGCGCTAAAGGCGGCAGAAGCTGCGAGTTTGCGCATCGAGTTTGGTGGTCGGTTTCTGCCCGTGTGAGCCGGTGTGTGTGTGGGGTGCACGCAGGGGCAGCGTGTGTGGTGGCGTATGAGTGGGAGCCTGTGGTTTTACGCGTGTTTGCGTATTGCGTGTGTAGCGTGAGATATTGTTGTTTTTGGTTTTGTTGTTGGTTAACGCGTCAGTTTGCCCGAGTGGTCTAAGGGGTTACGTTCAGGTCGTAATGTTTTCGAACGCGTGGGTTCAAATCCCACAGCTGACAAATCCTTTTGCTGCAAACCGCAAGTCCACGCTGCGACGTCTCCTGCGCACGCTGCCGCACCTCTCTACCCCTGCATCGGCCTGCCGACTCGCCCAGCACCACCCTGCGCTACCATACCACTCAAACGACCCGTGACAAGTCTTGACAGATCGAGCCGCCGGTTACGCCTGACCTACACGCTGACCGTCGAGTGTCCGTCGTCGTTTGCCCTACCGCACACGATAGCTAGTCGAGTCGGCAATCCGCTGCCCGCTTCTGCCCATACTGTTGGCGCACTTGCGTGAGGCAGCACGTTGCCAAACCCGGACCTGGCTGGGACTCGAAGCTGGCCCGGGCGATGCCGGCCACCCTGGTGGTGTTTTGGTGACGAGGGTGGCGGTCTGTAACGTGGTTGTGAGGCATACGATCGTAGTCGGCAGACGTCCGGAGAGCGCGGAATGGCGAGCAAGACGAGCTAGGAGGCGCTAAAGGCGGCAGAAGCTGCGAGTTTGCGCATCGAGTTTGGTGGTCGGTTTCTGCCCGTGTGAGCCGGTGTGTGTGTGGGGTGCACGCAGGGGCAGCGTGTGTGGTGGCGTATGAGTGGGAGCCTGTGGTTTTACGCGTGTGTGCGTATTGCGTGTGTAGCGTGAGATATTGTTGTTTTTGGTTTCGTTGTTGGTTAACCGGTCAGTTTGCCCGAGTGGTCTAAGGGGTTACGTTCAGGTCGTAATGTTTTCGAACGCGTGGGTTCAAATCCCACAGCTGACATATCCTTTTGCTGCAAACCGCAAGTCCACGCTGCGACGTCTCCTGCGCACGCTGCCGCACCTCTCTACCCCTGCATCGGCCTGCCGACTCGCCCAGCACCACCCTGCGCTACCATACCACTCAAACGACCCGTGACAAGTCTTGACAGATCGAGCCGCCGGTTACGCCTGACCTACACGCTGACCGTCGAGTGTCCGTCGTCGTTTGCCCTACCGCACACGATAGCTAGTCGAGTCGGCAATCCGCTGCCCGCTTCTGCCCATACTGTTGGCGCACTTGCGTGAGGCAGCACGTTGCCAAACCCGGACCTGGCTGGGACTCGAAGCTGGCCCGGGCGATGCCGGCCACCCTGGTGGTGTTTTGGTGACGAGGGTGGCGGTCTGTAACGTGGTTGTGAGGCATACGATCGTAGTCGGCAGACGTCCGGAGAGCGCGGAATGGCGAGCAAGACGAGCTAGGAGGCGCTAAAGGCGGCAGAAGCTGCGAGTTTGCGCATCGAGTTTGGTGGTCGGTTTCTGCCCGTGTGAGCCGGTGTGTGTGTGGGGTGCACGCAGGGGCAGCGTGTGTGGTGGCGTATGAGTGGGAGCCTGTGGTTTTACGCGTGTTTGCGTATTGCGTGTGTAGCGTGGGATATTGTTGTTTTCGGTTTCGTTGTTGGTTAACCCGTCAGTTTGCCCGAGTGGTCTAAGGGGTTACGTTCAGGTCGTAATGTTTTCGAACGCGTGGGTTCAAATCCCACAGCTGACAAATCCTTTTGCTGCAAACCGCAAGTCCACGCTGCGACGTCTCCTGCGCACGCTGCCGCACCTCTACCCCTGCATCGGCCTGCCGACTCGCCCAGCACCACCCTGCGCTACCATACCACTCAAACGACCCGTGACAAGTCTTGACAGATCGAGCCGCCGGTTACGCCTGACCTACACGCTGACCGTCGAGTGTCCGTCGTCGTTTGCCCTACCGCACACGATAGCTAGTCGAGTCGGCAATCCGCTGCCCGCTTCTGCCCATACTGTTGGCGCACTTGCGTGAGGCAGCACGTTGCCAAACCCGGACCTGGCTGGGACTCGAAGCTGGCCTGGCGATGCCGGCCACCCTGGTGGTGTTTTGGTGACGAGGGTGGCGGTCTGTAACGTGGTTGTGAGGCATACGATCGTAGTCGGCAGACGTCCGGAGAGCGCGGAATGGCGAGCAAGACGAGCTAGGAGGCGCTAAAGGCGGCAGAAGCTGCGAGTTTGCGCATCGAGTTTGGTGGTCGGTTTCTGCCCGTGTGAGCCGGTGTGTGTGGGGTGCACGCAGGGGCAGCGTGTGTGGTGGCGTATGAGTGGGAGCCTGTGGTTTTACGCGTGTTTGCGTATTGCGTGTGTAGCGTGGGATATTGTTGTTTTTGGTTTCGTTGTTGGTTAACCCGTCAGTTTGCCCGAGTGGTCTAAGGGGTTACGTTCAGGTCGTAATGTTTTCGAACGCGTGGGTTCAAATCCCACAGCTGACATATCCTTTGCTGCAAACCGCAAGTCCACGCTGCGACGTCTCCTGCGCACGCTGCCGCACCTCTCTACCCCTGCATCGGCCTGCCGACTCGCCCAGCACCACCCTGCGCTACCATACCACTCAAACGACCCGTGACAAGTCTTGACAGATCGAGCCGCCGGTTACGCCTGACCTACACGCTGACCGTCGAGTGTCCGTCGTCGTTTGCCCTACCGCACACGATAGCTAGTCGAGTCGGCAATCCGCTGCCCTCTTCTGCCCGTACTGTTGGCGCACTTGCGAGAGGCAGCACGTTGCCAAACCCGGACCTGGCTGGGAATCGAAGCTGGCCCGCGCGATGCCGGCCACCCTGGTGGTGTTTTGGTGAGGTGGGTGGCGGTCTGTTCCGTGGTTGTGAGGCATTCGATCGTAGTCGGCTGCCGTCCGGAGAGAGCGGAATGGCGAGCAAGTGGAGCGAGGATGCGCTAAAGGCGGCAGAAGCTGCGAGTTTGGGCATCGAGTTTGGTGGTCGGTTTCTGCCCGTGTGAGCCGGTGTGTGTGGGGTGCACGCAGGGGCAGCGTGTGTGGTGGCGTATGAGTGGGAGCCTGTGGTTTTACGCGTGTTTGCGTATTGCGTGTGTAGCGTGGGATATTGTTGTTTTTGGTTTCGTTGTTGGTTAACCCGTCAGTTTGCCCGAGTGGTCTAAGGGGTTACGTTCAGGTCGTAATGTTTTCGAACGCGTGGGTTCAAATCCCACAGCTGACATATCCTTTGCTGCAAACCGCAAGTCCACGCTGCGACGTCTCCTGCGCACGCTGCCGCACCTCTCTACCCCTGCATCGGCCTGCCGACTCGCCCAGAACCACCCTGCGCTACCATACCACTCACACGACCCGTGACAAGTCTTGACAGATCGAGCCGCCGGTTACGCCTGACCTAAACGCTGACCGTCGAGTGTCCGTCGTCGTTTGCCCTACCGCACACGATAGCTAGTCGAGTCGGCAATCCGCTGCCCGCTTCTGCCCGTACTGTTGGCGCACTTGCGTGAGGCAGCACGTTGCCAAACCCGGACCTGGCTGGGACTCGAAGCTGGCCCGGCGATGCCGGCCACCCTGGTGGTGTTTTGGTGACGAGGGTGGCGGTCTGTAACGTGGTTGTGAGGCATACGATCGTAGTCGGCAGACGTCCGGAGAGCGCGGAATGGCGAGCAAGACGAGCTAGGAGGCGCTAAAGGCGGCAGAAGCTGCGAGTTTGCGCATCGAGTTTGGTGGTCGGTTTCTGCCCGTGTGAGCCGGTGTGTGTGGGGTGCACGCAGGGGCAGCGTGTGTGGTGGCGTATGCGTGGGAGCCTGTGGTTTTACGCGTGTTTGCGTATTGCGTGTAGCGTGGGATATTGTTGTTTTCGGTTTCGTTGTTGGTTAACCCGTCAGTTTGCCCGAGTGGTCTAAGGGGTTACGTTCAGGTCGTAATGTTTTCGAACGCGTGGGTTCAAATCCCACAGCTGACATATCCTTTGCTGCAAACCGCAAGTCCACGCTGCGACGTCTCCTGCGCACGCTGCCGCACCTCTCTACCCCTGCATCGGCCTGCCGACTCGCCCAGCACCACCCTGCGCTACCATACCACTCAAACGACCCGTGACAAGTCTTGACAGATCGAGCCGCCGGTTACGCCTGACCTACACGCTGACCGTCGAGTGTCCGTCGTCGTTTGCCCTACCGCACACGATAGCTAGTCGAGTCGGCAATCCGCTGCCCGCTTCTGCCCGTACTGTTGGCGCACTTGCGTGAGGCAGCACGTTGCCAAACCCGGACCTGGCTGGGACTCGAAGCTGGCCCGGGCGATGCCGGCCACCCTGGTGGTGTTTTGGTGACGAGGGTGGCGGTCTGTAACGTGGTTGTGAGGCATACGATCGTAGTCGGCAGACGTCCGGAGAGCGCGGAATGGCGAGCAAGACGAGCTAGGAGGCGCTAAAGGCGGCAGAAGCTGCGAGTTTGCGCATCGAGTTTGGTGGTCGGTTTCTGCCCGTGTGAGCCGGTGTGTGTGGGGTGCACGCAGGGGCAGCGTGTGTGGTGGCGTATGAGTGGGAGCCTGTGGTTTTACGCGTGTTTGCGTATTGCGTGTGTAGCGTGGGATATTGTTGTTTTCGGTTTCGTTGTTGGTTAACCCGTCAGTTTGCCCGAGTGGTCTAAGGGGTTACGTTCAGGTCGTAATGTTTTCGAACGCGTGGGTTCAAATCCCACAGCTGACATATCCTTTTGCTGCAAACCGCAAGTCCACGCTGCGACGTCTCCTGCGCACGCTGCCGCACCTCTCTACCCCTGCATCGGCCTGCCGACTCGCCCAGCACCACCCTGCGCTACCATACCACTCAAACGACCCGTGACAAGTCTTGACAGATCGAGCCGCCGGTTACGCCTGACCTACACGCTGACCGTCGAGTGTCCGTCGTCGTTTGCCCTACCGCACACGATAGCTAGTCGAGTCGGCAATCCGCTGCCCGCTTCTGCCCGTACTGTTGGCGCACTTGCGTGAGGCAGCACGTTGCCAAACCCGGACCTGGCTGGGACTCGAAGCTGGCCCGGGCGATGCCGGCCACCCTGGTGGTGTTTTGGTGACGATGGTGGCGGTCTGTAACGTGGTTGTGAGGCATACGATCGTAGTCGGCAGACGTCCTGAGAGCGCGGAATGGCGAGCAAGACGAGCTAGGAGGCGCTAAAGGCGGCAGAAGCTGCGAGTTTGCGCATCGAGTTTGGTGGTCGGTTTCTGCCCGTGTGAGCCGGTGTGTGTGGGGGTGCACGCAGGGGCAGCGTGTGTGGTGGCGTATGAGTGGGAGCCTGTGGTTTTACGCGTGTTTGCGTATTGCGTGTGTAGCGTGGGATATTGTTGTTTTTGGTTTCGTTGTTGGTTAACCCGTCAGTTTGCCCGAGTGGTCTAAGGGGTTACGTTCAGGTCGTAATGTTTTCGAACGCGTGGGTTCAAATCCCACAGCTGACATATCCTTTGCTGCAAACCGCAAGTCCACGCTGCGACGTCTCCTGCGCACGCTGCCGCACCTCTCTACCCCTGCATCGGCCTGCCGACTCGCCCAGCACCACCCTGCGCTACCATACCACTCAAACGACCCGTGACAAGTCTTGACAGATCGAGCCGCCGGTTACGCCTGACCTACACGCTGACCGTCGAGTGTCCGTCGTCGTTTGCCCTACCGCACACGATAGCTAGTCGAGTCGGCAATCCGCTGCCCGCTTCTGCCCGTACTGTTGGCGCACTTGCGTGAGGCAGCACGTTGCCAAACCCGGACCTGGCTGGGACTCGAAGCTGGCCTGGGCGATGCCGGCCACCCTGGTGGTGTTTTGGTGACGATGGTGGCGGTCTGTAACGTGGTTGTGAGGCATACGATCGTAGTCGGCAGACGTCCGGAGAGCGCGGAATGACGAGCAAGACGAGCTAGGAGGCGCTAAAGGCGGCAGAAGCTGCGAGTTTGCGCATCGAGTTTGGTGGTCGGTTTCTGCCCGTGTGAGCCGGTGTGTGTGTGGGGTGCACGCAGGGGCAGCGTGTGTGGTGGCGTATGAGTGGGAGCCTGTGGTTTTACGCGTGTTTGCGTATTGCGTGTGTAGCGTGGAATATTGTTGTTTTTGGTTTTGTTGTTGGTTAACCCGTCAGTTTGCCCGAGTGGTCTAAGGGGTTACGTTCAGGTCGTAATGTTTTCGAACGCGTGGGTTCAAATCCCACAGCTGACAAATCCTTTTGCTGCAAACCGCAAGTCCACGCTGCGACGTCTCCTGCGCACGCTGCCGCACCTCTCTACCCCTGCATCGGCCTGCCGACTCGCCCAGCACCACCCTGCGCTACCATACCACTCAAACGACCCGTGACAAGTCTTGACAGATCGAGCCGCCGGTTACGCCTGACCTACACGCTGACCGTCGAGTGTCCGTCGTCGTTTGCCCTACCGCACACGATAGCTAGTCGAGTCGGCAATCCGCTGCCCGCTTCTGCCCGGACTGTTGGCGCACTTGCGTGAGGCAGCACGTTGCCAAACCCGGACCTGGCTGGGACTCGAAGCTGGCCCGGGCGATGCCGGCCACCCTGGTGGTGTTTTGGTGACGAGGGTGGCGGTCTGTAACGTGGTTGTGAGGCATACGATCGTAGTCGGCAGACGTCCGGAGAGCGCGGAATGGCGAGCAAGACGAGCTAGGAGGCGCTAAAGGCGGCAGAAGCTGCGAGTTTGCGCATCGAGTTTGGTGGTCGGTTTCTGCCCGTGTGAGCCGGTGTGTGTGTGGGGTGCACGCAGGGGCAGCGTGTGTGGTGGCGTATGAGTGGGAGCCTGTGGTCTTACGCGTGTTTGCGTATTGCGCGTGTAGCGTGGGATATTGTTGTTTTTGGTTTCGTTGTTGGTTAACCCGTCAGTTTGCCCGAGTGGTCTAAGGGGTTACGTTCAGGTCGTAATGTTTTCGAACGCGTGGGTTCAAATCCCACAGCTGACATATCCTTTTGCTGCAAACCGCAAGTCCACGCTGCGACGTCTCCTGCGCACGCTGCCGCACCTCTCTACCCCTGCATCGGCCTGCCGACTCGCCCAGCACCACCCTGCGCTACCATACCACTCAAACGACCCGTGACAAGTCTTGACAGATCGAGCCGCCGGTTACGCCTGACCTACACGCTGACCGTCGAGTGTCCGTCGTCGTTTGCCCTACCGCACACGATAGCTAGTCGATTCGGCAATCCGCTGCCCGCTTCTGCCCGTACTGTTGGCGCACTTGCGTGAGGCAGCACGTTGCCAAACCCGGACCTGGCTGGGACTCGAAGCTGGCCCGGGCGATGCCGGCCACCCTGGTGGTGTTTTGGTGACGATGGTGGCGGTCTGTAACGTGGTTGTGAGGCATACGATCGTAGTCGGCAGACGTCCGGAGAGCGCGGAATGGCGAGCAAAACGAGCTAGGAGGCGCTAAAGGCGGCAGAAGCTGCGAGTTTGCGCATCGAGTTTGGTGGTCGGTTTCTGCCCGTGTGAGCCGGTGTGTGTGTGGGGTGCACGCAGGGGCAGCGTGTGTGGTGGCGTATGAGTGGGAGCCTGTGGTTTTACGCGTGTTTGCGTATTGCGTGTGTAGCGTGGGATATTGTTGTTTTTGGTTTCGTTGTTGGTTAACCCGTCAGTTTGCCCGAGTAGTCTAAGGGGTTACGTTCAGGTCGTAATGTTTTCGAACGCGTGGGTTCAAATCCCACAGCTGACATATCCTTTTGCTCCAAACCGCAAGTCCACGCTGCGACGTCTCCTGCGCACGCTGCCGCACCTCTCTACCCCTGCATCGGCCTGCCGACTCGCCCAGCACCACCCTGCGCTACCATACCACTCAAACGACCCGTGACAAGTCTTGACAGATCGAGCCGCCGGTTACGCCTGACCTACACGCTGACCGTCGAGTGTCCGTCGTCGTTTGCCCTACCGCACACGATAGCTAGTCGATTCGGCAATCCGCTGGCCGCTTCTGCCCGTACTGTTGGCGCACTTGCGTGAGGCAGCACGTTGCCAAACCCGGACCTGGCTGGGACTCGAAGCTGGCCCGGGCGATGCCGGCCACCCTGGTGGTGTTTTGGTGACGATGGTGGCGGTCTGTAACGTAGTTGTGAGGCATACGATCGTAGTCGGCAGACGTCCGGAGAGCGCGGAATGGCGAGCAAGACGAGCTAGGAGGCGCTAAAGGCGGCAGAAGCTGCGAGTTTGCGCATCGAGTTTGGTGGTCGGTTTCTGCCCGTGTGAGCCGGTGTGTGTGTGGGGTGCACGCAGGGGCAGCGTGTGTGGTGGCGTATGAGTGGGAGCCTGTGGTCTTACGCGTGTTTGCGTATTGCGTGTGTAGCGTGAGATATTGTTGTTTTTGGTTTCGTTGTTGGTTAACCCGTCAGTTTGCCCGAGTGGTCTAATGGGTTACGTTCAGGTCGTAATGTTTTCGAACGCGTGGGTTCAAATCCCACAGCTGACATATCCTTTTGCTGCAAACCGCAAGTCCACGCTGCGACGTCTCCTGCGCACGCTGCCGCACCTCTCTACCCCTGCATCGGCCTGCCGACTCGCCCAGCACCACCCTGCGCTACCATACCACTCAAACGACCCGTGACAAGTCTTGACAGATCGAGCCGCCGGTTACGCCTGACCTACACGCTGACCGTCGAGTGTCCGTCGTCGTTTGCCCTACCGCACACGATAGCTAGTCGAGTCGGCAATCCGCTGCCCGCTTCTGCCCGTACTGTTGGCGCACTTGCGTAAGGCAGCACGTTGCCAAACCCGGACCTGGCTGGGACTCGAAGCTGGCCCGGGCGATGCCGGCCACCCTGGTGGTGTTTTGGTGACGAGGGTGGCGGTCTGTAACGTGGTTGTGAGGCATACGATCGTAGTCGGCAGACGTCCGGAGAGCGCGGAATGGCGAGCAAGACGAGCTAGGAGGCGCTAAAGGCGGCAGAAGCTGCGAGTTTGCGCATCGAGTTTGGTGGTCGGTTTCTGCCCGTGTGAGCCGGTGTGTGTGTGTGGGGTGCACGCAGGGGCAGCGTGTGTGGTGGCGTATGAGTGGGAGCCTGTGGTTTTACGCGTGTTTGCGTATTGCGTGTGTAGCGTGGGATATTGTTGTTTTCGGTTTCGTTGTTGGTTAACCCGTCAGTTTGCCCGAGTGGTCTAAGGCCCGTTCTCAACCGGAATTCCTCGCCGCATGCGGCCGCATGAGCTGAAATAAACACTTGTGATTGGTTAGTGGGGTAGGTGGTCGCATGCGGCCGCATGCAAAAATAGGCGCTCATGCGGCGAGTTGGCCGCATGCGGCGAAGTCGCCGCACGAGAGTGAGTAGGGGTTGCACGCCGCAGCACCAATCAGAGCGCTCTCAGTGACTCGCCATCTGACCCAGTGTGTGACTCACAAAATGAGTTCGAGTCTCTCACTTCAACATTCGTGCTCACTTTAGCTCTTAGTTTCGCTGTTTGCTCAACTGTTCAAGATGTTTGGACCTCTCGAGCTTGTGAGCGGCCGTCGCGAAGAAGAAGAGATCTGCACCATCATTCTACCGACTGTTGTGTGCGTACTGGCAACGACGCGCGTGGCGGGCTGTCAAATGCGCGTTATTCGCGAGCGCATCAAGTGGAATACGCACGCGGAGCGTTTGGTACTGGAGGGAGAGTTCAAAAAATACTATCGAATGAGTTTTCGAGGGTTTGAAAGGTTGTTGTCACTTGTGGGCGCGGAGCTGGCTGTTGACCCGCTGCAGTCGGCACGGAGAGCGCTAGGAGAGCCTCCGGTTTCTCCAGCGGGTATGCTGCAAACGTGTAGTTCGTGGCTTGCCGGAGGAAGCTACCACCACATCAGAGTCATAACCGGCACTAGCCGAGCCGGCTTTTATCGTATCGTTCATTCCGTACTTCGTGCAATCAACGGGTGTCGTGAATTGGCTCTCCAATTTCCTACGTCAAACGACGATATGGAATTAACTGCCGCTGGGTTCAGATCTCTTAGTGGAACACGTGCAATGGCTGGTTGCATCGGCGCTATCGACGGCTGGCTGTGTCCTATTCGTGTGCCTCGAAGCAACGAATGTGGTCGTGTCACATCTTTCTTTTCTGGCCATTATCAGCGGTATGGTCTCAATGTACAAGCGTGTGCTGACTACCGATGCCGATTTACAGCTCTTTCCTGCCGTGCTCCCGGTGGTCGCAATGATTCAGTTGCGTTTTTGCAGTGGTCACTCAATGGGTTGTTGGCCCGGATTCGCGGGCCGTACTACGTAGTTGCTGATAACGCGTACACGCAGTCAAGGGTGGTTATGACGCCGTTCAACCAAGTGGAGCTGAGCGAGTCACCGGAGCGCGATCATTACAATTTTTACTTAAGTCAGTGTAGGATACGCATTGAGATGGCCTTTGGATTGCTGGTGAACAAGTGGAGGATGCTGAAAAGGCCGTTGTGTGTGGCGCTGCGCAATGTGCCGACCATTATCCATGCCTGCATGCGGCTTCATAACTTTTGTATCGACCAGCACTCAATCGAGAACCCCGCCTCTGCCAAGAGGGAGCTGAAGGCGATGCGAAAGGAATTGCGGAAGTGGAATGGTAGCCGCGACCTCACCTATGAACAAACACAGTATGAGACTGACGGAGGTGATGTCGTGGAACTACTTGACAATTGGAGCCGTGAGATAATTGTTCACTATATTGCTACCTGTGATTTGCACCGCCCTCCACAGAATACAGCGCGGAACGTCCACCTTGACAATAACAACTAAAAAAATGGATCCGTACCACTCCTTTATCTTTGATATGACCTTCAAATGAAACCTTTGGACCATCTACCCCTGTGGCCAGACATGTACCATCAACCCGCGATGGCTTTAAGCTTCTCGATCAGCATCAACCTTTCCTGTAAGAGGAGCTCTCTGTCTTCTTCCAACCGCTTCTTGGCTGCCCCCTCTGCGCTTGCCATATCTCTGTCACAACTTGCTAGCTGAGACCGAATATCACTAAGCAGTGCCAAAATACTTGACTTCTCCTGCAGTTGTATAGTGAGTGATGTCCGAGCGAGCTCTGATTCCTCGCGGCGATGCTGGACATACGCAGCGAATGACGATGCAACGCCATCTAAGGCGCTTGAGTCACTTAGCCTCCGCTGTTTAGCAGTTTGGGGTGTTCCTGACGCCCCGTTGCAGTAGCAGATGCGTCTGATGCCGTAGTACCCGCATCAAGTGTGTCTAATTGATCTTCTTCCAGCATACCAGCCTGGACAAACCTGTTCAGTTCCGGCTTCACCTAATAGTACAACACACAACGTTTTAATAACCATTGGATTGTAAGTAGTGAAATCGAAGTAGCATGTATACGTACACCCAGCCACTTGCGCAAATACAAAACGTATCCTCTCGTGTCGACGAAGTTCCTAAACTCGTTCTCCATTTGCCCGGAAATGTTGAATTTTTTCTCAGCGATGATGTAGAAGCTGTTGACCTCCTTCCACATATCGAAAAGCTTCTTCGCTGAGTGCTCTTTGACGACAGATGGATCGATTCCGACGAAGAAGTCGTCCTCAAACATGAGTTTGTTCCTGATGTCGTCTTTGTAAAGAATCTGAACGAATGCAGCACGCAATTCTTGCCAGAAGCAGCTCTTATCGTTTGTGGTCCTGGTATCAAGCGCTGAGCGTGGAGGCTTGTTGCCTATCATACACGTACAAGTAAGCTCTAAAGGAACAATGATCGACTATCAACATGTATGAGCTGGACTTGCCTGATTGACTGAAGCGAGTTGCAAACTCGTCGGAAAACAAAAAGTTTAGCATGCGATACATGCAGTGCTTAGTACGAACTTTTCTTGGGGCTGGGTTCGCTGCCATGCCTGCATTCCCAATTAGAACCCCGCCGAATGCTGCAGTGGCAGCGTCGTGCCTCTTGAGTACCTCAATGCGCTCGGCCTTCTTCGTACCCGCCTTAAGCTTCAAACCTCGACGTGTGCACTCCTTCCTGATTTCGTCAGCACTCATCGTTGCGTATTTATCCGGCGAAAGAGTCGACTCAGAGCTGTCCGAGCTGTCCGAGTCAATGTCGAACTCTCGCCGAAGATCGACCGTCCGAATGGGGCTGGAACAAGGACTTGAGAGCTGCTGCAGCGTCTGCGCAGGTGGCGAGGTCAGTGGAGGGTTCCCTGTCCGAGTATATCCTACTGCATTCGGGTCCAGCTTAGCTTGCATCGACTGCACAGGAAAACCGATAGAGAATCCCGTCGGCTGGGTATACGCAGTGCCGGCCGGCGTAGCAAACATTGGGTGCATTAGCGTCGTGGGTAGCCCCAGTGGATACATTGTAGACGTAGGTGCGAGCTGCATGGGAGCTGCAACAGACGGGCTCTCGTGTTCACCACCTCGAACATCCTGATGCGGGTGGTTGTTCGACGACATCCTTACTACTAGCACAGACAATTAGAAATTAGTAAGCGAGCAACTGCGATGATAAAGGTGCAGACGCACCGCAAGCCGGAGAGGGGGGCTCCGCTGGCCGCGAGAGCTTCAGAAACTGTTTGTTGGCTTGATCGGGTCGTTTCGAAAGTGGAGGTTGAAGGGCCGTGCCATCTGGGGATTCATGCGATTAGGGCGCAAATGCGGCCGCATGGGCATTCTCAACCGGTGCGGCCGCATGCGGCCGCATAGTACAAAACTGTGCGATGCGGTGCGGCCGCATGCGGCCGGTTGAGAACGGGCCTAAGGGGTTACGTTCAGGTCGTAATGTTTTCGAACGCGTGGGTTCAAATCCCACAGCTGACATATCCTTTTGCTGCAAACCGCAAGTCCACGCTGCGACGTCTCCTGCGCACGCTGCCGCACCTCTCTACCCCTGCATCGGCCTGCCGACTCGCCTAGCACCACCCTGCGCTACCATACCACTCAAACGACCCGTGACAAGTCTTGACAGATCGAGCCGCCGGGTACGCCTGACCTACACGCTGACCGTCGAGTGTCCGTCGTCGTTTGCCCTACCGCACACGATAGCTAGTCGAGTCGGCAATCCGCTGCCCGCTTCTGCCCGTACTGTTGGCGCACTTGCGTGAGGCAGCACGTTGCCAAACCCGGACCTGGCTGGGACTCGAAGCTGGCCCGGGCGATGCCGGCCACCCTGGTGGTGTTTTGGTGACGATGGTGGCGGTCTGTAACGTGGTTGTGAGGCATACGATCGTAGTCGGCAGACGTCCGGAGAGCGCGGAATGGCGAGCAAGACGAGCTAGGAGGCGCTAAAGGCGGCAGAAGCTGCGAGTTTGCGCATCGAGTTTGGTGGTCGGTTTCTGCCCGTGTGAGCCGGTGTGTGTGTGGGGTGCACGCATGGGCAGTGTGTGGTGGCGTATGAGTGGGAGCCTGTGGTTTTACGCGTGTTTGCGTATTGCGTGTGTAGCGTGGGATATTGTTGTTTTTGGTTTCGTTGTTGGTTAACCCGTCAGTTTGCCCGAGTGGTCTAAGGGGTTACGTTCAGGTCGTAATGTTTTCGAACGCGTGGGTTCAAATCCCACAGCTGACATATCCTTTTGCTGCAAACCGCAAGTCCACGCTGCGACGTCTCCTGCGCACGCTGCCGCACCTCTCTACCCCTGCATCGGCCTGCCGACTCGCCCAGCACCACCCTGCGCTACCATACCACTCAAACGACCCGTGACAAGTCTTTACAGATCTAGCCGCCGGTTACGCCAGACCTACACGCTGACCGTCGAGTGTCCGTCGTCGTTTGCCCTACCGTACACGATGGCTAGTCGAGTCGGCAATCCGCTGCCCGCTTCTGCCCGTTCTGTTGGCGCACTTGCGTGAGGCAGCACGTTGCCAAACCCGGACCTGGCTGGGACTCGAAGCTGGCCCGGGCGATGCCGGCCACCCTGGTGGTGTTTTGGTGACGATGGTGGCGGTCTGTAACGTGGTTGTGAGGCATACGATCGCAGTCGGCAGACGTCGGGAGAGCGCGGAATGGCGAGCAAGACGAGCTAGGAGGCGCTAAAGGCGGCAGAAGCTGCGAGT
The DNA here is from genome assembly GCA_024211575.1 of Phytophthora melonis. Taxonomy (NCBI): domain Eukaryota; phylum Oomycota; class Peronosporomycetes; order Peronosporales; family Peronosporaceae; genus Phytophthora; species Phytophthora melonis. The sequence goes on along the minus strand of JAMXKT010000094.1, from coordinate 3,433,943 downwards.
TTGCGCATCGAGTTTGGTGGTCGGTTTCTGCCCGTGTGAGCCGGTGTGTGTGTGGGGTGCACGCAGGGGCAGCGTGTGTGGTGGCGTATGCGTGGGAGCCTGTAGTTTTACGCGTGTTTGCGTATTGCGTGTGTAGCGTGGGATATTGTTGTTTTCGGTTTCGTTGTTGGTTAACCGGTCAGTTTGCCCGAGTGGTCTAAGGGGTTACGTTCAGGTCGTAATGTTTTCGAACGCGTGGGTTCAAATCCCACAGCTGACATATCCTTTTGCTGCAAACCGCAAGTCCACGCTGCGACGTCTCCTGCGCACGCTGCCGCACCTCTCTACCCCTGCATCGGCCTGCCGACTCGCCCAGCACCACCCTGCGCTACCATACCACTCAAACGACCCGTGACAAGTCTTGACAGATCGAGCCGCCGGTTACGCCTGACCTACACGCTGACCGTCGAGTGTCCGTCGTCGTTTGCCCTACCGCACACGATAGCTAGTCGAGTCGGCAATCCGCTGCCCGCTTCTGCCCGTACTGTTGGCGCACTTGCGTGAGGCAGCACGTTGCCAAATCCGGACCTGGCTGGGACTCGAAGCTGGCCCGGGCGATGCCGGCCACCCTGGTGGTGTTTTGGTGACGATGGTGGCGGTCTGTAACGTGGTTGTGAGGCATACGATCGTAGTCGGCAGACGTCCGGAGAGCGCGGAATGGCGAGCAAGACGAGCTAGGAGGCGCTAAAGGCGGCAGAAGCTGCGAGTTTGCGCATCGAGTTTGGTGGTCGGTTTCTGCCCGTGTGAGCCGGTGTGTGTGGGGTGCACGCAGGGGCAGCGTGTGTGGTGGCGTATGAGTGGGAGCCTGTGGTTTTACGCGTGTTTGCGTATTGCGTGTGTAGCGTGGGATATTGTTGTTTTTGGTTTCGTTGTTGGTTAACCCGTCAGTTTGCCCGAGTGGTCTAAGGGGTTACGTTCAGGTCGTAATGTTTTCGAACGCGTGGGTTCAAATCCCACAGCTGACATATCCTTTGCTGCAAACCGCAAGTCCACGCTGCGACGTCTCCTGCGCACGCTGCCGCACCTCTCTACCCCTGCATCGGCCTGCCGACTCGCCCAGCACCACCCTGCGCTACCATCCCACTCAAACGACCCGTGACAAGTCTTGACAGATCGAGCCGCCGGTTACGCCTGACCTACACGCTGACCGTCGAGTGTCCGTCGTCGTTTGCCCTACCGCACACGATAGCTAGTCGAGTCGGCAATCCGCTGCCCGCTTCTGCCCGTACTGTTGGCGCACTTGCGTAAGGCAGCACGTTGCCAAACCCGGACCTGGCTGGGACTCGAAGCTGGCCCGGGCGATGCCGGCCACCCTGGTGGTGTTTTGGTGACGATGGTGGCGGTCTGTAACGTGGTTGTGAGGCATACGATCGTAGTCGGCAGACGTCCGGAGAGCGCGGAATGGCGAGCAAGACGAGCTAGGAGGCGCTAAAGGCGGCAGAAGCGGCGAGTTTGCGCATCGAGTTTGGTGGTCGGTTTCTGCCCGTGTGAGCCGGTGTGTGTGTGGGGTGCACGCAGGGGCAGCGTGTGTGGTGGCGTATGAGTGGGAGCCTGTGGTTTTACGCGTGTTTGCGTATTGCGTGTGTAGCGTGGGATATTGTTGTTTTTGGTTTCGTTGTTGGTTAACCCGTCAGTTTGCCCGAGTGGTCTAAGGGGTTACGTTCAGGTCGTAATGTTTTCGAACGCGTGGGTTCAAATCCCACAGCTGACATATCCTTTTGCTGCAAACCGCAAGTCCACGCTGCGACGTCTCCTGCGCACGCTGCCGCACCTCTCTACCCCTGCATCGGCCTGCCGACTCGCCTAGCACCACCCTGCGCTACCATACCACTCAAACGACCCGTGACAAGTCTTGACAGATCGAGCCGCCGGTTACGCCTGACCTACACGCTGACCGTCGAGTGTCCGTCGTCGTTTGCCCTACCGCACACGATAGCTAGTCGAGTCGGCAATCCGCTGCCCGCTTCTGCCCGTACTGTTGGCGCACTTGCGTGAGGCAGCACGTTGCCAAACCCGGACCTGGCTGGGACTCGAAGCTGGCCCGGGCGATGCCGGCCACCCTGGTGGTGTTTTGGTGACGATGGTGGCGGTCTGTAACGTAGTTGTGAGGCATACGATCGTAGTCGGCAGACGTCCGGAGAGCGCGGAATGGCGAGCAAGACGAGCTAGGAGGCGCTAAAGGCGGCAGAAGCTGCGAGTTTGCGCATCGAGTTTGGTGGTCGGTTTCTGCCCGTGTGAGCCGGTGTGTGTGGGGTGCACGCAGGGGCAGCGTGTGTGGTAGCGTATGAGTGGGAGCCTGTGGTTTTACGCGTGTTTGCGTATTGCGTGTGTAGCGTGGGATATTGTTGTTTTTGGTTTCGTTGTTGGTTAACCCGTCAGTTTGCCCGAGTAGTCTAAGGGGTTACGTTCAGGTCGTAATGTTTTCGAACGCGTGGGTTCAAATCCCACAGCTGACATATCCTTTTGCTGCAAACCGCAAGTCCACGCTGCGACGTCTCCTGCGCACGCTGCCGCACCTCTCTACCCCTGCATCGGCCTGCCGACTCGCCCAGCACCACCCTGCGCTACCATACCACTCAAACGACCCGTGACAAGTCTTGACAGATCGAGCCGCCGGTTACGCCTGACCTACACGCTGACCGTCGAGTGTCCGTCGTCGTTTGCCCTACCGCACACGATAGCTAGTCGAGTCGGCAATCCGCTGCCCGCTTCTGCCCGTACTGTTGGCGCACTTGCGTGAGGCAGCACGTTGCCAAACCCGGACCTGGCTGGGACTCGAAGCTGGCCCGGGCGATGCCGGCCACCCTGGTGGTGTTTTGGTGACGATGGTGGCGGTCTGTAACGTAGTTGTGAGGCATACGATCGTAGTCGGCAGACGTCCGGAGAGCGCGGAATGGCGAGCAAGACGAGCTAGGAGGCGCTAAAGGCGGCAGAAGCTGCGAGTTTGCGCATCGAGTTTGGTGGTCGGTTTCTGCCCGTGTGAGCCGGTGTGTGTGCGGGGTGCACGCAGGGGCAGCGTGTGTGGTGGCGTATGAGTGGGAGGGAGCCTGTGGTTTTACGCGTGTTTGCGTATTGCGTGTGTAGCGTGGGATATTGTTGTTTTTGGTTTCGTTGTTGGTTAACCCGTCAGTTTGCCCGAGTGGTCTAAGGGGTTACGTTCAGGTCGTAATGTTTTCGAACGCGTGGGTTCAAATCCCACAGCTGACATATCCTTTTGCTGCAAACCGCAAGTCCACGCTGCGACGTCTCCTGCGCACGCTGCCGCACCTCTCTACCCCTGCATCGGCCTGCCGACTCGCCCAGCACCACCCTGCGCTACCATACCACTCAAACGACCCGTGACAAGTCTTGACAGATCGAGCCGCCGGTTACGCCTGACCTACACGCTGACCGTCGAGTGTCCGTCGTCGTTTGCCCTACCGCACACGATAGCTAGTCGAGTCGGCAATCCGCTGCCCGCTTCTGCCCGTACTGTTGGCGCACTTGCGTGAGGCAGCACGTTGCCAAACCCGGACCTGGCTGGGACTCGAAGCTGGCCCGGGCGATGCCGGCCACCCTGGTGGTGTTTTGGTGACGATGGTGGCGGTCTGTAACGTAGTTGTGAGGCATACGATCGTAGTCGGCAGACGTCCGGAGAGCGCGGAATGGCGAGCAAAACGAGCTAGGAGGCGCTAAAGGCGGCAGAAGCTGCGAGTTTGCGCATCGAGTTTGGTGGTCGGTTTCTGCCCGTGTGAGCCGGTGTGTGTGTGGGGTGCACGCAGGGGCAGCGTGTGTGGTGGCGTATGAGTGGGAGGAGCCTGTGGTCTTACGCGTGTTTGCGTATTGCGTGTGTAGCGTGGGATATTGTTGTTTTTGGTTTCGTTGTTGGTTAACCCGTCAGTTTGCCCGAGTGGTCTAAGGGGTTACGTTCAGGTCGTAATGTTTTCGAACGCGTGGGTTCAAATCCCACAGCTGACATATCCTTTGCTGCAAACCGCAAGTCCACGCTGCGACGTCTCCTGCGCACGCTGCCGCACCTCTCTACCCCTGCATCGGCCTGCCGACTCGCCTAGCACCACCCTGCGCTACCATACCACTCAAACGACCCGTGACAAGTCTTGACAGATCGAGCCGCCGGTTACGCCTGACCTACACGCTGACCGTCGAGTGTCCGTCGTCGTTTGCCCTACCGCACACGATAGCTAGTCGAGTCGGCAATCCGCTGCCCGCTTCTGCCCGTACTGTTGGCGCACTTGCGTGAGGCAGCACGTTGCCAAACCCGGACCTGGCTGGGACTCGAAGCTGGCCCGGGCGATGTCGGCCACGCTGGTGGTGTTTTGGTGACGATGGTGGCGGTCTGTAACGGGGTTGTGAGGCATACGATCGTAGTCGGCAGACGTCCGGAGAGCGCGGAATGGCGAGCAAGACGAGCTAGGAGGCGCTAAAGGCGGCAGAAGCTGCGAGTTTGCGCATCGAGTTTGGTGGTCGGTTTCTGCCCGTGTGAGCCGGTGTGTGTGTGGGGTGCACGCAGGGGCAGCGTGTGTGGTGGCGTATGAGTGGGAGCCTGTGGTTTTACGCGTGTTTGCGTATTGCGTGTGTAGCGTGGGATATTGTTGTTTTTGGTTTCGTTGTTGGTTAACCCGTCAGTTTGCCCGAGTGGTCTAAGGGGTTACGTTCAGGTCGTAATGTTTTCGAACGCGTGGGTTCAAATCCCACAGCTGACATATCCTTTTGCTGCAAACCGCAAGTCCACGCTGCGACGTCTCCTGCGCACGCTGCCGCACCTCTCTACCCCTGCATCGGCCTGCCGACTCGCCTAGCACCACCTTGCGCTACCATACCACTCAAACGACCCGTGACAAGTCTTGACAGATCGAGCCGCCGGTTACGCCTGACCTACACGCTGACCGTCGAGTGTCCGTCGTCGTTTGCCCTACCGCACACGATAGCTAGTCGAGTCGGCAATCTGCTGCCCGCTTCTGCCCGTACTGTTGGCGCACTTGCGTGAGGCAGCACGTTGCCAAACCCGGACCTGGCTGGGACTCGAAGCTGGCCCGGGCGATGCCGGCCACCCTGGTGGTGTTTTGGTGACGATGGTGGCGGTCTGTGACGTGGTTGTGAGGCATACGATCGTAGTCGGCAGACGTCCGGAGAGCGCGGAATGGCGAGCAAGACGAGCTAGGAGGCGCTAAAGGCGGCAGAAGCTGCGAGTTTGCGCATCGAGTTTGGTGGTCGGTTTCTGCCCGTGTGAGCCGGTGTGTGTGTGGGGTGCACGCAGGGGCAGCGTGTGTGGTGGCGTATGAGTGGGAGCCTGTGGTTTTACGCGTGTTTGCGTATTGCGTGTGTAGCGTGGGATATTGTTGTTTTTGGTTTCGTTGTTGGTTAACCCGTCAGTTTGCCCGAGTGGTCTAAGGGGTTACGTTCAGGTCGTAATGTTTTCGAACGCGTGGGTTCAAATCCCACAGCTGACATATCCTTTGCTGCAAACCGCAAGTCCACGCTGCGACGTCTCCTGCGCACGCTGCCGCACCTCTCTACCCCTGCATCGGCCTGCCGACTCGCCTAGCACCACCCTGCGCTACCATACCACTCAAACGACCCGTGACAAGTCTTGACAGATCGAGCCGCCGGTTACGCCTGACCTACACGCTGACCGTCGAGTGTCCGTCGTCGTTTGCCCTACCGCACACGACAGCTAGTCGAGTCGGCAATCTGCTGCCCGCTTCTGCCCGTACTGTTGGCGCACTTGCGTGAGGCAGCACGTTGCCAAACCCGGACCTGGCTGGGACTCGAAGCTGGCCCGGGCGATGCCGGCCACCCTGGTGGTGTTTTGGTGACGATGGTGGCGGTCTGTGACGTGGTTGTGAGGCATACGATCGTAGTCGGCAGACGTCCGGAGAGCGCGGAATGGCGAGCAAGACGAGCTAGGAGGCGCTAAAGGCAGCAGAAGCTGCGAGTTTGCGCATCGAGGTTGGTGGTCGATTTCTGCCCGTGTGAGCCGGTGTGTGTGTGGGGTGCACGCAGGGGCAGCGTGTGTGGTGGCGTATGAGTGGGAGCCTGTGGTTTTACGCGTGTTTGCGTATTGCGTGTGTAGCGTGGGATATTGTTGTTTTTGGTTTCGTTGTTGGTTAACCCGTCAGTTTGCCCGAGTGGTCTAAGGGGTTACGTTCAGGTCGTAATGTTTTCGAACGCGTGGGTTCAAATCCCACAGCTGACATATCCTTTTGCTGCAAACCGCAAGTCCACGCTGCGACGTCTCCTGCGCACGCTGCCGCACCTCTCTACCCCTGCATCGGCCTGCCGACTCGCCTAGCACCACCCTGCGCTACCATACCACTCAAACGACCCGTGACAAGTCTTGACAGATCGAGCCGCCGGTTACGCCTGACCTACACGCTGACCGTCGAGTGTCCGTCGTCGTTTGCCCTACCGCACACGATAGCTAGTCGAGTCGGCAATCCACTGCCCGCGTCGGCCCGTACTGTTGGCGCACTTGCGTGAGGCAGCACGTTGCCAAACCCGGACCTGGCTGGGACTCGAAGCTGGCCCGGGCGATGCCGGCCACCCTGGTGGTGTTTTGGTGACGATGGTGGCGGTCTGTAACGTGGTTGTGAGGCATACGATCGTAGTCGGCAGACGTCCGGAGAGCGCGGAATGGCGAGCAAGACGAGCTAGGAGGCGCTAAAGGCGGCAGAAGCTGCGAGTTTGCGCATCGAGTTTGGTGGTCGGTTTCTGCCCGTGTGAGCCGGTGTGTGTGTGGGGTGCACGCAGGGGCAGCGTGTGTGGTGGCGTATGAGTGGGAGCCTGTGGTTTTACGCGTGTTTGCGTATTGCGTGTGTAGCGTGGGATATTGTTGTTTTTGGTTTCGTTGTTGGTTAACCCGTCAGTTTGCCCGAGTGGTCTAAGGGGTTACGTTCAGGTCGTAATGTTTTCGAACGCGTGGGTTCAAATCCCACAGCTGACATATCCTTTTGCTGCAAACCGCAAGTCCACGCTGCGACGTCTCCTGCGCACGCTGCCGCACCTCTCTACCCCTGCATCGGCCTGCCGACTCGCCCAGCACCACCCTGCGCTACCATACCACTCAAACGACCCGTGACAAGTCTTGACAGATCGAGCCGCCGGTTACGCCTGACCTACACGCTGACCGTCGAGTGTCCGTCGTCGTTTGCCCTACCGCACACGATAGCTAGTCGAGTCGGCAATCCGCTGCCCGCTTCTGCCCGTACTGTTGGCGCACTTGCGTGAGGCAGCACGTTGCCAAACCCGGACCTGGCTGGGACTCGAAGCTGGCCCGGGCGATGCCGGCCACCCTGGTGGTGTTTTGGTGACGATGGTGGCGGTCTGTAACGTGGTTGTGAGGCATACGATCGTAGTCGGCAGACGTCCGGAGAGCGCGGAATGGCGAGCAAGACGAGCTAGGAGGCGCTAAAGGCGGCAGAAGCTGCGAGTTTGCGCATCGAGTTTGGTGGTCGGTTTCTGCCCGTGTGAGCCGGTGTGTGTGTGGGGTGCACGCAGGGGCAGCGTGTGTGGTGGCGTATGAGTGGGAGCCTGTGGTTTTACGCGTGTTTGCGTATTGCGTGTGTAGCGTGGGATATTGTTGTTTTTGGTTTCGTTGTTGGTTAACCCGTCAGTTTGCCCGAGTGGTCTAAGGGGTTACGTTCAGGTCGTAATGTTTTCGAACGCGTGGGTTCAAATCCCACAGCTGACATATCCTTTTGCTGCAAACCGCAAGTCCACGCTGCGACGTCTCCTGCGCACGCTGCCGCACCTCTCTACCCCTGCATCGGCCTGCCGACTCGCCTAGCACCACCCTGCGCTACCATACCACTCAAACGACCCGTGACAAGTCTTGACAGATCGAGCCGCCGGTTACGCCTGACCTACACGCTGACCGTCGTCGTTTGCCCTACCGCACACGATAGCTAGTCGAGTCGGCAATCCACTGCCCGCTTCTGCCCGTACTGTTGGCGCACTTGCGTGAGGCAGCACGTTGCCAAACCCGGACCTGGCTGGGACTCGAAGCTGGCCCGGGCGATGCCGGCCACCCTGGTGGTGTTTTGGTGACGATGGTGGCGGTCTGTAACGTGGTTGTGAGGCATACGATCGTAGTCGGCAGACGTCCGGAGAGCGCGGAATGGCGAGCAAGACGAGCTAGGAGGCGCTAAAGGCGGCAGAAGCTGCGAGTTTGCGCATCGAGTTTGATGGTCGGTTTCTGCCCGTGTGAGCCGGTGTGTGTGTGTGGGGTGCACGCAGGGGCAGCGTGTGTGGTGGCGTATGAGTGGGAGCCTGTGGTTTTACGCGTGTTTGCGTATTGCGTGTGTAGCGTGGGATATTGTTGTTTTGGTTTCGTTGTTGGTTAACCCGTCAGTTTTTGCCCGAGTGGTCTAAGGGGTTACGTTCAGGTCGTAATGTTTTCGAACGCGTGGGTTCAAATCCCACAGCTGACATATCCTTTTGCTGCAAACCGCAAGTCCACGCTGCGACGTCTCCTGCGCACGCTGCCGCACCTCTACCCCTGCATCGGCCTGCCGACTCGCCTAGCACCACCCTGCGCTACCATACCACTCAAACGACCCGTGACAAGTCTTGACAGATCGAGCCGCCGGTTACGCCTGACCTACACGCTGACCGTCGAGTGTCCGTCGTCGTTTGCCCTACCGCACACGATAGCTAGTCGAGTCGGCAATCCGCTGCCCGCTTCTGCCCGTACTGTTGGCGCACTTGCGTGAGGCAGCACGTTGCCAAACCCGGACCTGGCTGGGACTCGAAGCTGGCCCGGGCGATGCCGGCCACCCTGGTGGTGTTTTGGTGACGATGGTGGCGGTCTGTAACGTGGTTGTGAGGCATACGATCGTAGTCGGCAGACGTCCGGAGAGCGCGGAATGGCGAGCAAGACGAGCTAGGAGGCGCTAAAGGCGGCAGAAGCTGCGAGTTTGCGCATCGAGTTTGGTGGTCGGTTTCTGCCCGTGTGAGCCGGTGTGTGTGTGTGGGGTGCACGCAGGGGCAGCGTGTGTGGTGGCGTATGAGTGGGAGCCTGTGGTTTTACGCGTGTTTGCGTATTGCGTGTGTAGCGTGGGATATTGTTGTTTTTGGTTTCGTTGTTGGTTAACCCGTCAGTTTGCCCGAGTGGTCTAAGGGGTTACGTTCAGGTCGTAATGTTTTCGAACGCGTGGGTTCAAATCCCACAGCTGACATATCCTTTGCTGCAAACCGCAAGTCCACGCTGAGACGTCTCCTGCGCACGCTGCCGCACCTCTCTACCCCTGCATCGGCCTGCCGACTCGCCTAGAACCACCCTGCGCTACAATACCACTCAAACTACCCGTGACAAGTCTTGACAGATCGAGCCGCCGGTTACGCCTGACCTACACGCTGACCGTCGGTCGTCGTTTGCCCTACCGCACACGATAGCTAGTCGAGTCGGCAATCCACTGCCCGCTTCTGCCCGTACTGTTGGCGCACTTGCGTGAGGCAGCACGTTGCCAAACCCGGACCTGGCTGGGACTCGAAGCTGGCCCGGGCGATGCCGGCCACCCTGGTGGTGTTTTGGTGACGATGGTGGCGGTCTGTAACGTGGTTGTGAGGCATACGATCGTAGTCGGCAGACGTCCGGAGAGCGCGGAATGGCGAGCAAGACGAGCTAGGAGGCGCTAAAGGCGGCAGAAGCTGCGAGTTTGCGCATCGAGTTTGATGGTCGGTTTCTGCCCGTGTGAGCCGGTGTGTGTGTGTGGGGTGCACGCAGGGGCAGCGTGTGTGGTGGCGTATGAGTGGGAGCCTGTGGTTTTACGCGTGTTTGCGTATTGCGTGTGTAGCGTGGGATATTGTTGTTTTTGGTTTCGTTGTTGGTTAACCCGTCAGTTTGCCCGAGTGGTCTAAGGGGTTACGTTCAGGTCGTAATGTTTTCGAACGCGTGGGTTCAAATCCCACAGCTGACATATCCTTTTGCTGCAAACCGCAAGTCCACGCTGCGACGTCTCCTGCGCACGCTGCCGCACCTCTCTACCCCTGCATCGGCCTGCCGACTCGCCTAGCACCACCCTGCGCTACCATACCACTCAAACGACCCGTGACAAGTCTTGACAGATCGAGCCGCCGGTTACGCCTGACCTACACGCTGACCGTCGAGTGTCCGTCGTCGTTTGCCCTACCGCACACGATAGCTAGTCGAGTCGGCAATCCGCTGCCCGCTTCTGCCCGTACTGTTGGCGCACTTGCGTGAGGCAGCACGTTGCCAAACCCGGACCTGGCTGGGACTCGAAGCTGGCCCGGGCGATGCCGGCCACCCTGGTGGTGTTTTGGTGACGATGGTGGCGGTCTGTAACGTGGTTGTGAGGCATACGATCGTAGTCGGCAGACGTCCGGAGAGCGCGGAATGGCGAGCAAGACGAGCTAGGAGGCGCTAAAGGCGGCAGAAGCTGCGAGTTTGCGCATCGAGTTTGGTGGTCGGTTTCTGCCCGTGTGAGCCGGTGTGTGTGTGGTGGGGTGCACGCAGGGGCAGCGTGTGTGGTGGCGTATGAGTGGGAGCCTGTGGTTTTACGCGTGTTTGCGTATTGCGTGTGTAGCGTGGGATATTGTTGTTTTTGGTTTCGTTGTTGGTTAACCCGTCAGTTTGCCCGAGTGGTGTGACGAGACTGAACGAGGTTTTGCCTCAACCGGTCATCACCTGCATACTGACCTGCCCGAATCCGCCATTTTGATTGGTCGAGACCGAACCCGGACCCGGCTGTACGCCGTGCGACAAGACCTGAGCTGGAATTCGGCTGTGTTCCGCGGAGCGAAGTGCACTCAAGCCTAGGATGGGCCCTTCAGGCCTGGAAGACTGCATTCAGATGAGAGACCCTGAACGCACTCGATCCGTCCAGGCCGCCCCCGTCCTTAAGCGGGTTGACACATTGAGGCCGTCGAAAACGCCTGCACGAACGTATCGTGTACGGTGTCCCGCCTCGCCTAGGCCCTGAACGCACATGAATTTCGTGTACCCGGAGCTCAGCCACCCCAGTGAAGTCGCGTACACGGTGTCCAGACCGCTGGCCACCCGGAAGAAGTCCCGCCAAGTGCCCCACAACCAAGCGAAGAGTCGACCTGCCCTTGGCCGCAAGGCTTTGAGCACGGTTTCAGCCTTGGCCGCAAGTCGTTTTGGCTGCAGACCTTGAACGCTCTGCGTTCAGGCCTGCCGACTCTGAAACCCGGTTTCAAGGAATGCGGGCTCAAGGTCTCCCAAGAGCCAGTCATGCACATAGACACGGGCACATTGAAGCTGGGCAAGAATCCAGTGGAGCGAGTCTACGTCAACAGTTCCAGTATACTCAAGTCAAGATATTCGCCAGACGCGTGGCGAAGAACACAGAAGAACACAGAAGAACGCTACGAGAAGAGATACCTTTACACAAAGCCTAGCGATAGTCTAGCAGATAACAATCAGAGAGTTCGTTTTACCCCCTACTGCGCAAGTCGCCGAGGAATCGGGTCCGCTGTCTTTAAGGACAAGGGCAGTGCGGAGCTCCCCACACACATTCAAGTCCAATTACGTGGGGATCAGTCTGCTCCGGCTGCTGAAGTGATCCACGTATTCCATTTCCCAGTTGGGCCCATTGCGTTGAGGTAAGGGTGGTGTCCCATTTCATGTTAAGAAGGACATCTCGGGTGGCTTAGCAGCAATCACCCCCGGGAATAGTTTGATCGACTGCGTTTAGGACCGGATTGTATTTGGTTTGTATATTTCCCTCATCTGAGGGTGGTGCGCGTGTGAGAGTGCGTTCAAGGTTGACCAGTGCCTTGATCGCCGATTAGTTGACTGGTGTACGACCCACCGCCCGAGGGTCTTAAAGAATAAGTGGCGGCTGTGTGTTTGTGTATAACTCTGCATTTGTATTGGTTATCTGAAAGTGGTGTGTATTTCTGGGGTTCTAACTTGTGGTAGTAACCCTGGTCCTTCACCCGCTTCTGCGTTCAAGCCGTTCAGAGAAGTGCGTTCAGACAAGTGGACGTTGCGCTCAACGAACTCAAGGCTTGCAACCCCACAGACAACTCGCCTGGTGACCTATCCAGGCTCCCCAAAGACAAACGACACCGATAGGGATTCACAAGGTGCCACGCCACCCTGGCCGCAGTTTCTTAGGAAATCTGCGTTCAAGGTTTACCTTCCCAGAAAAGGCCGTTTCAGTCTTGCCTGACCCAAAACCCCCTTCTGGGCTACCGCTATACACCTGGGCGTAAAAGGTTTCACCGACCTCGTCACAGCTGGTGCGCGTGCCCGGATTTGGGGTCCTCGGATTTCACCGAGTTGTCTGTATTTTGTGAGAATTGAATAGTTGGGCTTCGTTAGCTACTGACCAAGTTTCTATGGCTGGAGCAAGAAGCAAGAAGGATGGAGGGCGCGGTGACGGAGGTCGCGGTGAGGCGACGCGTCAGTCGCGCCGAGCGCAAGGACTGCCGGCTGAATTGCACAAGGACCTGGATGTCATCAATCGGGAAGCGCGTGCGAGGAGGAAGGCAGAACGGGATGCGAAGGAGGCCGAAGACAAGGCCAAGTCAACTGAATCCGCTGCTCAAGACGACCCAGCGTCGACGGAGGCAGCTGAAGAGGAAGACCTGTGTTCAGAGTCGAAGCCGGAACGCATCCCGGAGAAGCAGGCTCAGGCGACTGAGTCTGCGAAGGCGTCTGAGGGAGGCGCCGATGTGGGTGAGCCCCCGGCAGCGGATCGAGTCTCAGACTCTCCGCAGCCGGAACAAGAAGAGGAGGCGGTCAAGGAAGCGCCGGCCAAGATCAAGGCTGAAGTGATCGAGATCGAGGAGTCGGATGCGGAAGAGCGTTCAACGCTTGAGGATGCGAAAGCGTCTTCGCACTCACAGCAGAGTTCGTCGAACCAAGCCCCGTCATCGTCGCAGAGTCAAGTCCCTGAACCCGGAGTGTTGCCGCGAGGCGATGCACCAAAACCGGTTTCAGCACCACAGGATCTGAATGCAGATGTGCGTTCAAGCTTGAACGCAGGTGCTGAAAACAGCGGACACGACTCAGCTTGATGAGACGGCGGCGAAGAACTTTGTGGCGCGTCAAGTTTACCGCTGGGAGCAGATGCGTTCAGGACGCGTCGTCCCGCCCTCAGTGGAGTACGCTTGGCAAAATCCGCGACCAGACTATTCGGCTTGGCGGGAGGCCACGATGGCTACGTCAGACTACTTGCGACGTCGGATGGCGCTGGAGAATCGAGATGAGGCTTGGATTGCTGAGCTACGTCCTGAACGCAGAGTGTTGGGCCTCGCTCAAGACCTGACCGCAGTTGCTATCCCGCCGTACATGATGTCTTCACGTGAGTGTGCAGCGGTCCTGGAGACTCTCCTCTTTGAAGCTGGCTTTGAGTTCGTCAATGCAGTTCCAGACTGGTTCATGACGCATGCGTCCAAGATCAACCCTGGATATGTACGTTCAGTGGTAGAAGAAGTTCAGCAACTCCTGACTATCGAGCTCATCGAGTGGAAGCAGCTCACGGCCGGGGTGTCGTTCAAGGTCGTCCCAGCCTTGGATGCAAAACCTGCGTTCAAGGGAGAGAAGACTCAAGACACTCAAGCGGTGAAGGATGATCTATCAATGGATGATTACGAAGTCGAACTGCTTGGCCAAGCCTTCGTCTCTCAATGTCGGATGGCTGGGATCCTGGCTCTTCACAGCCCGCGAGGGTCACCGGAGAACGAGCCCAATCCCAAGCGCCCGCAGTATCGCCCAGCTCGTCTGTTGAGTGTGTCGACTCCATCTGTCCACTCGCTGGTCCCCTCGACCGACGTCAGTCTGAACGCAGATGCCCAAGCTATGAGCGTACAAGGCTCGACTTTGAACGCGTCTTCGTGTGGTATCTCCGATTCTGTTCCAAGCTTGATCGGCCCGGGGGGTACGACAAACGACTCAGCGTACGCGACTTCCTTCCACACGCAGACGTCACGAGACAGCTCGTCGTCATCTTCACTGATGTCACTGGGCCACAGTGCTTCAACGCATATGCGCCCAGGCTTGGTCATGAGTGTTCAGGCAGGTGGGGCTTGGCCGCAGCGCCCGACATGGGCATGTTTGTGACCAAGACTGTGATCCCCGCTCGCCGAACGTTGCCAGACCAGGACGATGTGGACATGGTTGAAGTGGAGAGTGTTGGAACGCGAAGCAGCAAAACCGCGTCCAGGCGTCGGTCGTCCAAGGCGAAAGCTGCGATCAAGCAGGAGAAGACGGAACCAGAGCCAAGCGAATCGGCCCTGACCTCTGAAGGACGACAGCGATCGTCAGTGAGCTCACGCCGTGACCGTTCCGTGAGGACCAGGTCCAGCCGGACTAGTCGCTCTCTGCGTTCAGGATCGAGGTCCTCATCAGCCTCGTCCGGGGCGGCTCAAGTCGCCTTGAACGTCATGCGCCAGCTCCAAGAGCAGCAAGCCGCGTTCCAGACTCAACTGAATCGGGCTCAACTGGACATGCGACTGGAGATGCAGCGTGAGCTGCAGAACGCAAGCTTCGAAGTCCGTGCGATGAAGGAAGAAGTGTCCCGGGCTCAAGCGGAGAAGGCCCACGCTGAACGCGCTTTCGCCCGAGCTGAAGCTGCACGTGTGGAGGCTGAACGCAAGGCCCGGGAAGAAGCTGAACGCAGATCGCGCGAAACTGACTGGTATCCTGAGGTCCCCGCGTACTCTGGTCCAAGTGAACCCGCGGACTACAAGGCGGTGCATGAAGATCACCTCTTGCGTTCGCGTCCCGACGTTGCTGAAGTGGCCACCAAGCTTGCGAAGCAGCAGTACGAAGCGGACCGAGAAGATCTTGAGCGCCGCTGGAAGGAACAGCTGAACGCAGCCGAAGCCAAGTATCAGCACGCTGTGGCTGAACGCGCCACCGCCGAAGCGGAACGCGCTCACCGCGCCGAAGAGGCTAACAGTGAGCTGAAGAAGCGCTTGGACTCCGTACAGCAGACGATTCAGAATGTTCTCTTGGAGCGGGAGCGAGAGCACGTGGAACGGGAGCTGGAACGCGACACTGCGCTGAACCGCCAGAAGTTCCTGGCTGATCAGAACCGTGAACTGCGTGCAACCCTCTCTCAGGTGCAAGCTGCTCGCGTGACTACGGCCCCTCAACCAGTAACCGGAATCAAGGCGGAGACGTCGGCAGCTCCTCAATCGACAACCTTGAATCAAGTATCCAGCGGTGCAATCAATGATGGCGTGACACCCGGTACCAGTTATGTACACTCAAAGAACATGACCGAAGTCGGTGCTGCCCAGCTACGTGCAACCCTAGGAGCAACCCCCCCGAAGAAGGAAGCTGCTGAACAGGATCGAAGTTCGCAAGGGACGAAGACTATGGCGACGTCGAGGAGTTCCACGTCCAAGTCAGAATCTGCGGCCAAGAAAAGTGCGGCCAAGAAAAGTGCGGCCAAGAAATCTGCGTCCAGAAGATCCTCATCCCGGAAGGGTAGCAAGGAGGACGCAAACCCGCCGTCTTCCGATCCAGACGACTCCGACTCGAGCCCGTCTGGCTCCAGCGATGACGACTCAAGTTCCAGTGACTACAGTAGCAGTTCCAGTGACGATCTTGACTTGGACCTGACCACTTCGACGACGACCAAGGAAGGCACGACCGTCTGGACATATCGACCGTACATCAACTACAATGCGGTTGAGAAGTTTAGCGAAGATGCGTCCGTGGAAGATCGCGTTGGCTGGTGGGAGAGGTTCATCGACATGGCGGCTCAAGGTTCCTGGCCGGACAAGATGAAGATCCGCCAGCTCCGTGGACGAATGTCCTCGTCGCTCAGAGATTGGTACGCTCAGCTGCCTAAGTCCACCAGGCATAACTGGAAGAAGCTATCTCGTCGGTTCAAGGTCATGTACTGCCGAACGACCGGCTCCTACTCTGAACGCTACTACACCATGAAAGTGCGCTCGGGCGAGGTTCCACGTAAGTTCTTCTACCGGTTGAACGCAGCTGCGGTCAAGGCTGGGATTGATTTCCAGAAGTCATCCAAGCATCGAGAGCGACATCTCCGTCGTTTCATCAAGAAGCTGAAGGACACCCAGCTGAAGACCGCCCTGCAGGGACAAAAGTTCAAGAGTATCGGTGAAGTCGAGCATGCACTGAGACGTCATGAAGATATCTGGCGCGAGGAGGGTTATGACACCCCCCCCGCCGAGACGTGACTTCCGCGCTGACAATGACCCGCAAGGCCGGTTCAAGGGTCGAAGGCCTGGACGCGCTTTCATCGCTCAAGATTCAGAACCCGATTCAGACTCTGAGCCTGAGCGGCGTGTTCGGTTCGAAGAGTTGAAAGATGAGTTCAAGCCCACACCGCAGGTAGCGCTTGCCAAAGGACGTGAGAAGGTGGTGACTGAACCCGCACCCGCCGAGCCGCAGCCTGTATTCAAGGTGGAGAATGTCATGAAGGAGATTTATCGTGTTCTGGATGCTGAAGGATGGCGTCTTCCGCCTCAGCCTGGGAACGTGGATACGCGCTCAGGCAATCCGGATCTGCGCTCAAGGCCTATGTCACCGCGTTCAAGCAACACGCCATGGCAGAGGATCTGTGAGAGTTGCGGGAAGTTTGGACACTCAAGGGAGAACTGCTGGGCGGACCTGGTCTGTGATCGCTGTCACCAACAAGGTCACCCGACGGATGCCTGCCGCGCCAGCCCATGCCCTGGTTGTAACCAGTTTCATCGTGGATACTCGTGTGAAGATTGGAGAGCCATCCAAGATGTGAAGAAGATGAACCGCCAAAGCGCACTCAACGAACCGACTCTGGACGCAGCCCAACGCGGTGAAGCCGACTCTGGGAAGAAGCCGTTAAACCACTAAGCCCGCTGGAAGGGGTTCCAGAACGCGTCGAGCTAAAGAAGACCCCAGAGCTGTGCGCCTTAGCGTACGTCGGCCCAGAGTTGAGAAGAAGAAGAAAAGACCAAGATAACCAACAATGCATGACCATGTTTCAAGATTCATCCCCCGATTCAACCAACATGCGTTCAGGCGATGTGCGTCCAGACAATGTGCGCCCAGAGTTTCCGGATCCGGACTCCCCGATTGAGTTCCGGCTTCAGCCAGGTGAACGCTATGGCTGGTGGGAAGATCACGAACCGGAAGATGCACACGAGGTTGCTATGGTGCATGGTGCTGTGAATGATTGTCGGACGAAGATCCTCCTGGATACTGGAGCGTCTGTGAGTATGTTGAGTTTTGACTTTGCGCGTAAGTTGAAGCTCAAGCTCCGGATGCACAAGCAGTTGAAAGTTTCAGGCTTGGGAGGCGTCCCGACATACATCTCAGCCCACGCTGAGGTCAAGATCACACTTGGTCCAAGGGTGGTTTACATCTTCAGGCTTTGGGTCGCCAACATTGGTGAAGGAGTGGATGTGTTGCTCGGCATGAATTTCATGTTCAGCGCGGGTGTGCGATTGTCGACTCGAGAAGGACTGATTCAGCTCCCAGATGAGGAGACGATCTTGATGTATGGCGGACCTGATCGGAGTCGGCTGGGTTTGGATGTTCCTGTGCGACCACCGGAAACCTTGTTCCTTGAACCGGGACGAGGTGCTGTGGTGCGTATTCACTATGGACAATCCAACCCCCAGCGTGAAGTTGTCTGGGCTGGTCGCGGAGATCGATGGGTGACTAAGATCATTTATGCGGCCAAGTCCTGGCCGACTGCGGTCAAAGTTGTGAATATCTCGGACAAGATGATTTGGATCGACACGAGTACCGATATCGCCAGGATCATTGAGTATGGATTCTTCCCTAGCTATGGACGATTTGTGCGACCAGGCACCCGGCGGTATCAGGAGTGGCAGCAACTCATTTATGAGAGCACCATCTCCGCTCAGGCTCAGCTGCGCGCTGATCGACTGCTGCAACTCATGCATGACCAGGCGCCGCCTTGTGTTCCTCGGAAGGAATACCCTTGGCCGTCTAAGATCATGCTGCGGCCAACCCCTGGTACTGCTCAGGTTCGGATGGCGTCATTGAACAAGAAGCCCAAGAGATTGCGGGTCACCTTCAGCGAAGAGGATGCCGACGAGCGAAGTCCAGACGTAATTGAGCCGAGCACTAGGAGCATCGGAGTGCAGACTGATCCGAGTCCAGATGAAGGGTCATGCGCTCAAGGTCTCAGCGTCGCTGCTCAGAGCTTCCGTCACGTGGCGAGTGAAGTTACCACCGCTATGCTTGTCGGGAACGATACAAGCGTTGGACGCAGGTCTCCAGAGAGCACTGACCAGACTGAAACCTTGAACACGGATCTGGGAGAAAATGCAGTTTCAGACTTCTCGTGCCAAGGTTTTGCGAGTACGCCGGTGCAACGACTGGAGGCAGAGTACGCGAGAGTCATGCGCGTGTCAGCTGAAGAGTTGGATCTGGAACCGGCCGTGTATGTCCGAGAGGGCAGCGAGCTGATGGCTCAATTGCGCAATCAGCTAACCATGCTGCCCGAACTTCAGGAGTTGAGCCCGGAATGCAACATTGATGAAGCAGACGTTGGCGAGCCAGGTGTCTCGACGCCGGAAATGGAGACGAAGCTGAGGAAGATTCTGAAGTACCATCGCAAGATCTTTCTGGGCGATGGAAATGCTGCTCCGGCTCCTGCTCGAGGTGTAGTCTGTGATCTGGACGTTGGAAATGCGCGACCAGTAGCTCAGCGCGCCAGACAGATTGCCCCGCATTTGCTGGTCAAGGTCTACGAGTTGCTCAAGAAGCTCCTTGAAACGGGGCTGATTGAGCACTCTGAATCGGAGTGGGCTTCGCCGATTGTTATTGTGCTCAAGAAGAATGGGGTTGACATCAGGATGTGTATCGACTACCGCGTGGTGAATGAGTTTATCAAGCTGTCGCGGTACCCACTTGCTTTGATCGATGACCTTGATTGGATTTGAGTCGGCAATGTGGTTCATGAGTCTGGACATGGCTAGCGGCTTCTGGGCGGTATTGATGACTGAACGCGCCAAGCTGATCTCGGCATTTATTTGCCCGTTTGGACACTTTCAGTGGATTCGGATGCCATTTGGGCTCAAGAACGCCCCTCTCATCTACCAGGCTGTGATCAACAACTGCCTGTGGGGATTTGTGCGTCTGCCACCCGAGGAAGAAGCTCTCGTTGACCGTGATGTGCTGGATTTCCTGAAACTGGATGGGTATGATGCTGACCGCACATGCGTTCAAGACCCCAGAGCACCTGCGCTGAAGACTCTGAACGCAATCCATCTGGAGTCCCGGTTTTAACGGATAAGATGACGGCATTTCAGCGCAACATCCCAGCCCCTCGCAAATGGGTCCAGTGCTTGGACGCAGCTCTTACATCGATGACATTGCTCACGGCGCTCCGACTTGGGATCAGTTATGTGATGACTTGAACGCACTTTTGTTCAGATTGCGGTATTGGAACATCTCAGTGAGTCTTCCAAAGAGTGAATTTGGCAAGCTGACCATCCCATATTTGTCTCACGAAATCAGCGCTGAAGGCATCAGAGCCACGCCCAAGATTGCGAAGTCCGTTCAGGACCTGCCGTTCCCATCCACGCTCAAGGGAGTCCAGAGTTTCTTGGGAAGTTTGAATTATTACAACAAGTTCATCGAGGACCTCCCGTGGTGGCAGCTTCACTCTATGAGTTGACCGAGGAACAAGTGCGTTCAGGCAGAGACCTTGAACGAGCGAAACAAGCGTTTGAGATCCTGAAGCGCAAGATTGTCTCGACTCCGCTGTTACGTCATCCGGATCGCACGAAGCAGTTCGTCATCATTCCACACGCCAATCCCTGGGCTGCTTGTGCAGTTTTAGGCCAGATGCATGATGGAGTGATTCAGCCCGTGCGATTCACTGGACGCATATTGAACGAGTATGAGCTGCGCTACCACATTGCTGAGAAGGAAGTGTTGGCGATATTGAGGGTGCTCGAGCTGTTCAGACCACTCATCTATGGTTCAGCGTCGCCGGTGGTAATCTACACACGGTACTCAGTGCTGAAATGGTTGCTGAATTCGAATTCCATAGAAGGTCGATGCCTGAAATGGGGTTTGGAGCTGTCTAGGTGGTCACTGGAGATTCGTCGTGTTCAGCGAGACGAGGATGGTCTTGCCGCCATATTAGGGGCGGGTATCACCCCACGTGAACACTTGGACGCAGTTGTGGAAGAGTTGATTCCAGCCAAGGGACGCGTCAAGAAGCCACCTGCGGTCAGCATCGAGATGCTTGAAGCAGATTATCAAGGTGTAGTGCTCAGCTTTGACGGTGCGGCCAAGACCTCAACGCGTGTTGGAAGCTGCGGGTGTGTTCTCTGGCAGCTACCGGGCTGGGAAGTCTTAGACGCACGCGGGTTCATCCTAGAAGATGTAACTGTGAACGACGCTGAGTACCATGGACTGCTGAATGGGCTGAAAATGGCAGCTGAACGGGGAGTCGAAGATCTGGTCGCAGTTGGTGATTCAAGGATCGTGATTCAACAAGTTCAAGGTCTGATAAACTGCAACCAGCCCAACCTTCAACGCAGACTGGCTGAGTACGAAGTCATTCGCACGAAGTTCAAGACCGTGCAGCTGGTTCATGTCAAACGCCTTTTCAATCAGGCTGCCGATTACCTGACGTCGAAAACCTTAGCGTTGGGCAAGTCGTGGCGGGTTGAAGATGCAGAAGAACGCTTGCACCTACAACTCGTATCGAGTATAGCTGAACAGGTGATGAGACCCGCTGAAGTTCCGATTGAGGCACAGGTGCACACAAGGACTCTGAAAGCGGATCTGGAAGGGGTGCGTTCAGACTTTGCCACAGCCCCTGACACCTGCGGCCAAGGTTTTGGCTGTAATGACCCGTGCACGTTCAAGGAATGAGGCTGATTCGAGCGGACCTATGGGACCTGTGGAGTATCAGGCAGAACGATGGCGGCGTATCAAGGCTCACCAGGATGGGGACTCCTTCCTGATGCAGATCAATAAGTACCTGAAGGGAGAACTTGATCAATTTTCCCACGCTCAGGTCAAGAAGATTGCTAAGTACGCTGACCAGTACGTCCTGGATTCCAGAGAGATCCTGTATCGCCTGGACACAGCTACCCGAGGCCGCCCGAGAGACAAGGAGTCTGATTTGAGATTGGTCGTGCCGACAGATCTGCGTCCAGATGTCTTGCACTACGCGCATGAAGATGTTCAAGGCGGACATCAAGGCATAACTCGAACGTACGAAAAGCTGCGTTCAGAGTTTTACTGGCCGCGGATGTACGCTGATGTGGAGGTTTTTGTGAAGGAATGCACTGACTGCGCATCTGCCAAGGGACGCCCGCTGAACTCAGGACCTTCGCCCGGCAACATCGAGCCTAGCCGCCCGTTCGAAGTAGTGTCCATGGATTTCGTCACGCATTTGCCAAAGTCTGAGCGGGGAAACACGTTTCTGCTCCTGTTTCAGGATGCATTTTCAGGCTATGTGATGTGCAAACCGATGAGCTCAACGACTGCTCAGGATGTGGCCGAAGCATACGAGGAGCGTGTATTTCGACAGTTTGGCGCCAGTTCCAAGTTGCGTCATGATCAAGATCCAAGATTCATGAGCGAAGTATTTTCCCGATTCAGGGATTTGCTTGGCAGCAGACAGCGGGCGACCCTGGCATATCGCCCTCAAGCAAATGGCCAACAGGAGCGATCTGTCCAAACAGTAATTCGCAGTGTCCGAGCTTACGTTGCTGAATCGGACCAGAATGATTGGGATGAGCACGCTGAGCGACTGATGTTCGCGCTCAACACATCTTTTGACGCGACCAGGCTTGATACTCCATTCTACTTGGTCCATGGCTGGGACGCCCAAGGGACGCTGTCGGCGATGCTTGGGCCCAAACCATCGAGTGTGCCTGAACGCAGTGCCTATGAGTGGCGTCGCAAGATGCAACGAGATTACACCTACGCTCAAGCCTGTGCGGAGGACCTGCAGAAGAAAGCGAAGAGACTGCGTTCAGAGGCTCAAACCCTGAAATGGCAGGAATTGTCTGATCGCATCAAGGCCGGGTTCCAGGTTGGAGATGCTGTCTGGCTCTACATACCCAAGGTTCAGCCGGGTTTGAGCCGGAAACTGGCTCACATGTGGCACGGCCCATTCCGGATTGAGGAGATGCACGACAATTTCAGAGTCAAACTCAAAGTGAAAGACACCGGATATCGCGTGAACCCTTGGGTGCACGTTAGCCGCCTGAAACCGCGCGCCTTGTTCCCCAAACGCCCGACTGAAGAGATAGAAGTGTCCGAGGACGATGATTTTGACGCCGCCCTGCTGCCAGAGGATAGCTGGGAGCCTGATATTTCGAACGACGAGTATGAAGTGGAGAAGATTTTGGATCTGCGCTGGGTCAAGCGTACTCGGACTTCACGTCGCACCCGGGAGTACAAGGTCAAGTGGAAGGGATATGATGAGCCAGAATGGCTACCAGTCACACAGCTGAACTGTGGTGCCCTGTTGTATGAATTCAACCAGGAGCTAAGGCGCGAGCCCGCTTCCAGGCCATGCAAGCTGGGGATGACCACCCAGGCGTGTAGGGCTCGTTGAGCTCGCGTGCCCGATCGCAGATCGCTGAATGTGTGAAAGTGACTGAACCTGCCTCTGAAACTGACTGAAGCCTGAAACGACACTAAGTGACCCTGACCACGGACAAATGTCTGAACGCGGATTTGACTGAATGCAGATGACGGTAACGATGGATATTGTTGAGTGGAGATATGGAGATTGGATTGTGGAATTACTTGTGTTACGGAGAGAGAAGAGACCAAGTGGAGAGAAGCCAGCCTGCTGCGCGTTGATGTGACTTCGGCGGAGAAGTGCTGGAATGAGAACTGAGAGGCACGACTGAAAACCAGGTTCAAGCAAAAGATAGTTGAACGCAGGAAGAAGAAGAAGGTTGAATCAAGGAGGAGAACAGACAAGGAGAGATGAAGACATGTATTTCCGGGCTGAGATGGCTACGCTACAACGTGCAAATGGAGTAGAACTAGAGCTGCGCTCAAAGCCTGAAACGAAGAAGTGCGACCAGCGATTCATTGATCGCTCTCGCCCGTGTCACCTTCCTCGGCTCCCTCTTCCTCGATTTCCTCCTCTTCAACGTCCTCTTCTTCAACGTCTTCGTCCTCTTCGTCCTCGTCGCTGACCTCGCTCATCTCGTCTTCGTCTTCGTCTTCCTCATCGTCGGGCTCGTTGTCCAGACGGTCGGGGACGATCCAGTTGCGCGCGCGCTGAGGCAGAGGGATTGGATTGGAACGCAGATCAGCTGAAACGTACTTGGTGCGCTCAATCTCGTTGGGCGCAGTTGTCCAGAGGGTACGCGCCGGCTCACGCTCGTCCAACTCGATCAGCTGCTGAGAGAGGCTTGGCTTCGCCGTTTGAATCAACGACGCGAGGGTCTTCCCAGATCCAGTTGCAGATCCGCTGCGGGAGCGGCCAAACGCCAGGTTCTTGAAACAGCGTTTCAGGGAAGTCCTTGATCTTGCGCAGCTGCTTGAGATGGGTCTGGTATCGCCGAATCAGGAGTCCGTGCGACTGCGGCGAAGCTTGTAGAGTCTCCGAGAGGCGGCGTCACGCTCAAACTTGATCGTGACCCAGTGCAGCAAGTCCCACCAAGCCTGACAGAACTTCTCCATGAACTCGACGTGCTTCTTGAGACCACGCATGATGTCGGCGCTCAGCTGGGACGCATCATGGTAGTACAGCACCTTGGTGCGTTCAGCGAACATGACGTTCCAGGAGCTTCTTCTTGATCATCTTGCCCGCGAGTTCACCGGGAAGAGAGTCGAGTACAGCTCCATGCTCCAGCGTGCCTCGAGAAACTTCATGTCACACTTCTGTGGCGCGTAGTTCGGGAACCCGATGGTCTGAGGCTTACTCTTCTTCTGGTAGAAGCACATCTTGATTCCGGAGCACCTGTAGGAGGTGGTGGTTGCTGGATCGGGAGTTTCAACCACGCTCAACTGCTCCAGTGTCAGCTCCTCGAAAGGAATTCTTGCCAACTTGGTAGCCTTGCGTGGAGACTCCGTCAGCTGCTCAATGACCTTGGCTGTGAGCCTCGCCTTCTTGGCCGCAGATCCAGACTGTCCCCGCTTGGTCTTGGATTGATTCCGCGGCGAACGACGACGCGTAGAGTCCATGTCTTGGTCGGATGCACCTGATTCAAGCATGCTGAGCTTGCGCTTGGCTGTCCGAGACGACTGCGACGCTGGAACTGCACTCTTCGCGACCTTGGGCGCGGTGTCTGAATCACCCGGTCCAACGCTCCTGTGTCTTCGTACTCAGAATCCCCGCTGCTGCTGGAAGAGAAAGACTCAAGTCCCTCTTGAACTTGCTCCTCGTCCAGTGAGAACCACGGTTCAGGTTTCTCCCCCGGTCAAACATGCTTTCCAGCCGAACTTCAGCGCTGAGGTAGTACATCTCTGGAACGAAGCTTGACCAAGGAACCGCGTCCAGCCCGTCGCTCCGAATAATGCGGATCAGCATCTGGATCAGAGGCTCAGCATGGATGAGCGGATGAACAACGTGTTCCCGCTCACGAGCTCCTTCGCGTCCTCGTAAGTGAAGCCATTCCGCATCACATAACGCAAGTCAGGACGAAGCTTACGCCAGATCTGAGGCCCCGGGAGAGCCGCTCGCGCCTCATCCTCGGAACGAGCGAGTTCGGACGATGCTGGGAGAGCCAACTGTGAACTAGGGCGATGGTTGCTTGGACGCAGTTGGAGACCTTTCACAAATTCGTTCCAGGACATTGTCTTACGACTGCCCTTGGGCGCGGATTTCCCTTGACGCAGATTGCTTGGAACCGGGCTTGCTGGCCCCTGCCCTACTCCCAGTGAGATCAATCGTTTTCTTGAGCGGAGGGACAAGCTTGGACCCGGAGTCACCACCTGTAGCCTTCATGCGCTCCGCCACATAGTCGCCACAGTCACACTGAGGCTGATCGATGGCCACCACGTGGATGTTAGTCATCCAGCCAGCCGGAGGCGTGGTGCCGTCTGCGAAGTGGCCGAACAGCTCCTGAAGACGTTTCCAGTTCCCAGATACCGTGACCTGAGGTTCCCGATTCAAGAAGTCACTGAACGCCCATGCGCCTAAGGTCTTCTCTCGGATCTCTCGACGCAGTACCTCGCAGAGAGCCTCAGATGTTCGCAACTGGTCCTTCAGATCGGCAATCTCGTCTGCGTGGGCATTCAGTGCGTGCTGGTGGTCCTCTTGTTGGCGGGTGAAGCTTTCCTTAAACGTGGATTCGCCCTCAGCCTTGGCCGTGGTGACGCGATCGACCTCCCTCTTCCAATACGCCTCCATCGCAGCCCATTCCCGTTTGAGACCATCGTTGGCGTCCATCAGATGCAGCGTCCCTTGCAGGGACGTGATGCCGTCGCCTTGAGTTACCTGTTTCAGCTGACGGTACTTGTTCAAGAGCCGTTTCAGGAAAGACATGGTGTTGATGGTGCGCTCAGCGAGCCGCTCTGATCGGAAGGCGCTCAGTATCGAGGCGAACTCACGTTGTATGACCAGCGACCCCAGCATGCACGCAAGGTTGGGACCAGATGGAGGACTGGGTCGTGACCCAAGCATGGCTGAACGCACATCCGACCCGATGACTGATTCAAGGTCCTTGAAGTCTTGGTCAGAGAATGTCTCGAGTGTTTGGAGTACTTCGAGTCCGCCATACCCGTCGTGGAAGTGCGCCCCATTATGGATCGCATCTGCCGATGCAGGAATCCCCACGATCTGAAGCGGAGCCTCAGTAGCGAGAGAAGGCGGAGCCAGCCAACTTGCCGGACGCTGGGCGCTCTCGTCAATGAAGCTGAAGCTGGATGCAGGAACGAGCTTGGACGCAGAGAGGCCAGCGTACTCAGCGCCGGAGACGATCTGGTTTTCGCGCCACCCAGGCGCGAGAGATGAATGCTCAGCGGGAGTCTTGGTATCTGCGTTCAAGCTGGATGAAACTGCGCTCGCCGCTTGGCCCGTTGGGACCCGCGTTCAGATGACCGCCGCTCTCTTTGGCTTCTGCATCCACGATGGGGCCCTCCGCGACATCATCGCTGCCCACGTCGACGTGCTGCTCACCGCCCTGGTCATCAATGTCGGCATCCTTGTCCGTGGAGTGCCCTGGACCCTTGTTACTCGGAGAAGACGCCTTTGCCGGCGCCTCTTGCGAGTCCGACGCCTTGTCGACGTCCCCGATTGATTGGCGCGCTCCGGCGCGCCGCCCTCCGTGCGCGCCTCTGGTGCGTCATCCTTAGCCGGTGCCATGCTGCTGTGCCGCTCGTGCGACCGCGAGGTTGCCGTGTTGGTGCGTGTGTGTCGGTGCCGCACGTTTGGAGAAGATTTTGCAATGATACGGAACGCTGGAAGGGATTTCACAGTTGGAGACGAGTCTGGCCGCAGTTTTGACCGTTGCTGACTGAGCGGGACAGGGCGGAACAGCGTGCGAAAGTGTGGCAGTTGGTCAGCTGCCCGCACTTTAGAGCCGCGTTCAAGCTCAGCCTCGCCAGACTTCGGTCCAGCCATGATGTGCCAGCTCGGACGGAATTTCCTCTATGACAGACCATGACTGGAAGGGACGGTTGTGACGAGACTGAACGAGGTTTTGCCTCAACCGGTCATCACCTGCATACTGACCTGCCCGAATCCGCCATTTTGATTGGTCGAGACCGAACCCGGACCCGGCTGTACGCCGTGCGACAAGACCTGAGCTGGAATTCGGCTGTGTTCCGCGGAGCGAAGTGCACTCAAGCCTAGGATGGGCCCTTCAGGCCTGGAAGACTGCATTCAGATGAGAGACCCTGAACGCACTCGATCCGTCCAGGCCGCCCCGTCCTTAAGCGGGTTGACACATTGAGGCCGTCGAAAACGCCTGCACGAACGTATCGTGTACGGTGTCCCGCCTCGCCCAGGCCCTGAACGCACATGAATTTCGTGTACCCGGAGCTCAGCCACCCCAGTGAAGTCGCGTACACGGTGTCCAGACCGCTGGCCACCCGGAAGAAGTCCCGCCAAGTGCCCCACAACCAAGCGAAGAGTCGACCTGCCCTTGGCCGCAAGGCTTTGAGCACGGTTTCAGCCTTGGCCGCAAGTCGTTTTGGCTGCAGACCTTGAATGCTCTGCGTTCAGGCCTGCCGACTCTGAAACCCGGTTTCAAGGAATGCGGGCTCAAGGTCTCCCAAGAGCCAGTCATGCACATAGACACGGGCACATTGAAGCTGGGCAAGAATCCAGTGGAGCGAGTCTACGTCAACAGTTCCAGTGTACTCAAGTCAAGATATTCGCCAGACGCGTGGCGAAGAACACAGAAGAACACAGAGAGCGCTACGAGAAGAGATACCTTTACACAAAGCCTAGCGATAGTCTAGCAGATAACAATCAGAGAGTTCGTTTTACCCCCTACTGCGCAAGTCGCCGAGGAATCGGGTCCGCTGTCTTTAAGGACAAGGGCAGTGCGGAGCTCCCCACACACATTCAAGTCCAATTACGTGGGGATCAGTCTGCTCCGGCTGCTGAAGTGATCCACGTATTCCATTTCCCAGTTGGGCCCATTGCGTTGAGGTAAGGGTGGTGTCCCATTTCATGTTAAGAAGGACATCTCGGGTGGTTTAGCAGCAGTCACCCCCGGGAATAGTTTGATCGACTGCGTTTAGGACCGGATTGTATTTGGTTTGTATATTTCCCTCATCTGAGGGTGGTGCGCGTGTGAGAGTGCGTTCAAGGTTGACCAGTGCCTTGATCGCCGATTAGTTGACTGGTGTACGACCCACCGCCCGAGGGTCTTAAAGAATAAGTGGCGGCTGTGTGTTTGTGTATAACTCTGCATTTGTATTGGTTATCTGAAAGTGGTGTGTATTTCTGGGGTTCTAACTTGTGGTAGTAACCCTGGTCCTTCACCCGCTTCTGCGTTCAAGCCGTTCAGAGAAGTGCGTTCAGACAAGTGGACGTTGCGCTCAACGAACTCAAGGCTTGCAACCCCACAGACAACTCGCCTGGTGACCTATCCAGGCTCCCCAAAGACAAACGACACCGATAGGGATTCACAAGGTGCCACGCCACCCTGGCCGCAGTTTCTTAGGAAATCTGCGTTCAAGGTTTACCTTCCCAGAAAAGGCCGTTTCAGTCTTGCCTGACCCAAAACCCCCTTCTGGGCTACCGCTATACACCTGGGCGTAAAAGGTTTCACCGACCTCGTCACAGTGGTCTAAGGGGTTACGTTCAGGTCGTAATGTTTTCGAACGCGTGGGTTCAAATCCCACAGCTGACATATCCTTTTGCTGCAAACCGCAAGTCCACGCTGCGACGTCTCCTGCGCACGCTGCCGCACCTCTCTACCCCTGCATCGGCCTGCCGACTCGCCCAGCACCACCCTGCGCTACCATACCACTCAAACGACCCGTGACAAGTCTTGACAGATCGAGCCGCCGGTTACGCCTGACCTACACGCTGACCGTCGAGTGTCCGTCGTCGTTTGCCCTACCGCACACGATAGCTAGTCGAGTCGGCAATCCACCGCCCGCTTCTGCCCGTACTGTTGGCGCACTTGCGTGAGGCAGCACGTTGCCAAACCCGGACCTGGCTGGGACTCGAAGCTGGCCCGGCGATGCCGGCCACCCTGGTGGTGTTTTGGTGACGATGGTGGCGGTCTGTAACGTGGTTGTGAGGCATACGATCGTAGTCGGCAGACGTCCGGAGAGCGCGGAATGGCGAGCAAGACGAGCTAGGAGGCACTAAAGGCGGCAGAAGCTGCGAGTTTGCGCATCGAGTTTGATGGTCGGTTTCTGCCCGTGTGAGCCGGTGTGTGTGTGGGGTGCACGCAGGGGCAGCGTGTGTGGTGGCGTATGAGTGGGAGCCTGTGGTTTTACGCGTGTTTGCGTATTGCGTGTGTAGCGTGGGATATTGTTGTTTTTGGTTTCGTTGTTGGTTAACCCGTCAGTTTGCCCGAGTGGTCTAAGGGGTTACGTTCAGGTCGTAATGTTTTCGAACGCGTGGGTTCAAATCCCACAGCTGACATATCCTTTTGCTGCAAACCGCAAGTCCACGCTGCGACGTCTCCTGCGCACGCTGCCGCACCTC
The DNA here is from genome assembly GCA_024211575.1 of Phytophthora melonis. NCBI lineage: Eukaryota > Oomycota > Peronosporomycetes > Peronosporales > Peronosporaceae > Phytophthora > Phytophthora melonis. The sequence goes on along the minus strand of JAMXKT010000094.1, from coordinate 3,404,871 downwards.
TCTACCCCTGCATCGGCCTGCCGACTCGCCCAGCACCACCCTGCGCTACCATACCACTCAAACGACCCGTGACAAGTCTTGACAGATCGAGCCGCCGGTTACGCCTGACCTACACGCTGACCGTCGAGTGTCCGTCGTCGTTTGCCCTACCGCACACGATAGCTAGTCGAGTCGGCAATCCGCTGCCCGCTTCTGCCCGCTGTACTGTTGGCGCACTTGCGTGAGGCAGCACGTTGCCATACCCGGACCTGGCTGGGACTCGAAGCTGGCCCGGGCGATGCCGGCCACCCTGGTGGTGTTTTGGTGACGATGGTGGCGGTCTGTAACGTGGTTGTGAGGCATACGATCGTAGTCGGCAGACGTCCGGAGAGCGCGCAATGGCGAGCAAGACGAGCTAGGAGGCGCTAAAGGCGGCAGAAGCTGCGAGTTTGCGCATCGAGTTTGGTGGTCGGTTTCTGCCCGTGTGAGCCGGTGTGTGTGTGGGGTGCACGCAGGGGCAGCGTGTGTGGTGGCGTATGAGTGGGAGCCTGTGGTTTTACGCGTGTTTGCGTATTGCGTGTGTAGCGTGGGATATTGTTGTTTTTGGTTTCGTTGTTGGTTAACCCGTCAGTTTGCCCGGAGTGGTCTAAGGGGTTACGTTCAGGTCGTAATGTTTTCGAACGCGTGGGTTCAAATCCCACAGCTGACATATCCTTTGCTGCAAACCGCAAGTCCACGCTGCGACGTCTCCTGCGCACGCTGCCGCACCTCTCTACCCCTGCATCGGCCTGCCGACTCGCCCAGCACCACCCTGCGCTACCATACCACTCAAACGACCCGTGACAAGTCTTGACAGATCGAGCCGCCGGTTACGCCTGACCTACACGCTGACCGTCGAGTGTCCGTCGTCGTTTGCCCTACCGCACACGATAGCTAGTCGAGTCGGCAATCCGCTGCCCGCTTCTGCCCGTACTGTTGGCGCACTTGCGTGAGGCAGCACGTTGCCATACCCGGACCTGGCTGGGACTCGAAGCTGGCCTGGCGATGCCGGCCACCCTGGTGGTGTTTTGGTGACGATGGTGGCGGTCTGTAACGTGGTTGTGAGGCATACGATCGTAGTCGGCAGACGTCCGGAGAGCGCGCAATGGCGAGCAAGACGAGCTAGGAGGCGCTAAAGGCGGCAGAAGCTGCGAGTTTGCGCATCGAGTTTGGTGGTCGGTTTCTGCCCGTGTGAGCCGGTGTGTGTGGGGTGCACGCAGGGGCAGCGTGTGTGGTGGCGTATGAGTGGGAGCCTGTGGTTTTACGCGTGTTTGCGTATTGCGTGTGTAGCGTGGGATATTGTTGTTTTTGGTTTCGTTGTTGGTTAACCCGTCAGTTTGCCCGAGTGGTCTAAGGGGTTACGTTCAGGTCGTAATGTTTTCGAACGCGTGGGTTCAAATCCCACAGCTGACATATCCTTTTGCTGCAAACCGCAAGTCCACGCTGCGACGTCTCCTGCGCACGCTGCCGCACCTCTCTACCCCTGCATCGGCCTGCTGACTCGCCCAGCACCACCCTGCGCTACCATACCACTCAAACGACCCGTGACAAGTCTTGACAGATCGAGCCGCCGGTTACGCCTGACCTACACGCTGACCGTCGAGTGTCCGTCGTCGTTTGCCCTACCGCACACGATAGCTAGTCGAGTCGGCAATCCACTGCCCGCTTCTGCCCGTACTGTTGGCGCACTTGCGTGAGGCAGCACGTTGCCAAACCCGGACCTGGCTGGGACTCGAAGCTGGCCCGGGCGATGTCGGCCACCCTGGTGGTGTTTTGGTGACGATGGTGGCGGTCTGTAACGTGGTTGTGAGGCATACGATCGTAGTCGGCAGACGTCCGGAGAGCGCGGAATGGCGAGCAAGACGAGCTAGGAGGCACTAAAGGCGGCAGAAGCTGCGAGTTTGCGCATCGAGTTTGATGGTCGGTTTCTGCCCGTGTGAGCCGGTGTGTGTGTGGGGTGCACGCAGGGGCAGCGTGTGTGGTGGCGTATGAGTGGGAGCCTGTGGTTTTACGCGTGTTTGCGTATTGCGTGTGTAGCGTGGGATATTGTTGTTTTTGGTTTCGTTGTTGGTTAACCCGTCAGTTTGCCCGAGTGGTCTAAGGGGTTACGTTCAGGTCGTAATGTTTTCGAACGCGTGGGTTCAAATCCCACAGCTGACATATCCTTTTGCTGCAAACCGCAAGTCCACGCTGCGACGTCTCCTGCGCACGCTGCCGCACCTCTCTACCCCTGCATCGGCCTGCCGACTCGCCCAGCACCACCCTGCGCTACCATACCACTCAAACGACCCGTGACAAGTCTTGACAGATCGAGCCGCCGGTTACGCCTGACCTACACGCTGACCGTCGAGTGTCCGTCGTCGTTTGCCCTACCGCACACGATAGCTAGTCGAGTCGGCAATCCACCGCCCGCTTCTGCCCGTACTGTTGGCGCACTTGCGTGAGGCAGCACGTTGCCAAACCCGGACCTGGCTGGGACTCGAAGCTGGCCCGGGCGATGCCGGCCACCCTGGTGGTGTTTTGGTGACGATGGTGGCGGTCTGTAACGTGGTTGTGAGGCATACGATCGTAGTCGGCAGACGTCCGGAGAGCGCGGAATGGCGAGCAAGACGAGCTAGGAGGCGCTAAAGGCGGCAGAAGCTGCGAGTTTGCGCATCGAGTTTGATGGTCGGTTTCTGCCCGTGTGAGCCGGTGTGTGTGGGGTGCACGCAGGGGCAGCGTGTGTGGTGGCGTATGAGTGGGAGCCTGTGGTTTTACGCGTGTTTGCGTATTGCGTGTGTAGCGTGGGATATTGTTGTTTTTGGTTTCGTTGTTGGTTAACCCGTCAGTTTGCCCGAGTGGTCTAAGGGGTTACGTTCAGGTCGTAATGTTTTCGAACGCGTGGGTTCAAATCCCACAGCTGACATATCCTTTGCTGCAAACCGCAAGTCCACGCTGCGACGTCTCCTGCGCACGCTGCCGCACCTCTCTACCCCTGCATCGGCCTGCCGACTCGCCCAGCACCACCCTGCGCTACCATACCACTCAAACGACCCGTGACAAGTCTTGACAGATCGAGCCGCCGGTTACGCCTGACCTACACGCTGACCGTCGAGTGTCCGTCGTCGTTTGCCCTACCGCACACGATAGCTAGTCGAGTCGGCAATCCACTGCCCGCTTCTGCCCGTACTGTTGGCGCACTTGCGTGAGGCAGCACGTTGCCAAACCCGGACCTGGCTGGGACTCGAAGCTGGCCCGGGCGATGCCGGCCACCCTGGTGGTGTTTTGGTGACGATGGTGGCGGTCTGTAACGTGGTTGTGAGGCATACGATCGTAGTCGGCAGACGTCCGGAGAGCGCGGAATGGCGAGCAAGACGAGCTAGGAGGCACTAAAGGCGGCAGAAGCTGCGAGTTTGCGCATCGAGTTTGGTGGTCGGTTTCTGCCCGTGTGAGCCGGTGTGTGTGTGGGGTGCACGCAGGGGCAGCGTGTGTGGTGGCGTATGAGTGGGAGCCTGTGGTTTTACGCGTGTTTGCGTATTGCGTGTGTAGCGTTGTTGTTTTTGGTTTCGTTGTTGGTTAACCCGTCAGTTTGCCCGAGTGGTCTAAGGGGTTACGTTCAGGTCGTAATGTTTTCGAACGCGTGGGTTCAAATCCCACAGCTGACATATCCTTTTGCTGCAAACCGCAAGTCCACGCTGCGACGTCTCCTGCGCACGCTGCCGCACCTCTCTACCCCTGCATCGGCCTGCCGACTCGCCCAGCACCACCCTGCGCTACCATACCACTCAAACGACCCGTGACAAGTCTTGACAGATCGAGCCGCCGGTTACGCCTGACCTACACGCTGACCGTCGAGTGTCCGTCGTCGTTTGCCCTACCGCACACGATAGCTAGTCGAGTCGGCAATCCACTGCCCGCTTCTGCCCGTACTGTTGGCGCACTTGCGTGAGGCAGCACGTTGCCAAACCCGGACCTGGCTGGGACTCGAAGCTGGCCCGGGCGATGCCGGCCACCCTGGTGGTGTTTTGGTGACGATGGTGGCGGTCTGTAACGTGGTTGTGAGGCATACGATCGTAGTCGGCAGACGTCCGGAGAGCGCGGAATGGCGAGCAAGACGAGCTAGGAGGCACTAAAGGCGGCAGAAGCTGCGAGTTTGCGCATCGAGTTTGATGGTCGGTTTCTGCCCGTGTGAGCCGGTGTGTGTGGGGTGCACGCAGGGGCAGCGTGTGTGGTGGCGTATGAGTGGGAGCCTGTGGTTTTACGCGTGTTTGCGTATTGCGTGTGTAGCGTGGGATATTGTTGTTTTTGGTTTCGTTGTTGGTTAACCCGTCAGTTTGCCCGAGTGGTCTAAGGGGTTACGTTCAGGTCGTAATGTTTTCGAACGCGTGGGTTCAAATCCCACAGCTGACATATCCTTTGCTGCAAACCGCAAGTCCACGCTGCGACGTCTCCTGCGCACGCTGCCGCACCTCTCTACCCCTGCATCGGCCTGCCGACTCGCCCAGCACCACCCTGCGCTACCATCCCACTCACACGACCCGTGACAAGTCTTGACAGATCGAGCCGCCGGTTACGCCTGACCTACACGCTGACCGTCGAGTGTCCGTCGTCGTTTGCCCTACCGCACACGATAGCTAGTCGAGTCGGCAATCCGCTGCCCGCTTCTGCCCGTACTGTTGGCGCACTTGCGTGAGGCAGCACGTTGCCAAACCCGGACCTGGCTGGGACTCGAAGCTGGCCCGGGCGATGCCGGCCACCCTGGTGGTGTTTTGGTGACGATGGTGGCGGTCTGTAACGTGGTTGTGAGGCATACGATCGTAGTCGGCAGACGTCCGGAGAGCGCGGAATGGCGAGCAAGACGAGCTAGGAGGCGCTAAAGGCGGCAGAAGCTGCGAGTTTGCGCATCGAGTTTGATGGTCGGTTTCTGCCCGTGTGAGCCGGTGTGTGTGTGGGGTGCACGCAGGGGCAGCGTGTGTGGTGGCGTATGAGTGGGAGCCTGTGGTTTTACGCGTGTTTGCGTATTGCGTGTGTAGCGTGGGATATTGTTGTTTTGGTTTCGTTGTTGGTTAACCCGTCAGTTTGCCCGAGTGGTCTAAGGGGTTACGTTCAGGTCGTAATGTTTTCGAACGCGTGGGTTCAAATCCCACAGCTGACATATCCTTTGCTGCAAACCGCAAGTCCACGCTGCGACGTCTCCTGCGCACGCTGCCGCACCTCTCTACCCTGCATCGGCCTGCCGACTCGCCCAGCACCACCCTGCGCTACCATACCACTCAAACGACCCGTGACAAGTCTTGACAGATCGAGCCGCCGGTTACGCCTGACCTACACGCTGACCGTCGAGTGTCCGTCGTCGTTTGCCCTACCGCACACGATAGCTAGTCGAGTCGGCAATCCGCTGCCCGCTTCTGCCCGTACTGTTGGCGCACTTGCGTGAGGCAGCACGTTGCCAAACCCGGACCTGGCTGGGACTCGAAGCTGGCCCGGGCGATGCCGGCCACCCTGGTGGTGTTTTGGTGACGATGGTGGCGGTCTGTAACGTGGTTGTGAGGCATACGATCGTAGTCGGCAGACGTCCGGAGAGCGCGGAATGGCGAGCAAGACGAGCTAGGAGGCGCTAAAGGCGGCAGAAGCTGCGAGTTTGCGCATCGAGTTTGGTGGTCGGTTTCTGCCCGTGTGAGCCGGTGTGTGTGTGGGGGTGCACGCAGGGGCAGCGTGTGTGGTGGCGTATGAGTGGGAGCCTGTGGTTTTACGCGTGTTTGCGTATTGCGTGTGTAGCGTGGGATATTGTTGTTTTTGGTTTCGTTGTTGGTTAACCCGTCAGTTTGCCCGAGTGGTCTAAGGGGTTACGTTCAGGTCGTAATGTTTTCGAACGCGTGGGTTCAAATCCCACAGCTGACATATCCTTTGCTGCAAACCGCAAGTCCACGCTGCGACGTCTCCTGCGCACGCTGCCGCACCTCTCTACCCCTGCATCGGCCTGCCGACTCGCCCAGCACCACCCTGCGCTACCATACCACTCAAACGACCCGTGACAAGTCTTGACAGATCGAGCCGCCGGTTACGCCTGACCTACACGCTGACCGTCGAGTGTCCGTCGTCGTTTGCCCTACCGCACACGATAGCTAGTCGAGTCGGCAATCCGCTGCCCGCTTCTGCCCGTACTGTTGGCGCACTTGCGTGAGGCAGCACGTTGCCAAACCCGGACCTGGCTGGGACTCGAAGCTGGCCCGGGCGATGCCGGCCACCCTGGTGGTGTTTTGGTGACGAGGGTGGCGGTCTGTAACGTGGTTGTGAGGCATACGATCGTAGTCGGCAGACGTCCGGAGAGCGCGGAATGGCGAGCAAGACGAGCTAGGAGGCGCTAAAGGCGGCAGAAGCTGCGAGTTTGCGCATCGAGTTTGGTGGTCGGTTTCTGCCCGTGTGAGCCGGTGTGTGTGGGGTGCACGCAGGGGCAGCGTGTGTGGTGGCGTATGAGTGGGAGCCTGTGGTTTTACGCGTGTTTGCGTATTGCGTGTGTAGCGTGGGATATTGTTGTTTTTGGTTTCGTTGTTGGTTAACCCGTCAGTTTGCCCGAGTGGTCTAAGGGGTTACGTTCAGGTCGTAATGTTTTCGAACGCGTGGGTTCAAATCCCACAGCTGACATATCCTTTTGCTGCAAACCGCAAGTCCACGCTGCGACGTCTCCTGCGCACGCTGCCGCACCTCTCTACCCCTGCATCGGCCTGCCGACTCGCCCAGCACCACCCTGCGCTACCATACCACTCAAACGACCCGTGACAAGTCTTGACAGATCGAGCCGCCGGTTACGCCTGACCTACACGCTGACCGTCGAGTGTCCGTCGTCGTTTGCCCTACCGCACACGATAGCTAGTCGAGTCGGCAATCCGCTGCCCGCTTCTGCCCGTACTGTTGGCGCACTTGCGTGAGGCAGCACGTTGCCAAACCCGGACCTGGCTGGGACTCGAAGCTGGCCCGGGCGATGCCGGCCACCCTGGTGGTGTTTTGGGTGACGAGGGTGGCGGTCTGTAACGTGGTTGTGAGGCATACGATCGTAGTCGGCAGACGTCCGGAGAGCGCGGAATGGCGAGCAAGACGAGCTAGGAGGCGCTAAAGGCGGCAGAAGCTGCGAGTTTGCGCATCGAGTTTGGTGGTCGGTTTCTGCCCGTGTGAGCCGGTGTGTGTGTGGGGTGCACGCAGGGGCAGCGTGTGTGGTGGCGTATGCGTGGGAGCCTGTGGTTTTACGCGTGTTTGCGTATTGCGTGTGTAGCGTGAGATATTGTTGTTTTTGGTTTTGTTGTTGGTTAACCCGTCAGTTTGCCCGAGTGGTCTAAGGGGTTACGTTCAGGTCGTAATGTTTTCGAACGCGTGGGTTCAAATCCCACAGCTGACAAATCCTTTTGCTGCAAACCGCAAGTCCACGCTGCGACGTCTCCTGCGCACGCTGCCGCACCTCTCTACCCCTGCATCGGCCTGCCGACTCGCCCAGCACCACCCTGCGCTACCATACCACTCAAACGACCCGTGACAAGTCTTGACAGATCGAGCCGCCGGTTACGCCTGACCTACACGCTGACCGTCGAGTGTCCGTCGTCGTTTGCCCTACCGCACACGATAGCTAGTCGAGTCGGCAATCCGCTGCCCGCTTCTGCCCGTACTGTTGGCGCACTTGCGTGAGGCAGCACGTTGCCAAACCCGGACCTGGCTGGGACTCGAAGCTGGCCCGGGCGATGCCGGCCACCCTGGTGGTGTTTTTGGTGACGATGGTGGCGGTCTGTAACGTGGTTGTGAGGCATACGATCGTAGTCAGCAGACGTCCGGAGAGCGCGGAATGGCGAGCAAGACGAGCTAGGAGGCGCTAAAGGCGGCAGAAGCTGCGAGTTTGCGCATCGAGTTTGGTGGTCGGTTTCTGCCCGTGTGAGCCGGTGTGTGTGTGGGGTGCACGCAGGGGCAGCGTGTGTGGTGGCGTATGCGTGGGAGCCTGTGGTTTTACGCGTGTTTGCGTATTGCGTGTGTAGCGTGGAATATTGTTGTTTTCGGTTTTGTTGTTGGTTAACCCGTCAGTTTGCCCGAGTGGTCTAAGGGGTTACGTTCAGGTCGTAATGTTTTCGAACGCGTGGGTTCAAATCCCACAGCTGACATATCCTTTTGCTGCAAACCGCAAGTCCACGCTGCGACGTCTCCTGCGCACGCTGCCGCACCTCTCTACCCCTGCATCGGCCTGCCGACTCGCCCAGCACCACCCTGCGCTACCATACCACTCAAACGACCCGTGACAAGTCTTGACAGATCGAGCCGCCGGTTACGCCTGACCTACACGCTGACCGTCGAGTGTCCGTCGTCGTTTGCCCTACCGCACACGATAGCTAGTCGAGTCGGCAATCCGCTGCCCGCTTCTGCCCATACTGTTGGCGCACTTGCGTGAGGCAGCACGTTGCCAAACCCGGACCTGGCTGGGACTCGAAGCTGGCCCGGGCGATGCCGGCCACCCTGGTGGTGTTTTGGTGACGATGGTGGCGGTCTGTAACGTGGTTGTGAGGCATACGATCGTAGTCGGCAGACGTCCGGAGAGCGCGGAATGGCGAGCAAGACGAGCTAGGAGGCGCTAAAGGCGGCAGAAGCTGCGAGTTTGCGCATCGAGTTTGGTGGTCGGTTTCTGCCCGTGTGAGCCGGTGTGTGTGGGGTGCACGCAGGGGCAGCGTGTGTGGTGGCGTATGCGTGGGAGCCTGTGGTTTTACGCGTGTTTACGTATTGCGTGTGTAGCGTGGAATATTGTTGTTTTTGGTTTTGTTGTTGGTTAACCCGTCAGTTTGCCCGAGTGGTCTAAGGGGTTACGTTCAGGTCGTAATGTTTTCGAACGCGTGGGTTCAAATCCCACAGCTGACAAATCCTTTTGCTGCAAACCGCAAGTCCACGCTGCGACGTCTCCTGCGCACGCTGCCGCACCTCTCTACCCCTGCATCGGCCTGCCGACTCGCCCAGCACCACCCTGCGCTACCATACCACTCAAACGACCCGTGACAAGTCTTGACAGATCGAGCCGCCGGTTACGCCTGACCTACACGCTGACCGTCGAGTGTCCGTCGTCGTTTGCCCTACCGCACACGATAGCTAGTCGAGTCGGCAATCCGCTGCCCGCTTCTGCCCATACTGTTGGCGCACTTGCGTGAGGCAGCACGTTGCCAAACCCGGACCTGGCTGGGACTCGAAGCTGGCCCGGGCGATGCCGGTGACCCTGGTGGTGTTTTGGTGACGATGGTGGCGGTCTGTAACGTGGTTGTGAGGCATACGATCGTAGTCGGCAGACGTCCGGAGAGCGCGGAATGGCGAGCAAGACGAGCTAGGAGGCGCTAAAGGCGGCAGAAGCTGCGAGTTTGCGCATCGAGTTTGGTGGTCGGTTTCTGCCCGTGTGAGCCGGTGTGTGTGTGGGGTGCACGCAGGGGCAGCGTGTGTGGTGGCGTATGCGTGGGAGCCTGTGGTTTTACGCGTGTTTGCGTATTGCGTGTGTAGCGTGGAATATTGTTGTTTTCGGTTTTGTTGTTGGTTAACCCGTCAGTTTGCCCGAGTGGTCTAAGGGGTTACGTTCAGGTCGTAATGTTTTCGAACGCGTGGGTTCAAATCCCACAGCTGACATATCCTTTTGCTGCAAACCGCAAGTCCACGCTGCGACGTCTCCTGCGCACGCTGCCGCACCTCTCTACCCCTGCATCGGCCTGCCGACTCGCCCAGCACCACCCTGCGCTACCATACCACTCAAACGACCCGTGACAAGTCTTGACAGATCGAGCCGCCGGTTACGCCTGACCTACACGCTGACCGTCGAGTGTCCGTCGTCGTTTGCCCAAACGCACACCAAATCAAGTAGAGTCGGCAAACCGCTGCCCGCTTCAGCCCGGACAGTTGGCGCCCTTGCGTGAGGCAGCCCGTTTCCAAACCCGGACCTGGCAGGGACACGAAGCTGGCCTGGCGATGCCGGCCACCCTGGTGGTGTTTTGGTGACGAGGGTGGCGGTCTGTAACGTGGTTGTGAGGCATACGATCGTAGTCGGCAGACGTCCGGAGAGCGCGGAATGGCGAGCAAGACGAGCTAGGAGGCGCTAAAGGCGGCAGAAGCTGCGAGTTTGCGCATCGAGTTTGGTGGTCGGTTTCTGCCCGTGTGAGCCGGTGTGTGTGTGGGGTGCACGCAGGGGCAGCGTGTGTGGTGGCGTATGCGTGGGAGCCTGTGGTTTTACGCGTGTTTGCGTATTGCGTGTGTAGCGTGGAATATTGTTGTTTTCGGTTTTGTTGTTGGTTAACCCGTCAGTTTGCCCGAGTGGTCTAAGGGGTTACGTTCAGGTCGTAATGTTTTCGAACGCGTGGGTTCAAATCCCACAGCTGACAAATCCTTTTGCTGCAAACCGCAAGTCCACGCTGCGACGTCTCCTGCGCACGCTGCCGCACCTCTCTACCCCTGCATCGGCCTGCCGACTCGCCCAGTACCACCCTGCGCTACCATACCACTCAAACGACCCGTGACAAGTCTTGACAGATCGAGCCGCCGGTTACGCCTGACCTACACGCTGACCGTCGAGTGTCCGTCGTCGTTTGACCTACCGCACACGATAGCTAGTCGAGTCGGCAATCCGCTGCCCGCTTCTGCCCATACTGTTGGCGCACTTGCGTGAGGCAGCACGTTGCCAAACCCGGACCTGGCTGGGACTCGAAGCTGGCCCGGGCGATGCCGGCCACCCTGGTGGTGTTTTGGTGACGAGGGTGGCGGTCTGTAACGTGGTTGTGAGGCATACGATCGTAGTCGGCAGACGTCGGGAGAGCGCGGAATGGCGAGCAAGACGAGCTAGGAGGCGCTAAAGGCGGCAGAAGCTGCGAGTTTGCGCATCGAGTTTGGTGGTCGGTTTCTGCCCGTGTGAGCCGGTGTGTGTGGGGTGCACACAGGGGCAGCGTGTGTGGTGGCGTATGAGTGGGAGCCTGTGGTTTTACGCGTGTTTGCGTATTGCGTGTGTAGCGTGAGATATTGTTGTTTTCGGTTTTGTTGTTGGTTAACCCGTCAGTTTGCCCGAGTGGTCTAAGGGGTTACGTTCAGGTCGTAATGTTTTCGAACGCGTGGGTTCAAATCCCACAGCTGACATATCCTTTTGCTGCAAACCGCAAGTCCACGCTGCGACGTCTCCTGCGCACGCTGCCGCACCTCTCTACCCCTGCATCGGCCTGCCGACTCGCCCAGCACCACCCTGCGCTACCATACCACTCAAACGACCCGTGACAAGTCTTGACAGATCGAGCCGCCGGTTACGCCTGACCTACACGCTGACCGTCGAGTGTCCGTCGTCGTTTGCCCTACCGCACACGATAGCTAGTCGAGTCGGCAATCCGCTGCCCGCTTCTGCCCGTACTGTTGGCGCACTTGCGTGAGGCAGCACGTTGCCAAACCCGGACCTGGCTGGGACTCGAAGCTGGCCCGGGCGATGCCGGCCACCCTGGTGGTGTTTTGGTGACGAGGGTGGCGGTCTGTAACGTGGTTGTGAGGCATACGATCGTAGTCGGCAGACGTCCGGAGAGCGCGGAATGGCGAGCAAGACGAGCTAGGAGGCGCTAAAGGCGGCAGAAGCTGCGAGTTTGCGCATCGAGTTTGGTGGTCGGTTTCTGCCCGTGTGAGCCGGTGTGTGTGGGGTGCACGCAGGGGCAGCGTGTGTGGTGGCGTATGCGTGGGAGCCTGTGGTTTTACGCGTGTTTGCGTATTGCGTGTGTAGCGTGAGATATTGTTGTTTTCGGTTTTGTTGTTGGTTAACCGGTCAGTTTGCCCGAGTGGTCTAAGGGGTTACGTTCAGGTCGTAATGTTTTCGAACGCGTGGGTTCAAATCCCACAGCTGACAAATCCTTTTGCTGCAAACCGCAAGTCCACGCTGCGACGTCTCCTGCGCACGCTGCCGCACCTCTCTACCCCTGCATCGGCCTGCCGACTCGCCCAGCACCACCCTGCGCTACCATACCACTCAAACGACCCGTGACAAGTCTTGACAGATCGAGCCGCCGGTTACGCCTGACCTACACGCTGACCGTCGAGTGTCCGTCGTCGTTTGCCCTACCGCACACGATAGCTAGTCGAGTCGGCAATCCGCTGCCCGCTTCTGCCCATACTGTTGGCGCACTTGCGTGAGGCAGCACGTTGCCAAACCCGGACCTGGCTGGGACTCGAAGCTGGCCCGGGCGATGCCGGCCACCCTGGTGGTGTTTTGGTGACGAGGGTGGCGGTTGTAACGTGGTTGTGAGGCATACGATCGTAGTCGGCAGACGTCCGGAGAGCGCGGAATGGCGAGCAAGACGAGCTAGGAGGCGCTAAAGGCGGCAGAAGCTGCGAGTTTGCGCATCGAGTTTGGTGGTCGGTTTCTGCCCGTGTGAGCCGGTGTGTGTGTGGGGTGCACGCAGGGGCAGCGTGTGTGGTGGCGTATGCGTGGGAGCCTGTGGTTTTACGCGTGTTTGCGTATTGCGTGTGTAGCGTGGAATATTGTTGTTTTCGGTTTTGTTGTTGGTTAACCCGTCAGTTTGCCCGAGTGGTCTAAGGGGTTACGTTCAGGTCGTAATGTTTTCGAACGCGTGGGTTCAAATCCCACAGCTGACAAATCCTTTTGCTGCAAACCGCAAGTCCACGCTGCGACGTCTCCTGCGCACGCTGCCGCACCTCTCTACCCCTGCATCGGCCTGCCGACTCGCCCAGCACCACCCTGCGCTACCATACCACTCAAACGACCCGTGACAAGTCTTGACAGATCGAGCCGCCGGTTACGCCTGACCTACACGCTGACCGTCGAGTGTCCGTCGTCGTTTGCCCTACCGCACACGATAGCTAGTCGAGTCGGCAATCCGCTGCCCGCTTCTGCCCATACTGTTGGCGCACTTGCGTGAGGCAGCACGTTGCCAAACCCGGACCTGGCTGGGACTCGAAGCTGGCCCGGGCGATGCCGGCCACCCTGGTGGTGTTTTGGTGACGATGGTGGCGGTCTGTAACGTGGTTGTGAGGCATACGATCGTAGTCGGCAGACATCCGGAGAGCGCGGAAAGGCGAGCAAGACGAGCTAGGAGGCGCTCAAGGCGGCAGAAGCTGCGAGTTTGCGCATCGAGTTTGGTGGTCGGTTTCTGCCCGTGTGAGCCGGTGTGTGTGGGGTGCACGCTGGGGCAGCGTGTGTGGTGGCGTATGAGTGGGAGCCTGTGGTTTTACGCGTGTTTGCGTATTGCGTGTGTAGCGTGAGATATGTTGTTTTCGGTTTTGTTGTTGGTTAACCCGTCAGTTTGCCCGAGTGGTCTAAGGGGTTACGTTCAGGTCGTAATGTTTTCGAACGCGTGGGTTCAAATCCCACAGCTGACAAATCCTTTTGCTGCAAACCGCAAGTCCACGCTGCGACGTCTCCTGCGCACGCTGCCGCACCTCTCTACCCCTGCATCGGCCTGCCGACTCGCCAAGTACCACACTGCGCTACCATACAACCCACACGACCCGTGACAAGTCTTGACAGATCGAGCCGCCGGTTACGCCTGACCTACACGCTGACCGTCGAGTGTCCGTCGTCGTTTGCCCTACCGCACACGATAGCTAGTCGAGTCGGCAATCCGCTGCCCGCTTCTGCCCATACTGTTGGCGCACTTGCGTGAGGCAGCACGTTGCCAAACCCGGACCTGGCTGGGACTCGAAGCTGGCCCGGGCGATGCCGGCCACCCTGGTGGTGTTTTGGTGACGAGGGTGGCGGTCTGTAACGTGGTTGTGAGGCATACGATCGTAGTCGGCAGACGTCGGGAGAGCGCGGAATGGCGAGCAAGACGAGCTAGGAGGCGCTAAAGGCGGCAGAAGCTGCGAGTTTGCGCATCGAGTTTGGTGGTCGGTTTCTGCCCGTGTGAGCCGGTGTGTGTGTGGGGGTGCACGCAGGGGCAGCGTGTGTGGTGGCGTATGAGTGGGAGCCTGTGGTTTTACGCGTGTTTGCGTATTGCGTGTGTAGCGTGAGATATTGTTGTTTTCGGTTTCGTTGTTGGTTAACCCGTCAGTTTGCCCGAGTGGTCTAAGGGGTTACGTTCAGGTCGTAATGTTTTCGAACGCGTGGGTTCAAATCCCACAGCTGACATATCCTTTTGCTGCAAACCGCAAGTCCACGCTGCGACGTCTCCTGCGCACGCTGCCGCACCTCTCTACCCCTGCATCGGCCTGCCGACTCGCCCAGCACCACCCTGCGCTACCATACCACTCAAACGACCCGTGACAAGTCTTGACAGATCGAGCCGCCGGTTACGCCTGACCTACACGCTGACCGTCGAGTGTCCGTCGTCGTTTGCCCTACCGCACACGATAGCTAGTCGAGTCGGCAATCCGCTGCCCGCTTCTGCCCGTACTGTTGGCGCACTTGCGTGAGGCAGCACGTTGCCAAACCCGGACCTGGCTGGGACTCGAAGCTGGCCCGGGCGATGCCGGCTACCCTGGTGGTGTTTTGGTGACGAGGGTGGCGGTCTGTAACGTGGTTGTGAGGCATACGATCGTAGTCGGCAGACGTCGGGAGAGCGCGGAATGGCGAGCAAGACGAGCTAGGAGGCGCTAAAGGCGGCAGAAGCTGCGAGTTTGCGCATCGAGTTTGGTGGTCGGTTTCTGCCCGTGTGAGCCGGTGTGTGTGGGGTGCACGCAGGGGCAGCGTGTGTGGTGGCGTATGAGTGGGAGCCTGTGGTTTTACGCGTGTTTGCGTATTGCGTGTGTAGCGTGAGATATTGTTGTTTTCGGTTTCGTTGTTGGTTAACCCGTCAGTTTGCCCGAGTGGTCTAAGGGGTTACGTTCAGGTCGTAATGTTTTCGAACGCGTGGGTTCAAATCCCACAGCTGACATATCCTTTTGCTGCAAACCGCAAGTCCACGCTGCGACGTCTCCTGCGCACGCTGCCGCACCTCTCTACCCCTGCATCGGCCTGCCGACTCGCCCAGCACCACCCTGCGCTACCATACCACTCAAACGACCCGTGACAAGTCTTGACAGATCGAGCCGCCGGTTACGCCTGACCTACACGCTGACCGTCGAGTGTCCGTCGTCGTTTGCCCTACCGCACACGATAGCTAGTCGAGTCGGCAATCCGCTGCCCGCTTCTGCCCGTACTGTTGGCGCACTTGCGTGAGGCAGCACGTTGCCAAACCCGGACCTGGCTGGGACTCGAAGCTGGCCCGGGCGATGCCGGCCACCCTGGTGGTGTTTTGGTGACGAGGGTGGCGGTCTGTAACGTGGTTGTGAGGCATACGATCGTAGTCGGCAGACGTCCGGAGAGCGCGGAATGGCGAGCAAGACGAGCTAGGAGGCGCTAAAGGCGGCAGAAGCTGCGAGTTTGCGCATCGAGTTTGGTGGTCGGTTTCTGCCCGTGTGAGCCGGTGTGTGTGTGGGGTGCACGCAGGGGCAGCGTGTGTGGTGGCGTATGAGTGGGAGCCTGTGGTTTTACGCGTGTTTGCGTATTGCGCGTGTAGCGTGAGATATTGTTGTTTTCGGTTTTGTTGTTGGTTAACCCGTCAGTTTGCCCGAAGGGGTTACGTTCAGGTCGTAATGTTTTCGAACGCGTGGGTTCAAATCCCACAGCTGACAAATCCTTTTGCTGCAAACCGCAAGTCCACGCTGCGACGTCTCCTGCGCACGCTGCCGCACCTCTCTACCCCTGCATCGGCCTGCCGACTCGCCCAGCACCACCCTGCGCTACCATACCACTCAAACGACCCGTGACAAGTCTTGACAGATCGAGCCGCCGGTTACGCCTGACCTACACGCTGACCGTCGAGTGTCCGTCGTCGTTTGCCCTACCGCACACGATAGCTAGTCGAGTCGGCAATCCGCTGCCCGCTTCTGCCCGTACTGTTGGCGCACTTGCGTGAGGCAGCACGTTGCCAAACCCGGACCTGGCTGGGACTCGAAGCTGGCCCGGGCGATGCCGGCCACCCTGGTGGTGTTTTGGTGACGAGGGTGGCGGTCTGTAACGTGGTTGTGAGGCATACGATCGTAGTCGGCAGACGTCCGGAGAGCGCGGAATGGCGAGCAAGACGAGCTAGTAGGCGCTAAAGGCGCCAGAACCTGCGAGTTTGCGCAGCGAGTTTGGGGTTCGTTTTCTCCCCGAGTGAGCCGGTTTGTGTGTGGGGTGCACGCAGGGCAGCGTGTGTGGTGGCGTATGAGTGGGAGCCTGTGGTTTTACGCGTGTTTGCGTATTGCGTGTGTAGCGTGAGATATTGTTGTTTTCGGTTTCGTTGTTGGTTAACCCGTCAGTTTGCCCGAGTGGTCTAAGGGGTTACGTTCAGGTCGTAATGTTTTCGAACGCGTGGGTTCAAATCCCACAGCTGACATATCCTTTTGCTGCAAACCGCAAGTCCACGCTGCGACGTCTCCTGCGCACGCTGCCGCACCTCTCTACCCCTGCATCGGCCTGCCGACTCGCCCATCACCACCCTGCGCTACCATACCACTCAAACGACCCGTGACAAGTCTTGACAGATCGAGCCGCCGGTTACGCCTGACCTACACGCTGACCGTCGAGTGTCCGTCGTCGTTTGCCCTACCGCACACGATAGCTAGTCGAGTCGGCAATCCGCTGCCCGCTTCTGCCCGTACTGTTGGCGCACTTGCGTGAGGCAGCACGTTGCCAAACCCGGACCTGGCTGGGACTCGAAGCTGGCCCGGGCGATGCCGGCCACCCTGGTGGTGTTTTGGGTGACGAGGGTGGCGGTCTGTAACGTGGTTGTGAGGCATACGATCGTAGTCGGCAGACGTCCGGAGAGCGCGGAATGGCGAGCAAGACGAGCTAGGAGGCGCTAAAGGCGGCAGAAGCTGCGAGTTTGCGCATCGAGTTTGGTGGTCGGTTTCTGCCCGTGTGAGCCGGTGTGTGTGTGGGGTGCACGCAGGGGCAGCGTGTGTGGTGGCGTATGAGTGGGAGCCTGTGGTTTTACGCGTGTTTGCGTATTGCGTGTGTAGCGTGAGATATTGTTGTTTTCGGTTTCGTTGTTGGTTAACCCGTCAGTTTGCCCGAGTGGTCTAAGGGGTTACGTTCAGGTCGTAATGTTTTCGAACGCGTGGGTTCAAATCCCACAGCTGACATATCCTTTTGCTGCAAACCGCAAGTCCACGCTGCGACGTCTCCTGCGCACGCTGCCGCACCTCTCTACCCCTGCATCGGCCTGCCGACTCGCCCAGCACCACCCTGCGCTACCATACCACTCAAACGACCCGTGACAAGTCTTGACAGATCGAGCCGCCGGTTACGCCTGACCTACACGCTGACCGTCGAGTGTCCGTCGTCGTTTGCCCTACCGCACACGATAGCTAGTCGAGTCGGCAATCCGCTGCCCGCTTCTGCCCGTACTGTTGGCGCACTTGCGTGAGGCAGCACGTTGCCAAACCCGGACCTGGCTGGGACTCGAAGCTGGCCCGGCGATGCCGGCCACCCTGGTGGTGTTTTGGTGACGAGGGTGGCGGTCTGTAACGTGGTTGTGAGGCATACGATCGTAGTCGGCAGACGTCCGGAGAGCGCGGAATGGCGAGCAAGACGAGCTAGGAGGCGCTAAAGGCGGCAGAAGCTGCGAGTTTGCGCATCGAGTTTGGTGGTCGGTTTCTGCCCGTGTGAGCCGGTGTGTGTGGGGTGCACGCAGGGGCAGCGTGTGTGGTGGCGTATGAGTGGGAGCCTGTGGTTTTACGCGTGTTTGCGTATTGCGTGTGTAGCGTGAGATATTGTTGTTTTCGGTTTCGTTGTTGGTTAACCCGTCAGTTTGCCCGAGTGGTCTAAGGGGTTACGTTCAGGTCGTAATGTTTTCGAACGCGTGGGTTCAAATCCCACAGCTGACATATCCTTTTGCTGCAAACCGCAAGTCCACGCTGCGACGTCTCCTGCGCACGCTGCCGCACCTCTCTACCCCTGCATCGGCCTGCCGACTCGCCCAGTACCACCCTGCGCTACCATACCACTCAAACGACCCGTGACAAGTCTTGACAGATCGAGCCGCCGGTTACGCCTGACCTACACGCTGACCGTCGAGTGTCCGTCGTCGTTTGCCCTACCGCACACGATAGCTAGTCGAGTCGGCAATCCGCTGCCCGCTTCGGCCCGTACTGTTGGCGCACTTGCGTGAGGCAGCACGTTGCCAAACCCGGACCTGGCTGGGACTCGAAGCTGGCCCGGGCGATGCCGGCCACCCTGGTGGTGTTTTGGTGACGAGGGTGGCGGTCTGTAACGTGGTTGTGAGCATACGATCGTAGTCGGCAGACGTCCGGAGAGCGCGGAATGGCGAGCAAGACGAGCTAGGAGGCGCTAAAGGCGGCAGAAGCTGCGAGTTTGCGCATCGAGTTTGGTGGTCGGTTTCTGCCCGTGTGAGCCGGTGTGTGTGTGGGGTGCACGCAGGGGCAGCGTGTGTGGTGGCGTATGAGTGGGAGCCTGTGGTTTTACGCGTGTTTGCGTATTGCGTGTGTAGCGTGAGATATTGTTGTTTTCGGTTTCGTTGTTGGTTAACCCGTCAGTTTGCCCGAGTGGTCTAAGGTTACGTTCAGGTCGTAATGTTTTCGAACGCGTGGGTTCAAATCCCACAGCTGACATATCCTTTTGCTGCAAACCGCAAGTCCACGCTGCGACGTCTCCTGCGCACGCTGCCGCACCTCTCTACCCCTGCATCGGCCTGCCGACTCGCCCAGTACCACCCTGCGCTACCATACCACTCAAACGACCCGTGACAAGTCTTGACAGATCGAGCCGCCGGTTACGCCTGACCTACACGCTGACCGTCGAGTGTCCGTCGTCGTTTGCCCTACCGCACACGATAGCTAGTCGAGTCGGCAATCCGCTGCCCGCTTCTGCCCGTACTGTTGGCGCACTTGCGTGAGGCAGCACGTTGCCAAACCCGGACCTGGCTGGGACTCGAAGCTGGCCCGGGCGATGCCGGCCACCCTGGTGGTGTTTTGGTGACGAGGGTGGCGGTCTGTAACGTGGTTGTGAGGCATACGATCGTAGTCGGCAGACGTCCGGAGAGCGCGGAATGGCGAGCAAGACGAGCTAGGAGGCGCTAAAGGCGGCAGAAGCTGCGAGTTTGCGCATCGAGTTTGGTGGTCGGTTTCTGCCCGTGTGAGCCGGTGTGTGTGTGGGGTGCACGCAGGGGCAGCGTGTGTGGTGGCGTATGAGTGGGAGCCTGTGGTTTTACGCGTGTTTGCGTATTGCGTGTGTAGCGTGAGATATTGTTGTTTTCGGTTTCGTTGTTGGTTAACCCGTCAGTTTGCCCGAGTGGTCTAAGGGGTTACGTTCAGGTCGTAATGTTTTCGAACGCGTGGGTTCAAATCCCACAGCTGACATATCCTTTTGCTGCAAACCGCAAGTCCACGCTGCGACGTCTCCTGCGCACGCTGCCGCACCTCTCTACCCTGCATCGGCCTGCCGACTCGCCCAGCACCACCCTGCGCGACCATACCACTCAAACGACCCGTGACAAGTCTTGACAGATCGAGCCGCCGGTTACGCCTGACCTACACGCTGACTGTCGAGTGTCCGTCGTTGTTTGCCCTACCGCACACGATAGCTAGTCGAGTCGGCAATCCGCTGCCCGCTTCTGCCCGTACTGTTGGCGCACTTGCGTGAGGCAGCACGTTGCCAAACCCGGACCTGGCTGGGACTCGAAGCTGGCCCGGGCGATGCCGGCCACCCTGGTGGTGTTTTGGTGACGAGGGTGGCGGTCTGTAACGTGGTTGTGAGGCATACGATCGTAGTCGGCAGACGTCCGGAGAGCGCGGAATGGCGAGCAAGACGAGCTAGGAGGCGCTAAAGGCGGCAGAAGCTGCGAGTTTGCGCATCGAGTTTGGTGGTCGGTTTCTGCCCGTGTGAGCCGGTGTGTGTGTGGGGTGCACGCAGGGGCAGCGTGTGTGGTGGCGTATGAGTGGGAGCCTGTGGTTTTACGCGTGTTTGCGTATTGCGTGTGTAGCGTGAGATATTGTTGTTTTCGGTTTCGTTGTTGGTTAACCCGTCAGTTTTTGCCCGAGTGGTCTAAGGGGTTACGTTCAGGTCGTAATGTTTTCGAACGCGTGGGTTCAAATCCCACAGCTGACATATCCTTTTGCTGCAAACCGCAAGTCCACGCTGCGACGTCTCCTGCGCACGCTGCCGCACCTCTCTACCCCTGCATCGGCCTGCCGACTCGCCCAGCACCACCCTGCGCTACCATACCACTCAAACGACCCGTGACAAGTCTTGACAGATCGAGCCGCCGGTTACGCCTGACCTACACGCTGACCGTCGAGTGTCCGTCGTCGTTTGCCCTACCGCACACGATAGCTAGTCGAGTCGGCAATCCGCTGCCCGCTTCTGCCCGTACTGTTGGCGCACTTGCGTGAGGCAGCACGTTGCCAAACCCGGACCTGGCTGGGACTCGAAGCTGGCCCGGGCGATGCCGGCCACCCTGGTGGTGTTTTGGTGACGAGGGTGGCGGTCTGTAACGTGGTTGTGAGGCATACGATCGTAGTCGGCAGACGTCCGGAGAGCGCGGAATGGCGAGCAAGACGAGCTAGGAGGCGCTAAAGGCGGCAGAAGCTGCGAGTTTGCGCATCGAGTTTGGTGGTCGGTTTCTGCCCGTGTGAGCCGGTGTGTGTGTGGGGTGCACGCAGGGGCAGCGTGTGTGGTGGCGTATGCGTGGGAGCCTGTGGTTTTACGCGTGTTTACGTATTGCGTGTGTAGCGTGGAATATTGTTGTTTTTGGTTTTGTTGTTGGTTAACCCGTCAGTTTGCCCGGAGTGGTCTAAGGGGTTACGTTCAGGTCGTAATGTTTTCGAACGCGTGGGTTCAAATCCCACAGCTGACATATCCTTTGCTGCAAACCGCAAGTCCACGCTGCGACGTCTCCTGCGCACGCTGCCGCACCTCTCTACCCCTGCATCGGCCTGCCGACTCGCCCAGTACCACCCTGCGCTACCATACCACTCAAACGACCCGTGACAAGTCTTGACAGATCGAGCCGCCGGTTACGCCTGACCTACACGCTGACCGTCGAGTGTCCGTCGTCGTTTGCCCTACCGCACACGATAGCTAGTCGAGTCGGCAATCCGCTGCCCGCTTCTGCCCGTACTGTTGGCGCACTTGCGTGAGGCAGCACGTTGCCAAACCCGGACCTGGCTGGGACTCGAAGCTGGCCCGGGCGATGCCGGCCACCCTGGTGGTGTTTTGGTGACGATGGTGGCGGTCTGTAACGTGGTTGTGAGGCATACGATCGTAGTCGGCAGACGTCGGGAGAGCGCGGAATGGTGAGCAAGAGACACGGTCAACTCTTTCTTGACTGCGCCTTTTACAGAAGTGGCGGGCACATTTTCCATGACGAATACAGTAGATAACACGGAGGCATCTTGACTTGGCGCGGCAAATTCTTGAATGGCTCCGGTGGCCTCCACCCGCCACCCAGCGCGAGGGAAAGCTTATGTACTGGCCATGGTCGGGGTGGATACATCGACCTTTCTTTCTGCCGTTGGCACCCCAAGCCCTGTGCATTGTGTACCAAATTGGACCAATCGACCAGTTTATGGACTTTTCACATGCTTGATATCAAGCATGTGGGAACATATGGTCGCCATATGGTAATTTTCACATGCTGCTTATATCAAGCCTTAATGATGGGGGGGGGGGTAAAGTAGGAGCCGATGCTTGAAACCTACTCAGATGCTGACTGGGCGGGCGACACCAAGGACAGAAGAAACATCGCCGCAATTTTGATGAAAGTCTACGGCTAGCAAGTGCATTGGTCCAACAAGAAGCTGCGTTTCATCACGACGTCGAGCGCTGCAACTGTTGCTATCTGGATCGTCAAGCTGATAAGGGAACTTCTGGGAGCTCCTCACGCAGCTAAACGCACACAACAGACCTATTATCCAACGAGGGATGAACAACAAGTCGCCAGGGCAGCAATAGTCAATTGACGTCAAGTTCTATCACCTACGCGATCCATGACATGACGGATAAATAGGCATCAAGCACTGCTCGACGAGGGTAATGCCGGCGGGCACCCTGACAAAAGCACTACCAAGACCACGGTTTGACCAGCTGAAGCCGTTCGTCAATTTGTCCCACAAACCAGGATCCCGATTGTTGAGACTAGTGTCGGACCAGCGCCGAAGGGATGTGCCTGTCGGTCGGTAGAGCCGACGGCGATCCCATAGATGTGCTGATAGCACAGGTCGAGACATAATAATGTTAATTAAACTGGGTTGATTATACTTTAGAAAGTGTCTATGCAATCTACAGGCCTCTACCATTGATTGGTTGAGAGCCAATTCTGATTGTCGTCGAAACGTAGGCGATATCTCGCTCTTTGTATGCAGTCGTAGGAAAATTGGCGGTCTTTTCGTCAAAAATATTTATGGCAACTCGGCTGGACACTGCTATATTTTATGCACGACCTGAAAATGCCCAATGAATTGACTTTCGTAGCGAGCGATTCCTACGAGAAGACAGCGCATGTGATTGGTGTAATAATGCTGCCTATTAAATATCTAATCACCCACTAGAACAGTACTTATGTAGGCTACGGTCGCAATGCTACATGTAGGTAGCATTGGGCACGAGCGGCACCACCACCAGTAACAACTCTGCAGCCCCAATTTACTGCACCTATATAGCAAATATACTGGCATGGATCGGCAGTGCGGGAGCTTCCGTGCCCGATGGCAGCAGTAACGAGAAGTCTTAAAAGCAGCGTCAAGCGGCGGCAGTGAGGACACTAACAAGTGGTGAATACATCATGGCGGGGCCCGGTAGCCGAGCCGCAGCATAGCTGTACGGCGCCCAGCAGTGGCCACGGGTGCTTACTATAACGGCCATCCATTCAAGTACATACCATACAAGTAAGTGCAGCAGCACCAGTATATGTAGTTAGTAGTGCAGCTTCAGGGTCGCAGGTTGCACGCTTGCTGAAACTCGCAGAAAGCGTGGTATAAAAAATAACAATATTAAGAGTGTCCGCACTGGTAGTGCTAATTAGTGCAGATAAATACTTCAGTAGCATTAAGAAGAGTGGGCCTGCAGTGGAGGCTCTCCGCCAGCACAGTTTTAGAGTAATACAGGAGGAGGAGGTGGAGTCTTACCACCAGTGATGGCGCTGCTGTGATGGTGCTGCTGCTGGTGGGCCGCCAGCGGCATCGCGATGGGAGCCCCCCCCCCATGCGCAAGGTATGGCGGTACTGATTGCGGAGTTTGATGAGGCGTTGGCGATGGATTTCGCTTCGGTTGGAGAACTCATCGCTCGCGTGAAAGAGACACGCAACCGCATCAATAGGCAGTCGCGGAAAAATTTAAAGGGTGTGACTATGATCCCGTATCAGTATGCAGCGATCAAGGTGTTATCACTGTTCCCGAGCCAGTACTGGGGAAACCATGTGGATTACAGCAGTGACAGCTTCCACCTGGATAAGGTTGAGGCACTGCTACGCAATGTGTTCATGGATAAGAGCCGGAGCCAGATTGCGGATATGCAAGGCAAGTCCGTTCATGTGAACGATCTGGGTTGAACCCACCCAGAGAGATGCAAGAAGTGATATGTCAGTGTGTACCTAGGTTATAAGTTGTCTGGTCGAACTAGTTTGTGGGTTCACTAGGCGTGCATGTACATGTGGGGGCTGCTAAGGCAGTCTCCGAGAAGACGAGAGACAATGGTCAGTTTCCATTTTCTCCACAACCCGTCAAGTTGTTGGGACTTGCCGCCGCCGCGTGGCGGCAGTCGAGGAAGACAGATCAAAGTATACTTTAGTTCCTTTCGGAATTGACTGGGAACCATGTCGGAGGGAGACCAGTTCGTCGAGACGTTTCGGCGGCTAAGTCTTCGCGGGAGTCGGGTAGCAGTGGAGGCCGCCAGTGCGGCACCAACAGCCGAAGGGTCAGGTGGGGAGAGGCGGCGTCGTTCCTCAACACCAATCGTGCACCCTTTCGACAGTCGCCCGGATCAAGGCAGTGCCCCGCAGGCTTCTCCAGCCAAGAGTGACATAACCATGGAGGACGTGAGTAGTGACGCCGGGCAGATACTGAACGCACCGGCGTTGCCCAAGCCTCCACGCTACAAAGGCAGCTCAATGCAGGAACGGCGTGATTTTCTGCGAGCGTATCACACGTATTTTGCGGCGCTGAGTGCTTTTCAAACTGAGCACAATCACCCGTTCGTGCAACACGTCGGCTCATGTATTGACAGTGGGGGACATCATCGAGGGGTGTCGACCTCACCCACACACTATCATTATATTCGTCCTCACGACGAATAAATATAAAGAAGCAGCCCAAACACGGCTGGATGCGCATTGGTATTCGCGTCAAAAAATGTTTTACTGTGGAGATCGTTACTCGGAGTTGCCGCCAACGATGACATGAGTTGCCATCTGGTAATGACCTGTCAATGTTCACATAACTTCTTAATTGTATGTACACCAAATGGTGCAATCATTAATCTGAGCTTTGGAAGCTACTCAAAGTCTTCGATTCTACGATTATCTATGTTTTAATGTGATTGGGCGATAGATCAGACCAAGCTGAATCGATTGGTGCCTGACTTGTTTGAAAATGCTAACATTAAGTTGTTCAAAAAGGCAAAACACCCCTCGATGCTGTCCGGATCTGTGAACAAGGGAACAAGGAGATTATTGCGCGGTTCACATTTGCGAAGCATTGGCAGGACGTGACCGAGGACGAATGGGCTCAATATTTTCTCCAGGCCAAGCACACAGCATTTGAGGACTATGCAGCGCTGGACGTCGCTTTGCAGAAGCTGACTATGGACACCAAGTTGGCGGAGGCGGAATCGCGCATCAACAGGCTGCAGGCGAACATGTACAAGATTCTCGAGGACCACAACATGGTGGACATGATTTTTGATCGAGAGCAGAAGAAGTTGGTGAAATATTTGGTCGCCAGTCTTGAGCCTTTTAGCTTCAAGAAGGAGATCCAGCGTCGCATCGAGCAGGAGCAGAACAAGCGGTACAAATCGAATGTAATCGAGTTCTCTCGCTGGCTCACGGAATTACTGGCTTCTTTCATGGTTTGGGAGAAGTCTATCGTGCCGCAGGTTGACAGCAATAAGTCACGGCAGTCTGCGCCAGGAAAGCCCAGCAATTCTACGGTAACGGGTAATCAGCAGGGACAAGCTGCAGCGAGATCCGTCGTCGCAGGTAAATCGAATGCAGCTGCAACAGCAAACCCCAAGAAACCAAAGCGTCGTTGGCCGTGTTTGAAGTGTAAGTCAACAGAACACTTGGTGAAGAATTGCCCTCAAGTCCAACCTGGGGAGGCAAAACGTTTGGTGGAAGAATTTTGGGCTTCGCGGAAAACCACGTCGGCGTCGCCAAGCGAGGCACCGGTGCAGATGAAGCGACTAGTCTTGGAGACAGAACAGGCCGAGCCAGCGACAGCCAAGAGCGGACGCGACGATAGTACGGTGAACGCGACGGTGTTCGATATGACGGTGAAGGCGTCGTTGTTGGATTCCGGAGCAGATGCCTCAACCGAATTGCACAAGAGAGGTTGTTTCGTGCCAGTGATTAACCCTATTGAGGTAGGTGGTCCTAAAACCTTGCAATATGCTTGGTTTTACAAATTTAATCCAATCAAATTACCCCTCTATTCATTTTGACCTATTATATCACTTGCGTAAAACCAAGCATATTGCAAGGTTTTACAACAATAATTGCAATAATTATTGGTAAACCCCTGAAAAATGATATATTATGCTGCGGGGTGCGGCGCAAAACCAAGCATTTATGCATGTTTTACACTTTAGACTTTACGATGGGGACTTCAATATACAAAATGCAAGTATAATTTTGAACACTAAAGGGTTAAGCGGGAGAAACCACAAGAATTTGATCCGTTTGGGCCCGGTACTGTGAAACTTTACCAGCAAGCTCGATTTGAGAAGGTTGTTCTGCATACGTCGGCGGGGCCATTAGTTCTTCGGAACCTCGAGTGCTGGATTGATGAGTCGGATTCGACGTGGGCATTGACTGTGGGGCGATCGGTCATGGCGGCGCTAGGTTGTTCCACTGATGGATTATTAGTTTCGGCGCTGGAGAAGCAGCCGGAATATGTGCTTCCGTCGGGGAACGACGTCGCTGACACGCCGCTACTGCGGGCGCAGCAGCTGCGCTAGGTTGCCTGTTATGACGATCAACCTGGAGATACCGTTTCACATCCAGAGTGTTTTAGCCGGAGACCGGAACAAAACACGGTGCTAGTTCGTGAAAAACTGTTGAGCGCAATTGACGTTGCACAAAGTAAGGGGTTGCGGGTTCATGCTTTGGATATGCTGCGCGAGTCGTTGGAGAATCACAAGGCGGATTTTTGCGTGATGTTTGGATTACACCCGTTGGAAAATTGGACCTCCACCCGGATCCTCCCTTAGCTCTGAAATAAATTTCAGAGAATTTATACAGGAATTTTTTATGGGATATCACGTGTAGTGCATAGAAAGATCATGGCGTGCACGGCTAGGTCGACTGGAGAGTAAAAGCCCAGATATGAGACTCGCCAGTAGTGACACCGGAGCTATGATATGATTTGAGAGGGAAACGTGTCGATCAAGCTAAACATGCTGTGAGAAGGACGAAATCAGCATCGATTTGATTGGGATAATGAAAGAACCAGGTGCCACCATTTGGTGGTTCTTTTGTATGGAAGCTTGGAATGAAGTTGCTCGATCTAAAGGGCGAACGTCATCGTGAAAGCTAAGTTGGTAGAACTTGGGTGTCTCTGCAAGCTATGTGCGAAGTTAGAAGCTGTTGTTCGTGGTCAGTCTTCAGTAATCAAATTTTAGTCATCCTACCGGTAGGATTTGAAACCTACGGGTAGACGGAAAACGGGATAAAGATTAAGTTTAGTTTCATAATATGCCAACATACGATGGATACTTAAAGGCGTGTATTACACGCTCGGTGACACCGAATTAATCCAATAGAAGACATTGTAATCGGTTTTCACAATAATACGAAGACCTGACCAACTAGGGCTCCGCAAAGGCTGGGGTTTTGTATAAACTCTTTTTCTTTTTTTATTAGCCACGGTCATCCCCTGCGCTTGCTTCGCAGCCGCAGCATCTCCTGAAATTTGCCTTAAAACTGCAGATACATAATTTCAGCCGACTATGCTTCACAAACTTAAGAAGGCGAGCCTTGGCTGAGGTCTGTTTGCAGCTTGAAGAGAATGCATGCTATTGTACAGTCCACCTCCATCGTTCTCTTTACTTCACTTCAGCTCAATAAATGCACTGAATCATACCAGTGACATCGGTAGCACATCGGTTCAGGCTGCCCACGCATATAAGCCATTTAGAGGACCAAGTGCGGCACCGGAGTTGTACCGGTTCCATACAAATGTACCAGTTAGATGTCAAGAGAGGTCATATTTTGACTTGACGTACGACGAATACGAGAGCTATGCGGTGGCTGGGATAGCTAAAGAACTTTGTGTGAGATAAGTAAGGACTCTCCACCGCGGCCGCACCGCAAAAATTACAAGAAGCAAAGTCGGGCGTTGCAAGAAGAAGCGCCAAAATTTACTACTAAGTACAGCATTTGGTATATGTAAATCTACGTTACCCATACAGCGCAGTATCTGCTTAAATAACTTCGAGCCTATCACGAGTTGTACGTGTTCGTGGACCTTTAGTCTGTTGAACACCATCTTCTGCAAACGTTTTTTTCCTTTCACTTCAGCAATTTATTTCAGCAACTTAGCAAGGATTCACCGATGCCCTCTGGCAGTTTCCTGCTACATCCAGCTTGGGCCGGTTCGTTGCAACACATTCACGGTGCTTGTGTGCGAGGGTATTGAAGAAGTGAGGGATCATTTGATGGGTGTGCTCCGCTGCAAGCGCGACACTGGGTCTTCTTTACCCGTCAAATAATAGTTGAATTGGCTGTGCCGACGGTCTCACCGCGCGCGGCGACAACCTAGTAACGCTGAACGGACTGGTAGAGAGGTTCAGTGGTAAGTACAGCTCGCACACGACCGAACACTCGGAACTTTCAAGATCTTTTCCGAGATTAAGCTTGTCTCGGATTTTAGAGGTGGAGAGCTAAGACAGTAAAATTCAGTTACCGGGGCCAGTTTTCCGGCTTCAGTATTACTGGCTTCAGTTACCAAGGTACCACCTAATTAAACTGTGTTAGGCTGGCCACAGCATACCCTCCATACTGCTATCCCAGAATAATCCCATTTGGTCTGCGATAGCAGCACTAACGTTGCTTCCTATCCCAGTATTATTGCAATGCTGCAGAATGTAAAAATGAAAACAAAACTTGCAAAGAAAGGTAAAAATGCTACTAGCAAAATTGGAAAATGTCGTTGCTTTTTGTACTTGATAGTTCTAGTTTTTCGTTAACTTCTCTGTAAAAATATAATGGCATGCATTTATAATGACCATGATACTTGAATACTGTATGTTGCGACTTGTACAGAATATTGCGTTTTTGGCGGGTATTTGCTTGCGATCTGTGACAAGTGCGAAAGCTTAAATATCATGTTAGGATTTCTTTAAGTGCACCGGAAGTATGCAATGGAACTCTCCAAAACTAACACAAACGCTATCACAATCGCAATTTATGTGCCAATTATGTCCCAGTTTGCGTCGTGTTTGTTACAACCGATGTAACAGACCAAAACATCACATTTTAGTGCTAAATACATGGTTACACTCAGATGCCGACAAGCCGCGGTGCGGCCAGTCCGCTAAAACTAGGCAAAATTAACAACGCGTAACCTGCACGTACAATCAACCTTGGGTTGTAGTAAACACCCAGCCTCTTCCGCTGGCTCTGCTGTCCACGGCTTGGGCGCTGACAAAGAGCCTGAGAGCGCGGACGTGAACGCTCAGCATGAGTGGTAATTGGGAATTGTACTAAAAAATGGTACGCTGCATTTGCGCTCGACGCAGTTTGTGGAAACGTCAAATTCGTCTCTACAAATACAAATTACGACGAATTTGGGAGAAATACGCCATGTTTATGTGTGTGTGCCCGTATAAAATACTTCTCCAGCCCACTTCATAATGACAGTTGAGGTTTTTATGTGGTGCACATCTTTCAGGAAGCCGCGGTGATTGGACAAATCATGTTAAAGCGTGTTAATTAACACCATTTCGAAATAACACGGAGTAAAACCTCGTTTTGCTCAGCGTCTATCAGCGCTTTTTACGCCACGAAAACGTGCCCAACTGCTCGTATGTATCCAAAAAAGGCCACCTTCCAAATCCGGTGTAATATCGCTAAATATTGATAAAACTGCGCAATAAAACCTAAGGGCACCCTAAATGGACGACTTTGAAGGCGAATTATGAATAGAAACACAGGCGTTTCGGCTCATTAAAAAGCGGCGCGTACGCGCTGAAGTTAGGGCTTTTACATTCTACCTTCAGATTTACTAGATGATGTTTCGTTCACGATATTTTTTGCGAAAAACCGAAAGTGTCATTATGAAGTGGGCCGGAGAAGTATTGTCGTATTCGTATTGATATTATTTTTATATCAGCCAATGCTTGTAGTATTCGTTCTTCTTTGACGTCACCCCGTGGTTGACGTAGCTGGTCTGATTTCGAGAAACATAGATCCTATCTTTAGTGTAGGCTGTCAGCTACGCTCACTTGAGGCTCCTGCCAGAAACAGCCCAGCTCTAAACTTGCTGAATAGTGCCTCTTGTCCATACAATGGGCAGCGGTGATGACAGCTCGGAGACCTCTGCTCCCCGCCGGCGGCGGTTCTGGTGGACCCACCAAGTCGCCGCGGCCAACATGACCCACCTCGACGTTTTCTTCGGATCCCGCACGGGAACAGCGAAGGAGCTGGCATCTGGTCTCGCTACCAAGGCCTCGAAGCGTGGAGTCGTTGTATTGCTGAAGGAGATGAACGAGTTCGACCCGACGCACTTCGACGATGACGAACAGTACTACTCGCCTTCCCGCGCTACGGTCTTCGTGGTGTCGACCCATTACGCAGGTCCAGCACCTAATGCGGAGACTTTCGTGCAGTGGCTGCGTGCGGCTACCGACTCTACGAAAGGACCCACCGCAGACCCCATAGTGGCTTCTCCCGATGGAGATTCTTCTACCCCAATGACCGCCATCATGCCAGGAGGAGGACCAGCTACACGCTCCAACCGCATCAGCCCCATGTCTTCCCCCACAGCTGCAAGCTCGTCACACTTGAGCTTCTCGCAGTCATCACCGACACCAGCAGCTTCATCTCGCTCAAACTTACCGCACTCGTCCTATTCAGGCTTCAACCTCAATTGGCGGCATTTGTTCCGGAACAAGCGCAAAAAGTCCTTCGCTCGTCTCCAGTACGCGGTTTTCGGGGTCGGCAACTCCACGTATCTCACTTACAACGCCATGGGGAAGCTGATCGACGCGCGGCTGCACGCTCTGGGCGCGACGCGACTGTGTTCTCTAGGACTCGGTGACGTCTCGAACGACATTTCTGCTACGTTTGCCAAGTGGGAGGCTCAACTGCTTCAACAACTGGCACGGTACTCGACTGAACTTGGCGACAGTGTCCCTCCCCTGGCCTCGTCAGCCAAGAAAGTCGCCCCCCGACCTCTAATCAGTGCCGGAAGTGCTGCTCAATTGACCACCCCTCGAAGGTTCAGCATCTCTAGCGTGCCAGCAGGACCGACGCTCGCTACTCGATCCCAGGGGCGCCATCAGCAGCGCCGGGGTCCATTCTGAGGAGAAGCAGCAGCGCAACCGCCCGAAGCTCCGGACGACAAGGCGCGTCAATGCGCGAGTACTTTGAAGACCAACCAGTTGCGCCATTGACGCTAACGGTGTTGGATCTAGACGGCCGCCCCGTTCGATTGCGCTTTCGCTGCCGATTTCTGGCTAACGACCGCTCCGAAGAAGCTCGAAAGGCCAGTCTCCTACCAGAAATCTTCAGTCACACGGGGGTAGGTGGAATACGAGGCGGTGACAGTGCTCCTCAGTCGTGGTTCCGATTGAAATCGCTGTCTATATTTCCTCATTCGGGGGTTGAAGACTTCAAGCGCTTGGCGCTTCTCCGTCTGTCGATTGAAGACTCGACAGTCACCTTTGAGGCAGCGGATTCGTTCGGTTTCTTCCCCCCCAACGCTCCAGAAGTTGTCGATAGTATCGCTCGGTTGCTTGGGTTTGATCTGGATGCATACATTGAGATACTAGTGCAAAGCAAAGACCCCGACGCCTCAATGACTGCGCTCGTACAACAAGCAGGAGAGGCGCCCCCGTTCCCGCGTATTTGCACCGTCCGAACCTTACTACGAAATTTTCTCGAGTTGCGGACGGTATCGCGAGAATTTGTTCGACTGGCCTCAGGCTTCGTGACGGTCCCAAAGGAGCACGAACTGCTCGAGACGCTGTCGTCTACAGACGGAGCGGCTGCCTTTAGACGCCACTTTACGCTCGAGAAAGGCGGCGTGCTCAAACTACTGGAGCTGGCACCAAGCCTGCGCATTCCGTTCGAGGTGCTGATAAACATCACGCCTCTGATCAAACCTCGCTTCCACTTGATCGCCACATCCCCTCTCCAAAGCGCTGGAGAATTCGACATCGTCGTACCAGTAGGAGACTACGACGACGCCGACGGCCTCGTGGCGGCGAATTGGCAGTATTTATTCACAAGACCCATGTCCCACGAGCACCTCAAGGACACGAACATCTTCACGCCCGCGACGCCACTTCTGCGCGGCTTCTTCTCCGAGTCGGCCTTCTCTACGCCATCCGATCGCTCTGCGCCGATGCTTCTGATCGCTGAAGGAGTCGGCATCGTCCCGTTCCGAGCGCTGCTCATGCAGCGGCAGCTCCAGAACGAGACCGATCGATTTTCTTCCTTCTCGACGATTCTATCAAGGAAATCATCGCACCACCACACACAAGCCAAGAACCTGGTTCTTCTCGGATGCTCGAACCAAGATTCGCTGCTGTTCGAGTCCGAGCTGCAGGATCTGAAGAAGAGAGGCGTGGTTGAGCTGCGTGTTGCATTCCATGACGACGCCGACAAACCGCACGAGCTGGTCCAGAATCTGGTCGACCAGCATTGGCAGCAGATCAACTCGCTCATGGCCAGCTCCCCCGACTCCCGCTTGTACGTCTGCGGCACTGCGACCATGGTGAGGGAGGTCCACGACTTGGTGACGCTGCACTGCGAGCAAAGCGAGAACGACTGGTACAAAAATGCAACCCAGAGCGGGCGATACGTCCAAAGCGTCATTCCTTGACGTATGTACCAGCATTTTTCGACACCGGATGAATGATTCCATTGAACACAATATTATTATTTGATAACGGTGATCACTGAGAGGAGAGGAAAGTTAAGATCTTCTTGAGCGAGATCCGTTTGCTCGGGTTTACAGTCAGCATTCGAGACAGCAGGTCTACAACCCACGGCGACACCTTTGAAGCGATTCCCCAGGACTCGAAGACGATGGCGACGCCACACCGTTGGAATGCAAGGAATGACTCAACCTTTGGCGAAGCGAGCGGAACCAGAGGCGAGCCCGTGAGCAGGATGAACCACATGATGCCCAGCGACCAAATGTCCGCCTTCACCGGGTCGTACGTCTTGCCTGCCACCACCTCCGGCGCCATGTAGTACTCCTTGCCCACGCGGGCCTTGCAGCGCGTCGCGGCGTCCACCGACAGGCCGAAGTCCGAGATCTTGCACTCGCCGTCATGCAGCAGCACGTTCTCGAGCGACAGGTCTCGGTGCGCGATGCCGAGCACGCGGTGCAGGTAGTCGACGCCGTGGAAGATCTGCGTCATGACGTGGACGGAGCGTTGTTCGTCCATGACCCCGTTGAGCGTGTGCGAGGTGAGGTGCGTGTACAGGTCTCCGTCGTTGCAGAACTCGCCGACGAGGTAGAGGCACTGGTGCTCCTGGAAGTGGAAGTAGGAGGCCACGACGTTGCGGTGACCGCCGCTGGAGGCGAGCAGGTGGGCGACTCGGCACTCCTGGAGCGGGTCGTCGAGCACGCGGGTGGGTCCGTAGTGGTTCCGGACGTCGACGGCGCAGGGCAGTGACATGCACTTGACGGCGACGACGCGCGGGCTACCGAGTGGGTCTCTTGGTGGCAGGTTCGGGTGGTGCGGGGCAGAGTGGTGGAGCTCGCACTCCATGACTTCTCCGTAGAGCGCATCGCCGAGCTTCCGTCGGAATCGGAGGTACGAGGTGGACATGGCGAAGCGATCGTTGAGCAATGTTCACTAGAAGGAGCTGAATTGATTGTGAGCGACGAGTACGTCGGACCGTGACACGTTCTTGGAAAATAGTCGGATGGAGAATGCGATTTCGCAACTCGTCCTTTTTGATGGACACGGCAGGGGTTTCGATAGGCGCCAGTGGAAGCCTGGCATGAGCTGCGATATGAAGCGTTGTGCGGCTCTCCGTTTCCAGCTTACGGGCATACAGCACATCTTTCGTATTGCTGACATGTTAGCGATGCAGTGAGTGTAGCTGAGAAAGATCTCTGCTAGCTACTCGTCCCCAAGTCGGCTGGTATTCCAGCTGATCATGCCACATACTGATCGGTACCGAGTGTTTTTCGAGCCTTGGGCTACGAGAGTCTTGCCCTCGCCGGCACCAGAGTAGGGCTTGTAGTTGCGCGGCGCAGCGAAGTGCAGTAGATTGTAGACACACTGGAGTGCGATGTAGTTAGAGAATCCGAAAGTGAGCCGAGTTGTGTTGCATCGGGGAAGGCCGCGGCCAAAACCCCCTTACGGTTCTCAGTGACTACTTCGGCTCGCACCAGCGAGCGAAGGAGGACCAACGATGGCCATGATCCTTTCTCGGAGAACTCCGCAGAGTCTCTCCAGGACCTTTCCGTCTCCCTCATAGTCACAACCACTCACACCAGGTGCTCTTCATATTCATAAGTATCTAACTGGAATGACTACCTTCAACTTCCTCACCATTCACTACTTGCCTTCACAACGTTCGTTCGTTGAAGTCTCGTACTCCCACTTCATTTCTTGTTCGATACTTGATCAAATGCAGACATGCATCCATGCAGCACGCAATCACTCGCGTGTCAACTTGCCCTTTCCCTTCGAAGTCCGTAGGCTTAGGCCTCGAGCATCTCAAAGTCCTCATCTGCGTTCGACGCAACGCCAGCCTCCGTGTTAGCAACAGACTCAACCATCACCCACGCATCAGGAACGTCTTCCACGTTCAGTCGGCTCCGTTGACGCTCGAACTCAGCGGGGCCCAACGCCTTCGTGAACACGTCCGCGAAGTTGTCGGCGGTCGGCACGTACGTCACCTCCACCTCCTCCTCTTGGACATACTCGTTGATGAAGCGCGCATGCTTCGCCATGTGACGGACCCTCGAAGTGTTGCCATTGCTGGTCACTACTGCGATCGCACTCTGGTTGTCGCACCATAAAGGCACTTGCAAGTCCTTGCCACCAAAGCCCAGCTCAATGAGCAGCTCACGAGCCCACACCACCATCTTGCAGCACTCACAGCACGCCACGAGCTCAGATCCGCAAGTGTCTTCTGTCACACGTCGCTGACTGTGGCTCTTCCACATCCACATGTTGCCGTACAAACGCAGTAAGTAGCCCGTCACAGATCTGCTCGTCTCCGGGCACGACTGGTGGTCAGCGTCACAGTAGGCATCCAACATAGGAAGTTCAGGTGTCGCCCTGTACACCAGACCCATGCGCTTGGTAGCAAGCGCGTAGCGCACCACGCGCTGAGCAGCACGATAGTTCTCCACCGTATAAGCACCCATGTATCGGCCTAGCGTTCTCACTGCATTCGCAAGGTCTGGGCGGGTGCAGGCAACTAGATATTGGAGCGAGCCCACGATCTCCCTGTATGGCAAGTTTGGGTCGTTGATCTTGGACTCGTCCGTCTCGATCTTCAGCGTCTTCTCATGATGAAACTGGGGGGACCGCACAGGTCTCGCAGATGCCAATCCAAACTTTTCAGCGAGTCGTTCAATGTAGGCCGTCTGCGAGAAGCACAACATGCGACCTGGCATGTAGTTAACCTCCATTCCAAGAAGGTGGCGCACTCGTCCGAGGTTCTTCAGCTTGAACCGGCGCCCCAGTTCCATGATCACATCTCGGACCTCAGCAGCAGTTCCAGCCATCACGATGTCATCAACATAGACAGTAAGAAACATCGCATGTCCACTGCGGCGTCTCCAGTACACCCCTGCATCATACGTGCACTGCACGAAACCAAGTTCAACTAGAACCTTGTGCAGTGTGTCGTTCCAGATCTTCGAAGCCTGCTTCAATCCATAAAGCCCCTTACGCAGTCGACAGACACGATCCGTTCCGTCCTCATAGCCTTCCGGCTGCTCCATGTAGATGACAACGTCCACCAGGTCACCGTTGAGGAAAGCCGTGACGAAATCGACATGCGTGCACTCCAGTCCAAGGAACATCGCTATCAGCATGACAAGTCGAACAGACTCAATGCGAACGACAGGAGAGTAGGTGGCGAGATAGTCTATACCAAACTTCTGCATAAAGCCTCGTATCGCCAACCTTGCCTTCAATCTCTCGACTTCTCCCCGCTCGTTTCGTTTCGCGACTAAGACCCAAACAGAAGTAAGAATGTTCGGCTTGCGTCGCCCCTTCCTCGGTTTTGGCCGTGCCACCAGCTCCCATGTTCCGTTCGCAATCAGTGCTGCGTACTCCGCGTCCATCGCTGCGCTCCACCCGTCGGCATGCTCAGACGCCAGTGCTTCCGTCCTCGTCGTGGGGTTTAGAATGTCATTCACCACTCCGATCAACATGCACTGCATCAAAGTGAAAGTCATCAGCCACGTGCTCGGATTGAATTTGCTGTTCGGCCGACGTTGACGTCCCGATCGGCGCACAGTAGGAGTAGCTTGAGCACGAGGAGAATGACCGGTACTGGTCCTCGTGGGCGGTGCATTGCTCGCTGCATTCGACCCAATCTGCGCTCCAGAAGCGCATGCCACCGCTGGCGATGCTGATCCCAGTCCACTGACATCCACACTCCCACTGGTTCCGGCAATCTGCGAGCCCACATTTGCACTCGCATTTTCTGCTGCAGTCGCTGTCGTCCCCACTCGAGCTGTCGTTGCTCCACATGCTCCACCGTGGCTCTCGTCAGGCTCAAACTCCTCGATCGTTTCCCAGTCACTTTCATCGCTGCTGCTCATACTCACATCTTCATCCTGATCAAGACACTGTTTTTCTTCATCATCGAGCTCAGGAGTAGGTCGAACGTCGTCAACGACAGCAACTTGCTTCACAGGGAGGAGGACATACGGGATCTCAGTAGGCATTACTGTACGTTTTCCGTAGTATCGCTTGGCCATCAACTTCTCCACGAAATCACCCCCCACGGCTACATCTTCACGGAAATGAACTGATCGCTGCTGTATCATGTTGCCAGTCTCGAGATCAAGCAGGCGGTAACCCAATGTCGATTCTGCAATGCCGAGGAACACTGCAGGCTTGGCCCGCATTTCCAGCTTGTTGCTCTGCTTCACCTTCGGTACGTGGTAGTAGGCCACGCAACCACATACCTTCAAATTCTTCAGGTCCGGCTTGCGGTTCCAGAGCTTCTGCTGCGGCGTCATGTCTCCCAGCGCTTTCGTGACACTCAGGTTGTCGACATACACTACGTAGTGAAGGATCTCCCCCCACAAACACGCTGGTAGATTCGCTGCATCGCGGATCGCACGAACCTTGTTCAGTAGTTTGCCATTCAGCTTTTCCACTAAGCAATTCTCCTCTGGCGTGTAGGCGTTCGTGGTAAGCAAGCGAATTCCATGCTCGGAGAGGAACTCAGTCAATTTTGCGTTGAGGAACTCCCCGCCTTGGTCGGACGAGAACATCTTCACTTTGAAGTCCTTTTCCAGTTGACGCACCAGGGTCATCACGTTTCCAGCTGCCTCGCTTTTCTTCTGCAGTAGGAAGACCCATTTGAAGCGCGACGCCTCATCCTGCACCAATTGGAAGTACCTAGCACCTCCCGGGGTGGTGATGCCTACATAACAGACGTCCGACATCAATCGGGCACAGCATTCAGTAGCACGTTTGCCCTCTTGGCGCTTGAAAGCCATTCGCTTGGACTTGGCTCCCTCACAAGCGATGCACCTCAGCGGCGTCTTCTTGAAGGAGTCCAACGTAAGTCCGTCCATGCCGTCGGCCAGCCCTTCTTTCACCATCTTCTTCATGGCGGCTTCGTTCAGGTGTGCTAGCTTCAAGTGCCATCTCATCACGACATTGCTCTCCAAAGTCTCTACAGACTGAGCTGCCATCACCGAGAGCTTCAACACTGGACTTGCTATCATCCAGTAAAACCCATCGGCTCTCTTCTTGAACTCTAGACGGATGTCATTCTTGTCAAAGTACTTGCTACGCTGACGCTCATCATTTGTGTCGAAGTAAGACGGCTTCCAACCCGTCCGCTCAAGCAGTCTCTGGCTTATCAGGTTCGTCACTCCACCAGGTGCATAGCGGACTCCGTGCAGCTC
Source organism: Phytophthora melonis (assembly GCA_024211575.1). Classification (NCBI taxonomy): domain Eukaryota; phylum Oomycota; class Peronosporomycetes; order Peronosporales; family Peronosporaceae; genus Phytophthora; species Phytophthora melonis. The sequence goes on along the minus strand of JAMXKT010000094.1, from coordinate 3,367,409 downwards.
AAGGGTCTTTCCGTTCGCCACCTCCAACACAATCAGCCCCGATCGTTCGTTGGTGTCCAGCCCTCCTTGCCAGTCGATAGTCAACAACGGGTCTTTGACTAACTTGGTGAACGAGTTTGCATTGACGCACACATGCGCCCCGGCGCCTCCGTCCAACATCCAGTCATGCACCGGGTTCACGGTAGGCATATGATCGTCCTGCCCCCACGCCATGCGTATCGGTACGGGCTGGTTGTTGAAGTCACCGAGCTCTCCAGACCACACTAGCTTCAGTGGCGTCGCTCGCTTCCCCATACAGTCACTCGCATCGGATTCATTGCCCTTCTTCGTTTGGAGTGCCTTCCAGCCATAGCAGTCTGCACGAAGATGGCCTTTCTTCTTACAGAAGAAACACTTGCGAGTCTCGTCGTTCACCTTCATCCCACTTCCTCCTCTCTTCTTAAATCTCTTCTTGGGATTCAGTGGGGCCAGGCGCTGCGCCATCACCTTCGTCGCTAGTGCAGCTTGCTCTTTGACAGGTGCTTCAGCGGCGCAGGCCTTGTCAGTCTCATCTTCGCCCCGCAGGACGTTCACAACAGTAGCGAGATCAGGTGCTACGCCAGTGTTGTTCCGGTTGAACAGTCGAACTACATTGCGGTGGCTATCGACAACTCCTTGCAGCACAATATTCACCATGTCTGCATCCGAAATCACTGCGTTCATGTTTGCAAGTTGCCGGCGCATACCTTCGAGCCTATCCAGGTAAGCCTCCATGCCTTCACCAGGTTGGAACTTTGCAGCATACAAGTCACGTCGAAGTCGGATCTCACTGGCGTACGCGCGCTTCGTTTTGTCTTGTTCAAACGCAGTCCACATTTCGCGCGCAGTCGCCATCTTGCACACCTTCTTCGAGTCCTTCGGCAGCATGCCGAACAGCAACGCGTAGCGAGCGAATTGGTTGCGCTCCACCCACTGAGGGTCGGCCGGATTAGCCACGGCGTTGCCGGCGACAACATCCCAGCAGCCGTGCTGGACGAGGTAGCCCTCTACTTGGGCCTGGTACAGGTCGAAGCCTCCGTCTTCGGTGAACTTGGGCGGTTTCGACCCGCATACTCGCCGCGTAGTCGCTCCACCACCAGTTCCCCCAGTCGCCACTTGCTGCTGGTTCGGCTGCTGTTGGCCAGCTGGTTGCTGGCCTTGTTGTACTTGTTGACCCTGTTGTCCTTGCGGGCCTTGCTGTCCTTGCGGACCTTGTTGTCCTTGTTGACCTTGCTGCTGGCCACCAGAGTTCGCCTGCATCGTACCACCAGTCTTTGTCTGCACTTGGCGTCACCAGCGGCGTATCGACAATGCACGTCTCCCCAATCCAGCGTAGGACAATCCGCCACGTCCGCGTCAGTCGGCCCTCCACGTGTTTGGGCTCAGTAACCTACGAGAGTCTTGCCCTCGCCGGCACCAGAGTAGGGCTTGTAGTTGCGCGGCGCAGCGAAGTGCAGTAGATTGTAGACACACTGGAGTGCGATGTAGTTAGAGAATCCGAAAGTGAGCCGAGTTGTGTTGCATCGGGGAAGGCCGCGGCCAAAACCCCCTTACGGTTCTCAGTGACTACTTCGGCTCGCACCAGCGAGCGAAGGAGGACCAACGATGGCCATGATCCTTTCTCGGAGAACTCCGCAGAGTCTCTCCAGGACCTTTCCGTCTCCCTCATAGTCACAACCACTCACACCAGGTGCTCTTCATATTCATAAGTATCTAACTGGAATGACTACCTTCAACTTCCTCACCATTCACTACTTGCCTTCACAACGTTCGTTCGTTGAAGTCTCGTATGGGCTCCATACGTTGAGCAGTCGCCGCTCTTGTAGGTGGAGGCGGCGGCGTCAAAGCTAGGTGATCGGATTTCACTCGACGCTCTTTCTGCCGAGGCTTTGGTGGCGACAGCGTTGCTCGCTTATTCCTGTCAGTGTTTCGTCGATGACGCGGATCCGAACTGAGGCACACACGTTGGGGTTAGCACCGCTCGGGAATCCTCGGAAAACGAACTGACCAGTTGTACGGGGGATTACGATACGACTGAGCTCTGATCGATTGCAATACTCATGAGGCAGTGCGACAGACGCTCTTGGCCCCCTACGCTCGAGCTTCCCGACGAATGTCCTGAGCAGGTTGACCCAACCCGCAGCGACTACTGGTTTCTTGAACGACTCATTTGCTTAGACCGATTCAGTTGATTATCCTATTACGACTTTTCGGTCCGTTTCCAGTCAGGCCTGTGGCAACGCAGGCGAGACAGACGAGCTTACAACCTGCGACCTCTGCATCTCTACGGACACACGCGATGGATTCCGCCTACTTTTGTGTCTGCGGCGGACATGGGGCGAGATAACGACGATGGCTGCTATCATGCCTAACCGACTTGTGGCATGAAGATACTAATGCATCACACCGGCTATGTGAATGAATCGAGGTGATGCATTCGGGGATGAGCATCGGCTGCTCATATTGTAGCCCAAACTGTTGAGCGGACCAAGTAACACGCACAGGACACGAGTTAATCGTGTGATGTCGAATCAACAGCGGAGTCGGACAACTCGAGAACCTGCTACGTAACTAAGAAGAGGTATCTAGCTGGCACCAGAATCAAAGGGGGCATTTCGATTTCAACACGGCCTTGTCTGGACATGAATCGGGTACAGACCTGATCGATGATGCCGCGTGCTTGCCTCAACGCAGCCCGGAAAGTGGGCAGAGCTCGCGATGACAGACATGGTATTGTCCCCAGCGATAGAGAGCAGCTATTCAGTCGTAGCAGATACCCCACTTGATATAGGAAATGAATGAACCTTGAAACTGATCTTTGAGCGGATGGGGTGAATCGCGGGGAGTAGGGTCTGTCTGCACCGCTGATAAGCCCGACAGGCACACCATGGATACATCTCACCTTTTGATAGCACGAACGCCAGCATGGTAAGGCTCTCATGACCAAAGTATTATGAACACCCACATCAGACGAAGTAAGCGCAATCGTGTCCTCTATATCCAGATTCCTCTCTTTCCAATGCTGTGGACGATGTTTTTCGTGCTCCTTGTTACCGCAACTTCCTATACTTTGCGAGCGCCTGTCGTACCAACTTGGCCGAAACCTGCGCAAGCAATAGCTTGCTTAGGGCCTGCCTAGCTCACAGGCTCGACACAGGCCAGTGTGTAGCTGGACTCCGGAAGATTACTATCAAACACCAGGAGATTACAATTCGTAAAGCATTTTGCTTGCTGAGGTGGCAACAGCGCTACGCTGCGCGGGATTGAGAAAGAGGTGGCATCTCGTGCGAGAGGCAAGCGGCTCCCTGTTAGTGTCATTCATTAATCTCTCGAAGGTATGCTGCGCACTAGCACACGGCTGTGTGATGGTCGAATTCAACGGAGCTGATCCATCTTGGGGTCGACTATTAGATCCGCTTGCAGGATGAACTGGTCGGCGCTCTTGTGGTTCGGCTTCCGATTGGAGGATTAAGTTGAAGTGAGCACTATATTGCGAATCGTGATTTCTGTACTTCCATTGACAGCCGAACCGTAGGAAGTGGCCACTGTTCACGGGACCCAGCCGTGCTTTTGCATCGCACCCTACAGAATGGACAGACTGCACCCTCCAAATACGGCAGCTAACACTATTTCGCCAACCACGACGAGTAACGCATCGGATATCAAACGTCAGTTCCCTCTCCCAACCCAAGCAATCTGGGCACAGAAACTCCAGCGCTCATGCCGCTACAGCCCTCGCTTGCTCATTTCTGTCAACTAGCAGAGCAAGAAGGTGCAGACATCCGCAGAAAAGTTGCTGAACTCGAAGAGCTCAGACGCGGAACTAGGAGCACATTATTACAGGTACAAGATGACGATTTTGGTCTACTCCAAGATCCACCCTTACCGCCTACAAAGTAGCAAGCGTTAGTATTCACCGACTTGCTCAGCTACAACTATTAATAAGTCATCGGCACTACAGTAGTAGTAACTACTGAGTAGTTACAGATTTTAAAATAGGAAAATATACAGCCCATGCTTTTCGTCAGACGTGGTGAAATGAACTCAAATCCACCCCTCGGACGAGACGCGGGGGAGACGATCTCCCCGCACCCGAAACTCCCGGGGAGACGCACTTACTAGATACGATAGTGTACTGCGTCTCCCGTTTCGAGAGAGCCATTGGTCCATAACCTATCCAATAGAAGAGAACAAGCGTTTTAGCGTATTCTGTAGGGATTTCAAGCATTTTGCAGCCAGGTCTGTCGAAAGGCTGCTGAAAGGCAAAGTGCACCTCAGATTTAAGGCATTACTTTGACCAATTTCAGAAGGAGCTGACACAGCGCCTAAAGTAGGCAGCATCCTAAAAGGAGACGACGAGGAGAGATGGAGGTTTCGTCTCCTTCTCCAAACGCTTTTGAAGGGGGAGACGGTAATACCGGGAATACCGACTCCTCCTGGAAGGGGAGACGGTATATCGATAAAACTGTCTCCCCGCCCAAAGTCTCGTCCGAGGGGTGCTCAAATCTATCCGTAGCGTCCAAGAGAAACCGAAACCAACGGCATTTGAGAGGCACGAAGACCCGGCAAAGTTCACCCCTGTATCATTGTTGGCCATGATATTCCGTGCTCAACACTGGGTCAGTCTTCAGAGGTGCAGAGCGGCGTTTGACAGCCGAAGATCACATTAGCCCATTGGAATTGCATAGTGTGTGTAGGCCATGGCACCCGTCCCACAGGCCGAACATATTTGGCCATGCTTCACATTCAATATGTTTGGCCATGTTTTTGGGATTTTTTGCTTGCCCTTTACCTTAACCCCAAAATAATTATAATACATGGGCTGCACTTAAGTATTAATACCTTTTAAAAATTAAATTTAAGGATAGATTTGAAAGTGGCGCCATGCCATTTACGTCAATAAAAATACACCAAATAGCTTGGGTTAGCACGCTTGTCGAGTCTTCTTCAGACACGGGTGCTCGAAGATTTCTTCAAGAGAAATTCTGTCGCTAGGGGCAATGCTCAGCATCCTCGAGATGAGGTCCATGACTTCCGCCGACAGCTTGTCACACACCTTCCACGACTCAAAGACAGCCGAAACCCCACACTGAGCCAACGCCACGAACGCTTGGTTGCGCTCCGAGGCGATCGATACGAGCGGCGAGCCCGTGAGCAGGATGAACCACATGATGCCCAGCGACCAAATGTCCGCCTTCCACCGGGTCGTACGTCTTGCCTGCCACCACCTCCGGCGCCATGTAGTACTCCTTGCCCACGCGGGCCTTGCAGCGCGTCGCGGCGTCCACCGACAGGCCGAAGTCCGAGATCTTGCACTCGCCGTCATGCAGCAGCACGTTCTCGAGCGACAGGTCTCGGTGCGCGATGCCGAGCACGCGGTGCAGGTAGTCGACGCCGTGGAAGATCTGCGTCATGACGTGGACGGAGCGTTGTTCGTCCATGACCCCGTTGAGCGTGTGCGAGGTGAGGTGCGTGTACAGGTCTCCGTCGTTGCAGAACTCGCCGACGAGGTAGAGGCACTGGTGCTCCTGGAAGTGGAAGTAGGAGGCCACGACGTTGCGGTGACCGCCGCTGGAGGCGAGCAGGTGGGCGACTCGGCACTCCTGGAGCGGGTCGTCGAGCACGCGGGTGGGTCCGTAGTGGTTCCGGACGTCGACGGCGCAGGGCAGTGACATGCACTTGACGGCGACGACGCGCGGGCTACCGAGTGGGTCTCTTGGTGGCAGGTTCGGGTGGTGCGGGGCAGAGTGGTGGAGCTCGCACTCCATGACTTCTCCGTAGAGCGCATCGCCGAGCTTCCGTCGGAATCGGAGGTACGAGGTGGACATGGTCACAGGTTTTGTCGCAGGCTCTTGGACGGCGGCCACAGAATCGATTGTGAGCTGGGACGCGAACGTCACGCTACGGCGGACGTTGTGGAGCTAGTTGCGCGTATCTGGAGCCGTGTCGTGTTCAGCAGCAGGAAAGAGAGAGTGAAAGAAAAGCTCAGACGGTGCGCGCGCGCATGATTCAGGAGCTGCCACCACCAAGATCCGGCTTGAGAAAGAGTCCCCGGCTCCGACCACAGGCGCCGCAGGACGCGGTTGAATGGCAAATGTGTTTGCGCGCTGTGCCCGACACGCGCGTCCACTCGTCTGAAAGGTCAGCAGTTACGCCTTCCCGCGGGCGGCAGCGGACTGCAACCGCTCTCAATCTCTCTCTCTCTCTGCCAGAGCACCATCGCCCCAGCTAGCGGCTAACATCGTTCGTCTGCAGCTTCGGGTGTGGCCCCCACACTCAACCAAACAAGCGAGCAGGGCGCTGGTTGAGTGCATGCGCTGGCTTAATTCGTCTACAGCGGCGCGACTAGCAAAAATAGAACCTAAAAAATAGAACGAGGCAGCAAATGGCTACATTTTGCAGGAGCAGATCCAGCCGGCATGCTTGTAGTCGGAGGACTAGAGAATTGCAGCGTGTCCGAGCTGCGCCACTGGACTTTTCTGCACGATCGAAACGGTCGTCACCACCTAGTGCAAATAGTTGTGCGTTTGCACGGAGAGCGCGTGCCATCCAAACGCCCAGTCGAGGGAGGAAGAAATGGTCCATACTTGCATAACCCTAAAGCCTAAATTTGTACCAAGTGCGTGCCAAGCATGGACCAAGTGTTGATAAGACGCAAAAAACGTCTCACCAAACTTTAGTCCTTGGTCCGCCGTTGGTCCGCTGTATGACGATGATGAAAGGTTCGATTACCGATTTAGTGTCCTTCTCGATTTGGACAAATACTATGCACTGGTACTAGTTGTAGTAGCAAATGAAAAAAATAAAACTAATCTATCACTGTGCGGAACACCACTCCGGTGCGGTATGTAAGACGAAGTTGTACATGCCGTGTGCGAAAGTTGGCTGCATTCCTTTGGATGAACGCGCCTAAGTGCTTGGAATGCCGTAATTGTCTTAGAACACGTTCGCATTCTTTGCGAGTGCTGGGGTTTGAAATCCGTAGTATTCTGCGGTAGTGACAGCAAAACGATGAATGAATACTTGCAATTGCTGTGGGAATCGGGTCCGGTTCTCCGTCTTCGAAGCAGATATGGTTCCGTTCTGTCCACTGGTGGTGAAGTGTAGCGCAACGAATCACATTCCACAGGCCCATAATCGCGTCTTGATGACTCTGCCAGCGTGGGTTAACTCGTAACTGGTGAGGGAGAATTAGTGACGACCACGATAAGTTGCTTGTGAAGAAGATGCTCCAATCTTCCCACATGAGTTGCCACGTCCTTGTCGAATGCGAGCATTCCCAGAAGAGGTGCTTCGTAGTTTCAATTAATGTGCAATCTGGGTAGGGGCATTGCTGTACGTCGGGAATCTGCTGCATTAGAAACCAAAATCGCGATCGCACTGGAAGAAGACGAAGAGCAATCCGCATTTGAAGGTCGTCATACACTGGTAGCAGCAAGTGGCGGTGGTCCCTGCTGAATTGGGCGAATCGGTTTACATCTGCATGCGTTGTCCCGGTCAGATCACGGCGGATGGGATGAATTTCAGGATCCAACGGCGGGGGGTGAAGAAGTTGTTTTAGTGATGGCCGAGGGATTGATGGAAATAATCTGGTTTTAGCAGCTTGTCGGACGCCCACATTCGGAACAAAGCGCAAGTCGACAGTAATGCTGTTTGTGTCGACCAACAATTCTTTGATGCGCTCGAAAATTTGGGTGAGTCATTGTACAGGCCTTTTAGCCAACGCTTCTGTTGTTCTCGGGAGAACAACAGATCCACCGGGTCCAGAGCTTCCTCTATGGTCCGCTGTATGATACTAGTACATTTCTAGAGAAAACTACTGCAAACGTACGCGTGACCAGGCATGCCCTCCTCCTACTAAGCGGTCGAAGCGTCTTAAGTGCATGGCTGAATCCTCAATCACTGCCAGCTCTACATTCTGATGCTAACGCCGGCGACAAACATTTTGACCTCGCACGCTCTATCAAAGTGCAACTACTGACTCCGCTCTAAAGGTGTTTTTTGCTGCGATGGGATCAACCGACGCAAACAACATGCTACCAGTACTTAAAGGCGCTGGTAATAGACTATTGAAATCGTACTCTTTACATGGCTTTCTAGGCGTATTTCCTTGGTTCGGGGAAGGGCTTGGGCGTGATCTACAGTAGTTGCGTTCGCGGATACGCCCGACTCGCCACTCTGCACAGTCGGCGCGTGCATCTCTGCAGAGAGTGCCGTGCAATAACGAGTGAGGAGGTAAAGGGAGGCATCGCTGTCCGGGTCAAGTGAGTGGTTGCCAGCAGTCTGACGGAAAATTACAGTCGGCGGAGGCTGGAAGCGGGCGGTATAGTTTAGTACATTTTTGTCGGGCACATTAACCCCTCCAACCCGGATGCTGCATAATGCAGCATAGCCTTTCCACTTAAACTGAATATATTCAGTTTAAGCGATTTTTGACTTAAAATTTGTATGGGTGTCCTTTCCCCCGACACGAGGGTATACAAATTTCAAGATAAGCCTTTGTTTAGTTTCTGTACGCGTCTTTTTATTTTCATGTGGACAAGGACCAGTGTTTTTCATTTTTTGGAATATTGAATATGAGAGGCTGTTTGGGAAACTGCAACTGATCCGTATTACTTTTCGGCGGACAACCCAACGAGTGGACCCTGATTGACCGTCCCCCCGCTTTTTCAAAATCTCCCTCATTCAAGAATTTTCGCGGCCAAAGCTCAAGTCGTATGTGCTGGAAATGGTGCAAGCGCTCGGGAAGGTAGTGCGCGACTACGAGGTCACAGGCCGTGATCTCTCCTTCAAGTCGGTGTGGCGGGAGCTCAAGGGCAAGGGGTGGACGCGGAAGCCGCCTCCACGGCGCAGTCTCGACGACCGCTACTTCTACGTTCGACCAGGCGAGAGCTCAAGCGGGACGGAAGGCGTTCATTTCTTCCGAGGCGAGGAGGCAGTACTGGAATACTACGCAAATGGTATGTTTCAAAGGGCTTTGCTGTTATTGATGTTATTCTAAGTTATCGTTGCGTACTGTGTGTAGTGCTTCCGGAATGGCTCTCGTGCCCCAGCAGCAAGTGCACCGCCACCCACTCCTCCCCGCGCCGCTCCTGGTGACGCGCAACTTGCCGCTGCAGCTGAAGTCGTGCGCTTGAACTACCTCGCTGACATCGAAAGGGCCGAGGCGCGAGCCCAATCGGCCACGAACCCTGCAAGTCGAGTTCCTACTGTAGCTCAAGCTGCTGCAACTCGTGCTGCTGCAACTCAAGCCTCAACACAGTCGGATGTTCCTCGAGCTGAGACGCAAGATCGAGAGCGCGAGGTTGTTACAACTCCAACAACCCCACTGCTCGCACGCACTCGTCCAGCGAAGGGCAAACTACCAGCACGGCGCTCCCTCGTTCGGAGTGTTAGCCCGATGGCGAGTACGCCGCCTCGACCTCGCAGCCCAACAATACTGCTGGCAACGTCACCTCATGTCCAAGATTCAGATGCGTCCGTGTTCGATGACACACCGTCAGACGTCACCGAGATCCCCGACAACGAGCCTGTCGAGTCCGTGTACACACCCAGTGATCATGAACACGGTAAGCTGTCTCTAATACTGTCCCTTATGCTGCATTGTATACTGAATGTTATGATGAATACTATACTGAATATTATGGTGAATGTTATGTTGCATTCTGTTTTACTGCTGCTTTACTGTAGAGGACCACGGCGACGAAGAAGAAGAAGCCGAAGCTGGCGCACTCGGCAATGAGTTGCTGGCAGACAGCACGGACGCGTTGAATGTTGTGGCGGATGGAGATAGCGCGCCCCAGTTTGGCTCCATGGATTCTGGTGATGAAGCAGAGAAGGACGATGTCGATACTGGCGAGTACGGGTCAGACGAAGATGTGGACGCTTCTTGCGCCCCTGATGACGTTGTCGACGACCCCGAGCAGACCGAGCAAGAGATCGCAGCGGAGGTTCTCTTCGCGGAGAACTTTCTGTCGCAGTTTGGTGGGGAGGACGAAGTGCTGGCAGGTAACCTGAAGAACGATGTCTTGCGGGACATGAGTGCGACGGGTTGGGAGGATGTCGTTCAGCCTGACACCTACGACTATCTCATGACGCCTTACGAGCCTGTGAATGATGCCGGAAGCTACCCCGGTCTTCGCCAAGGTTACTCGGGGCCTACGGCTGAAGTGCTTCGAAGGGGCGACTCCCATCGCTCTATTCTTCTACTTCATGCCCGTCGTGCTGTGGCAGCACATTGCTGCCTGTTCGAACGAGTATCATCGTGAGATGCTTCCGCTTCGAGTGGACGAAGCCTATCGCCGCTATCGAGCCAAGCGACGTCTCAACGACAAGTTGCCGAAGAAATCACGGCGTGACATCCAACACGAAATGGAAGGTATGAAGCCCATCTTGCCCCATGAGCTGGGTCAGTTCGTTGGCCTGCTAATTGCCAGAGCTATTGCGCCGAACCGCGAGAAGCTGGCCAACCACTGGAAGACCACGGATGAGGGTGCTATCTCGCGTGGGTGCTTCGGGTCGGTGCTGCCACGAGATCGATTCATGGAGATCTCTCGTAATCTACACTTCAACCCCAACAGCGACCCCAGAGCTCAAACCGACCGCGCCTGGAAGATACGCAAGGTCGTCGAAGTTCTGCAGCGGACCTTTGCGCGTGGATACGTTGCTCCATCGCACTTGGCGTTTGATGAAGCAGTGCTGCCAAGTCGATCTTCGTTCAACAAGATGCGCGTCTACTTGAAGGACAAGCCCCACAAGTGGGGCACCAAGCTCTTCATGCTCTGCAGTGCAGTCACAGCCTACTGCATTCGGTACGGATTTTTGGTTGGTTGTGTCATTTCATTACATTGCATTATGCAGTTTAACCTTACAAATATGTCTTGTTTAAACTGAATATCGACAGCTTTGAGATCTACTGTGGCAAGAAGCAGCACGCGAGTGATGCGCACAAGACCGACATGAAGGCTGGGCCAGCGGCGGTCGTGCGAAATCTGCTGGAAGTGTTTGGACCAGACTCGAAGAAGCAGGGCATGAGGCTGGTCGTGGTTGACCGCTTCTATACATCCGTGGCCTTAGCGATTCAGCTCCTGCTCATGGGGTTCTACTGTGTCGGCACGATAATGACAAACCGACTCGGCTACTGCAAGGAGGTGATCGAAAAGAAGACGACGCGCCCGGCGGACATTGCGCGGGGCTCATTCAAGATTGCAATGTCCAAGCTGGTTCCAAACATGGCTGCCATCAGCTGGTGGGACTCGCGTCCTGTGCATTTCCTGTGCACCGGTGGCAGTCATGAGCTCGATCGTGTTGCACGGCAGGACGGCGCGACGCAGGTGGAGGTGCCTTGCCCCCGCGTTATCAAAGACTACCACGCCTTCATGGGGGGCGTGGATGTCCACGACCAGCTCCGCCTGCAGCGCTACTCACTGCAGCGAGCCCTCCGCTTCAAGAAGTACTACAAGTCGCTCGTCCTCGGCCTTATCGATTTGGCCATCGTGAATGGCTACATAGTTCACAAGGCATATCACAGGGACAAGTCGTCCCGCCCGCTCACGCATGTGAAGTACATGAAGAAGCTGCACTTGCAGCTGTGCAATCTGGACGCCACGGACATGTACGAGGACAACACGTTTGGCACGCAGCGCCGCCCGGAGACCCCCGCGTACGAACCCATTTCGACTGGCGGACGCCAGACGACCCCTCACACTGCGCGCCAAGTGGAAGAGTGGCGCAACGCAGATACCCAAGCGAAGAGGCGACAGCGTGCTTGTAAGGTGTGTTCGGTACTGCGTACGGGGACACAGCGAGCCTCGACGACTACGTACTTCTGCGGCGACTGTAATGACACCGGCCCAATCTTCCTCTGCATGCGAGCCCGTCGCAAAGTACGTGAAGTGGCGATGACTTGCTGGGATATTTGGCACAAGGAGTGGTCAAACGGAAAGCTGATTCCGGTTGACAACGCGAGAAACATTCGAGTGAGACGCAAGCCAAGATCGGCTCCACCGAGCACTCCATCGTCCCCTGGCACGCCAAGCACTCCTGCTTCAACCAAGCGGCGCAGAACTAGTCCATAGGCCGTAAGCTGAATATTAGGCTGTCCTTAAGCTGCATATATGCATCATTGATATGATTACTTGTTTTGCATTCGTAATGCACAGGATTGCGTGATGTTATTGCACATCTTGGCATGCATCATTCGTGCCTTTCTTTTATCTGCTAGACGTGTGTTCAAGCATATGCCTCTCACTGACTATTTCTTTCATTTGGGTTTTGTATTGAGCAAAAAATCGACCGATTCGTGTACACGTGATTGCGTTAGATGTAGAGGTGACACGCCATCTCTGAATAGGCAAGTTTGTATGGGAAGTTTGAAATTCTGAAATTTTGAAAAGGAGAATGCTGGGGTCTGCCGGTTCTGTTCGGAGAGTCAGATCTGTTGCCCTGTCCATTTCAACGCTAAGGTGCATAATGCAGCATGGGACAGCTACTCAAAGCCTCTACATGCAGTTTATATGCAAGTTAAGCGCATCTTTGTAACTGGACTGCTGCTAGCCACAGTTAGCCCTATCCCATCATATACAAAAGCTAAGTCTAATTAAGCTGAATACTGCATATGAAAAAACTTTTGAGGCTCCGGTTTGGGGGGGTTAAAAAAGCTGGGTACCAAAGCCGAACTATCCATGAACCAAACTCGTACCAATCACCCCTTTAGGCCATTTTTGGAGTCGAATGGTCCCGACCATACACAGGTTTTGCCAAAATATACAGAGCGGGAGTCCAGAACATACACGCAAAAGCAGTACAATAGACAGATGTCTTTGTAATCATGTACATGTAATCACACCGTGTCATGCAATTCCGCCAAGCGAATGAATTCCTCCTTGAGTCATACAGTCGTACACGTACAGGTTTATCAAGGATTCTTTCAGTTTGATGTCAGTTTGCATCGTAGATCATACAACTCCTGGAAAATTCTTTCTCAAAGTCAAAATGCATCAACAAACGTGCCCTTTTCAACAAGCACTTAGCATTACAGCACCAGAGTCCGAGATCTCCAAGGCACGAACATGCTCATCTGCAGAGCAACTCAGCCACAACCTACTGCTCTCCGACACTACCTTCGTGGACCCCCGAGCTTGGCTTCTGCGGGTCGCAGTGCAACAAAGGGGCGTTCATGGACGCAGCGTCAGAGGCAGAAGAAAGTGAGCAGGGCGGGGGAAGCGCCTTCGGTGCGGTGCGGGCACGATTGTAAAGGCGTTAATCCCGGGACGAAAGCATCAGAGTACACTGACCAGTGCGAGTGTAACTGAAGTTCCGCGTGAAGGTGAGCAAATTGTTTGTATAGTCTTTCAAACGCTGTGAAACAGCGGTGTCAAGTCTAATTTACACCTAGAGCTCCATGATTTGTATTCTGCAGTGGTATCAACCGGAAAGCTAACCGAAAGACCTGGGGCTCAGCGGGAAGATACTGCAGACGTCGGCTTAGTTTACGCAATAGTGGACCGGGAGCCCAAAGGCGTCGAGTTTTGGTATCGAGTCCAATGGCGCGATGAGCCTGATGGTTATCGTTGGCCTGATTCGTGGCTGCCTGGTAAGCGTCTAGTTGAAGATGGTTTCGAAAAGGCATGCGAAGTGGTTGATATGTGGAAGACGTCGGCGTACAAGTCGTTTTATGACTTTTGTCGTGTGAGTGGCCATGTCCATAATATCGGTGCTTCTCCAAAGGGGACATGTGCTGTGTTTTCGGTCGAAACCGCAGTCGCGCTGCTCGGAAACGAAGTGTGGGCGCCTCCAGGATGCTTTGAAGATTTTACGTGTTATTGCAAAGATCGGGGCCGGCCGTTGAAAACGGAGGGTTTATCTACTGGAGAATTGCGGTACTACATTAAGTTTTTGAATGGCCGCTGTACTGGAACGGCCGCATACCAGATCAGTATTCGCACGTTCGACCAGAACTTGCTTGAGGTGTAAATGGCAAGTCAGCGCCCACTCAATTGGTGAATTGTGATCTGTCCGATGGAGTGTACGCGTGTGCCGCCTACAGCTCTCTTCGAGTGACGCACTGTTTTACTATGCACGTTACGAGTGGAGATACATTCATTTACGACACTGACAACGTAGCAGTGCCAATGGCAGAGTATGATATGAGTGGATTGTAGGCATCGTCTTTTTGAGACGCATCGCACTACACCAAGCTCAACGTGACACCTGCCTACAGTGCTTGGTGGTTTCTTGATGGTAAGAAACACAGGAAGTTTTATTTGTGTTTTCGACTTGAGGTCTTATCACTAAAGTCTTTACGTCTTATATTATTCTTACCGCGTAGGTGGTTCTGATTTAATGCCCGCACATTTTGAGATATCAACTCTACGGAACCAACCTTAAGCACTCGGACACTGATGCGGGCTCACAACGCCGTGTGGGCATTTGCTGCTACGAATGGAAACGACTACGCACGTGGCTACGCTAGCAAGCGCCAAAGCCTGTCCGAAACTGAGCGCCGCGTTCGTGATACGACTTTTGCGTGGGTCTGGTGGGGCCCGTCTTCGAGACGCGTGGGATGCAATTGGCAAGGAGGAGCGGCAACGTCGAATGTTGACTACGCCGGATACCAGCTTTCCGAATGGCACAACTGGTTTCGGACGAGCGTAAGCACTACAGAGGGAAACGAAAGCAGAACCCGTCCCTGAGCGGCGTGAAAAAGATAAAGCGTGGTGAGTGCACGAATCCTGAGTCTAAAAACCATTCGACAAATGGACCTGAACCTTGGACAACCAGTACGGCAAGTAACTACGCAGCACACTGAACAAATTCCGGCTCAAGTAGCGTTGCACATTCAGACTCTACAACCCCCGCTGTTGAAATGGAGTTCCGCAACCATCGGCAGCGCTGGGGTCGCCAGTTCCAGAAAGTGTCCGAATCTCCGAACAAGCATCCTTTGCAAGACCAATCTGGTATACCTCCGTTTGCAGAGCTGCCGACGCCCGATTCCGTTTTTGATAGATTCGCGTTGCGAGCAGAATCGCCTACGGTACCGCATGCGCCGCTACCCCACCCGATCCAGCAACATATTGTCAAGGCTGAACGCGCCCGCAACAACTACCACACAGTACTGTGCAAGGAGCAGCGACTGCGTATCCATTCTTCGTACAACAGAGGCAGTTTGGCGGGCGTCATCACGGCTGCAGTCGCCGGTACACAGAGTGCCGTTGTTTTAGCAAGAGTGAAAGACAACCCGAAGACAGTGGATGATGTGTTTGCATCAATTGCGCTCAGGCTCGAAGACGTGCTTGGAACAATGGAAGGTGTCGCTCAGTTCGAGCCGGATCCAGACTACGAGCAACCCGATCTTAGCTTTTCAGAAGCAAAGAATTCGGCTTTGCGAAAAAGCAGTACGACGACAGCATCAGCATGCTACACAGGCTTTGCGCGGAGGCTGGAGTTGAGCAGCCCGCAGATGTAGTTCTTGGTACTTCCCATAGTAGATTTTTTGGGAGAGTCTAACCACCTCACTAGTAGGCTTCGCCTTGTAGTCAGACTTCACGGGGTCTAGCGGGTTGATAGTCTCGATAAAATCGCACAGTTTTAAAAGTAGCCGGCGCATGTGGTGGCGGCGTCTTTGTAGGAACGACTTCAAAGCTCCGTTCAGGTTTTCACAGGGATTGTTCGTACAGGCGAACCCACGTGGCGTGTGGTACGATTGCCATTGTGAATACCGGCCTTTGAGCCATTGGGCGTCAAAATAGTCGGCAAACGACGCGAGCTGAGCCTTTTGACGCCATTTCACGAGCTCTTGGTCGCGGATGGTCTCATATTCGTCCGTTGTGTTCGCGTAGTGCATATCTACAATAGACGCCATAACTTGCATCCTGTCCTTGATAGGAAGATGTTGAACGCGTTTCCGCACATTGTACAAAACGTGGAAGAAGCACATGAGTTATCTTCGCACCGGCAAATGCTGGTATAGACCCGAAAGCGCTGTATTGTGCATCCTCAGCATCTCCCATCACTGCGCTAACTTTAGCGTAGCGCCTCGACTTCTCGCACTAAGTCCACAAAGCTCCGAAAGCATTCTGTGTACTCGTGTACTGTTCTCCGGCTTACGACAAAGAATGCACCCACTTGGTACGCCCTCGACATGTCGGTAAAGCCGCACGTGATTACGGGATACCCAATGTCGCTAACCTTGAAAGTCGCATCGGCGTGAAATTGACAGTAAGTCCCGTTGGCTGTAAAGCGCAAACAGGCATCGATCATGGCCAATGACGAAATACCAACGATAAACGGATCTTCATCCGATCCGATACCGACGTAGCCGTATCCCTCTCGATCCAGCTTTGCTCCAAACACAAATGCCGTGTTGACGTCCATGCCACTGTGGTAACTGCGAAGACGGATAAGCTGTTGGATGGCGCTCCTAGAGTTCTTACTGCCTGATCACGTCGAATGCGCTTGAGAGCGTTGCGGACTTGTTTTAGAGTCGGTAGTACACGGGTCGGACCTGACGCCAATGTTTGCTGTCGCTTCCAATTCACCAGGATGAGGCGCGGAGGAATTCCAATCTCATCTTGCTGAGCAAAGAACAACTTCATGGCGGACGTAATACGCGCTGGGTGAGCTGAATCACAAGGCAGAACACCACGCCTGTGACCGTGCTCATTCACCCATACAGTCCACGAGTCTCGAGCAGTGCAAGTGAATACTTTCCAGATAACCTGGCACTTCCTGAGACTAGTACACGTTTTGCTTGTTCACTCCAGTCGGCGCTCTGTCTTTGTATGCCGAACACCACACACACGACAGTCATCAAAATCGCGCTTGAGAAACACAGCGGAACAGCACATCGATTCACTACATGAAAGTCCTCGTAGTTATCCTCTGAGCTTTGTATAGAAAGCTGTTGCCATGGCTCCATTTCCTGTTCTTCCGGTCGGCGAAGCAGAGGTCCGAGAGCCGAGCTTCGCAGCGGATGCAAGAAATGTTGTGGGTGGTTTCAGGAGAGTTTGGAATTCTATAGATAGTAGGCACAATATATCAAAGCAAAAGCATTCATCATGCAATTGATAGTAGCGCAGGATGTTTGATAAAACCTTTTCTGAATGCAATTCATTCGACCGGATGGTATATTCTGACCCTATCCAGTATGGTTTGTCCTTAATTTACATGAGGGGTATGGCGCGACCCCACCTGGTATGCTAGAACCTCAACTCTGTATGTTTTGGCCTAAAATGCTGTATATTCCGGCACCCTCCTCATTTTTGGAAGGCCACCACTACGTTCATAATGGACTAGGGACAGTACACATCCGGTGCGACCGAGCTGAGAGTTTATGACGCCTTGCTTCGGTATCGACGACTATTCCCCAATCTCCGCTCCGTCTCTCCTATTCCGCTATGCGATGAGGGCGGTAGTATCGACACCTGCAAGATACACACATTTGGGGCCGACACATGAGCATCCAGAGAGCTTGGCATCCCGGAAATCACTTTTCTTACCGTAATGCACCAGAGTGAGCGGCAGCGCAAACACAACCCAGGCGAACAGCAGACCTTGCAGCGTCATCGCTTCCGTTTCCAGCACGAAGGCCAGCTGGAAGAGCGGCGAGTACCCGAACCTTCGCTTCAGCAGGAAGAAGATGCCGACAAAGGAGCCAACCTCGAGAGAGCCGTACAGGACGAGCTGGATCAGCGTCGACCTCATCTTCTCAGCTGATAAATCGCGTGTATGGGGATAGTAAGCTGCAGTAGGCAACTGGAACAACCCAGCGAGGTAGACGGCGTAGAGCAATGGCAGCGTGCACTCGACGTATTCCGTTAGAATGACGTACTCGCAGTGGAAGAGCGCCTGCAGCCCCTCTTTAGCAGCCTCCTCGGAAGTTTTCAGTTCGCAGATTGGAGCCCCGAGGGGGGCGAGAGAGGCTCGCCGTAGATTGTCCACCAGAGAATGAGCGGACGCGTACAATCTCGTCTCTGAAGTCAGCGGCTTCTTACTCAGCGAGGGTGCTCGTGTTACTGCGCTGGAAGTATTGATACGGAACCTTTCTGCTGATATTCTGGAAGTTGGTCGGCTTTCAGGCATAACAGGAGTACGAGAAAGTTTAAGACTCGAATGAGCATGTTCCTGCACCGGGATCATAGCGCGCACTGGACCAGATTGTGTCGATGCAGCGGCAGCGTCCGCAGTGATCATTTTTTCTCCACTTTTTGTCGCCAATTCGGTCAGGAACAGCGTACTCTCGGTTGATACGGACAGCTTATACGGCGCATACACTCGAATCGCCTTGGACGGTCGAGTCTGCGATACCCGCGCCTCATCAAAAGTCGACCGCAGCATTGCCGGCATTCCGTCCAGGTAGTTGATGCCACTGGCCCGCTGTCGGTACTCGTGAATGGCGCTGGTGTGGTAGTAAATGGTTCGCAGCGCCAGCAGAATGTGGAAAGCGTCAGACGCCATGAGGAAAATGGTCGTGAGCACCGACTGCGCTGTCTGCATGCACACGGACACATAGATGACGTTGAAGACGTCGACGGTGAACACGATGAGACTCCCGACTCGCTCGTGTAGATGCGTTGAAACACGGGCAATCATCTGCTTGAGCAAAAACTTGATCGTGGGTAGCACCATCACAAATAAAGGCTGCTGGGACGCCGAGAGATGGACGAACACGGCGCTAAACAGAGGATAGACAGCAACTAGCGAGAGCTGAGCTGAAGATGCGGGGAAGTGAGCCAAGATCTGGCCCCGTAGCTTCACGTTGTTCCGTATAGCGCACACGCCAACACCCCCGACGAACATCCCATTGATAACGAGTTGGTACGGGAGCCCCATCACGACCAAGCCGAAAGGAATCGGGAATTTCCAGGTAGCTGCAAGTCCAAGAGATACGCCTGTGTAGAATAACGCCGCGGCAAATGCGATGATGGTAGTTCGTGCGTTTGAGATGAACCCAGCTTCAATCGCAGCCTTGAACTGGAACAACAGACCCAGCGAGACCACAAAGGAAGAGACAAGCATGCGAATCCACAGTGCCCAGTTGGCCTCCCACCCGTCAGCTGGATCAGCCAAAGGTATGCAGTCGATCAGAAAAATTGTGAGGAATGCTGGGATCGGATACAGGACGCAGACAGCGACGACACGGGCGAGTGAAGTGCGCTTGTGGTAGTCTCGGAACGCCAGCATGCGCTCGACGGAGTAGTGCTGTCTGTTCCCGATCTGACCGCGGTGCCAAGCCACTGCCAGCTTTCGGTACTTTTCCAAGAACACTTGCACGAGGCCCTGGCGCTTCGTAGTCGACGCTGGAGATACGTCTAAAGGCTGAATTTTTCGTCGACGGGCCATCGTGACACCCGGTTCTTCCGCATTGAGCACTGGAAGACGGCTGTAGGCAAATGCCTCGGTGAAGCTCTCATCGCGCTGCCTACATCAGTATTTATACCGCTGTCGTTGCTATTCGTAGCTTAAGTTAAGACAATATATTAACTACTTCTACTACGTAGTACTTCATTCGTTAAAGACGTGTATATATACCTTTGTTACCTACCAAACACATTATTTAAACGGGGCATCAAAATCTACACCTGCATAAAGAATGGAAACATTTTCAGTGAATAAAAACTCGCCCCCTCGTTCCCGACGTATTCAACTGCGTACCTCCATGGACCAGTGTGAGTTGTGCAATGAAGATAATCCAGATAAAAAGCAGACTTTGGAGCAGCACCACGTGCGTTTCAAGCACAAACGCGAGTTGGTAGGCTGGGGAGTAGCCCATGCGCTGTTTCAGCAGCAAGTACATGCCCACTAAAGATCCGAATTCGAACACGCCGTAGATAACGAGCTGCACGAGCGTCGAGGCCATTTTGGCCGGGCTCATCGATCTGGTGAAGGGGTAGTAGGCTGCGGTCGGCAGGTGATACAGGCCAGCGAGGTAGGCCGCATAGAATATTGGCAGAGTGCACTCGACATACTCGGTTAGGATGACGTACTCGCAATGGAACAGAACCTGCAGTCCCTCTTCGATGACTTCCTCCTCACGGGTTCGTGAAGCGTTTGATCGACGTGACATCCTCACGCGTTGGGATGGACGTTGCGTCGTCGTGCGGTGGTTTGCTGCGCCTGAACTAGGTTCCACAGGTTCAGGGACAACCACTGCACTCCACGTGGACGAAGGCAGAAAATCTGCTTTGCTCGTAGATCTTGACGGCTGTCGAGTACTGGAAGGCGATACTTGGTGAGTCCGCGGCCCCATGGCTCGCGCCGAAAAGCCCAGTATCGAGCGAGCTCGTGGGGATTTTGTTGCCGCATTCACTACGTGTTGGGCACGCAGCTTGTGTTCCAGAGCGTCGAGCAGAGACCTACTTTGAGCTGACAGGGGAAGCTTGTACGGTCCAAATACGCAAAACACTCCAGAAGACGGCCTCGTTCGCGGCTTGAACGCTTCTAGCGCGGCTAAAACCCGTTCGACGCAGTTGGCGTTGCCTTGTTCCGAGCTAGTTTTGGTAGTTTTTGAATGAAAATAAATCGTACGAAGCGCGAAAATGTTGTGGAGTGTGTCGAAGGACATGACTAGCGCCGTTGTGAGCAAAGATCGAGCCGTTTGCATGCAAATTGCCACATACAGAACGTTGAACACGTCGACCGAAAACACGATCGCTACTCCAAGGAAGTCCTGGATGTGCGTAGATACGCTAGCCGTGATCTGCTTGGCGGAAAACTTGATGACTGGCAGCACGAACACGAAAATCGCTTGCTGCACACTGTCGAGCTGCAGAAATATCGCGTTGAACGTCGGGTACGCCACCACTAGCAGCGTTTGAGCCGAGAGGGAGATTGTATGGCCGATCAGCTGCTTCTGGAGCTTTTTGTTGGTTTTCAGTGCGTGTGCACCGATACAGAGGAGGAACCACGTCATGATGATTGTCACGAAAGGACTGACCATCAACACGAGACCGAAAGGGATCGGGAACTTCCACAACGCAGCCAGCACTATGCCCATTCCAGTGTAGCATATCGCCGAGATTATTGCTATACCGGTCGCCCGCATACTTGAGATTGGAGCTTCATTGATCAAGGATTTGCCCAAGAAGACGATACCGATGGCGACGAAGAAGCTCGAGACAAACATGCGTACAGCCAGCATTCGGTTGACCTGCCAGCCTTCTTCGGGGGCTTTGAGCGGGATGCAATCGATCAATAACATCACAGCAAACGCTGGCGCTGGGGTCAACAGACACACGGCGAACACTCGGGCGCGCGACGTTCGTTGGTGGTAGTCGCGGAAGGCGAGAGTGCGCTCAACCGAGTACTGTTGTCGGTTTGCGATCTGGACTTGGAACCACGATCGTGCTATTCGCTTGTATGCGCGCAATACTACAGCGAGTATACTTCTCCACCTTGGCTCGGTACGATTTCGGGTCTCTGTCATGGTTGTTGAGGGTCCCAGCTGCACATCATGACCAGGAGCCATGCTTCTGCAGTGGTGATAAGGCTGGATGTGTGGTTCTTGGCTATTTTGGTCTAATTATGGGGACGAAAGTGCACTATTTCCACGCGCTCTGGCGGCACAAGCACAGTGAGCTTTTTTGTATTTTTAACACTTCAACTTCTCCCAAGACCCAGAACGAACCAAACCAACCAAGTGCAAACAGTTACCTATATGTCACGACTTTCGACCTAATTCAGCGTTTTTTTTTGTTTTGTTTCACGACCATCACTCTTGAACCATTTCTGAGGTCGGGTACTCCATGGGTTGGGATTACGGATGGCAGTGTTGAGTCCAATACCGATGTTGAAAGAGGTGAATGAGGGACTACTACACGGAGATCGCACACATTCATGTTAGCTTCAGAGCATCACCATTAGTATCGAAACAATCTTACTGGCTTTAGCAACGTGGACGTTGCCTCGTTAGGCACACACAACTTCTAGCTGCAATAATCAAGGTGAGCAGCTTTCACTCGATTCCCGCACGTACGCTACGCGAAAGCCCGCCCAGACTCAGTTGTTGGGCCAAGGTAGCAAGCTGCTCGCTCCACCTTGAATCGAGCAGCATCAAACATTTGATGCCGAGGTCTTGAGGTTTGCATTGTACAAAGACTCATTCCCTTAGAGCACGCGATCAACCCTTGACGAGTCAACTTCGCTATCCATATTTAATCCTTCTCAATTCGTAGACTGTCAACTCGTGGTACTGGGACGAGTGACTTATGCAAGCTTTAACCAATCTATCCAATTGAGTAGCTCAGCTTGTATGTGGGCAGCTCGTGGGCAAAAATGCAACCTCGCATTAAAAAAAAAACTCTGCAGAATCTGCTTAATCAAGCAGAACTTCGGGCGCGTAGCTTCGGAATTTCAAGGCGAGCCTGTCTCGCCCTTCCTCTCTAGGCCCGTACTTGTAGACGCGATATCGACAAAAGCCGCTCCAGCGCGGTTTCAAACACTAAATGTAACCAACCACAGCATGGAGGTTCATTAGGTTTGCTTCGTTTGTATCGGTTCAAACCACTTCGAGCCAAACCACGAAACCGTCTTCTGGACGTCGCGGATAAAGGAAAGCACACTCAGATATGCAGAAACTGAAACGTGAAGTCCACCCCTGTGTACGGATCAAGCACCCTGTTAGAATTCCAGGTATTGAAAAAAAAAAAAAACTCATTGAAACCAACGTACCGTAATGAGCCAGCGTCATCTGCAAAATGAAGGGCGTCCAAACGAACAAATGACCTTGCACCGTGCGAATCTGCGTCTCCAGCACGAAGGCCAACTGGTAGAGCGGCGAGAAGCCGAACTTCCGCTCGAGCAGCACCAAAAGCCCGCCAAACGCAATGAACTCGATGGCTGCAAACGCGAGAATGCTCACGAGTGTCTCCTCCAGTTTGTAAAGCGACAGGGACGCCGTGTGCGGGTAGTACGCGGCCACCGGTAGATGGAAAATAATCCCGAGATAGAATGCGTAGAGCGTTGGCAGCATGAACTCGATGTACTCGGCCATGAGCACGTACTCGGAGTGGAACAGCGCCTGAAGCTCGTCCTGCACGTGCTGATATACCGGCTTTGGCTTAAAGAGAGCCGATACTGCTTTGTCTCTGCTGGATATGGTTCGTGACCGCCCCTGGCTTAGTTTCCACGCTACTTTCGACAGCCGGACCGGTCTCAGAGGTGGAGCCGGAGTTGGCTCTGGGTCGCGGTTGGTCGGCACCACTCGATGCCGCTGTAGAACCGAAATGGTCGGGATCGACTTCGCCTGCATGGACGACTTTCTCGACAAACTCTTCGTGGCTCGCTCGGATGTCAGCTTTCCGTTTGAATCGAGAGCTTGGCTGGACCTGATAACGGCGATAGCGCTCTGTCCCGACGCCTCCGTAGCTAATTTCTCCAGCTCCACCATGTAAGTCCTGCTTTCGTTCGTGAGCGGGAGCGGGAACGGTGCGAACAGTCGAATGGGCTTGGTGCAAGTGTGTAGAGCTTTGGTTGCTTTCGCTGTGGCTCGCACTATGGAAGGTAAGTTGCGGAAGTAGTGATGCCCTGAGTACCCGTCCTGGAGACTAGCTTGGGTTTGTCGGAAGATGGTGCGAATAGCCACAGCAACGTGAAAACTATCGGCTATGACAAAGAGTAATGCTGTGGTAATAGACGCCGCGGATTGCATGCAGATCGCAACGTAGTAGACGTTGTAGACGTCCACGGAGAAGACTACAATCGGCCCGACGCGCTCGTGGAGACTCTGAGCCGCGGCTGCAATGATTTGTTTCGTAAAAAACTTGATCAGGGGCATCACCATGACGAAGACGGCCTGTCCCAGGCCCGAGAGGCGGTTAAAGACGGCGCTGAAGAGAGGGTAAGCCACAGCTACGACTCCCTGGGCCGCGACTATCAGCAGCTGAGCCTTGATCTGTTGACGCAACAGCGACGACTGGAGCAGCAATCGAGGGCCGATGACCAGCATAGTCCAAGACGAGAAGATAATGACGTAGGGCCACACCATGAGCACCAACCCAAACGGGATCGGAAACCTCCACGCCGCTGCCACGCCAATGGACACTGCAACGTAGCAACTTGCAGTACCCAGAGCGACTTTAACGGCCCCAACGTTGGAAATGGTCCCTCTGATAATGACATCGCGGATCTGTTCAATTAAACCGAGCGAAATGGCAGCCGTCATAACGAATAGCTTGACCCAAACCGCGTAGTTCGCTCTCCAGCCGTCCGAAGGAGCCTTCAACGGGATACAGTCGATACTTAGAGCTACTAGCAAGGCAGGAATGGGGGTGAGCACGCACACTGTAAACGCACGAAGCATTGAAGTGCGCTCGTAGTAGTCCCGAAACGCGAGCAACCGCTCGATGGAGTAGTCGCTTCGGCGGCCAATTTGACTGCGATCCCAAGTCTTCGATACCTTTTGTGCCATCTCCGCCAACGTTGTGCACAATCCGTCTTGATGAACGCGGCGAGATGGCTTCGATAGCTTCGGGTTAGCTGAATTCGCCATGACTTTACGTAGCGTTGCAGGGTGTTCGCTGTTTGAGTAAGTGACTTCGCAGGAATTCCTTAACTATAGATTGTTCGGTCCCACTCTGGAATTCTGACATCACGAACTTCATGATCTTGTCTTGCTAATGATAGCGACCAGACACACACACGCGGTCAAATTGAGCCTTCTATAAACTCGATGATCAGAAAGTGCTAGGGAAAATTAAAAGACCTGCGATGTTCAATGACTATTGTTGAGTAAATAGAAAAATAATACCGAGAAATATTGGAACTATTCGAGCTCTTTACACGACACTGAACTCGATATTCCGCAAAACTTCGGCCGACACTTGGTCAAGAAGCGCATTCAGGACCGTAATTACAGGCCCACTGCTTAAACGTAAAAAAGGCTCTGAAAGCGTGTACTGAAGTAAGGTTGCTTTTTCAGTGGTGGTGAAGCTATTTGACGCTGCGCTGGTCTATAAGCGGTACGAAGCGACCGTGCTCTTGTGGTGCTAATATTGTCCTTTCCAGTCGGACTCATCGTCATCTGTCTAAGGGAAAAGCTGCCCCGAATGGAAATAATGCAGAGGGCGTCGTATCTCGACCAATGTCCATATCATTAGCGCTATGCGCGACTTTTGTTAAGGTGACCGCGATCGCCTACGTTGGCCGCGAGCATATCCTGGATAGTTGAAAACAACGCTTCGATGGCGGCATCAAAAACCGCACTCGTTTTTGATGCCCCCCCACGGTAATACTGGGGTGCACCATCCTCTCAACTGCAGTCCTTTCTCTGTAGTCTAAAACGTTGGCAGTGGGCATTTGGGCCGCTCACCGAAATTTTGCGTTAAAATCAATTCCTGTATTCACGTATCAATAACAAGTTAGTCGGAGGCCACCGGTTTGTGAACTTGCCTAACGTACCATAATGGATTAGCGTAAGGTGGAGAATGTACACGGTCCACACGAGGAGGTGTCCTTGCAACGTCCCCGCCTGCGTCTCCAGCACAAACGCCAACTGGTACAACGGCGAGAATCCAAACTTTCGTCTCAACAGGATCACGAGAATGACAAATGACGCGAATTCAATGGCTGAATAGGCCAAAATGCTCACGACAGTCGACACGAGCTTCTGGCTCGTCATCGACACCGTGTGCGGGTAGTACTTCGCCACTGGGAGATGGTAAAGCACAGAAATGTACAGAGCGTAAAGCATTGGCAGTACAAACTCGACGTACTCTGCCATCAGAACGTACTCGGAATGGTAAAGTGTCTGCAGCGCATCCTGAACTGCCATCTCGGCATAATTGAAATTGGCTGAAGATGGTTTTCGCGGCTGGAAACTCGACATTTGCCTTGAATTTGAGCTCTTGCTACTGCTGGATACAGATCGTCCACTCCCTACCGGAAGGACTCGAATTCGGTGCGTAGGAAATTGAATAGGTTTGTCGAGATTCAAGGGCAAAACTTTGGAAGAGATGCCTCCTATTTCCATACGTGTCGAAAACCCACCTGTCGACTCCCGAGTCGAGGGCAAATTGACCGCAGACTTTCTAGTCACGCTCGCTCGTACCCCTCGACCGATGGCCTTTAAATCGGTTAATAGTTTCTTGCTCTCATCCGACAGCGTCAGAGGGAAGGGCGCCCATACGCGGAAGGATTTCACCAGTGACATCGATACTGCGGCTTCGTGCAAGGCCTCTCGTACCAGTTCTGGCAAAGCCTCAAGGTACTTCCTGGACTGCTGGAGATTTCCACTCGAGACTCGATCGCTACCTTTCGTCGGTCAAAAGATATCGCGGATGGCTAGGACGACGTGGAAGCTGTCGGACGCCACCATTAAAATGGTTGTTACTAAGGAAGTGGACGCCTGCATGCAGATGGCGACGTAAAACACGTTGAAAACGTCCACCGAGAAGACCACAATGGGGCCGACGTATTCCTTCAGGTGCCTCGCTGCTGCTGCGATGATTTGTTTCGTGAAGAACTTGATGACTGGCATCACCATGATAAACGCCGTCTGCTCCGCCCCCGACAATCGATAAAAGATTGCGCCAAAAATCGGGTAAACGATCGCTAGCACCCCCTGCGTAGCCACGATGAGAAGTTGCAACATAATTTGTTGCCGCAGAACTGGTGACTGCGCCAAAATCTTCGGGCCTATAAGAAAAACCGTGATGATGGAGAAAATGACCACGTAGGGCCCCACCGAGACCACGAATCCGTAAGGAATGGGGAACCTCCACGCGACCGCAATTGTGATCATCATCGAGAGGTACAAGAGCGTTGTGCCTGATGAGATAACGAGAACTCCCATTCTCGATATTATCTTCCCCGTGAGCACCTCCTTCACTTGGAAGCTGAGACCCACCGCAATGAAGAACGCCGTAAAAAACAATCTGACCCAGAATCCGAGGTTCTTCCAGCCATCGGACGGAGGTCGCATGGGAATGCAGTCGATCGCAATAGCCACCGACAACGCAGGCAGCGGCGTGAAGAAACACACAGCAATTACGCGCGTGATTGAAGTACGCTGACAGAAATCCTTGAACGCGAGCAAGCGCTCGACCGAGTAGTCACTGCGGTGTCCAATTTGACTTCGGCTCCACGTGCTGGCTGCCTGCTGCTTAACTTGTGAGACCCGTGAACGAAGAGTGGGCGGCTGAGCAGGTGCAGGCCTGATTTTTACTAGATGCTTCATGATCCTTGATACCATGTGAGAACAGGGCGGGCCAGAGGGAGAAGGTAGCGTTGGCAGACGAACTCTGTCAGCCGAAATAGGTATTTTCGTAGAGTGCCATAAACATAGTCTCAGTTTCTCTACATAGCTTCACTCTGGAGATTTGGTGAGTGAACTCATAACCAAAGATTAACAAATAGAGACCCGAGTTCTTAATTAAGGATATTGCTGCACTGACTAAAGCCGAATGTTAAAGTCCACACCTGGGATACCAGACAGCAGCACGTCATGAAGTTAGAAATGAGGGTGATAAATGACGACAAACCGAAGCTGAGGTTCATACCGTAGTGCACTAGCGGCAGATGCAGAATGTAGATGGACCAGACGAACAGGTGGCCCTGCAGCGTGTGCGCTTGAGTTTCCAGCACGAATGCGAGCTGGTACAGCGGCGACATGCCGAATTTCTGCCTCATCAAGGCCAATAGTCCAATAAACGTGACCGTCTCGACCGTGGCGTACATCATGATGCTAACCACGGTTCGAATCAACTTGTCGGTCGTCAGCGATGCTGTGTGAGGGTAAAATCTCGCCACTGGTAAGTTATAAATCAGCGCCAAGTAGACCACGTACAGCATTGGGAGCACGGCTTCCACGTATTCCGCCATGAGCAGGTACTCGGTGTGGAACAGAGCGCGAAGTCCCTCCCACGCAGCCTCCTCAACCCCTCGACGACCGATAGCTGCTCGCAAGGCTTTGTCAGACGTAATCGCAGTATTCGCGTGCATGAGCTTGACCAGTTTCCTGGAAATTGACGTCTTGCGTGACGCATATTTTCCCTGCTGGAAGGAGCCAAAACTTCGCTTGGACACGGGGCTCGCGGGGGCGATTTGATGGACTTTTGGCGCCGCACTGGAGGCACCTGTTTTCGCTAGTTTACGCCGTATCCCAGCACTTTGCAAGCCCAACACCGACCTCAACCGGTTGCTTCGAGGTAATTGAGCCTTCGACGTAGCGTAAATATGAGTCTCTCTTCTGTTGTTCCCAATTTCGTTGATAAAGGCGACGCTTTCGTTCGAGAGGGATAACGGAAAGGGAGCAAACACCCGAATTCGAGTGTAGGTGGCAGCGGACGTAAGGTAAACATTGCGCACCATGCGTGGCAAGTCTCGCACGTAGTCGATCTGTGGCGGCTTCGAGACGTCGTCGATTCTCCGCTTTTTCACGACATTCGCCAAGTGGAAAATGGTCCGCAGCGCCACAAACATGTGAAATCCGTCCGCCACCACCATGACGAGAGTCGTAAGTACCGACTTGGACGACTGCATGCAGATCGCGACGTAAAAGACGTTGAACACGTCGACGGAGAAGGCGACGACGGGGCCGACGTATTCGTGGAGACTCGCGGCAGCGTTGGCGATGATCTGCTTGGTCGTGTACTTGATGAGGGGCATGACGAGCACGAACGCGGCTTGTCGAGCGCCCGAGAGGTGGTTAAACACCGTACTAAAAACCGGATAAAGCACGCCAACAAGCCCCTGAGTCGCTACAATAATGAGCTGCGACTTGATTTGCTGGCGGAGCGACGATGTCGTGTAAAGCGTCCGAGGCCCCACGACCAAAATCGTCCACAAGCAGAAGAACGACACGACGGTGGCGACGGAAATCACGAACCCAAACGGAACGGGGAATTCCCACTATGCTGCGACCACAATCGAGATCGTGTAAAGCGTCCGAGGCCCCACGACCAAAATCGTCCACACGCAGAAGAACGACACGACGGGGGCGACGGAAATCACGAACCCAAACGGAACGGGAATTCCCAATATGCTGCGACCACAATCGAGATCGTGACGTAGCAGGCGCTCGTCCCCGCCGAGATGACAACCGCCCCCACGTTCGAGACTGTGCCAGACTGTCATGATGCAGCATGTCTGCTGCTGGCACCCACGCAAGCGGGTACGCCAGCAACAGACATGCACGGGGAACACGTACCTGGTGGCCAGGAAGGCAGGCGTCGCAGCGCCGCCGCCTCCGCCGCCACAAGAAGTCCGCGCGCAACGTCGCGTGAAGGCTGGCGCCAGGCTTGCGCAAGACTGCCTGGCGCCCGGAATCCAGAACGCTACCTGCACAAGTATACAAACATGCATATATAGGATTACGAAAACAGAAAAACACTTGCATTTAGTATAGGTTAGCTCAGCTTCTAGAACGACACTAAGGAGAACCTAGAGGAAGGCCTAGAGCACGTAGTTAGCCCGAAGACTTAACGGAATCAATCTCACTTTGCATTTTACCCAACAACAAGCAAGCAACACAACCACTCCACGCACCTTCGCTACGACAGGCTCCAGAGCACCCGGAGCCTGTCATTTGGTAGCACTTGTTGGTCCCCTCGCAACCGCGCTTCGCTCAACCTCAAGGAGGTCTTCGGGCACCGGCTGGGGATTCGCTTTTGACCGCGCTTCGCTCAACCTCGGAGAGGGCTACGGGCACCGGTCATTGGCTGTAATTCGGACCCGCCTGACATCTGTCGAGGGAACGTCGGCATAAGTACGAGGCACCAGCTGTAGCGGCGCACCCGATCCAGTCCGGCTTTCGAGTTCGGCGGTTAGGGGTAGTGCAGTCCGCTCTGAGTTGCCCGGGCCGCTTCTTTGATTGGATGGCTGGACGTAGGGGTCGTCGCGTTGACAACGCTGTTCCCGACGGGTCTTTTGTGAGGCTGGGTGTAATCGACGCCACCGACATCGACAAGCTGCGCACCGATTGCTACCGTCAAATCCGGCACGCAGTGCGAACGACTGAACGACTGCTAAGAGAACTTGCTGAGGTCAAGCCACTCACTTCGGAAGAGCGAGACCAGAAAGGGCGGTCATCCATCAGCTCTGTCGCGCTCAGCGTAAACTCGGCAAGGCAACCGGTCTCGTCAACCTCGGTGTAGCCAGAGTCCTCGACCCACGTACTACCCGTCAACAACTCGAGCGCGACAACCGTCTCCGTGATCGCGAGGAAGCCCGCCGCCAGCGTAGCCTAGCAACTGTAAGGGAGCTGATTAACTCGTCTAACGAGCAGTAAACACGTTTTAGCCGCTTTTGTTTACGGCAATTCATCGTCGAGTGTGATAACGAATACCTTCGCGGGTATAACGTTTTAGAGGGAATCAGCTTTATTACTAGTTAGGCGTTTGGGTTAAGGCTTCCGCGTGTGAAAGGAAGGCGAACAAGATGGCGGACGTCTCTGAGCTCATGCAAGGAGTGCTGCAACTGATGCAGCAGCAACAAGAGATGATGAGAGTAATGAATGAGCAACGAGGAATGAACGACTTCAAGCTGGATGGGATTAGACTACCCAAGTACACGGGGCATGAGTCTGAGTCGTTCCGCCTGTATCAAGAAGAGTTGTCGCAGTACTTTGAGGCCCGCAACATTGACTGGAAGAACGAGCGTTGGGCGACGAGGGTACTGGCTATTATCGGGAGCACGTTGAAAGGGCAGGCTGGTCAGTGGTACCTGGCGCGGAAGCATGAGATTTACTCTGCGGAGCAGTTACTCCGTGAGTTGTCACGCGCATTTGTTCCGGCGGATCTTCAGTTGCGGCTGCGTGAGCAGTTGCGACACCTAAGCCAGAAATCTTGCAAGTCGTTGGGTGATTACGTTTCACGGTTTCGCAACATTGTACTTCAAGTGGAAAACATGACGGAGATCGACAAGGTAGTGTACTTCTCGCAAGGGTTGATGCCAAATACACGTCAGGAAGTACTGTACAAGCGCTGTGAAACCCTTACGGATGCCATTACGGTAGCGATGGACTATGAGCGCTCGCACTTCGGTGCTCCAGCGCGCACGGGACGTCGCGACCGTGATTACCCACGATTCCGCAGAAACGAGTCGGCTTCAAGATCAAATGGTCCTGAGCCAATGGAGATCGACAGTGCGCAAGAACTCAGTCTAGAAGAGTGCCGTCGGCAGAGGAAATGTTACAACTGCTTCCGTGGTGGTCATATTGCAGCCCACTGTAAGGCCCTCGTCGGAAACAACGCCCCTACAGAGGTCCGAATCAGCGTCAACGAGACTCGCAGCACGTCAATGCTGTGGAGCAACAAGTCAGCGATGGTGAAGAGAGAATCGTGTACGACCAGTACACTGTGGATGCGTTTGAGGAAGTCAGCATGCATGACGTGGCTGCTAGACCGGATAATGAGCTCATCCGTAAACCCGGGAGAATTGAAGGGCACCCAGTAACGATACTGCTTGACTGTGGTGCTACGGCAAATCTGGTACGGCCAGGAATGGTGTCGAAGGTGAAAGGAACTAAGGATGTACAGGTGAAGGGCTTCGATGGAGAAATCAAGGAGTATCACGATGTGAAGGTTGTGGAAGCGGACATCGGCATGGAGGACAAGACGTTCGAGAAGCTGCGCCTAACAGAGAGTCCACTAGCGATTGAACATGACGTTATCTTGGGAAGCCGTGGTTTGCCAAATATCAACCAACGATCAACTGGCGAACGCATGAAGTAGTATTTCCGAGCACGGAAGAGAGACCAAGGCCCAAGACGGACAAGAACGAAGACAAGATAGAAGATCAGGGAGAATGTGAGAAGGACGACACCACAATGGCCCCAAGCGAAGTTGGAGAGTCGGCGACAGCAGAAGAGCAACGAAAGAAAACGGAAAAGGAAGCAATTCGCGCACGCCATCGGTCACATCTCGCCTTGGCTGAGGCGTGGCGTAATGGTGTCTTTGGGTCCACGAAGAAGTTCCGTCGTCGTATGCAGGACAGGAAGTTTGCGGAGCTGTTCTTCGTCAAGTTCTGTGTAGCAGTGGAATCCGACAACGTACCAGACTACATTAAGCCTTTGCTTGACAAGTTTGGTGATGTCTTCCCAGAAAAGCTGCCAGATGGTCTACCTCCCGAGCGCATCGTCGAGTTCGACATGGAGATGAAACCTGACGCCGCTCCTAGCACCCGAGCACCGTTTCGACTGTCTAAAACGGAGCAGGAAGCATTGGAAAAGTTCGTCGCGGAAAACATGAAGAAAGGGTGGATAGAAGTCTCCAATTCACCCTGGGTCTCCAATATCTTCGGTGTTCCTAAGAAAGATCCGGCGACTGGTCAAATCCCGAAGAGAGCTGAATGGTTGCGATCCGGGAATAGTTCCATCCCTATTCGTTGGGTCATCGACTTCCGCTATGTGAACAGTCAGACGAAGATTCCGAAGATTCCATTACCGCTAATCGAGGAAATCTTTGACAAGATGGTCGGCTGCACAGTGTTTTCGGTTCTGGACCTGGCCCAAGGTTACCACCAGATGCGGGTTAAGCCGCGTAGTCGTCAGTACACCGCTTTTCGTACGCACAAGGAGACTTACCAATGGTGTGTTGCTCCGATGGGTCTTTCGGGTATGCCTGGTGTTTGGTCACGACTGATGCGCGTCCTGTTCGACAAATTCGACTTTGTTGTGGTCTATTTGGACGATATCTGCGTCTTTTCCAAGACCAAAGAAGAGCATCTCAAGCATCTGGATGCGGTATTTGAAGTGCTCCGCCGTGAGAAGCTGTATGCGCACCGATCGAAGTGTTCTTTTGGTCAAGCGAGTGTTAACTTTCTCGGTCACACCGTGTCCGCAGAAGGGTTATCCGTGGATGCGAAGAAGACTAGGGCCATTGAGCAATATCCAGAACCAACGAACAAGAAGGAACTGCAGAGTTTTCTCGGTCTTGCTGGCTACTATCGTCGCTTTATCTGTGACTTTGCGCGACACGCCCTACCTTTGAGTAAGCTGACTAAGAAGCAAGCTACGTGGGAATGGGGCCCGGCGCAGGCGAACGCTTTTCGATCGCTGAAGCTCGCATTGCAGCAAGCTCCTGTTCTTCGTTTGCCTGACTTCTCGAAACCTTTCACGGTCACAACCGACGCCTCGGGTAAGTGCATGGGCGGTGTGCTCTCGCAAGACTTCGACGGTAGCAGCCATCCGATTGCCTTCTACTCCAAGAAACTCAATGTCCATGAAGTTGGCTGGCCTCCGCATGAGCAGGAACTTTTGGCCATCAAAACCGCTCTTGAGAAGTGGCGTCACTACCTTCACGGCCGGCACTTCGATGTCTTTACCGACAATGCAGCTTGTAGTTGGATGTTGCATCACCCTCAGGTATCGCCTAAAATGGGACGCATGCTAACGTTCTTCTCGCAATTTGACTTCACGATGCATCATGTGAAAGGTCATCTCAATGTCGTGGCCGACGCCCTATCCCGTCAAGCCAGCTCCCGGCGGATGATTCCGACGACGAAGTTACTGGCGAGCCCGAGCCTTGGAAGTTACCAGCAGTCCATGATTGCTCTTCATCCTGTACGCATCAGGCTTCGAAGCTTCGACGCCACAGTGTCCACGCCGCAATGCTTCGCATGCTTCCGTCGGATGAACGATGTCTTCTTGTCGACGATCTGGACTTGCGGGGAGAGTCACCCCATTGGAGTTCAGCAAGAAGTCAATGTACACGTGGAACAAGTCCAGAACGTCAGTACTCAACATCCAGCGTCCATTTGGTGAAGACCAGAAGAAGAAGTTCCAGGCTGGATACAAGAAAGACCCCGCGTTCAAGGAAGTATGGAACCGACCGGACAAATCTGCAGACTTCGTCAAATCGAATGGGCTTTTGTACAAGCGTTCGGGTCATTCGGTCATCAGGCTGTGTGTTCCCAATAACGCCCGGCTAATCACGAACATCTTGGAAGAATTCCATGATGCACCCACGGCAGCTCATCCTGGAATCCGTCGAACGCA
Source organism: Phytophthora melonis (assembly GCA_024211575.1). NCBI lineage: Eukaryota > Oomycota > Peronosporomycetes > Peronosporales > Peronosporaceae > Phytophthora > Phytophthora melonis. The sequence continues at coordinate 3,333,460 of JAMXKT010000094.1, read as the reverse complement.
ATTGAGGGTTGCTCAGTGGTACTTTTGGCCCACGTTGGAGAAGGACACGAAGGAGTACGTGGCAAGCTGTGGGACGTGTGCTAGATGGAAAGTTAGTACCGCGCGCAAGAAAGGAACTATGATGCCAATTCCAGTCCCGAGCGAGTGTTGGGAAGTAGTGACTATGGACTTCGTGACAGGGCTACCGGTTTCTAATGGCTTCGATGCAATCATGACTGTGGTGGACAAACTGTCCAAGCGGCCCAAGTACATTCCGACACATACGACGGCGGATGCTCCAGAAGTTGCCCGCATCTTCTTTGAAGGAGTAGTTCGTCATCACGGTCTGCCAAAGGTGATCATCAGCGACCGAGACCCCAAGTTCACATCAAAGTTTTGGAAGTCGCTCATGGATATCCTGGGGTCAAGTTGTCGCTCACCACGGCATATCGTGCCCAAGCGGATGGACAGACTGAGCGTCAGAACCTTGTCTTGGAAGATGCATTACGGTGCATGGTGTCCTACCATGGTCGAGACTGGGCTACGCATTTGGGAACAATCGAGTACGCACATGCGACGCTGGAGAGTTCCTCGACAACGTTTACGCCGTTCGAAGTGGACACAGGACGCAAGGTCAGGAACTTAGTATCCCAGATCACCCCTGGTGAAGTTCGTGATGAAGATGTTCCACTAGTTGACTTCGCGCAAAAGTTTGCTGAAGAACGCAAGAAGATCGTTGAATTGGCCCGCAAGAATCTCCTGGCAGCACAAGAACGTCAAAAGAAGTATTACGACAGGAAGCGCCGAGACGTGGAGTTCAAGGAAGGAGATCTCGTATTGCTGGATACGCGTAACTTGCCTCTCAAGCGCATCACGGCCAACACGGAACTCAACCGCGAGAAGTTGGCGATGAGGTACATCGGCCCGTTCAAGATCGAGAAGATGATAAATTCCAACGTAGCACGGCTCAAGCTACCGCGGCACATGAGTCGTCTTCACCCGAGTTTCAACGTGGAGTTCCTCAAGCATGACGTTCCGAACCCTCAACGCTTCGCGTCGCGACCTTTGCCCAAGTCTGCACCAGTACTCCTCGACGATGCCACCGACGAAGAACTGCATTTCCCAGAAGCTCTGCTCCAGCAGAAACAGCGCAACAACAAACGTCTCTGGTTGGTCAAGTGGCATGGACTCCCGATTCAGAAAACACATGGGAATACGAGGTCAAGCTAAAACGGGTATCGCATTGGCGTGAACTTCTCCACAAGTTCCGTCAACAGCGCCAACGCGATTAAAAGTCCGGGGATGTCATGATGCAGCATGTCTGCTGCTGGCACCCACGCAAGCGGGTACGCCAGCAACAGACATGCACGGGGAACACGTACCTGGTGGCCAGGAAGGCAGGGCGTCGCAGCGCCGCCGCCTCCGCCGCCACAAGAAGTCCGCGCGCAACGTCGCGTGAAGGCTGGCGCCAGGCTTGCGCAAGACTGCCTGGCGCCCGGAATCCAGAACGCTACCTGCACAAGTATACAAACATGCATATATAGGATTACGAAAACAGAAAAACACTTGCATTTAGTATAGGTTAGCTCAGCTTCTAGAACGACACTAAGGAGAACCTAGAGGAAGGCCTAGAGCACGTAGTTAGCCCGAAGACTTAACGGAATCAATCTCACTTTGCATTTTACCCAACAACAAGCAAGCAACACAACCACTCCACGCACCTTCGCTACGACAGGCTCCAGAGCACCCGGAGCCTGTCACAGACACAATGACGCCTCGAACCTGTGAGATGAGCCCCATTGCGACTGCAAACGCTTCCAGCAGCAGTCGGATCCACAGCGTCTTATTAGCTCTCCAGCCGTCCTCTGGGGGTCTCAACGGGATGCAGTCGATCAATGAAGTCACCATCAAGGCCGGGATTGGCGTCAGTAAGCAAACGGCGACGACACGAGTGATCGACGTCCGGTTGCAGTAGTCCCGGAAGGCCAGCATGCGCTCGACCGAGTACTGGCTGCGGTGGCCCACTTGGCTTCGGTACCACGACCGCGCTAGGCTGTGGTAGACTCTGGCGAGGCGACTGTTCTTCACACGAGCTGGCAGTGACGACGCCTTGGGCTTGACCTTGACATGCTGCAGCCCCATGTACGCGCCAACTATGAAGCTAAAGAAGGCAGCAACGGACCAGCTACAAACGCCGCTAACGCTTGTAGTTTTTTTTTAATGCGGAAGGTTTGGCCGAAGTTATTTCGGCTGAACGAGGGAAGAAGACGTTCACCCCGGTGTACGTCAGCTTGTTGTCGTACTTCTCATACTCGAAGAGCGATGTACTCGCAGAAATACTCATTGTAGCCACGGGTCTTCCTCTTGTTGTAGATGCCAAGTGGGGCTCCGCCGGTCGAGAGGCTTATTGTGGGCTGCGCTCTAGGTATAGACTTGGCAACTTGCAGCTTATCGCCCTTCACTTCTAACAGCGCGTTAAGAATTCTCGAGACACAAGACGCAAAGGCAGTTTAAATGGAGCGTTTAGATCGACACCTGAGCCAACAGCAAGATAGTTAGCAGAATTCCCCGCCATCATTGTAGAAAATGACTCCAAACATTGTGGACGAGTGTAATTTGCAGGATCCTCGAGACCCAGAGAAAGAAATGGCCCTGTAAAATGCCCATCTGCGTCTCCAACGCGAAGGCTAACTGATACAGCGGAGAAAATCCAAACTTGCGCTTAAGCAGGAGGTTCAACCCAGCAAAGATGACCAACTCGACCATTGCGTACAACATGAAGTTTAGTTGCGTGTTCTGGAACCTTTCAGGCGTCACAGACCGTGTATGGGGGTAGTAATTCGCCGTCGGGAGATGGTACAGACACGTGACGTACAGGCCGTACAAGATGGGGATCGCACACTCGACGAATTCGGCCATGATGACATATTCCGAGTGGAAGAGCGCCTGCAGGGCGTCTCGAGCGTCTGCAATAGCCACGCTGTGACCAGACGGAACGACAGTCGTAGAGGGAGCACTCGCTCGCACAACTTCTTCAAAATTCGCTCGTATGAATGACCTGCTGGTCATGGATCGGGTCCTTGGGGAAATGCTAAAGCCACGAGACAAAAGTACTCGAGACCCAATAAGTACCACTAATCTGGTACATCCAATCTGATGCAGTCGGTAGCTGCAGTGTGTGTAGGTACTAGAGCCCCGAGACAGACGCGTAGTACCTGACGTACTAGGGCCCCGAGAAAGACATGGAGTACATCAACTACTAGTTCCCCGGGACGGTCACCGATTGCCAAAAGTACGAGATCCCCGAGATGGCCGTCGAGTACATGTCGTACTCCAAGTACATGCCGTACTAGAGCCCCGAGACGTACTCCGACTACATCTCGTGCTCTGAGTGCGTAAGGTACTCCATCTCTGTCTCGGGGCTCTAGTACCTTACGCACTCAGAGCACGAGAACGGCGCCCAGGCTTGGCCCCTTCCTGGTCGTACTCCAATCAACCCCTGGCTTTGCCTCTTGCCTCAACGTTGATAAAGTCGAATAGGCCTGCGCTTTCCCCGCATTTCTTCGCTTTGCGTGAACCAGATCGCCGATAAATCCAACGGAATGCACTCGACCAAAACAGCTACAATGAATGCTGGTAGTAGCCCCAGCGAGCACACGACGACAACGTGTGTGAGTGACGTGCGCTGGTAATAGCCAGCAGTTAGCATATTCTTGTATTTTCTTCAAGCTGCAAACACAGACACCAGCCAAGGCTTGCCTTTTTTTTAGCATTGTCGGTTGATATATTGCATCTACAGTTTTAAGGCAAATGCCCGGGCCGATGCTGCGGCTGCGAAGCAGGCGCAAGATGACCGCACGAATAAGTAAAAAGTAATTAGTAAAAAAATATAAAATAAAAATAAAGGGTTTATTTCAAAATCCTCCTATCCCAGCCTACGCGGAGCCCTAGTTGGTACGAAGAGGGAAAAAAAAAGATGCTACCTCCATCGTTCTCTTTACTTCACTACGTCTCAATATACATACCAGTCTACACTGGTTCGATCTGCCAGGGCCCAGTACGTCACCGGAATCGTACCGGTTTCCGACAAATGTACCAGTTAGATGTCAAGAGAGGTCATATTTTGACTCGACGTACCACGGATATAATCCTATTTGGTCTGCGATAGCAGCACTAACGTTGCTTCCTATCCCAGTACTAGGGCTTCGTGAAGGCTGGGAAAGGATTGGTTAACTCACCTTTGACCGCCATTGATAAACACAATCCGCACGCTCCACGGCCATCTCCTGCGCCTTCTTCGCAGTTGAGTTTCTACTTAGATATCACAAACAAAGAGCATAAGGACATGTATAATCGTTTGATACTGACAAAAAGGTATAGTTCAAAGCAAATAAATCAATTTTCGTTGTACCTGTACTTTGATAGTGCCACCCGTACGACCTACGGGCATCTCCTGCGCCTATCTGCCCTGCTGCACCGCTATTAGTTAAAAGGACGGCCGGCTTTCAAAGCGAAACCGAAAAACGAACCCTGCGTAGATCTGACTGCGACTCGTCCAGACTGCAAATGCTCTTCTCGCTTTGTCAAAACCGGGTCACCTCCATCATTCTCGAGATGTCGGGTCAATCGACATCAAGGTAAACTGACAAACCTATTACCAGTTCATCGCCGGGGGACAGCGGACAGCGCCTGAATTAATCCTGTTTGGGCTGGGCTATCAGCCCTTCGTCGCTTCCTATCCCAGTATAATTCTGAGGCTAAAACACGCAAATTCCACAGACTGCTCTCACTTGAACGGGGCTTCGAGGTCAACACCTACACAAACAAACAACAAGCCATGCATATCTTAGTCTCCAAGTCACGAGGAGGCAACCATCGCACCGCATCTTACCATTGTGGACGAGAGTTATCTGCAAGATGCACAAAACCCAAACGAAAAGATGGCTCTGCAGAGTGCGAACGTGGGTCTCGAACACGAACGCAAGCTGGTAGAGCGGGGAGAACCCAAACTTCCGTCTGAGCAGAATATTCAGACCCACGAACAACGAGAGCTCAATCAGCGCGTATAGCATGAGGTTGGCTTCGGTGCTTGCGAACTTCTCAGGCGTCAGCGAGCGCGTGTGCGGGTAGTAGACCGCAGTCGGGAGGTGGTACAGGACGGCAAGGTAGACGGCATACAGCACCGGCGTGACGCACTCGATAAACTCGGCCATGACGACGTATTCGGAGTGGAAAAGCGCCTGCAGCGCGTCTTGGACATTGCAGGCCGATGAGTGATATCTTGCAAGAAGCGTGACATGGGCGGGTAGCTTGGATTTCGATGCGTGTTCAGAACCGTGTGGGACGAAAACTTTACTCAGCCGGATCAATATTGATGGAGGCTTTGGCTGCGCCGAGTTTGATGGCTCTGGGGCTGGTGCGATTCGTTTATCGTTGGAAACCCGATCTAACAGCGTTAGTGTTGATCTCTGCTCTGCGTTGGGTTGAGTTTCAGCAGCAATCCGTTCTTCGCAAGGGATGAGTGGGGGATCCGAGTGATTATCGGCGGATATTTCCACCCCTTCAGCAGATTTTTCGTTGGCACTGATTAGTTTCTTCATGTACGCCGTGCTCTCGTCCGAGAGAGGCAGGGGAAACGGCGCGCGGATTCGAATTGGCGTCGGTAGCGCGTCTAGCACACGCGCGAGCTGAAATGTCTGACGGATCAGCGCGATCACATTGTGCATGTAGCTAGACTTCGGAGCATCCACCAGGCTGGCCGATAATCTGGACTGAGTTACGTGCGACTGCTTGTAGATGGAGCGAAACGCGAGCAAGACGAAGAACGCGTCCATTGCGATCATGAGCGTCGTAGTGACCGGTGATATTGCCGTCTGCACGCAGATGGCCACGTACAGCACATTGCAAACGTCCACAGACAACACGACAGTCGGACCGACGTGCTCGTGCATACTCGTGGACGCTTTGGCAATGAACTGTTTGATGCAGAACTTGATCATGGGCAGCACAAACACGAAAGCGGTCTGTTCGTGGCCCGAGAGTTGGTTGAAGATGGCTCCAAATGTCGGGTACGCGATCGCCAGCATCCCCTGAGCGGCGATCACCAGCATCTGCGAGAAAATCTGGCGGCGCAATACCGCCGAACTGCGTAACACACGTGGACCGATGCTCAGCATGAAGAAGATCATGTAGAACGCCACGAACGGACCCACAGTCAAGACGTAGCCAAACGGGATCGGGAACTTCCACAGAGCTGCGACCAGCATCGTGAGAGCCACGTAACACGTACAGGAGCCGACGGCCGTCGCGATGATTCCTGTCGTCGAGATGGCTCCCGGCTCGATGACTTCCTTCACCTGGTACACGCCTCCGAAGGCAATGGGCAGCGACGACACATACAAGCGGATCCAGAAGGTGTAATTGGCCTTCCAGCCTTCGTCCGGTGGCTTCAACGGGATGAATTCGACCAAAATCGCTACGATGAAAGCTGGTAGCATTCCTGTAGCGCAGACAATCAACACTCGCGTAGGAGACGTGCGCACATAATAGTCGCGAAATGATAGCAGGCGCTCGACGGAATATATGCCTCGATGTCCAACTTGAATGCTCGTCCAGTACGCCCAGGCGACGCTGACCCCGTCACTAACCAAGTAAGCCATGCGCAAGAAGTCGGTCGAGCAGAGGACAAGGTCTTCTGCCCAAAGCCCATTCCCTCTCAGCGCTTACAGACTTGTCCGGCCGATATAGCTGCGAGGAAACGTTTTGTGGATGGACAAAGATATTCATAGAGACATTGTATTCTTGGTCTTGAAGATGATGAAACGATTTCCCAGTCGTGGCAGTTGTGCCTCAAGTGTATGGCCATCTGAAGTAGTTCACCAGCGTTCCGTGCGTGCTCCACTCATTTGAAAGGGGCTTCAAGATCGACACCTACATTTAAGTCAATGTAAGTAATCGCAAGCAGAAATACAAGTGAGCCACCGCGTCTTAATACGTGACCAGCGATGTTCTGAGCTCGTCGGCTTACCATTGTGAACTAGTGTGATCTGCAGAATGCACAGGATCCAGACAAAGAGGTGGCTCTGGAGGGTTCGCACTTGTGTCTCGCACACGAACGCGAGCTGGTACAGCGGCAAGAACCCGAATTTCCTTTGAAGCAGCAGGTTAACTCCAACGAACGATGCGAGCTCGACAGTCGCGTACAGCGCGATGTTGAGCTCGGTTTGGAGGAACTTCTCCGGGGTTAGTACGCGCGTATGCGGGTAGTATGCAGCGGTTGGAAGGTGGTACAGGGCCGCGAGGTAGACCCCATACAGCATTGGAACCACGCACTCAACGAACTCGGCCAGCACGACGTATTCGGAGTGGAAGAGCGCCTGGAGGGAGTCCTGTATGTTCGCTACGACTACTTCACGGTGGTGCGACTCAGCTCTTGAAGTCGCGCTGCTGCGTTTGATACTGTTAGAGCCCGAAGCTGTGGCAGAAAGTTTGTCATTCTGTCGGAATCCGCGTCACGGAGCCCCTGCGAATTGTGAAATGAACTTGGCTTCGGAATTGTCGTTGATGTAGTGGACTTTTGCTGTGGGGGTCAGGCGCTACTCTCTGTAGACGTTGGCTCTGCATATGCGTCTGTACCAGGCTCAGCTTCTACCGAGTGTCTTCTCCGTCTTAGCTCCAGATCGTTTAGAAACGCCGTGCTTTCACTTGATAGCGGTAAAGGGAATGGAGCGCGAATACGGATCGGCACGCGTGCTGCTCCAGATGTGTCGGGGCTGTGGGAAGCTTCACGCAGCAGCGCTCGAAGGTTGTGGATGTAGCTCAAGTTAATGGGGAGCTTTGAGTTTACGGACAGAGATCGGTGTCGCGCGTGAGGTACGTTCGATTGGTAGTAGATTGACCGCAGCGCCAGTAGAACGAAAAAGGCGTCGGAAGCGATAAGTAGACCGGAAGTTATAGGCGACACTGCCGTCTGCACACAGATCGCCACGTAGAGAACGTTGCACACGTCCACTGACAGCACCACCGTTGGGCCGACGTATTCGTGCATATTCGCGGAGGCTTTGACAATGAATTGCTTGATCGCAAACTTGATGATAGGTAGGATGGCTATGAAGACGGTTTGCCAATACCCCGCTAGTTGGTTGAAGATGGCTCCAGACGACGGGTACGCGATCGCCAGCATCCCCTGAGCGGCGATCACCAGCATCTGCGAGAAAATCTGGCGGCGCAATACCGCCGAACTGCGTAACACACGTGGACCGATGCTCAGCATGAAGAAGATCATGTAGAACGCCACGAACGGACCCACAGTCAAGACGTAGCCAAACGGGATCGGGAACTTCCACAAAGCTGCGACCAGCATCGTGAGAGCCACGTAACACGTGCAGGAGCCGACGGCCGTCGCGATGATTCCTTTCGTGGAGATAGCTCCCGGCTCGATGACTTCCTTCACTTGGTACACGCCTCCGAAGGCAATCGGCAGCGACGACACATACAAGCGTATCCAGAAGGTGTAATTGGCCTTCCAGCCTTCGTCTGGCGGCTTCAATGGAATGAACTCGACTAGAATTGCGACAGTAAACGCGGGTAGAAGCGCTAGTAGACACACAATGAAGGCACGACTTGGCGATGTCCGTTGATAATAGTCTTGAAAGGCGAGCAAGCGCTCGACTGAGTATCGACCCTGATGGCCTACTTGCGCGCGATTCCAATATCTTCGTAGAGCTCGAAAGACCCGTTCGAATCCACCCAGCGTGGCGAATATGCGCTGCTCGTTGGCCGGGACTACAGGGTGAACTCGGACGTCTAACGCCATTCCAGTGCGCCGACAGAGGCTCACGGCTTCTGCAGCAGATCGAGCTTTGATGCGTTGTCCGTATTCTTCGGGTAAGACCGTCCGTGCCCACCTATATTCAGGTTATTGAAGATCAGTGCATCTGATCCCTACTTTGGTTTGTGTGCTTTACGACGCTAAAACTAATTAAAATTGAAACAGACCGCGATGGTTTCAGTCGCAAATTGTGACTCGCAATACACTCTGTATCGAAAGGCTGGGGGCTCCTAGTGTCCCTGTGGGTAAGGCCCACGAAGATCAAGCGTTCCACTGAGGGTTCAAGTCTCGCCCGGAGCGATTCCGATACAAAAGCCACGTAAGTCTATTTCCGTCCCCCGACTATCTCCATCACTACATTTCCAACAACCTCCATCAGTGGGGAAAATGTTTCGTGTTGAGTCGCGGGCGTGGAGTGGCGGGTTAAAGCTACTGGGAAAATTGCAGACTGGCTATCCTACCTACTTCTGGCGCTCGGGAAAGAGAGGTTTCGCCTCTCTTCTCGGCACTTCACTGCGTGCAGCCTCAAAGTAGTTTCGAAACCACCAATCTCCTGGAACCCCCTAAGTCACCCCCCTAATGGAACTCCCGATTAACCTCTGCAACCGCATCCCCTCAAACCGCCGCCTCACCACGACCTCAGGAAGGGAAAACGATCAACTAGGAATAGTTTAGGGTAACTCACTTAGACGTCAAAGTGCCTGCTTCCAGCAGGCTCCGAAATAAGTGCCTAAATATACGCCACCAGGTCAAGTACCTGGGGCCTTCTCTCATGTATCGAAAGGCTGGTGCCCGTCGTGCCTGCTCTTTGGTACACTTGGCTGGGGCTTTCTCCCTTACCCCTGACCTTGCCTACCCTCGCCATAGTAGCGGTGAGATATAAGTTGGGATACTGCGCGGTGGTGGCCAGTGGCTGCATAAAGCCCCCCCCCCGCGTAGAATCAAAGCTACACTCTACGTGAAAACAGAACCAAGACCAAAATGAATGTACAACTGGTCGTAGAATCCGCCTCAGAGGTTTCATTTAAAAGGGCTTTCGAGGTCCACGCCTACAAAATACCAACACCAACGTTAGCAACCAGGTTCCAATAACTGCTGCACGAGTATTCTCGCATCGACTTACCATTGTGATCCAGTGACAGCGTTAGAACGTACATGATCCATACGATACAGTGACTCAGAATGACCCGCGAGTGCGTTTCGCACACGAACGCAAGCTGGTACAGCGGCGAGAACCCAAACTTCCTCTGGAGCAGCAGATTCACCCCAATGAACGAGGAAAACTCCACCGCTGCATACAGCAAAATGTTCAGCTCTGTGCTCGCGAATTTCTCCGGGGTCAGCGTGCGCGTATTCGGATAATACTGAGCAGTGGGGAGGTGGAACAGCACAGCGAGGTAGATTCCGTAGAGCATGGGGATCACGGATTCAATGAACTCTGCCAGCACGACGTATTCCGAGTGGAAAAGAGCCTGGAGGGAGTCCTGCACGTCAGCGATGACCACGTCGTAGTGGTAGGTCTCCGCCCTGGAAGCCGAGCGTGTCGCCACACTACTGGCCGTAGAGCGCGGGAGAGTGCCCGATGTTGCTGTTGTCTTGACCGAAGCTTTGTTGGCTAGTGCCGGTTTGTCAAAAGCAGACCCAATACTGTCCCGTGGGGGAGTCGAAGGGAGCTGGAGGCAGTCTTGGAAATGGAGCGATGGCCTTGGTTTAGCAGGCGACATTGTCCGACTCGACGCCCAGTTGTCGTGGTAGTGAATCTTGGCACTTTGTCCGCGAGAAGAGTTTTTAGACATTTTTAAATCAGCGGACAGGTTTTTGGCAAACTCCGTTGCCACGGAGAATCGCCTGCGTACCGTTTCCAGCTCTTCCATGAACGCCTTGCTTTCGTCCGATAAAGGCAAAGGGAATGGCGCGCGAATACGGATCGGAACTCTAGAAGCTTCAGCTGTGCGCGGACTCTGGAAGGCCTCGCGAAGCAAAGCTCTGAGATTGCGAATGTAGTTGAGTGTGGCTGGAAGTTTAGAATTCGCGGATAGCAACCTCTGACGCGCTTGGGTGACGTCCGACTGGTAGTAGATGGACCTCAACGCCAGTAGCACGAAGAAGGCATCGGAAGCGATCAGTAATCCCGACATGATCGGTGATACAGCCGTCTGCACGCAGATCGCCACATACAAGACATTGCACACGTCAACCGACATCAACACAGTCAAACTGACGTATTCGTGTAAATGGGCCGACATTTTGGCGACGAATTGCTTGATGCAGAACTTGATGATCGGCAGGACGAAGATAAACGCGGTCTGTCCGATACTGGAGAGTTGATTGAAGATTGCCCCGAACGTTGGGTATGCGATGCCCAAGATTCCTTCCGCCGCGACGACGAACAACTGCAACGAGAGCTGCCGACGCAGCGCTGGAGACCTGGCTAGCACGCGCGGACCGATGGTCAACGTGAGGAGAACCATGTAGATACCGATGAAGGGGGCGATGCTCAACACAAATCCAAACGGGATCGGGAACTTCCACAAAGCTGCGACCAGCATCACCAAAGACACGTAACACGTGCTGGTGCCGACAATGATAACGATACTCCCAAGAGTCGATACGGCCCCGGGTTCGATGACTTCCTTCACTTGGTAGAGCCCTCCAAAGGCGATCGGCAATGCCGTCGCGTACAGTCGGATCCAAAACGGGTAATTGGCTTTCCAGCCGAGATCGGGCGGCTTCAGCGGAATCAACTCGATCAAAATCGCCATCACAAACGGGGGCAGCAGAGCGACGAAGCACACGAAGAAGGCGCGAATCGGTGATGTTCGCTGGTAATATTCCTGGAAAGCAAGCAGCCGCTCGACGGAGTACCGGCCTCGATGCCCCACCTGAATGCTATTCCAATACCCCCGCGCAGCTCGGCAGACTCGTTCGAAGACCCCAAGAGCGACAAGTAAAGGCGGTTGGTTATCGGGCACGACGGGGTGGACGCGTACGTCTAACGCCATCTCGTCTTTGGCTGATGAGTCAACCGAGCAGCCAAGTCTGTGTGTGGTCCGAATGCCGACGACTTGCTTGGTCAGTGGCGTCAATACTGACAACTTGTCCGTTCCGTGCTGGTATTATTAGTGGTGGTGACACCTCTAAAAATGGCAACGACAGCGCACGTGGGCCATCTGCGAACAATGTTTCGTTGCAGCTATCCCGCTTCCTTGCTACGATGACCCATCATAAATGGGTCGACTGCAACTGTAGAGAAGATACGAAGGACTTGGCCCGCCCAGAAGCTGCGTCAGGGGCGACAGATTGCAGTCACTTCAATACGAGCAATATTCAAAAATTGTTTAGCCTACTTGCGCCCTCACTGCGTCGTCAATATGGTAGAGAGGTCATGCCTCCATGTTTAACTAAGCTTCTACACTACACTAGCCGTCAGCCAATACAGAATAAGTGAAAAGGCTGAACAGTTAAAAGGTCCATCCAGGATCATTGCAAAAATGTGGCCAAATCACTCAAAGGGAGCTTCAAGGTCAACACCTAATGGAACCACCAACAGTGTTAGATAGGTATCCTGTTCTAAGTTTCCTAAGAACAGAGGGGGGGGGGGGGATCCAAACGACGTACCATTGTGGTCCAGCGTAATCGGCAGGATGTACATGATCCAAACGAAGAGGTAGCTTAGAATCGTGCGTGCGTGAATCTCACACACAAAGGCGAGCTGGTACAGCGGTGAGAACCCAAACTTCCTCTGGAGCAGCAGGTTCACTCCAATGAACGACGAGAACTCCACCGCCGCGTACAGCATAATATTCAGCTCCGTACTCGCGAACTTCTCTGGGGTTAATGAACGCGTATGCCGGTAGTACGCTGCGGTCGGGAGGTGGTAGAGGAAGGCGAGGTAGACTCCATACAACACGGGGATGACACACTCGATAAACTCGGCCAGGACGACGTATTCCGAGTGGAAAAGAGCTTGGAGGGAGTCCTGGACGTTGGAGGTGACCACTTCCAGATGGTAGGACCCCACTGTATTCGACATGCGGCTGCGTTTCGACTGGGGCAAGCTGCTAAATGACGGCACCGCGCTGGGGCCTTGGTGGGCTAGTACCGGTCTGTCGAAAGCCGTTCCTGAGGCAGCAAGCTGCGTAGAATGGGTCACGATATAGTCGTGAGAATTATTCACCAAGATCGCCTTAGGCGACGATAGTATACTACTCGATTCCCTCCACTCATTGTAGTGAGCCCTGGCAGAGAAGCTTCCAGTCGTAATAGATTCTAGGCGCAAGTCTTTCCCTAAGAACTCTGTTTCAACCGAGCACCGTCGGCGCACGTGCTCCAGCTCCTCCATGAACGCCTTGCTCTCATCCGATAAAGGTAGAGGGAATGGAGCTCGAATCCGGATCGGTACGCGCTCAGTCGCGCGTGGGCTCTGGAAAGCCTCACGTAGCAGAGCTCGGAGATTTCGGATGTAACTGAGCGTCGGCGGGAGGTTCGAGTTCATGGAGAGCAGCCTCGTTCGCGCTTGGGATACCTCCGACTGGTAGTAGATCGACCTCAACGCCATTAGCACGAAAAAGGCGTCCGAAGCGATCAGTAAACCCGACGTTAGTGGGGACACTGCTGTCTGCACGCAGATCGCCACATAGAGAACGTTGCACACGTCGACTGAGAGCACAACCGTCGGTCCCACATATTCGTGCAGATGCGCTGACGTCTTGGCAACGAACTGCTTGATGCCGAATTTGATGAGGGGTAACACAAAGATAAAGACGGTCTGCCCGATACTCGAGAGTTGGTTGAAGATGGCTCCGAATGTCGGGTACGCTATCGCCAATGTCCCTTGTGCAGCGACCACAAGCATCTGAGTAAAGATCTGGCGACGTAGCATCGGCGAGCTTGCCAGCACGCGCGGGCCAACGCTCAGCACGAAGAGGATCATGTACGAGCCGATGAATGGCCCCACAGTCATGACGTACCCGAACGGAACCGGGAACTCCCATAAAACTGCAAGTATCATCGTTAGCGCCACGTTACATGTGCAGGATCCGAGAGCTGTGACGACGACTCCAGTCTGTGAGATGGCCCCTGGTTCGATGATTTCTCTCACTTGGTACACGCCTCCCGTTGAAATGGGCAACGAGGACACAAACAGTCGAATCCAGTACATATAATTGGCTTTCCAGCCTTCATGGGGCGGCCTCAACGGGATAAATTCGACCAGGATCGCCACCACAAAAGGGGGGAACAGAGCGAGGAAACAAACCATGAAGGCGCGACCTGGGGACGTCCGCTGGTAATACTCCTGGAAGGCCAGCAGCCGCTCGACCGAGTACCGGCCTCGATGCCCCACCTGAATGCTGTTCCAATACTCGCGAACAGCCCGAAATATTCGCTCAAAGACCCCAAGCGTGACGAGTAGACGCGGTCGGCTCACAGGGACAACAGGGTGGACCCGTGCGTTTATCGCCATGTCTCGAGCTGCAAAGTGAAAAAAGTGAATCGTAACAAGCAGTTGCCGACTGAATTCTGGCGAGTTCGTCCGTGCCGGTATTCTCGTATTCTGGGTAAGCAAAGCCAGATTTAGGACAGTGCGCGCTCTGTTCTCGGAGCTAAAAGTGGTGCTAACGCTCTTACCAGGTTTTTGGTGAAGTGATGAACCAAAATTATGCATCCCCCTGCTTCTTGAAGGGGTGGGTATTCGAGGTTACCACCTAAGGGGGCAGGAACAAATGCGCAGGAAGTTAGCCACTGGAGATACAAGGAAGCGCCATCATCAATCTCTCTATCTACTCAACTCACCATTGTGAACCTACGTGAACTGCAGAATGCACAACACCCGAATCAACAATTGGCTTTGTAGTGCGCGCTCTTGTGTCTCCAGCACAAACGCCAACGAGTACAACGGCGAGAAGCCGAACTTCCGCCTCAGCAGCAGCGTAACCCCCAATAAACGGTGTAAGGCATACAGCTTGAGGTTTCTACGCGTGGTATTCAACTTGTCCGCCGTAAAAGAGTTCATGTGGGGAGGGGTAGCAAGCCGCCGTCGGGAGGTGGTGCAGGACCGTGAGGTAGACCGCGTACGGCATGGGCAGCACGAACTCCACGTACTCCGCCATCATGACGTATTCCGAGTTTAAGAGCACGAGGTAACAGTGGAGCTCGCCGTTGTCGCCGTGATAGCGCAGCGGGAATGGGGCGCACAGCGACACTGTCGACGCTCTGGAATGCTTGGCGCACCGGCACTGGCAGAGCCTCGAGGTAGTTCTCTGGATTTTAGATCCAGAGTTAACGGAGGGAGTCAAACTTACTTCAAATTCTTATATGAAGAACCCAAACTAATGATTTTTACTCAAACCTAAGACAAACTTACTTGAAAACCTGGTATCCCTGTTATATAAGAATCCAAGTGGATATTCAAACCCAATATAGCGGCTTTTTTCTCCTTATGTTGCATACTCGATATATCCGTTCGTATCGAGAATAAAGTCTGATGCACTAAGTTATTTGACGATCCTTCAATAATTGATAACCGCTGCACAAAGGATTCAAAGGAGGTGGATGTTGCTTGTGGCGGCTAAGTGCAACATCATCGGTAAATTACGAAGGACCGAAGTAATTTATTCGCGTGAATGTCGTCCGAAGGGCAGCTCCTTTTGCTCGTCTACATGCATAGTATACATTAGAACTCAAACCGAGTAGGTTATCTATTGCCAAATTCGTTGTTGTATTTGTGCCCACTCAGTGATTTGGGTCGTTGCAAAGTGAAATGGTGGGGAAAGCAACAAAGCAACGGAGATTTGATATTTCCAAAGTCACTTAGTCTTCAAAGACTGTACTCAGCTCTAACTGAGCGCATGGCGCACACAAAGTCGCTTAATCTCTTTGGGTCTAACTGTAGAACCCTCTTTAGCTGCTAAACACAGTCTCCTCACTATCGTGTTCACTACTCTCGCTGCTCCTACTTCCGCGTGATGGAGTCGAACTGTCGCGACGGATGCGGAACATGCTGCGGAGGCGCAGCTCACGGCGCTTCCGGTAGCGCTTCTGCGCTGTCTTGCGCTTGGTGATCATCTCTTCACCGATAGAAAGCAGCCGTCCTAAGTAGTTGTGGTAGGAGTCTCCATCGTCGGAGCGTAGCGGGTTCAGGTGCACGTGGAAGTTTGTTAGCGCGACGCACGTCTTGAACAGGGTGTCGTAGTTGGTTTCGGCCCAGCGGTACTTGTCGGAGCACACGGCCCACAGGGAGGTCAAGCGGCCAAAAACGTTCTCGACAAGAACGCGATCATGCGCGATCTTGTCGTTCTCTTCAAGCTGCTCAATGGACAAGGTCTCGCCCGGCTTCTTCTTGTGCGGCGTGACGGCCCTGAAGTGCGTCGACAGTCCCTGGTAGCCCTTGTCGACGAGCAGCGCCCACTCGTCCGGGTACTCCGTTGTCATGGGACCGTCGTCTGCCAGGCGCTTCTCGACCTCCGACTTCCTCATGTTCTGCGAGTGAAACGCTTGTTTCCTTTGGAACACCTCGATGTCCGAGACGTGGCCCGGGTAGTGCTGCGTGCAGTTGATTGCCTTGCCTGTGGGCAACACCGAGACCTCCACCTTGTACCCGTGGAGCTTGTGCTTGCCGCTGTAGTAAATACTACGTCCCTCGCACAGGCCGTACGGGATGTTCGCCTGCTGGAAGGTCACGTCGGTGGCGTAGCGAGCGCAGGGAAAGTTGGAAAAGGTCTTGTCGGCGATGACAAGCTCGCGCATCGTCCACTTCGCGTTGACGTCTTCCACCATGCGCTCGTACAAGAACGGAGAGACCATCTCCGTGTACTTTAGCACCATCTTCTGAAATGTTGGTGGGTTGATGTCGAACACGCTAGCGACAATATCCCACTTGCCGCAGTGCTTGAGCGAGGCGAGAACCATGAAGAGCACGCCCTTGCCCCCGAACTTGCACTTCTTTCCGCGGCCAACGTTCCATCGCAGCACGACGTACTCTTCGAGCACTCGCCAGAGCCGGTTAAACTCTTCGGCCGAGAAGTTGGTCGTCTGCATGACGGTCTCCTCGCCGTTCAGCAGGAAGCGATCGAATACAGACGATAGCGAGTCCACAGTGTCACTGGCAGCACTCACGGCAGCACGAGCAGCAGGGGCACGTCGTGCGCGCTTGGCTTGGCGGGCTTCGTTGAGCTGGGTAAGCCGAGCGACGCCTTGCTCTACGGCTTCTTCGGTAAGTTCACGGGGGGCTCGGGCTCTAGGCATCTTGCTGTGCGTTGGTCAGTTAACTTGAAATGTGACTGAGCTACAAGTGGCTGTGTGGACTTGAATCCTACCGCTTAAAGTGCAGAGCAACGAAGGGCTGCCAACAACTTGCGCTTGAGCGCGCTTGAACAGAATAAAGAGAGCGCGAGTTTTGATGGCACCAAAGGAGCAGTATGGCGCCAAATATATGCAGATATGTCCAGCGTGACCGACAACTGCAGCATACCGCGCGGCTGCCAAACCAAATAGCGTTCTCCCAAATCTACTGAGCATTTTCCGATATAGCGCCAAACTACCGATTAGATCAATCCTACGCCCCGAGCTAAGCTATTCAGACTTGCTAAACTATTTAACGAAGAGCACCTTCAATAGCGAGTAGCTAATCTCGGTTGGAACGATCTCAGTCTTCGACAAGTGTATCATAGCAACATTGTATAGTGCTCAGAGTCTGATAGAGCGCTGATAAACTCGTTTTGAGGTCTATTAATAACTGGCACACACCAGCGTTGCGACTCGAGAGGAGCGCGATAAGAGATGGGTTAGCTGTAGATATGAACACTTAACGAGGCGAGACTAGCAGTCGTCAACTTGGGCGTTGTATTTGCAAGTTCATTTGTAATGACATCATTACTGTTAAGATTTCTAAATAAAATACGGAGGTTCGCCGATGTACTAGTATACAATGTTTGAAGCGAGCGACTGGTGCGCCACAGGTGTGGCGCGCCTAAGTCGCAACGCAACAAGTTAAAAAAATATGCATGGATAGCACAGTTTTCATTTTCTACGTAATAGCTAGCTTATGGTTGACAATCTTAGTACAGTCATACAAAACTCAGGCAGTTAACTGCCTCCTTCAATAGCCAACTTCTACGAAACCATACAGATACGTTTAAGAAAATCCAGAGCTTCACCGTGTAAAGCACGGCATTAGTTCTTCCGGTATGTCAGGATCTTGCTCAAGAAGGCGTTCTCCGGCCATACACCGGATCCAGAACGCGTAGTTGGCGCGCCACCGTCACCGGGGCGCAACGGGATGCACTCGATCAGAATCACTGCAGTGAACGCTACGGCGTGGCAAGGCACACGAACAGGACCCGGAGCAGTGACGCCTGGTCGTAATATTCGCGGAGTGCCAGCATGCGCTCGACAGAGCGATGGCGATCTGCATCCGGTTCCAGTAGCTCTTCCCAGTGCGAAATACTCTGGAGATGGAGGTGATGTCAACATATCGACGCGACGGCGGGTAAGTTGGCGTAGGGCGCACTTTAACACCCCGTGGACGCAGCAGCTTGCACTCCGGCACAGCAATATGGGCTCGCAGTTCGTAGTCCGTGGGGATTCCATCCGAGTGCCACAAGATGGACCCTATCAATAGGCACCACCAGCGAGAAATCTGCGTTGTGAATTACGCCGCACGTTCGCCACCTCTGTATCGCTAATATCTCCGGTACCTCCGGTTGATCGGAGCTGCTTCCCCGCTTCCCAAACTCCATCGTCTCGGCACTCTTCATGAAGTACACCGCCATCGCAAGGATGCAACATTCTGAATGGAAGGCCGCAATGTCACCAGGCGGCAGCTATGCGTACTCCATCTTCCCAAAAGGATTGTCCAGGTTGACTCCTAAAATGCCAGGAATCGGATTAGCCACGACTGGGATGGTCCAATAAAACGCATCGCACTAGCACACTCACCATTGTGCACCAACGTGAACTGCAAGATGCACAACACCCAGATCAGCAGTTGACTCTGCAACGCGCGCGCTTGTGTCTCCAGCACGAACGCCAACTGGTACAGCGGCGAGAAGCCGAACTTCCGCCTCAGCAGTACAATCACCCCAACAAACGAGGCGAACTCAACCAGTGCGTACAGCAGCAGGTTCCCAAGCGTGTCGCTCAACTTGTCCGCCGTCAGCGAGTTCATGTGAGGGTAGTAACCCGCAGTAGGGAGATGGAAGAGTACGGCGAGGTACAGTGCATACAGCAGCGGCAAAACGCACTCGACGTACTCCCCCATGAGCACGTACTCCGAGTGGAAAAGTGCTTGGAGAGCGTCTTGAACCTCTTGCGCTGCAGTTTCCGTCTGCACGGGGCGAAGCTTCGGGAAGGGCTCAACTTTGTTCGTTTTGATGGCGATGCCTGGCATGTTCCTTGACGCTACCTTGACCTTGGTCTTAACCACACCGAGGCTCCCTTGGCTTGTTACTCCTCGTTGTGTAGCCTCTACCACAAATGTTGGATCAGTGCTGTCTCTCGAATCTCCGATGAGAGAATTGCAGCGAAGATCGGGGAGGCTTGAAGCCCGCCGTAGAGGTAGAGCGCCACCACCGGCACGTGTCGGTGCTTTTCCTGATGTGGCACAGCACAGCTCAGTCATCAGCTCCTTGCTCTCACCCGCTAGAGGCAGCGGGAACGGTGCACGCACACGAATGGGCTGGCTAAGATCGTCGAGACTGTCGATGTTTCGGAACGCTTTGCGTATTAGTACTGGCA
Organism: Phytophthora melonis; assembly: GCA_024211575.1. NCBI lineage: Eukaryota > Oomycota > Peronosporomycetes > Peronosporales > Peronosporaceae > Phytophthora > Phytophthora melonis. Next base: position 3,313,917 of record JAMXKT010000094.1, on the reverse strand, counting down.
GAGACTGTAGATAGCTATTCCGCTTTGTTTGTAGCGAATTTGACAGCGCGTTCTCTGGGCAGACACTGGTCGGGTTGATCCGGTAGATATTGTGGAGCACCATCAGGAGGAAGAGCACGTCGGAGCCGATCATGAAGACGCTCGTGAGGGACGAGACCGCGGTCTGCATGCAGATGACGCTGTACAGGATGTTGCAGACGTCGACGGAGAAGACGATCGTCGGCCCGATGTACTCCTTCAGGTGGGCAGACACTTTAGCGATGTACTGTTTGCTCAGTACCTTGATCACCGGCAGAACCATGACAAACGTCGTTTGCTGAAACCCTGAGAGCTGGCGGAAGACAGCGTAGAATGGAGGATAACAGCCCGCCAGCATGCCTTGAGCTGCCAGAACCGACAGTGGAGGGATGATCTGCTGACGCAACGACTTCGACAACATCCTCGGCCCCACCACCACACAAAAACTCGCCATGAAGAACAACACGAACGGACCCACCATCAACGCGTAGCCGAACGGCACTGGGAACGTCCACAACGCCGCCAGACCCAGCGCACACGACACATACCCCACCGCCGTCCCCAACCCAATGGCAACCGTGGCTCGGTACGAAATGATCCCCGGCGGGATCACCTGCTTCACCTGCAGCACGCCGCCCACCGCCATGGGGAAGCTCGACAGGAACAGTCGCACCCAGAACGCGTAGTTGGCGCGCCACCCGTCACCAGGGGACGCAGCGGGATGCACTCGATCAGAATCACGGCAGTGAACGCCGGCAACGGCGTGACGAGGCACACGCACAGGACCCGGAGCAGTGGCGCTTGTTCGTAATAGTCGCGGAGTGCCAGCATGCGCTCGACGGAGTACCGCTCGCGGTGGCCGATCTGCATTTGATTCCAATAGCTACTCGCCGTTCCAATAGTGCTGGAGATGGCGCTGAAGCCGGCGAGGACCTTGACTAGGCACCTCATAGATCCAACAGCGAGTTACGACTGAAACCTTTAGTAGTTGCTTGGCCCCGCAGATATTTCCAGCGCAGCAATCGTCACCTTCGTCCTTTTTCGTCGGCTGAGTCCCCTTTGGGTCATGACGGGCCCTATCCGACGAAACGCCATGCACGTGCACGGCAACGAATCGCTGTACAGTCGAGATCAACGATTCACGGACGAGGACGCAGAGCGCCGGTCGTTGGACCTTGTGTCTTGGGCCCTTCCCTCCAGCTCAACTTGCGTGTCGTGTCGGACGGTTCATGGACGCACGGCCGCTTGCTGTTGTTGTGGCTACAGCCGCTAGCTTTCTCTATCCTCACCTCTAGTGGCCCATGGTATTAATGAGGAGGCTGCGCTGCGGCATGGTCGGCGCTCTTGCTAAGCCACCTCCTTCGGCTAAGTATACATGTAGAAATTAAGTGTGAATTGGAAGCTGATGTTTGAAGGCCGATGATTGGGCGGTTGATCCAATCTTTGTTCTTGGCAAAAACAGTTGGTGGAATTCAAGAATTTCACAAACTTACTGCATGTTACTAAAAAATGGCTTGGGCACCAACTCCGCCATTTCATCTACACGCACACCGACCCAGGACTGGAGCTAGTTGCCTTGCTGGTTAACTTGTCCAAATAAAAGTAATCTTAATTCGATGAATCATGCGCCAGCGCCGAAACCTTCAATGGCACGTGCTGAATTCGCTGCTGTCGTCTTCACGGTATCATTAGTCCCCACCTCCTTTTTCCTACTAAGAGACGCCAAGTTACAGAGTAGCGCACATGATCGACAATTCCGCGTGGGCCTCGTCCTCGAGGCGCCAGGTGGTTCTGATCTGGTCTCAAAGAGCTGAGATTTGGCAGTAGTCAAAGGGTTAAAACAATGCGGAACCTCCTTCGAAGCGTCTTCCGAAAGAAAGCTCAGGATGATGGCGGCAAACCGGTAAAAGAGGCCCGCGCAACTCAAATTCCCGCCGTCACCATTGCTCCACGTCGACTGATCTGCGATATGAAGGACCTCGAGTGCCGCTTTGGAAGTGCTGGCGAGCTCTACGAACAAGTTGCAAAGTGTGCGAGTGAACTGCGTGATGGTCCTGCGAGAGTCAAGAGCGATCTCAACAACGCCATTCGTGCTTGGAGGCGCTCAGTGGACAGCAGCGTCTTCATCTACAGCTTTATTTCAGTGGGTACCAGCGCCGTCGCCGTTGTTGCAAGCGCAGTCGGGTTCATTCCAGTGTACGGGCAGCTCGCTCCAAGCAAATACGACCTTGATCACACTTGAAGGAAACAGAACACGGTTCCGCCAGTCCACTTTAGCGAGTGGTACTTGAAGAGGTAGACTGTTGGGATACCGAAGGCGATAGTTCTAGCTGAAGTCCCATCTCGTCCGCGTGGAGTGGGTCTCCCACCGTCTATGATCACCATACACTCCACGGCGGCACCATTAGCTGTCAAGCCAAGCTGCAGATCGAAGACAAATCAGTTGCAAATGAACTGGAATCTAACGTTTGAGTCGGTGGTCTCGAGCTTCAGCTTGGCCTATACGATAAAATTTTCACCACTCTGCGGCTACGTATGGATTGACGCCAGCTTCTCCAATGATCCGAAGAAATAGTGAGTTACCGTAGACGACAGGGTCCGATTTTTCCTCGGTCTGAAAAAAGAAGAGAAAAACCACACGCACTTAACTTCGGTTTCGTGAAGTCCACCACCACCGTCAAGAAGGATGCTGTTCTCTGATGCTCTAGAAGCAGCGTACCCCCTCAAGCCCGACAACCGTGCAGTGGGCGGTTACAGACAGACACCCCTAGCATACGCACGGCCGATCGGAAGTAATGTGCTTACAGTCATATGGGGCCCAATTTCAAGTTCCGTGTCCCTCTGCCAAAATTTTCCAGTACTCGCCACTTACATTATACGTTCTCCGGGCTTAACTGTAAGTGCGGATGTCATATCTCTACGTGACGTTGTTCAGTGCCGAGGACCTCCCAGCCAGCGACTCCATCTTTATCGGAGGCAAGAGTGACCCGTACGTAGTCTTCAAGGTCGGCGGCTCGGAGCACCGGAGTCTGTGTCACAAGAGCAACCTCAACCCACAATGGAATCCGCCGGAGCGCTACATTTTCCCCGTAGATAACCCCACGACCGCTGTTCTCCACATTAAGGTCTTCGACATGGACTTCTTGAGGCGCGATGACCTTCTGGGCACTCTCCTCTTGCCGGTGGCCATGTTCGAGGACCGCGTGGGCGTTAGAACACTGGAGAACTTCCCGATATCGGTGTCGAACGCATATTCCAAGCAGAATCGGAGGTCAACACTGAAGTTGGAGATCTGTCTGAAGGCTACGAGAGATCACGAGATTGAACAGCATCTTCACGTGTGGGAGAATCAGTCCAAGTCCTCCCGCTCCGGTTGGAAGCCCGCCGCATGTACAGCTCGTCGGCAGTGGTCGTCGTTCGACAACTCAATCACGTCGAATCAATTTAAGGACGTCATCCCTGCAACTCCGGCTGGGATGACGGGGTCAGGCTGGCAGTTCTCTATCGAGCGAGGAGACAACGAAGGGTGGCTGTATGCGATGAGCTATTCGGGACCATGGAGCTCTAGCAGCTCTGCTTTCAGTCGTGTTCGACGAAGACGATGGGATAACGTCTATCGCCTCGAAAATCCTCACGAATCACCCGTCTCGGACTGCTGACAGTTATTAAAGAAGGCCGTAAAGTATACCTCCCCCCTCAATCGCGCCAAACACCACTAAAAAAGCACCGCCGCCCGCGGTTTCCTGAAGCTGTTGAAGAGAACGTTCAACTGGTAGCTATGCCTGAAAGGATACCTCAGCATTAGATCGGATCTAGGTGTCGATCAGCCAGCACAAGTCTACCTCCCAGGTAATCAACTTTTATCCTTCTTCTTCGTTCTTCTCGGAACCCGGTACCCCCCTGTATCAGCCGAAGGTGTCATGGAAAATTATGGCTCGTGCTGCCATTGCATACCTAACTTCATCTGAAGCGAGGCCGTTTCCGTGTAGCAAGAGAAAATAATCGTAGCAAGTTCGGCCGGCTTTCTGTAGCTTTCTGTAGCAAGCTAAATGGAAAACGGAGCTGTCTTTTCCTAGCGTCGACTGGAACGAGCTTAGAGATGAATCCAGCAGCGCGCCTTGGGCTGCGTGCGCTAGCAAGGAGACCGTTTTACCATTTAGTCTTGTTCACTTCACTGGTAACAGAGCTGCGGTGAGACCCAACAACTAGCAGACCAAGGTTGTATGTGTATAGCGAGCCCTGGGCACGTGCGTTGGAGTCGAGCAGCTGCCAACAGAGACTAAATGCAGTGCAGGAAGAGCACCATCGCGTTGACGTGGCCTGGAGCAATGTGTTGAAGATTCAGGCCAACAGCTCTGTTTTCGTCCACACATTGATTAAACGAAAGTATTTACAGAACAGACCGCATAGTGAGATCAAGTGTTCCGTTTGACAGCGCGTTTCCATGCAAAAGCCGTGCAAAAACTGAAGTTGCCGCGCACTTCAAGCTGCGCGGCGGCTCTGGCACACCTTGACACGGCACCCAAGCAGCGTAAGCGCATGTGCAGCACAGGTAATCGCCAGTAGAATATTCTTTCGGGCTGCCTCCGTCTACGTGGGGGCCTCATGAACCTGAAGGCCCCGTGCTGGCCTGAACCGCTCAAACTCGAGCTTTCTTTCGCTTGACCCTCCTTACCCAATATTGTCTCGACTCGACAGCCGCGCAATCCCTCGCGCGAATCTCGCAGCTTGACCTTGCATCTAGGCTCCGCGTTCTCTGGAAGCGATCCACCGCGCAAACGCTGCTCGGTGGTGTGCTGCAAAGCCTGACACCACTGAGCTGCAGCAGCAGTCATCTGCTCTCTCTGTGCACCAAAGCGTCAGGAATCGTGCGAAAAGGGGTCCCCCAACACGGTGCATCGACGATATGCCTCGTTCCCTTTAAACTGTGCATTTGGGCGTTTGGCCGGTGAGCAAAGACGTATGAATAATATATGTAAGAAATCAATGCCGTATGAACCGGCCTGCACTGAAGATTCAGCATCGACAGACGTTCCCCCGTAGTTAAAGGCGCGAGCGCCGCCGCGGGGTAGTCTCGGCCTTGCTGCGCGAAGGTGTGAGACTTACAAGTTTGCTCGGTAAAGTACTTGATTTCCAATTTCATACACGTTTGGTCATTTTCCTGCGACATGCGACAAAGTGTCCCCAAGACTGTCCCCAAAATGGGTCTGTCTCATGGTTAGAATTGCAGTTATTTACCTCTTGTACTGGCTTGATATGCTATTATAGCCCAATAAGATGGTCATATCCGTAGATAAAAATAATATCTAGCACGTCAACTGGACGACGTCACGGGGCGACGTCACAATTCATTTCAGCAGAAAAAGCCGAAACCCCAAGCAGAAAATAACGGCTGGCTATCTCGAGCCCACCACCGGTTGAAGCTTACGATGGCAGCTCCGGCGTGCTGGGGGTCGTCGTGTGCATCCCAGCAAAGCACTCGCCAACACCCGCCGATCTGTTCTCGACCATGCTCTCAGAGCTATTGGCACCGCTTCATTCCCGTTTTTCCGGTCTCGCAGCTCCACGTGTACCCCGCCGTCTCTCGTGTCCAGCATGACCTCGTCCGCCGCGCTCCGCCACATCCCGCCGCTCAAGGTGCGTTCGTTGGGCTCCCGCGAGGCCGCCAGCAGCGCCCCAAGACGCTCAAGACGCCGACCGCCATCCCGCTGCACCTCAAGCTCGCGGTGGGCGGCATGGCCGGCGCCGTCGGGATGGTCGCGACCTTCCCCATGGACATCGTCAAGACGCACCTGCAGGGCCAGACGCGCACGGGCGGCCGCATGATGTTCTCGGGTCCTCTGCAGTGCTTCAAGCACATCGTGGCCACGGACGGGCTGCGCGGACTGTACCGCGGTCTGCCGCCTACGCTCATGGGGGTGCTGCCCGAGAAGGCCATCAAGCTGGCGGTGAACGAGCAGCTCCGCGAACACTTCGCCGACGCGGACGGTAACCTGTCGATGGCCAAGCAGGCGCTGGCTGGTGCCGGCGCTGGATGCGCGCAATCCATCATCACCAACCCGGTAAGAGCTCTTGAGCTTATCCTGTAACTGGAATTCTGGGTGTCAGGTTAACTAACGAACGGCGTTTGGTGCTTTTTTTTCAGGTTGAGATCGTCAAGATCCGACTGCAGATGCAGACGTCGCTGCCCGTGGCGGAGCGACAGACGGCCATGGAGATCGCCAGCAGTATGGGCATCCGCGGCATGTACAAGGGCGCAGGCGTGTGCTTTATGCGGGACGTGCCGTACGCTATCCTGTTCTTCCCGTCCTACGCCACGCTGCGAGACTCCTGGGCAGACAAGGACACGGGCAAGAACTCGGTGCTGTCCATTGTGGCGGCGGGCGCTGTGGCTGGCGCTGGAGCGGCCGCCATCTGCACCCCGGCCGACGTGATCAAGACGCGGCTTCAGATGAAGGGGTCGCCGTACACGGGCATGATGGACTGCGTGCGGAAGGTGGTGGCGGCCAACGGACCCAAGGCGCTGATGAAGGGCGCAGGGCCGCGCATGATGGTGCAAGCGCCGCTCTTCGGCATCACACTCGTGGCCTTCGAGCTGCAGAAGAAGTACATGGAGTCCCTGTAGACTCACTCGACCACGTTACATACATAGTTTAATATCATAGAATTCTGCCAGCCCTCCACGGACTAAGCGAGCGCTCGTCCGGGATGGTTGTGCCCCCCTCATCGACTGTTTTCAGGGATCTACTGTGCCCCCCGCCTACTAGACTTCCCTACGCTGGAGGACTTATTACTTGCTTCACGTTAGTGTACATGTAAGCCATTGGCATGGATCTTACCAAGCCGAAGGTTGCAACCGACGTAGCATAGAGTTGCGAAGCGGCTTGACTTTTACACAGTCGCTGGCACATGAGCTTGGAGCAGGGACACCGAGGCCAAACCAAATTGCACGACTATTTTGGAGCTGCGGCGAGGCAGCAGACCTTATCCATTCCGTTTCCTCATTTTCCATTCTTGCACTCAGCGAGCGAGTTGCAGTTTTCTTACTGAACGAAGTCCATTGACAGACATCACCGTAAGGCGACTTCCGGTGCAATGACTTTCAAGGTTTCGATAGCGCCGACTTCGCAGTCGATCCGATCGGTGCGCGTGCAGTCGAACCCAGCGTGGTCAGCCCCAGAGGCGTCTACACTGCTGAAGCAGGCGACAACTCGAGTGGTCTCAGCAGTCGCGGGACCAGGCGCCGGGAACACCGCATCGGCGTACAAGCCTGGCAAATGGGACGTCTACATGCTGGGCCTCACCATCGTCATCGGTGGGCAGTACTTCTGTTGGAACGCTGGTATCACTGCGGGTCTCTACAGCTATTTCATCGCGTACCTTCTCATCGGAACTGGGTATATCGCGCTGTGCTGCTGCACGGCTGAGATCACCGGAGCTTTACCCTTTGCTGGCGGAGCTTACGGCCTCGCGCGCTGTACCCTGGGATTCTATCCCGCCTTTATGATCGGCTGCTGCGAAGCTCTCGAGTACATGGCGTACGTCTCAGCGGCAACCATCGCGTTCGTCGATCTCGTGGTGGACACTGCACCCGAGGTTAAGGCGTACCGTCCTCTACTGTGGGGGTTGTTCTACCTCAGTGCGCTCGTCTTCCACATCAAAGGGGGCCGGGTCTTTTGGGTGTTCAACCTCGTGCTCGGAACCGTCTCGCTGTTCATCGTCGTGCTCTACTGCATCGGCTCGCTCCCTTTCGTCAGCTATGCCAAGTACGCGGATGACCCCGACTTGCAGCTCGTCGACGGATTCCCCGGGTTCATGAAGGCCCTACCTCTGGCTGCGTGGTTCTTCGTCGGGGTGGAGGCTCTCCCCATGGCCAGCGACCAGATCGAGCACGCCAAGCACGTCGTCCCCATGGCCCAAGTCGGCTGCGTCGGCACGCTCTTCGTGACTGGAATCTTCGTTTACTTCGTCACCGCTTCCCTCCCTCCAGGACTCGCAGCGCTCCCAGCCGAGCTCGTGCCGTTCGACAACGGGTTCACATTAATGTTCAGCATTCCTCGCCATGCTGCGACGGTGCTATCACTACCTGCTACGTACGCAACAGCGGTTGGCTTCATGTGGTGCTACGGCAAACTCATCGTGGCGATGGCAACGTCCAAGCTCCTACCTTCGTGCCTGAGCAAGACAAGTACGGCCCATGAGACGCCCTACGCCGCGCTGATAGCGGGCACTTCGGTCAGCTACGCGCTGTGCCTCGTAGTGTACTGGGTCCCGTCCATCGGCCAGTACCTCTTCAATATCTGCATTTTGTCAGCTTTCATGTCGTACACGGGGCAGTGCGTCGGCTACATTTCGCTCAAGCATAACTACCGCAACATCAAGAGCTCCGAGTTCCGAAGTCCGTTCGGGTCCTGGGGGGCATTCTACTCCATGTGCGTCTGGATGCTCAGCACCGTTGGGATCGTCGCCTTCCAGGGCAATGCAGGTGTCGAGGTTTTCACTTTTCTGGCGGTAATTGCGGCGCTGACGGTCTTCTACTTCGTCTACGCACGGAAGCGTCAAACGTTCTCCCCGCAGGAGAACCGCGTCATGCTCGTGGCGCACGTGACCAAATTCAATATCAAGAAGGTGGCGGCCGCACGACGCCACAAACACCAGACGACAAGCTCCACAAGCGGCAGCCACCTCAGCACGGGCAGCGAAGCCTCGGAAGGAAGACGCCCGAGCCCAAAAGCGACATTTGTGAAATCGATCAGGTCCATAAGAAGCGGCAGAAGTGGAAGAAGTGCAGGCCGATAGATACAAAACTTACCACATGTAAGACTAATAGACAGACACTGCATAACTTCACCTCGCGACACCAGGAGCAAAGCTCACAAAAAAGGCACTTTGTTGTCTCGTCCTCGGGGGTTTCGGAGGCTTCTGAGCCCTCGGAAATAGCCGATGGTCACAGTCTCGGAGCAAACTCATTTCGCAAGTGGAAGGCTCTACCAGCGCGACGTGGTGAGCGATCATGAAAATCTTCGGGGTCTCTCCATTCCGAAGACGCACCTTGATTCAGCCCCTGGCGCCGTCAACGGTTCAGATTTTGCCTAGTGGTACAACAAAGCCAGCCACTGCTCCAAACCCGCCGCCCGCTGCAACCGGACCCTCCGCTGGCAATGCGCTCAAGTACAGACACGGAAAGCTGGACATCTTCATGCTCGGCATTACGATCGTCATCGGCGGGCAGTATTTTTGCTGGAATGAAGGTATCAACGCCGGGATCTACAGCTTCCTCATCGGGTATTTCCTCATTGCTAGTGCGTACATCACATTGTGCTGCTGTACGGCAGAGATCACTGGCGCGCTGCCATTCGCTGGCGGTTCCTACGGGCTGGCTCGATGCACTCTCGGCTTCTACCCGGCGTTCATGGTTGGCTGCTGCGAAGCGCTCGAGTACATTGCGTACGTCTCGGCATCCGTCATCTCGTTTGTCGATCTCCTCGTCGACGCTGCCCCGTCGTTGGGAGCTTATTCTCCTCTGCTCTGGGCTCTATTCTATGCCAGCGCGCTCTTCATCCAGATCAAAGGGGGTCGCGTGTTCTGGGTATTCAACCTCGGCATAGGGGTTTTGTCGCTCGCCATCGTGGTGCTCTACTGTCTCGGGTCCCTCGCATTCGCCAACTTTGTAGAATATGGCACCAACCAATCCGACTCTGAATTCGTGGGCGGGTTTCACGGCTTTATGAAGGCTTTTCCTCTTGCTGCGTGGTTTTTCGTCGGGGTCGAGGCTTTAAGCCTCTCGAGTGACCAAGTGGACCAGCCCAAGAAGATCGTCCCGGTGGCTCAGGTTTCCTGCGTCCTGACATTATTTGCCACTGGCCTAGTAGTGTACTTCGTGACGATATCTTTGCCCCCTGGAGTCACAGCTCTGCCGACTGAGCTCGTGCCCTTCAACCGAGGCTTTAAGCTCATGTTCAGCATCCCACACCACGTCGCTACCATTTTATCGTTACCGGCCACGTACGCGACGGCCTTCGGCTTCATGTGGTGCTACGGCAAACTCATCGTGGCCATGGCCATGTCTCGACTCCTACCGAAGTTTCTCTCTAAAACCACCAAAGAGAACGAGACCCCGTACGGCGCCCTCCTCGCAGGTTCAGCAGTCAGCTACGGGTTGTGCATCCTCTCGTACTTCGAGCCCGCGGTGGGCAAGAACCTGTTCAGGATCTGCGTCCTGTCGGCCTTCATGTCGTACACTGGCCAGTGCGTCGGATACGTCTCGCTCAAGCTCAACTATCGCAACATCAAGAGCTCCGAGTTCCAGAGCCCGTTTGGTGTTGGAGGTGCCGTGTACTCGATGGTGATTTGGATACTCGCGATCGTAGCGGTCGTGGCGTTCCAAGACAACGGAGGAGTCGAGGCCCTGGTGCTCTTGAGCGTCATTGCCCTGCTTACAGCGTTTTACTTTGGGTACGCGCGCAAACGCCAGACTTTTTCGGCGGCCGAGAACCGCGTGATGCTGGTAGCGCATGTGACGAAATTCAACGTCAAGAAAGTGGCGGCTGGACGACGCGTACGGCTGCACAAGACGAGCAGCAACAGTAAACACACGGGCGGAGGCACCGAGACGTCGCAAACGGAGAGCGCTAAACTGATGCTACGATCAGCCAAGTCGGCCATGCAGTCGGTCACGAGTATGGGTCGCTAGCCTAGCGACCCATACTCGTGACCGACTAGCGGCTAGCGTCCAGCTAGAAGAAGAGAAAAAAAACTTTGTTTTATTCCGGATAAATTGTTGCATCCTTATCGGCTAGCCCCACCGCCGCACCAATCGAAAATGCGACTACGCGAAGTTGGGTTAACTTTGTGTCTTATCTCCTACGAAGTAGCTGGGTTTTGCTCGTCTTCGGGTCTTGACATCCGAAATAGCTCCAGTCTATTTGCCTGCTTCATTTCATTGCACTCCAGTTCAGGCTTCCGCTCCGCCATGGTGGTGGCGCTGAAGCTTCGCATCCCGTTCAGACGGCCGACCCTGGTCCAGCCGCTGTCGCCGCCGACAACGATCCAAATCAAGCCAAGCCGAGAAAAGCAACAAGATGCTCGAGAGGCCCACCCAGCCGCGGGGCCATCCGCCACCACTGCGACGGTGCAGTACCGCCCCGGCAGAAGCGACATCTTCATGCTCGGGATCACGATCGTCATCGGTGGCCACTATTTCTGCTGGAACGAAGGGGTCAGCGCTGGGATCTACAGCTTCCTCATCGGGTACCTCCTCATCACGTCCGCGTATATTACGCTCTGCAGCTGCACAGCGGAGATCACGGGTGCACTGCCCTTTGCTGGGGGTCTTACGGCCTAGCTCGCTGCACGTTGGGCTTCTACGCGGCCTTCATGGTCGGCTGCTGTGAAGCGCTCGAGTACATTGCTTACGTGTCGGCGTCAGTGATATCGTTCGTCGACCTCATTGCGGATGTCGCCCCCTCCGTGGAGCCCTTTTCACCTTTGTTGTGGGCCCTCTTCTACGTGAGCGCACTCCTCATCCAGATCAAAGGCGGCCGTGTCTTCTGGGTCTTCAACCTCAGCATCGGCACCATCTCGCTTATCATTGTCGTGATGTACTGCCTTGGATCTTTGGCGTTCGTCGACTTTGCCCAATACGGAGCAGACCCCAACCTGGAGTTTGTCGATGGATTCCACGGATTCATGAAAGCTCTACCACTGGCAGGTTGGTTCTTCGTCGGCGTTGAAGCTCTCAGCTTATCAAGCGATCAAGTGGACCAGCCAAAGAAAATCGTCCCACTAGCGCAGGTCTCGTGTGTCGTCACGCTGTTCGCCATAAGTCTCTTTGTTTACTTCGTGACGGCAGCACTCCCACCGGGTTTAGCCTCGCTGCCAACTGAGCTGGTGCCTTTCAACCGAGGATTCATGCCCATGTTCAACATCTCACACCGCGTCGCTACCATTCTGTCGCTCCCAGCCACGTACGCGACGGCCTTCGGCTTCATGTGGTGCTACGGCAAACTCATCGTCGCCATGGCCACGTCTCGGTTGCTGCCGAAGTTCCTCTCACAAACCACCAAAGAGAACGAGGCCCCGTACGGCGCCCTCCTCGCAGGCTCAGCAGTCAGCTACGGGTTGTGCATCCTCTCGTACTTCGAGCCCGCGGTGGGCAAGAACCTGTTCCGCATCTGCATATTATCGGCCTTCATGTCGTACACGGGCCAGTGCGTCGGCTACATCTCGCTCAAGCGCAACTACAAGAACATCAAGAGCTCCGAGTTCCAGAGTCCGTTTGGTGTTGGAGGTGCCGTGTACTCGATGATCGTCTGGATTCTGGCGACGGTGGCGGTGGTGGCGTTCCAGGACAACGGCGGCGTGGAGATCATCGCGTTTGGCGTGACGGTGGCGCTGTTGACGCTGTTCTACTTCGGCTACTCTCGCACGCGCCAGACGTTCTCTGCGGCGGAGAACCGCGTGATGCTCGTGGCTCATGTGACGAAGTTCAACGTGAAGAAGGTGGCGGCGGGTAGGAACAAGCGCGCCGTCAAGAAGTCGAGTAGCAACAGCAAACGCACGGGCGGAACAGATACGTCACATACTGAAAACAATGGCAAATGGGGAGTGATCACCTCCAAATTCGGCGTGCACTCGACTCCAAGCCACGGCAAATAACGCGTGAAATAAAACGAAGTGCAGAATCTTGAATTCAGTTGTCTTTGTTGTCCATTTAACCCCCCCAAACCGGAGCCTCAAAAGTTTTTTCATATGCAGTATTCAGCTTAATTAGACTTAGCTTTTGTATATGATGGGATAGGGCTAACTGTGGCTAGCAGCAGTCCAGTTACAAAGATGTGCTTAACTTGCATATAAACTGCATGTAGAGGCTTTGAGTAGCTGTCCCATGCTGCATTATGCACCTTAGCGTTGAAATGGACAGGGCAACAGATCTGACTCTCCGAACAGAACCGGCAGACCCCAGCATTCTCCTTTTCAAAATTTCAGAATTTCAAACTTCCCATACAAACTTGCCTATTCAGAGATGGCGTGTCACCTCTACATCTAACGCAATCACGTGTACACGAATCGGTCGATTTTTTGCTCAATACAAAACCCAAATGAAAGAAATAGTCAGTGAGAGGCATATGCTTGAACACACGTCTAGCAGATAAAGAAAGGCACGAATGATGCATGCCAAGATGTGCAATAACATCACGCAATCCTGTGCATTACGAATGCAAAACAAGTAATCATATCAATGATGCATATATGCAGCTTAAGGACAGCCTAATATTCAGCTTACGGCCTATGGACTAGTTCTGCGCCGCTTGGTTGAAGCAGGAGTGCTTGGCGTGCCAGGGGACGATGGAGTGCTCGGTGGAGCCGATCTTGGCTTGCGTCTCACTCGAATGTTTCTCGCGTTGTCAACCGGAATCAGCTTTCCGTTTGACCACTCCTTGTGCCAAATATCCCAGCAAGTCATCGCCACTTCACGTACTTTGCGACGGGCTCGCATGCAGAGGAAGATTGGGCCGGTGTCATTACAGTCGCTGCAGAAGTACGTAGTCGTCGAGGCTCGCTGTGTCCCCGTACGCAGTACCGAACACACCTTACAAGCACGCTGTCGCCTCTTCGCTTGGGTATCTGCGTTGCGCCACTCATCCACTTGGCGCGCAGTGTGAGGGGTCGTCTGGCGTCCGCCAGTCGAAATGGGTTAGTACGCGGGGGTCTCCGGGCGGCGCTGCGTGCCAAACGTGTTGTCCTCGTACATGTCCGTGGCGTCCAGATTGCACAGCTGCAAGTGCAGCTTCTTCATGTACTTCACATGCGTGAGCGGGCGGGACGACTTGTCCCTGTGATATGCCTTGTGAACTATGTAGCCATTCACGATGGCCAAATCGATACGGCCGAGGACGAGCGACTTGTAGTACTTCTTGAAGCGGAGGGCTCGCTGCAGTGAGTCGCGCTGCAGGCGCAGCTGGTCGTGGACATCCACGCCCCCCATGAAGGCGTGGTAGTCTTTGATAACGCGGGGGCAAGGCAACTCCACCTGCGTCGCGCCGTCCTGCCGTGCAACACGATCGAGCTCATGACTACCACCGGTGCACAGGAAATGTACAGGACGCGAGTCCCACCAGCTGATGGCAGCCATGTTTGGAACCAGCTTGGACATTGCAATCTTGAATGAGCCCCGCGCAATGTCCGCCGGGCGCGTCGTCTTCTTTTCGATCACCTCCTTGCAGTAGCCGAGTCGGTTTGTGATTATCGTGCCGACACAGTAGAACCCCATGAGCAGGAGCTGAATCGCTAAGGCCACGGATGTATAGAAGCGGTCAACCACGACCAGCCTCATGCCCTGCTTCTTCGAGTCTGGTCCAAACACTTCCAGCAGATTTCGCACGACCGCCGCTGGCCCAGCCTTCATGTCGGTCTTGTGCGCATCACTCGCGTGCTGCTTCTTGCCACAGTAGATCTCAAAGCTGTCGATATTCAGTTTAAACAAGACATATTTGTAAGGTTAAACTGCATAATGCAATGTAATGAAATGACACAACCAAAAAAAATCCGTACCGAATGCAGTAGGCTGTGACTGCACTGCAGAGCATGAAGAGCTTGGTGCCCCACTTGTGGGGCTTGTCCTTCAAGTAGACGCGCATCTTGTTGAACGAAGATCGACTTGGCAGCACTGCTTCATCAAACGCCAAGTGCGATGGAGCAACGTATCCACGCGCAAAGGTCCGCTGCAGAACTTCGACGACCTTGCGTATCTTCCAGGCGCGGTCGGTTTGAGCTCTGGGGTCGCTGTTGGGGTTGAAGTGTAGATTACGAGAGATCTCCATGAATCGATCTCGTGGCAGCACCGACCCGAAGCACCCACGCGAGATAGCACCCTCATCCGTGGTCTTCCAGTGGTTGGCCAGCTTCTCGCGGTTCGGCGCAATAGCTCTGGCAATTAGCAGGCCAACGAACTGACCCAGCTCATGGGGCAAGATGGGCTTCATACCTTCCATTTCGTGTTGGATGTCACGCCGTGATTTCTTCGGCAACTTGTCGTTGAGACGTCGCTTGGCTCGATAGCGGCGATAGGCTTCGTCCACTCGAAGCGGAAGCATCTCACGATGATACTCGTTCGAACAGGCAGCAATGTGCTGCCACAGCACGACGGGCATGAAGTAGAAGAATAGAGCGATGGGGGAGTCGCCCCTTCGAAGCACTTCAGCCGTAGGCCCCGAGTAACCTTGGCGAAGATTGGGGTAGCTTCCGGCATCATTCACAGGCTCGTAAGGGGTCATGAGATAGTCGTAGGTGTCAGGCTGAACGACATCCTCCCAACCCGTCGCACTCATGTCCCGCAAGACATCGTTCTTCAGGTTACCTGCCAGCACTTCGTCCTCCCCACCAAACTGCGACAGAAAGTTCTCCGCGAAGAGAACCTCCGCTGCGATATCTTGCTCGGTCTGCTCGGGGTCGTCGACAACGTCATCAGGGGCGCAAGAAGCGTCCACATCTTCGTCTGACCCGTACTCGCCAGTATCGACATCGTCCTTCTCTGCTTCATCACCAGAATCCATGGAGCCAAACTGGGGCGCGCTATCTCCATCCGCCACAACATTCAACGCGTCCGTGCTGTCTGCCAGCAACTCATTGCCGAGTGCGCCAGCTTCGGCTTCTTCTTCGTCGTCGCCGTGGTCCTCTACAGTAAAGCAGCAGTAAAACAGAATGCAACATAACATTCACCATAATATTCAGTATAGTATTCATCATAACATTCAGTATACAATGCAGCATAAGGGACAGTATTAGAGACAGCTTACCGTGTTCATGATCACTGGGTGTGTACACGGACTCGACAGGCTCGTTGTCGGGGATCTCGGTGACGTCTGACGGTGTGTCATCGAACACGGACGCATCTGAATCTTGGACATGAGGTGACGTTGCCAGCAGTGTTGTTGGGCTGCGAGGTCGAGGCGGCGTACTCGCCATCGGGCTAACACTCCGAACGAGGGAGCGCCGTGCTGGTAGTTTGCCCTTCGCCAGACGAGTGCGTGCGAGCAGTGGGGTTGTTGGAGTTGTAACAACCTCGCGCTCTCGATCTTGCGTCTCAGCTCGAGGAACATCCGACTGTGTTGAGGCTTGAGTTGCAGCAGCACGAGTTGCAGCAGCTTGAGCTACAGTAGGAACTCGACTTGCAGGGTTCGTGGCCGATTGGGCTCGCGCCTCGGCCCTTTCGATGTCAGCGAGGTAGTTCAAGCGCACGACCTCAGCTGCAGCGGCAAGTTGCGCGTCACCAGGAGCGGCGCGGGGAGGAGTGGGTGGCGGTGCACTTGCTGCTGGGGCACGAGAGCCATTCCGAAGCACTACACACAGTACGCAACGATAACTTAGAATAACATCAATAACAGCAAAAGCCCTTTGAAACATACCATTTGCGTAGTATTCCAGTACTGCCTCCTCGCCTCGGAAGAAATGAACGCCTTCCGTCCCGCTTGAGCTCTCGCCTGGTCGAACGTAGAAGTAGCGGTCGTCGAGACTGCGCCGTGGAGGCGGCTTCCGCGTCCACCCCTTGCCCTTGAGCTCCCGCCACACCGACTTGAAGGAGAGATCACGGCCTGTGACCTCGTAGTCGCGCACTACCTTCCCGAGCGCTTGCACCATTTCCAGCACATACGACTTGAGCTTTGGCCGCGAAAATTCTTGAATGAGGGAGATTTTGAAAAAGCGGGGGGACGGTCAATCAGGGTCCACTCGTTGGGTTGTCCGCCGAAAAGTAATACGGATCAGTTGCAGTTTCCCAAACAGCCTCTCATATTCAATATTCCAAAAAATGAAAAACACTGGTCCTTGTCCACATGAAAATAAAAAGACGCGTACAGAAACTAAACAAAGGCTTATCTTGAAATTTGTATACCCTCGTGTCGGGGGAAAGGACACCCATACAAATTTTAAGTCAAAAATCGCTTAAACTGAATATATTCAGTTTAAGTGGAAAGGCTATGCTGCATTATGCAGCATCCGGGTTGGAGGGGTTAAGAAAAAAATAAACTTGAAAACTAACATCCCACTGTACAAAATTCAGCAGTGTTCGCCGCTTCCGAGGCAATGAATAGCCGGATGCGGTTGTTCTCATCTCGAGCCCCAGAAATACTTGGCACACATTGGAGATCTGAGGAGATACTGCACCCGTTTCGTTCGTGCAAACTTGCTCACGTTGTCCTCCAAAATACCGAATAAGCTCGATCGGAATTTGAGCTACAGCGGTCACATCTCAACGTATCGAGCACCACTGAGGCTCTGGCCTACCGTGCCAACGAACAAACATGGCTTCTTGCATGTGCAACATAATTTTTTTTTATTTTTTGCGGTAATCGCCGATAACACTCAGGGTGAGCACTGCATCAACCCCGCTAACCGGGCCCACTGGGTACCCGGCGGCTACGGCTTCGCGTTCTGGCTCGTGAATCGCTGGCTCGGAGTTACATCCCTGGTCGTCTTGCTGGTGTTTTGCATCGGGTCCCTGCCGTACGTAAACTTTGTGCAATACGCTGCAGACTCGGATGTTGCGGGTGGTGCTGGAGAGTTCAAGAGCGTCATGAACGCGCTCCCGTTGACAGCCTGGTTCTTCATTGGCGTTGAATCGCTGACGCTCGCTAGCGACAACATCGAAAACCCCAAGAAGATCATCCCGGCAGCTCAAGTGTCCTGCATTGCGACGCTGGTGGTGACGGGGCTGATGGTCTTCTTCGTCACGATCTCGCTCCCGCCTGGAGTCGAATCCCTTGCAGCTGAGGATTTCCCATTCTGCAGAGGCTTCCAGCTGCTCTTCCACACTTCGCACCAGCTCACAAGCGTGTTCTCCATGCCAGCGACGTTCGCCACGGCTTTCGGCTTCATGTGGTGCTACGGGAAGCTCATCTACGCCATGTCGGCGTCCCGCCTGCTGCTTCCGGTCTTTGCGAACAGTACGAAGCGGAGTGAAATGCCCTACGCTGCGCTGCTGCTGGGATCGATCTGCAGCTACGGCTTCTGCATCATCGTGTACATTTTCCCAGTACTAACCGCCGAGCTCTTCCGAGTTTGCATCTTGTCCGCGTCCGTGTCGTACACGGGCCAATGCGTCGGCTACATCTCGCTCAAACGCAACTACAAGAACATCAAGAGCTCGTCCTTCGCGAGTCCTTTCGGGATTGGAGGCGCCGTGTACTCGATGTTCGTGTGGATTTTTACGGCCATCGCGCTGATCGGGTTCCAAGACCACAACGGGGTGGCGCTCATCGCGTTCTTGCTCATGGTGCTGGCGCTGTCGCCGTACTACTTTGCCTACGCGCGGAAGCAGCAGACGTTCTCTGCCCAGGAGAACAAGGCCATGCTCATCGCGCACGTGACCAAGTTCAACATCAGCAAGGTGGCAGCAAGGCGCCAAAAGCGATCGAGCCACGTCCATCCGTTCACAACGAGCCGGCGGACACACACTGAGACTTCTCATGCGGAGCGATCCAAGGGGTTACTGCACGTTTCTTCAACGAAAAAGAGCCCTTTCCGTTAACTGGGCTACGAACCGAAGAGGTGGGAGGCCCAACCCATCGTCCCAAGACAATTATCACGCTTGCGGCGTCACCATACATCGAATTTGCAGAATTCTAATGCCGTGCTTCACAGCTTTTGGCGTCTAGCAACCTAGTACGAACTAAGGACATTTATTTGATTCTCCCGTTCCAGGCCTTCCTTTCGAACGAACGCTCGCGGTTGCTACTTCGATACATTGCAGTTCATATTTTGACTCATGCCCAAGACGTTTTTCGCGCTACATATAGAGCTAGACAGAGCTCAGGTGACAGGCTCCGGGTGCGCTGGGCCTGTCGTAGCGAAGGTGCGTGGAGTGGTTGTGTTGCTTGCTTGTTGTTGGGTAAAATGCAAAGTGAGATTGATTCCGTTAAGTCTTCGGGCTAACTACGTGCTCTAGGCCTTCCTCTAGGTTCTCCTTAGTGTCGTTCTAGAAGCTGAGCTAACCTATACTAAATGCAAGTGTTTTTCTGTTTTCGTAATCCTATATATGCATGTTTGTATACTTGTGCAGGTAGCGTTCTGGATTCCGGGCGCCAGGCAGTCTTGCGCAAGCCTGGCGCCAGCCTTCACGCGACGTTGCGCGCGGACTTCTTGTGGCGGCGGAGGCGGCGGCGCTGCGACGCCTGCCTTCCTGGCCACCAGGTACGTGTTCCCCGTGCATGTCTGTTGCTGGCGTACCCGCTTGCGTGGGTGCCAGCAGCAGACATGCTGCATCATGACATCCCCGGACTTTTAATCGCGTTGGCGCTGTTGACGGAACTTGTGGAGAAGTTCACGCCAATGCGATACCCGTTTTAGCTTGACCTCGTATTCCCATGTGTTTTCTGAATCAGAGTCCATGCCACTTGACCAACCAGAGACGTTTGTTGTTGCGCTGTTTCTGCTGGAGCAGAGCTTCTGGGAAATGCAGTTCTTCGTCGGTGGCATCGTCGAGGAGTACTGGTGCAGACTTGGGCAAAGGTCGCGACGCGAAGCGTTGAGGGTTCGGAACGTCATGCTTGAGGAACTCCACGTTGAAACTCGGGTGAAGACGACTCATGTGCCGCGGTAGCTTGAGCCGTGCTACGTTGGAATTTATCATCTTCTCGATCTTGAACGGGCCGATGTACCTCATCGCCAACTTCTCGCGGTTGAGTTCCGTGTTGGCCGTGATGCGCTTGAGAGGCAAGTTACGCGTATCCAGCAATACGAGATCTCCTTCCTTGAACTCCACGTCTCGGCGCTTCCTGTCGTAATACTTCTTTTGACGTTCTTGTGCTGCCAGGAGATTCTTGCGGGCCAATTCAACGATCTTCTTGCGTTCTTCAGCAAACTTTTGCGCGAAGTCAACTAGTGGAACATCTTCATCACGAACTTCACCAGGGGTGATCTGGGATACTAAGTTCCTGACCTTGCGTCCTGTGTCCACTTCGAACGGCGTAAACGTTGTCGAGGAACTCTCCAGCGTCGCATGTGCGTACTCGATTGTTCCCAAATGCGTAGCCCAGTCTCGACCATGGTAGGACACCATGCACCGTAATGCATCTTCCAAGACAAGGTTCTGACGCTCAGTCTGTCCATCCGCTTGGGCACGATATGCCGTGGTGAGCGACAACTTGACCCCATGATATCCATGAGCGACTTCCAAAACTTTGATGTGAACTTGGGGTCTCGGTCGCTGATGATCACCTTTGGCAGACCGTGATGACGAACTACTCCTTCAAAGAAGATGCGGGCAACTTCTGGAGCATCCGCCGTCGTATGTGTCGGAATGTACTTGGGCCGCTTGGACAGTTTGTCCACCACAGTCATGATTGCATCGAAGCCATTAGAAACCGGTAGCCCCGTCACGAAGTCCATAGTCACTACTTCCCAACACTCGCTCGGGACTGGAATTGGCATCATAGTTCCTTTCTTGCGCGCGGTACTAACTTTCCATCTAGCACACGTCCCACAGCTTGCCACGTACTCCTTCGTGTCCTTCTCCAACGTGGGCCAGAAGTACCACTGAGCAACCCTCAATTGCGTTCGACGGATTCCAGGATGAGCTGCCGTGGGTGCATCATGGAATTCTTCCAAGATGTTCGTGATTAGCCGGGCGTTATTGGGAACACACAGCCTGATGACCGAATGACCCGAACGCTTGTACAAAAGCCCATTCGATTTGACGAAGTCTGCAGATTTGTCCGGTCGGTTCCATACTTCCTTGAACGCGGGGTCTTTCTTGTATCCAGCCTGGAACTTCTTCTTCTGGTCTTCGCTCAAATGGACGCTGGATGTTAAGTACTCGACGTTCTGGACTTGTTCCACGTGTACATTGACTTCTTGCTGAACTCCAATGGGGTAACTCTCCCAGCGCTAGTCCAGATCGTCGACAAGAAGACATCGTTCATCCGACGGAAGCATGCGAAGCATTGCGGCGTGGACACTGTGACGTCGAAGCTTCGAAGTCTGATGCGTACAGGATGAAGAGCAATCATGGACTGCTGGTAACTTCCAAGGCTCGGGCTCGCCAGTAACTTCGTCGTCGGAATCATCCGCCGGGATCTTCGTCTGACTGTTCACATTGAGGAAGTCGATGACCCAACGAATCGGAATGGAACTATTCCCACATCGCAACCATTCAGCTCTCTTCGGGATTTGACCAGTCGCCGGATCTTTCTTAGGAACACCGAAGATATTGGAGACCCAGGGTGAATTGGAGACTTCTATCCACCCTTTCTTCATGTTTTCCGCGACGAACTTTTCCAATGCTTCCTGCTCCGTTTTAGACAGTCGAAACGGTGCTCGGGTGCTAGGAGCGGCGTCAGGTTTCATCTCCATGTCGAACTCGACGATGCGCTCGGGAGGTAGACCATCTGGCAGCTTTTCTGGGAAGACATCACCAAACTTGTCAAGCAAAGGCTTAATGTAGTCTGGTACGTTGTCGGATTCCACTGCTACACAGACCTTGACGAAGAACAGCTCCGCAAACTTCCTGTCCTGCATACGACGACGGAACTTCTTCGTGGACCCAAAGACACCATTACGCCACGCCTCAGTCAAGGCGAGATGTGACCGATGGCGTGCGCGAATTGCTTCCTTTTCCGTTTTCTTTCGTTGCTCTTCTGCTGTCGCCGACTCTTCAACTTCGCTTGGGGCCATTGTGGTGTCGTCCTTCTCACATTCTCCCTGATCTTCTATCTTGTCTTCGTTCTTGTCCGTCTTGGGCCTTGGTCTCTCTTCCCTGCTCGGAAATACTACTTCATGCGTTCGCCAGTTGATCGTTGGTTGATATTTAGCAAACCACGGTTTACCCAAGATAACGTCATGTTCAATCGCCAGTGGACTCTCTGTGAGGCGCATCTTCTCGAACGTCTTGTCTTCCATGCCGATGTCCGCTTCCACTACCTTGACATCGCGATACTCCTTGATCTCTCCATCGAAGCCCTTCACTTGTACATCCTTAGTTCCTGTCACCTTCGACACCATTCTTGGTCGTACCAGATTTGCCGTAGCACCACAGTCAAGCAGTATCGTTACTGGGCGCCCTTCAATTCTCCCGGGTTTACGGATGAGCTCATTATCCGGTCTAGCAGCCACGTCATGCATGCTGACTTCCTCAAACGCATCCACAGTGTACTGGTCGTACACGATTCTCTCTTCACCATCGCTGACTTGTTGCTCCACAGCATTGACGTGCTGCGAGTCTCGTTGACGCTGATTCGGACCTCTGTAGGGACGTTGTTTCCGACGAGGGGCCTTACAGTGGGCTGCAATATGACCACCACGGAAGCAGTTGTAGCATTCCCTCTGCCGACGGCACTCTTCTAGACTGAGTTCTTGCGCACTGTCGATCTCCATTGGCTCAGGACCATTTGATCTTGAAGCCGACTCGTTTCTGCGGAATCGTGGGTAATCACGGTCGCGACGTCCCGTGCGCGCTGGAGCACCGAAGTGCGAGCGCTCATAGTCCATCGCTACCGTAATGGCATCCGTAAGGGTTTCACAGCGCTTGTACAGTACTTCCTGACGTGTATTTGGCATCAACCCTTGCGAGAAGTACACTACCTTGTCGATCTCCGTCATGTTTTCCACTTGAAGTACAATGTTGCGAAACCGTGAAACGTAATCACCCAACGACTTGCAAGATTTCTGGCTTAGGTGTCGCAACTGCTCACGCAGCCGCAACTGAAGATCCGCCGGAACAAATGCGCGTGACAACTCACGGAGTAACTGCTCCGCAGAGTAAATCTCATGCTTCCGCGCCAGGTACCACTGACCAGCCTGCCCTTTCAACGTGCTCCCGATAATAGCCAGTACCCTCGTCGCCCAACGCTCGTTCTTCCAGTCAATGTTGCGGGCCTCAAAGTACTGCGACAACTCTTCTTGATACAGGCGGAACGACTCAGACTCATGCCCCGTGTACTTGGGTAGTCCAATCCCATCCAGCTTGAAGTCGTTCATTCCTCGTTGCTCATTCATTACTCTCATCATCTCTTGTTGCTGCTGCATCAGTTGCAGCACTCCTTGCATGAGCTCAGAGACGTCCGCCATCTTGTTCGCCCTCCTTTCACACGCGGAAGCCTTAACCCAAGCGCCTAACTAGTAATAAAGCTGATTCCCTCTAAAACGTTATACCCGCGAAGGTATTCGTTATCACACTCAACGATGAATTGCCGTAAACAAAAGCGGCTAAAACGTGTTTACTGCTCGTTAGACGAGTTAATCAGCTCCCTTACAGTTGCTAGGCTACGCTGGCGGCGGGCTTCCTCGCGATCACGGAGACGGTTGTCGTGCTCGAGTTGTTGACGGGTAGTACGCGGGTCGAGGACTCTGGCTACACCGAGGTTGACGAGACCGGTTGCCTTGCCGAGTTTACGCTGAGCGCGACAGAGCTGATGGATGACCGCCCTTTTCTGGTCTCGCTCTTCCGAAGTGAGTGGCTTGACCTCAGCAAGTTCTCTTAGCAGTCGCTCAGTCGTTCGCACTGCGTGCCGGATTTGACGGTAGCAATCGGTGCGCAACTTGTCGATGTCGGTGGCGTCGATTACACCCAGCCTCTCAAAAGACCCGTCGGGAACAGCGTTGTCAACGCGACGACCCCTACGTCCAGCCATCCAATCAAAGAAGCGGCCCGGGCAACTCAGAGCGGACTGCACTACCCTAACCGCCGAACTCGAAAGCCGGACTGGATCGGGTGCGCCGCTACAGCTGGTGCCTCGTACTTATGCCGACGTTCCCTCGACAGATGTCAGGCGGGTCCGAATTACAGCCAATGACCGGTGCCCGTAGCCCTCTCCGAGGTTGAGCGAAGCGCGGTCAAAAGCGAATCCCCAGCCGGTGCCCGAAGACCTCCCTGAGGTTGAGCGAAGCGCGGTTGCGAGGGGACCAACAAGTGCTACCAAATGACAGGCTCCGGGTGCGCTGGGCCTGTCGTAGCGAAGGTGCGTGGAGTGGTTGTGTTGCTTGCTTGTTGTTGGGTAAAATGCAAAGTGAGATTGATTCCGTTAAGTCTTCGGGCTAACTACGTGCTCTAGGCCTTCCTCTAGGTTCTCCTTAGTGTCGTTCTAGAAGCTGAGCTAACCTATACTAAATGCAAGTGTTTTTCTGTTTTCGTAATCCTATATATGCATGTTTGTATACTTGTGCAGGTAGCGTTCTGGATTCCGGGCGCCAGGCAGTCTTGCGCAAGCCTGGCGCCAGCCTTCACGCGACGTTGCGCGCGGACTTCTTGTGGCGGCGGAGGCGGCGGCGCTGCGACGCCTGCCTTCCTGGCCACCAGGTACGTGTTCCCCGTGCATGTCTGTTGCTGGCGTACCCGCTTGCGTGGGTGCCAGCAGCAGACATGCTGCATCATGACATCAGGGGGCAAGAGACAGCAGCGTCTTACCACGAACAAACTATCACTGACGTGGCCCTTGGGCAACTTTCAATCATGGTAAACCCATTCGTAGTCGCACCAGCAACTCGTTGCTCCAAGATGCGCTGCCGACAACTCTCCTCCTGTCTGTCTAAAGTCAAGCAGCGAGCGACGCGCTCGTGGCTCCAGTGCCAAATCGGCCACCGAAGTCACTACTCCATCGAGCGATTGCTCGCGTTCCGAGACTACCACGAGCGCACGTCAAACTGCCGAGCGACGGCCGTCTGTCTGCTGTCTTCACTTCCAGCTTTAGCTGTGGCGCTCGCCATCGACTGCATCCCGCTGCAACCTCCGTCAGCTGACTGGAGATTAAACATTGCGCTTTGGGTGCGATGGTTCCTCGCCCTGTTCGGGATTGCACTGGGGCTGGCAGCCCATCTCAAACAAACGATACCGGGGAAACTCATCTCAACCTCCAGAGCTGTCTGTATTGCGTTAGGGACGGCCACTGCGTGCGTTATTGTGCCCATTATTCTAGCCGCCACGTGGAGGTTCCCGATCCCGTTCGGCTACGTGCTGCTTGTGACTCCTTTTGTCTCGCTCTTCTGGCTCTTCACCGTCCTGGCCATAGGCCGTGGGACTCTATCCGCGTCACGAGTACTCCGCCAGCATATCAAGTCCCAGCTGCTCATAATTTGCACGCAAGGCTTCGTGGCCGTGGCGTATCCCGTCTTCAGTGCCGTATTCACCCAGTTGTCGGGGACAAAGCAGGCTGCGTTCGTGTTCGTGATGCCGATCATCAAGTTTACTTCCAAGCAAGTGATTGCGATCGCAGCTGCCGATCTCCACGAGTACATTGGCCCCATCGTGGTGCTCTCCGTGGACCTATTTAACGGCTACTACGTCGCCATCTGCATGCAGTCGGCGACCTCGTGGCTCACATCGCTCTTGTTCATCGCATTCGATGGTTTCCACGTCGTTGCCGCTCTTCGCACAATTTTCATCCGGGCGGACAGCGTCCACGCTACTCGGCAATTATCGGCTCCAGATATTCTGCAAACAGCAACAACATCGTATCTTCAAGATATACCCGCTTTGGTGTGGCATATTTTCCATAACGACAACGCTGTGAGTACGCGAAAGCGTCCGATTCGATTGTTCGCACCGTTTCCTCTCCCCCTTTCACACGACAGCAAAGAATTTATCGGAGAGTTGGCACACACAGAACGGGGCCAAGCGATTGGTGCACGGACAGCGCCAACACCTTCAGGGATCACCACGAAGCTCGAAGTGCGACGGTCTTTTACTGACGTGGCGCTGGCCAAGCAGCACCAAATCCTTCCAGTGACGGGCATCCGGAAGGAATCTATGAAATCCGGGAACGGGTCAATGTTCCGGCTGATGCGTCAAGCGTCTACCAAGGTGATTTCTCATCCTGCTTCCAAATCCGCAGAAGACGCGGTTTGGGACGGACTGCAGACGCTTTTCCACTCAGAATACGTCCTCATGGCCGAGCACATTGAGGTGGTCTTGCCCATCTCATACGCGATTTATTTATCGACACTATGTAATCTTCCTGTGGCAGAATTTTATCCAAACGCTGCTCCACTGACGACAGGAAAGCTGGGGGCGACGCTGGCAAGTATTTTGCTGCTCGCTGCCGTTGAGCTGGTTGGGTTTGGAGTTCTGGTCGTGCTGATGCGGCGAAAGCTGGGCTATTCCCCACTCCACCAACTCGCCTTCGTCTTAGAGACCCAGGTGGGCACGGTCCAGGGCTACATGTTCATCTGGACGCTGTATATTTTGCATCTCACGCTTGTGCACTACGGTATTGCGCAGTTCTGTGAGAGAATATTTTCTCATGCAAGCTTTACTGACATTTTCGTATCGTTATTTTTCCTCCTGATCAGGGGTTGATTTCAACTCGAAGCTTGTGTAGGAAAACCAGCGATCTCCATGCCTATTGGAGTTTGCCTCTTGAATTATAAGTAAGTCAGGTGGAAATCTTGGCACGCAGCTCGTCTAAGAATTCATATCTGCAAACATTTTATAATAATATCGATATCTATAGCTTTAACTAAGAAGAACACTGGATTCGAGATTTGGTGCGTTTTCTCTAAAAAAACAAACTTGGGATGAAGTTTCCTCAACCAGCTAGTTAGCATCGGATTATTATTTTAGTAGTAGGCGCCACCAAAATACCCTGTTCGCCATTGAGTTTTCGTCAAGCTCGTGGACGGCAAGTGTGCCGTTGTTTCGGCGCCAGTCAGCCGAAAAGCCTCAGTCCCCATACAGAATCGGCATACTATGCGCAGCATTGCGGTCTCAGCCACCAAAGTTCTGCCAGCCAAGAGTCCGGATTACCGACCGCCTAACGCCGTCACCGCTGGTCCGGGGGCGGAAATTGCGGCCGTGAGGTACAAACCAGGGAAACTGAGCCTGTTCATGCTGGGGATCATCATCGTCATGGGCGGGCAGTACGCTGACTGGAACGAGGGCCTCCACTCGGGGGTCTACAGCTTCATCATCGCCTACTTCCTCATCGGCATCGGATACTTGCTGCTAGTGTGTTGCACGGCTGAGATCAACGGCG
The DNA here is from genome assembly GCA_024211575.1 of Phytophthora melonis. NCBI lineage: Eukaryota > Oomycota > Peronosporomycetes > Peronosporales > Peronosporaceae > Phytophthora > Phytophthora melonis. The sequence goes on along the minus strand of JAMXKT010000094.1, from coordinate 3,286,939 downwards.
CGTTGCCATTCTCCGGTGGAGCCTACGGTTTGGCGCGATGCACGCTCGGGTTCTACCCTGCGTTTATGATCGGGTGCTGCGATACGACCGAGTACATCGTCTACACTTCCGCCTCAGTGATTTCACTCACAGAGCTGGTGCTCGAGGCAGCCCCAGGGTTGAAACCCTACCAGCCTTTGGTGTGGGGGCTGTTCTACGTTGTGGCACTCACCATCGCGATCAGAGGCGACCGAGTCTTCTGGACTGTTAACATTACACTCGGGTCTGTGGCTCTGCTTCGAGAAGGACGCAATGGACCCAGTGATGAAGTTCGTTGATGGGTTTCGAGGATTCTTGCTCGGGCTTCCGCATGCGGCCTCGTTCTTCGTTGGGATCGAGGCGTTGAGTCTGGCCTGTGACCAAACGGATACACCCAAGAAGGTCATCCCAGTGGTGCAAGTATCCTGCATCGCCACCGCATTTGTGATTGGAGTTATGGTCCTCTTCGTGACGGTGTCGCTGCCTCCGGGTCTGGCCGTTGTGGCCAGCACTGAAGTTCTCTTCGACATTGGCTTTTCACTCATGTTCAAGATCCCGTACCACTACGCAGCGTTCCTGTCGCTCCCAGCAGCCTTCGCGACAGCGTTCGGCTTCATGTGGGCATACGGCAAACTCATCGCGGCAATGGCAACCTCCAGACTGCTGCTGCCGTTCTGCGCCAAAACCACGGCGAGAAGCAGCACTCCGTACAACGCACTGCTATTTGGGTCCGCGTGGAGCTACGCGCTCTGTCTTCTCGTCTACTTCGTACCTCAAGCTGGTGAGAGTTTTACCGGGATCTGCATGCTCTCCGCGGCCATGGCGTACTCTGGACAATGCGTCGGCTACATCGCGCTGAAGAAGAACTACAAAAACATCAAGAGCTCCGAGTTCCGCAGTCCGTTTGGGGTTTATGGAGCCTTCTGCTCGTTGCTGGTGTGGATCCTTATGGCGGCGGGGTCTGTTACAGTCCACGACGACGGAGGCATCGACGCAATGGCGTTCGCGGGTATCGTGGTTCTCTTCACCGTCTTCTACTTCTGCTACGCTCGTAAGCGGCAGACGTTCTCCCCGCAGGAAAAAATGCACTTTTCCTCGAGATCGACGAATTCCAGTAAGCAGGTCTCGGTAACCCCCAAGCCTGCGACGACCTAGCAATGCCAGAGAAGGGATTTATACTGAGATAGCAAGTGTACCGTAGGTATGCTGCTGGCGCAGCCGGCAGGGGATTAATTCGGTGTCGCATGAAGCCGTGCGTGTCGTGCTCGAAACTAGGGCTCCGCGAAGGCTGGGATAGGAGGTTTTTGCTATAAACGCTTTCTATTACCATGATTCTTTTTTTTACGAACCACGGGCATCTCCTGCGCTTGCTTCGCAGCCGCAGCGTCTGCCCGATAATTCACCTTACAGCTGTAGATGTATGGCATGCCTTGGCGGTGCTTATACACAGTGCTAAAACGAACCTTGCTCGAGATCTGTTTGCTGCTTGTAGAAAATGAAAATGTTTTGCTTTGTTTGCTTCTGCAGCAGTTCGTCCGCTTCTCAATCATTCACTTTACTTCACCCCAACTATTCGATAACTGCTACTGACGCATACCGGTTCAATCTGCCCACGCATATAAACCTTTTGGATGCCCAGTGCGGCACCGTGGCCATACCGGTGTGATGGGTGACGTACCGGTTCAGGCTGCCCACGCATATAAGCCTTTTGGAGGGCCAAGTGCGCCACCGGAGTCGTACCGGTTTCATAGAGATGTACCGTTAGATGTCAAGAGGGGTCATCTTTTGACTTGACGTACCACGGATATAATCCTATTTGGTCTGCGATAGCAGCACTAACGTTGCTTCCTATCCCAGTAAAAGTGTCGCTTGATTATGATATTTGTACTGAATACACTTAACTGAGAATCTTGTTTATATATCGCTACCCGCATAAGTAATCTGTATACTTAATGGAAGTGTAAGTGTCGTCTCCGGGCGTCAATCTTCTCAATCCGGATCCGTCATTCCAGAGGAAATCAGCAATGTTGCTTCTGCCGCAATAGATCTCGTGGTCAGTTACCCTGCAACTGACGAAATGACAGTTCGACACAGCGGTAAACGCAAAGATATAATACTGCACACACAAATCGACGGATAAGACGATATCATATTAATACCCAGCACATTGTTATGAAGTTAAGATAATTCTCAAAAACGCTATCGTTAACCGATTAACTGTGTCGTATTGCATTCACAGGTAACTGAGCATTTACTAGCCTACGTACGAGAGGCGAGGCCGAACACTGCGATCAACGTTCAAGCGAGCATCGCGGCGGCGCCGATACGCCCGCTGCGTCTCCGCTCGCCGGGCCCTTCTCTCCTCTGCCATCGACTGGTACTTCGCCGCGACGGAGCGGTAGAAATCGCAGTCGTCACTGCGGAGAGGGTTAATGCGAGCATGAAAGTTAGTCATAGCGAAGCACAGAGAGCAAACCTTGTCGAAAGCGCTCTCATTCCACTTGAAGGTGGCGTGCATAATGCGCCACAGACTGCACACACGCCCGAAAAATTTCTCCACAATGACGCGATCGGAGGAGACGCGTGTGTTTCGGGTAACGTCATCTGCCGTGAGCTCGCCGTTCCTCGGCTTCTTCTTGGGGTGTACGGCGCGCAGCATGGAGGCAGCACCTTGGTAGCCCTTGTCGGCTAGAAGTGCCCATGAGTCTTGGTAGTCTGCCGCACCTTCACCGTGGTCATCGAGCAAGCTCTCATTGGCTGATTTTCTCATCAACTCTCTGTGTTTGTCCACGTGATTGGACAAAATAGTGATGTCCGACACAGCTCCCGCGGTGTGATTGGTGAAAAATACAACTTCACCATGGGGACCGACAGAAGCTTCAACTTTGAACCCATACAGCTTGTGCTTGTTTGAGAAGTAGCGACGGGCTTCTTCGAACCGGCCCGAAGGGCGGAGGGCTGGCTGGAACTTCACGTCGACGGCGTAGAGAGCATAGGGATAGTTCGTGAAGACCTTTCCATTACCGCGGTGGTCACTCATCGTTGGGGTGGTGACGAACGCTTTCCGAAGGACAGGTTCACAGATGTCCATCACGCGGTGGACGAGCTTTTCAAATGTCGGCGGCTTGAAGCCGAAGTCGAGGGCGTGCTTGTGCCACGTGGAGTAGTGCTTGAGGACGCACAGCATCATCAGGAAGGCGTCCATGGGCTTGGTCTTGCTCTTCTTGCCGCGCCCGCACGTCCACTGTCCCACGAGCACTGGCCGTAAAATAGGTAGAACTCGCTGATAGTGAAGTTCGTCAGTGTGACGATGCCCTCACTGCCGCCTTGCTCCAGGAACGCGTCGAATAGCGGCAAGTCGCTGTCCAGCCCTTGTTCGGGTTCGTCGTACGTGGCGGGGCGGTTGTCAAGCACGGCGTCGCGTGTAGTAGCCTCGTCTTGTCGAAGCGAGGCGAGAACCGTTGCAGCGGAGCGCATGGTGGTGGCGGTAGGGGTGCGGTGGGGTGGGCGTCTGGGTGTGAAAACGAAAGTGAGCCTAACTACAGAGTGCGACAGTGGCCTGGGAACCGTAGACACCATTGGTTTTGGCGCCAAAGCGCTTGGTCGGCGCGAGATCGCCGGCCTAGGCGATTGCACAATCGATGCTCAGTTTACCATTCGTTTTGTTGTTTACTGTAATATTGACAGTAGGACTGAATAAGTGATATTCTGACGTCTATGAACATCATTGATTGGGGCACACCATAGCGAAAGTCAAATTTGTCAGTGACCGAGTCACCCAATAATCTACTACGGTTGTAAAGTAACATTGTGGGCAATTTGCAATTTTGACGATAACTGCAGTGGAGATCTAATGGTGCTGGATGAAACGCCGGAGCAGCGTCGCCGTCGCCTTGACGCTGCAAATACGCGCGCGCGGGCAAGGCGTGCCGCGATAGTGTTGGATGAAACGCCGGCTGCGCCAGCAGGGGATAGCACCGTGCTGGCGCAGCAAACGCATGCGTTAAGTATCCATCATATATGACATATGATGAAAGTAAACTAAATTGGTAGTCTGAATAATTACCTAGTCAGTCTCTGTCAACGAAGAAGCATCAATCGTATCATTAATTTTCGTTTCATTCGAATCATTTCCAGTTCTCACGTCCACAGACGCAGCAACACCAGGGTGAACTTACAGCGCCAAGGTAAGAATAGACGTTTGCTTGGGAGGGCACTGCTGCAACTTCTAACTTGCTTGTATTTGGTTATTAACAGCGCGAAGGCAAGAAAACAAATTCATATTATCGTGAGTGTGTTTGAATGCAAGCACAGTGCTGGCGACTGGTGCGCCGCAAGTGCGGCGCGCCTAAGTCGTGTGCGCTGTGCGTTTATCTGTTTTGTTTTATATTTGCGATCTCAGCCCCCGCGAAGCCCTAGTGATAACTAAGCGTCAAATAGCGACAAGTATGCGAGGAAGCATCGTGTGGTCCGGCCCATTCAAACTATTTTAACGTCACTAAGCCCGCGAACGTTCGTGTTACTTCGGTCCTCGGTCCTCTCAAGACTGTCTCGTTCAAAATAACCTGCTTCTACTACTCTGGCCCAGTTCAGAACCGCTCATCCGCTGCAGAAGTTCACCCCCATCAGCACCAATGCGCAGTGTCCAGGTGTCGTCGAATAAAGTTCTGCAGAGTCCGCCCCCAAGCAGCGGCCACTTACCGCACTCAGCGCAGTCCTCGAGCTCTCTGGACGTCCAGAGCACGCCCGTCGGACCAACCGCTGGAATCGCGCCAAGTCGATACAAACCTGGTCGACTCGACATCTTCTTGCTGGGCATCACCATCGTCATCGGGGGCCAATACTTTGACTGGAACGAGGGCTTCCAGACGGGCACCTACAGCTTCATCATCGCCTTCTTCATCATCGGAGTCGGCTACTTGCTGCTCACGTGCTGCATCGCCGAGATCAACGGAGCGTTACCGTTCGCCGGTGGGGCCTACGGCCTCGCTCGATGCACTCTCGGGTTCTACCCCGCGTTCATGATCGGGTGCTGCGATACGACCGAGTACATCGTGTACGTGTCCGCCTCAGTGATCTCGTTCGCCGAGCTCATGGTCGAGGCTGCGCCCAGCTTGGAGCCGTACCATCCGTTGATTTGGGCGCTGTTCTACGTGGCTGCACTCGCGATCACCATCCGAGGTGACAAGGTCTTCTGGCTGGTGAGCGGCTTCCTAGGGGCGTTGTCGCTCTTATTCCTCCTGCTTTTCTGTCTGGGATCGCTGCCGTACGTCGACTTCGCAAAGTACGCGGCTGTCCCGCACTACGAGTTCATCGGAGGCGTTCGAGGCTTCATGTTGGCGCTCCCCCATGCTGCGTGGTTCTTCGTGGGGATCGAGGCTTTAAGCCTGGCATGCGACCAGATTGAGGCGCCGAAGAAGGTCATCCCAATGGCCCAGTTGTCCTGCATCTCGATTGTATTCGTGACCGGCGCCATGGTCGTCTTCGTGACGGTATCACTCGCTCCAGGAATTACCGAGATTTCGACGAACGAGATCCCGTTCAACCTCGGATTCACAAGATTCCTCAACATTTCCCACGCATACGGGGCGCTTCTGTCGCTTCCGGGGGCTTTCGCGACATCGTTCGGCTTCATGTGGGCCTATGGCAAGCTTATCGCGGCAATGTCCACGTCCAGACTGCTGTTGCCGTTCTGCGCGAAGACAACAGCAAGAAGCAACACGCCATACAACGCGCTGCTTATCGGGTCTGCATGGAGTTACGCACTTTGTCTGCTCGTCTACTTCGTGCCGGAGGTTGGCGAGAGCTTCACGGGAGTTTGTATGCTCTCCGCCGCCATGTCGTACACTGGCCAGTGCGTCGGCTACATCGTGCTCAAGCGCAACTACCGCAACATCAAGAGCTCCGAGTTCCGCAGTCCATTCGGAATCGCGGGAGCCTTCTGCTCGTTGCTGGTGTGGCTGCTCATGGCCGCGTCACTACTGACAGTTCATGACGACGGGGGTATTGACGCTATGGGCTTCACGATCGTCGTGGTTCTCTTCACCGTCTTCTACTTCTGCTACGCTCGGAAGCGTCAGACGTTCTCTCCGCAGGAAAACAAGATCATGCTCGTGGCGCACGTGACCAAATTCAACATCAAGAAGGTGGCAGCTAACCGACAGCACCGACACCACAAGCAGAGCAGCGGCAACAGCAGCAGCCACACGGGCAACGCCACCGAAACGTCTCTGAGTGAGAGGGCCAGGAGCCTGGTCAAGGGCCGCTTTTCCTTCTCCAAAAAGTCCTCAACGTCCACGAGGATGGTGTCGGTGGCTCCGCTCTCGACGAGATCGACAGGGTCGGGCAAACTCTTTTCGGTGGGCCTAAAGCCAAGGAAGACGTAATACAAGACGGATAGATTTATTTTACACAGATCTCAGAAGTTCTCGGATGTTACAGCTTCCAAATACAGCTACTCACCAGTACGCAACGAACCCTTTGTCACTTCACCGGAATCACTAAGAAACGGTGACAGCCAAGCGTCCTCGATCCTCAGAACAATGCCCAACAAGGCGTCACCGTCGCGCACGAACCAGCCCAAAAGCGAACACTTTTGCTCGCTCCAGCTTCTACAAAATGGGGCTGCACAGTATCGTGGTGTCACCAAGTAGTGGCCATCTCCCCAACTCCGGCAGCAATGCCAATGCAGCTGCAGGGCCGGCAGTCGGGAACGCCACCCAATGGTACAAGCCCGGCAAACTGGACGCGTACCTGCTGGGCGTCACCATCGTGCTCGGGGTCAATACTGCGCCTGGAACGAGGGCTTCCAGTCGGGGCTCTACAGCTTCATCATCGCCTACTTCCTCGTCGGACTCGGGTATTTGCTGCTCACGTCCTGCATCGCTGAGATCAACGGCGCTCTACCGTTCGCAGGAGGGGCCTACGGGTTGGCGCGTTGTACGCTCGGGTTCTACCCTGCATTCATGATCGGCTGCTGCGATACGACCGAGTACATCGTGTACGTGTCGGCCTCGGTGCTGTCGTTCGCCGACTTGGTGGTAGAAGCCGCCCCAGCCTCGACGTGTACCAGCCCTTGATCTGGGCGCTGTTCTACCTCATTTCGCTGGCCATCACCATCAAAGGCGACAGAGTCTTCTGGGTCGTCAGCGGTGTCCTCGCTGTGTTGTCGCTCTTCTTCCAGCTACACTTCTGCTTCGGGTCCCACCCGTTCGTGAGCTTCGAGAAGTATGCAGCCGTCCCCGAGCTGGAGTTCGTCAACGGATGGAGAGGCTTCATGCTCGGACTGCCCCATGCCGCCTGGTTCTTCGTCGGGATCGAGGCCTTGAGCCTCTCTTGCGACCAAGTGGAGAGTCCCAAGAAGGCAATCCCAGCGGCCCAGCTCGCGTGCATCTTGACAGTGTTCGCCACAGGAGTCTTCGTTGTATTCGTCACGGTGTCGCTAGCTCCGGGGTTGGCCGAATTGCCGGACAACTTGATCCCGTTCGACCTCGGATACACGCAGATGTTCAACGTGTCGAGACGCTACACCGCGCTTCTGTCACTACCCGCAATCTTCGCCACAGCCTTCGGCTTCATGTGGGCGTACGGCAAGCTCATCGCCGCAATGTCCACGTCCAGACTGCTACTCCCGTTCTGCGCCAAAACCACCGCCAGAAGCAACACGCCATACAACGCGCTACTTATCGGGTCCGCGTGGAGCTACGCACTCTGTCTACTCGTCTACTTCTTACCTCAAGTCGGTGAGAGCTTCACGGGGGTCTGCATGCTCTCAGCCGCCATGTCGTACTCTGGACAATGCGTCGGCTACATTATGCTCAAGCGCAACTACAAAAACATCAAGAGCTCCGAGTTCCGCAGTCCGTTTGGGGTTTACGGAGCGCTCTGCTCGTTGCTAGTGTGGCTGCTCATGGCCTTCTCTCTGCTGACAGTTCACGACGACGGAGGCATCGACGCTGTGGGCTTCACGATCATCATGCTTCTCTTCACCGCCTTCTACTTCTGCTACGCTCGCAAGCGGCAGACGTTCTCCCCGCAGGAAAATAAGATCATGCTCGTGGCGCACGTGACCAAATTCAACATCAAGAAGGTGGCGAGCCGGCAGAGTCGACACCAGAAGAATGGCAGTGGCAGCAGCAGCAACACGGCAGCGGGGACCGAGTCGTCCCTGGGTGACCGAGCCATGAGCGCCGTGAAGAGCCGATTCTCCAAGAAGTCGTCAGCATCCACGAGGACGGTGTCCGTGGCTCCGCTTTCCACGGGATCGAATGGATCGGGCAAGCTTTTCACCGCGAGACCGTAGCGGAACCTCATCTCAACTCTCCTCCTCGTCCCGGGGACAGCACATACACACGTGCCGTTGGACAGCAAATGGGCATTTGCCTGTCGCGAAGGATGCTCTTTAAACGCTGGGTCCCGTAATGAGAACTGTAGGTTTTTCCAGCATCACCATTACAATATGTCCTGCAATTCCTCAAACTTTTTACTCTCCATCATGGCCGTCGCCGTCGTACGGATCCTCATCCAGAAGACAAGCGGCCACATCGGCCCACATGCCCTCCAGATCGTCCTCCACGCTCAAATTCAACGGAGAGAAGGGGAACATCATCCCCATACAGTCCGCAGGCGCCATCAGGCTACCCCCAGCTTGAGTCTCCTCCGTGGTATTCCAGTTGTGGTATCCCGCCTGCTGCATCCGCGCTCGGAAGCGAGCCGAGTGCCAGCGGTTCTTGATGGCGTTGTCCGTGCGGCCAGGCAGATACGCCGCCATGCGCGACCACGCGTTCCCCAACTTGCACTGCATCGTCACCAGCAGCGCGTCCTCGCCCGCCGACCAGGCCTCGCGCTTGATGGACGGGTCCAATTGGTAGTGCCACCGCTCGCGGCACTGCTTGGCGGTGCGTCCGGGCAGGAGTGACGCCGCCATCGTCCAGTGGCCCGCGCCCTCATAGTTGACGAACGTGCTCAAGAAGGCGTCTTCCTGCGGAGTCCACGGTTGTCGGGTCAGAGGCACGCGGGTACTTTGAAGCTCCTCCCAGCGCGCCGAACAGGAAGCCTGCGAGCGATCGGGGATGGCGGCGGCGACGTCCTCCCAGCGTCGCACTCCGTGTCGACGAACAGCCCCACGCAGCAGGTCGTCCTGAACAGGTAGAAGTAGCCACTTGATAAGCGCCAGAGCTCTGCTTATGACCATGCAAGCACCTTACTTCGGTCGGAGTCCACTGTGCGATTGCTGGAGCTTTCATCTTTGGAAATGCTCCGAGTCGCAACACGCGTATGCGTGTGCGTGGGCAGGGGGCGATTGCGATAGTCGCTCGGCACTGCTCCTTCGCTCGGCCATAGCACTGGTTAGCGAGTCAACTCGGGTAAATAACTTTTCACTTTTCATGCGACGAGCGGGTCAAGTCTGTGCGAGGTGGCGGGGTTTGTCAGCCCCCAAGGCTACAATCCCATAGCCAAAAGGAACTTGCTGAAAGCCTCGAAGGTCCCACAATTCGGTTCTAGACGAAAAAATTGCGCTATATAGTGAACACGTGGGGGGAATCGGACTGCAATTGGGCAAGCTGTTGTTTTCATCTGCCGATGTCCTCAGTGTATTCCCGCTTGGTCATCTTTCAGGCTTCTACGCGTAGCCTCTCCGTCTATCTATCTGTACGTCGAGTCGATGCTCGAAGTAGCTTGATCACGAATTGACCGCGCTTCAGCAGTCGACGTGTCATGTGATGATCGTGAAGACTTGGCGGACAGCGAACGCTGTTGATCAGTCGGGAAGTAAAAATCCACGATCTACTGCACACGATAACGGAATTATTAAAAAAAATGCTTTACCAATCGCTTTGTAGCTATCAAACAGCGAAGATTTAGATGCGCTTAGGTTGCGGAGTGAAACCAAAACAAGAATTGACAATGCCAGAGAGAGAATCGGAGAAGGACACGCTCGTCGACGCTTGCAGCTGTACTTGGTACGATAAATACCCCTTCCTAGTTCCCTTGACGTCACCCTGGAACCTACTGCCGCTCTTGTCCAGCTTCTCAACCTTCCAGCAGAGCTTCAGCGAGATCAGCCCAACCCCAGCCCATGTCTTTCCCCGCTGTTAAGCGCTCTAACTTTTGTCGTCTTGGCAGAACTGATCGGGGTCTCGTTGTTCGAATATGTGCGTGGGGGGGGGGGATGAGAAAGCCGCTCAACGCCTTTGACCCTCGTCTCGGTCGCTCCGTTGTCCACCAAGTCAATTCGGGTAAATAATCTTTCACGAGACGAGGATGTCGCTGCAGAGATCAGTGAACAGTTTGTGCGAGGCGACGAGTTTTCAGCCGCTGCTTCTTTAACTACGGAAAGTTTTGCAAGATCCGAGCCCTTGTCCCAGTGAAGTACGTTTTTTAGAGTTTGAAGCTCAGAAACGTATACTATTAAGCAAGATCACGCCTTCATGAACTTTGAGCTCATTGAGCTCATTGCCAGCTACGCATTCTCGTCGCCCACTTGACTTGTAGCAGCGCCGAGCTCGTAGTGCGGCCGGCCCCCAACTAAAGCGCGGTTCTAATCTCGACAACCACTTCTGAGGAACGCAACAAGTCACTCAACATTCAGACACACTAAGTTGTACGCTAACTAACCCATCCTGTCTTTCCTGCTTGCGAATTCAACTACCTCCTTCAACGACACTCAAGTATTCCGTCGTCTCCGTCGCGCTCACCCGGCCTCCTCATCCAGCAGAATGTCTGCAAGCTCGGCCCACACCAAGTCCATGTCTTCGAGATCGTTCTGGTCGCCTTCAGTAGCGCTCGATGAAGTGGCCGAGTTGGTTCGGCTCAGGCAGGCGGAAGAGGTCGCAGCTTGCTGCGCGAATGACGGCATCAAATCCTCGATATCCTCGACATCTTGATCCTTGGCGTACAAATTGCTCGCACGTCTCCGTCGCCGTAGCTGCGCCGAGTGCCAGCGGTTCTTGATGGCGTTTGCCGTGCGGCCAGGCAGATGCGGCGCCATCCGCGACCACGCGTTGCCGAACTTCCGCTGCAGCGTCACCAGTAGCGCGTCCTCGTCAACCGTCCAGGCCTCGCGCTTGATCGCCGGGTTCAGCTGGTGGTGCCACCGCTCCCGACACTGCTTGGCATTCCGCCCGGGCAGAAACGACGCCACGATGGTCCATTGACTCGCGCCTTCGCTGTCGACAATAGCGCTCAGCAGCTCGTCCTCGTGCTCGGTCCAAGGCTGGCGCGTTAGAGACCGTCGACTCTGCAGCTCCTCCCAGCGAGCAGAACACGATTCCTGCGAGCGATTCGGGACGGCCGAGGCGACAAAGTCCCAGCGTCGAGCTCCATGCAGTCGGACTGCTTCACGGAGTCGAGTGTCCTAGTAGTTCGCCATGGAGAAGGAGTGAGCTGAAGCACAAAAGACCACGAAGACAAATGGTTACTTAGTTAAGCGCCTACCTCGTCGGGTGTCCACAGCATCAACGCTGCAGCTTGCATCTGGAAAGGAGCCTGGCCTCGGCCATCCAAAATTCAGCAATGAGCCATCGTGTTGAAGCGGCCACTTGCTGTCAGCAAGACACGAGTGATAAATGACTCGTCGCAACGTTCGTATCACCGGCGCGCTGTAAGACGTACGTCGAAATCGACTCAAGTACCCGTCTATCCGCCCGAAGGCGTTGGGTCGGACGCTCGTGGTTATGCCGTCTGCGTCAGCATTCGGGTCGAGGCCTTGCTGTACGAACCTTAAAGAACCGGCCGAAGCTGCGAGACGACGGATTCGCTCGGTCGAAGCGTGCTTCGTGAAGAGGCGACCTAGCCTGAAGAACTCTGTCTCTGTGGTTCGGGCGCATGTGCACGCCTGCTTTCATCTTCCGCTGGATCAATCTCGAATTCCCGTGTCCACAACATCAAGCATCGAAAAACAACAGTCTGTCGTTCATAAGGCGGCGTTTGTCCACACGCCGGGTAGATACTTTCTTTACGATTGTGCGACCATCTTCCTGTTCTCGACGGTCTCGTTCTCCTCTTAAATAGCGACGCCCATGCAGTTTTTGCGCGTCGAGAATTTGCTGCGCAGCGCGTTGAGCACGACGAGCGACCGACGTGGCATCCGACGAATGTTCTCGAGGTTGGGCGACGGCGACGCGATCGGCGTCTTCGGTGCCGGTGCCGGTCCTGACAAGTTCCACGTGTCCAACATGGTTAAGTCGATCTGGCACACTGACGAGGTTCTGGACGACACAGACGAATCTCGGGGCGGGGTGCCTGGCGTGCCCGGGGAGCCTGGAAAGGGGTCCTTCGGGGTTCCGTCATGTTCCGCGACGACGACGACGACGGACGCACAACCGCCTAGAACTGCCAACGATTCCAGAGGCGACGTCACCCGTTGCGATAAACTGGGGGATTCCCACTGCTGTCGTTTGGCCACGATGGAGACGCGCTCGGCGCCGGCTCGCAGTCTCATAAAGCGACTGCTCATAGTCTCGGCGCGCCAGCCCGCGAATACCTGCTCGTCCGACCGGCTTCGATGCAGCGCGCACATAGCGCAGCACACGCGCTGGCCGGCGACAACCTTCTCCAATGCCGCAGTGGCATCCACTTCTTCCTCCTCTGCGGCCGACTCGCGCTCCAAATCCTCCAGACTTGCCGTGGTGACGGTGCTGACCTGTCCGTACGTGGCGTCGACATCAACTGCTAGCACTTCGCCGTCCTCGTTGATCTCGAACATGAACGACTCGGAGAAAGTCTTCGCCAGTGGCCGGTCGTTGGTCGGTGAGTTTAGAGACTCCTTGCCCACCTCTTCGCTTCGGTTTGTGATGAATGAGATCACTTCGGGTGCCACTTGTTTCATGAGCACGGAGCACTTCTGGTTGAGCGGGTTCAGCAGCACTCGCTGCAGCGTTGCGACGAGTCTGGTGAGAGCCTGGCGCTGGTTCTCAACCACGCGGGGCTTGGGGCAGTGGCCGGCAACGCGGAACAAGTGGTGGCCTCGTCGCTGGGCCGGCAGCGCTCGCTGCACGTAGGCGAAGAGCCACGGGCACTCGGCGAAGCAGAGGTGGCCTCGACTCAAAACCTGCAGAACGCGGGCCTGGAAGGCGCGGCATTCGGCGTAGGAGCGGAGGTGGCGCCAGGTCGAGCTGGACTTGTGGTCGTGGACGGTCAGCGCGAAGGTGGACCCGTCTCGACTCAGCGTCTTGGTGGTCACCTCGACCGTCACGTTGGCCAAGTAGGCGACGCTCGGAGCCAGCGGCTCCACTGGCCGCTGCGAGTTACAGCGGAGGCGACTGGCGTAGAGCGCCGAGCACTTGGGGTGGCGCTGCAGCGGCGAGTGTGCGTGCGAGTGTGATTCGACCATTTCTTGATACTTAGTACAAACGACCTCCGTCTCTAAACGCCGCGACTGGTTAGAACCTGTCTAACCGCCGGCGAAAAACCAGCAGCTTGACTGCTACGGACGGATCGAATTGCAGAGTGAGTGAGCGGTGGAGTTGGCTCACGTGCTGTGCCATTTGGGTGGACGGGCCAGCTGAGCTGGAAGCCATCGAAGAGTTTTGGAGACCCACTCAAATTTATCGGGTGGATGGGATCTGGCTTTTTTAGTCGAGGTCGGAACATGGCCATCGTCCGGGTGTTTCAGCCCCCTCTGAACCAGCTGTACTGGATTGTAGTAAAATAATGGGGCGCTTCGAACGGGACAGGGTGGCGTTACTAACGCGGTTTACATGTATTCACTTGAAAAGACTTGCCATGGAATGGTTTTGTGAATCCTGCGACACTGCTCTCGAAGCTAAACACAACGCGGCGACGTCAAGTGTGCATCTTTTGCCCGAGAGGAATCTCAGTGTATCGTAAGCGAAGAATTCGATCCGCGCACTTACATACCGCCATGGCCGCCGACTGTATGAGGGTACGCACGGTGTCGTGGGTGAATCGCAATGGTTCATATTGCCGTAGAGACTGAGGCTGCATCCACTGGAGTCCACACTTCGCATACATGTACCATAGCAGGTGGGGGTCAGCGTTGTCGTTGACGCGCAAAGGGGGTCAGTGCTGCCGGAATAAAATGCGTAAACTACCTATACGTGTGCTTGCTGCTTTGATGCATTTGGAGCAGATGCGAAGTGTTCTTCTCGAGTCGTTCCATGGCTCGGGCTCCATCTCTGCCATGTGCTGGAGCTCCATGCATTCCCAAATTCCGGATGAAAAATACTTCACTAACCCCCGATCGGACTTTGCTGTGTATTACCAGCAAGGCGTGCGCGAGGGCGGAAAATGTCCTCGACAAGTGGACAAGCCAACACTCACGATTTGTAGGCTGAACAGCGCAGCAGATCCGAGCAAAGTGCTGAGGCTGTGCCGGTGCCAATACCAATGCAAGTACATGTACATTGGTAATGTACAGTACCGTATTTTAGATCTCATACTACAGAGAGATCTCATAATTCAGAGCGGAGAGATAGTGCATTTGCAACAGAATATGGCCGTTTTTGGCAAGAAAGGTCCTAAAATACGCACAAAAAGGGTGAATTGGCGCAAAGACAAAATACAACAATACAACTTCAAGAATATGGTGTATGAAGTATGAGATCTAAAATACGGTACATGTAGCGATCTCTCACTGAAGATTCTGAATGCGATCGGACTTGTGGAAAAGTATCTTCGGGGAAAGGCTGGCTAAATGACAGTACATGTACAGCTCCAGAGGTTACTTCAAGAAAAGAATACAATGTTTACCGTGTTCAAGACTTCAACTCGTTTGGTTTGCTTTTACTACACCCAGTCGCAGTCTTCGTTCGTGCCTAGCCACTCGAGTCTCCTTCCGTACATTGTTATACACCGTCAATGTTCAAATATCTCCTCCCTTACCACGCCTCCTGGTGGCCGCATGTCGGGCACTGCAGTGCCTCGTTGAGCTTGTCGATCAAGCATTCGTCGTGGAAGTGGTGGCCGCACGACAGCGTCGAGAACGGCTCGGCCGCCGCTAGCTGCGACCATCGGTCGCCACCGTCCAGCTCGGGGCTGTTGCAATCCTTCGGAGTGGCCCCTACCAGGGGTTCTCACACAGCGCGCAGACTTCCACCGCAACCTCGTCGCTTGACGCCGTCTCGTCCGAGCTGGCCGCATCTTCCAGCAGCTCCACGTCTCCGTCCCGCCACCTCTGCAGCAATTGCGTCAGCCAGTCGGGGGCTTGTCCGTGTCGGTCCGTCGACTCCCCACCACAAACTCGAGCAGCTCGCGCGCGACGCCCTGCATGACCAGCGGACAGACGTGGTTGCTTCGGTTCAGGAGGAAGCTGCGGATCGTGGCCAAGCTGCGCGTGAGCGTCTTCCGTCGTCTGGCCACCACTCGGGACAGGGAGCTGCCCACGAGCTGCGACTTTGGGTAGTAGCTCTTGAGGAACGTGTAGAGCCACGGGCACTCGGCCTGGCAGAAGTGGCCACGCTGCAGGACCGCCACCAAGCGCTTGCGGAAGAAGCGGAACTCGTCGAAGCTGCGCACGAGGTGCCACGTCTTCGGAGTCGTCAAGTCTCGGGTCTGACACGTGACGGTGAGCAGGTAGTCCACTCGACGACAGGAGGTCCGCGGGTTCGACGTGATCGGCGTCACGTCCATCGAAACGCCGCCGAGCCACGCAACTTGAGGCGGCAGCGGGCCAACGGGCAGCGACCGCTTCTTGCGAGGACGGCTCGAGCTCATTTAGGAGCGTCGGTGATGCTTTTCAACTGGTTCGGGCCAAAATGAGGACTGGCAAGGTGCTGCGGGTCATTCTTACACGGTTGGCCGAGTCGCTTTGCACCATTTCGAGCTGGGCGGCATCATCAGTAACGGCCTCACCAAAATACACTGTAAGCCAATCGCAACGTCTTATGCGCACTCTTAGGGGCCCTTTGGAGGTGGGAACCTGGATACCGGCGAAGCGAGTCGCACGGTCCGATGCAGCAGCTTGTGGCACCGATGTCCACCAACCTCCGGCTTCAACACAAATCCACTTCATGCGAGCGAAGGGTGATGTCGATGTGATGGCTTTGGGAGTCAGTCACCACGAAGCAAAAAAGTTAGAGCATACCCATGGTTTGTCTTCCTCAACGGCTTCGACGACCACTATTAGGAATAAGGCCCCGCCCCCGCCTTGAATAATCCGCTGGGTCCATTTACTGATCGATTGATTGATGAAGTTACCATTGGATTCGCTTTCAACTGTGTCTTGTGTAAGGTGTCAGGAATAAGTACATGAAATCGCTACGAATAGATCGACAGGACTCGGCTCAGCTCAGAGCGTGGCCACAGGTGGGGCACGCCAGCGTCTCGTTGAGTTTGGCCACGATGCACTCGTCGTGGAATCGGTGGCCGCAGCTCAGCGCGGTCAGCGCCCCTTGGCCGCTTCGTCGCTGGTGCAGAGCCCGCACGCGTCCAGCAGGTTGATGCTGTTGCTGCTGCCGGCCGAGAGGAACGAGTCGAGGCTGTTGTCGCTGTTTGAGTGCCAGCAGCGACTCGAGCCGCCTGTGGGGTGGCCAAGCTGCGGCTGCTGCCGTCCGTGCTGTAGAAGGTCGAGCTGCTGCTGCTCGGCGTCTTGGAGAAGCTCACGAAGTTCTCCCATCGGAACTCGTGCTCGATCGGCAGGTCTTCGTTCAGGAACGAGATCAGCTCCTGCGCTACGGTGCCCGGTAGAATGCTGCAGCTCGAGTGGTTTTCGCGCTTGAGAAGCGCCTCCAGCAGTGTGTTGAAGCACTCCTCGATGGCGTGGCTGCGCTTGCCCATGACGTACGAGCTGGACGAGTAGAGGTAGCACTCCTTGGGGAATCGTCCCTTGAGGCTCGAGTACAGGTACGGGCACTCGGCGTGACAGAGGTGGCCGAGTTGCATGACCTCGAGCAGCCGCTGCTGGAAGGCCTGGAGCTCCTTGAACGAGCGGCTCACGGTCCACTGCTGAGAGCTGTCGGTCGTAGGGGTCACAATCAGCTCGTAGCGGACGTCCTTGCCGTGCTCGAGCTTGACCTTCGCTGCGGTCATGCTCAGCTCGAACTGGTCCAGGTAGGCAATGGTGGGGGCTCGGAACGAGGCTGGACTGGGCAACGGGCTCTTGACGGGCGTTCCCGGCGGTCCGGCAACGGTCGCGCGACGGCGGCGGCGACGGCGCGAGGTGAGGGACATGCTGGAGCCGGAAGACATCAGTGTATGTGGGGGACTGTTGGTTGGTTGGTAGTTGCTGAGGTGCAAATTGGGCAATGAAAGGCTGCCGAGCGGTGCTGAGCGGCCAACGTGAGACCAGCGCTGGTCGGTCGTGCGCTTGCCTGCTGGATTATGCGGCCCCGAAAGCCGTCCGGACTGAGGCAATCCCAGACTGTGAGCCTGTAGACTGCATGAAAGACTACCGAGCGATTTGCTGTTGATGCCGAGGTGATCATGGAGCTTGCTCCCGGTGTAATCAGACTGCACCGCGCGATTAGCGCAGCGCACAGAGAGAGAGAGCACGCGGATCCTCGTGGCCCCATGGCGACTGGATTGTCTTGATCATGACAAGGCGCAGTCGGGCATGTTTACCCGCTTCACTCAGGCCTGCTGCTTCAGCGGTTTAATCAATCGGCCACTGGTGCCCCGATTGAGGTCACTGGATCTCGAGGTGGTGGCAGGTCGGGCAGCGCAGCGTCTCGTTCAGCACGGGCACGATGCACTCGTCGTGGAACTGGTGGCCGCACTTCAGCACCGTCGCGTAGACGGAAGATCGCCGCCGCCTGCCTCGGATTGAGTTGGCTGGGCTGACGTTGTAGCCGACGCCCTTGCCACTGTCGGACTTGGCCCTGTCGGCTTCGCAGGCCAACGCTCCGTTGCATACGGCGCAGATGCTGAGACCACCGACCTCGATACTGCTGCAGCTGCTGGAAGCATCCTGGTCGCTCGCAGCGTCCTCTTGGTCGCTGCGCAGTAGGCCCAGACTCCCCCTTCGACGGCTGTTGTTCGTGACTGTAGTCTCCGCCTCTGAGTACTAGTCGAGGATATACTGAGCGACAGCGTCCTCTCCGTACAGGAACTCGGCGAGCAGCTTGGCCACGTTCGTCGTGGCGACACTGCAGGCGTGGTTCTTCCTGTCCAGGAGGAACTCGAGCGTCGACGTGAGCAGCTCCTGCAACTTGGCTCGCCGCGTCTCGACCCTCCTCGGACTCGAGTTGCGCTGGAAAATGTGCTTCTTTGGGAACTCGCTGGTCAGGAACGAGAAGAGCCACGGACACCCGGCGCTGCAGAAGTGGCCGTGCTGCAGCGCCAGCGTCAGCCGCTGGTGCAGCTCCTCAAAGTCTTCAAAGGGGCGCGGAGAGCTCCACGAACTGCGGGCGCTGCTGCTACATGCACCGCCGTTGCAGTTGGTGCGTCGCTGGACTTGCAGCACGAAGAGCGGGCGCTTGTTGTCGCGCGCGGACTGGAGCGACAGCTGCAGAGGCTCCAGCAGCCCCACATAGGTCGGTAGCAGCGGACACGCGGACGTCGAGCGCTTCCGTACGCGGCGGGAGCCCACCAAGCTCTGCCGGAAGATCGCTCACTGACGTCGCTTCAACATACATTTTTAAACGGCTTCAAAAGATCCGTTGGAGCGAAGTGGGTTCAGTCCGATTCCTGCTGCGACAAAGTGCCTTCTACTTCATTGACGACGCTCGTCGGCGGAGTAATCTGTGTATCCGCTCGGTTGGCCGCAGGATGTCGCTGCAATGAAGTCGGTAGTCGCAGGCATGACAATCATCAAAGGCTGTAAGGTGTTGTTGCAGTTGGCCTAACTCACTGAGTCTTTCACTGTATTACCGACGCCTACTGTATCTAACTACTAACTAACCACCTGAACTACTTGACTAGTGTACACTGCCTACTTGTGCATCTTCGCTGTCGTCGCTGCCTATGCCTTGAGACTGCTGTGCGTGCGGCATACGACGTGTCGACTGTGGCAGGCGTCGCACTCGTCCTGCTCTTCCTCCTCCTGCTCGCCCTCGGACTCGCTGTCGTCGTCTTCCTCCTCTTCCCCTCACTGAGCGAGTCCAGCGAGTCGCGAGTGACGGCGCTGAGCTCGGAGGACGGCGAGTCCGCGGCGGCCATGTCCTTCATGCCCTTGACCACGAAGCGGTTGAACTCGGCGGCCACGTCGTGCACGAGCACGCGGCAGCTGTGGTTGCCCCGGTTCACGAGCGAGGCCTGCACGGTGGTGAGGCAGCGGATGAGCGTCTGCTGGCGGGCCGCCACCACCTTGGGGCAGTTGTTGCAGAAGAGCGACTTCTGCGGGAAGTAGTGCTTGACCACCTTGTAGAGCCACTTGCACTCGGCGCCGCACGAGTGGCCGTGCTGCATGCGCTTGAGCAGACGCTTTGGAAGGCGCGGTACTCGTCAAACGGCCGATAGATGGTCCAGGTCGCGGCGGCCTCCAGCTTCTGCTGCGCGGGGCTGTACTTCATGGTGAGCTGGTACTGCGGCTTGCCGCCGATGGACGCGGTCTTGAGCTCGAGCGTCAGGTGGTCGAGCCACGCCACTGTCTCGGGCACGGCCATGGGGCCGGCACGCTTGAGGCACGCGGCCGAGCGCGGCGCCGAGCCGGCGCAGCCGCCCCCGCTGCTTGTACTGCTGCTGCTAGTGCTCGTGCTGCAGGTCGAGGACGAGGAAGTCTCGATCGAGGTGCCGACCATTGCGATCCTGTTGCTGCCGTCCGCTGTAAATATGTTATTAGGCGCTGCCGGGTCTGAGTTCCCTCTCTTCTTTTGTGCTCAAGATCCTTCCGCGCTTTTCTGCGTTGGGGGGCCTGACTTGCGGCTCTGGAAGTTCCGCCCCAGTTGTAGAATGACCGATCGACCGAGGCTTACGAGCCTGTCCGGTCGTTGGCCCGGTTGGCGGCCTGCGATTGGCCAGCTTGTCATGTAACGACCCGATGAAGATTGCGCACCCACTTCAGTGATGGAGCTGGCGTGACGCACACCAAGGAGATCGAGAAAGCACCCATTCTTTCTCCTCCTTCCTTGCTTCTCCGTGCCGATAGTTCTCCTGATATAGCTCCATTTCTTTCTCTGCCATGTTGCAGCAGCAGTAGCTACTGTAGCTAGCAAGACCAACCTGCAGTCGTCGTCGCTGTTGCCGCGTTGGCGTTTCGCCCGTTGTGCGAGCGGACGACGTTGCGTCGCTCGCTGCTGGTCAAAGTGCATGCGCTCGTCGACGACAACGGCGGCGAGAGACGGAGCCCCGGACTTGCACTGGAGCGGCGCCACGAGAACGGTGCTGACGTGGCCCCGGAGTCGACGACGCGCTTCTTGGCGGCGGAGACCGAGCTCCGGGGCTCCGAATCTTTGGTCCCATCTTGACCTTGTCCGTCGTAACGTCGCCGCGTCGTTGCCGTGTTCGTGAGTGCCGCGCTCGAGCAAGCCGATGGCTTCGCTTTGAACTTCGCGCAGTCGTGTTGAACTTTGCCAACTCGGAGCGCTCCTCGTGAGACGATGCGGGTGCATCGACCGATGCAGCGACAGCAACAGCCTGGCAGATTGAAGCGTCCACACACGGAAAAATCCAGCCGGCAGCGGCACCACCATCATGAAGCAGCGCGCGCACCCGTCCAGCTGGCCATGACTCTCGTCAAAACGACTGCAACGACCTTACCAGTGCCAGCACAGCACGCCATGCCGGCACGCGATCGTGCAAGCTTGTCTTTGACGCGTGCGTGGCGGGCGGCAAGGCTGGAAATCTCTACGACATGCAGTGGACAACGCACGAACGAACGTATGGAAGCGCTTGGCCCCGTCATGGCTTCATGCAATGCACGAAAGTGTCAAACACCCGATACCAGAATCCAGGCATGACAATGATATGGCTCGCGCGTTGGCTGCATAAGTTACGTGTTCTATTGCTTAGGCGTTCAAGTTTCTATGGGCTTAAATATTAGACGGGCGAGCTGCTGGTGCGCTCGAGCAGGTTGTGCTCGGCGGGGAGTCTCCAGTCGGCGAACGCGTTCATGTTGTAGTCGACCGTGTCCTCCTCCTCGCCGTCGGACGTGACGGACCCGGTCTCCAGCTCGGAGCCGGTCGTGGGGTGAGCGGGGGCGTCGCGTCGTCCGCGCTCGAGGTGCCGTCGCCCGAGAGGAAGGCGGCGAACTCCTGGCTGACATTGGCCATCAGAATGGGTACAGCTGCGGTTGCCGTGGTTGACGATGGACGCCTGCACGGTCCTCATCAGCTGCAGCAGCGCTCTGCGGCGCTGGTCCACGATCGGCGGGCAGTGCGAGCCGAGCAGCGTGGGCTTGGGAAGTGCTTCTTGACGGTGCTGTAGAGCCACCGGCACTCGGCCTTGCAGCTGTGCTTGGGCTGGAGCTGGCGCAGCAGGCGCTTCTGGAACGACCTGTACTGGTCGAACGTGCGGCACACGTCCCAGCTCGAGGCAGCGGCGCCCTGCGGCTGGTACTGGACGCGCAGGTTGTACTTGACGGCGCTGCGGATGGAGTTGGTTGTGGTCATCTCGAGCTTGAGGTCCTTGAGCCACGCCACGGCCTCGGGTAGCGGCTTGACGGCTGGCGAGGACCGTTTCCGCGACGTGAACGAGTTGTAGGCCGGCATGGGCGCTGTGGTGGGCGAGGTCATGTTACGGAGTACTTACAAGTACGCTGAGGTGAGAGAGTTCTAAAATGGTTCGACTTGAGCAGCGCTCGCTCGCATGCTGGAACTGTACCAAAACGGGGCCAGGCGACTTAACAACAACCGGTGGCTGGCTCCGGCCAGACGATTATGGGCGCTCCACACAATCGCTTAGCCGGAGCCGTAAGCGCTGTCCGCGACGAATTTTCTCGGTGGCTGCGCGTGTTGACGCCGAGGCGTGGGCTGAAGCAACGGAACTCCACAATCTGCTGGATAGCCGGCAAATCCATGAAACCCGGAGCTTCAGCTTGAGCTCGAGCTTATGTTCAACTCGGACTCGCTCGGCGCGCGGAATCTCGATCCTCGGGATCGAGCTGAGCGCTGGTGTTGATGGGACTCTGCTCTACAACGCGCCCGTAAGCTGTGCATGTAGCCAAACTTTGGCTGGCAAAGCGGTAAGCCGTGGAAGAGCCTGGGTGCGACCAGAATGGCAGGCAGCAACCATCTCGCACCACGATGGCCGAGCAAGGATAGATTGCGGGCGAAATTCCAGCGGAGCTTCGACGCGCGCAGGCTACATGTAAAGCTTATCCATCCGGCCGCGCGCACATGTAATTGTAGCCACGCTACGAAGACCGACGTGTCCGCCTCAAACGCGGGCCCAGCACACGTGGCGAACCGGATCCCGCATTGCACATGCAAGTAAGGAGTACTATGCGGACACCATACGATATGTACTTGCAACGCTGAGTGATGATCGTAGTTGAAGTGAGAGGAGAGAATGTATGTGCGCATCAACTAGTCTAATGTGTCAGAGAGGTTCTTGCTGGAGTCGTATCTCGCTAGATGGCACCTGGTGCATCCCTGGAAATTGCCAAGTGGATTGGTGGCGTGTATATCACAAGAATTTAGGCTACGATTGCGAACTGCGCAGCTCTTCAACTAAAGGATGTGGTATCGGTACAGGAGCGATTTGAGCTGCTGATCAGCAGCGGTAGGACAAGTTCGTGTACGTGTTCAGTCCATGGTTACGTTGGTCGCCCGGATCGCTTCGTTCGCTCCCCGGGGAGCTCTCATCTGGCGTTGGCGCGGACACGAGAGAGGCTGCGGAGGCTCGCGAGCCGTCTTCCTGAACTACTGGGCAGGCCCAACAGCCCTTGACGGTTGGGCAGCGCCAGCGAGGCGGAGTTGGTCGACAGCGACGTCCTGTCGCCGACTAGGAACGTCGAGAAGGTGTTGAGCACGCCCCCATGAGCACCTTGCAGCCGTGGTTGCCGTGCGTCACGAGCGTCGACTGGATCGTGTTCAAGGCGCGCAACAGCGCGGCTCGCCGCCGCTCGGTCTTGAACGCGCATAGAGCGAAGGTCTTCTGTGTCTTGGGGAAGTGCTGCTTCACAACTGTGTAGAGCCACCTGCACTCGGCGGAGCAGCTGTGTCCGGGCTGCAGCTCGCGCAGCAGGTTCTTCCGGAGCGCGCTGTAGTCTCTGAACGGCCGGCTGTGGGTCCACGACGCGGCTTCGACCGAGAGCTGCGCCTTGGGGTGCTTGCGGCGCACGACGAGCTCGAAGCGGACGTTTTGGTGGGGCTTGTGGCTCGTGGTCATGTCCAGCGTGAGGTCGCGCAGCCAGACGACCAGCTCGGGCTCGGCGATCGGCGTGTGCAGCAGGCTTTTGAGGCTCATGGAGGAGGAGGCCGGCGATGCCTGCGATCCCGGCGAGGGCGAGGGCGTGCCGCGGGTCATCCGTTGGGGCGTTTGTTCGGAATTGGAGACGAACGCCCGGAGAGCGCGCGGCGCTCGCAACGCCGTGATAGGCGCGCAACCCGTCGTCGTCGTCGAGCGGCGGTGAACTCACACCAGAAGACCGCGCACGAAAACTTTAAAAGTTTTTATAGCGGGTGACATGGCCAGATACCTCCGCATAAGACTGACCTGCAGCTCCGCAGCGCTTAGCTCGCGGGTGGAGTCAAGATCAGGCTCAGATCATGTGGCAGGTCCAATTCAGTCGCGTGGTGGAACGGCGTTTAACAGGGGTTGGAGTTGGAAGCTCCACAGCGGCATGCCCAGCACAACCCGTTAGTTATCGCCGATCACGAGCGCGGTGGTGTCGGCAGTAGAATCACTCGACCAGGAGCATGGGGTTCTCCATTAGCTTGCGGCAGATGGAGGCGATACAGGTTCATGCGGCTTGGATCACAAGCGAACAAGCAGGATGTCAAGTTTAGAATGAATCATTCATGTACATGTAGATAGCGCGAGCTGGCGTTATGCTGCTGGCCAAGTCCCAGCAGGAGCCACATCAACTTGTCCTACTTGATCTCTTGCACAAGGACTCCTCCTGGCGTTGCCAATATAGGTCGTAATGAATCACGGCCACGACGTTGCTTCAAGCAGCAACAAGCATTCATAAAACGCAAGCTGGATTGATGCTAATGGTACTGAAAATGACTGCAAATGTACACGCTTGCATGCACGCTGCTGCGACGGTCTCTTTCTCCGCGGTCCGCGGAGGCGCGTCAGTCTGTCTGACGCTGCGCGAGCTGCTTGCTCGTCGAGCTCCTGTGGATCTCTTTGCAGTTCTCTGTCGAGGGTCTTGATTCTCTTGTTTGACTCCTTGACGGCATCGCTCTGCTCCGTCGACGCCGACCGTGCTGTGCTGTTTCGTTGGTAAATAGATTCTGTAGCGATGTCATCGTCGCTTGTTTCACTGACCGGACTCGGACTTGCAGTATCCTCGCCCGCTCCTGCACCCGTACAAGTCGTCGAAGGGCGAGATGTCCTCGCTGTAGTCTTCATCATCGCTGCACACCCACATGAAGGACGCGGACGAGTCGCGCGTGCTCTGGTCGGAGCTGCAGCCGCTCAGCGCCATGACCACGTCGAGCAGCTTGGCGTTCTCGCCCAGGATAAAGGTGGCGAACTCGCGGCACACGCTGTGCACTAGCACGTTGCAGCCCTGGTTGCCGCGGTTGACCAGCGATGCCTGCAGCGTCCGCAGCACGCGCACCAGCGCTTGTCGCCGCGCCTCCGCCGTGCGCGGCGAGTTGGCGGCGAGCAGCTTGGGCTTGGGGAAGTGGTTCTTCACCACGGCGTACAGCCACTTGCACTCGGCGGGGCACGCGTGGCCCGGCTGAGTCTGCGCATCAGCTGCTTGCGGAAGCGCCTGTAGGCTTCAAAGGGGCGGGCTACCGTCCACACGAGCTCGGGCATGTCCTGGCAGCAGTATGTCGCGCGCACCTCGTACTGCACCTTGGCGCGTTTGGCGCTGCCCGAGATGGAGCTCGTCACTGTGTGTAGACTGATCTGCAGGTGCTCGAGCCACGCCGTGGCCTCCGGCAGCTCCACGGACGCCGCGCGCTTGCGGTAGTAGCCCGAGAAGTTGATGATCGGCGTGCTACACGTTGAGCTGCACGACGAGATGCCCATGACGTTTTGGATCGCGTTGGTTTGCTCGACTGGCGAATTGCTCTGGCCGCAACGAGGCAAATTGAGCAATGAGGTCTGAGGGAGAAAATTACACAAACACTGACAGAAATCGCGCACAGCACTACAAAATGCTCGAGCACCACTCCATGGGCGGGGCGACGCAGTAACTTCATAGACAGGGCGCCAACGGAGGCGAGCGGTTGTGAGGAGCGTAGCCGCAGCAAACCCGCGCGGGGAGCCCGCGAAGCAGGGCCGCGCGGTATTTGCGGAGGCGGGCCCAGCGACGAGCATTCCAGCGAGCCGAGCACTGCACTCGCCAGGTGAGAGAATCTATATATCGCGAGCGAAGCGAACAGCGGGGGCGCCGAAGGGGCGCCCAGCCAAGCGTAGCGCGGCTGGTCACTTCTATGCAATTACCTGTGACACTCGATTATGCCTTTCTGCGTCGCTGGCACTTTGACCTCCATGTTTAACCAAGTCAAGAGGATTTGAAGGTGCTCGTGGAGCATTTTGCAGTGGCTGTGTCAGGTCCTCGGTCTGAGGTCGGCCCAAGTCGGCCGGGAAAGACGCGACATGTTGATGGCTGCCAGCGTTGACCGCGGCACCGCGTCGAAGGACTCGGAATTCGCCTGGCCAATTGCAGACACGCCCGGCAATCAGCGCGCTGCTGACAGCGAGCGCCTTGCGAAGCCGTTGTGGTGGCCGTTGGTCGGTCGGACACGGCGCCAGGCAGCAGTAGCGTTCGTGAGCGTGTTTGATTCCTAGAGCCTTCATGTCAGCGTGGACTCCATCCTGCGCCTGGATTCCAGTGGCGAGGGCATTTTTTCATGTGGGTGCATCTGCGTCTAGCAACGTGAGGGCAGTGCGCATGATGAGCGAGCTGGCCGGCACTGGTGTCAACGCCGCCGTCGCGACACCGGATACGAATGTATCGCTTGCTTCAACTCGGACAAGCACGCCAGCGCTGGAGGACACCTGGTGCAGAGGTTACTGACGTGGTCGTCGTCGCTGCAGCAACGAGCATCATTTTAATTGCCCTTGCGTTGGCAGCGACAGCTTGGTTCCAGTCTGCAGGCTGCCTCCGGCAAAACCGTTGCTGGCAGGTGGGCTGAGCTTGTGACACACTTCAACTTGTTCGGAAAAACAACAAAAGTTTGGAGCCAAGCGGCAATCGCACATGTACTGGTATCCTATGGCAGGATTCCTATCCTGCCTTCGTCGACAAATGCAAGTGTGCTTTTCGTCGCGCACGGTTCCCGTAGCTTCGCAGGGGAGTCATCCGATTGCTCCTCATGCTCGCTCTGGATGTCTAGCTTCAACGAGGGACGAGGGACGCGACTCAAATGCAGCACTCAACACGGCTCGCTTCACGCTGGGCCACGATTCCTGGCTACGACTTGCCCTCATGGAACTGAAACAGAGTTTCAACTGTCCAGGTGCAACCCCCGTTGTAGTGGACGGCGAGACATCGCCTACAGTCACTCAGCAGGGCGTTAAACGCCGCGGCCGATTTCTGCAAGGACACTTCTGCATGGACGCTGCGTGTGGTTTTGCTGCCACGTGTGACAGTCGAGGGCGGTCATGCCAGGCGAGCGTCGGCTCTGCTGAGTGGAGCGGCCAGGTGCCAAGAAGGAAGCGCTCAGGTCCCGAGCACTTCCTTCTTGGCACCTGGCCGCTCCACTCATCATTAAGTGCAATTAGCCCTGAAGAAGAACTCAACAAAGGATAGATTGCTGTGGCGCATCGGCATGTCTTACATTATCACCGTTATCTACTGGAACATTACGTTCGCGGCGGGTTCACTTGCACAGCGGGCACTTGATCTCCTCGTCCAGCCGAGGCAGCACACACAGGTCGTGGAACTGGTGGCTGCACTCAAAGGTGACCGTGGTGCAGTACGGCGAGGTGCACGTGGCTTCGCCTTCCTCTACGGCGTCCAGGCTGAGCCCGCACAAGCCACACTCGAAGTCGGCGAAGTCGTCGTCGAACTCGAAGTCCATGACCAGGTTCTCCTCGTCCGAGGTAAACGACACCGCGGAAGCCGTAAGCTCGTCATCTGCAGCGCCATCGTCGCGAGACGTGGTGGACGTCGTCGAGGCTGTGGATGTGGCTGAGGCCGAGGCCGTGTGCTCTACCAGCCTCTGCACTTCGATGTCCTTGCAGGCGCCCACCAAGAAGTCGGCGAACTCCTCGCTCACGTGGTCGCGGAAAATGGCGCAACCCACGTTTCCGTGGTTGATGAGCGAGGCCTTGACGGTGGTCATGAGCCGCAGTAGCGACAGCCGCCGGCTCTCGACGGTGCTGGGGCAGTTCTTGCAGAAGAGCGAGGCCTTGGGAAGTGCTTCTTGATGACGTTCACCAGCCACTTGCACTCGGCGTTGCACTTGTGGCCGGGCCGCAGCGCCTTCACGAGTCGCCGCTGCAGAGAGCGGTACTCGTCGAAGGTGCGCGACACGGTCCAGGACGTAGCTGGGCCGTGCGCCGGCGTGTAGCTCAGCTGCAGTTGGTAGAGCGTGTTGTTGCGTTTGACAAGGCTGGGCTTCTTGTTGGCGGCAGTGGTCATGTCCATGCTGAGGCGCTCCATCCACGCCACGCTCGCGGGCAGCGCCAGCGGCTTGGCGCGCTTCAGGCTGCCGGCCTTCATGACTGGGGTGTGCATGCTTCCTAGAGGGAATCTTGGGTAATGATGACCATGGCCTTGCTTGACTGGCTGGAGCGGAGACCATCATTCAAGTCGATTGGACGACCGCTGATTACGATGGAATTTTTGAGCCCTAACCGCGGATTTCCACCAATGGCAAGGCGCCAAAGTGTTATTTTCGGGCCAATCGCGCGGCGGCACCGCATTTCAGATTATTCAACGGGCGCACCGGCACCGACCTGCGGCGCCGGTGCTGCTCGGAGCCGGGGATCGGGCTCCACCCTCTGACGGCGGGGCTGTCCACCCGTGAGGATGTCTTTCCTCCTGCCTGCCTGCCTGCCTTCCACTCAATTTCGTGCGTCACGGGTGGCAGTGCAGTGCAGAACGTGGCCGTTGGCGACTGGAGGCTTCTCGAAGGTGCAGCGACCCGCTTGCTCCGTGTCAAACGGATCCAATCGATTGCGTTCTTTTGCAGCTCGCATGTCGGCTGACCAAGGCGAAGTGAGGAAGTACATGTACATGTACATGTACTGTACATGTAGCAGGGCGGCGCGGGGGCAAGTGATCAGCAGCGATTTGCTCCAATTGTTGTTGAATTTTCTCGTTGCAATAGTCGCACGAGCGCAGCCAGACAAGGTGGACGGCGCGGCTTGAACGGTTCCGCCCCTACACTGTAGGCTACAGCGCACATCAAAACAGGCGAGCGTGGCATCGTACCCGCCGGTGGTAGATCCTCCACTCTAGGGATGGGCAAATGCAAATGGGGCATTTGTGCCATTAATGCAATTTGTGCCATTGATGGCATTAATGCATGGGTTCAGCAAAAAATGCATGCATTTGGGGGGATCTAAAAATAGCTGCTGATCAGGTCACCAGCATTTTGGCTTCCTGCTGCACGACGATTGATGGCGCGTGCTGACAAAGTGGATTGATGGTGCTGTCGATGGAGATGATTCGGGCGCAGCCTCCCCTCTCCGTATTAGATGGCGCCTGCTTCGATAAAACAGCGACGTGCGGTGATTGAAGAAGCTGGCGTAGAAGCAAGTCGTTCCATGGACGCACCGCCAGGGTAATTGCCCCCCTCACACGCTGCACGACAGCACGCGTGAGCGGCGCGGCACACCCGGCTCTGCTGCCAATGATGCAGAAGTCGCGCCTCGACGGCTTCCTCATTCTCCAATTGAAGCTGCGGCAGCAAGGTCGCCTCCCCACCCACCCACCCACCTCAACTCGCGAAGTCGCCAACAATGCCCCGTGCACGAACGCACCCTGCATGGCAAGAATTTGCCTACACCGACGGCACTTACCCCGACGCCACCTGCAAGCACTGTGGCCAGAGGCTGACGAACTGCCAACCCAGCAGAAACTTGCTGCGGCATTTGGGGTCGTGCCCTCACCTGCCGGAGGCAGAGCGGACCAAGTGGCGTCGATACGGAGAGTCCACCAAGAAGCAGAAGAGCAAGCGCCAGAGGCGCAAGAAGCGCAGTGCAACTCGGTCGCCGGAAGCCACGCAAGAGTCCGTCATGACCGAAGTGTCATTGTCGCAGTCGCAGCCAACGACGCCCTTTGCCGGGGCATCACCACGGAAGAGAAGAAGCGCTTTCAATCGGACATTGCGCGGGGCTTCTACGCTGCTGGGCTTCCTTCCGAGCCATCGAGGTCCTCGCATGCGTCAGGCGTTGACAATCTTGCAGCCCGACATGGAGAAGTACCTACCTACGAGGAAAGCGTTGGCTGGTAAGCTCCTGTCGGACGAATATCAGCGCGAGAAGGACGAGTTGATAGCTCGACTACGAGATGAGCCGACGCTTGGAGTTGTATCCGATGGGTGGTCGAGCGTCAGCAAGGAGAAGGTCGTCAATTACATCGTCGTATCGCCTCTCATGCGGCCGCTACTTTGGTGTACCCGACGGACTGGTGAAGCAGAGCAGACATCCGAGTACGTAGCACAAGAGATCGGGTCCGTCATCGACGAGATCAACTTGGCAGCTGGGAGGTTGGCTGTAGTATCGGTGACAACGGACAACGCTCCTGTCATGCAGAAGGCCTGGGACATCCTAGAGAGGGAGCGCCAACTGTCCTGCAACGGTTGCAGCAGCCACGCCCTCAATCTCATTCTGGAAGAGGTACTCAGCATGCCTTGGATGGAAGCACAGCTCACCAAGTCCGTCAAGCTCGCCAAGTTCATCCGAAACCGACTGCAACTTCTCGCCCGTTTTCGCAAGCTCCAACGCGGAGCGAAAGAGGAGCACCGTCGGACCCTACGCTTGCCTGTACCTACAAGATGGTATTCCAGCTACGAGTGCATCAAGAGCGTCAGCGACAACCAACGCGTCATCGCGCGACTATTTCGCCAGAAGAAGTTCATGAAGCGCTTTGGCCGGAAAGCTGCGAAGCTCAAAGAAGTTCGGTCCATTGTCGAAGACAAGGAGTTCTGGAAGAGACTGAAGCTGGTGCAAGTGCTGATGGGGCCGCTGGTCGAAGCTATCGCAATGCTGGAACAGGATACGTGCTGTATTTCACTGGTGTACTGGCAGTTCAGTCAGCTTCAGCGTGATCCGCGCTACAACGATCCCATTTCGAATGTACCCCGAGGCGTGCAGACAAGCATTCGGGAGGCGATCACTTCAAAGTGGGCGTTTTTGCACACGGACGCGATGGGTGTTTCGTTCCTGCTCGACCAGACGAAGACGGCCGCGGAATTCGTGGACGCGGACTTGCCCAAGAGCGTAGAGTCGGTCAAGGCGGTCGCGAGAAGGATGGGGTCGTGTCAACGCTCGCTGAAGAGAAGCAAATTGGTGCTGAGGCGACTGACTTCTACACCAAGCGAGAGAGGTGGTCGCAGGAGACGCGTGCGGAACAAGCTGCAGTCTCGCCATTGGCATGGTGGACCGACAAGTGCGGCAAAGCTGCGGACCAGACAAAGCATTACTACCCGCTGCTCGCTCGGTTAGCAGTCATGATCTTTACGATCCCAACGTCATCGGCATCGAGCGAGCGTTCTTGGAGCATCCATGACTTTATTCATACGAAGCGACGGAATCGGCTGGATGCAAAGCGAGTGGAGAAGCTTGTCTTCATCTACTGCAACGCAGGCAACAAGGATGCCAAGACCAACATCTTCTACCAACTCAACGAAGAGAGTGAGAGTGAAGACGATGATGAGGATGATGACACGGCGGCGGACGACAGCAGCGCGAGCTCGGACGACAGCAACGCAAGCCCAAGCTACAGCAATTCGTATTCGTACGACGGTAGCTAGAGAGTTAGCTTCAAACAAGAATCTATTTCTGTCCGTAATAAATGCACTGCATCAATGCCATTAATGCTTTCGTGCGATGCATTAATGCCATCAATGCATGCATTTGCCCATCCCTACTCCACTCCGACATGAGAAAACGACCCACCCCGATCGAATTGATTGGCGCTAATTGCAGTGTACACAAGAAGTAAGTTCGACACACCAGATCGTACCTAGGGCGTACCTAAGTGCTGACGAAGCTCACTTTTGTTTACGCACCTGCGCGTTCTTTGCCCCGTAAGAACGCCATGGCAAATTTAACTGTTCACTGCAAAACAAATACCAATCGATTTTGACAATGACTTATGCTACGTTCTAATTGATCCTCCACAAATCAATACCCTCTTATATCCAGCACATTTGAGTATATTACACGCAGAACAGGTGATCCTTCCGTCGATCCGCGCCCATCCCCATTCAGCCTACACTTTTTGGACATACAAAAGCCAAGTCAGTTGCGCTGTACCCATCTTCGATCGGCCACGCAGGTGTCCTTCCGGCCAGTTTTCGCCCTTCCACCTAATGCGGAGACGCAGCCCTCCTCCTCCCGCGCCCTCGCCCTTCACTTCCCTCTCTTCTCCATCTAATAGCAGCGTCCGCCCACGGCGTCCAGCGCGATGGGAACCCGCGCCTACGTGCCGCTGTCCGTCGCGTGGCTGGAGCAGCTCGCCTTCAGCTTCTCGGCGCAAAAGGTCAAGCGAGACGTGCTCTACATTCTGTCGGCCGAGCACCTGCCCTCGGGACGGCGCTGGGCCGTTGTGTACTCCTTCGACGACTGCCGCACGTTCCAGCACCGCCTGGCGCGCGCGCTTAGCGTGGGCCACCGCTGCGACGCGCCGTGCCCGTGGCTCTACAGCTTCGTAACCAGTTACTTCCCCAAGCCGCGGCTGTTCCACTCGGCCACATCCGACCGACTCGTCCAGAAGCGCTGCGAGGCGCTCATAGCCTACGTCAAGACACTGCAGAGCTCGCTGTTAAGTCGGGCCAGCCACTCCTGTCGTGTGCTCACAGAGGCCGTGGCGGACGTGCTGCTGGACTTCATCTGCGGCGGCGACACGCGGCAATTCCCCATCAAGCAGTGGGCTTTTGCCGGCCAACAGCATCGTGCCCGAGGCTCCGTGCACTCGCTCACCTCCACGTCTGACGATGCGGACGACTCCATGATAAGTTCCAGTCGCAGCTTTAGGAGTCTGCGGTCCTGCAGCAGCCTGACAGAGACATCTTCGTTCATGGACTCGAGGTCCACCGCGACGTCTGAAGCCGAAATCCCCCCACCAGCTTCAAACGCTGCAGCTACTAAGACGTGTGCATTGTGTGACGGAGCGATGACGGCAGCCGATGGCCGGTACTATTCTACGACGAGATTGTACTGCGGCCACCGCTTCCACGACGAGTGCTTGATCCCGCAGCTTAACATCAGCATGAGCTGCCCGACCTGCAAACACCCAGTGACCAACGATATGTAGAATGCTGCCATGCAGCAGCAAGAGAGAATGTGTTGTGAGCTACAGTGTCCAGTAGTGTAGTGGCGGCATTGCCCACCCGGTATTAATGTTATGAACTCTTGCTCTATCCAAACTTCCACGCTTGTCTTCGACACAGCCCAGTAGGACTATTCGCTCATGAGTGCGCTATGAGTTTGCTATGAGATGGCTTTGAAAAATACGCCTACCGATAGCAGCGTTCTATAATGCGCTCATGGTAAGCCTATTATAGAACGCTGCTATCGGTAGGCGTATTTTTCAAAGCCGTCTCATAGCAAACTCATAGCGCACTTTCAATGGCATGAAATAGACGGACATCAGCTTCCGTGATGCCTTTGCCCACCAGGTAGCGCTGGTTCGCCAGCAGCTCGTTGAGTTTGGCCAATGCAGCGAAGAATTTGGTTTTCTCCGTCTCAGCATCCGCCGGAGTTTTCGAACGTCCTTTTGAGGTAGCCCATGGTGATGTCTGACATGATTCCATCATTTATACTGGGATAGCAGTCCGATAGGTCATGCTGCTAGGCAGCTCAAATCGGGTTAATTCGCGCCTCGGTAACTGAATCAGTAAACTGAGGCCGGTATCGTGGTGCTTTCTCGCTGGCTGTCTTTCTACTGGTGACCCGGTAGCTGGAGCCGGTAACTGAGCCTGATTCGAGTCATTAGCCTTCTGTCTTCCAGAGATCGTGTTTAGTCAGGGCCATTTCGCATTCTAAAGCAACCCACACCTACGTACGTATGTAGTAGGACCCTGTGATGGCTAGGATAGGAGGGTTTTAACCGTATATGTTATTGTTTTGTTTTTAGTTTGTAGCAAGCTTTTTATCATTACCCATTGGCGTCTTCTGCCAGGTAATGCGATACTGTCTGGTAAGTTTGGAGCGGTATGAGGACAACACGCATTTTAACTACGAAGTACAAAATGCAGTAGCGACAAGCCTGACAGTTCTGTAGGCCACGATTTCTAGTGAAGATGCGCGCCGTATACACCCTCCCAGCATGCAACGGTCGCGGGGCCATTGACGTAGTCGTAAGCTTTGAAATTTCTGCTCAACGTCAAAGTTTGGTATGATTGAGGGCTATACTACATACATTGAGTATGTGTGTCTCCTGCGGTCACACATTCGGTGTACAAACAATGCAAAACGTAACGTTAACTATGATATAATATATTTAATGCTCCAGATTTATCGTAAAGGTATCGCCCATACGCTGGTTGTTCTTCCTCTCACTTGCTAGGCAAGAGAGGCGACGAATCGTTAAGCTTTTAGGTTGCGCTCGCACGCTTTGGTAGTCGTCGTAATACTACAGATGTGGTGAAAGTTCTGGCTTCCCTTATTAAATTGCTATACAACTTTGTACCCAAATTTTATAATACCGATTGATGCATTAAGCAATATAGCAGGCGTCTGAACTTGTGTGTGTCCGTTAGTGTCGGCTTGACACGGGAACCATCTCGTCGAAGGGCACCCCTTCTTGAGGTAGCGGCATAACGAAGCGGGGGGAATTCCGCTCGCAGCAGCCAGGGATCGTAGAGTTTGCCGCTCTGCAAGCGGAACACCTGCCAGCAGAGCAGCAACCTTTTCTTTCGTCCGCTTGGTCGGCTTCGGAGGCTTACTACTCCGCGGTGGCTCCAACAGCGCCGTCACGTCGGTGCGGTCCTTCCACAGTGACCACGCCGTCCGAGGCTTGACAGGGTACTTGTCAGCAGCGGCCGGAACCGCTGCTGAAGCACCAGTACCACGGGCGGCCAGGGCCACCAGGAAGAGAGCAACATCGACTTTGGTCTCGGGTGGGAGGTCGCTAGCCCCGGCGGGCGACCCATGAAGACTGCTGCAGGTGGTGGTTTCTTCGGTCGGAGTCGAAAGCTTGAGTGGTGAGCAGCAATTTAGAGATCGACGAGCTCCGATTTAGTTGAAATTATTTTGACCAATCAAATTTTATGTGAACCACACGAAATATTTTGACGCGATCTACTGCATTTTCATGTGGAACAGAGAAGTACCAGCCTATGCGTAGCCCTAGTTTGACGGAAGCCCGAGTCCAGAGTGCTCAGGATGCCCGCGGACTCCTCCGACACGATGGCCTGCGTCTTCTTGTCCGAGCACCGGCACGCGGTGCAGGGTCCACCTTCTCGTACAGCTCGTGCTCGAACTGGACGGCGTTCACCGTGTCGGGGATGCAGTCGTCCGTGGGGTACGTCTTGCCGTTGGCAGCTGTGTAGGTGGAGGACGTCTTGGGGTCCACGAAGGTCCACCCCTTGTGGTTGGGAACTTGGCGTCGGAACGGGGCTCGATCTGGGAGTCGTAAGGAGCAGGCTTAGTGGTGACCATGGTGGAGAGGAGGAGGTGGTTGAGATGTGTGTGCTTGGAGACATGTTGCGGAATGAATCGTCGAGTGCGGAACATCGTGTTGATGGGACTTTCGTTGTCGTGACTCGGAGCTTCTGTCAGTGTTTGTTGGTCAAGGTAATGCGTGGCAAGGGACACGTGATTCTGTGGATGCCAAACTCAACGAGCTGCTGGAGAACCAGCGCTACCTGGTGGGCAAAGGCATCACGGAAGCTGATGTCCGTCTATTTCATGTGCTCATTCCCCTCGACGTTTACCAAAAGAAGGCTGACAAGAAGCACATCACAGATGTCCCTGTTGTTGTGGATGTAAGTACTTTGAAGAAGCAGCTACTGATGGATGGGGAGACGTCGTACTAATGATGTGTGCTTTTGTTCAGTACCTGCGCGACCTGTACCAGACCCCTGCGCTGAAGAGCACGGTGAAGTGGGGCACCTGAAGCTCGGCGTAGAAAACAAGCATCCCGAAGCTGCTTACGAGGGCCCATTTGTCGACTACGACGGGGCCCACGGGCGCGCTCTGCTCGAGTAAGTGCACCATATATCTGAACATTGGCGGCAATGTCATCAGGTGCAAGTTCAGTGTCGCACAGTAAGCTCCTAGTAGTTTTACTGCACTTTCCAAGTAAACATTCGTTATGAACACTTTGTATATTTTTGTCATTGGGATTGTGAGGTCTCACTTTAACCTTGACAAGTTGAGTTTCCTATTCGTGGATGTTGGTCTGAGCTGCGAGTAGCTGGTTTCTCGCAAAGACGATGGACAGCGGGCGGCGATGTCTTCGTTCTGCCGTGGCTATATGGGAGCTGGCACAAGTCGAGCTGCATGGGCGGGTAAGTGGCGATCGGATTCAAAAGCTGCAGCCGTTTCTAGACCACACAAGTTTTGCCAAGGCCGTGCTTGTCTGCATCGCGCTGCCACTTCCGTGTGTGCTTACGCTAACAGCGCTGGAGGCGATCCCCTTGGCTTCAACAACTGCCGATACGCTGGATAATTACGCGTTTTGGCTGCGGCATTTGTCAACTCTAATCGTGCTGTCACCGGGAATCCTATCGAACTTTCGGTCAGTAACAAGCCTGATTTCCCATTGGCGAGATGCCCCAGCGGCGAGTAGGGACGAGAGGGTACGGCGTGGACGAGAAGCGCGGCGAAGACGAGAAGTATGGCGAGGACGAGAAGCGCGGCGAGGACGAGAAGCGCGGCGAAGACGAGAAGCACGGCGAGGACGAGAAGTACGACGAGGACAGCGAGGACGTTGAGGACGGCTAAGGTGCCAGCGGCGGCACTAAGGACAGCGACAACCACAAAGATGGCAAGAGCGTCGGACGGGACAGGACAAGACAAGCAGCAGTAGTAGCGCCGCCGACATGATAAAGACTTCACCAGGACGGACAGCCAGCAGACGCCACGAGAGGGCGAGTAACGTCCGGACGCGTGAATGAGCAACCGCACGCAATTGAGCAACCGTGGCGGTTCGCGAGAAGATCATGGCAGTACGAAGGGCCGCAGACCAAGATGCATGTGCAGTGATGTCGAACGAACGGGCCGGCCCGTTTCTTCCATAGCCGGGCCTTGCGTTGTTTCATGGTTTTTTTGATCAAACGCGTTTCTCAGGTTCTTCGTTGTTTGTTCAAGAAACCAAGGAACGATGAAACCTGAAGAGTGGCCGTTTTAACCCACGTCTACTCCTTTCGCTCGTTAAATATGATATGTGTTGTGATTAACATTTATGACAGGTATATTTGCGCGTATTTATGTGACCCCTTTTGGGTCGAAGAAACGATGAAACAACACAAGAAACGAAAAAACGGTTCTTCGTCTGATCCGTTTGATCGATCAAACCACTTTCGGCAACACTGGCATGTGTAGGATAGGCTTACTTCTCCTTTAGGCACCAGAGGAAGAAGTAAAAAAAAAAAAAAGCGTAAGCTGCGGCGCACCAGCACTGTGTCCGTGACTGTGTAACACGACCAGCAGTTCAACTACAGAGTACGAGCTGACGCCTACACCTGTTGCGGTCCCGAGAGACTCTTGAGTATTGCAGCCTCAGGTGCTGCAACCCCGGTGTACAGCAGCCCGGTTTCAGGCTTCTGTGACCGCTCAGAGGTAGATAGCAGCCCCGTGGTGAACGCCACCGTGGCCAGAAGTCTGAACAGCGCCAGATAGCTCCGAGGATCGCAACTGCCTAGAAGCTGTACGAGGAACGGGGTGTTTCGGCCGGCATTGTCTGTGTGTGCGTGTGAAAGTGTAGCGACTGGCCGTCCTCCTCAGCCACCGGGCACCGAGCCAAAGTACACGGCTCAGGACTGGAGCAGACAAAGGGCAGGGCGGGTGTAGGCGAGGAACGTTACTTGGTGGTTTACATACAGGGGCTTTCCAACCGGAAGGACAAGCAACCTTCACGAGGCTTAGCCCTGCGGCACGAGCCCTGTACGCCAACGACACTCACGTACTCGGTGAGAATCCAGCACGCGCGCGGGACTTAATTGCGAGTAGCGGTGGAGGATGCCAGTGCGCACGCGGGCAACGGAGTCCACAGAGGCTGGCAACGACCAAGCGACTAGAGCACAGAGACGTGCGTCAACTCCCAGGAGACCCAGAGCATCCACAACACCAAGAGGGTCAACACGGTCACGCCGTAGTGGCCGCCCTCCGAAGCGTCGACGCACAACGCGAACGCGGCTGCGCTTAGCAGATGATGACGGCGATGAAGGAAGTGAAGAAGTGGAGGTCAGTAGTTCAGTGCGTTTGGTGACGACAGGAGACTCGGAATCGGACAACGCTGACGACAACGTGGCCACCGATGCGAATAACGAAGATGAACGGAGTGACGAAGCAGGACGCGCGGATAGCTCAACGCCGTCTGCACGCTCCGCAAGTGATCGACCACGACACGATCCATCTTGGCAGCAACAACGACTACGACTCCGGCAGCAACAAGAGCAGCACCAGCAGAGCGACGAGGAATTGGAGAACATGGACTGGTGGAATGCACTGTCCCCTTCCCAGCAGTCTCAAGCGAGACGCTTCCTTGGGCGCCAACCCACTGTTGCCGCACCGACACTTACAACTGCGTCGGTGGCGGCAGTCCCAGCAGTCCCAGCAGTACCGGTGACAGCGCACTATACAGCAACAGCAGCTACTCCAGCGGTACCGGTACACTCACCAACAACATTGCCGCGCTTCAAGCGAAAGAAGCTCAACATCGACGACTTTAAGGGGACGCCGGGTGAGTCTATCGAGGCTTGGCTGGCAACTGTCCAGCAGGAAGTTTGCCGACAAGAGAAGCTAGGAGGCGACTTGTGGACCCCCGTTGAGCTATACTACGGAGCCACTGCCCATCTGAAGGGAGACGCCAACAAGTGGCTGGTGAGCATCAGCGAGAACCTGGAGGAGGACGACTACACCTTCCAGCACCTGACGCGACAACTCCGCAAGAAGTTTGGCCGTCGTGAAAATACGTGGCAGATCCAGAAACGCCTAAGCAAGCGTGAGCAGCAACCTGGGGAACGGTTGGACAGTTTCGCCAATAGTCTAACCAGCATTGGTTTTGGTAAACGAGTGTCACCGGAAGCATATGTGGAGACGTTTTTAGATGGCCTCAACAACCAGATAGCAGCTGCACATGTGCGCACCATGATGCCGCGGACGCTGGATGAGGCAGTGGAATTTGCAGTCGATGCGTATGGCGAGTTTGGGGAAGGACGCAAGGTGACTGACTGGCGCGTTGCGGAGCAGCGCTATCGGCGCGAGGATGAGCGTCCGGATGAAGCCAAACCAGCAGCGAGGAAGGTGGCGAGCGCAAAGCCCGATGCTGTTGACCAAATTGATTGGAAGAAGTTGGGCCTGGGTTTTGGTGAAAGCGACAACCCACCCAGGTTTGACGAGGCAGGCAACCGGGTGCGCCGACTCGATGGTATGTCGACGAATGAGTCACTACCATTGGCGGCACTGCGGGCTATAGCGATAGCTTCCGGAGTT
Organism: Phytophthora melonis; assembly: GCA_024211575.1. Lineage (NCBI taxonomy): Eukaryota > Oomycota > Peronosporomycetes > Peronosporales > Peronosporaceae > Phytophthora > Phytophthora melonis. Next base: position 3,248,179 of record JAMXKT010000094.1, on the reverse strand, counting down.
GGCCAGATGGCGGCAGCTGCACCGAAACCGCAACCGAAGGCACCGGCTAGCAAGCCCAAGGCAGCGAAGTCGCGGGCTATAAAGGCGGAAAATGAAGACACTACCGCTGATTCGTTGGAGCTGGTCGAGGAGGATCAGCGTCCTCAGCGTCGAAACGCTGCTAGAGTGAACTCGGTACGCGGCGGTCGAGGAGGCTTCGGTGGTCGTGGCCGAGGTCGAGGTGATTATGGCGTTAGTCGCTATGGCCCTTCGGACTCTGGGCGAATCGCCCGACTGAAGGCGGAGACGGCGTGCCACTTCTGTGGCGAAGCGGGCCACTGGTGGGCGGAGTGTCCAGATTTGCAAGAACACAAGCGCCGAAGAAGGGAGCAGAACCACTCGGCCAGCTCGGCATCGACTGACGCGGTAGCAACACCTTTGGCCACGACACCAACGACCCCGGCGGGAAACGACCAGCGGCAGTAGAGGGGGGGACTCTGCTGCCGGTAGAAGCAGGATTCCCCGGTGAAGAGGCCGGCAGATGTCGCCGCGCAAGAAAGAGAAAACGGGCACGGGAAGCAAGGCACGTGCGGGACGGTGATGACGAAGGAGATAGATCGAGAGCGTCGCATGGGAATGCAGGCAGTGGTCAATCCAAGGGGAAGAGTGGCGGTGTGGATGGAGTTAGCGGTGCGGGTGCTATGGGCGAGAACGCCCCGGCGGCGGCCGAGGGTGACGTTACCGTATACGCAGCGGAAGGAGGAAGATTGGGAGACGCCACTCTAGTGGTGAGTGAGGGCCATTTGGTACAAGTCCAAGCAGGGCCTGAGCCAGGCGTCAAGACATCTCAAGCACTAGGCGTAGCGGTTGTCGAAGCAGTTGGCCGGTATCAGCGAGATATGTGCACCGAGAAGGATGGTGTGACAAGCGGGAGCGTAGCAACAACCTCAACGGACAAACTAAACCCGACGGTAGCAGATACAGCGTCCGCACAACGACGGCCTCTACCGTGCGGCTTACGTCAGCAGGAGCTGCTGGTCAGTGGAGGGCGAAGCACGGCGGCTAAGAGACGTCAGCGGCGAACGGAGTGTGAGCTTGCTGCTGCACGGGGCATCCTCACGACCGAATTGCGATTGGAAAACGCAGAGCGCGCCAAAGTGCTGAGAGCAACGGTGAGAAGGGTGATCGAAGATTTGCGTGCCGGCGCAGGGGCACTCCCGACCGTCGGCACAGGCATGAGGTACGACGAGCCGTGGCCGAGGTACGTCGGGCGGGAAGCCGCGCGGCATCCACACGCTCGGCCGTCGCTAAACCCCGGCGTGGACAGCTGAATGTAGAATCGGCAGCGGGGGCAAGCTTGGAAGGAAACGAGGAATCACCACTGGCTACGCAAGAGGTCATGGACGCGCCCGCCTGGCTTGAGGAGACTGGCACATTGTCCGAGATGCGAGCAGTGCGGCGCCGTGCGCTGAAAATGGCAAAGAAGTTCCGGGCCCAAAAGCGCGTGCAGCGTTTACAGCAGCAGGAGCAGCGGCAACAAATGCTGCTAGCAGCGAAAAATGCTGGCCGACCTGCCAAAGCAGCGGGGCGGCAGCGAAAACCAAAACGCGTTTACAAGTACGAGCGTCAAGGGGGGTATGGTGATGTGGAGCTGGTACCTGATGAAAGCGGCAAAAAGTTGCGACTGGCGCAGTTGCGCGCAGCGGGTAGCGGGCCTATGTATAGCCTACCAACGACACTTCTGGCCGTATCGCGGACTTGCACGCTGGAGGCGAGACTCGACACCTGCGCCCAATTCAGTGTTGCTGGTAGGGAGCTTCGTAAATACGGACGATGCATGACGCGCGATGTGCCCGTCGACGTGGTGGAGGGCTTTGGTGGTGGAAGGCTCCGGGTCCTCGGCGTATGGAGGTTCGTGGGCACGACGCAGTATCTGCAGCGCGTGACCGTGGATGCGTTACTGGTAGATGGACAAGGTGGTGAATTTTTGATTGGCGAAGATTGGATGCTGCAGCACCAAGTGAAGCTCGACTTCGGTACCAGAGAGCTCAAGTATCGTGGTGAAGACGGGTGCAAGGTTATTCTGCCATTTACATGCCATGGCGTAACAGCGACGACGCCTGGTACGGCGGAGAGAAAGACCGTAGTGCGGCTGGCGAAAACCGTGAAGCTGCAGACCAATACTCATAGCAATATCCAAGTGAAAGTGGACGCAGAGGACGGCACGACAGGGATCTTCTTACCAAAGCCCAGTCACAAGCGGTACCTGCTGATGGCCCCGACGGTGGATGTAGTTCGCGATGGCACTGTGCGCGTATCCGTTTTGAACATTGAGGGCCGACGAGAGAAACTACCTGCTCGGGAAGCCTTAGGCACCTGGATCCCAATGGAGGAGACGATGGAAATACTGACTCTGAACGGTGAACTAGAGCGGGAACGAGTGGCCGAGTGGGTGAACACGTTAAAAATTGATGACGCACCTCCGTTAGCAGGCGAAGAAGCTCTCGACATTGGTGAGATGGAGCCTGCCGACAGAGATCTGGTGATTGCCGTGCTGAGGCAGTTTCGACAAACCGTGGAAAAGAAGGAAGGTTGTCCTCCGGCTGCAAAAACCAACGTTCAGCATCATATCAACACTGGCAGCACAGCGCCTATCATGCTGCGTCGGCGTCGGCACGCCGTGTCAGAAAACGCGTTGATTGATAACGAAGTCGACACAATGCTAGCGAATGATGTAATCGAAGAAGGAGAAGGCGCGTGGGGATTTCCGGTGGTGATTGTTCGCAAAAAGGATGGGAGTGTCAGGTTTTGTATCGACTACCGAGCGTTGAATGCCGTTACAGCCAAAGACGTGTACCCATTGCCCAGGGTAGATGAAACTCTAGAGGCCTTGCATGGATCAACCCGATTCACAAGTCTGGACCTCCACTCGGGCTACTGGCAACTGCTAGTGGCACCAGAAGACCGGGAAAAGACAGCGTTCACCACTCGACGAGGCCTGTTTCAGTTTAAGCGCATGCCATTCGGCCTGTGCAACGCGCCCAGCACGTTTCAGCGCTTGATGGACTGCGTTCTGAGAGGTCTAACGTGGGTCTGCTGCTTGGTGTACCTCGATGACGTGGTGATCTTCACTAAGGGCTCTGTTGCGCGTCACATAGTAGAGCTTGCAGTGGTGTTGGAGCGTCTAGAGGAAGCTGGACTAAGTTTGAAGCCGTCCAAGTGTTGCTTCGCAGCGACACAAATGGAATATCTTGGTCATGATTTGACTACTGAAGGCATCCGGCCGACCGAGCGGTTAGTGAAGTCCGTTCGTGATTTCCCACGACCAACAACTGCAGCAGAGGTGCGGAGTTTTGTTGCTCTTGCAGGATACTACCGCCGCTTTATGCCCGGTTTTGGTGCCAGGATGGCGCCGTTGACAACGCTCCTGCGCAAGACGGCGAAGTGGACGTGGCAAGCAGAGCAGGAGGAAGCTTTTCTGTGGGCCAAGGCATGCCTGAGTCAAAAACCTGTGCTGATTTACCCCGATTACAGCTTGCCATTCAAGCTGACGACCGACGCCTCTAAAGCTGGCCTGGGAGCGGTCCTATCACAAGATCAGGGCCGCGGTGATCAACCGGTGGCTTATGCGTCCAAGGTGAATAGCCCCGCCGTATCCAAGTATACAATATCGGAGCTGGAATGTCTAGCAGTTGTGTGGGCAGTTCGGTTATTCCGGCCGCATCTTTATGGGCGACGATTCACGATTGTGACTGACCACGTAGCACTGAAATGGCTAATGACAGCCAAGGAGCCAGCAGGAAGGCTTCACCGATGGGCTTTGACGCTACAAGAATTTGACTTCGAGATTGTGTACCGACCTGGGAAGGATAATTGTGTAGCGGATGCCTTGTCCAGATGCCCCACCAAAGGCGATCCCGATGACGAGGCAAAAGACGCTGAAGAAGCAGAGGATGAACCGATGATAGTGTGCAATGAGCTGCGAGCAGCTGTGGTCAGGATGCTGGGAGCTGAGCGGCCAGATGAGAAGAGCACAAGCGAAGCGACCCCGTGCCTGGATGTAGACAGACTTAGCGCGATCGTCGCTCCGCCTTCGAGACCTTTGACACTCACGAAAGCCGCACTGGCAAAGCTGGCCGCGACCGCGTTCGGCGTAGCGGAGAGGAACAGTTCTAAAATGGCTACAGCAGCGAATGATTCGGCGGACAATCATGGGAACGATGGGCGAACGTCACTTGAGGACGATATTGACACAGCAGCTAAGAACGTGGTGCAAGCAGTGGCTGTACAGCGCGTTGAAGCGCGCGAGCTCGGTGTCGTTCAATTCACAGATGCGGATATTCGAGAGGAGCAGCGTAAGTCCGTGATGGTACAGACTCTATTGCACCAGAACACGTATCGGGGACAGCGGGTGTCTGTGAAGGATGACGGACTGGTTTACGTGGAGACTGGAGAAAATGAGGAACGCATCTTGCTGCCTACGGTGTTTTGGCCTCTAGCATTTAAAGAAGCACACGATAGTATTTGGGCCGGTCACCTACGCGGGCCACAGACATACGATCGACTTAGAAGAACCTACTGGTGGCCCCACATGCGAGAAGCGGTGCTCAATTGGGTGGCTGGCTGTCAAGATTGCGGTTCGCGCAAAGCGCGCCCTAAGGCAGTGATTCCGCCGTTGCGCAGTGTGCGAACCGGGGACGTAGGCGATCGCTGGGCTATCGACGTCGCTGGCCCGCTCCCGGTGACGGCGCATAGGAATCGATACGTCATTGCCGCTGTGGAATACGCCACACGGTACGCAGTGGCTCAGCCCGTGCCAGAGCATACAGCCAAGTCGATCGCCAAAGTGTTGATGAACCGCGTCGTACTGGTTTACGGCCCGATGAGAGAAATCATGATGGACGGAGCAATGGAGTTCGGCAGCAAAGCTACTGAAGAGCTTTTAGCGTTGTTACAGGCAAAGCAATCGACGCCTGTGCCGTATCGGCCAAACTTACTTGGACTAGTCGAACGCTTTCACCGCACGTGGAAGGATATCGTGAGCCTGTATGTGAATGAGGAGCAGGACGACTGGGACGACTTCCTACCTAGCGCTTTGTATGCATACAACTCGTCCAAGCACGCAACGCACGGATACCAGCCAAACGAACTCATGATGGGCCGTAAATTGCGAAGTCCGGGCGAGCTGCTACGCCGCAGCAGGCTGACTTACCCGCACCAAACACTACAGGAGTATCACCAAGTGCTGCTGAGGGATCTTAAGAAGGCGCGTGAGTTAGCTGCGATTGCGCTAAGAAAGGAGCAAGCGCGTCAGGCTACATACTACAATCGTAGAACCGTACGACAGCATGGTGAGTTCCGGCCCGGCCAGCTAGTGTGGGTCTATCGTCCCGCCCGAGGTCCCGGGATTACCAAGTTTGCACACCGGTGGAGAGGTCCTGGACAGATCATCGAAGCCGCCGGGTATGATAACTTCCTCGTGAAAATGCTGGAGTCGGACAAGGAAATTGTCACACACTGTTCATTTTGCTCTCTTTCTACTACCCTCAGCACCTGCTGGGTCAAATGGCCAAAGATATCGAGCTCGATTTACGAAGGGAAGCCATGGCAGCTACGGATAGGGATCCCGACGACGAATTGGCCGAGGGTACGGAGCTAATGCCCGATGGTGACGAAAACAACGAGGCGACGGAAGCACTGGCCACAGACCACGTTACCACGGGACTCAATTCGAGTACATCCGCGTGGCAGCAGCTGAGTGGCGCGCGTTCGCCACCAAGAACACCAGCCAATAGCGCAAGCAGAACTCGGGCACGTATTCGGCAAGCTCCGTACGACGAGGGGGTGGAGAGAGACGAGCAGCAAAGTGAGGCTGATGGGAGCGTCCAGGAAGGACACAGACGGCACGGAACTTCAGACGCAGGCGAACAAGGTGCTGCCAATCCAGTACATCGACACGGGCATGATGCAGCCACCGGAGATGGAGACGCAGCGACTTCCAGCCCACAGGAGCGAGAGCAGCTGAACGCGTTCGCGATGACTCGAGGGGCAGGCCTAGCAGAAACGGAAGAGCCGCGTGTCTACGTGTTTGCCGGTGGTGGACGTCGAGGGGTGGATAGATTGGCTTCCAGGTCCAGACTTACCAGGCTTCAGCCGGGCGAGAGTGTGGTCGAACTCCGCAGGCGGAAGTATCGCACGCGTACTGGTCGCTATGCGATGGAATTTGAAATAAGGCGGGCGGGAGAGCGACCTGAGGGAAGCAATCCTGAGGCGTGGTGGATCAACCAGGACGACTATGAGAAGCTCTGGCGCGACGGTCTCATGAGGCTCGAACCATGCGAAGATTCAGGTATTAACGGTGGCGAGGATGCGGTGGATGAATAGGCCGATGCCAGCAACATGGGGGGAAGCCTGGGAGCAGCAAGATCAAGAAACGGCAAAATAGCCAGACGTCAAGTTTAATTGTCGCTGTCGTCAAGCGGACCGGATCGAGGACGATCCGGCGGCAAGGGGAAGAGAGTAACAAGCCTGATTTCCCATTGGCGAGATGCCCCAGCGGCGAGTAGGGACGAGAGGGTACGGCGTGGACGAGAAGCGCGGCGAAGACGAGAAGTATGGCGAGGACGAGAAGCGCGGCGAGGACGAGAAGCGCGGCGAAGACGAGAAGCACGGCGAGGACGAGAAGTACGACGAGGACAGCGAGGACGTTGAGGACGGCTAAGGTTCCAGCGGCGGCACTAAGGACAGCGACAACCACAAAGATGGCAAGAGCGTCGGACGGGACAGGACAAGACAAGCAGCAGTAGTAGCGCCGCCGACATGATAAAGACTTCACCAGGACGGACAGCCAGCAGACGCCACGAGAGGGCGAGTAACGTCCGGACGCGTGAATGAGCAACCGCACGCAATTGAGCAACCGTGGCGGTTCGCGAGAAGATCATGGCAGTACGAAGGGCCGCAGACCAAGATGCATGTGTAGGATAGGCTTACTTCTCCTTTAGGCACCAGAGGAAGAAGTAAAAAAAAAAAGCGTAAGCTGCGGCGCACCAGCACTGTGTCCGTGACTGTGTAACACGACCAGCAGTTCAACTACAGAGTACGAGCTGACGCCTACACCTGTTGCGGTCCCGAGAGACTCTTGAGTATTGCAGCCTCAGGTGCTGCAACCCCGGTGTACAGCAGCCCGGTTCCAGGCTTCTGTGACCGCTCAGAGGTAGATAGCAGCCCCGTGGTGAACGCCACCGTGGCCAGAAGTCTGAACAGCGCCAGATAGCTCCGAGGATCGCAACTGCCTAGAAGCTGTACGAGGAACGGGGTGTTTCGGCCGGCATTGTCTGCGTGTGCGTGTGAAAGTGTAGCGACTGGCCGTCCTCCTCAGCCACCGGGCACCGAGCCAAAGTACACGGCTCAGGACTGGAGCAGACAAAGGGCAGGGCGGGTGTAGGCGAGGAACGTTACTGGTCGTTCCTACCCGAGCTGAACATTACAAGGAAGACGACGGTGATGCTAAGCGTGATGGGGGCGCTTGCATCGGGAGGGTCCGCGTTTGTGGTGTCGCTTTTCATTGGCTTTCCGGTACCTTTCACGCTGCTCGTGAGTGCCCCGGGGTGGTTGGTGGTCATTATCCCACCAATTGTTGTAATCTACAAGTCCCGGCTCCGATACTACCCCGATCTCTTGTGGCGGTTTATTCGCTGTTGGTTCATCATTGGGTGGCTCGCTGTCTCGGTTGTGCTCTACCCGATCTACGTGTACGGATTTCACCGGCTTGGTTCAATAGGGCAGGTTTTCTACGTTGGGCTGCTCCCTATCATCAAAATGACCGGCCGAAACGTGATCAGCTGGCTCATTGGCGACCGTTACGATGTGAAGGCCGAGATCGTGATTTTCAACGTGGAGGTCTTCAACGCGCTTTACATGTCCGTCGCGCTGCAGAGTTCCGCGAAATTAACCACAACACTTGCAGTGATGGCGGTGGATGTCGTCCAGTCCGTGGTGGCTGTGCGTGACATCGACAAGATGATGGAGAGCATCAGCCGAGTATTTACTTCCAACAGATCAAGGCGCTCGGAATCAATTTGCCAGTTGGTGTTTGACCAGGAAGCCAAAACAATGACACCCCACCAACCTTCTATAGCACACAGCAAGACTTCAAGTAACTTGAAACTGTCTTCTGTGATTCCAAACATTCCTCATGGATCACCACTGTCCTCAACCGACAAGATGCCTACGTATAAGGGCGTGGCCCGGATCCATCCGTCCTCACTGGAGCAAGCTCGAATGGGAAGTGAAGCAAATATCAAGTCACCTTCTGGAAATGTTGCCCAAGTTTTGTCAAAAAAGGACAAGAAAAAAATCGCCACGAAAGCAGCTCGGGTCCTCTTTACAGCAGAGTTCGTCCTTCTTGACAAGTACGTTGAAGCGATGGTGCCAGCGATCTACGGTAAGCTAATGTCTTTCTTTGGTATTCCAAGAGAGAGTTGGTGCACTGACGATAACATTTCTAGCGGCCTTCGTAGCGATCGCCTACAACACGTCAAATCGGCAGTATTACAGCCAATTTGACTCGATTACCCCCAGCAACCTGAGCAACACTATCCTCAACGTGCTAACCTACTGTTTGCTGAAGACCCTCTCCTTCTGGATCATGTGCCACCTTATCAGTCGAAGAGTAGGAATATCCGCTATCCACCTCGTAGCGTTTGTGCTGCTCTACCAATGGGAGGCAGTCTTCAGCAAGATTCTAACGTGGGTCGTCTACACAACGCTAACTTCGCTCCAGCACTCGGGTACGTGTCATCTTCAGTCGACAAGAAGCTACGTTCTAATTGTTTGTTCACGCCTACTAGGTCCCGATTTCACTTTCCAATTCAATTGGCTCGATCAAAATCCTACCGGATGAAAACAAGACGTTTGGGAAGTTGTAAAAATCTTCTACTAGTAATATTTTGGAGCATCGACACCCCGTATGCGGAACGAGTCGTGCAAAACTACAGCGTTGGCACGCCAACAGCGTACTTGGCCCCGTGAATGGTGAACAAACGGCGAATGTGTGCTGTACGCTGTTTTCGTAAAGAGTCTGTAGATTTGACACGCATTGACTGAAATCTTTGTATTAATACTACCTGTAGTTCAAGTAATGCTGAAGGTTTTGTGGTTGAAAATACAGCCAGAAGTGGTTTGGGGACACATAGCTGTAAGTTGCACGTGCTTATTTGCAAACTGGCACCTCATTAATCTACTAGTCTGGACATTTACGCAAGCTGAGCACGCTCGTGGGCGGCGTCGTAGTCAACAAACGGGCCCTCCACGGAAACGTCAGGCTGGGCGTTCTCAGCCGACGACGTGTGGAACAGCCGCACATCGGCCTCCGTCACGCTGCTACCAACCAGGTAGCGCTTCGTGGCCAGCAGCTCGTTCAACTTGGCAAGACCCTCAAAGGCTTTCGCCTCAGACGCCGCAGTGTCCTCCGGAGTGCGGGCAAAAGCTCCTTGAAGAAAACCATGGTGATCTCCGTCACGACGCCATCGTTCGCAGCGTCGATCTCAGCACGCAGCTCCTCGGGGTACAGCCTGTACCCCGAGGAGCTGCGTGCTGAGACCGTACAGGTGGACATTCGACGGTACCGGCTCACGGAAGCCCGAGTCCAGAGTACGGAGAATACCCGCGGACTCCTCCGACAAGATGGTCTGCGTCTTCTTGTCCCACAAGATCGGCACCGAGAACGTTCGCGGCGTGGGGTCCACCTTCTCGTACAGGTCGCGAGCAAGCTTAGCATCGTTCACGGTGTCGGGGATGCAATCGGCGGTGGAGAACTCCTTGCCGTTCTTGCCGGTGACCGTGGGGGTCGTCGCCGGGTCGATGAAAGCCCAGCCGGAGTGCGAGTCGGTCTCATCGTCCGGCCTGGTCTTCTGGGTCACCAGGTGCGCCACCGACAGGCTGATGACGTCCTCGAGGCCCAACAAGTTGCGGGCCGCCAGCGATCGACTGGCAAAGGGGCATGAGTACGCCACGTAGAGGTGGTAGCGGCCCTTCTCGGCGGGGAACTTGGCGTCGGCGTTGGTCTCGATCTTGAAGTCGTAGGGAGCGAGCTTAGCGGCGGCCATGGTGGAAAGAGGGCGGTGGTGGCAGTTTTTGAGATGTGTGCACTGGAGGCAAATTGGGGAATGAGCTTCGAAGACTGGAGCATGATGGCAAGGTCCCAGTGGGGGCAAGGGGGAGGAGGATCGATCGGCCGTCCATCGCACGCCGTGCTTCGGCGTCTGCAATCGGTGTACGCGTTAAAGCGACCATCGGATAGGACTGTGAGATGAGAGCACGGCTCATATGAGTGACTTCGTGCAGCCGAGTCCGAGAGTGAGCGAACTACATGTATCGTTCATATGCGTGCCCTTCCACTCCTTGGATTGCAGGTGCTAACTGGTCCCAGTAGCGCTTTAGCAGTGGAGGATACATGTAGTTCCTCCAACGCAGGACGTGTGGCATATAGCTTTCCGCTGTTTCGCACTGCGTTGCTGGCAGGAAAACCGGGAAAAATGCGAGGAGTGATGGTCGATTGATGTTGAAGTCTGATGTTCACTTTTCCAGCACTATGATTGGCTCAAATACGATTAGCTCTACGCAATCCTGCCTACGTAATCAAACCGTACCCATAGGTTACGCGTAACCTCTGACAGCTCACCTCACTTGTCAAACATGCTCACCCGCGTCATTCAGCAACTGTCGCCCAAGAGCTCACGTCGCTTCCCCCACCGCCTCCTCTCCACCATGGCCGCACCCAAGCCCGCCCCCTACGACTTCCAGATCGAGCCCCGTGCCGACGCCAAGGTCCCGGCTGAGAAGGGCCGCTACCACCTCTACGTCACGTACTCTTGCCCGTTCGCCTGCCGCGCGCTGGCGGCTCGCAATCTGCTGGGCCTCGAGGACGCCATCGGCTTGTCCGTGGCCCACCCCGTCTTCCAGAAGACCAAGCCCGATGATGCTTCGGACGAGCACAAGGGGTGGGCCTTTGTGGACCCCACGACGTCCTCCTCCTTCACGGGCGTCAACGGCAAGACGTACCCCACGGACGACTGCATCCCCGACACCGTGAACGGCGTCCAGTTCGTGCGCGACCTGTACGAGAAGGTGGACCCTGCGCCGCGCACGTTCTCGGTGCCGGTGCTGTGGGACAAGAAGACGCAGACCATCGTGTCCGAGGAGTCCGCGGGCATCCTGCGCACTCTGGACTCGGGCTTCCGTGAACTCGTGCCGTCCAACGTGCACTTGTACCCGGAGGAGCTGCGCACCGAGATCGATGCTGCGAATGACGGAATTGTGTCGGAAGTCGCCATGGGGTTCTTCAAGAAGATGTTCGCCTCCTCACCCGAGGACGCGGCGCAAGTGGAGGCCAAGGCCTACGAGGCGCTGGACAAGCTGGACGCCATCCTGGCCAAGCACCGCTACCTGGTGGGCAAGGGCGTCACCGAGGCGGACGTGCGTCTCTTTCACACGCTCATCCGGCTCGACGTGTACCAGCAGAAGAGCGACAAGCACTTGACTGAGTACTCGAACGTCGTTGCGGTGAGTTCATTGCTCAAAAGGTTTTTAGCTTTATGCCGACGTTGTAGCTGATGTGCGTTATTGTGTTGTTGTTTGTTCGTTGCAGTACCTGCGCGACTTATACCAGACGCCGGGCCTCAAGAGCACGGTGAACTGGAACCACCTCAAGATCGGCATGGTGAACAAGGCCCCTCACGTTGCCGCGGAGGGCCCGTTCGTCGACTACGACGCTGCCCACGAGCGTGCTCAGCTCGCGTGAGTGTTGAGACTGAAGTCTTAGCAAGACAAAAGTCCGTATGAAGTGGAGTCGTCGAACTCGTGAACAATTGAATTGCTTTATCCTATCGCGCGAAATTTGGAGCGGCTCGTGTGTTCTCGTCCCGTTGCGTCTTGGTGCAGCCAGGCGAATTTAAATGTGAAATCGGGCCTACACTAGCACGAATCGATCTACTTGAAGTATTAGACAGACACCAACTCCATGAACAATACTCGGAGTCAAGCTGACTAACTTGAACGTGAAAGTCGTGTACACCACCCACATTCTGGTCCACAAGGACGAAGGCCACAAGTCGAATCGAGGATATTTCCAGTCACACAATGCAGAACGAGAGGGTCTTGAGTAGAAAGAAGGCCATACCGTTGAGAATGGTGTTGCTGCGATTGCTGGAGGTGATCGCATCGAACTGGCCGTAGTACTGCCGATTGGCCATACAGTATGCAATTGCCACGAACGCCGCTACATGTAATACACATTTTGGATCAGCAATACCAATCAGTCACTGCTGTAATTAGCGTCGTAGAACAATGCAAACGCACCGTAGACTATTGGCACCGTTGCCTCGACGTACTTGATGAGGAGCACGAATTCCGCCGTGAAGAGGATTTGCGCTACTTCCATCGCGGTAATTTATCTTGTTTTGTTTAGAGGCAGCTAGTTGGCTTTGCACTTCGGGAGGGTTGGCAATCGGGGGAATTTGTGCGGAAATTTTGTTGCTACTGAATAGGGTAGACCCAGCGAGCACGTTTGGGCACTGGACGGATGACTTCAGTTGATACGACGTCATCACGTCCTCTGCAACACTCGTTTGTTGTAGTTTACTTGAAACGGGCCCCCCCCCTCATCGGAAATCAATTGGCAAAAACTGTCAAAGCGTTCATATGCATTTGCAACGAAAATTTGGTCAATGCCGTTCATCATTTGCTCAACATCGTTGAGCGCCACTTTCGACTGCACGGCACCCACCGCCATCACCGCGAAGGTTCTCGTCAACTTTGCCGAGTCTTGCAGCGCGACCGACATGGAGAGCGCTGAAGACGTCCACGTGGAAAATCACTGTCCCCGCCTTCATGTCGTAGCGGTCGTCAATGAGTCAGCTGAGGACGTTTCGGCCGACGATCTTGATGACTGGGAGAAGACCGACGTAGAAAATCTGCGCCACAGAGTCTAGCCGACGGAAGCCAAAGACGCAGATCGGTAGAGCATGGTCGACGTCAGGAGCCACCCCGTGATGCAGCAGCAGCGGATAAACCTCCGTGCGAGCTCTGGGTTGTGTCGAACTCTGGTTTTGAAGAAAATACCATGGGTGGGGCGACAATCAACAGCCACCCTGGAGCACTGACAAGCAGCGTGAACGGCACCGGGAAACCAACAAGAAGTGAGGCTATGAAAGCTACACCTGTAGATGCGACTGACCCCGTCAGACTCAATGCCAGTGTGGTGGTTCTTGTAAGCCCCAGCTCCGGTAACAAAGGCTGAAAGGTCGGTAAAATGCCCGGTGCGATCGTAATGATGCTCGACAGGCATCGAAATCAAACCGTGTAGTTGTCTTGAGTACCCGCTTCCGGCGGCGCTAATGGAACAGCCTCCAGCAGTGATTGGAAAAAATATATTGGTCTATACGCCGGATAAATATTGCAAGCAAAATGCAAGACTGCAGTGCGGTAGCAATACAAAATACCCAATTGCATGCACACCGGATATTGCAATACATTATTGCAGTTACAGTCGAAATACACGATTGTGAATTGCATGTGCCTTCTCACTCGTTGTTAACGCTCCTAATAGCCTTCGCAACAAGCCGCGAGTCCCAGAAATCACGGTTTGACTTTATAAACATGATCGCTTCGAAGAGCACTGGTGACATTCGGCGTCTGCGGTCTGTCATGGTGTACTTGGCAGAGCTGAAACAATCGCTCGACAGAAGCAGAAGTCCCCCGTATGAAGTGTAAGTCTTCGTACGCCGCCGAACGAGTTTGCTGAAGTCGTTTTCGTTCTTGGAGCTGCTGGTAGTAGCTGACGTTCTCTCCCCATTGTATTTGTCGACACCCCGGTTCTTGTGGGATTTCAAACTGCCTAATAGCATCTCGCTCTCTGCTGGACAAGTCGGCAATCCGACCGTTCTGCACCTTGGTCACAGCAGCCTCAAATACGGGGCAGTGTACGATCTCCGCGTCTTGTATATCAGGCAATACCTACGCCGAAGAGCTTAGTTTAATGCTTATGTTGAAGATGGTATTGCTGTCCTTATATTCCAATATCTTTGTGCAATGATGTATTGCATCACGATCAAGTATTGCAGTGTAAATTGCACAGTTGTCATCGATTGCAGTATCCAATTGCAAATGAGCAGACACTGCAATGCAAGACTGCAATGACGACAAATCATGCAACTCGCTGCCAATATATTTTTTCCAATCACTGGCCTCCAGTGCTGCTAGCATGAGCACACACGGGAGAAGTAGGAGAATGCAGACCACCACCGCCTTGGTAGAACTTGTCTATCCTAGAAATGGCTGCAGCTTCTGTATTCGATTACGACTCATACGACCGTGCAGCTCGATTTGTGCTAGTTCCCATGTGACCACAGCAGAGCCGAGACCTCCCACGATCTTGGCGAACATGTTTAGGTGACACTCACGCCGTGCGTTAGTGTTCGCAATAACCTCCTCAATTTTTTTTTACACATTTGCCATACGCACAGCTAGCTTTCAATTTTCTGGAAACCGCTGGCGCTTTGGGTTTGGTACCCAAGTTGCGATACTGGCGTATTCGAAAAAAAGGCATCTTCCGTCGGAGAATATAGTTCCGTTCCGTCAGTTTGGACAAGGCAATGAAGCGATTATCCAAAAGGCATCGGGTATCATACTTTATTGAATCACGCCAACTCCGCTTCCATTTCACGCCAGCATCGCTTGCATCAGGGCTATCCACGGTCTGTAAACTTCCGGGTGGTGATTACTGTACGAAAGCAGAAACAAAAGTGCTGGGTACATGCATACTACAGAGCTCGGAAGGCCAGACTATCTAGAGATCACCGCGCGAATATTCCGGCAAATTTTGTGTACGACGCCAGGTATATGTACATTTCAGTGGTGAGACTGCACGGGTAAGGCTAACTCCGTACATCAAGAGAACCCAGAATTTTTGATGCAGAGTACATGAAGTAACATTTTTACGATCCTGCTACCCAAGCCAAACCACTGGTGCTAGTTAAGCAATGTACGAGCGCATCTTCTCCGAAGCTTTCAATCGACGATAAAGCCACCCGCTCTGGTTGAGTCTTTGACGTACCAGAACGATCACAAGGACACCGTACCTCATTCTTCAATCTTCTGCCTCCAGCACAAGTGTCTTGCTACTTCCGCTTACACCATCGATACGTTTCCCGGCCATGAAGCTTCCCACGACTATCGACCTCGTTATCACCGGTGCATCCTCCTACCCACCTCTTTCGTTGTCCCAACAGGCTGGCACTCAAGTACCTGAGGTTCACCCCTCCCTACCATCGCAGCGGTGCAAAGGAGCAAATGACGTGGTGCAAAGGTGAACGCAAAAGTCGCCTCGTGTACGACCGAGCGCTCGTCCGTAGTAATTGACGCGAATTGGCGTGACGTGAACGCGGTGGGTACGACGAGCCCGTGCGTCACCGATGGCAAGTGGAACGCGACGGCGTGCTCGACTCCGCAAGAATGCGCTCAGATCTGTGGCCTCGAAGGCGCCGACTATGCCGGTAACTTCAGCATCATCAAGCGCTTAATCTCAAGCTCGAAACACCAAGCGTGGTCGGCACACGCGTGTACATGTTGGACGCGTCTGGGACCAAGTACAAGCAGTTTCAACTGCTCAACCTTTGACGTCGATGTCTCGAATCTGCCGTGTGGCTCCAACGGAGCGCTCTACTTCGGCAGGATGGACGCCGACGGAGGCTCTGCGCGGTTTCCAGCGAATACTGCTGGCGCTGCATACGGTACTGGTGCCTGCGAAGGACATCCATTTTCTTGATGGCGAGACCAACCTGGACGGCGCGTACGGCTCTTGCTGTACAGAGATGGAGATCTGGGAGGCCAATAGTATGGCCGGCCACGGCCTACGCGAGTCACGCGTGTTCTACGAGCGGCCAGCAGAAATGCACGTCGGTCGAGGACTGCGGGAGCACGAACGAGACTCACTACACTGGCTGGTGCGATATGCACGGCTGCCCTTTCGCATGGACCACCGAGAGTTCTACGGCCGTGGCAAGGACGTTGACATCGTCCATTCACAGTCGTGACGCAGTTTGTGACGGCCGATAGTACCGACAGTGGTGAACTGGTGGAAATTCGTCGACTCTACAAACAAGATGGTCGCGTGGTGGAGAACCCTAGCAGCTCGTGGCCTGCCTTGAATGGGACCAATTCAATCAACGACGATATGTATTGCAACGCGTCCAAGACGTACTTTGACGATCCCGCGTATTTTACGAGTGGACTGGCGGAACTTGGACGAGATATGGTTGGAGGCATGACGCTGGCTATGAGCGTCTGGGTCGACTAGGGCCTTAACATGAGCTGGCTGGAGAGCCACTTCCCTGGCGACGATCCGACGTTGTCCGGCGGGCTGCGTGGCAATTGCCCGTTCCCTGGTGGCGACCCGGAGACGGTTTTCGCGGATAATCCGAACGCTGGAGTCAAGTTCATGAACATCCGCTCGGGTGACTTTGGGTCGACGTACTAGAATCGATGGGATTCCATCATGATAAACTGATGCAGTTGCAATTTTGTTTTTAGGATTTGCCCGACGCATTTTTTTGGATTACTCCACATTGGGAGTACTAGACTATGCTTTAGACTTCTAGCTAGAAGAAAAGAAAACGAGGCATCGATTTAACTCTGTCGTGAATTCCTTTCATCAAGTCGAAAGCTGACATCAATTTCTATAGCTTAGGTCTGCTCGAGCAAAGTGTAATTTACAAGATATCATAATTTCCACGTGGTCGCCAAATAAAAACGAAAGTTCCGCAGCTAAGTAAATGTGATCTCGTCTAGCTTTGTGATCGTTGCTAAAGCAGCAATGTGATGTTGGTGTAAGTAGTGCACATACCAAACATGAAATAGCGCAACCAGTAAGAATCTCATTTGGTGCTCTCGAAACCACCAACATATACCATGATTATCTGTAACTTTGCGATGTCAATGCAGTACTGCTACCTGCGCAGGAGCTAAATAGTCTCAAAGCAGTTGAAATAGGGAAGTTCTTCTTAACCGCACGAAAACTTAAGAAATTGTTACCATTTACAGCTCACCATTGTCGTAGTCAGTGATATCCAAGCTTTGTTGCTTTGCTTCACGTAATAAATGTAAAACACCTCACCGCACTTTTGGTCGCCAAACTCCGCAAGTACTATCGTCTAAGAAGAAATTCTCACTTATTTAAGAAACAACAGTCATACCGTAATGTCGTAGAATAAGTGTTATACGCACGGTGGCAGGAGTTCTTAGTGGATACATTGAGAACACAATGCTGAGCGGGGATTTCACCTTAAATTTTGGTACGAATGAACGACGAAGTGAAGTGTAGAAAAAATGAAAAAAAAGGAATACTTTTTTAATCGAGACATCTACATGTACAGTATAAGTGTCGCCTTTCAAGAACAAAAGGAAATTTGAAAATGATGTGGATCAGTCCTGACTGCCAAGAAGATACACCCTCAACAAATTTATAGTAACATCTACTTTCGTTGTTTCGGGATCGATACTCAAGCGTATCATGCTTTAGCTCCTAAAAATCGGCCAAGGTAAATTACGAAGTCACAGAACCCGCCTAAATATTTGAAGCTCCCCATTCCTTATAGTAATTTCATGTAATACCGTCCAGCTCGCTGCCTGTTGCTCACTCAGCAATTCGCAGCTGGAAGAAAACGCAAGATGCCAACGAGTGGTGTACTGTATAGGCATCCAGAGGAAAGTTGTTTTTTTACAATACTACTGTAGTACTACAGTAGTAGTAAGAATCGCTTCGTGCTTGTATGTAGACTCCCCACTACCGCGTATACTTCAGTAGGTGCTATTAATACGTGCTAGTACTATTGTCCGTTTCAGCGCGATTGTCCTATTAATACAATATTAATAGTCTGACAACGGCCTACTGCTACAGTATTTCTAAGCGTGAGTACTTTGTATACGTTTTTAGTCCACTTGTAGAAAACGATGGGTTCGCCTCAAAAAGTACAATGTATCACGGACAAGACAGCAAAAAACATTATTTATTTCGCAGCCCTGTGGGCCTTGACATACGCCACCCACAGCGCCAACCACTCGTCGATCTCTTTCGGTGAAAGACCTTGGCTCTTCATGAAGGCAACAGCCCCTTCCTTGGTGCCCATGCCCGTTCTCCATGATTCGAAGATGTGGGTCTTGTACGATGGCTGCAGCTTCATCCTCTCGAACATCGGCAAGTCATCCACATTCTTTAAGAAGTCAAGAAAACCACGCTCTTCTTCTTCAGCAGCAGTGCTCGCAGTCTTCTGAAGGTTCTTGCGGGAGCGAAGGAACCGCTTTTCAGCGTCGCCTTCAGTCGTCAGCGCGGTGGTGCTAGCGAGAAAGGTAGCCGCAGCCAATAGGAGGATGTAGGAGAGACGCATGACAGGACTTGGCTGGTAGACGACTTGCGGGCTTGAACGCGAATTGGGAAATGAGAAATCAACATGGGCTGAGTGGCTGCCGGCTGCGAATAGCAAAAAGAAACTGGCTGAACGACAGCCCAAAGGGAATGATGTGTTTTCCATGCTGCGTGCCGGTGCCTTAGATTTGAAGAGACCACCTGGTGCGGTGTGTGATACGGTGCACTAGAGAGTATCGCTAGTAGAAGTTCGCTAGACGTAAATTTCTGATAAATGTTACGTTATTGACATCACCTTCAGTAAACCTCGGTGAGTATTTTTGATAATCACACATGACTTTTCTAGTGAAAGCTAGATTGGGTACCTTATCCCTACGTGGGTCATGGAGACTAGTATTTACTTAGGACCTGGTCGAAGTTCCTGTACTTGTATAGTCTTTTCATTCCCAGCATTTGTTGTACAAAATGTAAGTGTACATGTACAGGTACCGTTGTCGGTGAGTTCGTACAGTACATGTGGCGATTTTGCGTTGCACATCGTACCGTCGAGGGTGCATGAATTTGCATACCGCGCCCGAAATAAATGTACCGGTACATGTATCACGCGCCCGAAATGATACATTTATTCTTGTCGTGTCGATGTATTGAGGGAGCTACTACAAAACCGGTGCGGGATTCTAGAATTCGCACTGCGATCACAGGCTTCATCGTACATGTACCAGTGAAGAGCTGGGGAGAGGCCTGTACAGATTGATAAGAATGAAGATGATGCCACGGGGACGATGTCCGGTCATTTAGGCTAGGCTTGGGCCAACAGCCAAGCCGCATTGCTGCGAGGGCGCTTTTCCAGCACCTCAAATCGTCCTCCCAGCACTTACAAATCATTTGACTTAACCAAACTATACTTTTGACATCCCAGCTGTCGCAATAAGACATAATCGAGGATTAGAGTTACTTGCATAGAAGTGACCAGCCGCGCTACGCTTGGCTGGGCGCCCCTTCGGCGCCCCCGCTGTTCGCTTCGCTCGCGATTTAAAGATTCTCTCACCTGGCGAGTGCAGTGCTCGGCTCGCTGGAATGCTCGTCGCTGGGCCCGCCTCCGCAAATACCGCGCGGCCCTGCTTCGCGGGCTCCCCGCGCGGGTTTGCTGCGGCTACGCTCCTCGCAACCGCTCACCTCCGTTGGCGCCCTGGCTATGAAGTTACTGCGTCGCCCCTCCCCGTAAGTGTTATCGGGACTTTTAAGGTGCTGGGAGTCGCTTCTAAAGGTGTTTCTGGTATTTCCCCCATTGCTGCGAGGTGTTGCTGCCCGACAGAGCCTGGCAAAGCGTGCGACATGCACGACTACCCAGTACTAAGTCCGCATGATACATTTACATGTACATGTAAGGTAAAATGCCAATCATGGCACGGTTTGGATGGTCCCAGAAACTGGCGCATATCTACCGCGCCAGTCAAAAGGAACGTACAAACCGTACACCATTCAAAAGATGAGATAATGGCCAATCTGGTGAACATATATGTGGGCTTCACTCCGATTTGATTTGATAGCAATGAGCGGCCAAAGTTGATAGAAATATACAGGTAAAAATGGCGGACCAGTTCGTGGCACGGTCCATACAAAATTAAGTCATTTCAAATCACCTGGAACATCTTTTACGTTTGGACCACCCCGTTTTTCACCAAAAGTATACTGAAACCAAGTCTAAAACCGTGCCAAAAATTGGCACCGTGCCAGGATTGGCGCTTTACCTTAGAAGCTTTTTGAATATGTGTTCAGTACGATGATCATTTTATTTTAAAATGGATACAAAACTCTGTCGGAAGACTGCACAACTCGGATTCTATGACCAGCAAGTTGCGACCGGGAGTGGAGTTTGGTGTTGCCCAAAGCAACTACAGTAGCACGGATAGTCTTCTGGATGGCGTACTTAAGTACATTGTACGCCGTCCAGAACGTAAGGTACTACAGTACATGACGGCTGTACGCGCTTTTGTAGCAATCGCCGCCTGTCAGACTTCATTAATTCTGGGCCACCAGCTGTGGCGTGGTTGTCTTTTTCGTGTCTTCGTTGTTGCACGTCTTTAGCGTCGCGTGCCTTGCGGGAAATACATCCGGTGCAAGATAGATGAGTCCCAAATTTCCGTGCATCCACAATCCTACATTCACAATCCTGTCTACCTTCTCACTGAGAATCTCAGGGTGTACAGACAATCCCCTCGCTAGTCATGGCGTCGGGAACCCACTTTTTATTCCTAGATGAGGGTATTCCTGTCGTAGGGTGTACCATGGGGTGGTACACTGGACTGTACCACATATATGGTACGTATTGGTGCAGTCTTTTGGTTCCATAGACCTAAAAAGGCTGCTCAAATCGATGAATGGAATTCGTGCAGATATCGATATATACCTCGGTAACACCGAAAAAGATAAAAGTATATTTAATATAATACCGTAAGGCATGTGGGGCATGATGTAGGTAATGATGCTGATGTGCAAAATAAGTTGCCACGATAGTATTGAGCCCCATTTCACTAATGTTGGCAAGCACCCAAGCTCCATTCTATTCATAGGAACGGTACTAGCAGGTCTGAAAGCCAGCTCCGAATACTAATGCAAGCATTAAATATGAAATCCGGCACGAAAAATGGACAATAGTAGCTGGTATCCTGGTAAGACTACTGCAGACGTCCTGTACAGAATGGACTTTTCCCATAGTTAAGCACCCCAACACATTCATAATCCGTGATTTTTTATTCCTTATGACGATTGAGGGGTGAGGGGGAATATTTACTTGGCTTTGTATGGGACGGTCATTCAGAAATGGTTGGGACCCAACTTTATATTCCTGATGAGCGGGTATTCCTATCCTAGGGATTACTACCGAGGGGATCGTCTGTACTGTACACCTTTCCTCGGTCACGTTACAAGATTTATTGTGCTTTTCAGTTGTTTTGGCGAATCGGACGTGTAAAACAGCTACCTACTAAGATGGGGCTAGGTTATCGGAGCAGATTAGCAGGTCCCTCGTAGAGAATTAGGACCATGAATTGCTAGTCCGACGGAAGCAGTTACGCAGGTCCTACAAACAGCCGAAAGCCCGAATGTCGCCCATTTTCACGGCATTCGGGGTTCGAGGCCTTACGAAGGACTCCTGCCAAGTCTTGTGGCAGGACTTTCATACGAGCTGACTCTAATACGGTGTATGTCAAACGCAGAATAAACTTAGGATGCACGATGCACTCGATATGTTGAACACTCCAGTCGTTGCCCTTCGCCTTCGCGGGTTCCAGCACGGCTTGCTTCCCCAAACAAAGCTTGCTTGGCTTGGACGTTAACCGGAGACGATTGAGCGGAGAGACTCCGGGGGACCGCTCATCGGACTCGTCCGATATTTGCATCTCAGATTTAGAGACCACCAACCTCAGATTAACTGACCTCCAAAGTCCTACGTAGGACTCGGCAAAATGACCGAAAGGCACAATACATGTACCGACCAAGGTGCAAATGACTGGTCCATGCACTTTTTTATTCATAGCGGAGGTCGGGTAGAGACTCGGTCCAAATCAAACATGTTTTCGGACAAGAGCAAACACTTTTGGACCACGATCAAACACCTTAAAACAAAACCAAAATCAAACACCTGTGCAGAGCAGAAGCAAACAGATTCAGGACAAAATCAAACAAAAAATCGGGCACAACCAAACATCCAAGGTGGGTGCAGCGTGCGATGACGGCCACAGAGGGGTTCACAATAACCTAGCCAGTCAGATTATTGTGCCCAGTGGTTCACAATAAACTGACCATAGTTCACAATAAACTGACTGGGTCCGATTATTATGCGTTGTAGTTCACAATAAACTGACTGGGTCCGATTATTGTGCGTTGTAGTTCACAATAAACTGACTGGGTCCGATTATTGTGAACTGACTGGTCTACTGTATTACGGTGATTTACCTCAAGTTTAGCAGTGGTGCTGAAGTAGAGGCGTTGCCACAGGCAAATAAAAACGATAGGACGGCATTGCTCATTTCGCGGCTTCACAAAAGGCACTACGTAGCACTTGGCTAGAATCTCCCCCTCGTTGTCTCTACGCACCATGGACACCGCCGACTCGACACCAGAACCTTCGCGATCATGGACCATCATCGCGGAAGGCCCCACCACGGAGACCTACACGAAGGCGCGGCTCTCAGTTATGTGTTGTTCTGGTGCTTACACCAAGCGCGTGAAGTTGTGCCAAATTTGCCCCGGCGACCACGACATGGAGGAGCGGCGTTTGCGTTGCTCGAGTGTTACTTGTGCGAATCTGTTGGTGCCAACTGGACGTAAGAAACCACAGTGCAGCAAAGTGTGGAAGGTTTGGCAATGCTCACGCTTTCATACCTGGCAAATTATGGCGACAGCGGTTCCTCACGCGCGCGGGGACACCTGTTGCGATGGCAAACACCGTGCGATTATTACACCTGCAATGAAGAAGTACATTGGCGATATGGATGAAACGGGACTCGCACCCAGGCACATTTGGTCTGGTCTGCGCCGCTACAGTGCAGCCCCACCGCTAAATGGCGTGCCGTCCTACAAACAAGTCGCTCGCTGTGTAAAGCATTTGCGAACAAAACATGGAGAGCGCAATTCGGTGGACTCGTTGAAAAAGTTGGTGCGTGAGTTTCCACTTGCGTCAGGGATCGACGCTGAAACTGCGTTTATTTTTGGCCCGACACTTGATGACGAAGGTTTTCCGCGTGTTGGAAATGGTGAGGATCACGACTCTTTGGTTTTAGGTGTTACGACACTTTGCCTTCTCGAAAAAGTCAAGCATTTCCAGCAAGATGATACGTTCGCTTTATTTCATATCGACGCTACGTTTAAGCTGAGTGAGATTGGATACCCGGTGATCACGTGTGGCTTCAGTGACGCTTCTCGAACGTACCATTTGGCTGCGATGTTTGTCGTCAGCCGACTTACCCAGCGCGAGTATTCTGATGTTTTATCTGCGCTGCTTCAAGTCTATGAGAAACTGTTCTCCGTGAAACCTAGAATTGACGCAGTGCTTGGTGATGCTGAGAAAGCTCAGTACAACGCTTTACGGGCTACCATTCAATTTCAAGATGCTACATTTTTAATGTGCTTCTTTCACGTCCTGTACAACGTGAGAAAGCGCACACGGCAACTCGACAATTTTGCCGGTGCAATGGTGTACAGGGGCATAATCGCTATGCACTACGCGAGAAACCTTTTGGAATACTATCAAATTCGCGATTCGATTTTGGCTCAGTGGAGGAATATTTTCGTGCTTCGCTCCTTCGCCGATTATTTTGAAAGACAGTGGATCAATAGCGAGTACTGGCGTTGGCAGTCGTTTCACACACCTATTGGATACGCCGCCACGAATAACCCGTGTGAATCATTTAACGCTAGTGTCAAAAGGCATGTTATGCGTAAAATGTTTGACACAACTCGTTTACTAAGGAAACTTACTGTGATTACGGAAGATGTCACGGCGGATAAGTTGACCCCCACGGCTTCATGTGGCAGCCCACCGACTTCACTTCTGAACGCTACCAAACGCCTTTTGAGTGCGCATCAACTGGTATTGTTTGATACCGATGATCCCGATGTGGTTCGTATTGTCCACCTCAAAGCATCTTGCTCCGAGTCATGGCGACTAAATGATGGCTCCAACCGGGCGTTTGAAAGGCTTATCGCTACAAAGACAACCGGCCCACTTCACGAACCTCTTGGACGAAGGCAGCGACGAAAGGCTTCGGCCTTGCATAGCAATGCTATTAAGTGGTCTTTGTACTTGGCGCATCGCATGCATATGCCCTCCACCGGGTGGACCGTGAGCATAGCAACATCCTCGTGCGAGTGTTGCTACTATCTGAAAATGGGATACTGCTGCCATATCATAGGAGCCCGATTGATAGCAGGTACTATCACGTACAACGGAACAGGAAGTTGCATGCGGCTGAAAGACCGCAGAGTGAGAGTAGCGCGCCAAGCTCGCGTAAATACGGACGATACGCGTCAGCAAGAAAGAACTACACTGAGTCACCAGGATGTGGCAGGGTTGTCTGGTGTTACCGCAGACTTCTCTGGCCAGGTGTATACCGACGCCCTGGAGCGTTTCAATGCTGCATACCATTCCAGCATTTCCAGTCTGCTGCCAGATGAACTCTTCATAACACGCGGAGAGATTCCCGAATCCAGATCACCACTCCGACTCGATGGCTTAAACCAAGACTATGGATTTCACGTGCAACCCCAAGTGGCGCCAGCGTTTGAGTTGCTCGATCGTGCGCCATCACATCGGAATCGCGGTGGCTTCTCTTGGCAAGTATTGAATGATAATGCTATGGAGAGTGAGCAAGGACGTGTTCGGGAACCCCGTAGATTAGGACGACCTCCGTTAGCTCGGCGCGCCTTAGAGATCCAGTACCTTCTCAATTGATACCGTAGTGAAGCCAAATGGTTGTAGGAATCAGTAGCTGAAATGCTACAGCAAGCGTAACAAACATGTACATATTCATGAGGAAAGAACTCCATTTTAACCCTCACCATAACATGCCGTTATAACATCAACAATAATCTGACCCAGTCATTTTATTGTGAATAATGGCGCAGAATAATCTGACCCAGTCATTTTATTGTGAATAATGGCGGGCCGGTTCATAGGTGAACCGTATGCACGGTTCAATCGGACCGGTTCCTAAATCAGGATTTGCGGTCGAGATCCGCACATTTCGTGCCCCCCCCACCACCACACACACCTCGGACCCCCTCCCCAAACGACGACATGGGGAAGAAGACGTTAGTTTTGGATCAATGGGAGGCTGTCCAGCGTTGGAAGCGTCACGGTTGGAGCACCGCTGAAGCTGTGAAGAATCTGGGCGTTCTACGCTGTTAAGCTGGAAAACAAAATACTGGAACATGCCCGCGCCTCCACCAGCTGCTGACAAACGCTATCGTATCGAAGGAGGGGGGCGCAAATATAGGTTTGCTCCGTATGAGTTTGATTTACTAACCTTCTATGATGAGTGCCTACGTGAGAAGAATGAAGCCACCTTCGACGAAATGATGGAATTCTGTCTCAAAATACTCGTGTTTGCTAAACTGAAGGAGCGCACCCAGTCCACGCGAGTGCGGCGGTTCATGGACCGCTACAGCCCCAAGAACGTGAAGACAGCACCGGCCCGTGCGGCGCTCCGAGAAAGCGCACAGGCAGCTGCGGAAGACACGGCCACGGTTGCTGAGCGCACTGCAGCGGACAGCGAGCCATCCGCCGATGAACCCGCCGACCAATCAGATCAAGTACAAGAACCCACCGACCAATCAGGTCACGAATCTGGTCGCGAATCAGTGTCCGGCTCTGATGATGTGTCGGCCAGTTCCAAATCAAGCAGCATGGCGGCAGGGCCAACAGGAGCATCGGCGTCGCAAGTGACTGTATCAGGTGCTGCTGGATACGCGTTCAGGCGCCGTCAGGACCCGCGCGTACCTGCCTCCGTTCCTGTGGCAGCGGTTGGTGACATCAGGCCCGTCACCATTTCCGTGCCGTTGTTTGCGGAAGACTTAACAAGCATAAGGGCGGGGAATATGGTGACGGGCGCCGTGGTGGATTACTGTGTCTCCCGTTTCGCCAAGCGAACCGAAGGACTCGTTTTTCCGGTTCTAGCTGCTGTTTTCGCAGAGATCATGTTTGCCTACGAGCGCCGGACAGAGAGAGTGCGTACAACGACGGAAATCACGGGAGACATGGCTTGGGAAACCTTCCGCTATTTCTTACTGCCCGTAAATCGCGACGAGCACTGGAGTTTACTTGTTGTCGAGCGTTCTCCAACGGGTGAGATGATTTTCTACCACGTGAATTCTGTCGCTGGTGTGCACGAGCCGGACTACCTGTTTGCGGTGCTGAAGTGGTTTTTTGAAGCAAGACACTCTGATGCAGCGGGGTCGTTGAAGCACAGCTCGTTTGCGTACGTGAGCAAGCCGCGCCAAGCCAATCAAGTCGATTGCGGTATTTATATGCTGCATTATCTGGACAAGGTAAAGAGCTACATCGAGAAACATCAGCCGCGAACGCTCATGGACGTGATGCGACTGCTAACGGTTGGGTCGTTCAACAGTTCAAGCGCGGAGAAGGCGAGGGCGTCGCTACTGAGCCAAGTAACCCGAAATGCTTAGCAAAAGACCAGGTGATATGTTTAGGATAACTACCATTTCAATGCAACCAATTGTTTGTACTGCTAGTCTTACTGGGGTTAAAGTAATATGCCTTACGCCTCCGTCAGCTCTTCCTGCATTTGTCAGCTCACACTTACACCGTTGTCCCCTGTAGCAGCCCCGACGGTGCCAGCTGAAGAAGCTGCGAGGCGATCTCTAAGTGCGATCGGAGACGCTACAGAATCGGACAGCATGGACCCCGCCCTGCCGGGTAATTTCGCATCATAGGAGACGACTTGAGAGGTGGCAGGGCGGGAGCCTCGAGAGAGGACATGTACCCAGCGAAGTGGCGTCGATGCGGGGGCGGCGGAGCTCTACCGACTTGAACAGAGACGGCGCCCCTCGCGCTGTCTTGCGCGCTTGCGTTTTCGGCGTGCTCTGTCTCGAATGAGCGTTCTCGAAAGTGGCAACATGGTGTAGCCTACACCTGCAAAAAATAGAGCCTGGCATAGATACTCACATGTCTATGATATGTAATTCGATAGTCCCTTGGCCTAGCGGTTAAGCGACGGCTCCCTGGATAGGCCCTCTTTCCCGGGCCTGTCCACTGCACCTGTGTTTGGTTTTGATCTCTTTCAGATTTTGATCGTGTCCCAAACGCGTTTTGATCTTGTACTTTACCCAGGTCGGGTATGCTCTTGTACGGTTCTGCAACTTGCCCGAAAAGGATTCCGGACCGTTTTGCAAATCGTGAAAAACGTGGCTTTTTCATGCAGTTGTCGGCAGAAGGAGGTAAGAATTAAAAAAGTGCATGGACCAGTCATTTGCACCTTGGTTGGTAAATCTTGTAACTTGACCGGGAAATGGTGTACACTCTACGTACTATATGTATGTACACCATTTCCCGGTCAAGTTACAAGATTTACAGACGATCCCCTCGGTACAGTAAATGCTCTCACTTCCGGTACTGGTATAAATATATATCCCTTTTTAATCGTTGTAATCGTTTTGGAGAGGTAACATAAAAACTGGCGGGAGTTTTGGCGCGAATCACCACACACCAGTCATTGCAGCCCAAGACTGACGAACTCAATTGGGACTGAAGAGCACAGCAGAGCCATGGGATCGGTCCACCACGGTGGAACATCAGCAGGGTCTACGGCAAGAACCCTCCACTTCAGCGAGGCAAGTAGGCAGCGCAGCGGCAGCGTGGCCTACCTCAGCATCAGCATTGTGCGAACCAGGAAGGCGGCGGCTTGACCGCGTACGTCCTCTTTGGTATCGGTCACATGTGCTGCATACACGTAGAGACACAGATGTGCGCGTTGGAGGCGTGTCCGAGTCTATCGCGGCCATAACGTCGCGCTGATGTGTCTGGTACTAAAAGCGATTCTCCCCTAAAATTATAGCAAATCCTTTGGAATGGTCGGACCACGATACCGGAAGTGATAGAATTTGCTGTAGTAATCCCTAGGATAGGAATACCCGCTCATCAGGAATATAAAGGTGGGACCCAACGATTTCTGAATGACCGTCCCATAACGAACAGTAGTCATAAATTTGATCTGCAAGTAAGTACGTGTGTTGTGAAAATCAATAAGATGTTTGCGGAGTGCACTAGCTCAGCTTGAAAGGATAAACCTTAAACTTACGTAATTAAAATAAGGCGTCCTTAGTTTTCTCTTCGATGAATTCATCATTGAACTATTAGCTGGGCACATTGAAAGTCGACTTCTTCCCTTTTATTTCCAGCTAAAATATTTTGTTAAATAGTGCCAACAAATCCAAGCGTTCGTCTTTGTCCTTTGTTAATGAACAGAGAGCTTGTCACGAATACCTGTGAGACTGGGTTGAAATCAAACCTGTTCGGGGCAAAATCAAACACTTATGGGGCACGATCAAACACGAAAAGACATGGTCAAAACCAGACGGCGTCATTGTCGAAAATCAAGCACTATCGGACCGAATCAAAAACAAGTTTGATTGTAGTGTAGTCCAATTTATATTAGGCTTCTCCTAAAATAGAGTGATCACACATTAAAATGAAAGGCCAGGAGTGATCAACTTGCGCAGAAGTCGAGAAGAGCAGACGAGACTGTAAGTTGTCCACCGCTGTCCGCCAACTGCGCTACGATAACGCTGAAAGACACGAGACACGCGACGAGAGAACTATGTGGAAAATCGTCGCTTCCGGGGAGAACAGTGAAAGCTACGTAAAAGAGCGACTCGAGAGAATGTGCTGCTCCAGTGCCTACGTCAAGCGTGTTAATGAGACGTGCCAAATCTGCCCAGGTGACCATGAAATGGATGAAACGCATACGGTGCTCAAGTGTTACATGCATTGCGTTAGCCGTGCCCAAGGGAAACAAGAAGCCTATGTGCGTGAAAGTGTGGAAGGTGTGGCAGTACCAAAGCACAAATGCATGGAGAATTCTCGGAATAGCAGTTGAGCATACTCGTGGAAGTGCTGGGTGCAGTGGGGTGCATCGTGCGGTGATCACCCCTGCAATGCGAACGTACATCGGAGACATGGATGAAACTGGTTTGGCGCTGCGGCACATTTGGTCAGGGCTGCGTCGCTACAGCGAAGCTCCGCCGCTGAACGGGGTGCCTACGTATGAACAGGTCGCTCGATGCGTCAAAAGCTTGCGAGCGAAACATGGAGAGCGAAACTCGGTTGAATCGCTGCAGAAATTGGTGCGCGAGTTCCCCTTACACTCTGGAATAGATGCATACTCGTGGAAGTGCTGGGTGCAGTGGGGTGCATCGTGCGGTGATCACCCCTGCAATGCGAACGTACATCGGAGGCATGGATGAAACTGGTTTGGCGCTGCGGCACATTTGGTCAGGGCTGCGTCGCTGCAGCGAAGCTCCGCCGCTGAACGGGGTGCCTACGTATGAACAGGTCGCTCGATGCGTCAAAAGCTTGCGAGCGAAACATGGAGAGCGAAACTCGGTTGAATCGCTGCAGAAATTGGTGCGCGAGTTCCCCTTACACTCTGGAATAGATGCAGACAATGCGTTCATGTTTGGAGCCACTCTGGATGACGATGGTTTTCCTCGTATTGGGAATGGGGAAGACGACGATGCTTTGGTGTTGGGTGTGTCGACGGTGGGTCTGCTGGAAAAGTTGAGAAGTTTCCAAGAGTCGAATATTTTTGCTTTGTTTCATCTCGATGCTACATTCAAGCTCAGTGAGATTGGTTACCCGGTCATTACGTGTGGATTTAGCGACTACTCCAGAAAGTATCACCTGGCAGCTGTATTTGTCGTTAGCCGCTAGACTCACGTAGAGTACTCCTCCGTTCTTGCGGCCATTGTTCTCCCAGTACCCCAAGATTGATGCGGTTATTGGCGATGCCGAAGATGCCCAGTAGTACAATGCACTGCAGAGCTCACCTCAATTTCGAGGTGCCACACTTTTTAATGTGCTTCTTTCATGTACTTTACAAGGTGAGAAAGCGAACACGCCAGCTTGATGATGCTGCAGGTGCGATGGTTTACAAGGGCATAATTGCGATGCACTTTTCAGCGAGCCTCATGGAGTTCTATCAAATTCGTGATGCGATTCTGGCACAATGGCGAAAGGTCCGAGTTCTCCAAGGTTTTGCCAATTACTTTGAGAAACAGTGGATTCGAAGTCGTTACTGGCGTTGGCAAGCCTTTCACACCCCGGCTGGCTACGCTACAATGAATAACCCGTGTGAAACGTTCAATGCTAGTGTTAAACGACATTGGATGCGGAAGATGTTCGACACTCAGCGGCTGCTTCGAAAACTTTCAGTGATATGTGAAGATGTGACGGCAGATAATTTCAAACCTGCCGCGTCGATTGGAAACCCACCTTCGACACTAGTGAACACGGCCCGGAAACTAGTCCATGCTCAGCAGTTAGTGCTGTACGAGACGGGCGAGGCGCGTATTGTGAGAATTGTTCAACTGAGCTCCTTCAACAGTGAGTCGAAGCGTTTGGCAGAAGCTTCCCATCAGGCTTTTGTGCGGCTTATCACGAGCAAGACAACAGATCAGTTGCACGAGAGGCTTGGACGACGGCAACGGCGCAAGGCTTCCGCTATGCACAATCACGCTATGAAGTGGTCACTGTATATGGCTCATCGAATGAAGATGCCAACAGAAGGGTGGACTGTGGACATTACCAAGGGTACATGTGAATGTCGGTATTTCGCGAAAATGGGACATTGCTGTCACGTACTTGGCGCACAGATGCTCAGAGGCGATAGAAGGTAGTCGGGTGGGCGGTGTTGTGACCGGCTTAAGGACCGTCGAGTACGCAAGAAGCAGCGAGGCCAAACCGAGGAAGGTCGTACAACCGTGGAAGTCCCTATTGAAACACAACCGACACTACCGCCATCAACAATGACTCCAAGTGATACTGCATATGACAACTTCACATGTGTCGACTCGGCCACTGTGCTCCCACCGTTTCCGTTCAACGCACAGCAGACCTACTTTCAAGGGCCAACAGTCATCCAGCAAACCGAAATTCCCCAACTGCCCACGATCTTGAACGCGACCAACTGGGGGATTTCCCACACCTCGGGGGCTTCACAAATGCTCGCGTCCAACACGGCCCACGCTGCATCATTTGGGCAAGGTATGGTTTGGCAGCCAAACCGATCAGGCAGGCCTCCTATGGCAAGAAGCGCACTAGAGGTCCAATACCATTTTTAATGATTCAAAATATCATGATGCATTTTGAAGCTTCACTCTATCGCTCCACTTTACAATTCTTTTACCAGCACTTAAACGTCCCCCGCTAGATTCTAACGTTTTAAGAAACAATACGGCCCTGACTTGGGCTTTTAAATAAACACAGATAATATACCCATCTTGAAGAGGTGAATTTGACAACAAGATCTTCAACATTCTTCTACACCGCGTATTGGTGCTTTCCCGCTTGGTGAGTACTATTCCCTGCCTCATATCTATCTAGCGGCAATTCAATATAAAACGGATGCAGGTCGTCTGCAGCTTAGTATGGGTTAGCTGGCGAACCTATTTTGTTTAGTTGGCAGTATGAATGGATAACACTGTCAGTATGGATCGCTGAAGCTGACATTATGAATCGCCAAACTGACGCTGAAGTAACAATCCACACTTACGCCTGCCCGTCTCTTTGTCTGTGCCAGTCCTGAGCCGTGTACTGTTAAATGAACTTAAAGCTTGAACCCAAAGCTTATTGGTCTTCAATTGTCTTTATTGAATTAATGACCCCTTTATTCCTCTATCCTATTGCTATCCTATCAGACGTGCTCAGTCCGAAGCAAAAGAGGAAGTGAGGACAATTTCCTCCCTTCCTAAAATACCACATGCTTCGTTTCGTCATCGCACTTAATATGCCTCGGGCAAGAGCCAATCAGAATTGGCTCTCAACCAACCAATGGTAGAGGCCTGTAGATTACATAGACACTTTCTATAGTATACTCAACTCAGTATAATTAACACTATTATGTCTCGCCCTGTGCTATCAGCCCATCTATGGGATCGCCGTCGGCTCTACCGACCGACAGGCGCATCCCTTCGGCGCTGGTCCGACACTAGGCTCAACACTCCCACTAAGTGTCGTCCGTAGTCTTCAGGTCTCTAACCCCGATCAGTTCTCTTAACTTTATGAACTGTCCTGTTGGCAGGGCCTTAGTCAGTATGTCTGCTGCCATATCACCTGTGGCACAATACCGAACTTCCAACCGCCCCTCTTCCACGAGGTCCCTCGTAAACAAATATCGAATCTCGATATGTTTTGTAGCTTTGTGATTCCCAGGATTCTTTACCGTGCTAATGGCTGCCTTGCTGTCACACCACACCGTCACCGGTTTCTCTTGAGGAAATCCCATCTCTCTCAATAAGTACCAAAGCCACTCGCTCTCTTTAGCGCCCTCGCTAAGTGCAATGAGTTCTGCCTCCGCAGTAGAAAGAGAAACTGAACATTGCTTACTGCTACACCAAGACACACTGGTACCAGCCATGGAGATAACGTATCCAGTTACTGATTTACGTTCTTTTGGTTGACACGCGAAGCTCGCGTCTGTGTACACCTCATAAGTCACCGTTCTTGCATTCCCGTCAAGAAGTAGACCGTACGTTGACGTCCCTTTCAAGTACTTTAGCACCCTCCTCGCTGCGTGCCAATGAGTTTCGTTATAACACGATAGGAACTTGCTCAGTTCTCTTACTGCATTCGCAATGTCCGGTCTTGTTCCCCTTACAAGATATTGCAATGATCCGACAAGCCCCCTATAGTCAAACTTCTGGGCTGCAATTTGCTGAGCTGACATCTCTGTCTCTGCCACCAGTTCCACTCCTCGAAGCTGTGGGGTTGACACCGGTGCACTCTTTTCCATATTGAACTTCTTCAGTAGTTCACCTATATAGTTGTGCTGTGAGATTGTCATCGTCTTTTTCTCCCGGTTCCGACGGACCTCCATTTTTAGAATGTAATGGATGTCGCCCAGGTCTTTCATCTTAAACTTCTCAGAAAGATTCGCTTTTAATTGCTTGATCAGCCTCATATCCTTTGACATGATCGTAAGGTCATCCACATATACGACCACAATGATCCAGCTCTCTCCCACTTTTTGTACATAGATGCAGTACTCCTTGTTGCATCGGACAAAACCAAGTCCCGTAAAGAATTTGTGGAGGACCTTATACCAAATCTTTGGAGCTTGCTTGAGCCCGTAAATGCTCTTCTTTAGCTCACATACTAGCCCTTCATGACCAGCAAGCTTGTACCCAGGTGGTTGGTGCATGTACACCTTTTGTTCCCCGTCCATCGATCCGTTCAAGAATGCTGTATGGACATCCATTTGGTGAATGTGGCAATCCAATATCGTACCAATAGCCAACACAAGCCTCAACGACTCAAACCTAGCAACGGGTGCATAAACCTCATCGCAATTCACCCCAAACTCTTGGTGGTTTCCTTGTGCAACCAGACGTGCCTTGAATCTCTCTATAGATCCGTCTGCGTTGTACTTCACCGCAAGTACCCAATGACACGGGAGTGCTTTTTGACCAGCTGGCAGCTTGGTAAGTTTCCAAGTCCCATTCTCCAGTAATGACTCATACTCCAGATCTAGTGCTTGCCGCCACTGTGTCTTATGGATCCCACTCAGTGCCTCTCTTAAACTTTTGGGAACTGACACCCGGTTGACGATGTCATCTACCGCTATCGCCTTGTCAATATGTGTCTGGAAACACTTATAGTCTCCATACCGCACTGGACTCTTACGTGTGCGTTCTGACCGTTGCAGGGCTTTTCTATCCTTATATCCTTTCTTTTGAGATATGGTCTTAGCTCCCACTGCTACCGGTAACCTTTTTCTTGTGCGATTGACTCGCACTGTCTCAGGCAAGTCATTTCTAGTGCGTTTAGCTCCCACTGTTTTGAGCATCTCCCTTGCACTCTCGCTACTAACCACCTCTGGTGTTGGCTTCTCTTTGCCGTGGACTATATCCAACGAGTCTATCTCCTTTAACTCATCCGCAGTCAACTTATCGGGCTCTTTCCCGAATGACCGAGTTATAATTTCCGCACAATTCCCTGTGTCAAATGTAACCGACCGTGCTACAATGTGCTTGTTGTTATATACATCCAACAACCTATACCCTTTAGTGTCCTCAGAGATCCCGAGAAAACGGCACTTAACGGCACGTGCGGACAGCTTCTTGTCCTTCCTTACTGCCTCTGGCACATATGCGAAGCATACACAGCCCCATACCTGCAGTGTATTCACGTCCGGACTCACACCCTTGACCAACTCATAAGGTGTCCTATTTTTCAGCCTGCTCATAGGCGTGCAATTCTGCACATAGGTCATGTACTTCAGTGCCTCCGGCCACCACTTTGCCGGTAAATTTGCATCTCTGAGTGCACACCGCACCTTTCCCATCTTTGTCTGATGGTCTCTCTCAGCTGCTCCATTCTCTTCTGGGGTATAGACATTCGAGGTTTGAAATATCACTCCCTTTTCTGCACAAAATGCCTTCAATGCAGAGTTCACGAATTCGGTGCCTCCGTCTGACCTTATCCGCCTGATCGTGAACTTTCCTTCTCTTTCAAGCTGAACCAGCAGCTCCTTTACCTTAACCTTTACCTCGCTTTTCCTGCGAAGGACGAATGTCCAACGCCATGACGTCTTATCGTCGATTATGCTGAGAAAGTACCTTATTGATCCTGTCGTACCGTACACACCCAATCTCCTCATGGGTCCATTGGTGTCCATATGGATCGTACTTAATGGCTGGTGGTCCCTTGTTCCAACCATATTCCTGCAACTCATTCTGCGCATCTTCATTTCCGTGCATGTATGGCAGAAGAATGGCACCTTACTGAGCGCCGCCCTACTAAAATTGGGCACACCTGGGATGAGGTTGTAACACATTACCTCAATCAACTTATCTCTGTTCAGATGTCCCAACTTTACATGCCACTCCTTTAATGTGGTCTCAACCTTTGTATGTCCTGGGACATTTAGTGGCTTTGCTGGCCTCGCCTTTACCGCCGAGCAGTGTATTTGCCTGTCTCTTAAAGTGCGAGCCTGTATGTAATACGCACCATTCACCGCTATGGCCACAAACACCAACTTGTGTCGCCACAGGACAAATTTGTACCCTCCTCTAGCACTCTCTACTATCTGGTACCCACTTTGCTTCAGCCAAAACTCACTTAGTATATTAGCCTTTGCCCTTGGTACTAGTGCTATGTTGTCAAACCGAAATGGCTTGATGCCTTTAGGACCCAGAAAATAGAGCTGAATCGTTCCAACATGTGTATTGCCGTGTTTAGTTCCTTCTCCGAAAGTAAAACTAAACTCCCGACTTGGTTGTTTGCGCACAAACAATGACGCATCTGCCGTCAAACCATAGCCGCAACCTGAATCCAACACCCAATCATTTTGTGTTATGTCAGCAACATCCCTTTCCATCAGCTCCGGGTACAAATTCCTTACCGTTTCCTCAATGGCCCTCGAGGCCTCTTCAATGTTGCTGGATGCTTCCGACATTTTCACAGCATGCGCCGGGAATTGTCCCTGCTCGCACTCATCGAAGTCATCATCGCTGTCGCTCATCTCACTTGAGGCCGATGATTCTGGCGCAGGAGAAGGAGGGGGAGATGCCATCAACTCATCCTCATCTTGCTGGATCTGCTCTTCCGTCAGCGTGGTACTGCCGCTTCTCTCATGTTCTGGCAGCGATACCTTTACTGCCGCGACATGCTTTGTCTCGTTGACCGGCTGCATCAACGCCACGTCTGCGGGTATCTCCTCTCTCTTCGCCTTGCCCTTTTTCTTAGAGCCCTTGGTGTTTCCTTTCACATGAGCGACTCCCACTGACTTAGATGGGACAGCCACCCGCGTACCCTTTACAAAGATATTGGCACGCATCAGCCCTTGGTTCCGATCCTTTTTCATCTTCGGACATTCCGCCTTTCTGTGGGGCTCACCATCCCGGTTGTACCGTCCCTCACAGTAGAAGCACTCTCCCTGCTTCTTGGCCTGATCCGACCTTTCTTTTCTCTTGCCCAACGGCCGATTGGACGCCGCATAGTTCACAGGAACGGACTTGCCTTGCATATCCGCAATCTGGCTCCGGCTCTTATCCATGAACACATTGCGTAGCAGTGCCTCAACCTTATCCAGGTGGAAGCCGTCACTGCTGTAATCCACATGGTTTCCCCAGTACTGGCTCGGGAACAGTGACAACACCTTGATCGCCGCATACTGATTCGGGATCATAGTCACACCCTTCAAATTTTCCCGCGACTGCCTATTGATGCGGTTGCGTGTCTCTTTCACGCGAACGATGAGCTCTCCAACCGAAGCGAAATCCATCGCCAACGCCTCATCAAACTCCGCAATCAGTGCTGCCATACCTTGCGCATTTGACTGTCCGTAGTGCGCCTCCAAACGCTTCCATGCAACAGGCAAGCTCTCGTCGTTAAACGAGACGCGCAGCGACTCCAGATACCCTCGGGGTAACGTCTGACTTAACAGGCTACGTATGTAGCTGTCCTGATCGTTGAGAACCACCATCTGCCAATCGTAATTCCGATTCAGCGCCTCATTCTCCGTATCCATCGGCTTAGGCACCTCGCAATTGCTCACCAACAAGTCCTCATACTTGAAGGCAGGCTTCTGTTGCCCCTTCAGCATTGCCTCACGAGCCAGTGCCGTACTCTTCTGGCGCAAATGCCCTATGATCAGGTCCTTCCACACACCGAACTGCCTGGTGTCCTTTGGGAAGACGAGCCTGTTCAACGTCTTATTTTCCTCACTGCTAGACATGCTGTCCTAGCGTATGCCTTACTTGAAATGTTAAATGAACTTAAAGCTTGAACCCAAAGCTTATTGGTCTTCAATTGTCTTTATTGAATTAATGACCCCTTTATTCCTCTATCCTATTGCTATCCTATCAGACGTGCTCAGTCCGAAGCAAAAGAGGAAGTGAGGACAATTTCCTCCCTTCCTAAAATACCACATGCTTCGTTTCGTCATCGCACTTAATATGCCTCGGGCAAGAGCCAATCAGAATTGGCTCTCAACCAACCAATGGTAGAGGCCTGTAGATTACATAGACACTTTCTATAGTATACTCAACTCAGTATAATTAACACTATTATGTCTCGCCCTGTGCTATCAGCCCATCTATGGGATCGCCGTCGGCTCTACCGACCGACAGGCGCATCCCTTCGGCGCTGGTCCGACACTAGGCTCAACATGTACCTTAGCTCGGTGGCCGGTGGCTAAGGTGGCGTCTAGTTAAGACACGCAGGTACGCAATTGGGTCGACTGCCTCGTTCCTCGTACAGACCATGGGTCAGTTAGGATCGCCGGAGCTGCTTAGCGCTGACCAGACTTCCTGCCACTGTGATCGCACTCGCTCTCTCTCTATGTCACCTCTTGGGGCTGTTAATTACCTCTGGGCGGCGACAGAAGTCTGGACCCGGGCTGCAATACCGGGGTTGCAACGCCGTGAGGCTACAATACTCACTGTTCCTCCAGGCCACCACAGGCATATCAGCTTCAATGCTCCCTCTGGTACGTATAACTAGAGCCGTGTTGGAACCGCGTGCACCAGGTCGGTGTCGCGACTTACGCTCTCGTTCTTTCTGGCGCAAGGTAGAAGGCAAAGCCTGCCCTCTCCTACACATGCATCTTGGTCTGCGGCTCTTGCCGTCCTCGTCGCCTTGTACTTATCGCTATCGTCGCAGTATTTACCACTTGTCGTTCTCGCTGCGGTCATCGCTCTTGTCGTCCTCACAGCCCTCGCTGCTCTTGTCCTTACCGCCGTCAGCACTACGGGCAACTCCGGGCAATTGTAAATCCAGGTTGTAACTCTGAAGATGACAGTATGGATCGCTGACACTGACAGTACGCATCGCTGACAATGACAATATGGATCGCTGACACTGACGGTATGGTTCGCTGACAATGACAATATGGATCGCTGACACTGACCGTATGGATCGCTGACACTGACCGTATGAATTGCTGATACTGACAGTACGCATCGCTGACACTGACGGTATGGATCGCTGACACTGGTCACTGACAATGACAGTATATATCGCTGACACTGACAGTATGGATCACTGACACTGACAGTTTATATCGCTGACAATACTAAGTAGTAGCAATAAGAATACAAGTAAGCCATCAGCAAACTAAATTTCAGTGAATTTAAAACACAGTCGCTGTATTGCAAATGTTTCCTTCTATTCTCTTTACTCTTCGTCATCACTGCTGTCCTCCTTTCCACTGCTGTCCTCTTCTTCACTGCTCTGCTCTCCCTCGCTGCTTTCTTTGTCATCACTACTGACTTCATCCTCGATGCCACTCTCAGCTTCGGCCTCGTCGCTGCCTGCCACGCGGCCATCATCGTCAACAGCCTCACTGTCGTCCTCCAAATCGTCGTCTTCACGCGCGTCGATATCCCCGCGAACGGTTCGTTTCAGCTTCTTTGGGTGGCGGCGGTGGTTGAGCTGATGGTATGCACTTCGTTTCTTGTATGGAATATCACAAATACTGCAATATCCACCTTGGTCGTCCGCCTTCTCTCTTTTTTCCTTTGTCTTCTCTCTGTCGGGGTTGTTCTTACAGAAGCGGCGGTGGTTGCTAAGATGACGGCGAGAATCGCATTGCATATTGCAGAACTCACACATGTACGTGTTGAACATTGACGCTTCTGTAGCATCCGCCTTCTGCTTGATCCCGCGGACTCGCACGCAACAATGCAGCCTGATGTTTTCCTTCTTGAACTCAGCACTAGCATGCACTAGGTCGCCACGGAAAAGCAGGAAATTGCCCGCATCAAGCGTCACGGCAGTGCATTTGTCACGGTCCACGTAGGCGCCAAAACACCCAGGATAGATGTAAAAAATAGGTGTTCGGCATCAGCGATATTATCACTGACGCCTGCACCACACCTTTCTCTAAAAGAGCCTTGCTAGTCTCAAAGGAGGGGAAGTCTCGGTGAAGACCTTGTCGTAGACCACCGGGAAGTGACTTAAGACCCGCCCACAACTGCGCTTCGTATACCACTCATCCACCGACTCTTTCACAATTCGTTTGATGCACTTGTAAATTTTCTCGATTGCGGGGTCAAAGACGGTGATACCTGCTTGGATCCGCTTGGAGGCGCGCTCCAGCTCGTACACTTCGCCGAAGATTGGTTGGAACTCTAGGGCTTTCAACTCAGCAAGAGCGGACTTCAAAGTAGCAGCAGACAAATGTAGATTGCCAATCAAGTAGCCGTCGTTCCAAAAGTTTGCCTTGAGTATTGGGTCCATCTTCTTATCTAGCGGTGGCTACAGTGCTGTGTTTCGTATTGTTGCTGTAGGCAGTGCTGCTCAGGTAGGAGGCAGCGGCGGCGCTGTACCCGGGCTCTTGTCATGATGCAGCATGTCTGCTGCTGGCACCCACGCAAGCGGGTACGCCAGCAACATACATGCACGAGGAACACGTACCTGATGGCCAGAAGGCAGGCGTCGCAGCGCCGCCGCCTCCGCCGCCACAAGAAGTACGCGCGCAACGTCGCGTGACGGCTGGCGCCAGGCTTGCGCAAGACTGCCTGGCGCCCGGAATCCAGAACGCTATCTGCACAAGTATACAAACATGTATATATAGGATTACGAAAACAGAAAAACACTTGCATTTAGTATAGGTTAGCTCAGCTTCTAGAACGACACTAAGGAGAACCTAGAGGAAGGCCTAGAGCACGTAGTTAGCCCGAAGACTTAACGGAATCAATCTCACTTTACATTTTACCCAAGAGCAAGCAGACAAGCAACACCACTCCACGCACCTTCGCTACGATAGGCCCAGCGCACCCGGAGCCTGTCATTTGGTAGCACTTATTGGTCCCCTCGTAACTGCGCTTCGTGCATCGGTTCTGACCGCGCTACGTCCAACCTCGGAGAGGGCTACGGGCACCGGTCATTGGCTGTTTTTCGGACCCACCTGACATCGGTCAAGGGAACGTCGGCATAAGTACGAGGCACCAGTCGTAGCGGCGCACTCGGTCCAGTCCGGCTTTCGAGTTCGGCGGTTAGGGGTAGTGCAGTCCGCTCTAAGTTGCCTGGGCCGCTTCTTTGATTGGATGGCTGGTCGTAGGGGTCGTCGCGTTGACAACGCTGTTTCCGACGGGTCTTTTGAGAGGCTGGGAGCAATCGATGCTGCTGGTATCGACAAGTTGCGCACCGACTGCTACCGTCAAATCTGGCACGCAGTGCGAACGACTGAGCGACTGCTAACTTGCTGAGGTCAAGCCACTCACTTCGGAAGAGCGATACCAGAAAAGGGCGGTCATCCATCAGCTCTGTCGCGCTCAGCGTAAACTCGGCAAGGCAACCGGTCTCGTCAACCTCGGTGTAGCCAGAGTCCTCGACCCGCGTACTACCCGTCAACAACTCGAGCACGACAACCGTCTTCGTGATCGCGAGGAAGCCCGCCGCCAGCGTAGCCTAGCAACTGTAAGGGAGCTGATTAACTCGTCTAACGAGCAG
Source organism: Phytophthora melonis (assembly GCA_024211575.1). Taxonomy (NCBI): domain Eukaryota; phylum Oomycota; class Peronosporomycetes; order Peronosporales; family Peronosporaceae; genus Phytophthora; species Phytophthora melonis. Next base: position 3,207,590 of record JAMXKT010000094.1, on the reverse strand, counting down.
TAAACACGTTTTAGCCGCTTTTGTTTACGGCAATTCATCGTCGAGTGTGATAACGAACACCTTCGCGGGTATAACGTTTTAGAGGGAATCAGCTTTACTACTAGTTAGGCGTTTGGGTTAAGGCTTCCGCGTGTGAAAGGAGGGCGAACAAGATGGCGGACGTCTCTGAGCTCATGCAAGGAGTGCTGCAGCTGATGCAGCAGCAACAGGAGATGACGAGAGTAATGAATGAGCAACGAGGAATGAACGACTTCAAGTTGGATGGGATTAGACTACCCAAGTACGCGGGGCATGAGTCTGAGTCGTTCCGCCTGTATCAAGAAGAGTTGTCGCAGTACTTTGAGGCCCGCAACATTGACTGGAAGAACGAGCGTTGGGCGACGAGGGTACTGGCTATTATCGGGAGCACGTTGAAAGGGCAGGCTGGTCAGTGGTACCTGGCGCGGAAGCATGAGATTTACTCTGCGGAGCAGTTACTCCGTGAGTTGTCACGCGCATTTGTTCCGGCGGATCTTCAGTTGCGGCTGCGTGAGCAGTTACGAAACCTAAGCCAGAAATCTTGCAAGTCGCTGGGTGATTACGTTTCACGGTTTCGCAACATTGTACTTCAAGTGGAAAACATGACGGAGATCGACAAGGTAGTGTACTTCTCGCAAGGGTTGATGCCAAATACACGTCAGGAAGTACTGTACAAGCGCTGTGAAACCCTTACGGATGCCATTACGGTAGCGATGGACTATGAGCGCTCGCACTTCGGTGCTCAGGCGCGCACGGGACGTCGCGACCGTGATTATCCACGATTCCGCAGAAACGAGTCGGCTTCAAGATCAAATGGCCCTGAGCCAATGGAGATCGACAGTGCGGAAGAACTCAGTCTAGAAGAGTGCCGTCGGCAGAGGAAATGTTACAACTGCTTCCGTGGTGGTCATATTGCAGTCCACTGTAAGGCCCCTCGTCGGAAACAACGCCCCCTACAGAGGTCCGAATCAGCGTCAACGAGACTCGCAGCACGTCAATGCTGTCGAGCAACAAGTCAGCGATGGTGAAGAGAGAATCGTGTACGATCAGTACACTGTGGATGCGTTTGAGGAAGTCAGCATGCATGACCTGGCGGCTAGACCGGATAATGAGCACATTCATAAACCCGGAAGAATTGAAGGGCACCCAGTAACGATACTGCTTGACAGTGGTGCTGCGGCAAATCTGGTACGGCCAGGAATCGTGTCGAAGGTGAAAGGAACTAAGGATGTACAGGTGAAGGGCTTCGATGGAGAGATCAAGGAGTATCGCGATGTGAAGGTTGTGGAAGCGGACATCGGCATGGAGGACAAGACGCGAGAAGATGCGCCTAACAGAGAGTCCACTAGCGATTGAACATACCGTTATCTTGGGGAAGCCGTGGTTTGCCAAATATCAACCAACGATCAACTGGCGAACGCATGAAGTAGTATTTCCGAGCAAGGACGAGAGACCAAGGCCAAAGACGGTCAAGAACGAAGACAAGATAGAAGAGCAAGGAGAATGTGAGAAAGACGGCATCACAACGGCCCCAAACGGAATTGAAGAGTCGACGACAGCAGAAGAGCAACGAAAGAAAGCAGAAAAGGATGCAGTTCGCGCCCGCCATCGGTCACATCTCGCCTTGGCTGAGGCGTGGCGTAATGGTGTCTTTGGGTCCACGAAGAAGTTCCATCGTCGTATGCAGGACCGGAAGTTTGCGGAGCTGTTCTTCGTCAAGGTCTGTGTAACAGTGGAGTCTGACAACGTACCAGACTACATCAAGCCTTTGCTGGACAAGTTTAGTGATGTCTTCCCCGAAAAGTTGCCCGATGGTCTACCTCCCGAGCGCATCGTCGAGTTCGACATGGAGATGAAGCCTGACGCCGCTCCTAGCACCCGAGCACCGTTTCGACTGTCTAAAACGGAGCAAGAAGCATTGGAAAAGTTCGTCGCGGAAAACATGAAGAAAGGATGGATAGAAGTCTCCAATTCACCCTGGGTCTCCAATATCTTCGGTGTTCCTAAGAAAGATCCGGCGACTGGTCAAATCCCAAAGAGAGCTGAATGGTTGCGATCCGGGAATAGTTCCATCCCGATTCGTTGGGACATCGACTTCCGCTATGTGAACAGTCAGACGAAGATTCCGAAGATTCCATTACCGCTAATCGAGGAAATCTTTGACAAGATGGTTGGCTGCACAGTGTTTTCGGTTCTGGACCTGGCCGAAGGTTACCACCAGATGCGGGTTAAGCCGCGTAGTCGTCAGTACACCGCTTTTCGTACTCACAAGAAGACTTACCAATGGTGTGTTGCTCCAATGGGTCTTTCGGGTATGCCTGGTGTTTGGTCACGACTGATGCGCGTCCTGTTCGACAAATTCGACTTTGTCGTGGTCTATTTGGACGATATCTGCGTCTTTTCCAAGACCAAGGAAGAGCATCTCCAGCATCTGGAAGCGGTCTTTGAAGTTCTCCGTAGAGAGAAGCTTTATGCGCACCACTCGAAGTGTTCGTTTGGTCAAGCGAGTGTTAACTTTCTCGGTCACACCGTGTCAGCAGAAGGGTTATCCGTAGATGCGAAGAAGACCAGGGCCATCGAGTAATACCCGGAACCAACAAACAAGAAGGAGCTGCAGTGTTTTCTCGGTCTTGCTGGCTACTATCGTCGCGAAACGCCCTACCTTTGAGTAAGCTGACTAAGAAGCAAGCTACGTGGGAATGGGGCCCGGCGCAAGCAGACGTTTTTCGATCGCTGAAGCTCGCCTTACAGCAAGCTCCTGTTCTTCGTTTGCCTGACTTCTCGAAACCTTTCACGGTCACAACCGACGCCTCGGGTAAGTGTATGGGCGGTGTGCTCTCGCAAAAATTCGAAGACAGCAGCCATCCGATTGCCTTCTACTCCAAGAAGCTAAATGTCCATGAAGTTGGCTGGCCTCCGCATGAGCAGGAACTTTTGGCCATCAAAACCGCTCTTGAGAAGTGGCTTCACGGCCGGCACTTCGATGTCTTTACCGACAATGCTGCTTGTAGTTGGATGTTGCATCACCCTCAAGTATCGCCTAAAATGGGACGCATGCTAACGTTCTTCTCCCAATTTGACTTCACGATGCATCATGTGAAAGGTCATCTCAATGTCGTTGCCGACGCCCTATCCCGTCCAAGCCAGCTCCCGGCGGATGATTCCGACGACGAAGTTACTGGCGAGCCCGAGCCTTGGAAGTTACCAGCAGTCCATGATTGCTCTTCATCCTGTACGCATCAGGCTTCGAAGCTTCGACGTCACAGTGTCCACGCAGCAATGCTTCGCATGCTTCCGTCGGATGAACGATGTCTTCTTGTCGACGATCTAGACTTGCGGGGGGAGAGTCACCTGGAGTTCAGCAAGAAGTCAATGTACACGTGGAACAAGTCCAGAACGTCGAGTACTCATCATCCAGCGTCCATTTGAGTGAAGACCAGAAGAAGAAGAAGTTCCAGGCTGGATACAAGAAAGACCCCGCGTTCAAGGAAGTATGGAACCGACCGGACAAATCTGCAGACTTCGTCAAATCGAATGGGCTTCTGTACAAGCGTTCGGGTCATTCAGTCATCAGGCTGTGTGTTCCCAATAACGCCCGGCTAATCACGAACATCTTGGAAGAATTCCATGATGCACCCACGGCAGCTCATCCTGGAATCCGTCGAACGCAATTGAGGGTTGCTCAGTGGTACTTCTGGCCCACGTTGGAGAAGGACACGAAGGAGTACGTGGCAAGCTGTGGGACGTGTGCTAGATGGAAAGTTAGTACCGCGCGCAAGAAAGGAACTATGATGCCAATTCCAGTCCCGAGCGAGTGTTGGGAAGTAGTGACTATGGACTTCGTGACAGGGCTACCGGTTTCCAATGGCTTCGATGCAATCATGACTGTGGTGGACAAACTGTCCAAGCGGCCCAAGTACATTCCGACACATAGGACGGCAGATGCTCCAGAAGTTGCACGCATCTTCTTTGAAGGAGTAGTTCGTCATCACGGTCTGCCAAAGGTGATCATCAGCGACCGAGACCCCAAGTTCACATCAAAGTTTTGGAAGTCGCTCATGGATATCATGGGGGTCAAGTTGTCGCTCACCACGGCATATCGTGCCCAAGCGGATGGACAGACTGAGCGTCAGAACCTTGTCTTGGAAGATGCGTTACGGTGCATGGGGTCCTATCATGGTCGAGACTGGGCTACGCATTTGGGAACAATCGAGTACGCACATGCGACGCTGGAGAGTTCCTCGACAGCGCTTACGCCGTTCGAAGTGGACACAGGACGCAAGGTCAGGAACTTAGTATCCCAGATCACACCTGGTGAAGTTCGTGATGAAGATGTTCCACTAGTTGACTTCGCGCAAAAGTTTGCTGAAGAACGCAAGAAGATCATTGAATTGGCCCGCAAGAATCTCCTGGCAGCACAAGAACGTCAAAAGAAGTATTACGACAGGAAGCGCCGAGACGTGGAGTTCAAGGAAGGAGATCTCGTATTGCTGGATACGCGTAACTTGCCTCTCAAGCGCATCACGGCCAACACGGAACTCAACCGCGAGAAGTTGGCGATGAGGTACATCGGCCCGTTCAAGATCGAGAAGATGATAAATTCCAACGTAGCACGGCTCAAGCTACCGCGCCACATGAGTTGTCTTCACCCGAGTTTCAACGTGGAGTTCCTCAAGCATGACGTTCCGAACCTTCAACGCTTCGCGTCGTGACCTTTGCCCAAGTCTGCACCAGTCCTCCTCGACGATGCCACCGACGAAGAACTGCATTTCCCAGAAGCTCTGCTCCAGCAGCAACAGCGCAACAACAAACGTCTCTGGTTGGTCAAGTGGCATGGACTCCCTGATTCGGAAAACACATGGGAATACGAGGTCAAGCTAAAACGAGTATCCCATTGGCGTGAACTTCTCCACACGTTCCATCAACAGCGCCAACGCGATTAAACGTCCGGGGGGATGCCATGATGCAGCATGTCTGCTGCTGGCACCCACGCAAGCGGGTACGCCAGCAACAGACATGCACGAGGAACACGTACCTGATGGCCAGGAAGGCAGGCGTCGCAGCGCCGCCGCCTCCGCCGCCACAAGAAGTACGCGCGCAACGTCGCGTGACGGCTGGCGCCAGGCTTGCGCAAGACTGCCTGGCGCCCGGAATCCAGAACGCTATCTGCACAAGTATACAAACATGTATATATAGGATTACGAAAACAGAAAACACTTGCATTTAGTATAGGTTAGCTCAGCTTCTAGAACGACACTAAGGAGAACCTAGAGGAAGGCCTAGAGCACGTAGTTAGCCCGAAGACTTAACGGAATCAATCTCACTTTACATTTTACCCACGAACAAGCAGACAAGCAACACCACTCCACGCACCTTCGCTACGACAGGCCCAGCGCACCCGGAGCCTGTCAGCTCTCTTCTACTTGCTGCTGCTGGAGTACTTCGGATAGACGGTAGTGCCAGGCTTCTATCGCTACGGAAGCTGCTGCTACTGTTGTGGCCTTCGGGTAGACAGCGGCGACAGCGCTGCGCCCCTCTCACTGCTGCCGCTGGCTGAGCTGACACTGGTGGTGCTTGGCCGGCCTGTGGCGACGACGTCGCGCTTGACTGTCAGGCGACGGGACTTGCACACACAGCACAGTAGCTCCGCGCTCTCGGAGCTCGAGCAGGCAGCGAAGGCTTCGCGCACCTCCGGCTGCAGCTGGTTCTCGGGCTGGGCTGGCAGCGCGACGGCTTCGCGGTCTTCGTTCTCAAGTAGGCAGCGAACGCTTGGCGTGCCTCTTGCTGCTGGGCTGTGGGCGTGGGCACGGGTGTGTGGCCGCCCTTCTGCTGCTTTGTAACTCACGAGTTGTAAGCCTCAAGTCGGGCGGCGCTTCTGCCTGAGCCTTGCCTGAGAGCCAACGATGGATGTACCGATATGACTACACCACTGTAGCACTGTACCGTGGATAGGCGGTGGTTAGGCTGTTTGATGCGGGCCTCTTTTAGATTTTGATGTGGGCCTGATCTTGATTTGATTGTGTACTTTTCTCGAATACCTGTAGTAAGATCAAAACGCAATATCTAAATGCATAGAACTTAACACAGAGAGCGGTTAGATTATAAAATGACAGTTTCGCTCTGGAAATAAAAAAAAACCAACTTTTCTTCACGACAGCAACTTAGTACTGCAAAACTTTCAGCGCAATTGTATCGATGTTCTCAACAGCAAAAATATTGGGGTTCTGTTGCTTGAGCTTTTTGCGACCGATACCGACAGCTTGAGCAGCAAGGATCGAGTTGGTATCGTATGGAGATGAATCACCCACATTACGCGGTTCAAATCCTGCTTACATGTAAATGAATTTGATGGATGTGGCTCACTGGAGGGGAACCGAGCTATCGATCCCTTGAACGTACAATCCTGTATCCGCCAATATGCGATGCTAAACTCCCTTTATAGGAGAAAAAAACTCGAGTTTTTCTCATGCTGCTGCCTACTCGTAGATTCCGCGACGCGACAGATATCTCAAACAAAGTCCAATTTGGACTTGGATAGGCACTCGCTGTCGTTCAAATCCGAAGCACAAACAGATCTCTCCTCTTCGCTGAGTATGTGGTTCGCTGCTGTGTTGAGTGATCCGATGGTTCATTTCGTAGTCTGCATCCCCGGGAAAGTGGCGAACAGGCTTAGCTCCGACGTGAACGGTTTCCTTCGTAGAAGAAGGACGGTATGGGGGTGAACTCAATCATCGTTCAACAGGAGGCTCATGGGTTTATGGGCAAAAACTTTGACGAAATCGCGAAGAAGTACGCCCACTTCAAGAAGAGTGGCTAGATTTTGCAACAGACTTTACATTGTGTGGGTAGACGTATACAGAACAACAATGTGTGCTTTAGTGTTCCTGCTCCAGTTCCAGCCAACAATAGGTATTCGTTTCAACGGAATGGTAGCACTAATTGCGAGTTGGCATGATATGCCGAGAACGTGGTTAGGCACCCAATACAGTAAATTTGTTCTTCACTACGATTAATTACAGTAGTGCTAGTTCAGTAGCACTTCGTAAAGGTTCACAAATGCAACCAATCGCCAAAAACGATGCATTTGAAAAGCTTGTTACTTACACGGGTCCGACAGTCAGAGTCTGGCATACAAGTTTGTCATAGTGCAAGGTAGAGATGGGGAGTGGTGCGCCTACGAAAAATTTTCGTGATACTGAGACCGTCCAACAACTACTATGGTGCTCGATGAGATGTCAACCCTTGCGGTATAGCGCCTACAGCTGTTTTCCATTGTAGAGTTTCAAGTTCTCTGCTACTACTAAGTACTACTACTGCTACATATATATATACGTAGTAGTATATATCAGTTTTGTTGCCCAAGAACAACGCGGACTGTAATTTTGAGTTAGGCATGCGATACAAGTGTCATATTAGTGCCAGGGGATGTACGCTTTTGGCGCGAGCGAACTACTTCGTAATTTGCAGTGACGCCAACTTTTCTGACGTTTCCACTGCAACCGTCTTGACTCAAGCCTATCCGAGTACTTCATTGCATTCACAACGAGTATGCAGCAGTTATAAATTGCAATGAATGACAAACGCGTTTGAGGCCAAGCAATATTGAACTGATCCGCGCTTTTAATGCCTGGGCAGCTACAGAATCTTGGGTATCGGTAAAAAAAAATGCGCTAGTCGCGGCCGTGAGGCGCCTCGTAGTCAATGAAAGGTCCCTCAGCCACAGGAGCATCCGGTCGGTGGTTCACAATAGCGATCTTTAGGTGGTCCCAATTCACCGTGCGCTTCATGGCAGGAATTTGGTACAGATCCCGCAGGTACTGAAAGACAAAACAGCACATATCACAACGTGAATACAAACCTTCGCCAACAATAAACCAGTACACAGAAACTTACGCCGACGACATTGGGGAATTGCGTGAGGTTCTGGACGTTAGTCTTCTTCTGGGAAACGTCGAAGCGGATGAGCGTGTTGAAGAGGCGGATGTCGGCCTCCGTGACGCTGTTGCCGACCACATACCGCTGCTTGGCCAGTAGCTTCTCCAGTTTAGCGATGCCCACGAAGCCTTCCTCCAGCTCCACCCGCGCAGTTTTCGAGTCCTTGGAGAAGAGCGACTTGATAAGACTCATGCTGATCTCCGCCAGCAATCCGTTCTCCGCAGCATCGATCTGTTCACGCAGCTCCTCGGGGTACAGGTGGACATTCGACGGTACCAGCTCACGGAAGCCCGAGTCCAGAGTACGGATAATACCCGCGGACTCCTCCGACACGATGGTCTGCGTCTTCTTGTCCCACAGCACGGGCACCGAGAACTTGCGCGGCGTCGGGTCCACCTTCTCGTACAGCTCCCGGACGAACTTAATGTTGTTGACAGGGTCTGGGATGCAGTCGGCGGTCGGGTACTCCTTGCCGTTGAATCCGACGACGGTCGGGGTCGTCTCCGGGTCAACAAACACCCAGCCCAAGTGCGAGTCGTTCTCGTCATCCGGCCTGCTCTTCTGATACACTGGGTGGGCTACCGAGAGACCGATGACGTCCTCGAGACCCTTGAGGTTGCGAGCGGCAAGTGCGCGGCAGGCGAATGGGCACGAGTAGGTCACGTAGAGGTGGTAGCGGCCCTTCTCGGCGGGGAACTTGGCGTCGGCGTTGGGCTCGATAATGGAGTTGTACGGAGCTGGTTGGGCAGCCATCGCTGATGTAGAATCGAGAGGAGGAGAGGGGCTTGGAGGACGCGGCAGATTGGTAAATGCGCAATTAAATCACAGGCAAAAGTGTTGACGAATCCCTCATGATCGTAGAAGGGATTTGAAACCCCGCGTTACCCAGTGGCTTGATTTGTTCTGCGTGCTTTGGGCGCCCAATCTTAGACAGCGTGGTGGATGACACAGTGAGCTTGGGGGTTAAATTAATTTATATTAAGTAAACTACCCCCTTCAGTAGTCTGCAGTGAGATCGATTAAGTACACGAGCATGGATTAGAAAGAAAAAGACCTGGTAATCGAAATTTTTATCAATGCAGGCTACAGGATTTACATGTCACGTAGCTAACCGAACGATAAGTCAGGCGCTATGCCATCACGATGGAATCCTATCGCCTTTTGTAGTTCGAGCGCATGGCACCACATAATCGTGCAGTCTGTATAACACTTATGCCACGCATCGCATATAATCCCTTCCCTTTCTGCTGAAACGAGGCACCTTAGTAGTAATCTTAAGCTACATTTACATGCAAATTATGTCAACGAAATACAAGCTCCTAACTCGTCGTCTCGCGCCGAAAAATAAACTGGCACACTTCTATCCGTACGCGCATTCCAGGGCTCGCAAATGACGACTTTAGGGTTACCTTCCCTCCAGATCGTTTCTCCAGGAGCCAAACCCCGGGTACCCGGACATACAGTACCCGGTTCATTTTTTATAATGTAATATTGTATTATATTAACTAAGCAACACACTTCGAAAAATGTACTAATTGAGAAATATTACTGAGATAGCAAGTGTACCGTAGGTATGCTGCTGGCGCAGCCGGCAGGGGATTAATTCGGTGTCGCATGAAGCCGTGCGTGTCGTGCTCGAAAAAAGTGTCGCTTGATTATGATATTTGTATTGAATACACTTAACTGAGAATCTTGTTTATATATCTTTACCTGCATAAGTACTCTGTATACTTAACGGAAGTGTAAGTGTCGTCTCCGGGCGTCAATCTTCTCAATCCGGATCCGTCATTCTGTAGCCCTGATCAGCAATGTTGCTTCTGCCGCGATGGTGCTGGATGAAACGCCGGAGCAGCGTCGCCGTCGTCTTGACGCTGCAAATGCGCGCGCGTGGGGAAGGCGTGCCGCGATAGTGTTGGATGAAACGCCGGCTGCGCCAGCAGGGGATAGCAGGTGTACGGTACCGTAAGGTATGCTGCTGGCGCAGCAAACGCATGCGTTAAGTATCCATCATATATGACATATGATGAAAGTAAACTTAATAGGTAGTCTGAATAATTACCTAGTCAGTCTCTGTCAACGAAGAAGCATCAATCGTATCATTAATTTTCGTTTCATTCGAATCATTTCCAGTTCTCACGTCCACAGACGCAGCAACTCCAGGGTGAACTTACAGCGCCAAGGTAAGAATAGACTTTGCTTGGGAGGGCACTGCTGCAACTTCTAACTTGCTTGTATTTGGTTATTAACAGCGCGAAGGCAAGAAAACAAATTCATATTATCGTGAGTGTGTTTGAATGCAAGCACAGCGCTGGCGACTGGTGCGCCGCAAGTGCGGCGCGCCTAAGTCGTGTGCGCTGTGCGTTTATCTGTTTTGTTTTATATTTGCGATCTCAGCCCCCGCGAAGCCCTAGTACGCGATAATAGGCCCGCATATGTGAAGAAGTCCGCTAGAGCTTCTCATTTATGCCCACTTAACCAGTGAAAAATTCTTGCTGTAGGTTCACTTTCAGAATAATCAGGATATCGCCTCAGCACGCGATACCCATGCGCCGACCGCCATCCTTATATCGTGCTATTTTACGCTAGTCAAGCAGCTAAATCAAAATCCACCTATCATCTTTTTCTTGACCTTTTTCAAAGAATTCAACAAATTCTGCGCTCAGAGAAATTACCGCACATTACCGTTTTCGCTCCCCTCACGGCAAAGTCGGCATTGTTAGGGATATAGTCTGCTGACGCGGCAATCGACGGAGCCATGCGGGGTGCCACGGCCGGTAAAAGATCTCCCCACCACCACCACTAAACCGCGCGCGGCGTCGACGGAGCTGTTTGCACGTACTCGATATTTCGTGTTCCCTTTATTAGTTTGTCGTATTTTTTTGCTTTCGACTGTGCGTGCAGTGCGCCGCGCCAACACTAACCTATTCAGGTCCACATGTTGCCACATGCTACCTGCGGACCACGCTTATGATCGTTTCACTACACGCAATCTTCATTTTTGCACGCGTGCACAGCGCACAACCGCTCGCCGCGGTCGCCCAAGCACAACCGAAACCCGAGGGCATCAACTTTAACACTATCAACCGAGCTGCAAGTGCCATATCCCAAGGCTTCGAGAACACCGTGAGGTAAGCGGAGTCGAGTGTGTACTCGACACAGTCAAATGATAAGGCTTCTACAACGACATCATAAGATTTAAGATGCTAGCTTAGGATGAGCCATTCCTGTAGTCATAGGAACTCGAAACGGCTCTAAATCAATCACTATCCAACTTTCCAAGTGAAGCATACGGCATATTGAGCTCAATCCGTCCGCTCCGGCAATACCATATCGTTTTACCGCTCAAGACCACCGTCAAGCCCAGCGACGACAACCAGAAGGAACTTTTCGTCACCTATCGCGTTCGCACCAACACGCAAGACCCTAGTGACTTCACGACCCTGAGCATCCGGCACGTCGACTGTGGCAACGTCCAGGAGTGACTTACTTGGCGAAAACTGATCGAGTACATTCACCTGCTGAAAGGCTAGCAAGAGGCAACCGAGCTGTACCAGAACATTCGCATCCTCCTACGAGGCTCTGCCCTGTTTCGCTTCGAGTCGGTGAACTCGACGATCATTGGCATGGAGGATGCCGAGCACTTCGATGAAGCGCTCCGACGCATGACCGCAATGTATTTCCTCAAGTGACCTGCTATCAAGGTGCGCCAGTATCTCCGGGAGACCCGCAAGCCGTCGAACATGTCGGTGGAGGAGTACGTCGCGTGCTTGCACCAGATCAACGAGGTGAGTCAGTTTCTGTCACCGCCGAGCAACCGCCTGATCAACCCCGAGTTGTGTCAGAATAAGTACGATGAGAGTGGCCAAGGCTACGAGACGCTGGAGTAGTTGGTCGCGTACTTCCGCCAGTTACAAGAAGCCGAAGGCCAGCAGCGACTACCTCACCAAGGCAAGTTCAACAAGAGCAGCACGCAGCAGCCAAAGCAAGGCGGCGCTCCGCATAAGTGGTGCGAGTTCCACAAGTCTCGCAGCCACGACACCAGCGAGTGCCGCGCCAAGAACAAGAGTAAGGACGAGGCGCACTTTGTAGTGGGCCTACCTTGGCTCACTACAACAGCTTACACGTGTGCGCTCGTGTATGAGGAAGCGTAGCTTAGTTTAAACTAGAGTTAATTATACTCGGGCCTCCGAGTATAGATTAATCTAAATAAACGATCCAAATAATGTTTTTGGGTTAAAATGAGAACTGTTATTTTTGTTTTATGTTTCTGACTTCCTCTAAATGTAATATTCTAAGTTGGGAATCTGCCAACGGCTGGTTGGCAGAATTCCTTTGCTATGCATGTCGCTCATTGGTTAAAAGATGCTGCTTTCAACCAATAGGAATCCTAAGTGTCTATGGACCACCCGTCGTGGTGATCGTAAATGAATGTGGCACTTGATGTAACGTACATCAAGACCGAGGAAGTGTTTGAACCTTTAACAGACATCGCGTCTGTTAGAGTTGCAAGTGGCTGTAGCCACTTGTGCGTGTAACCCCGTTACACCATCCCCCCCTTAAGGTTAGACGCGCCGGTCACGGCACGTCAATCAAGCAATTGACCACTCGTCAATTCTTCACGTTGGGAGAAAGAAAACTCGAGCTCATTCCGCAATGAGCTCGCCGAAGAAGACCGCCGCCGAGGAGAAGCCCGCCGCTGGGACAGAGAATCTCTCTGTCCCCGAGTACCACGAGAGTCAGCAGGCGAAGCAGGACGCTCGCGCTGCTAAGGCCGCGGCCGAGCCGAAGATCGTCCTTCAGGGCTCTTCGATAGTCAACGATGTCGTTGACTATAGCGAGGACGACGTGGACATGGAGGAGGGCGATGCCTCCCCCAGCAGGCGCAAGGAGTCAATCGACAGCGACAGTCTCGACCCGCACGCCGGGTCGAGACGCCCTCGTGAAGAAGACGATTCGGACGCTTCGAGTTCGAAGCGTTCGCGTTGTGCAAAGGAGACTCCGCTCTCTGCCGCTGGAGCCTTGAGCTCGCCGCGCGATGCGGCGCCTTCAAGCTCTCCACGCGCTGCTCATGCAGCGCGTGATCCATGGATGCCGTCCGCGGCAGACATCGCGGCGCGGGTGGGCAACTCGGTGCCCCGAACACTATCCCGCTGTACGTATGCAGCGCGATCGAGGACGATGAGGTGGCGGAGGGCCAGCACTTTGATCCGATGACGGATCAAAGGCGCGACTACTATATCGGACTCTTTCATGAGCTCCGATATTACTCCAGCAAGAAGACCTCTTCTCTCAGCAAAGTGCCCGAATGGCAGGCACTTTGTCAAAGTTGGAATGCCTTTGTTGATAACTTCAACAAGAATCCGGCAGCTTACCGCGAGCGGGTTAAGCATGCCCGTGAGTGCTTCGAGACGTTCTCGACGCGTGGGAGGTTGGAGCAGCTCCACAGATCCTCTGTGGATGCTGGTGTTCCGTGCGCTGTGCCCGAAGGCCAGCAGTGCATGTTGTGTCTTCCGGGCGCGGCGCGCTTGAGCGACCGCGACCTGAACGGGTACACGTCGATTCGTGTACCTGCGAGCCTCAGGATCTCCGTGCCAAGTTCATGGCACGTGAGGAACGCGACGAGCGTGGTGCTTCGAGCGCTGGGGCTGACCACAGCGCTCGCACTACCTTCGCGCCGGCAGTGCGTGGTGGGCTTCGTACGCCCTCACCATTTCCGGAACGTCCTGCAGCAGGACGTTCCGCGGCTCCCATGTATCTTGGTGGGGCGGAAACCCTCTCCAACGAATACGATAACGAACCGGATGACGGTTCGTTTTCGGGATACTATGGTCGACAATACGCTCAACAATCCAACGTGTTGAGCCGTGGGCGTCACGGATCGGAGGCGGCGGTGGTGGGAACACGCCCCGGGTATGGTCAACCTGGGGTTGACTTTGGGCCTACGTCTCTCGAAGACCGAGTCGCCGCTGTGGAGCGTCTTCAGAGCAGTGACTTCGCTGCTCTGAGGCAAGAGATTGCGAACCTGAGGGCTCAAGTCGCTCAGGCCGCGCAGACCGCGTCGGACGTCTCCGTCGACGTTGGGGGTCGCGTCGTGCGCTTGGTCCAGCGCGTTGACGCGCTGGAGAAAGGTTCGGCTTCCGCTTCGCGCCGGCCGAGCTAGCTGGCTCGTGCTGCTGGTATGGCTTCAGCCGCCCAACGTAAAAGGTCGGGTGGAGGCGCATGCTAGACGGAATGTCTAGCGTGTAAGCGTTCCCATGCCGTGCCAACACTGTGAACGGCCCAATGAAGCGCGGAGCGAGCTTGCTCGCCCCGAAGTCGGAGACTGCATGTTTAGGCAGGTTTTGAGAAGCTAACAAAACCAATGAACCCTTCTTGAATTCATTTGTGTTGCCCCTGTCAACGTTGTCTGCATTCAGCTTCTGTCGATCGACAGAAGCTGCAATAGCGTCTTGGACAAACCGAATGACGGCTTGTCTGCGCTGCACGAAGTTGATTGCATCCGAGCGGAACTTGTTCAGCTCGTCCTCACTAGTGGTCATTGTGTCTGTGCCCCGCACAGACGCGTTGTTCTTGTTCTTCGTGGCGTCTGTGCCCCGCACAGACGCGTTGTTCTTGTTCGTCGCGGCGTCTGTGCCCTGCACAGACGCGTTCTTCTTCTTCTTGCGCGTTATCGCGGCTGACACTGTGCAAGTGTCAGCGGCATTCTGCGGCTGCTGTGTTGCGGCCGTAGATCCTCCCCACTTAAGGAAGGAGCCACCATCCCGAGCAGGCTCGGGAGGCGTGGGTGACGCATTGCATTCACGTAGAACGGTGTATGCCCGGTCGAGGCATGTACCGAGTTGTTGATGGCGAACTCTGCCATCGACAGACACTCGCTCCAGTGTTGGAACGAGTGAGCGTAGCTCTTGAGTATGTCGACGAGCACGCGATTCACGCGCTCGGTCTGCCCATCCGTCTGCGGATGGTCCGCAGTCGACATTGAAAGTTGGCTCCCAAGAAGTGTAAACACTTCTTGCCACAGGTGCGCTGTGAAACGCGGGTCCCGATCCGACACAATGTCGGTCGGCATGCCATGGTGTTTGAACACCATGTCAACGAACAGACGTGCAGTCTGCTTCGCCGTCACTTCAGCGGGTACTGCAGCAAGATGGTACATCTTGCTGTAGCGGTCAACAAAGACCACAACGCCCGTATTCCCCTGGCTGTCCGGGGGAAGACCGAACACGAAGTCCAATGACATGACTGCCAACACTCCGACGGAGTCGGTAGTGATTGCAAGGGAGCCTGCGCAAAGGGCGCAGGCTTCACGCGTTGACAAACCTCGCAAGCACGGACGTACTTGCGCACCCATTTATACTGGTGGGCCCAGTAGAAGTCTCGCGTGAGAAGAAGGTATGTCTTCTCACGGCCCGGATGCCCCGCAGTCGGTGCATCGTGATACTCATACATGATCCTGAGTCGCAGGTCATGGTCATTTGGCACGACAACACGGTCCGCGTTGTCGTCGACTGCACTGTAGAGCAATAACCCATCGTGCACCCGATAACGGTGTGCACGGGCGCGAAGATGCTTCGGCAGCTTCTGACGAGCTTTGTCAGAAGGCGCTGAGCCGTTGGCCAGCAAGAGCTTCGCGTCCGCGTCGTGCGCGTACGCGGTCTTCACGTCGTCCAACAGCGACGACGTGGGAGTGCTCGATTGCATGGCGTCAAGGGCATTGACGTCGGCATCAGCTGAAGCGTAGCCAGGTCGACGCGATAACGCGTCGGCCACCACATTGAGTCTTCCGGGTTTGTATTCAACCCGGAAGTTGTATTCCGCAAAGAATGAAAGCCATCTCGCCATACGTTGCGAGATGTGTGGCGACTTGACAGCCGTACGCAATGATGCGTGGTCTGTGTAGACCACGAAGGGTTCGCTTCCGAGTAAGTACACTCGGAACTTCGCGAGTGCATACTTCATGGCAAGGAGCTCCTTGTCATGCACCGGGTAATTGCGCTCAGCAGGTTTCAGCTGACGCGACTGATAGTAGACGACACGATCACGGCCCTCGTGATCGTGCTGCATCAACGCACATCCGATCGCGAAATCGGATGCGTCACACACAACGTGGAATGGGCGATCTTGGTCGGCCACCGCCAAGATCGGCGCCTCAGTCAAGCCCCGCTTGACTGCATCGAAGGCCTGCTGTCAGTCAGCAGTCCAATTCCACTCGGCATCCTTCTTCAGGAGCTGTGACAGCGGGCGTATCGTGCCCGCGTAGTCCTTCACGTACTTGCACAAGTACGTGGCCAAGCCAAGGAACTGCCGCAGTTCCTTGACGCTCGTCGGCGTCGGCCACTCATTGATCACTCTGACCTTTTCAGGGTCAGGGCGGACACCGTTCTTCCCAACGAGACACCCGAGCACGGGTATCTCGCTCGCCCCGAAGATGCACTTCTTCAGGTTCGCGTAGATCTTGTGCTTGCGCATGAGCGCAAGCAACTTCCGGAGATGCACCTTGTGCATCTCAACGTCGCTCATCCCGTCCGCAGCACGGCTGTGGGCGAACACGTCATCGAAGTAGCTCGGTGCGAAGTCGCGCACCGAGCGCAACAAGTGCGTCACGCACCTGTTGAAGGTCGCAGGGGCGTTCTTCAGACCCTGCGGCATCACTAGCCACTCCCAGAGCATGCCACTCGGCGTGCTCACAGCCGTGAGAGGGATATCGCTCTCACGCATTAGGATCTGATAGAACCCATCGCGCAGATCAAGAGCACTGTAGACAGTGCTCCTGGCCATCGAATCGATGATAACATCTTTTCGCGGTATCGGTGTCTGCGCCGGTATCGTCGCATCGTTCAACTTGTTGTACGCATGAACGATGCGCCAGCCGCCCTGTGGCTTCTTGACACAGAACGTCGGAGCACTGTGCGGGGACTTCGATTCCCGCACTTGTCCAGCTTTGCGGCGACTTTCGAAGAAGTCGTCGATCGCCTTGACCTGCTCTCGCGGCAGTGGCCACTGCCGCGTGACACAGTATTTCGTGCCCGGCACGAGATCAATCTCGTGCTGAATGCCCTTGTCCTGCGGAAGCTCCGCAGGATCTCTTCCGGAAGTACGTCCGCGTACTCCCGTAGGATCTCGTAGTAGGGACTCGCCTTCAGCGAGTCCCAGCTCTGCTCTTCAAAGCGTTCCTTCTTCGTCTTGGCACTGAGAGTGTCGTCACTCTCAGTGGTGCTCTCCATGAAGAACTGCCTCAGTTCCTCATTCTCGCTCTTCGTTCTCTCGGCGTCCGAGAGAATGCATATTTGCTCGATGCGTCCATCGTGCAAGTCACGCGCGAAGCGCTTCCAGCTCATGACTGGAAGCGAAGTCAACTCTGACGCTTGCGTCGGAGGATTAGCGAGGGTCATCTCCTGTGCCGGAACCCAGCACAGGTACGCGTCAAGACGTTCAACGTCTCGACGTTCGGCTTCTCAGCCTTCGTCTGCCCGGCAGACATTTCTTGTAGCGTCTCGGCCCCGGGCCGAGACTTGCGCAGCGACCTTCGCATGCGCCGTCTTCTTGTCTTGCGGGGCCCGGCTCCGCATGATCCTTGACCTCGTCCAGGCCCAGCCGTGGACGGGTGTTGTTCTTTATTCCGCCGGCGGGTACCTCCCGCGGGCGAGCGACTTCAAGCCCGGCTTGGTCGCGCGGCGCTTCGTCGTGCAGCCCGGCTGCACGACAGCATGCAAGTTTTTCCGGTGCGGGACGTTTGCAACCGTCCGCACCGCCTGCAGCGTCGGTTCCCGGAACCGACACGCCATCGTCACCTCGACGCCTATCATTGGCGGAGTCCCAATTACAAAGGGTGCGTCGACTCCCGGAGTCGACGCGAAATGTCTTTCGCAGCGTCGGTTCCCGGAACCGACGCGACTTCAATACCTCGACGCCTTCCATTGGCGGAGACCCCATTACGGAGGGTGCGTCGGCTCCCCGAGCCGACGAATAGAATTCATCCAAGCCATCGACTCCCGGAGTCGACGGCGTCACGTCACCTTGGCTCCCATTACGGGCCAAAACCGATCCAATCAGGTTCGCGTCAGCCTCCACGGCTGACGCGCGTGACTCGCTTGTGTCATCCGCGCCGCTCGAGGTCGGAGACTTCTTTCGATTCGCTGAAAAGCGGGTGTTGACTTCCGAAGTCAACACATTTCCTTCACTAGCCGTCGGCAGCGACGCCGACGCTATCTGTTCTCGCGCGCGCGCTCGTGCGCGTCCAGGGCGTTCCGGGACAGCGGCATTAGGCGCTGTCTCGACTGGAGATTTGCGCGCACCTGCTGGTGCGTGTGTGGTGGCAACAGGGCCATCGCTCTCTGTTCCACCGTCGCGACCGAAGCGCACTAAAGTGCGCTTCTCCCAATCGATTACCGGATCATGCCGTGCGAGCCACGGCATGCCCAATACCATGTCGAACTTATCGTCCAGATCCAGGACGATGAAGGTTTCGACGAACACTCGACCCTTGTACGTGAAGCGCACGCGTACCATGCGCTTCTCGGTCTTCACGACGACACCTGTCGCCAAGCGTACTTCCAACAGACTTCGAGGTATCTTTAAATCCTCGAAGTCAAGCATTGATAGACTTCGCAGTCGAACAAAGTTCTTCGACGCGCCAGAATCTACCAACGCACGACGAGAGCCGCTTGCTCTCATCGACTCCACCTTCAGGATGACAAGATCAGCCTTGTCATCTTGCTTCTTGCAGTGAGAATGGTCCTCACTGGGGGCTGCAGTCCTCAGTGTCGCGTGTCCAAGGTTGACACGCGGAACCGCATTACCAGTAGGGCGCCCCGCGCCTACTGGCGTCCAGCGTTTTTTGTTTGGTTGCGACGATGCCCAGCATCGCCGCGATAGCCACCTTGCTGGTGCACGGGTGCCGTGCACTCTAGCAAAGTGACCGATCCTACCGCATCGGTAGCACCGCACATTACTTCCTTGCCGCTGCTGGGGGCCAGCAGTGGCGGCGCTCGAGAGGTCCATCGGTTCCGGACCTCCCGTCCTCACTACCGGGCGCGGTTGCGGCCTCGGTACATGCGCATACAGTTTAGCCTGTCGCAGGCTAAACTCTTCCTGCATCGCAAGCGTGATGGCAGCTTCGAGAGTACTCGGGTACTCGCGGAAGAGATAGGTCTTCACAGGCCCATCTCTCAGTCCCTTCATGAACGTGACGACCTTAGTCGCCTCGTCGATCGGGTTGGTCACGATGTTCGAGACCAAGTACCGCGCTCTCTGGGCGTAAGCATGAACATCATGCTTACCCTGCTGCAGGTCGAGGAACTCTGCCCTCGACCGGAACTCGTTCTGCGGGGGCTCAAACGCCTGTCTGAGCTCCTCCTTGAAGCCTTCGTACGTGCTGAAGCACGTAGGGTCGGAGAGCCGGCGTCCATACGCCCAGCCCCTTGCACGTCCGCCAAGACATGACATGGCGAACGCGACCTTCGACAACGGGTCGACGATACGTCGAGCCGCGATGGCAGTGTCGAGTTCGACAAGCCAACGGAGGAGAGGTTCACCCTCTCTTCCGACGTAGTTGCTCCGTTGAGCTTCAGCGACTGTGGGCGAGGTGTCGTCCCCGACGACACCGCGGTATTGGCAGCAGCATCTCGCTGCTCCTCATGATGAAGCCCAGAGCAACACCGTGTTGCTCTGTCGGCGTTAGCGTACGCAGCATCGTAGCTACAGCCGCCTCACCAATGACTGCTGACAGTCGCTGGAGGGCCTCCCACTCTGGGTCTGACAGGTGGGGACAGTCAGCGCGTGCAACATGGGTTGCAGGCGTCGTGGAGCTTTCCATGGACACTTCGGTATCCATGGGAAGGTTCTCGGCTCCGTGTTCGTGCGGTGACGTACGAACTCAACTTAGTCGGTCGTTGGACGGACTACAAAGTGCTACCAGGTGTAGTGGGCCTACCTTGGCTCACTACAACAGCTTACACGTGTGCGCTCGTGTATGAGGAAGCGTAGCTTAGTTTAAACAAGAGTTAATTATACTCGGGCCTCCGAGTATAGATTAATCTAAATAAACGATCCAAATAAAGTTTTTGGGTTAAAATGAGAACTGTTATTTTTGTTTTATGTTTCTGACTTCCTCTAAATGTAATATTCTAAGTTGGGAATCTGCCAACGGCTGGTTGGCAGAATTCCTTTGCTATGCATGTCGCTCATTGGTTAAAAGATGCTGCTTTCAACCAATAGGAATCCTAAGTGTCTATGGACCACCCGTCGTGGTGATCGTAAATGAATGTGGCACTTGATGTAACGTACATCAAGACCGAGGAAGTGTTTGAACCTTTAACAGACATCGCGTCTGTTAGAGTTGCAAGTGGCTGTAGCCACTTGTGCGTGTAACCCCGTTACACACTTCATGAACGTGGAAGTGACGGAGACGTGCTACAACATCGAGGAGTCCGTCGGCGACACGTCGCACCAGCACCGCCCGACGGATGACCAACCCGCCACGCCTGCTTCAACGCCTGTGGCATAGTGCCCTCGGTGTTCCTGGAGCCTCGAGGATCGGGACACAAGACTACTTCCCCGGGAACCACTTGTACGATTACTGAGGTGGGAACCCGCTCAAGTGCTCTGCAGAATGGCGTATTTACTGCGCTGCCCCGGATGAGCGACGTTCCCAGACGAAGGCTGCGATTCGTGTGGCATCAAGGTCCTGGGTGTACAGTGTACCAGGGTAAACGGTAACCCAATTCCCCCGGAAACCGCATGGATCCCAGTGATACACAGTCCCCCTGATGCCAGAATACGTGGCGGGAGCCGGGCGCGATGCCGTGTACGATGCCGTGCGCGACAATCGACGACGGTACCCAGTCTGTAGTGAACCCAAGTAGTTTACAGATCCCAAGAAGAACCGTACCTCTAAGCATCCCCCGGGGATAGCTCAATTCAGTCTTACTGTTCCCTTCAAGCACGCAGAGCACTCTTCCAGCGACTAGAGCCTCGGGACGAGGACGGGGACTCTGGAACCGCGTTTAAAGACTCAGCCTATTATCTTTGCCAGGGTTTCCTCCGGGATCCCCAGGCATTTCATATTTGTCCCCCAGGAGCGCGGTCTAGCCGGCACGGGTAAGGGCATTTCATATTCTCAGGGTCTCGCTCGTGGGGTCTCGCCCCGAATAGTATTGCGGCCGTCGCCGAGGGAGTCTTGCTCCGAAAGACCTGATTGCGTATTTTAGTTGTGTTAATTCCACCCCGGGAACCAGGTAGCGTCCCCGGGCGATTGATTGTATTGCTACCAAACCAGCGTACTGATAAGGTCGGGGCTCCCAGGAGATACTCAGTGGTTGATCTTCCCTCTGATCCAAACAACCGATTCGTAGGGGGTACACAAGGTGAGGTTACTGACCGAGTCCCAGGGCGCCTTGCTTCTCTATAGCGAGTACTTGCCCCGGGAACTCACGGCCCCGGAAAAATCCCTCGTCCGGGCTCTAGATTCTCTGTCATGGAAACGCAACCCGGGAACTGACGGGGTGTCGAGGGCGAAAGCGCAAGGCGCTACATCACACGCTCCAACTGCCAGCTCAGACGACCAAGTCACCACGCACTGCTTGTGTCCATCCCGCTTTCCAGCGGCAAGGCTTGATTGGTGAGGGCCTTGGCTGGCTTCGGGTCATCACGCTCTCTCTACTCGTATGAGGTTCTGCCTGATCCGCGCACACTTACGCGCTACACGAGGGGGGGGGGGGGGGCTTCGAGACTGTTGGGACTGATCCAATGCGATTCAAGCTCCCTGACTTCAATTCAAACCGAGTTATCAATCGCGCCTTCTTTGTCACAGCGAAAGAAACCCAGTTGCGCGGCTACGATTGCATCATTGGCCTGTTGTTCTCAAATTGAAGTTTGACTATGAACGAGGTACCATCGCGTGTCGAAGTTCTGATGCGCTCACGCGTCAACTTGACCGCGGGGAGGTCCATCTACGAGATTCCGGCTAGCGTTCACACCGCCGAGACAAGAATGGTGCGCATCCTGGACGCGAAGTATGCAAAGGTCAACCTGGACCAGTGCATCCCCAGCCATCTCGACGAGAAGCATTAGCAAGTCCTGTGAGACCTGCTGCAGCTGTTCGACGATCTGAAGGAAGGCACGATCGGCACAATGCCTGGGGAGCCCTACGACTTCGAGTTGAAGCCTGGATCTCAACCCTTCCATGCTCGTCCCATCGGCCCCACGCGTACCTCGATGCAGTGAGGAAGGAGGTCGCTCGCCTGGAAGCGCTCGGTGTCATCGTTCGTGACTCCTGTAGTCCGTGGACAGCGCTCGCATTAATAATTCCCAAGAAGGACAAGACTGTACGGTTCCTGACTGACTTCCGCCGGCTGAACGCCATGATCATTCGCCATCCGTTCCCGATCCCCAAGATCACCGAACTTCTCCAACGACTCAAGCGGTTCGTGTCGTGACGTCTCTCGGTATGAATATGAGGTACTACTCCATTACGCTCAGCAATAGGTGCTATCAGATCGGCTCCTTCATCCTGCCGTGGGGGAAGGTTCGCTATACGTGCCTGCCGATGGGGATCTGCACGGCACCCGACGAGTTCCAGCGTCGCATGCAGCTCCTGCTCGGCGACTTGCACTTTGTGCACGTGTACTTGGGTGACGACTTGATCATCACGACGACGAGTTTCAACGATCACCTGCAGAAGCTGTGCGCTGTCCTCAATCGCTTTCGTGGCAATGGACTCCAAGTGAGCATGGCTAAGAGTCGGCTTGCTGCGTGCGAGACCGAGTACTTGGGCTATCGTCTTACTCGTGACGGCGTCCGACCTCTCTATGCCAAGATCGCTGCAATTCGTCGCATCACTCCGCCGAAGAACAAGTGCGAGCTTCGCCGCTTCATTGGTCTCGTCAACTTTTATCGCGATATATGGCCCCATCATGCACATCGGCTTGCTCCACGGACAGCCATGACTTCACCTCGGACGCCGTTCTGCTGGAGTGCCAGCGTTCCTTCGAGAAGATCAAGCGTATTGTAGCCCAAGCCGTCACGCTACACTTACCTGATTTCTCGCTTCCGTTTGATGTGCATACGGTCGCCAGCACCTTTCAGCTGGGGGGGTGTGGTCAGCCAGCAGGTCTTCAGCAGAAAGCTGATTAGCGTCCAACATAAGTACGCGGGGATGGAGCTGGAGTTGCTGTCTACTGTGATGGTGCTTCGTGAATTCCGGAACATCGTACTCGGACACCAACACGTGGTCCACACAGATCTCAAGAACTTATCGATCTCCAACTTCCAGTCCGACCGGGTCAACCGCTGGCGCCTCATCGTCGAGGACTTCGAGCTGCAGATCGTGTACATCAAGGGTCAGAGAAACGGCGTCGCTGACGCCCTCACTCGCCTCCCACTGGACGAAGAAGATAGAAGCGAGGGCTGCTTTGGAGTAGGCACAGTTTCCGGTAGCCTTCAAGCTTATCGAGGACAAGCAACTACAGCAGCAAGTCCGCCAAGGCGCCTTTGAGATCCAACAGCATGGAGGCCAGGGTTCGCAATCACGTACCCGTGTACCCGTACCCGCCCTACCCGCGTCGGGTATAACCGGTTTCGGGTCGGGTACGGGTACCCGAAGCAAACCTCGGGCGGTGCCAAGGGTACCCGAAATTGAGGAACATAGTACAAAATAGTTATTTTCTTACTTATACCAGTTGTATCATGCTCCTACGCCGTTTTCTTTTAGCTTCCACAAGTTATTTTCACTCTGTATTAATATCGACGTAGATAACTACTTAAATGTTTAAGATTAGATGTTTTGAAACGGTGTCCGGAGATGTAATAGCTGGCCCGTCCGTACAAAAACTTGAGTCCTGGCTTCCCCGGGTACACTCGTGGCTTGTGGGCGGGCGGGTACGGGACCCGTACCAAACCGAAATCGGGTACCCGTACTACGGGTACCCGATTTCGGTTTGGGCAGCTAAATGGGCGGGTATGGGTACCCAGTCAGAACCATTTGCGAGCCCTGATGGAGACCTTCAACTACTGTGCAAAGACAAACGCACCGTTGTGCCAGCAAGCCTCCAAGATCGTATTGTGATATGGTACCACGGACAGCTAAAGCTTCCCGGCATGACGCAAATATATCTTACGATCCACCAGCACTTCACCTGGCCCAACGTCAAACGACACATCGACGACTACGTCAGTCGCTGTGAGGTGTGTCAGAAGTGGAAGCGGAACAAGAAGAAATACGGCAAGTTACCTGCGATGAACCCCGTGACGCAGTCACGGAAGGTGGTCCGTGTCGACCAGATCGGTCCTTACTCGCATCCAAGCTCCGGCAAGAAGTTCAACGTCATGACTATGATCGATCCTGCGACAGGCTGGTTCGAAGTTGCGTCGGTATCCGACAAGGAAGCGAAGACGGCGGCGCATGTGCTGAACAACGCGTGGTTCTGTAGATATCCGCGCCCCGAGTACTGCATTTTTGACCAAAGCCGAGAGTTCAGGGCTTCGAGTTCCAGGAGATGCTGGAGAGCTACCGGGTCAAGCCTAGTCCAACTACAGTCAAGAACTCCCAGGCCAATTCCATCCTCGGTCGCTTGGACCAAGTCATCGGTGACATGGTTCGTACGTCGGATCTCGACGAACACACGTGGCAGCAGCTGCTACCCAGCGTGGCATTAGTGATCCGATCGACGGTGTCGACCACCAAGGAGGCCACGCCAGCTCAGCTCGTCTTCGGCCGCGACATGTAATGAACGCGCCCTTCGTAGCCAACTGGAAGCGGATCGCCGAGCGCAAGCTACGCCAAGTCCGTCGCGGCAACGCACGCGAGAACAGCAGTCGAGTCCAGCACACGTACAAGATCGGTAACCAGGTTTTTTATCGTGAAGGACAAGTCGCGCATCGGCAAGCTCGACAGGCTCACCGAAGGACCGTTTGCAATTCTCAAGGTGAATAACAACCGCGCAGTCGCGATCCAGCGCGGTGCGTATACTGAGACGATCAAATATTCGCCGCCTTGTCCCGTATCGAGCCGCTGTGGAAGCGAATGCTGTATCCCAAACGGCCTAGAGGCTTCGAGAACACCGTGAGGTAAGCAGAGTCGAGTGTGTACTCGACACAGTCAACTGATAAGGCTTCTACAACGACATCATGGGATTGGAGATGCTAGCTTAGGATGAGCCACTCCTGTAGTCATAGGAACTCGAAACGGCTCTAAATGAATCACTATCCAACTTTCCAAGTGAAGCATACGGCAGTGAGCGTTACAGTTTTCATCTTGGCAGAGTGGAGACTGAGTAGCCCGAGGCCATCTACTACAAATACGGCAGTCTGCGAACGACCCGCTAAGCCTCGAGATGGTATGCAAGTATTGTCCGTTTCAGACGAATTGTCCTCCTGATAAGCCTTCTTAATCTGAGAGATTGAGTGGTTAGGGGTTCTGTTATTTCACTCTCCCACAAAGCTTAAATCAACTGCGAGCAGGCTCGGCAGCACCAGCAATATTTGTAGGCAGGGAAGCCACAACGCGCAGATGCGTTCACTGCTACCTCCACCACTGTCCTGCCTGCTTATCACAGGTGAGACGTGCTCGTGCTCGTGCTCGTGCTCGTGCTCAGTGCACCGTGCCCGGCACACGTTCGAGGCCGTCACCGCAAGTATCGAGGCGCTCATGCACCCCACAACATGACCATTCTGCAATTTGCTCACCAGCCAAGCAACGCCCTCCTTCTAACCTCAACCAAGACGTCCGCTTCTCCGAGAACCCTGCATGCGTAAGCCACGTTCGCCAAGGGTGAGGACGTCAAGCCCTGGGAGTACCAGTCGCGGCCACTGGGCCCCGAGGACGTCGAGATCAGGACCTCGCACTACGGCATCTGTGGCCTCCGACCTGCACACGATGGACAGCGGCTGGAGCCCAACCATGTACTTGCGCATGGTGGGCCACAAGATCGTCGGAGAGGTGACGCTGGCCGACAAGCATGTCAAGGAGCTCAAGTTGGGCGGCCGTGTGGGCGTCGGCGCGCAGGTCTGGGCCTGGGCCTGCCTCAGCAAGTTCCCTGAGGACCCGTGCAAGGAGTACGCCTAGGGCACAGACGTCTACTGCCGCCACCGTGTCGGCCGATACCGCAAGACGGACGGCGTCGTCACTTACGAGGATCAAGCCCGGCGTCCAGTGGGCACCGGCGGCATCGGGGCATGGGCCACCTGGGCATCAGTTCGTCAAGGCCATCGCTTTATCGGTGGTAACCATCTCACGCTAGGCTAACAAGGAGCACAAGATCCGCCGTCTCGGCGCCGACGAGTTCGTCATGTACACGGACGAGAAGCAGGCGGTGGACGTGGCCAACTCGGTGGACACCTTGCTCATGATGGCCGACGCCAACAACATGCCGCAGAAGGTGAGTTCAGCTTACTGCGTTGATGACTATTCCTATCCTGTCTTCTCAAACTTATTAATCCAGCGGCGAAGACTTCTCTCGTGGGCCCCAAAAAGTGCGCTGACCATTGCTGCATCCATACCATAGACGTAAACCAGGACTACAGCTCTCCACCGAAGGTCGCCCGAATAAGTCATTCCTGCTTGTAGGCTTCTCTCAGAATGGCCAAGAAATCGGCGGCAATCGGAGGACCACGGGTTTTATCCGCAACACTGGCTAGAAATGCTCCAGTTTGATTGGTCTGTTTTGTTCATATGATCTCTTATTATTAGCATTGGTTCTCGTAATCGGAGATGCATGCCCTAGACACTGATACCTTAACCTGAGGATAAGAGTCCGATTAGGACAATCTATCTGAAACGGACAATACATGTACACAGTAACCATGTTACTTAAATATGATTGGCTGAAATGATGTTGAGGTCAGCTCGTAGTTTGCAAAGTACGCAGGAAATCCACCATGTAAGAGCATGCTGTTCGCTGCAGCCAGCCGGATTCACGGACAGGCAGAGTATTTGCGCTCACTGTTACTACAGTAGTGTGCGTCAATAAAGAAGATCGAAAAACGTATAACCTTCTAGACTCTATCCTACAGCTGTATTGCTTTTGTATAATAAAGAACTCATACAAATCCCTTAATAAGTGATTTAGCTTGAGAATTGTAAACAATTCAGGTCTTCTTTATTAAGGCACATTACTGTACTAGAATAGTGTTAAATTATCGACTTCGTAACGCCCCAGCCGTACCGTATAATACTTCTTCCATCCGACAAGGTCTTATATCCGACAATCATTGTTGACCAATCACTTAGCGCCATATTTTTGAAAATATCGATATGGTGTGGTTTGATTGGCTATATAAAAGAGTAACCCTGTGTAACCACTGAAGATTGGGTGTCGGATGGAAGAAGTATACGGTACCCACGAGGAGCTCCAAGCGAATCTTAGCTCCAAGCTAAACAAAATAGAGGACTTTCAGAGGCACGACAAAGCAAAAACATGCATACGCGCTTCAATACATGTACTTTTGTCGTTGGTTTGATGCAGATACCGATATACCTTTGTTGAACAGATGGGGTTTCATCTACCAGCACTCAGCAGGAAACGTACAGCAGGACGCAAAGAGCTTCTAGTGCATCCGTGATATCGAGGTGCATGCATGAAGAAAAAAAAATCCTCGTGATCGCTTTGAGTGGCATCATATGAACGGCTTTCGTTCGGCACTCGATTTTTTCGTTCGTTGACGTGACTCTGAGCTCCTGACTCTTCACATCCCAGGGATCCGCAATGGCGCACCGACAGAACACTTTGCCCGACAACCCAACAGTAACACACCCTACAGTACCTTGTAGCGTTCTACCAGCACATCTGTCAGCCACTTTTTGCCAGTCCTACCAAAAGTGAGAATGCTGTTCGATCTCACTTCGGATTTTATCGTCCAGCCAACAGCAGCAACTCCCTTTAACGCTTACCATGGCCTCCTCACTTGTGTCGACCTTCATCGTCGCTGGTGTTCTGTCGAGCGCGGCTCTGTTGGCGCCAACCGCGGACGCCCACCAGATTGTCTTGCAGCCTGAGCCCCAGTGGACTACGAACGACAAGGAAACCAAGTACAACCCGCTGGCCTTCCTTGAGAACCAAGGCTTCGCTACCCAGCAAGATTTCCGGGACTGGCGCACCAAGAACGGCTACAAGACGCTGCGGGACTTTATGGACCACGGCAAGTACACTGTGACCGAGGGCGCCGACTTCTCTTGCGGTTGGACCGACCCCAAGGGCACCCCGCAGCCCATTCCGGCCGGAAACGCGATGCGCTCCACGGGCTACACTCACGATGGCCCGTGCGAGGTCTGGATCGACAACACGCGCGTGCTGCAGGGCGACAACTGCCACGAGAAGATCACGGGCAAGGGCTACACGATCGACTACTCGGCTTGCAAGGGAACGTGCACACTTCGCTGGTACTGGCTGGGAGTGCGTTTCCTGAGGAACGCCTACTCATGGCAGGTGTACAAGGCTTGCATCCCGCTGACGTCTGGGTCGGACTCCACGCAGCAACAACAACAACAACAGCAGCAGCGCCTGCGCATGTAAATGGCCTGAGATTCTCAGCGTAAAGACGGACCTCCTTTTGGCACGAAGAGCGCCACATCGCTTCCTCCAACTTCGGCACGATGCGATCGTCTTCGAACACCAGACCGAATAACGTCTTAGAGACAAGTCAGCACGCCGCACCCGGCTCGTGACGTTCTAGCACGAGTGGGCCAGGTTGCTTTGTCGTTAGTTGTTGGTAGTCAGGAGTAGTAAGCTACTATAATAGAAACTAAGTGACAATACAGTATTCAAGAGAAAAAAAGTCAGCACGCCGCCGCTACTCAAAGAGGAACGACGAATTGCCAACGGAAGTTCTCAAGCCGTAAAAAGAGCATACAGAATCGCCTAGTGACGCGGATGAATAGTATGGCTGGGTGAGAGAAGCTCGGGTCTTCATGGCTGTTGAAGACCTGACGCACACGCCCTCACCGTAAGCGACGTTGCTCGCTTGCAGTAAGTCGGCGGCGCATCCTCGCTCTGCGGTGTGTCGCTGGGAAAGGAGAAGCTCCATCGCTTGAAGCCGCGGACACTTCAACCAGCAGCAGCAGCAGCGTTGGCGAAGGTGGAGGGGTTCAGGACCCGTTGTCGGAAGTCCTCGTCGTAGTGTCGAGCGGGTATTGTTCGCCGAGCGATATAATGTACAGCAGGCTTACTGCCGGCCCGGTGCCATCATCGGCGGGGATTCCCGGCGGTCGCTTTGCCGGCCGGCGACATGGGGAGAAAATCCTGCCGCCCAAGGCTTGGGCGCTGCGACGGCGGCGACGGCGACGGCCTCCTTACCCGCGCACGAGTGAACGAGTGCCTCGGAGGCTCAGCGTGAGGCTCGGGCGCTGGCTTGGCAGAGACAGCTTGGCAGAGCAGCGTTCGATCCGCGGTGCCTTCCTGCAGACTTCTTCATTCATGACAGGTGCCTGCGGCTATTGGGTGAAAGTCGGTGCGGCACGGTCGGCGATTGGCGCAAAGTGCGCGTTAAGTCGTTAAGTCGGAAGAATGGTGGTCGCGCGCGATTGCGCCGGTGAGTGAATCCTGACAGTCGATCACGACGGGCGGTCGGACAAGCAATCCCGGTCAGAACAAATAGTATCTTTGGACGCAGGTCATTGCGATAGGCGATCTTTAAGCTTTGTCCAGTATCGCCACATTTGCAACCATTTAGCCGCAGATATCAGATCTCGCAGACAGATCCGAAAACAAGAATCGATTTTCGCGGGGCGACATGTGGCCCTTGACAGTTTACGCATCGACCCATGAGCAGAGCCGGGACATATTACGCACCGCCCGCGGTCTGTTGAAGTTGGGGCTCGGTGTCTGTAAGAGTAAGGAATAGCAGAGGATTAGACAGCGGAGGACAGCGTGAAGGTGCTGTAGGAAGAGGTCTTGGAGGAGGAAGGATGCCCGGAGGTGCTTGTGTATTAGGAGTCGAAAACCGGAGACTTGTGTCTGGGGCCTGGTAAAAGGCAGAGTGAGGACTGGTGGTCCTTAGCGGAGGAGAGTATCCCCCTTATTCTGCAACTAAATAACTGGTCTATATTGTACGGGACATGTCTCCTATCGAGTCCCATGTTCATGAGCAAAGCATCAGCACGTCGGAGATGCTCAACTTTAACAGCCTCCCACATTGAGGAGCGTGCGTTGCTTGCTAGGTTACAGTTTCTTTAGCTTTGGGCATTGTTAGAATGACTCGAGCACTTGGCGTAATTGTACATGTTGACATTTGGCATTCTGTGCCTTTGGCGATGATTTCTTATCCGTAAGGTTAATCATGCCTGTTCGGTAATGTGAAAATCGTTGTGCCAGTGTTTGGTCAATTAGGTAGTAGTAGGCTAGTCAGGAAACCTTTCTTTTGAAGGAGAAAACCTATTCACCGTTTTTCCATCGTTCTGTTGGAGCATATTTGCTCGTCATTGCACTCATAGTTTTTTTTTTTGTGAGTGCGAATGTTCATTCAGGAACCTTTGTGTTCAAGGATCAAACCTAGAGTAGGAGCGTTCAGCTCATAATCGCACATGTGTTCAAGGATCAAACCTAGAGTAGGAGCGTTCAATTGTATGAGTGTGAATGGCTATTCAGGAAACCTTAAGAGTCCAAGGACAAACCTGTTCACCTTTGCTTGCATGTACTAGAATTTGTGTAGTATGTGTTCATGGTTGTTGTGTTTGTGTCACGAGATTGAGAGGCTACTCAGGAAACCCTTTGTTCTTAGTGGGATAAACCTGTTCGCCGAGCGTACTTCGTCTTATTTTAAAATGTCTAGCTCTTGGAATGTTCAAGTTATATTCCTTGCACGTTTTGTTCGTGTGTTTCCTGTTCGGAATGTTCAGTATGGTAAAAAGATAGATTTACTATCGTTCTTCTCCTTTTTTACATGAATTGTTGAGAGGACTTAGCCATCTCAATAACTGGTGATCAATTTAGGCATGCAGCCTCCCAGTTACCCAAGTCTGGTCAAAGTAATACATTTTCGAGGCTTGGAGCCTCCCAGTGTCCTTAAACTGGCAATTGCAAGACAGTGCTGTTATCCGGTGATGTTACTTTACAGCGTGCAGTTCTTTCACAGCTTTTCGTTGCAGCAGCACTTTTGTGTTTCAGCTGCTTTGAATGAATTACTTTACCATAGAATCATGTAACTCTAGAAGCATGGACTACATCAGCTTAATGTCATCAGTAGCGACACATCTTCTCCGCTCTATATGCGCGGGTCACATCTTTGGGAGGCATTTTATTTTCTCTCTCCCTAGTGCCCTGATTCGAGGTGTTTCTCGTTTGTAAATGTTGCTTGTAGCATGCGCTAACGGTAAGTATGCGTGCGACTGAGTTCATTGAGTGATGAGGTTCACACAACTAAGATTTACAGATCTATACTGTACAGACCGCGATAATATATTCGCATGTCTTTCATGTTTTGGAGTAAGTGCCTCAACAGAAACTTAGTTCTCGTTGTGCGTCATTCTACTGTACATGTATGCTCAACCACACTACACTCAGTATTGGTAGCTTTCGTACAATTAGCTTTTTTTCGCATAATGTAAGTTGTTGTAAGAGGCAGTATGTTTCATGCCTTACGTATATGTGGTGGCGAGACTGTGTATTGCAGTTTGGTTTTTGCTTTTATTTTTCTGGCTGGAGACATAGGGCAGGGACAGAGGCTATGAGTGCTTGTCGTTCGTGCTTTCAGATAATTGCGATGGTAGAAATTCCTGTTTACACTCGTTTTCGATTTTTTTCTTTTCTTTTCCATAGCTTCTTGCTTTCAGTTTGCTAGCATAAAATGATGCATCCATCCAATGACAGAGGCTTTGTGTGCTTGTCGTGCATTTGGTCAAGTTGTACATATCGACAGAGGCTTTTGTTACTTGGATTTTGGTGAAAAGTACATAGTACGCTATCGACAAAGACTTTTTTTCTTTGCCGCTCGTGCTATTATTTTATCGACAGAGGCTTCGTGTAATTGTTGTTGTTGCTTGTCGTGCATATTCATGTTAATGGAATGGGAGCTACTCTCGACAGAGTTTTTTTTTTTTGCTTGTCGCTTATGCAAGTGAGCAGTAAAGTGTTTGCTTTGTTGTGCTTGTCATGCATATTCATGTGAATGAAGTGGAAAATTCAATCGACAGAAGCGTTGTGTAGCAAGTGGAGAATGCAGTTTGTTGACAGAGGCTTCACGTATGTAAGCTTATCGTACAAGCTCAGGTAGTAGTTGACAGAGGCAGTGAGAGCATGTCCTACACGTAGATTTTCGTGCTGAGCTTGTGGACTTACTACACGGCATGCAAACATTTGTGCGAGTCTTAGAAAATTTTAGATAGTAGCACTCTTAGGTAGCTTTCGTATGAGAAGGTGGCATTTGCCTGTGTATGCAGCGGTATTATTCTCGCTTGCAGGACTAGTACATGTATGAGAGACTTGCCAAGCCATATATAGGCGGACTTACAGCTCGTAAGGGCTCGGCCTATGACCGGCGCGGTATGCGGCGCGCATGGCGCAGAGTCCAGGTTGTGTTCACTGAATAAAATGCATAGCGTGGCAGACGTCCTGCTCAACGCAGCGCAGCAGCTCGGTGGCTGGCACAGTGGGCAGCATGGCCTCACAGCTCGGCAATGCCAGCATAGCACGGTATGTGTTTGTTTCGTGCGGCGTACAGCTCTGTGGCTGGTGCAGAGGGCAGCGTGGCCTCCCAGTTTCTAAGCACGGTATGTGTTTTGCCTCGTGCGGCGCTGCAGCTCAGTGGCTGGCGCAAGAGGGCATCATGGCCTCTCGGAGCAGCATGGCTCGTGGGCAGCATGGCCTCGTAGAACAGCTAGCTCGTGGGCAACATGGCCTCAAAGAGCAGCATGGCTCGTGGGCTGCGTGGCCTCTTGGCGGAAGTGCCTTGACACGTGGCAGCAGTCGGGCAGAGTTGGTCCGTCGAGCTTTCTTGACACGTGGCAGCTTCGCGCGAGTCCTCTTGTCAGCGTTGGGCGCATGACCTGTTGAAGTTGGGGCTCGGTGTCTGTAAGAGTAAGGAATAGCAGAGGATTAGACAGCGGAGGACAGCGTGAAGGTGCTGTAGGAAGAGGTCTTGGAGGAGGAAGGATGCCCGGAGGTGCTTGTGTATTAGGAGTCGAAAACCGGAGACTTGTGTCTGGGGCCTGGTAAAAGGCAGAGTGAGGACTGGTGGTCCTTAGCGGAGGAGAGTATCCCCCTTATTCTGCAACTAAATAACTGGTCTATATTGTACGGGACATGTCTCCTATCGAGTCCCATGTTCATGAGCAAAGCATCAGCACGTCGGAGATGCTCAACTTTAACACGGTCTCTTTTGCGCTGGACGGACGCAATTGCGCCGCCCCGATTGATTCCCTCGCCATGGCCATCGCTCTGCAGCGCACTCCATCCATCACTATCGAATTGGCCACCACAGAGGCAAGCAGGAAGGCAGGCAGGAAAGCTACAGCTAACCAGCCAGCCTCTGGTCTTTTGCGACGACACCGAGACAACAGCAGCAACGACACCAACCATGATGCTCACGGCCCACCACCAACTGTACCAGCAGCACCGCCACTCGAGGTCGAGCTCGTCCGCTGGCGCGACTCCCGCCCGCAAGCGCGCGGCGCCCTCCCCGCTGCAGCCGCTGGCCGCGATGCTGGAGCAGCTCTCGCTGCATGTGACCGCCGTGCGCCGCTCAAGCGCGACGTGCGCTACGAGCTCGTCGTGGAGCACGCCGCCTCGCAGACCCGCTGGCGCAAGGCGCGCTCCTTCGACGAGTACAAGGTCTTCCAGGCGCGGCTGCTGGCGGCGCTGCGCCTCGGCCACTTCTGCCAGGCCGAGTGCCCGTGGCTCTACACGTTCGTCAAGAGCTACTTCCCGGGATCCGCGACGCTCTTCGGGCTGGGCGGCCATAACGACTGCGCCGTCGAGAAGCGGCGCGCCGCGCTGGAACACGTGCTGACGTCGCTGCAGAAGTTCGTGGTGAACCGCCAGAACGCGGCGGCGTGCTCTGTCGTGGCCGGCAGTGTGACGCAGCTGGTGGCAGACTTCGTACTGGGCGACGTGAGCGACAAGCGCCACCCGCTGAACGGACTGTGCGGGTGCGGCAGCAGTGGCAGCCTTGGCAGCCTGCGCGACAGCGTGTGCTCGTCCATGTCGGTGACGTCGGACGAGGGTGACGATCTGGCGGACGAGGCGGAGGACGCCGGCGTGTGCACGCTGTGCAGTTCGAGCCTGGACGGCGAGGCGTTCGGTGCTTCGTCGTCACCATCCGTGACGGACAGCTTCCACAGCTCGTCGAGCCGCCGCAGCAGTGTGATGAGCTACACGACGACGCTCTCGTGCGGCCACCAGTTCCACGACGAGTGTATCGTGTCCAAGCTGAACGAGGAGATGCGGTGCCCCACGTGCCACGCAGATGTCGACTCGTTCTGAGCGAGCTTACCGACTTATTTATTCATGCACAGCGCATGCTGAGGTTACCTCAACGATAATATGTAGAAATGACATCGTCTTCTTGAACGGGAAATGCTAAAGCCACGAGACAAAAGTACTAGAGACCGTGACATTACCAATAAGTACCACCAATCTGGTACATCCAATCTGATGTAGTCGGTAGCGGCAGTGTAGGCCCTGGCAATTGCCAACGGCCAAGTAAGCATGTACTAGAGCCCCGAGACAGACGCGTAGTACCTGACGTACTAGGGTCCCGAGAAAGACATGCAGTACATAAACTACTAGTTCCCCGGGACGGTCACCGATTGCCAGAAGTATTAGATCCCCGAGATGGCTGTCGAGTACATGTCGTACTCCAAGCACATGCCGTACTTGATCCCCGAGACGTACTCCGACTACTAGAGCCCCGAGACATTGAAAGCGATGTTAAGAATATGCGTTGTGCATCTTCCGATTTACTTTTATTCCTGACCTCACTACTCTTATCATCCCTAGCTGTCAGTTACCGGCTTCGCGCCCTACTCGACTACCCACTGACCGTGACATCTCCTCCTTACTACACCCCAACTTCGACTACTACTCCGCCAGCCTCTTCTTCGGCTGGTAATGGAAGCCCGCCATCGCATTCCTAGTGTTGCTGCGTTGATAAAGAAGAATGGAGAGCAGCACTTGCATTATTCATGCTATCATCCTATGTTTTTCGACATGAAGGTTTCTGACATCCTTGTCATCGATGTGGATCCGGACGCGGAGTCTAGATACTGAAGAGCCACTTCCGTACACGTGCAAAGTCGTTGTTGAAAGCGCGACCAATCCTCAACTCCGAACTATCCGCTCCTACAACTTGGTTAAAGGACTGATATCTGCTCCCACGCGACGTGAACAGCTTGTGAGGGGTCTTCGATCGATTGCATTGGACGTGTTTGCTGAAGCTGCCGCTGGTCGTGGGGCTGTAGCTGTATCTGAAACCGAAGCTGGAGGTGATCGGGATGAACTTGTACTTGGGGTTCAGCCTGAACATGAAGCTGGTGGTGACCGTGGATATGGCTCTGGGGGTGGCCGTGGGACTGACCGTGGGGATGGGTCTCGACGTGAAGCGGGTAGTGGTCGTGGGGCTGGACTTGCCGATGAGTTGGAGTTGGGCGTGGAGCAGCACGTGGACGTGGAGTTGGGCTTTTAGACTTTAGAACGAACGAACGCTATAGGATTCATACTAAGGTTTGCCTTTCTCGGGACCCTAGTACGTCAGGTACTACGCGTCTGTCTCGGGGCTCTAGTACATGCTTACTTGGCCGTTGGCAATTGCCAGGGCCTACA
This sequence comes from Phytophthora melonis, assembly GCA_024211575.1. NCBI lineage: Eukaryota > Oomycota > Peronosporomycetes > Peronosporales > Peronosporaceae > Phytophthora > Phytophthora melonis. The sequence goes on along the minus strand of JAMXKT010000094.1, from coordinate 3,171,891 downwards.
CTGCCGCTACCGACTACATCAGATTGGATGTACTACAGTAGTACCAGATTGGTGGTACTTATTGGTAATGTCACGGTCTCTAGTACTTTTGTCTCGTGGCTTTAGCATTTCCCGTTCAAGAAGACGATGTCATTTCTACATATTATCGTTGAGGTAACCTCAGCATGCGCTGTGCATGAATAAATAAGTCGGTAAGCTCGCTCAGAACGAGTCGACATCTGCGTGGCACGTGGGGCACCGCATCTCCTCGTTCAGCTTGGACACGATACACTCGTCGTGGAACTGGTGGCCGCACGAGAGCGTCGTCGTGTAGCTCATCACACTGCTGCGGCGGCTCGACGAGCTGTGGAAGCTGTCCGTCACGGATGGTGACGACGAAGCACCGAACGCCTCGCCGTCCAGGCTCGAACTGCACAGCGTGCACACGCCGGCGTCCTCCGCCTCGTCCGCCAGATCGTCACCCTCGTCCGACGTCACCGACATGGACGAGCACACGCTGTCGCGCAGGCTGCCATGGCTGCCACTGCTGCCGCACCCGCACAGTCCGTTCAGCGGGTGGCGCTTGTCGCTCACGTCGCCCAGTACGAAGTCTGCCACCAGCTGCGTCACACTGCCGGCCACGACAGAGCACGCCGCCGCGTTCTGGCGGTTCACCACGAACTTCTGCAGCGACGTCAGCACGTGTTCCAGCGCGGCGCGCCGCTTCTCGACGGCGCAGTCGTTATGGCCGCCCAGCCCGAAGAGCGTCGCGGATCCCGGGAAGTAGCTCTTGACGAACGTGTAGAGCCACGGGCACTCGGCCTGGCAGAAGTGGCCGAGGCGCAGCGCCGCCAGCAGCCGCGCCTGGAAGACCTTGTACTCGTCGAAGGAGCGCGCCTTGCGCCAGCGGGTCTGCGAGGCGGCGTGCTCCACGACGAGCTCGTAGCGCACGTCGCGCTTGGAGCGGCGCACGGCGGTCACATGCAGCGAGAGCTGCTCCAGCATCGCGGCCAGCGGCTGCAGCGGGGAGGGCGCCGCGCGCTTGCGGGCGGGAGTCGCGCCAGCGGACGAGCTCGACCTCGAGTGGCGGTGCTGCTGGTACAGTTGGTGGTGGGCCGTGAGCATCATGGTTGGTGTCGTTGCTGCTGTTGTCTCGGTGTCGTCGCAAAAGACCAGAGGCTGGCTGGTTAGCTGTAGCTTTCCTGCCTGCCTTCCTGCTTGACTCTGTGGTGGCCAATTCGATAGTAATGGATGGAGTGCGCTGCAGAGCGATGGCCATGGCGAGGGAATCAATCGGGGCGGCGCAATCGCGTCCGTCCAGCGCAAAAGAGACCGCGGGCGGTGCGTAATATGGCCCGGCCCTGCTCATGGGTCGATGCGTAAACTGTCAAGGGCCACATGTCGCCCCGCGAAAATCGATTCTTGTTTTCGGATTTGTCTGCGAGATCTGATATCTGCGGCTAAATGGTTGCAAATGTGGCGATACTGGACAAAGCTTAAAGATCGCCTATCGCAATGACCTGCGTCCAAAGATACTATTCGTTCTGACCGGGATTGCTTGTCCGACCGCCCGTCGTGATCGACTGTCAGGATTCACTCACCGGCGCAATCGCGCGCGACCACCATTCTTCCGACTTAACGACTTAACGCGCACTTTGCGCCAATCGCCGACCGTGCCGCACCGACTTTCACCCAATAGCCGCAGGCACCTGTCATGAATGAAGAAGTCTGCAGGAAGGCACCGCGGATCGAACGCTGCTCTGCCAAGCTGTCTCTGCCAAGCCAGCGCCCGAGCCTCACGCTGAGCCTCCGAGGCACTCGTTCACTCGTGCGCGGGTAAGGAGGCCGTCGCCGTCGCCGCCGTCGCAGCGCCCAAGCCTTGGGCGGCAGGATTTTCTCCCCATGTCGCCGGCCGGCAAAGCGATCCCCGCCGATGATGGCACCGGGCCGGCAGTAAGCCTGCTGTACATTATATCGCTCGGCGAACAGTACCCGCTCGACACTACGACGAGGACTTCCGACAACGGGTCCTGAACCCCTCCACCTTCGCCAACGCTGCTGCTGCTGCTGGTTGAAGTGTCCGCGGCTTCAAGCGATGGAGCTTCTCCTTTCCCAGCGACACACCGCAGAGCGAGGATGCGCCGCCGACTTACTGCAAGCGAGCAACGTCGCTTACGGTGAGGGCGTGTGCGTCAGGTCTTCAACAGCCATGAAGACCCGAGCTTCTCTCACCCAGCCATACTATTCATCCGCGTCACTAGGCGATTCTGTATGCTCTTTTTACGGCTTGAGAACTTCCGTTGGCAATTCGTCGTTCCTCTTTGAGTAGCGGCGGCGTGCTGACTTTTTTTCTCTTGAATACTGTATTGTCACTTAGTTTCTAGTAGCTTACTACTCCTGACTACCAACAACTAACGACAAAGCAACCTGGCCCACTCGTGCTAGAACGTCACGAGCCGGGTGCGGCGTGCTGACTTGTCTCTAAGACGTTATTCAGTCTGGTGTTCGAAGACGATAGCATCGTGCCGAAGTTGGAGGAAGCGATGTGGCGCTCTTCGTGCCAAAAGGAGGTCCGTCTTTACGAGTGTGATGGCATTTTTGACTTATCGTCAAGGGGGCTAGCAAACTCATCCTTGTAGGAACTTGCTTCTACTGGAGCTACTATCACCGTGTAATCTAAGACGCTGCGGATACCCTTAGTGCCAGGAGGCTGAAATGTTACCCCTCTAACTGGACAGCCCCCTCGTGCGCATCATGTGCTGTTCCACTTCTCACGATCCTGCTCTATGGGTTGATACACCGTGTATTACACGGGGAAGACGAACCCGTGCAGGCTTGCCTAGACGCACCACTGGACGAAGCTCTGTGCATGAATGTTGAATCGAGCCCGTGTGAAAATGAGTCAGACAATGCGGTGGATTGTAATCCGGTTTGCACTAATAAGGTATCATGCGAACGAACAGGAAGAAACATATACATGTATTCACTGACCGTAGCGGCGCGGCCCGCCCCACCCCGGCTCCGAAGTCCTCGACTCGGCCAGGCGCTGTGTCTGAAAAAAAAAAATCGGGTTGCAGCGCTCGCATTCGCTCGCTCGCGCAGACACGCCCCCGCCTAATCGGCGGGTGTTGGCAGTTGGTGAACGCACGGAGTGAGCCTCGCGCTCGCGCTGCTCGCCCTCGGCCATGATGTCGCCTATCCTCGGGAGAACAGGTGGGCAAATCGCGATAGATGTCTTGAATGCTGTATTGAAAAGGCCGACCTGAACTACCGAGCAGACCTGCATACGACCCCAAACAGAATCTACCTTCACTGACATAGTACACGAACATGCCACTCAGACTGAGAATCTCAGGCCATTTACATGCGCAGGCGCTGCTGCTGTTGTTGTTGCGTATCGTCGTGGGGGCTAGCAAACTCATTCGTGTAGGAACTTGGTTACATTTGAGCTGTGGATACTCGTACCATCGTGTAATCTAAGACGCTCTGAGTGTTGGCCGCATAAACTAAAACAACCATAAAAACAAAGCTCATGTGTTCGACGATAGGCACGCGACTGCATTTACCATAGTTGATGCTCGCCAAAATGAGAGACTGATTCTTCGAATCTGGTTGACTACGCTGCGTGAATGTACATGTACGCCCGTACACTGGTAGTCGTCGTCTCCGTTGTCCACCTCATTCTTCGGGTGCTCCCAGTATAAAGCTAATATGTAGGACGATAGGCAAGCACCTTGCAGCCCTGATGCCACCCGCTGCACCCGACGTGAGCCTCACGTGCGGTGGTGTTGAATTAGTGTGGCGGTGCAGTGATACGTACGCACGCGACCTCTTTGACACGCGTTGAAGTTCAAACCTGTGACGAGGCAGAAACTCAGTCCGCTTGGAATTACAATCGGAATTAGCGCGACGTGCCGCTTCGCCACCTCACACCGGCGTGTGCCAACCACGTTGTCGCTGCCAACTGCCATCTTCACCACAGAACTCCTGGGAGTCTCCGGGCCACCAACGCCGCTGCCGGAGCGCCGCCGAGGCCTGCTTGCGGGTGGTGGGCCTGTTCTTGGGCAATGTCGACTCGACCGTCATCGACGGTGCTCCCTATCCATCGGGAATTGCACGCCGCAAAGACACGGCGGTCGCATTCAACAGCGTGTCTTTCCGCCCCACCCAATATGAAGCGTTAAACGCGCCGCAATGATGGTCGAGGAGCAAGGTTACCTGTAGGAAGTCGATCGGTTTGGACGTTTGCCACACAAAAATGTATTGATGCACCTGGCTATCAATAAAATAATAATAATCCTACCGCGCTGTTGCTGCTGCTCTCCTCAGAGGCGCTGCGACGAGCGGCGCATGATCTCTATCTGGTGCTTGAGCAGGTAGCACACGGCGGCGCGCGAGACGCCGAACTCCTTGGCGAGGTGGGCCTGCTTCTCGCCGGCGCGCACGCGACGCACGATCTCGCAGCGCTCGCGCTCCTTGAGGTATTTCTTCTTGACGCGCTTCCCGGCCGTGCCGCAGGCGGTGGACGGAGACAGCGGCGCCGACGAGAGGCCCACGCTGGTCAGCGGGCGCTTGCAGCCCGTGCGGCGGCTCGAGGCCATGTCCTCGTCCTCGGTCTCGGAGCCCGAGGTGGTGGACACGGGCGAGTAGCTCTGGCGGTAGCTGTAGTAGCTGCTGCTGTTGCTGTTGCTGTTGTTGTAGTTGTTGTAGGGCAGCTGCATGCCGGTGGCGCCGCTAGCTTGGTGCCAGCCGTAGGGCGAGTAGCTGGGGCTCTGCGGGCGTTGCTCGCCGCTCAGCAGCGGCGACGGTGGCTGCGGCGTGGCCGAGTTCTGCAGGAAGGTCTGGAAGCTGGGCAGCACTGTCATGGCCATGGTGGCGGGGGAAGTGGTGGGTCGATGTGATCGAAAGCCGTTCAAATGGGAAATGGGGCTCGGAAGGCGGCGATGGGTTTCCGACAGCTCCGTCGCGTCCAGCGCGGCCGCAAAGATATGCGGGCGCCGCTCGTTGTTAAACGTTACTGAAATCAAGTCAAAACATCTCCACCCCTAGTTGCAGTTGGCGGGAGCGTGTCTATTTGCTTCAGTTTGCGATTCAAAAGGCTGCTTCGTGCGCATGGGCCTCTTGTCAAAGACGCCGCACCACCTGGCAAAGCCCGCATTTAACGCGCTCCAATCGCTGGTGGCCAGCGACCACCGCCGACACTCGGCCAGCCCGCCGTGAACGCCGACCGCGAAACAGAGCTTCCCGCACGAGCGGCGTGAGGCGTGGGTGCAGCGTTGATGTTGATGCTCGGCGAGAGCTGCAAAGGCGCGCGGCCCAGCTATCAAGCGGCTGCAGACACCAGTGCCGTGTACCCTCAGAAGAGCGGCCGTAAGCCTCGATCTGCCGCCAGTTTCCGCCGCGATCTCGTTAGTTCTTGTGCGCACAGCGCTGGCATCCTGTCTTGCCCCGGTTTAACTGTATCGGTGGCGCCGCAGCTTCCTCCCAGCACTTAGCGGCACTTGGCTCGACCAGCCGAATTGCCGCTAACGAATACTGTTCGGGTTGAACTTCTGGGCCGCGATTGGTCGAAGGTACGGGCGCTTCTTTGCGTCAAAACATACCGTAGGCACCCAACGTTTAACAGAGGCACCGTTTAGCGGCACCAGCGCGTTAAATTAACAGCCCCCGGCCGACCAAGCTGGTACGTCTACATCGCCGCCACCCTGCCTTCCTTACTACCGCGGAGCCGCTGGAGCTGGTCCGCGGGCCCGCGTTCTTCGCTCGCTTGAACCTTGGCCCCGCGTCTATAGCTGGACGAAACCACCGCTGGCATTTCCGTCGGTGCTCGGCGTGGCGGCGCGTGGCTCTGACGCAGCAAAAACGGCTCGGAGTCGATGTTGGCCCAACATTGTTGGGTCAGCGACAAAACATGCCGGCGGTGTGTTAAATCGCGCTGGCGCGTCTCAGGCCGCGAGTCCGCGCGTGTCCTGTGCGTCCAAACAATTCGCTGGCGGCGACGCGGGCGACGTCGGCATACCACTCATTGTGGTCCGCATTGCGGCTCGGGCCGCGCCGCTGCGTCCCTGAAAGATTTGTCAGTCCCAGCGCGTGGGCTTACCACCTTGAAGCAAAGGGCAACATGAGCAATCGAAGGCGGCTGGTGCTTCGTCACACAGGGAATGGCCCGGCCAGCTTCACCATCAACGAGCATTCGGGGTCGGTGCGAGGTCAACTTCAACGCGAAAGCACAAGCGCCACTGTGACCGAGAGGGAGCTCCGCTGCTGCTGCCGTCGTCGCCGCTGAAACTTCGTTAGCGAAGATAATTTGTGCGGTTGCTGAGCCAGCCACTGCGCTGCAATCGCTAAAATGATGCAAGACATCCACGTCAAGAAACTTGAACGCTGTACAGTACATGTAGCACCAAGTGACAGTGCGTTGCCCCTTGGAAGGGAAGTCGCCCAGGCATGCTGGCTACTTCAAACACGCGCTGGCTTTCGTCTACCGTATCTATGCGGAGCCGCCCCCTTCCTGTCCTCTTTAATTGCAGCCCGATCTTCGTCAAGCAGCAGCGGACATCTATGGACCAGGGGTGTTTAATTGCTGTTGGAATCGCATCGACACCTGCCACAATGCGCTTTTAATCTTGGCCAAGTAGCCCACCTCCTCCGCCCTCTTCTTCTGGGGCTGCAGCAGCAGGACGTGCTGGCGTTCGATCTCGACCTCGTCCTCCACGTCGGGCAAGATTGCAGCGATTGCATTGTTTGCAGTGATCGCGAACGCAGGTCTGAAGCGGGTGGCAGTTAATTGAAAATGTGAGTCACTAAGTGTAGCCATCTCTAGTTGAAGTGGCCGACCAATCACATCCCTGCTTCACGATCGAAGATCGCTCTCCATCCACGCCCACTGCAGCGACAACACCAGCGGTCTGGATGGTGCGGAGGTTGCCCCCCCCCAGACACACACATACTCTTTCGAGACAATCGTGGAGGGACCAGCAAAGGAGACCGCGGCGTGTGGCCTCGCAGAACGCATGGATCCGTTCCAGTATCTTACTCCTTGTCTTCCTCGGCGGCTGAATCGCTGCTGGGGAAGTAGCCCTGCACCTAACGTATAGTCTGAAGGGGGGGGGGGGGGCACGATGTTCCTCTCACGCTCCACGTGCAACGTGGATATGCAGGGGGTCGTCCTTACTTTCGAGTATTGCGCGGACCGTCGAGTAGTGAGTAATAATGTACTCGGCTTTCGAGTACATAGAACTCATGTGAACTCGTGCACTGCGTCAACTTGCAAATACTGACCTCATTCTAATGACATTGCGTGTTGGATGCCATTCACAAACTCACAAACGCAATAACGTGCTACTAGCCCTTTAGGACAACTTGTGTTCTGGTTTATCCTAGATGAGTTATTAATTATCTAGTAGCTTGCTCACGTCCACATAAGTGGTTCGACGCGTTACTTCCCTAGATGCATTCACATTGTGCCTACCTTCAGCCTCGTCCAAGGTGGCGATGCCGGACGTGGCATCTGTCCTAATCATAAGTAAATACGATTTATTTGGAATTTCTCGGAAGTCAGCGAGTGCACTCACAAATAAGTAGATCTGAAAATGTAATGAGACCGCGTTGGTGCAGCGTTCAGTGCGTGTTCAGCCACTACGTGACTCGTGCAATATCAGACCCAGCACCTGCTTCTTGCTAGACACCAGTGCGGTGGCGAGGTCCCCTGTACGCCTGCATTTACCTGAGTAGTAAATTCGTTCGAGGTGTTGCAGGTGCCTCCAGAGCTGCCGATGAGGCAAGATCTTTACCCTGAGTTGAGGTGTACCCGTCACCGTTCCGAGGATTGCCGACCTCATTGCTCGTGCGATGTCTCCCGTATCTCAACGCATGCAGCAGTTGGCGACCATTCCTACACGCTGCTTGTGTCGTTTTTAAAGATTTACAACGACCGCCACATCGACCTCTCTTTGGAGTGTATTGTAGCGCAAAGTTGATATTTTCGTGATTCGCGTGATTCGCGTAATTCGCCACATCATGCTGCGTTAGGAATGCTTAGGTATTTGGTGCCGGATATTTTTGTAGAGCGGTGCTCCAACAGGGCTATGTTCCTTTTCGATGTAAGCTTACTGTTCGTTAGTAGCGTGTTCTGTGAACGCTTTGATCTCTGGGTATCTTTCCCATGAGCAAAGGCTCATTTTCATTTCACTGCAGCGTTGGGGGTAACCACGAGCTTGTCCGCAATGTGGAGCTTTCGTAGGCAGAGCATGAGTACTGTATCGGATGCTGAGCATCAACAGCGCCACGGTTTTCATGTAATGTGGCAAGTACCTGTTAATCCGTTTTGTGCATCGCTGGAGCTCCGTCCTGGAATTTCCAGTCGGGAGAATGAAGTTTCGCTGCTCCTGTTTTGTCTTCAAGCAGCTTCTTCAACTGCTTCGAGGTCCTGATGTCACCACGTTGGAGTGACCGATCCATCAACAATCTACGCGAAGGCTTGTTACATGTACAATGCGCCCGATATGCCTTGAAGTACGCCAACAAGCCCAGATCAGCACAGCACTGCAGAGCTAACGCTGGGATCGTTATGCCCTCTGACGCAGTTTCATCCGCACCGCCACTGCTTGTTCCCCTTCCTGGCCCTGACTCTGCTGTTGCGGCAAGTGCATATCAGCGACGCAGTGGTTAATCTTCATATCTTGTGGCAGAACGCGCGCCTGCACGCTCCAGTCGTCCAGGAAGCGGTTGAAGGCCGTGAGCTGCCCCGTCAGCTCCAGCGACTCGTGCGTGAATGTCCGGCCCGGCGTCTCCGCGCGAAGCTCCGCCTGCATGGCCTCGTCGAAGAGCGAGAAAAGCAGGTCTCCGTCCACCTCCAGCGCGTCGTGCTCCCCCTCCTCCTCCAGATCCCGCAGCGCGTCGGCCAGCGCGCGCCCAAGCAGCGTCTGCCTGTACCCGTCCATTCCCCACTGAAGTAAAGAGTGCTCTACAAGAACGGTGAATTGGCCAATCAGCGACCTTGAGACCAAAAACGCTCCGCACCAGCAGCTCCGAGCCATTACGTCTAGAGTCCGACCGACGTCATGGCGCTGCGGGACGAGCACGACTTCCTGAGCGAGAACGAGCGCCAGTTCCTGGCCAACTGCCTGCGTCAGCCGCCGCACGTGCGCGCTGACGGTCGCGAGCTGCTGCAGCAGCGCAAGATCCGCGTGCAGTTCCGACGCAGTGAGACCGAGAGCCAAGCGGAGGTGCAGCTCGGCCGCACTCGGTGCGTGGACGCGCTGCTCTGTGTATTGCTGAAGCAGTAGGAGAGGCGTCTAACTGGCAGCTATCTGTTTTGTGTTTGTGTGTCGACTGAACAGGGTGATTGGCAACGTGCATGGCGAGATCGTGCCGCCCTTCCCGGACCGGCCCACCGAGGGCTTCCTGCACTTCGCCGTGGAGCTGTCGCCCATGGCGTCGCCCAGCTTCGAGGCCGCCGCATCTGCAGGTCGCAGCGCCGCCTCGTCCGTCGCCGCCGCGGAGCTTGCGCGCCTGGTGGAGCGCGGCGTTCGCGAGAGTCGCGCGCTGGACACGGAGGCGCTGGCTGTGGTGGCTGGCGAGAAGGTCTGGGCCATCACGTGCCACGTGCACGTCGTGGACCACGGCGGAAACCTTGTGGACGCGGCCTCGCTGGCTGCTATTGCAGCTCTCATGCACTACCGGCGCCCGGAGGTCGCAGTGAAGGAGGGCACGGCAGGCAACGGAGGAGTCGCCGTGTACAGCGTGGACGAGCACGCGGCCGTCCCGCTCAGTCTCCACCACATCCCGATCTCCATCTCGTTCTGCTTCCTGCAGTCAGCTGCGACGATGCAGAACAATGCCGAAAAAGACGACGACATCGACGCGGACGAGGACGGCGAGCCCATTATCTTCATGGACCCCACGGACCGCGAGGAGCGAATTACGGACGCGCGCATGAGCTTCACGTTCAACTCGTTCCGCGAGCTGTGCGCAGTGCACAAGATTGGCGGTGCTGCGATCTCCCAGTCGACTGTGCTGAGGTGCGCGAACGTGGCAGCGGCGCGTGTTGTTGAACTGACGACGTTCCTCAAGGAGGAGGAAGAAAAGGCGGACAAGGAAGCTGTGCAGCGCCGTCGCGCATTGCTACGCGGCCGCGCATTCGCTGATGTATCGTCAACGCTGGATGAAGCGACCGCTAAGAGCACCGTGGAGAAGGTCGATTTGGGTGCCATGACGGATTTCTCGACTCTGCACGCCCCTATTGCGCTGCGCGACGACCCGACGAAGGAGGAGACTGCCCAGCAGGTGACGTCGATGGCCGAGCTTCTGGAATCCCTCGAGACTGCCGCTGATCAGGCCGAGGAGGAGCCGAAGCCAGCTGCACCGGGCCTTGCGATGACTGACGCAGCTCGGGACGAGTTCCGTCAATTGGCCAACAGCGAGACGGTGCGAGACTTGATCCACGGCGGCAAGAAGGAGCAGCCGAAGCCTACCCAGCCTGCCAAGAAGAAGAAGCCCGTGGTGGACAGCGATAGCGACAGCGAGGAGGAGGGAGGTGTACTTCAGAGCGAGTTTGGCACGGCGGCACAACCGGAGGAACCCGTCCAGGCAAAGGAGATCGCAAAGCCGGTGAAGAAGACCCCAGCCAAGAAGGGCAGGAAAAAGAAGGTGGAGTCTAGCTCAGATGAAGACGAGGACATGGATCTCAGCGCCGCCATCAAGCGCAAGTAAGTTGGCAGGATAAACTAATAGGACCACGGTACGTTTCGCCATTCACATCGTTTCCTGCACGACCGTTTCGAAGCGACGCCATCGCACGAGTCCCAATGCTGGGTTGGGTATCCGCTGGATCGACAAGGTGAGCTCAGCGTTCCGAGAATGCAGAAGCGGGTCAAAGTCTGCATACGGGTCCGGCCAACCATCACTAGCGAAGGTGCCACCAACTCCCTCCACAGCGATGCAGTTGCGATCGATGAACACGAGCAGGTAAGGTCAGTTGGTTACTTCATGTCGTAACTATCGATCGTATCGGGGCCTAATGTTAGTTCTTCGTTGTTCTGTGTGCAGACAATCAGCGTGGTCACCAATACAGCCTCGGGCGGCGGTACGAGCTTCCGGTTCGATCAAGTGTTGTCTCCCAACGTAGATCAAGCTGGAGTCTTTCGGTTGGTGGCATCCGACGTCGTGGACGGAGCCTTGAGTGGCTACAACGGCTGCATCTTAGCTTATGGCCAAACAGGAGCAGGCAAAACCTTCACCATGTCCGGAGGTGGACCCCGTCGCTTCGAGGATCGCGGACTCATCGCTCGATCACTGTCTCGGGTATTTCAACGCACGCAGCAGGACGCTGACCATTCCTACACGCTGCGTATGTCGTATCTGGAGATTTACAACGACCGCCTCATTGATCTGCTTGCTCCAGACGTCGGCAGCTCGAGCACTGGCAATGGTTCAAACGACTTGGCAATTCAGGAGAATGCTCGCGGCCAGACGTTTGTGCGGGGGCTCACCACGGCGCTCGTATCCAGCGAGGAGCAGGCGCTGGATCTGGTATTCCAAGGTGACACGAGTCGCGCAGTGGCTGAACATGCACTGAACGCCGCGTCAACTCGGTCTCACTGTATCTTCACGTTGTACCTGGAGCGCAAGCGGAGCGTCATGTCCAACCAGTTTATGGATGAAGATGCACCTGGAGATGAACTCGCCGGGCCCGCGCGCAGCGAAGATGACGTCGTGTACAGCAAACTGCACTTGGTCGACTTGGCGGGCTCGGAGCGCATGAAGAAGACGCTGACCGAAGCGGGCTCGACACGGGCCAACGAAGCCTGCTACATCAACCGGTCGCTGACATTCCTGGAGCAGGTCGTGCTCGCGCTAGGCAGCAAGACTCGAGCGCACGTGCCGTTTCGACAGACGCCTCTGACCAACTTGCTGAAGGACTCGCTGGGTGGCAACTGCCGCACGCTGTTGGTGGCTTGTGTGTGGCCATCTCCGTCTCACGCCGACCAAAGTCTGGCCACACTGCGCTTCGCGGCGAGGATGCGACGTGTCAAGACGCAGGCTGTCGTCAATGTTGTGGCGTCAGGGTCTGGTGCAGCGGGGTCAAAGCTGGCTAGTGAGGAGCGTGCTGCGTTCCGCGATGAGATCAGGCGGCTGCGCGAGGAGTTGGCGCTGCATGATGCGATTGCTGGACGAACGCGTGTCCATTACGAAGCCAAGGAGAACGCTGCACAGGAGGAAAGTTCACGACGGCAGCAGATCACCACGTTCTTAGCCAACGCCGAGCTGATCCCTCCACTCCAGAGTCTGCGGCAGGTGCAGCGACTACTGCTCACGTTCCGCTCCATTTGCCTGGACATGAAGGCGTCCCTCGACCCAGCACCAAATCTGCCAAGAAAAACAGGGAGCAAGATGGTGGCGCAGATCCGCGCGCTCCGAGGTCATACGCCGCCTGGCCCCAGTCCTTCATCTGCGCCTAGTATCACCAACTACAGCAGCATCAACGCCAACGACAACGACAACAAAAAGGGCAACAGCAACAACGGTCCTGATAGTGTGGGGGTTGTGCTGCCCCCAATCTTTCGAGACAACCAGAGACCAGAGCGTGGGGCATCGGCGCCTTCCGCCCCGAGAGAGAGCGACAAGGAGCTCTTCGATCGCTTCAAGTCGGTGGGTGGTGCTGACCCTGGCGCCGAGGCTTTGCGTGACCTGGAGCAGGCCAAGCTGAACCTCCGCGAGGCGAAGGCCCAGTACGCAGCGCTGGCGCTGACCGTCAATCGCGTGAAACTGTACGTGGGATGTGATTGGTCGACCACTTCAACTTGAGATGGATAGATTTGTGCTAACGCATTGAATCTTACAGGGAGATCGACGGCTACGCGCTCCAGCTGCAAGAACTGCGGGACCGCAGCACGCCCGACCTGGTGGACGAGGCCGAGATCGAGCGTCAGAGCGTCCCGCTGCTGCAGCTCCAGGACGCGAAGAAGCGGTATCGCGTCGCATTTGAGCAGCTCCAAGAGAAGAAGGCGGAGGTGGGCTACTTGGGCAAGATCAAAGCGCAGATGCTGCAGCAGGTGGCGCTGCAGTTCCAGGCCTGGAAGGATCGACAAGAAGGCCCCGAGACAGTGGCAGGCGAGTGGCCCGGGTGAGAGGATCGGAGGCGACGAATATCAGCAATTGAAGAGGATAGGAAGGGAGACGGCTCCGGAACAACCAGCGCATGTTTGAAGTGCCTGCATTCAAGGCAAACATGCTTTCACATGGCGCTGGTAGCCGCCTCGTGCTGCGCGCCGATCAGCAGTATCTGTCTTTGGCTACGCTTGCTGGCAGACTCGATACCCATGGTCCTTTCCGTGCGTAACGCAGTCGTCGCAACCAAGTTACCGGGAAATCTTGTCTGGTTCTACGTTGAAGCGTTCATGCACGACGCACTTCCCTGAGGTTCCAGACTTCTAGTGTCCTTTTTGAGTGGCCGAATACGCGATGTTTAACAATGAGCGACTGTACCATTTCTAAGGTACCTGGTTTAGGTGTACCACACGAATAAGCGAAATAAACGGACCAATCAGCGGACTGAGTGGCTTGGAGCCGCACATCGAGGGGGCCTTGGGCGCTCAAAGACCACTCGCGACTTTAGCTGGAACGGAAGGTGAGTGCGCGCGCCAATGGAAGATGCCGGCGCTCGACGGAGCGTCCCAGGTTCATCCTCGGACGCATTGGGAGGATCCGCGTACCGCGCTCGTCCCGAAGCCGGCACGCGTGTCACAGTCCTCTGGCGGCCTCGGAGGGCCGTGCTGGAAGCGGTGGAAATCTTCAGAGCGGGAAGTCGACTGACTGACCTTTTGTCCTCGTTCTTGTTGCCTCTGCCACTGCCAGCATGCTGTCCTCGACGATCAAGAACTCGGTGCGCAAGGCCGCGGTGGCCCCCACCCTCTCGCGCGGCCTGGCCTCGGCCGCCTCGTCCACCAAGGAGGTGGAGGAGATCGGCGGCTTCGGCCAGATGACTCAGCCCAAGCTGCAGCTTTTCGGCCTGCACGCCCGCTACGCCAACGCCCTGTACAGTGTGGCGGCCAAGCAGAACCAGCTCGAGTCCGTGGAGAAGGAGCTGCTGACTATCGAGGAGACCATCGCCAAGGAGCCCAACTTCGCCTCGTTCCTGCACGACCCCACGATCGCCCGTGCCTCCAAGAAGGAGGACATCGCCAAGGTCATGGAGAAAGCCAAGTTCTCCAAGCCCGTGGCTGGCCTGTTCGAGGTGCTCGCTGAGAACGGCCGCCTGCCGGACGCTGCTGGCGTCATTGGCGCTTACAAGAAGCTCATGGGCGCCTACCGTGGCGAGGTGCAGGCCAAGGTCACGTCGGCTGACCCGCTGACCAAGGCCCAGCTTGACCAGGTCAAGAAGGCCCTCGGTGCCCGCGTGGAGAAGAACGAGAAGCTGCTGCTGGAGACGGTCGTGGACCCGGAGATCCTGGGCGGCCTCAAGGTGCAGATCGGCACCTACTTCATTGACCTGTCGCTCGCCACCAAGATCGACAAGATCAACACATTGCTCGCCAACTCGAGCCAGCAGTAAGTCAGTCTTGTGACACGGCAGGCAGGGGTCACGAGTGAACGTGGCGTAGCTAGCGGGATGGTTGACCCGAGAGGGAGCTCCTCCATGCCCGTGTGTCTGTAGCAACGGGGCTGCGCTCGTGTTCGCCGCGAGCGGCGGAAGCCGACGACTAAATGAAGAACTTACAACGGAAATGAATGAGTTCGTGTTCGTCTTCTGCATCTCGGTTCGTGTTGTTGCCTGGTGTTAGTTGATTCTGCCTGAGTCGTAGTCAGGTTATGCTAGCGTCAACGTTGAGCTGCAAGGTCCTGCCTGGCTCGTGAGAAGCATGCACACAGGTCGTAACGCAGTCGAAACTTGACTTGCTGATTGCTGTGAATAAAAACATTAGCTAGCATTCATGGCACCGCACCCCGAGCGCAGACTCCGACGCCATGATGCACTTCCTCCTCCTCCTCTCTCTCTCCTCTCTGCTGCCCCCACTTGAGCTCTCTTGCCCCCGATTGCTGCTGAACTGAGCTGTGCTGTCCTGAAGCCCTGCTTCCCTTTCCCCTTTCCCCGTGCCTGTCGTTCTATACGCTGACCTGTAGACGAACTAACAGCAGCCGCCCTTGGATGCCTTGTTCCCTGAGGCATTGGCTTGACTCAGAATGACGGGGCTTTGGCCTCCGTAGCCGTAGGAGCCTGCGCCAGCCGAGCTTCCTGCTCTGGACCCGTCACGGCCTCGTGTCCGCTGCTCCTGGTCGTGCTTCTTGAGCAGCTGCACCGCGAGACTCTCGAACAGCGCCTGCACCCCTTCGCCTGTCTTGGCGCTAGTGCGGAACACCAGCGCGCCGATCTCGTCCGCGAACTGCTGGGCCTTGGAGAAGTCGAAATTGCTGGTTGGCACGTCGCTCTTGTTGCCCACGACCGCTAGTACTATGTCGTCGCCCACGTGGTGCTGCAGGTCTGCAGATTGAAGTGAGACAAGAGGAAGAACAGGAGGAGGAGGAGGAGAAGGAGGCTGTCAGTCTAACGCTACCGTCTCTACTACTGTACGCTGCTCAAGAAGACTCACGCACCTTGCAGCCACTCTTTGATCTTCTCGAAGCTGGCCTCGCTCTGCAGGTCGAAGACCAGGATGGCCGCCTTGGCGTTGCGGTAGTACATGGGCGCCATGGAGCGGAAGCGCTCCTGGCCGGCGGTGTCCCAGATCTGCAGCGTCAGTTTCCGCCGCGCGCCGGCGTCGTCGCCCACGATCACGCGCTTCTGCAGGAACGAGGCCCCGATGGTGGCCGACGTGGGCGTGGAGAAGCTGCCGTGGCAGTAGCGCATGGTGATGGACGTCTTGCCCACGTCCGTGGGGCCGATGATCACCAGCTTCCGGTCGAGCCCCACGTCTTCCATGATGCCGGCTGATTCGGGACTTGGCGTTCTACGCAGGGTTCTACCAAAAAAGAGACACCTTAGGAGCTGTGTTGCACAGTAATTTATCGGAGAAAACGAGAATTTCTGGATAAGGTAAAATGCCAATAATAGAGGATGTTAGCAACTTCGTAATTCACGACTCAAATTTACGGTCAACATTTTTATATGTTTAGTTAAAACGAAATCGTCGACAGTGGCCCTCTTCAGCAAACTTGGAACCTGAAACCTGGAAAAAAAGTTCCAAGATGCAGTTTTTCGAGGTACTTCAGGTAAATTCACCTGGAAACCCAAACTTACACAACATTCATTCTGTACATAAAATTTTGCAGTGCCTTCTCTCATTTTCATGTCCACTCCTTCCTACGCGTCGTTGGCCGAGCCGCGTGGCCCACGCGCGACGTCTGAGCGCCGGCGAGCGGCATGAACGCCTGCAGCGAGAGAGAGAGGGAGAGAGACGTTCCCACTGCCTAGTGTTCACCAAGTAAGGAGTGCTTACGGCAAGCAGCGCTCGTGCCGTGGGAGCTGCCGATCGTGTGCGGTCGACAGCGTGCACGCACCGCTCTCCGCTGAGAGATCGCAAGGCGGCGGGAGGGCTCAGTAGGGCGTGTGGTGTTCGTGCCCGAGAGCTCCTGATGGCACGTGGGTGCATGTGCGCGCAGAGCTCGTGGTGCTGTTATTATAGCAGAACGCGCCCTCAGTCGAGGCAGAGCTCTCTCCGCGGTGCGCGGTCGTCGGTGGTGTGGGCCACACGACCTACTATTCGATTTAAAAAGTTCCAAGCTTCAGGGAGCCCCAGAGCTGCCTGAAACTTTGTCACTTAAGTGAGGGAATCTTGGAACATTTTTCGCGGTTTCAGGTAAAAAATGGTCATGCTGAAGGCACTTTTCCCTGGAACCGCGAACTTTCTTCCAGGTTTCAGGTTCCAAGCGTTTGCTGAAGAGGGCCAGTGTTAGCATTCTCGTATCTGCCCGTTTACGAAATCCAACTGACTCCCAGCGATAGAGGCCGCCCTGCTGACACGAGATCCCTGTATCCGATGACATGCTGCTTTGCTCTCTGAGCGCCCCGAGTCACTGATCATTCCAGGAGTTAGAGGAGTACAGCGATGCGTGGTGGAAGAGGTACTTCCGCTTCACCAAGGATGAGATTCGCGCGCTCAGCACAGCACTACATTTTTCGACGTCATCGCTCGCGATAGAATAAACCGCTACAGTATCGATGCGCTGTACATCTTCTTAGGTTGACGTGTCCAAACCAATAGTACGATCAGGAACTCGGAATCACTTCTCTAACCTATTTTACTTTATGCTGCTCTTTGTGGTCAATAACTGCCTACTCTACGGCGACACGCCGTTATGACTTGAAACGCGCAGCCGAATCGTCATCCTCCTCGTGTGCCTCGCTGGGAGAGGCAAGGACGTCACACGGATGGGGGGGGGGCATGAGACTGGATGAGGTGGCACGGCGCTACACGTACTGTACCTGCAAGCGCCATGCCATGGCGGCCACGGTGCTCGAGGGGGAGATGCAGGATGAGACTAACGAGCCAATCAGAAGGCTTGGAGTCTCGTGAAAAAGCGTTACGAGTTTACCGGGAGATTCCGTACTAATACGACTCCCCTCTTACCAGTTCAGGAACATAGACAGTGCTGGTGGAGTGTCTTTGTCCCCAACTCGTAAAATACCAATTTGCTAACATCCTCTAATGAGTGGTTATCTTCCTAGGGTTAGGTGTTGCTATACTTGTTCGCACTATAGAGTGGGGACGACGTCCCTTCCAGCAGGGAGCTCCTCGTTGATAGCAAAATAGTCAATAAGGCAAATTGTGCTGGAGGGGTGCCATGGAGCCACCGGGACTGCAAGTCGAGCTCGAGGAAAGCGCTAATGCAACGTTAGCCCGCTGCCGCGAGGCAAGGCCTGCCAACACGACCCGCGCGTATGCGCCGAAGCAAAAAGAGTTTAAGGCTTGGTGTGATCGAAAGGGCTTTCACGAGACTACGCGCTACCAAGTGACTGGAGCCAAGATGCACCTGTTTCTTAGTGAGGAAGTCGTAGATCGAGAAGTTCGTGTGAAGAACTCAACGCGTAAGGTCGGCGTGGCGACGGTGGAGATGTACGTGAACGCGATTTCTGACTTGTATAACGACCAACAGAACAGAGGAGCAAACACGCACCCGCATCCGAGAAACACTCTCATCAAAGCGCTTTTGTTGTCTCTCAAGCGCGAGAAGCACGAAAAGAATAAGCGTGAGTTCGTGGATCGAGGTGTTGGCTCATTGCTGGACGGCTACTGTACAACTGATGATTTGGTGGCAATTTCTCGCTACTACATGAACCTCAACACTGGCAGTGATTTACGGAACCGAATGAGCCATTTTCTGTGTCATTCTTGTTTATTGCGAGGCGAGTCTGCGCGCAATTTGGAGCTACCTGACTTGTTTAGCGTGGAGATCGAGCACGAGGGTTTCACAGACTGCCGTGCTCTCGTGATGATCATGGAGCAGGGAAAGACCAACCAGTATGGGCGTCGGGAATTGGCTCATGTATTCGACACCGCAATGTCGAGGTTTGTCCGATTGGTGCCCTTGGGCTGTACCTCTTTTTCCGTTGGAGTGCTCAAATGGAAGCTGTCCCAAACTTTCTGGTGCCTGCTCTGTGGTATAACATTAAAGTTCTCAAGGCAGGAAAGATAACAACAAAAGCAATGACTTATCGAGCGCATTACGATGCTACTGTAAAGGTCTTTTCTGCTCTGGGTATGCACTCAAAAGCTAAGACCCACGCTGCTCGAGGGTCCGGGTCCCGAATGGCTGAGCTAGCAGGAGCTACAGAGTCACAGATTAGACACCTTGGGCGGTGGAATGCTGGTACAATAGAGGGGTGTTACCTAACGGCTTTGCCTCGTGATGCCATGCGCTCACTGGCTGGGTTTCCCCCGGACCGGCGCTCATTCTTTCTGGAACGAGCTGCATTGGTTCCTCCCGATACCCAGCAGCGCGAAGTGTTCCCGTTTGTCGAAAACTACATGGCTGCATACGTCAAACAGTCATCGCCTCATATATCAACTGGTGGGTTTTTGGAATTGCTATTGTACCTTCGGGTGGCCGTCCTCCAGGACGCAGTGCTGCTGCGTGAAGTGCATCCGGCCCATAAGTTGTGGGGGGCTCCTCCGTTCAATACGAATGCGTTCGACGCATTCGCGTCTGCACTCAAAGCGAAAATGCTCACTGAGACGTCACCCCAAGCAACGCATCTGGAGGAAGTTGTGCCAGACTTGATGGACCATATCAACCAGCAGCATCTACAAACGATATCGCACATTGACAGCAAGTTTAGCGAGGTTGGTGCATCAGTTAAACACTTGACTGGAGCGTTCACACAACTCACCTCGGGTGCCGCAGCGGTGCGACTGAGTGTCAACTGGCCTGGATCGACTGGTACTTCATCCACAACCAACACCACTTCGTCAGCGTCCTCTGTGCCGATGACCTACAAGATGTCGAGGTCTCTGAAGACCGTACATCAAGTCTGGCAGGAATGGTCTGCCGGGATTCACGGTGGCCCCGCTGTGCATGACCTCGAAGAATGCCATGGATCGACCTGGCGCAGCACACCAGCAGACAAACGGATTTTCTTTCGGCGAAAAGAATCATTGACCATATCTTAACAACAGCTCAAGCGCAATGTATTTCTCACGAGCAAGCTGTGTGTGCGCTCGAGGCACACCGAACACAGCACACGCTCACACTTAATGCACTGAGCGACAGTCTGAAAGGAAAGCCATAGACCGCAAAAAATAATCTCACAATTTGGTAAATACATCACTGCGTGTCATCAGCACAGTAATATCGTACGTACCCATACACAGCGACTCGAGCGCCCTGCTCCTCGGGACTTGGTCAGCCAACTATTCTTCCACTGCTCCACCGCCTCCAGGCCATCACCCCCTTCGGCGGCAGCTTGGCCGTCGTCGTCCTGCTCCTCGCGGCCGTCGATCTCGTGCTCGCGGTCGTCTTCGTCCTGGATCCTGCCACTGTCGCCGTCCTGTTGCTCGTGGTTCTGTCTCGCTGGCTGCCGGTGTTTTGTCAAATGGGGTTTGTAGAAATGTGTCTAAACAAAATGTGAATCTGTGATTTTATGACGATACGTGACCTTATTTGGAAGGAACCACTTCAGATATTCCACATATCAGACTGACAGGCGAGGGACGGGGTGGGGATGAGGCTGGGACGGCGTCACTCTGGAACTTCTGATAATGACTGGTCCCAGTAACTGGCGCATATCTACCGCGCCAGTCAAAAGGAACGTACAAACCGTACACCATTTAAAAGAGGAGATAATGGTCAATCTGGTGAACATATATGTGGGCTCCACTTCGATAGCAATAAGCGGCCAAAGTTGATAAAAAAATGTACCGTCGAGAGACATCGAATATGCATGAGAGGGACAAATTAAATGGATATGCGGGATAGATTCTATCCATCCGCGGCGGGTTTGATTGGGACAAAATGCATGGATAGCAGTTATAGAAAGGCGTAATGATGTAGAAAACACCATTTTTTGAAGCACGAGGGGGATATGAGGTAGGGCTGCCCAGCGTACGCTTCTCGTCGCCCCACTGTGTGGGCCTCCGGGGCTGGTTTCCTAGCCTAGAGCTTTTGTCGACCCTCCTTAATGTATATCCGACCACCTTCACACATTAAAGCGCAAGTGGACGCCTGCCAAATATGGCTTACTCGAGCGGCTTATCTGCAGTGATATGTCGGGGTCATAAGCCCGACGTAAATCCGCGGAGACGCGAAATCGGTCTCGATAAGCGGCCCTAACCCTACCTTTATGTCGTGTAGCCATCATAAAGTCTTATCTTGATATTTGTATAGTTTAATCTGACCATCATTCTTGAAGGTGTTCCTTCACTCTGGCGGCTTATCGCCTCTATTATATCTTCCAGCCGATAACTTGAAGTTGCGCTCACTTTTGAATCGGACGGCGAAGGCGCGAAGTCGACCTCCGCCGACTCACAGAAAGGTATCTACTGCTAGTGGATGCTGATGTACTTGCTGTGGTTGACCTATATTGTTGCCGTGCAGCGCCAGCACTCCGCCATCCACTGGCAGCTGCGCTGCATCGAGGACTCTTCCAGCGACGAGAACACGCCGCCGAACGTCGCTGCGGCGCCGCACTATGATCACAGCCGCTGACCCTGCGGAGCAGACGGCGACTCAAGCGCAACGGTTACGCCACCGTGGACATCTCCGGAGCGAACCAAGCGTCGGTCCAAGAGCGCGACGAACCCGCCGCCAACGGAGACACCAGCACCACCGGAGACGCCGCCTCCTCCGACGAGACGTGCGTATCCGAGCCCGACGACTTCGTCTCCAGTGCTGCTGGAGACGACGCCAAGAGCTCCACCACGCCCGAGGACGACAAAGACGTCTTATCCACGCCGCCAAGCACGCCGAGACGCCGCTGCCCCGTACGCCCGCCAAAGCCCCACGCCCCAGTGCGCTGTACGTACTACCGCTGCTGTGCAAGCGACAGCTCCGTCCATGGTGTATCTGACACCGCTGGCTCGATGGCAGGCGTCTCGACCGGGTGACATCTTCGTGCCAGCGCGCTGGCCGTACAGTGTTGCGCACTTGCGCGAGAACGTCAACCCGCTGGCTACGATCTTTCCAGCGGTGCATCACTACGGGTCGTGCAACTGCTGGAACTCGTGCCGCGCGAAATCCTGTCGCAACGCGCTGATGCACGTGTTCTGCAGCCCAAAGTGCTGCCCGTACTCAGGGAAGTACGGTAACGGCCTCGAAGATTCGACCAAGGTGTTCCTCGGGCGCAACCAGCGCACGCGGGAGTTGGGGATCGTGGCTGGCGAAGACATCGAAGCTGGCGTAGTGCTGGGCCAGTACCTCGGAGAGATTGAGCACATCAGCTCTTCTCGAGCCAATCGACCGCGCAACCAGGGCTACAGGCTCGTGTTGAAGCAACGGCCCGAGAAGCCGGCGACCGGCGTGTGCGCTGTAATCAACGCGGAGCGCATGGGGAGCCTAATGCGGTTCGTGAATCATTCGTGCAGGCCGGCGACGGCTTTCATCGAGTGTCTAATGGCCGTCGTACGACGGTGGTGGTGGTGACTACGTGGGACATCTGTAGCGGCGAGGAGGTGACCGTGGACTACGGCGACGACCTCTGGTTTGTCTGCCGCTGCGAGGTCCCCGAGTGCCGCCACAGCGACATTCAAGACGAGAAAGATCCGTGAAGGCATTGCAGACAGACCAAGGGCGCTGCGTGTAGGTCGTCTACAATGTAGGTGGTTTGTGAGGAGCATGCATGGATGAATGGATTCAATGTTACAGAAAGATGTGCGTTCATTCTTGCTTTAGCTTTGACTGATATGAATCTCACCGAGGATCCGACGTGGGTGCCATGGGTTTGGGCGCCAAGGCGCATCCGAAGAGCTCCTTCGATGTTTCGAACGCGTAGTCTGCTGTGGCGGTAATTTGCGCGCGCAGATTTCCCGCGTTGAAGTTCGCCGACGGCAGCGTCGTTTGAAGATCGGTGGCGCGTAGCAGGTGAGTACTGCTTGTTTGAGACGCTCATTGCGCCGTATGGTCGGCGGCTTCTCTCACTTTGCTTTTTGCCAGCTCATAAGCACGTCTGTCAAGCGCACCTTCGATCACCTCCTCACCAAGCTCTATCTCCCGTGCGTCGTCGTCGCCTGTTTCGCTCGCTAGCTAGCTGACTGACTGCCGTTGTGTGTTCCTGTGTCTGTAGATGGGCAAGAACTCCGGCAGCACGAACTACACGATGTTCGACATTGACCGCCTTCTACACCTCGCCGAGCAAGTGCTCCCGCTGGGCCGAGACGAGTGGGAGCGCCTCGCCGTGACCTACAACGCTGGTCGCGCCCGCGGAGCACTGGAGCGAGACTTCGAGAGCTTGCGGTGCAAGTTCAAGATGCTGTACAGTGCTCGCAAGCCGACGGGCATGCCGGAGATGCCGCCACACATCAAACGCGCCAAGGAGGCCAAGCAGGCCATTGAGGACAAGGCCAATGTCATCGAGATCGACGACGAGGCCGACCAGGGCCAAGGCTTCGTGGAGCCCGACTTCTCGTTCGAGGCTGACCCCGACGACGACTTCTTCGAGGGCGGCGAGGGCGACAACGTGCAACGTGTCCTGGGCACGACGAGCCCATCGACACGGATGAGTCCGTCACGGGCGACTCCACGAGCTCCAGCGCCCCACCGAGTCGAGGCGAGTTCCAAGATCTGCTTGCAGCACCACTTGGCAGCGATGAGATCGGAGCCCATGCACGCACTCCTCAAAACGCGCGGTAGTCTGGCGCTGGAGGCCCCCGAAGCAACGGAAGAGCTCTTCCGCTATCGCTGTGAGCGACGACGGTCCCTCGCCGGGGACGACAGCCGACCAAGCACGCTCATCGGGGAACCCCATGAAAGATCAGAAGGCAGCTTCTAACTCGCAGCCTTAGCCAGAGCAGGTTACAAAACCTCCTCGAACCGCCTCGGCGGCACGGACTTGACCACCTTCCGTGATGCGGTGGGCGCCAAGCGCGCCTTCGAGGAGGACAAGGAGACGCTGGAGGCCAGTTTTGCCAAGGCCAAGCGATCAGGGCCATGAAGGCCACCACCGCGCTCAAGAACAAGCTAAACGGCCTCGAAACCTCCGCCAACCCCCTGGGCGGCAGCATCATGGAGCCGATCTTGCTGCTACGCGAGGAGAATGAACGGAAGGCTGAGGCGCGCTGTGCTGAGGAGGAGAAGCGGCGTCGCGAGGAAAAGGCTGAAGCCAAGGCCGAGGCGGAGGAGCGCCGTTGCCGCGAGAAGTTGGAGATGGAGGACCGCGCCCGCCGCGATCGAGAGGAGACACGCACGCGCACGCAAGAGTTGCTGGTCCTGATCAACGCTTTGAAGAAGAAGGACTGAGGCACAAAGTAGTGAGGCTCTTTCATTTTCATTGATGTAGTGTTGGACATAGCTCTAAAGCCTCCTAAATGAACTATTCATGTTGCTGTACAGGCTCCGATCCCCCCCATGGCAGTCGTTGTACTTCTTAGCAAAGCTCATTGTTTCCATCTCTTACAACTTCGGGATAGATTTATAGACAACAACGTTGACCTCGTGCTCTTACTTGCTAGAGACAGACACGTGCATGCAAAGTCCATGAACCAACACAACTACATGTGCAGATCCATTTCGCCCGCAAAGTTTGTGCGGATTTGGGAGATGCCAACCGTGCGAACACGATACTTCGCCAACCGGAACATGCTGTTTAGGCGAAGCCCCCGCAGCACCGAGTTGTACGGAGGGGGAAGGTTTAGCCGACTATAGACTTTTTGTACACTTCCCATGCCCCACTCCGCCGCCTGCCACACCGAGGTGATGGCGTTATGGATGGTCCTCGCCGAGCTCCGCAGCGACGGATGTAGGCGCTCGATATCGCCGTCTTTGAGCGGTGTAAGGATGCGGCCGACCATGGCGGTGGAGCATGGGAAGGCCGAGTCCGAGACGACGTTCTTGCGTGAGTCTGGACAGTTGACAGGATCCAACAGCTTGTTCCGGAAAAACGACGTATCCGAGTCGTTCCATGACCCGGGACAATTGTGCTTGCACCACATGATGCATCCGTCTGCCGCGAAGCAGATTGTCCCCGTGACAATTACCGAGTGCAGCCAGACATTGTACATGGCATTCTGCATGTCTGCGTTCGAGGGCTGCTGGACCTACGTAGCAGCAACACGTCTTAGATTAACCTTCTCGCAATATAATTCAATTTCGAAATGAGCGTTGCATGTACCTTAAAGTTTTTTACCGTCGATGAAGCCAAACGTGGGCTTCAAGAGAGGCTCTCGAGCTTCGACGAGTTTCACCAGCTCGGTCTGGCGACTCGGCGACGGCCACGAGATGCGTGCGGGGGAGTAATTCTTGAGCGTCTTGGCCAGCGCCTCCTCCGCCCGCCGCAGGGTCCGTGCCAATGTGCTGGGTGGAACGCCGAACAACATGCTCAAGCTGCTCAGCTCCATCGAGCCAACATAGAAGCACAGGACCAGCCCCAACACCTGGTGGTGATAGCGGAGCTTGAGCGGCGGGCCCCTGGAGCGCGCGCGGGATGTAGTAGTTGCTAGCAAACCGGCGGAGAAGCTGGTGAAAGGAAGTCCTAGCGTATTCATAGCGTTCATATACTATTAATATACGCATTTGAGGCAACACATGTACAGGTCAACGTACTTTGTAAGGCTGGTAGCGTTTAGGAAGTTGATGTCGCTGCCGTATCTGTACAGGACCATCCACGCAGAGTCGCACGGCATACCCAGGCATTGAGTCATGAGGTAATGGCGGCTGCGCATCGCCACCTTCCATGACTCCTCGACCAGGAGGCGGAATACCTCACGGCGATCCTCGTGCAGCGCCTCACCTTGCTCCACGAAGACGTCTGTGAGTAGCAGCAGCGCGTCCGAGTCTTCGGTGGCCATCGTGGCGGGGGGAGGGGGGGGGGGGTTGCGCCCGACGTGCGCAAAAGTCAGAATGAGGAAATCTAGAAGGAATCGCGCTATTGGCGTGTCCGAGAGAAAGTGACGGGTACACTCCTCACTGTACCGACGTAACTGTAACAGTAGGCTTATTTAGGACACTATTAGTCGGACACAGGTAGCACTTTTAACACCTTTGTGGTAGAGATTTTTAGCGATAAAGCGACATATATCTATTTTAAGTCGGGCTTAATTGCTGCAGATAAGCCGCTCGAGTAAGCTATATTTGGCAGGCGTCCAGTGTGGTTTTTGTTAAGCTTGCTTAAGGTCTAGAAAAGGTGTAGTGATTGCGAGACGGCGGCCATGGCGACTATAATTGATGCTAAGCGACTAGATCTCCTCGAATCTGATCTGTGTACAGATAATCGCCACCAATAAGTCGTTTTGTGCGGGATCCTGTATGCTGAGAGGGTCTGTGGCGGCTGCACTACTGCCGTCGGCTCCCATGGTGGCGGTCGGGCTCGGCCTCGCCGCCAAAACGAGGCAGTGCCAACAGCAATAAACTACATCTCTTCATGAAGTCTCTTTGATAGGTCCGGAAATGGACATAATTATCCATCGGACAAATCATAGGGATGGATAGAATCTGTCCCGCATATCCATTTAATTTGTCCCTCTCATGCATATTCGATGTCTCTCGACGGTACAGGTAAATGGTGGACCAGTTCGTGGCACGGTCCATACAAAATGAAGTCATATCAAATCACCTCAAACATCTTTTACCTGCCAAAAGTATGCTAAAACCAAGTCTAAAACCGAGCCAAAAATTGGCACCGTGCCAGGATTGACACTTTACCTTAACCGGTTTTTAGTACAGACGATCCCCTCGGTCCACTTTGCAGGGCACCAGCTCCAATTATCCATGTTTTCTTACCGCATTTCATATTTAACGATCGCGTTAGCTTTCGGAGTCGGGTTTCACACCTGCTAGTGCCATTCGTTTGAATAGAATGGAGCTTGAGTGCTTACATAAATTTGCAGGAGGCTCATTTGGGTGTTCCCACAACAGGTATTGGCTTCAAGCGGCGTTAATGAGGGCTATGCCTGCCCCTACAGTGAGGAACTAAACGTCCACGGGGTCATTTTGCGGGCATGTGCATCTCACTTGTAGAAAATAGCGATATTCTTTAAATAAGTATACGTTGAGAAACCCACAGTGGTACCCAAGGTCCGAAGTAAGGGCGAAATCTGCATTAACATTAAATGCTATCATGGCGAATTGTTTTACTCTCAGGCGGATATGAATTCCAGCATTTTAGGGCCATTCCAGCGGATATTTTGCAAACAGCGGATCGACCAAACTCTGCGTGTTCCGCATGCCGATTCCAGCGGATTTTTAGGCCAAATCCGCTACACGCTAAACGCCCGAATTTGGGCGTGGAGAGGATCAATCCAGCGGATTGAT
Source organism: Phytophthora melonis (assembly GCA_024211575.1). Taxonomy (NCBI): domain Eukaryota; phylum Oomycota; class Peronosporomycetes; order Peronosporales; family Peronosporaceae; genus Phytophthora; species Phytophthora melonis. The sequence continues at coordinate 3,145,017 of JAMXKT010000094.1, read as the reverse complement.
CTGTAATAGCACATATTGCTCGCTCGAGTTTTTCTCCGTTCTGTACCAGTCACGACCGACCGCGCAACCGGCGCTTAGCTGGGGCGGTAGCGCCGCCAGCGCGAAAGACCGCACTGTAGGGTCACCAAGCTTAGCCGCTTACGGAGGTGCCAGCCACTATAGGGGCCATCAATGACCCTGCGGCAGCCGCTGTCGACGCGACTTGGGCCTCCTTGAACGTAGTGGCATGCCTCCTTACTAGTGCGCTGCACAGAAGGCCACGACAACCGAGGAACTGCTGCAGGCCGCCGGCTTGTGCTACAAGTAACTAGTTACCGGTATATACATTTTACGTCATCCCTGTACACATACCGGTAGCAGGTCGAGCAGCAGTGGTGCAATAAACTCACTTCGGACGGCTTAACTGCAACATAATTTCGACAACACGACGGCTCTTACAGCGACACCAGAGCAACAAATCACGTTCAGAACAACACAGCAAGGCCCAAAGCAACACAGCACCCTCTACATTCTTATACAGAGCGACTTGAGAATTCATGGCCGGGCCGCGACGGGTGTCATGGCCATCAAATCCTGGAAAGCAGGGGTATGAATTAAAAATTTCAATATGAAAATTGTCAATAAAATTGCGTAAAATATGTATTATTGCCAGGCGCCATATTGAAATTTATATTACTGGCTCATATGATTTTAAGGCATACAAAAACACAGTCAATGTATTGAGTACGAAGGCTTAGATATCGTCATCGCGGCGTCCTGCGCTTACAAAAAAATATGATCTGCTGTGACTTCTGAAACTGTTATTGTGCCTGCAAAACTTTTCGAGTTGTGCTCCTTATTCTAGAGCTGCAATATCAAACGCCGTTTTCTTTGGAATGCGGGGCATGGGGGCGAGTCCAATAGTGCACATCGTGCCCTTTGAACAGCCCCTCTCCAACAATCTTTTGGTGGACCTCTAGTGTTTGTACATTCCACCTAATCGTTCTCTTTACTTCATTACGTCCGTATCCAGCTCAATATATGTACTGATTCATACCAGTGACATCGGTAGCACACCGGCTCGATCTGCCCACGCATATAAACCTTTTTGGAGGGCCCAGTGCGACAGAGTCGTACCGGTTTCATACAAATGTACCAGTTCGATGCCATATTTTGACTTGACCTACCACGGATATAATCTTATATGGTCTGCGATAGCAGCATTAATGTTGCTTCCTATCCCAGTATAGCGATATACTTAAGTATACCTCGGTAACACCGAAAAGGATAAACATAAATTTGATATACACTGTAATACCGTAAGAAATGTGCTGTATGATGTAGGTAAGTTTCCTAAGGTAATGATACTGAGGGTGTGTTCCGCAGCACCGCTGTTTTCAAACAGTGGATTTGCTTTTCCGCTGGAAAGAGGCAACCTGTTGCTTTGAGGATTCCGCTGGAAGCGTTTGCGGAACACACAGATTTCAAGCCGCTATACTCTAAAAGGCACTGCAGAACATTGTCGACGCTGCAGAATAAGAAAATAAAGTGTATCAATATTAGAAGGAGATAAGTGTTCCCGAACCGAGTGGGGGTCGTTACCGCAATCATGCTCTAAGCTTTTTGGCGTGGTGTCATGTGCAATAGACTATTTGTTCTAGGCGCCAGAGCACCTCTAACTCGAACTTGACACTATCTTTCAAGCAGGGCTCCTCCAATTCAGTATAATATTGAATTGGTAAAACTGCTTGTTAGTAATAATAATTTAAATATGACGATCACCAGTAGCAAATTATTATACTGATTAAATATTCAATTTCATGTGCCCGTACATCATCTTGCTGGGCCACACCTCTGCGCTCCTTGTTGGGATCATCAACTGAATGATCACCAATACAGTTTAAGTTAGTAAAACACAAGTACATTGTCTTGACCACTTTTAGTCGTACCGAGCAATGCTCCTGCGTTTCCACCTGGTTCGAACCTTCTTCAGCAGCGCAATGGTTCCCTACATGAAGACACCCGACATGGACGGGAAACCTTGGTGCACTTGGAAGCACGCTGGTCGAGCGGTCGAATTGGATGAAAAGACAGAGTCAAGTTAGCCGTGCTAACTTAGCACCACAGCACACGCAAATGAGCAAAACACACTAAGAATATCACCTGCGCTTGCGCTGAATGAATGCGGATCTGAGTCCTCGCAGTCGTTGTGGAAGTCCAAGCATACCCGTTTTGTAGTGGGCCTACCTTGGCTCACTACAACAGCTTACACGTGTGCGCTCGTGTATGAGGAAGCGTAGCTTAGTTTAAACTAGCGTTAATTATACTCGGGCCTCCGAGTATAGATTAATCTAAATAAACGATCCAAATAATGTTTTTGGGTTAAAATGAGACCTGTTATTTTTGTTTTATGTTTCTGACTTCCTCTAAATGTAATATTCTAAGTTGGGAATCTGCCAACGGCTGGTTGGCAGAATTCCTTTGCTATGCATGTCGCTCATTGGTTAAAAGATGCCGCTTTCAACCAATAGGAATCCTAATTGTGTATGGACCACCCGTCGTGGTGATCGTAAATGAATGTGGCACTTAAACGTACATCAAGGCCGAGGAAGTAACCATTCTCTAACAGCTAACGTAACTGTTAGAGGTACAAGTGACTGTAGCCACTTGTGCGTGTAACCCCGTTACACCATCCCCCCCTTAAGGTTAGACGCGCCGGTCACGGCACGTCAATCAGACAATTGGCCATTCGTCAATTCTTCACGTTGGGAGAAAGAAAACTCGAGCTCATTCCGTAATGAGCTCGCCGAAGAAGACCGCCGTCGGGACAGAGAACTTCTCTGTCCCCGAGTGCTTTGAGCGGCAACAGGCGAAGCAGGACGCTCGCGCTGCCAAAGCCGCAGCTGGGCCGAAGATTGCCCTTCAGGGCTCTTCGATAGTCAACGACGTCGTTGACTATAGCGAGGACGACGTGGACATGGAGGAGGACGAAGCCTCCTCCAGCAGACGCAAGGAGTCGATCGACAGTGACAGTCTCGACCCGCACGCCGGGTCGAGACGTCCTCGTGTCGGACGCTTCGAGTTCGAAGCGTTCGCGTAGTGCAAAGCAGACTCCTCTCTCTGCTGCTGGGGCTTTGAGCTCACCGCGCGATACGGCGCCTTCAAGCTCTCCACGGATGCCGTCCGCGGCAGACATCGCGGCACGGGTGGGCAACTCTGTGCCTCCGAACACTATCCCGCTGTACGTATGCAGCGCGATCGAGGACGATGAGGTGGCAGAGGGCCAGCACTTTGATCCGATGACGGATCAAAGGCGCGATTACTATATCGGACTCTTCCATGAGCTCCGATATTACTCCAGCAAGAAGACCTCTTCTCGCAGCAAAGTGCCTGAGTGGCAGGCACTTTGTCAAAGTTGGAATGCCTTCGTTGATAACTTCAACAAGAATCCGGCAGCTTACCGCGAGCGGGTTAAGCATGCCCGTGAACGCTTCGAGACGTTCTCGACGCGTGGGTGGTTGGAGCAGCTCCACAGATCTTCTGTGGATGCTGGTGTTCCGTGCGCTGTGCCCGAAGGCCAGCAGTGCATGTTGTGTCTTCCGGGTGCGGCGCGCTTGAGCGACCGCGACCTGAACGGGTACACGTCGATTCGTGTACCTGCGAGCCTCAAGGATCTCTGTACCAAGTTCATGGCACGTGAGGAACGCGACGAGCGTGGTGCTTCGAGCGCTGGGGGTGACCACAGCGCTCGCACTACCTTCGCGCCGGCAGTGCGTGGTGGGCTTCGTACGCCCTCTCCATTTCCGGAACGTCCTGCAGCAGGACGTCCCGCGGCTCCCATGTAACTTGGTGGGGCGGAACCCCTCTCCAACGAATACGATAACGAACTGGGTGACGGTTCGTTTTCGGGATACTATGGTCGACGATCCGCTCACCACTCCAACGTGTTGAGCCGTGGGCGTCACGGATCGGAGGCGGCGGTGGTGGGAACACGCCCCGGGTACGGTCAACCTGGGGTTGACCTTGGGCCTCCGTCTCTCGAAGACCGGGTTGCCGCTGTGGAGCGGCTTCAGAGCAGTGCCTTCGCTGCTCTGAGGCAAGAGATTGCGAACCTGAGGGCTCAAGTCGCTCAGGCCGCGCAGACCGCGTCAGACGTCTCCGTCGACATTGGGGGTCGCGTCGTGCGCTTGGCCCAGCGCGTTGACGCGCTGGAGAAAGGTTCGGCTTCCGCCTCGGGTCAGCCGAGCTAGCTGGCTCGTGCTGCTGGTATGGTTTCAGCCGCCCGACGTAAAAGGTCGGATGGAGGCGCATGCTAGACGGGATGTCTAGTGTGTAAGCGTTGCCATGCCGTTCCAACACTGTGAACGGCCCAATGAAGCGCGGAGCGAGCTTGCTCGCCCCGAAGTCGGAGACTGCATGTTTAGGCAGGTTTTGAGAAGCTAACAAAACCAATGAACCCTTCTTGAATTCATTTGTGTTGCCCCTGCCAACGTTGTCTGCATTCAGCTTCTGTCGATCGGCAGAAGCTGCAATAGCGTCTTGGACAAACCGAATGACGGCTTGTCTGCGCTGCACGAAGTTGATTGCATCCGAGCTGAACTTGTTCAGCTCGTCCTCACTAGTAGTCATAGTGTCTGTGCCCCGCACAGACTCGTTGTTCTTGTTCTTCGTGGCGTCTGTGCCCCGCATAGACGCGTTGTTTTTGTTCGTTGCGTGTTATCGCGGCTGACACTGTGCAAGTGTCAGCGGCATTCTGCGGCTGCTGTGTTGCGGCCGTAGATCCTCCCCCACTTAAGGAAGGAGTTACCATCCCGAGCAGGCTCGGGAGGCGTGGGTGACGCATGGCATTCACGTAGAATGGTGTATGCCCGGTTGAGGCATGCACCGAGTTGTTGATGGCGAACTCCGCCATCGACAGACACTCGCTCCAATGTTGGAACGAGTGAGCGTAGCTCTTGGGTATGTCGACGAGCACGCGATTCACGCGCTCGGTCTGCCCATCCGTCTGCGGATGGTCCGCAGTCGACATCGAAAGTTGGCTCCCAAGAAGTGTAAACACTTCTTGCCACAGGTGCGCTGTGAAACGCGGGTCTCGATCCGACACAATGTCGGTCGGCATGCCATGGTGTTTGAACACCATGTCAACGAACAGACGTGCAGTCTGCTTCGCAGTTACTTCAGCGGGTACCGCAGCAAGATGTACCATCTTGCTGAAGCGGTCAACAAAGACCACAACGCCCGTGTTCCCCTGGCTGTCCGGGGGAAGACCGAACACGAAGTCCAAAGACATGGACTGCCAACACTCCGACGGAGTTGGTAGTGATTGCAAGGGAGCCTGCGCAAAAGGCGCAGGCTTCACGCGTTGACAAACCTCGCAAGCACGGACGTACTTGCGCACCCATTTATACTGGTGGGCCCAGTAGAAGTCCCGCGTGAGAAGAAGGTATGTCTTCTCACGGCCCGGATGCCCCGCAGTCGGTGCATCGTGATACTCATACATGATCCTGAGTCGCAGATCATGGTCATTGGGCACGAGGCACGACAACACGGTCCGCGTTGTCGTCGACTGCACTGTAGAGCAATAACCCGTCGTGCACCCGATAACGGTGTGCACGAGCGCGAAGATGCTTCGGCAGCTTCTGACGAGCTTTGTCAGAAGGCGCTGAGCCGTAGGCCAGCAAGAGCTTCGCGTCCGCGTCGTGCGCGTACGCGATCTTCACGTCGTCCAACAGCGACGACGTGGGAGTGCTCGATTGCATGGTGTCAATGGCATTGACGTCGGCATCAGCTGAAACGTAGTCAGGTCGACGCGATAACGCGTCGGCCACCACATTGAGTCTTCCGGGTTTGTACTCAACCCGGAAGTTGTATTCCGCAAAGAACGAAAGCCATCTCGCCATACGTTGCGAGATGTGTGGCGACTTGACAGCCGTACGCAATGATGCGTGGTCTGTGTAGACCACGAAGGGTTCGCTTCCGAGTAAGTACACTCGGAACTTCGTGAGTGCATACTTCATGGCAAGAAGCTCCTTGTCATGCACCGGGTAGTTGCGCTCAGCAGGTTTCAGCTGACGCGATTGGTAGTAGACGACACGATCACGGCCCTCGTGATCGTGCTGCATCAACGCACATCCGATCGCAAAATCGGATGCGTCGCACACTACGTGGAATGGGCGATCTTGGTCGGCCACCGCCAAGATCGGCGCCTCAGTCAAGTGTGGTGTAGCACCCCGCGGAGAAAGCGCGATGGGCGGCGAGAACAGCGCCGCGGCGATGGAGCTCGTCGCGACGGATGGAACGCGACGCGGTTGACGGGGCGCGACGCGCTGTGGAGATGGACTGGAAAGTCGACGAGGGTGATGGGCTGTGAGACACGGCGCCAGAATCCAGTGCGAGGCGTAATCACTCGACGGGTCGATCAGATCCCCGTCTCTTCAAAACGCGTCGACCCCTAAACCCCGCCGAGTAAACCCCGCGGAGCAAAACCCGCCGAGCCAAAACGCGCCGAGCAAAACCCGCCGAGCCAAAACGCGTCGAGCAAAACGCGTCGAGGTGAGATCTTGATTACGTTACGCAAATCAGGTTGAAGAACGGTAGTGCAAGCACGACAGACGCAAGGATAGACGTAGGGTGGTGGGCTTAGCAAGCACGAAGTAGGAGATAGCCAGTAGCAAGGACATAGGATAGGGTAAGGACTCAGTCCCGGAATTTCTCTGAACCACAAAGACCTCCCGTCTTCCAGGGGAACCACCACGCGCCGGTAAGCAGAGCCGCCCCGATATCGCGGGCCCCGTCGTTTGTTGGTTCGGGTACTCAACCCCCACAGACCCGTGCTGAGATAAAGGCTCGTTAAACGTATACCGTTTAGGGGCACCCGATAACGCGCTGCTAGGCGAAGGAACGCACTGGCCCGATAACAGCCGTGCACAAGACCCCCGTGTAGGCCCGATAACGCCACACAAGCCCCAGGAAACGCCGGCCTGATAACGCCGCACGCCCGACGGGAACGCCAAGGAAACGCCGGCCCGATAACGCCGCACGCCCAAGGCTCGACGCCCTACGACAAGGAACAAGCGTCAACCAAGAACCCCCAACTCTGAAGCCTGCGAAGACTTGGGTCTGTATTTCGAAGATACGCTACTCCAACAACCGGGAAAGATTGCTCGGCGCGACCGCTATCCAGACGCGCCGAGTTTGTGCGAGACCGGCTCCGCGAGATTTCTGTTAGGCCGCTACTCCACAATGGTGCCGCGACCCGGGAGTACTACTTCGAATGACGGGCCATCGATCGAAGAGGCATCGGAGGCAGGTGCGCCGTCGGTTGGAAGGTCGCCGACGACAAGAGAGCACGGAAAAGGACCTGTCGCGTCGTGGAGCTGTGGTAAAGTGGATCGGAGATTTCCAGGGACATCGCCATCGGCATTCGGTCAGGTAATGTGTGCCACGGATCTTATATCTGTACAGCTATATCTGGTAGAGATGGGTACATGTCGGTACCCATTTCTTGGTACAGATTGGTAGGGTACATAACAGAGAGTCAGTAGTGGGCAGGATACAAGCCGGATGGGAAAGCTGGATACAGGCTAACATAAATCAGAGTCGAATTTGCTTGGGAACCGGTCACTTGGTCTTTAGTATTGGGATTTGTATTGGCCCATACTTTAATCAAGTAATTTGCCCCCCGCACACGTGGCAGACCGCTGGATAGCTTGGCCAGCAGCTCGCGCCCTTCGGCCCTCGCCCCCCAACTTCCCCGCTAATAGGAGGCGGCAAGCAACATAAAGGAAAAGGATACAACACCCCCAACAAGGCAACAACTCCGGATCTGGTATATTACTTATCGGATCCACAAGATCTACGGCCAAGACCAAGGATCTACCGACCCAGACCCGCGTGAAGGAACCCCCACTGCGGATCTACCCCAACCTCTCCCCAAGTCCCCGCCAAGGACGTTCAAGTTCACCCGCTGCGCATCTCGTGTCAACAAGAGAGCAGATCCAGCCCGCCGACGGGTACACAAGGTGAGCCACTCAGGCAACCCCACGGTTATCGGAGTACCCCTCCGTTAGTCGGTGTCTGGGCGCAGTGTGTGAGTGTGGGATCCCTGCTAATTCCAGCGGATCCACTCCACCACAATGGTGCGCGTGCCCGGATCTCTTGGCGACGCGGGATTTCAGCGTGAGTCCCAAGATGATGCGCATGTGAGCAACGAATCAGGAGATGAAGCGCCGACGGAGCTAGGATCACCGGCGGCGTCGCTGAAGAATGGATCCTCGAACCGACAGAGTGCCAGGAGGAACTCTATCGGCGGACCAGAGGCAGATCGGGACGATCCCGATCTCGAGGAGAAGCCTCTACCCTCCACAGGTCCATCCGAGGACCCCGCGGGTCGTGCTGCGAAGCAGGACCCGCCGGACGAGCACCCAGCAGCGAAAGCAGTTGGACCCTCGTCCAAAAACCCCGCGCAGAGTCAAGAAACTACGTCGAAGAAGAAGACACGAGCTGCGCGGAAGAAGCTGAGAGCTCCAGACTCCGAGCCCGAAGATCGAAGCGCAACCAAGGCAACATGGACGCAATCCAAACTGGAGATAGCTTACAGGCGGATCGTACTGCAGGACTTCCTACGAGACCACCATGTAATGCGAATCCTTCAGCTACAGCTACCCGAAGGACTCACCGGGCCCGTGCAGGCCCCATCGATGACGATGAACAAGCTGGAAGCCGCCACAGACCTGCTACGCCTAGCACAGGAGGCCGGTCTTACAGTCGGAGCCTTCGAAGCTAAGGATCTCTTCGGTCTGGAACTAGATACAATCCGGATCGCAGCGGCGACGCTGTTCAACAAGTTGAAGCCTATCGTGGGCGAGAAGGAGGCACCAGAGCCTGCTCGGCCAAACCAGGCGAAGGAGGAGCAAGCCCCGACGCAGGAGTACCACACAGGATCGTCTACATACGAGTCAGCCACCTCTGAAGTGGGATCGGACAGTTCGACCGAGCCAAAGCGTATGCCGCTAGGCCCGGCAGGTACCGAGCTGTTAAGGAACCGAGCATCCGCCGAGGTGCCTCAAGAGAAAGTAGCATGGCCAACCCAGACGCCAACTCAGGCGTTAGTCCAGCCGACCAAGGCAGATCCATCGCACGAGTCGACAAGTCCACTGGAAAGGTACTTCCAGTCAGCCATGGACAGATTCTTGCAGGAGCGGAACATGACGTCGGTCCCGAGGACGCATCCTACTACTGCACGGCGAAGCAAGTCGGTCGCGGCTACGACCTACGTGGGGACGCAAGACGTAGACATGGAATCAGTGGGATCGCAGGATCATCCAGAGAACTGGGAATATGACCCGGATGACCTGGGAGCAATAGGCACCCGGAGAATGGCAGCCACGACGACGACAACGGCGCCGGTGGCTGGGACGGCTATGATCCAGCGAGTCAGGATCTCAGCCATCTCCGATTTGAAGGAATTCACCGGGAAGGACCATGATGAAGAACGAGCCCGAGCCTGGATTAGCAAAGTCAAGTCAGCATTCACCAGAGACCAGGCCCCGGACGAGGAGAAGTGTCTTACTTTCGCGGATCTGCTCACCGGCCCAGCAAGGAACTGGTACCGTCAGCTGAGCCGGTCGACGCGAACGAAATGGACAGATCTGGTGAAGGAGTTCCAGTCACAGTATTGTGGGCTAGGAGTGTCAGTGGCGTGGCAATACTATCATGCACGCAAGCGCAGTGATGAGTCCCCACTAGAGTACCTACACCGGCTGAACGTAGCAGGCATGCGAGCCCGTATCAGGATCAAAGATGGCGACGTCCAGGCCCGTCAGGAGCACGTGGATCACTTCGTCTCGACGCTGGACGATCCGGGATTCGCGGATCAGCTGACACTACTGCGGCTGGCTGACGCCAACGAGCTAGAAGATGTTCTGCGAGCGCGAGAGAGGGTGAAGGCCAGGCAGCCTAGATCCAGCGAGCACCGATCTCAAGCAGCCACGGCTCGCACAGCAGGAGTTCGTCAGCTGCAGGGTATCAGCGCCCACAACGACCCGCATCAATGCTCGAAGTGTGGGTCTCTGAAGCACTCGGACCTTGGGTGCTGGAAGCGCCTGACCTGTCAACAGTGTGGTAAGAACGGCCACCCGTCAGATCGTTGTTTCCTCGTGTGCCGAGGCTGCCGTGAGATCCACGACGTTGGCAAATGTCAATTGGAGGAATTCTACAACTTGGTTCGGCAGTGGTTTGATCCGAGTAAACATCCAGGGATCTTACCTGACGTCGTCGAGAATATGTTAAGACGGGGATGCTCGTCGACTTGGAATCCGGGAGAGCCCAACACGTCTGCGTCCTACATCTATGCGTTCGTGGAGAAGCAATTACAGGATCAAGGTAGCTATCAAAATGCAGATCGATTTGATGATTCACAGGGTCTACAAGGTAGATGTACGGCTATGGCGGCAAGTCTTCGATCGGTCGATGAATATCAGCGCTCCGAGGTTGCTGTGACGTTGGATCTGCTGCCAGGGGAGACGCGAGGTTATTGGAAGCACCACTCACCCGGCAAGCACTTCAAGCAAGCAAAGGCCGGCAGCAAGATCAACAACATCAAGGCCGTCGTCATGCTGGACTCAGGATCCGAGGTGTCGATCATCGATATCAGCTTCGCTCGAAAGGCCGGGTGCTACATTGATACAAGCCAGAGTCAAGAATGCCTTGGAATTGGTGAGAAGCTGTACGTGGCAACAGGCAGGACGCGGATAAAGCTCACCTTGGCGGAGAACCTCGTGTATTACTACGACGTGTGGGTTGGTGACGACATGCCGCCGGACTACCAAGCGATCCTCGGTATGGACTTCATGGTCCCCGCTGGGATCCGGTTGGACCTCGGCAACAGGGCCATGTGCCTGCCAGACGAGATTCGCGTTCCATTGCACGGGCGGCGACAGCTCTTCAGCGATCGCGCATGCCTGTTGTGGCTGGATCGGTGCGTTGAGATCGCAGCCGGAATGACCTTTGAGCTGCCCGTGCGTCTGCACGCTACGACACACGAGAAGTTATGGTTAACACGGGGGATGCAATGGATACCAACGCTGGCGGAGGGCCCAGGCAAGCTCCGATATTTGCGACTTACCAACATCGGTGACTCAAAACTGGTGCTGGAGCGGGGCGAGCGAGTTGGCCTGAGACTGGATGGAGATCGTGTTCCTCGGCAGCCAGGCTTCATATCCATCGGATCCAGACGCTATCAAGAGTGGCAAAATATGGTGCTCAGCGCCACCAATAACGCACGGCCGGCGTGACCAACGCCGCCTCCAGCGGCTGGGACGTCTGTGCTTGATCGGAGAAAAGCTGCAGTGCCAACGGCGTTATTTGAGCGACCGGGAGATGCGAGGTGTTTTCCGCTGGCGGGTCACAGCCGGGGACCGGTGCGCGTCTCAGCGGTACGGCGTCAGTTGGATTTGCCGGGATCGGTGCAGAGGTCGTACGGCAATATTGCCGCTAAGATCCTACCAGGGGGCAGCGACTGCGAAGACACTGGTATCCTCAACCAAGCTAAGTGCGGAGGTCCGGTGTGAAGCTGCAGGTGATCAAGCACAGCTCGGGGCGGTACAACTCGCTACTCGTATTACTAGTGCTGATGGATCGAGTGTTGATACGCATCGGGTGGTGAGACCTGCCGTTACGCGTAGAAGGGTGCAGACGTTGGATGCGACGAGCGCAGCGATCGTCCGGCGCAGGATCATCGCGGTTTAGCTCCTACAGTCGTGGCGGACGTGGCGGATGTTAACGGCGACCACAGGACCCCACCGGATCCCGGATCTACTACCCACTGCGGCGCCAAGGCTGACACACAAGATGCAGTGTCGCCCGCTCCGTCACAAGCTGTGGAAACGAAGGAATGGCCATCAACGTCGAAGATGGGTCGTCAACGTGATTATCCCGATTGTGTGCATGGATCGGGTGGCGAGTTTGAAAAATGGTATGGGAACGGTCGTCTGCGACCGACATCGGATTAAGTTCCGGTCGTCCTGGCAGTCCGCACGTACCGTTTCGACTGTCGGGTTGCCTGTAAGTGCGCTCAGGACCCCAGCTCAGCTGCATATTGCAACACTGTTGTTGGCCGACAAGATGCAGCATCGCTCGCCAAGATCCAAGCCGCGGGGCGGAAGGAGTGTTCGTCAACGTCGGTGATTGATCTTCAGTGTGACTGTCCTGTCTCTATGCATAAATTGGACAACTTCGCCGAAGGGTCGCCTCAGATGCGTGGTAATCAGCTGATTACTGACTACCATCATTCCGACCGAACAGTCGCAATGGACATTTCGAGTGCTCAAGTCGTGCCCAGGGATCAGCAGAACCCCGGAGCAGGTGCAAAATGCAGCGCTCGGACAGCGCGTTCAGAGGAGGGGTCGTACGTCCGGATCCAAGCTGTCGGTGCCGAAGCATGGCAAGGAATGTCGAGTGCAGATGTCCCATATGTCGCGTCGCGTAATCATCAGGACGGCGGCGAAGGGGCGGATATTTATCACTACTGACCTTGATTTCGTCGTACTTTATCGCTACTGACCTTGATTTTAGAAGACGACTGCTGATTGGCCAAGCGTCACTGCTGTCTTATCTGCTGTGCTTCCGAAGCACTGCTTCGTCGCTCAGACACCAGTTGCCACCCTTCGCGCTATCGCCTTGCCACATCTAGCTGACGCTTAGCTACCGCCAAGCTAGCCGTTCCTGCGCAGGTTAGTGCCTTTGCAGCCTAGTCACTTCGTGACAGCGTTCTATTGTTCTTTCCATCCCTCTCATTTATATGTTTCTTGATGTTTCCTAGCAATGCGCTGTCATGAAGCGTTTTGGGCTTTTGTGGCTGAGCACGGTTCGACACACGCCAAGGGGTTCGTGAATAGGCGCCATGAAGACTTGAAGAAGACGAATCTGTGGCTAATACAGGGAAAGCAAGGGCAGAAGCTTCGGGCTGAATGGATGGCTCTCCCAATCGATGAAAGGAAGGCCTTAATGTCAGCTACTCCGGATCCAACCTTTCCTGCTGAAACGGATGGCATTATCGACGAGCGCTTCGCGAACATTGGCGCATCGGTGGAGCACGTGGTCGAGCCCGAAGTCTTGTGTGCGTCTGAGCCTGCAGTCGATAACTTAATCGGAAGAAACGATGATCCTGAATTTGAGAAGCTGTGGTTGGATTATCGTACTGCAAAACGACAGTATCTGCGCGCAATTCGGTTCGACTGCTTGGCAAAACTAACCCAAGCACGCCGTAGTGGCGACGCCGAAGTGGTTGAAACCCTAGTATTACAACTGGTTGACTGTGCAGTGGCTGAATTGTTGCCCTCGTTGGGAGGTGAGCAGTGTGGTGTGGTGTCTCGCGTGTTCAGGGATTGTGTGACTGGGATTAAATCCACGAGAACTATGGCTTTGCTCCACACGCGTGAGGAAGAGGATAAAATTGCAGAGCATACAAATTATGATCTCCAGTTAGCTAAAGAGGCGTACGATCGAGCCAAGACCCAGGCATCTACGACCACGCAATTTGAGGAGGTGCTGACTGCTGCCGCAGTTGATTATCGGGGAGATGGTATTTTCAGTAGCTGGGACTGGGTCGGACGGGTAGAAGGAATGCGTATCCCTGCCCGGGCGTGTGTCGATGATCAAGTAATTGAAGGAGTTGTTATTGACAGCCACATGCATCCTGCTCCACTTGCCCAAAAGCCTAAGCGGCGCAGCAAGCGCAAAAAACAACGATCTGCCACGAGCATTGCATCAAAGGAGGTGTTGAGGGAAGAGTCAAAACCAAGCGAATAGAGGTTGAGGGACGAGATGGTTAAGAGCAATTTGGTTTTTATATTTTGCTGTCGTGTTTTGTAGATCATTAAATGCTGTTGTTCTCGATGTGCATTAGCCACAAGTGTTTAGTTGGCTCCATCTTCTTGGCCAACGTAGAGCAGGACCCATCCCAAAGGTACCCCACAAGCCAAGTACGGACAACCTCCTACTGTATAGATACCTGGTGTGAACTGCTCGTTGGGTTCCTCGCATTCTTGTGCACAGTTGGGGCAACGTCTTGCGTTGTGATGAGTCGATTTACACACAGTGCACTTGTAGTCGCTGCGTGCTATCGGTTCGGCAGCAGTGATAGAGGAGGATAGCACTGCTATCATTTCAGAAGCACTTTCATGGTTGACCACTTGAACTTGTGATGCGCTGACCTTGTGACTTTCGCCATTACTCTTTATCCGTTTGGGATGTTTCGGCCGGTCTTTAATGGCACGCCGTGCTCCAATAGAACCTCCAGCTTGAAAATATTTTGGTGGAGCCTTCATTGGCGTGCATCGGTCGAGGTCTGCTTCGATTGGTATAGCCATGCTGAAATTTGAGAAAGCGCTATGGAATGTGCCGCATGTGTACGCAGGGTGGAAGCACTGCTCAACGGAGTTTCCGATTTTAGTTCCGTCATTCTTTTGCCTTGTGTATAGTGCCGAAAGTATGTGCCTGCAGGGGATCCTCAGCATTTGAGCTGTTGCACAACGATGGCATTCCCTTGTAGCCAAATCTACCACAAAAGACCTGGATTTTGGCGCCGCTACATTGTTCTGCGGACCCGACAAATGCTCAACAGCGTAATATCGATCTGGTGAGGATTTCGTGCAGTCCACCGTTGGTGACAATTGGTTCTCGCTATCGAATAAGGCTTTAGAGCGCGGGGTCACCGAGTGCCCGTTCCCAATCCAGTTCGAGGCTGTCACCTCTCTCTCTCTGGCTAGCTTAAGCACTCGAATGCAAAACAACCTGAACGCTTCCGGCACAGTCGTACTGCGCACACCCTCTAGCAACAAAGCGTTGTTCTCTCCTTCTGCCCCACTTGTAGTTCTGTATCCGAAGAGGGGTTTGGGCGAACCGTACGTGTCTTCGACTTTCCAATGATCATTCAAATATTGCTGTTCTTCGTCACCCAACTGAGAATTCCCAAACCGAGTCCAGCAGGTTGGGTGGATATCGTGAAGATAATCAGCTACGTATTTTTCTTCTTTTGTATTTGGCTTCACTGGCACAGGGAACTCCTCACGTATTTCTCCTAGCACGGTTTTATATGCACGGCGCGAAGTACATGCCTGTAGCTTGTACACGAAAGGTTTGACACGCTGAATATCGTCGTCGACACCCTTGAAGTAGTGACAAACGTTGAAAACGATGTGCAAACTACAGAATTTGATATGGATTGAGATACCCAGCTTGGCCAAAAGCTTCTGTGCCTTTAATTGCTTCCCGCGATCGGAAAACAGAGCCGAATCTCCAAGCCGAATACCGGAAGCCACACAGTTGGCGAAGAACCAAGCGAAATTCCATTTGGTCTCTTTGTGGACAAACCCAATTGCCAGCGGGACGTTGTTGCCATCCCCATCTTTGCCAATCAGTATCAGACAAATACCATTGTACAGTTTGTGTTTCATGTGGGTTCCATCCACTTCAAACACCGGCAGAAAATTATCCTGCTTCTGGACCAGCATTCCCACAGACAAAAAGCCTCTATAGAAGCGCCCTTTAGAATCGAGCTGGCAGCACGTGCGAGACCCAGGATTCTGCTGCGCGAATTGTTGCAGGAAGCTTGATAGCTCTTCATATTCTATCTGGCGGGCAAATTCGGCTTCACGCCTGCGGATTTCCTGAGATATTGCTCGGTACACTAAAGCAATCTTACCAGACACGTCCAGATTATGAGTGATGCGAATAGACTCTACGACGCGCTTGAAAGAAGTCTCGCAACCATCAACCAAAGCAGCTTGGAAGCCGGGGAGGGTTTTTAGCTGATCCGAAGTCACATCCGGCAATGAATCACACAAATCGGCATGCTGAAGCGTACAGCTCAGAATATACCACTTGTTGCTGGGAATGTGAGAGAGTTTGGTCTTGTAAATGTTATGGCCCTGCTTCTTAGACAATACGACATTCCATGGGCAGCTGATTGTCGAACTGCACTTCCATACCTTGCGACACCCGCTACTAGTGCTCTGTTCAATCGATTTTCCCTCGTTCAAGGCGTAGTCTTTTAGAAACTTTCGGCAATCATTCCCCTTCATGAAATAATCTTCTTCGACAATACTTGCTCTCCCATGCCGAGCCAGGAGATCAATCCGCTCCATCAAGGCTGGAATCGTGAGGGGAGACAACGACAGCGGCGAACTTGGAGTCAAATAGCAGGTCACTTGAAGTCAAACACAGGGTAGCTATGTTGGAGTTCTGGTAATGCGATGTTTTTTACAATCATGTATTCTTGAAACTACCGGACTTATTACATCTAATTTTAGTGTAAAATCCCGCGCCCTTTAAATATCAGCCTACTAGATCTTGTAAGCACATAATTTTATACTATCTTGTTCTATTTGTAGTTGATATTTATTTCCACACATTTTGATGTGTAATTTATCCTGGTAGTGCTACGGCAGTAGTACTTACAGCCCAATAGGGATTAATTCCCGGACCCGAATATGTTGGTCCACACAAAAGGTAGGTATCGATTCAATACAAATTTCAAGTGCAACCTCCTTATATTTTTTGTTTTTAGCGTAGGCATCGCAGATTTTCCATGTATTGCAGGTATTATACGACTTTGTACTAAAATTATAAAACTATACAGGGACACATGAACGCAGAAGATGATAACTTGTGATATCGATTTGGGGAGGGGGGGTGATCTATGGCTTCTATAGCTTGCCTTTGGCTTTGCTTTCTCATGCATGCATGCACCATTGTTATACTTTCAGCAACCATCTAGCCCCTACATCAGTATGGACTAGATGGTTTCTCTAAGCACTTAATGGCTACCCTCTACTTATGCTTGAAGCATGTCCCGTTGCCGCTTCAAGCAGATCAAGTTGATGCAGCTACCGCAGTTAGCGGTACAAATGCACGTAGCGTCGAAGTAAGCGCAATTAGAACATTTTCGGCATAGTGCCGCCCGGCCGACTCAAGCCACAGAAATCAACAGGAGCCGTGGTGGCCAGCGATGACGGCGATGAACTGGTCTTGATCGGCTGCAGCAGCAATGCAGCGGGGCGTCTGAACAGTGTGCGCCGTGATGCATATAGTGTAGATCTCGCAGTGTAAATTATTAAGCTGATATCGTATCATGCCCGTTTATCTGTTATTTGTAGTATACTGTAAATAATAGTGTGGCTCCCGATTTATAAATATGTGATCTGATCTCTTCAAACTTGTTTCACACACACTTCCTCTTGTAGCCCACTCGGCACTTCTAACCTAGTTTGACCTCTAACTGTTGTGACCGCATCTCCTTTCTCGTGACCTCCTGTACTCTCATTTACCCTCCGACGTCTCTCCTCGCTACATACTCTTTGTGTGTCTTGCTCGCAGGCGGCCTCGCCTTGCGATCTTCTACCTCCTGTCGCACGTACCGGTAGCCCACTGATTCGCTCTCGCCAGCGCTTGCCGCCGTCACCACACTCATTGTCACCAATTGCGGATCGGTGTGCCACACTAACTACCGTCAAGTCGACTTGGACGCTGTTCTGCATACCATGCTCGAGTTCTGGAGAAGAGAGGCTAGCCACCACGCTACAGGAGCCTCCGTGCTCGGATCATCACAAAGCATCACGGCAACTGATCCGGTGTAAGGGATCGTTCCAGGTCTTGATCCAATAAACGGTTACCTTTGTAGACAGCCATCGCACAAAGTAGAAGGCAACCGAGGTACAAAACGGTAGGTAGCTCTACCACAGTAGCCATCGCAGGCAGCCGATGTACAACATGGTAGGCAGTCGTCGCACAACATGGTAGGTAGCCAAGGTACAACATGGTAGAAATATCGCCGCACAACATGGTAGGTGGCCAAGGCACAACATGGTAGGCAGCTGAGGTACAACATGGTAGTTTTCAGTCACAACATGTAGGCAGCCATCGCACAACATGGTAGAAACCTCACCGCACAACATGGTAGGCAGCCGAGGTACAACATGGTAGTTTTCTGTCACAACATGGTAGGCAGCCATCGGACAACATGGTAGAAACCTCACCGCACAACATGGTAGGCAGCCGAGGTACAACATGGTAGTTTTCTGTCACAACATGGTAGGCAGCCATTGGACAACATGGTAGGCAGCCATCGTACAACAAGGTAGGCAGCTCTAGCATAATATGGTGCACACCTTTTGGAATACATTGATTTGTACTGTGTACAGTGGTTTTCTTCTTTCTGGGTTTTATATGCTCATTGTGGAAACTTGGCCTCACCTTTTGGTAGAAATTCAATTTGTTAGAGCACGTTTTGACAATCTATGATTACATAATCGTTACTTTCGCTCAGCTCTCTCTCATTGGTCAAAACTCAAAATCAAGGTCAGTAGCGATAAAGTACGACGAAATCAAGGTCAGTAGTGATAAATATCCCGAAGGGGCGTCTGAGATGATTATGGGCCATCATCATTCTGATCCGGCATTCGCAAAAAGCATCCTCGACGACGTGACCCTTCACACGAACTTGCAGAAGATCGGATCTAGCGCACATTGCGCCGCTCAAGTTGCTCGTCACGAGGCGTTGTTCAGTGCGGTCAAAGCGTTGGGGTCAACAGAATGGCAGCCAACACCCGACGACGGTGTCACACACGTCGCGTCGCGTAATCAGGTGGACTTGGTCGATGGATCGCGTCATCAGGGCTACGGACGGGGCAGCGGTTACCGGAAGCCCGAGGTCGGACCAAGGCCAATTGTCTTGGGCTGCGCGAAGGCTCACGATCCACTACAGGCTCATTATGCGTGTGCTTTGGGCAGGACAGCTACGCTAGGTCACTGCGAAGGGGATGATGTGCGTGATTTGTCTGCCCAATTGCCAGGGGCGGCGGGGCCGCTCCCGATCTGCTCGCCCATGCCCCCAAGGACTGTATTACAGGGTCGCTGGCAGCGGAGACGTCGCGAGCCACACAGACCTCACCTCAGTTAGCCCAAGTGCGTTGCAACGGAGACGTTGAAGCCCCTACAGATGCTGTTGATCGAACTGGAACTGGTGAAGCGGTGCTGGGGGTAAGCATGCCAGCGCTTGACACGCATATCCCCGCTTGGTGCCAAGATCCGAAGGCAGAAGGGTGGGGTGGCTCTCGCGCCCCTCGCGACGCAGCTCTGATCTACCCGCGCAGCGGATCTGCTGAAGCACTCGGACAACCACTGTGTGGTCGTGTGGTAGTGCCTCATGAGATGAACGAGGGGTTCGTCACCGTGCTGCCGCATGTAGCCATGCAGGCGCGACGATGGGACAGAACGCAGACTGAACCAGCTTATGACTTGACTAGGGTACCGATCCAGCAGCAAGTTGCCGGTTTGACTGGAGGGGAACTCCAATGCCACATGAAGTACACGGTAGGCATGGGGGACAAAGTCTCTGTGCCATCTGACGTAGTTGCCTCGCCGACCCTGGATCCCAAGCCGGAAGCTCCAAGAAAACTGTCGGCGTTGCGCAGAGGCGGATTAGCTGCGTCGGGCCACCGTGCAGAAGATGATGTGCACGACAGGAATGTTCTATCACTAGAGGCGACGGGATTGCTACCGATCTGCTTATTCAGGGATCCCAAGGACTGGATGACAGGGCGCTGGCTACGGCGACGTCGCGGGACGCACCGGCCGTGCCGCTGGAGGTCCAATCAAACTTCGACGGGGTTGAAGACCTCGAAGACGCGGGTGATCGAGTCAGAGCTACTTCGGCTGGATCCGAAGAGGATATGCTGTTGTTCGACACACGTACCTCGGTCAAGGGCCAAGCTCCGGGTGCTGAGACGTGGGGCGATTTCCACGCGCGTCGCGATACAACTCAGATCCGCCAGTGTAGGCGATCTGGCAAGGTATACGGAGTACATAGGCGTGTGGACGCACATCAAGAGGTGGACGGCGGGTGTTTCACTGCGCTGCAACACATGCATGTAGCCGTTCCAGTGGCGAAATGGGACAGGACGCATGCCGGGACGATTTATAGACTGGTGGAGCCAATGGACAAGCTTCAGACGTGGCGGCACACTGCCGATCCAATCGACGGAGTGATCCAACGTCATATCCAGTTCGATGCGGACATGGAGGACAGCACGACCGTGGCACCAACAGTGGTTGCGGTGTGGATCCAGGATCCCATAACGGTGGATTCAATGCCAGTGTAGGGTCGGTGCAGTGACTGCCAAGCACCAATGGGTCCTGGCGATGGAAGTGCAAGGCCGGCAAGGTTGAAGCCAGTTTGGACTAGAAGTGGATCCACATGTGGGAAGCTCCGATCCGACGTGGGACCGTTGCGTAAAGCGGTCCAGGGAACTGGTTAGTGCGAATGGAGGTTCGGAAGCGGCGAGCTGGTCGTCGTCGAAGAAGTACGGTGGAAGGATCTGCAGGAGGGCTGTACATCAGGTGGAGGTGGGCTGCCCGCGCGGCGAGTTGGTCGTCGTCGCGGATGAAGCAAGCGAGAGGTCTGCAGGAAGGCTGCAGATCTAAATGGTGGAAGGGATGTCGCGTATAAATGTGAAGGCAAGACGAAGATGATGAATGAAGGCGTCACTGGATTAGCGCGACGACGATGGATCCGCGATGGTGTGGGGCGATCCGCGCAATGGGAACAACTATCTGAATCGTGGATACACTACCGATCCATTGGGTTCGGGTAGTAACGTGGCCGGATCCCGATGCCCCGAAACACTGAGACGACGGTAACCCGCCATGGCATGAAGATGTGTCTGCAGTTGTCTGGACGGACGTCAGGTCTGGGACGTAGGACGTCACGCTGGTATGGAGGATCCGAAGCTCAGGGAATTGGGTGTCAAAGGCAGTGACAGTGGTAAAGGATCCGATTCCACCAGAAAAAGCCGAGCGGGATATCATCATACAACAGCGAGAATCCGCACGCGATGGGGCGTCAGAATTGAAGTGGTTGCGAAGAGGCAACCGATCCACTAGTGGCACGAGCTCTTACCGTTGTGCGGCAGCGACCTCGCGCCAGGGGCGGATGTGGTAAAGTGGATCGGAGATTTCCAGGGACATCGCCATCGGCATTCGGTCAGGTAATGTGTGCCACGGATCTTATATCTGTACAGCTATATCTGGTAGAGATGGGTACATGTCGGTACCCATTTCTTGGTACAGATTGGTAGGGTACATAACAGAGAGTCAGTAGTGGGCAGGATACAAGCCGGATGGGAAAGCTGGATACAGGCTAACATAAATCAGAGTCGAATTTGCTTGGGAACCGGTCACTTGGTCTTTAGTATTGGGATTTGTATTGGCCCATAATTTAATCAAGTAATTTGCCCCCCGCACACGTGGCAGACCGCTGGATAAGCTTGGCCAGCAGCTCGCGCCCTTCGGCCCTCGCCCCCCCAACTTCCCCGCTAATAGGAGGCGGCAAGCAACGTAAAGGAAAAGGATACAACACCCCCCAACAAGGCAACAACTCCGGATCTGGTATATTACTTATCGGATCCACAAGATCTACGGCCAAGACCAAGGATCTACCGACCCAGACCCGCGTGAAGGAACCCCCACTGCGGATCTACCCCAACATCTCCCCAAGTCCCCGCCAAGGACGTTCAAGTTCACCCGCTGCGCATCTCGTGTCAACGAGAGAGCAGATCCAGCCCGCCGACGGGTACACAAGGTGAGCCACTCAGCAACCCCACGGTTATCGGAGTACCCTCCGTTAGTCGGTGTCTGGGCGCAGTGTGTGAGTGTGGGATCCCTGCTAATTTCCAGCGGATCGACTCCACCACAGAGCTCTGAGGGAACCTTCACGACTGGCCACGGGGCCAGCGACGATCAGGAGGGCTACGAAGAACTGCTTGCCGTTCCCGATGTGGCTCCCGACGAGGGAGCCACGAAGGGCCGCGACGCAAGTCGCGGTATTACCGGCTGGAAGCCTGCGAAGGCCGAAGACCAACAATCACCCACCGCCAAGCCAGCCGCCAAGCGTAAGTCGTCCAAGAAGAAGAAGAAGAAGCTGCGCGCGCCGGACTCAGCGGACGAGTCGCTGTCTAAGCCGCAAGGCAAGGACACGGGACGCGAGTACACCGTCGAGGAAGTACGATACGCACGGAGCTCTTCCGGCTTCTAGAGCAAGATCCCATCCTGGTCTTCCTCAAGCCCATGTTGATGAGCAACTTCACGGGTCCCTTCGTGGCGCCGGACTACGACAAGATCACCAGCGTCGCTCATGCCGCGGCCGACACTCTTCCAGATGTTGCGTGATTCGGGATTCGTCCTGGGCGCTTTCGAAATGGAGAGGCTCTGTGACTGGGACCTCAAGTCCTGGTTGCGCGCGATCCGCGTCGTGCAGGAGCCCTTGACGATTCCGGCGGGGTCCACCAAGCAAGATGCGACGATCTCTGCGGCGGATCGAGACGCGACGAGTCCGGCAACGGCCTTGGGGCAGACTTCGACGACCACGCCGTCACCTCCACCTCGATACCAGTCGAGTCTGGACTCTGACAGCAGCTTTGAGTCACCCAAGCGCATGCCCATGGAGCGGCCGCCGCGTGTCATGCAGATCTCCGCCGCGCCGAAGTCGGTGAGTTCGCATTCGTTGTCGAGGTCCAGACCTCGACGCGACGTGGACGAAGATCCTGACGACCTGTTCGACTTGGAAGTCGGGACGCCGAGAGCTGCAGCCGCGGTCTCAACAGCGACGGCCGGCGTCGGGCTCACGAGAGTTCGCCTCTCCGCTTCATCCGAACTGAAGGAATTCTCGGGACGCGATGCGGGCGAAGAGAAGGCTAGGCTGTGGCTCAACCGCCTGAAGTCCGCCGCTCGACGCGACGGGATGACCGGTGAAGAAGTGTGTGGCTTGTTCAGCGATCTGATGAGATGAGTGGCCCCGCACGCCAATGGTACCTCCAACTCCCAAAGAAGGTGAAGAAGTCATGGGCCGAGTTGATGGAGCAGTTTCGCATCCAGTACTTGTAACGGGGTTACACGCACAAGTGGCTACAGCCACTTGTAACTCTAACAGACGCGATGTCTGTTAAAGGTTCGAACACTTCCTCGGCCTTGATGTACGTTACATCAAGTGCCATATTCATTTACGATCACCACGACGGGTGGTCCATAGACATTTAGGATTCCTATTGGTTGAAAGCAGCATCTTTTAACCAATGAGCGACATGCATAGCAAAGGAATTCTGCCAACCAGCCGTTGGCAGATTCCCAACTTAGAATATTACATTTGGAGGAAGTCAGAAAACATAAAACAAAAATAACAGTTCTCATCTTTACCAAACTCAGCTACTTAGAGTCTTTATCTTGTTTAAAGTATACTCGTGGACCTCGAGTATACTTAACTCAAGTAAAAGAAACCTACGCTTCCTCATACACGTGCGCACACGTGTAAGCTGTTGTAGTGAGCCAAGGTAGGCCCATTACACCTGGTAGCACTTTGTAGTCCGTCCAACGACCGACTACCTGAACGTTCGTACGGGACTGTACGGACGGGGAGCTGAGAACCTTTCATGAACACGGAGGTGCTCATGGAAAGCTCCACTACGCCTGCAACTCATGTTGCACGCGCTGACTGCCTCCACCTGTCGGATCCAGAGTGGGAGGCACTCCAACGACTGTCAACAGTCATTGGAGAGGCGGCAGTTGCTGCGATGCTGCGTACGTTATCGCCGACAGAGCAACATGGTGTTGCTCTGGGTTTCATCCTGAAGGAGCAGCGCGACGCTGCTGCCTCTACCGCGGTGCCGTCGGGGACGACACCACGCATGCAATCGTTGAAACTCAACGTGAGCAACTATGTAGGAAGAGAGGGCGAGCCTCTCCTCCGTTGGCTTGTCGAACTCGACACTGCCATTGCGGCTCGACGTATCGTCGACCCGTTGTCGAAGGTCGCGTTCGCCATGTCCTGTCTTGGCGGACGAGCGAGGAGTTGGGCGTACGGACGCCGACTCTCAGATCCTACGTGCTTCAGCACGTACGAAGCGTTCAAGGAGGAGCTCAGACAAGCGTTTGAGCCCCCACAAAATGAGTTCCGGTCGAGGGCGGAGTTCCTCGACCTGCAGCAAGGTAAGCATGATGTCCATGCTTACGCCCAGAGAGCACGGTACTTGGTCTCGAACATCGTGACCAACCCGATTGACGAGGCGACCAAGGTCGTCACGTTCATGAAGGGATTGAGAGATGGGCCTGTGAAGACCTATCTCTTCCGTGAGTATCCGAATACTCTCGAAGCTGCGATCACTCTTGCGATGCAGGAGGAGTTTAGTCTGAAGCAGGCTAAACTGCATGCGAATGCGCCGAGGCTTCAACCACCTCCGGTCGCGATGGCGGGAGGTCCGGAACCAATGGACCTCTCGAATGCAACGGCTGTTGGCTATCTACGCCAACAAGGAAGCAATGTACGATGCTTCCGTTGCGGAAGGATCGGTCACTATGCCCGAGAGTGCACGGCACCCGTGCACCGAGATGGTGGTCGACGCGGCGATGCTGGGCATCGTCGCGGAGAAACAAAAAACGCTGGAACCCAGTAGGCGCGGGGCGCCCTACTGGTGAAGCGGTCACGCGTGTCCAACTCGGACATGCGACACTGAGGACTGCAGTCCCCAGTGAGGACCCTTCTCACTGTGAAATGCATGATGACAAACCAAGTCTTGTCATCTTGAACGTGTCGTCGAAAAGAGAGAGCAACTCTTTTCGTGCTTTGGTTGATTCGGGCGCGTCGAATAACTTTGTTCGACTGCGAAGTCTATCAAGGCTTGACTTCGAGGATTTAAAGATACCTCGAAGTATGTTGGAAGTACGACTGGCGACGGGTGTCGTCGTCAAGACCGAGAAGCGCATGGTACGCGTGCGCTTCACGTATAAAGGTCAAGAGTTTGTCGAAACCTTTATCGTCCTGGACCTGGACGATAAGTTCGACATTGTGTTGGGCATGCCGTGGCTTGCACGGCATGATCCGGTAATCGATTGGGAGAAGCGCACTCTCGTGCGCTTCGGTCGCGACCGCGGAACAGTGAGCGATGGCCCTGTTACCGCAACGCACGCACCGACAGGTGCGCGCGACTCCCCAGTCAAGACAGCGTCTAGCGCCGCTATCCCGGAACGCCCTGAGCGCGCGCAAACGCGCGCGCAAGAGCAGCAAGCGTCGGCGTCGCCGCCGACGGCTGAAGGAGAAAATGTGTCGATTTCGGAAATCGACACAAACATTTCAGCGAATCAGAATGAGTCTCCGGCCTCAAGAGGCCCGGATGACGAACATGTGTCACACGCCTCAGCCGTGGAGGCTGACGCGAATCTGATTGTGGGCGTGTCTCCGGTCCGAAGGGACGCGGATGACGTAATCATGTCACACGCCTCAGCCGTGGAGGCTGACGCGAACGTGATTGGATCAGTCTTGGCCAATAATAAGGGCCAAGGTGATGGAACGTCGTCGACTCCGGGAGTCGATGACTTTGATGGATTTGATTCGTCGGCTCGGGAGCCGACGCACCCTCCGAAATGGGGTCTCCGCCAATGGAAGGCGTCGAGGTATTGAAGTCACGTCGGTTCCGGGAACCGACGCTGCGAAGAGACATTTCGCGTCGACTCCGGGAGTCGACGCACCCTTTGTAATGAAGGGCTCCGCCAATAACAGGCGTCGAGGTATTGAAGTCACGTCGGTTCCGGGAACCGACGCTGCGAAAGACATTTCGCGTCGACTCCGGGAGTCGACGCACCCTTTGCACGAAGGGCTCCGCCAATAACAGGCGTCGAGGTGAAGATGGCGTGTCGGTTCCGGGAACCGACGCTGCAGGCGGTGCGGACGGTTGCAAACGTTCCGCACCGGAAAAACTTGCATGCTGTCGTGCAGCCGGGCTGCACGACGAAGCGCCGGGCGACCAAGCCGGGCTTGAAGTCGCTCGCCCGCGGGATGAACCCGCCGGCGGTATTAAGAAAGAACACCCGTCCACGGCTGGGCCTGGACGAGGTCAGCGACCATGCGGAGCCGGGCTCCGCAAGACAAGAAGACGGCGCATGCGAAAATCGCTGCGCAAGTCTCGGCCCGGGGCCGAGACGCTACAGGAGATGTCTGCCGGGCAGACGAAGGCTGAGAAGCCGAACGTCGAGACGTTGACGTCTTGACGCGTACCTGTGCCGGGTTCCGGTACAGAGAGATGACTCTCGCTAATCCTCCGACGCAAGCGTCGGAGTTGACTTCACTTCCAGTCATGAGCTGGAAGCGCTTCGCGCGTGACCTGCACGATGGACGCATCGAGCAGATTTGCATTCTTTCGGACGCCGAGAGAACGAAGAGCGAGAATGAAGAACTGAGGCAGTTCTTTATGGAGAGCACCACTGAGAGTGAGGACACTCTCAGTGCGAAGACCAAGAAGGAGCGCTTTGAAGAGCAAGGCTGGGACTCGCTTAAGGCGAGTCCCTACTATGAGATTCTACGGGAGTACGCGGACGTACTTCCGGAAGAGATCCCTGCGGAGCTTCCGCAGGACAAGGGCATTCAGCACGAGATTGATCTCGTGCCGGGCACGAAATACTGTGTCACGCGGCAGTGGCCACTGCCGCGAGAGCAGGTCAAGGCGATCGACGACTTCTTCGAAAGTCGTCGCAAAGCTGGACAAGTGCGGGAATCGAAGTCCCCGCACAGTGCTCCGACGTTCTGTGTCAAGAAGCCACAGGGCTGCTGGCGCATCGTTCATGCGTACAATAAGCTGAACGATGTGACGATACCGGCGCAGACACCGATACCGCGAAAAGATGTTATCATCGATTCGATGGCCAGGAGCACTGTCTACAGTGCTCTTGATCTGCGCGATGGGTTCTATCAGATCCTAATGCGTGAGAGCGATATCCCTCTCACGGCTGTGAGCACGCCGAGTGGCATGCTCTGGGAGTGGCTAGTGATGCCGCAGGGTCTGAAGAACGCCCCTGCGACCTTCAACAGGTGCGTGACGCACTTGTTGCGCTCGGTGCGCGACTTCGCACCGAGCTACTTCGATGACGTGTTCGTCCACAGCCGTGCTGCGGACGGGATGAGCGACGCTGAGATGCACAAGGTGCATCTCCGGAAACTGCTTGCGCTGATGCGCAAGCACAAGCTCTACGCGAACCTGAAGAAGTGCATCTTCGGGGCGAGCGAGATACCCGTGCTCGGGTGTCTCGTTGGGAAGAACGGTGTCCGCCCTGACCCTGAAAAGGTCAGAGTGATCAATGAGTGGCCGACGCCGACGAGCGTCAAGGAACTGCGGCAGTTCCTTGGCTTGGCCACGTACTTGTGCAAGTACGTGAAGGACTACGCGGGCGTGATACGCCCGCTGTCACAGCTCCTGAAGAAGGACGCCGAGTGGATTTGGTCTGCTGAATGTCAGCAGGCATTCGATGCAGTCAAGCAGGGCTTGACTGAGGCTCCGATCTTGGCGGTGGCCGACCAAGATCACCCATTCCACGTTGTGTGTGACGCATCCGATTTTGCGATCGGATGTGCGTTGATGCAGCACGATCACGAGGGCCGTGATCGTGTCGTCTACTATCAGTCGCGTCAGCTGAAGCCAGCTGAGCGCAATTACCCGGTGCATGACAAGGAGCTCCTTGCCATGAAGTATGCACTTGCGAAGTTCCGAGTGTATCTACTCGGAAGCGAACCCTTCGTGGTCTACACAGACCACGCATCATTGCGTACGGCTGTCAAGTCGCCACACATCTCGCAACGTATGGCGAGATGGCTTTCGTTCTTTGCGGAATACAACTTCCGGGTTGAGTACAAACCCGGAAGACTCAATGTGGTGGCCGACGCGTTATCGCGTCGACCTGACTACGCTACGAATGAAGTCGACGTCAATGCCATTGACGCCATGCGATCGAGCACTCCCACGTCGTCGCTCCTCGACGACGTGAAGGCCGCGTACGCGCACGACGCGGACGCGAAGCTCTTGCTGGCCTATGGCTCAGTGCCTTCTGACGAAGCTCGTCAGAAGTTGCCAAGACATCTTCGTGCTCGTGCACACCGTTACCGGGTGCACGAGGGGTTGCTACTCTACAGCGTAGTCAACGACAACGCGGACCGCGTTGTCGTTCCCAATGATCATGACCTGCGACTCAGGATCATGTACGAGTATCATGATGCACCGACTGCGGGGCATCCGGGCCGTGAGAAGACGTATCTTCTTCTCACGAGAGACTTCTACTGGGCCCACCAGTACAAGTGGGTGCGCAAGTACGTCCGTGCTTGCGAGGTGTGTCAACGAGTGAAGCCTGCGCCGTTCGCGCAGGCTCCTTTGCAGTCACTACCGACTCCGTCGGAGTGTTGGCAGTCCATGTCTTTGGACTTTGTGTTTGGTCTTCCCCGGATAGCCAGGGAACACGGGCGTTGTGGTCTTTGTTGACCGCTTCAGCAAGATGGTACATCTTGCTGCAGTACCCGCCGAAGTGACTGCGAAACAGACGGCACGTCTGTTCGTTGACATGGTGTTCAAACACCATGGCATGCCGATGGACATCGTGTCCGATCGAGACCCGCGCTTCACCGCGCACCTGTGGCAAGAAGTGTTCACACTTCTTGGCAGTCAGCTCTCGATGTCGACTGCGGATCATCCGCAGACGGACGGACAGACCGAGCGCGTGAATCGCGTGCTCGTGGATGTGCTCAAGAGCTACGCCCACTCGTTCCAACACTGGAGCGAGTGTCTGCCGATGGCGGAGTTCGCCATCAACAACTCGGTGCATGCCTCGACCGGGCATACACCGTTCTACGTGAATGCCTTGAGGCACCCACGCCTCCCGAGCTTACTCGGGATGCTGGCTCCTTCCTTAAGTGGGGAGGATCTACGACTGCAACACAGCAGCCGCAGAATGCCGCTGACACCTGCACGGTGTCAGCCGCAACAACGCGAAAGAAGACGAAGACCGCGTCTGTGCAGGGCACAGACGCAACCAAGCAGAAGAAGACCGCGTCTGTGCAGAGCACAGATGCAAACAAGAAGACGAAGATCGCGTCTGTGCAGGGCACAGACGCAACCAAGAAGAAGAAGAAGGCCGCGTCTGTGCAGGGCACAGACGCACACAAGCAGAAGAAGAACGTGTCTGTGCGAGGCACAGACACCACAACTACGAACGCAGAGACCGGGCCTACTGCTGGAAGCGAGCTGAACGAGTTCAGCTCGGACGCAATGAACTTCGTGCAGCGCAGACAAGCCGTCATTCGGTTTGTCCAGGACGCTATTGCAGCTTCTGTCGATCGACAGAAGCTGAACGCAGACAATGTTGGCAGGGCAACACAAATGAATTCAAGAAGGGTTCATTGGTTTTGTTAGCTACTCAAAACCTGCCTAAACATGCAGTTTCCGACTTCGGAGCGAGTAAGCTCGCTCCGCGCTTCATCGGGCCGTTCACAGTGTTGGAACGGCATGGCAACGCTTACACGCCAGACATCCCGTCTAGCATGCGCCTCCATCCGACGTTCTACGTCGGACGGTTGAACCATACCTGCAGCACGAGCTACCTAGCTCGGCTGAACCGAAGCAGAAGACTCGGCGGAAGCCATCATCTTCTCCAGCGCGAAGTCGCGCTAGAGCAGCAGGTCGAGCTGGGGATCCAGC
Source organism: Phytophthora melonis (assembly GCA_024211575.1). Taxonomy (NCBI): domain Eukaryota; phylum Oomycota; class Peronosporomycetes; order Peronosporales; family Peronosporaceae; genus Phytophthora; species Phytophthora melonis. The sequence goes on along the minus strand of JAMXKT010000094.1, from coordinate 3,115,480 downwards.
CCGGCCGGGACGATCGAGGCGGTCTAGGAGACCGTCGCAAAGTAAGGATACTCAAGAGCACCGAGCGCAGCGCTCTGTAGCTACTCCACGACCGGAACTCGGTCGTGGGGAGAAGCTGAGATCAGGGTCAACACCAAGTTGACCACACACGGGGCGTGTTCCCACCACCGCCGCCACCAATTCGTGACGCACACGGCTCAACTCGATGGATAGTTGAGCGGATTGTTGACCACAGTATCCCGAGAACGAACTTAGAACCAGTTCGATTTCGTATTCGTTGGAGAGGATTTCCTCCCAACCAAGATACATGGGAGCCGCGGAACGTCTTGCTCGAAGACGTTCCGGACATGGTGGAGGCTTACGAAGCCCACCATGCACTACACACTGGACAGTAATGCGAACGCTGTTGTTAACAACAGCGCCCGAAGACACTTCGAGGGCAGGCCGTGATGCCTGCCCCCGCGGCAGCGAAGCGCTTCGCACACTGCCGCGCATGATACTCAGCAGCAGAGAGGTCCTCCGCTGCTGCGCCAAAGGTCTTCAACTTCAACGTGCTCGTTCTATCACGAGCACGCTCTCTTCTAAACGTCATGCATTGACCAAACAGTCAATGGTGGTTGACGTGCCGAGACCGGCACGTCTAACCTTGACGGGGGGATGGTGTAACGGGGTTACACGCACAAGTGGCTACAGCCACTTGTAACTCTAACAGACGCGATGTCTGTTAAAGGTTCGAACACTTCCTCGGCCTTGATGTACGTTACATCAAGTGCCACATTCATTTACGATCACCACGACGGGTGGTCCATAGACATTTAGGATTCCTATTGGTTGAAAGCAGCATCTTTTAACCAATGAGCGACATGCATAGCAAAGGAATTCTGCCAACCAGCCGTTGGCAGATTCCCAACTTAGAATATTACATTTGGAGGAAGTCAGAAAACATAAAACAAAAATAACAGTTCTCATCTTTACCAAACTCAGCTACTTAGAGTCTTTATCTTGTTTAAAGTATACTCGTGGACCTCGAGTATACTTAACTCAAGTAAAAGAAACCTACGCTTCCTCATACACGTGCGCACACGTGTAAGCTGTTGTAGTGAGCCAAGGTAGGCCCATTACAGTACTGCGGCAAGGGTGTGTCGATGGCCAGCCGCTACTACCATGCGGCGCAACGCCCCGACGAGACCCCACTTGACTACTTGTACCGGCTCAATGTGGCAGGCCTCAGGGCGAACATCCCGTACGCCGAAGGCACGATCAAAGAAAAGCGTGAACACGTCGAGCACTTCATCCGGACGCTGAACACTCAGGAAGCCGAACTCGCCTCGCGTCTCACTCTGATGGAAGTCGCCGACTCCGAGGCGCTGGAGAAGAAACTGCGCGCCCGACAGCGTGCCCTGGCCCACCAGAAGAAGACTCATTTTGGTTCAAGCAAGTTCCGTCAAAAGGCGCCAACCCCGCCGGCTCAGCCGGCGCGCGCCGTACATGCGATCCACGTCGCGGCGGACGAGTACGACTCGGAACGCGAAAGTCGCGACAGCGACGACCGCCAGTACGACCAAGACGAGGGAGACGAGGAACGCGCCAAGTTGTTCGTCGCGGGCCAAGCCCCACCTGGAGAGCCAGCGCGTCGCAACTTTGACCCCGACGACTCGGGACGCGACCGTCCGCGGTGCCGCCACTGCGGTTCACGTCGCCACGCCGAAGGAGACTGCTGGAAGTTGTTGACGTGCCAGAAGTGCGGTGGCCAACACCCGACGGAGCGGTGCTTGAGGGTGTGCAAGGCCTGTGGAGACGTGCACGAAGCTGGAGAATGCCCGATGGAGGAGTTCTTCAACCAGTTGCGCCAGTGGTTCGACCCGCACAAACACGCGGGAAACGCTGCCGCCGGCCGCCGAAAAGATGTTAGACTAGGACGCTCGCTGGCTTGGAAACCAGTACGAGACGAGCGACCTGTTTCCGTCTATGCATATGTGGCGAGAGGTGGTTAGTGAGATCCCGACTTCCCTGAATGATAATACATGTGAATCCAACCTGGAACGTACCACGCGAGAGAACGCGCCGCGAATCTCGGCGATCCGACGGACGACGAGTTTGACCCCTGGACGAGATCGACTTGCAACCGGGGAAGCGACGCGGATACTGGAAACATTACGCGCCGCACAAGTGGTACAAGCAGGCCAAGATTCACGGGAAGCTGAACAACCGCCGCGCTGTGTTATTGCTCGACACAGGTGCCGAGGTGTCCATCTTGGACACCACCTTTGCTCGTGAGGTAGGCTGCCTGATCGACACGGAGATCACGCAAGAGTGTGTGGGAATTCGTGATGAGACATATTACACGGTGGGGAGAACCAGAGTCAAGATTACCTTGGCCGGGAACTTGGTGTACTACATGCACCTGTGGGTCGGCGACTTGGTCGGCCAACACGCGATCTTGGGGATGAACTTCATGGTGCCCGCAGGGGTGCGCATCGACACCGCGGACGGCACTGCGTGCCTCCCGACGAGGTCCACATCCAGATGATCGAACGAAGACCGCTGTACGGGGCGCGAATGCACCCAGTGAACTTGAAGACACCCGTGCAACTGGAGCCAGGAGGGACACATGAAGTCCAGCTGAGGCCAGACCGAAACGCGCCATTCCTGTGGGTAACACGAGCAGAGTCATGGGTTACTACTACCTATGTCCAAGGGAAGTTCGGAAGGAAAAGTTACCTGTGCGTCACGAATATCGGAGACGCAACGATAACCCTCGATGCTCATGAAACGCTTGGGTGATGGACGCCGGCCGATGGCCAGCCCCGGAGCCGTGGGTTTGTCCGACTAGGTTCCACCCGGTACCAGTAGGGGCAGAACCTGGCCTACGGCGCGACGTGCGACGCGGAGGAGAATTGATCCCCGCCGAGTTCAACGGGTCGATGACAGATCGCCCCTCGTACCCAACGCCCAAGGCGATTCTGCGCCCGAAACCGAAGCAGCCTGAAGCGCGACGCGCCGTGACCCCAGTGGTGGCAGCGATCGCAGAAGCGCCGAAAGGAGGCAGGGAAGAGGTGCTGCTTGAAGACCGCCGGCAGGTTGCGGACGACCCCGAGGCGCCACTGGTGGCGACAGGAAGTGCGGCAGCTGGGGAAGCGCCGAAGTCGAAATTCGACGAGCTGAAACTCGACGCGCCAAAACTCGATGAACTGAACCCGAGTGAGCAGGAAGAGGACGACGCGGTCCTTATCCATGAGGGATCAGACCTCTTCGCAGAGGATCTCGAGTCCGAGATGGCCGTGCTGCCGGATCTCTCGTTGACCGCCGAAGTAAGAATCGAAGAGCTGAAGGTTGGTGCGCCGACCGGACTCCCACCCGAAGAAGCGGCGAGGCAGGGAAGCACGGCTACGCCAAATCATCTGGAAGCGACGGAAGTGGTTGATCTGCAAGAGCAACGCTCTGCCGCCTGCCGCCCTGGGGTGGTTTGTGACATCGACGTGGGCGACGCAAAACCCGTCGCACAACGCGTCCGGAAAATCCCGCCACAATTCCGAGAGAAGGTCGCCGACCTGATCAAGGGGCTGCTGAGCGCGAGGATGATCCAGAAGTCGAAGTCACCGTGGGCGTCGCCCATTGTCGTGATCATCAAGAAGAATGGCGTAGACATCCGACTTTGCATCGACTACAGGCTCATCAACGGGCTGACGCAGCTGATGGTGTACCCCATGCCGCTTGTCAATCACCTGCTCGAAGACTTGGACGCGTACCTCTGGTACTGCTCCCTCGACATGGCGAGCGGCTTCTGGGTTGTCCCCATGACGGACCGAGCCCGGCTCATCTCGGCTTTCATCACGCCGATGGGCCTGTACGAATGGCTGCGCATGCCGTTCGGCCTGTGCAACGCGCCGCAGATTTACCAACGCCTGATCGATAACGCGCTCTACGGGTTCCTGAAGCTGTCTCCGGATGGCAGCACACGGGACGTGTTCGAAGACGGCGAACCGGTGAAGCCAGGTGTCCACTCCGTCCTGGGACGGAGGTCGTACATCGACGACATCCTCATCGGAGGTACGTCGTGGGACGACCTGTGCGAGAAAGTCGAACGCTTGCTGGACGTCTGCAAACAGTGGCACTTGTCCATCAGTGTCGAGAAGAGCGAGTGGGGTATGTCCAAGGTCGACTACTTAGGCCATCGGGTCTCCGGATGAGGGCTGGAGGCGAAGCCGAAGAATCTGGAATCGCTGGTCGCGCTCGAATTCCCGCGCACGCTTAAGGGCCTGCAATCGTTCTTAGGTAGTCTCAACTACTACCACCGATTCATCGCCGACTTCGCCGTGTACGCCACCGCGCTGTATGCGCTGACGGAGGCCGACTTCGACGAGTACGTCGCACGACCGGAGGTCCGCGGACAGGAAAAGTGGACTCACGCGGCGCGCGCCTTCGACGCGCTCAAGGCAAAACTCGCCGAGACTCCGATGTTGAAGCACTTCGACGCGAAACGAGAGTCCGTCGTGATCGTGTATGCCAGCGATTGGGCCATCTCCGGTGCTCACGCAAGCCCACGATGAGGTGTATATGCCGGTGAAGTTCACCAGTCGCACGTTGAAGCCCAACGAGCTGAATTACAACGTCGTCGAGAAGGAGATCTTGGCCCTGCTGCGCATCCTGAACGAGTGTTACACGATGCTAGCGGGGAGGCCAGTCCGCGTCTTGACGCGCCACACGACACTTGCTTGGTTGCTCCGGTCCAAGGGACTGCAGGGCCGACTGTCACAGTGGGCTGCGATCCTCTCGCCATGGAAGCTGGAGGTCTGCCGGTCCATGAAAGGGGAGGAAAAACTCCTCGGCGCACTGGCTGCGAGCATCACGCCGCGAGCTTTTGTCGACGCGGCGCTGGAGGAGATCGCGCCGCGGAAGCGGGCGACGAAGATCGCTGTCATACCCATCCCCGACGTGACATCCGACGAAGTCCTGCACGTCCTGAGCTTCGATGGATCCGCCAAGGCGAAACGAGAGGGCGGCGCATACAGCGCTGTCATCTGGAAATTGCCGAGCTGGGAAATCGTACGCGCCGCATCGGGCTACGCGACTGACCTCACAGTCAACGAGGCAGAATACCGAGGGCTGCTGCTGGGTTGCACTCTTCTCGAAGAATTGGGAGATGTCACGCGACTGATCGTGTGCGGTGACTCGAATCTCGTGGTCAGGCAAATGCGAGACGAGATGGACTGCAAGTCACCCGGGCTGAAGCTGCTGCGACAAAGACGCGGAATGCGCTCCAGGCGTGGCCACGTCACGAACTCTTCCACGTGCGACGAGACTGGAATGCGAGTGCCGACATGCTGGCGGGGCAAGCTCTGCAACGTCAGGGAGGCCGCAGCGTACACAGCTCTGAGGAGATCCGAGATCTGAAGACGCTGAACCGCTTGGAAGAGATCATCCGACCACGGACAGCAAGTCCCGCTACAGTGTCCCCAGAAAACCTCGACACGGAAAATCTCGACGCGGAAAACCTCGACGAGAAAATTCTCGACGCGCCGAAACACGACGCGGATGACCCCACCGAGGAGACCAGGAACACGGAACGCGGGACAGCACAAGTCCTCGCGGTGACGACACGCTCTGCGGCTGGACGCGTCGCCACGCGTAGGAGCCGATGCAGCGGGGCTGCCGTAGCTTTAGCGTCAGAGGAAGACGTAACAGACTCACAGAGTCGCGGCTAAAGATAGCCCGTTCTAATACCAGAACGCACGAGTCCGTACTCCGTACGGACTCCAAGAGTCAACCCTTAACTCTTAGCTGTGAATCTTCAAACTGAATGTATTTCTCTTATCGCGGCAGAGCCGCCTTCGGTGTAAATGTATCTGGTTCACTATCTAGCATAGTGAACCCTAGTCATATGCATAATCTGTGGCTCTGAATCCATGTACTGATTCTCCTACTGAAATAGGTTAGACAGTGTGCACCACACAAGCCTGTGTGTGCCACACTTCGTAACCCTTCGGGTAACATTCGTGTAACCCCGTTACACCCTCCCCCACCAAACCGTGGACACGGGTGTTCACGCTTAACGGTCAACGACCGGGTCTTGTTCCGTCAAGCCTCCTTCTCGAACGAGTCAATCCACATCGTGTGGACGTCTCTGAGAACTTCTCGGCGCAACGCGCCCTCACATGACTTCAAGTCATAACGCCTTTGGTCTTTCGACCGCAGAAACCCTCTCGCGAGGTCCGCCTCGGAGCCTCGCTCCTCTCGCGCTTCGGCACCTCGTGCCTGCGAACTCCCAAGCTCCCCGGCGCAGGTGCGCACACCGACCGCGCCTCCCAGGCTCTCGGTCTCTCAGTACTTCGCGGCGCAACGCCTCAAGCAACGCTCGCGGCGAGCACGCCCCAGCTCCCCTCGAGCACTAGCCCATCCGACCATGGACCTCAAAGATCTCTTCGGAGATGAGGAGGAGGGCGAGGTGGACTACAGCGAGTCCGATGTCGGCTCTCCGAGCCATGAGGGTGAAGCAGCGTCCCCACAACGCCCCCGAACCGCCGCGACGCTTCGCCCACGTCGCCGGCACAACGCGGAGGTGGCACGTCGGCCACAGTTGGCTCGTCGAGCTCCGCGACCAAGAGCGCCGCGCGCGAGTGTCTCCTGCGCGCTCGTCGAGCCATCCCTCTACTGAGCGCACTGCGCTGTCGAGGAGGAGCCGCGGCCACCGCTGCGCACTCCAAATCCGTTCCTGAACGCTCTTCCGGGCTCCGCGAGCTGCGCGAGCTCACTGAGTCACGGTACTCTCCGCCTCGTGCGGGGAAGTGCCCTTGGGCCCCGTCATCTCCAACCCGTTGGACGAGGCTCAATCCGAGCAGGTTGCGGCGCAGCTGGCCTCCATGCGCTCCCAGCGCCCCGAGTTGCGGCCCCTGCTGAACCCCAGCACCGCCGAGTACGGCTTTCGGCCTCGTGACCCCGCGGAGGCATGCCGCCAGGCTTTCCAGCCGACGCTGGCTCAGCATGTCATTGGGCCTGCGGCCCGTACTCCGGAGGAGATCGCTCTTCGAACGTCTCTACGACAGCGACTCTTGACTCCACAGTCTACGACTGTCTCCGAGTACCGCGAGCGGTTGCGCCTGCAAGGCAAGGGGTTGTCCGTGCCCGCAATGCGGACGTACCCTGTGGTGCTCAGCCCGGGCGAAAGCCTGATCGAACACGAGGCTCAGTTCGAGCTCTGGGCTGAGAAGAAGAAGAAGCTTAGCTCCATGGATGCTCTTCGAGCTAGCTTCAGCGAAGTGGATGTTCGTATCGAACGCAAGCTCCGCTTCGACTTTGCGAAGATCCGAGCCAAACGCAGCCTCTCGGCTAACGCTCAGCCGCAGACCCATTCTAGCGCTGCGCGCTTCGCTCCTTTGAGCCCTCCAGTCGCTCCTACCCGTGAGGGAGTGAGCGCTGTGGCTCAGGGCCAACCCCGGAGCAATGTGGCTGACCCAGCAGCTCCCAGCCTATTGCCGGGAAGCGCGGGACGGCCGGCATGCCGGCCTCGAGCCCACGGGGCGCTGGTGATCAAGCCGATCAAAGCGTCCACGACGTCTGGGCAGTCTTGGCGAAGGGGCACCTCAAACTCCCATGAGTTCTCTGAGTGTGGGTACCCTCGCCACTTCACCAGATACTGGTTTTGACCCCGGCACCGCCGCTTCGCCAACAGGCGCTCCACATGGTAGTGAAGGTTCCTTGCTCATCGAGCAGCGCCGGTGGAGGACGCACCAAGCCGCCTCGCGACGTTTGATGAGCTGTTCGAGGTTCAGCAACAGACGACTCGCCTTCAGGACCACGTCCAGGATGTCGATGCGCGTCTCGCGCGTACTGCCACGGAGCTCGACGAGCTTGCTCGGGACTTGAGCTGGGTTCAAGTGCCTCGCGAGGTCTGGGACCGGCTCCGACACTTGGAGAGCTGGGTGCAGTATTATGGCGATCGCGACGATCGTCGTAGCCAGGAGCTCTCCGAGCTTCGGCGTCAGCAGGCTGCATTGCAGGGTCAGATTGACCTTCTGGCCCGCATGCAGGGCCCGCCCGCTGCGCCTCCTGCGCCGGTGGCCCCCAGCCTGCGGCACCTCCGACTCCGACCCTGCCCTCAGGGCTCGCGGCACCGCCGATGCCGAGCCTTCCGCCTGTGCCTGCAGTGCCTGCGATGATGGTCGCATCTGTGACGCCTGCGACTGCGTCCTCGACGCTCGCGACCTCCGCGCCTGCGACCTCGTCGCCCTCGGTGCCTCCATTTGCACCTGCGTCGGGTCATGGTACGGCTTGAGCAAGCCCACGTAGAAGACGGGGTGCGTCCGCATCTTCTTCGGAAGATTGAGCGTGTACGCAAGGCCCTTCCTGGCCACGACCTTGAAAGGTCCAATGAAGCGCGGGCGCAACTTCGTCTTGAAGACAGCGGACACTGCATGTGTAGGTAGGTTCTTAGCATTTAGCAATACCAGGTCCCCGACCTCATAACTGTCAACATTGCCTCTGCCTTTAGCATCCGCATGTTCCTTTTGCTTGTCTTGGCTCTCAGCCATTGCGTCACGCACGTGTCGTAAGACACTCAAGCGCGTCGACAAGAAAGTGTCGACCTGTTTACGAACAGTAGCCGGGCTGACATCAGCTAGCCGATCAGCTAAATCGGCTTCCTCTCCCCCACCAAGCCCGAGGCCACCACGTGGCGGCGTCAGCGGGACGCGGGGATGAGACAAGCTGTTCACGTAGAACGGCGTGTAGCCGGTCGAGGCATGCACGGCGTTATTCAACGCAAACTCAACGAGTGGCAGCATAGCGCTCCAACGCTTCGGCGTCTCAGCGCAAATGCTGCGGAGCACGTCCTCGACGACGCGATTCACTCGCTCCGTCTGACCATCGGTCTGCGGGTGATCCGCCGTGGACATGTCCAGCTTGGTGCCAAGCACCGCAAAACCGCGCTCCAGAAGTTGCCCGTGAAGCGGGGGTCTCGGTCCGAGACAATCGACTCAGGGAGTCCGTGTTGTCGAAACACTCGGTCCAAGAACAGCGTTGCTGTACCCTTACCATCGATGGTATCCGGCACAGCCGCAATGTGAGCCATCTTGCTCAGTCGGTCTACAAAGACCACGACTCCAGTGTTGCCCGCCGCATCCGCCGGCAGGCCAAACACAAAGTCCATACTCATGGATTGCCAACAGCCCGAAGGGACAGGCAAGCTTGCCAACGGGGCTGCAGCATGGGGTGACGACTTCACTCGCTGACACGTCTCGCACGTGCGCACATAAGTGCTCGTCCACTTGTACAGCTTCGGCCACCAGTAGTGGGTGCTCACCGAGCTGTAGGTCTTCTCACGGCCAAGATGGCCAGCCACCGGCGTGTCGTGGGCCTCATAGAGGATACGATACTTCAGGTCCTCATCATGAGGGATGACCACGCGTGGCGTGTCCTCGGAGCCAGTGCTGTAGAACAGCAGGCCACCATCGAGGGTGTAGCGATGCAAACGCGCGCGCACTCGCGCCGACAATTCAATGTCCGAGTCTTGAAACTCCTTGCTCCCGAGAGCCTTCAGCAACGCGACACAAGTGTCATCCTTGGCATAAGCCGTTCGGATCAGATCCGGTAATGACGAAGTCACGGTCGTTACATGAGCCAGCTCATAATCCGGCCTGCGCGACAGCGCGTCCGCGAGGACATTCTGCCTGCCAGGCTTGTACTTCACCTCGAAGTTGTACTCCGCGAAGAAGGACAGCCAACGGGCCATCCTTTGCGAGAGATGAGGCGACTGAGTCGCAGTGCGTAACGACGCGTGATCCGTGTAAATCACGAACGGCTGAGAGCCCAACAGGTGAACCCTGAACTTGACGAGCGCATACTTCATCGCAAGTAGCTCTTTGTCATGGACAGGATAGTTCTTCTCAGCAGCCTTCAGCTGACGAGATTCGAACGCCACCACGCGCTCGCGCCCCTCGGCGTCTGCTTGTAGCAGGGCACAGCCGATGGCAAAGTCCGAGGCGTCACAGACGACACTAAACGGACGAGCGGGGTCTGGCAAAGCCAGAATAGGCGCATGAAGGAGACTATCCTTAATTGCCGCAAACGCATCTTGATGCTCGGTGTTCCAACACCACTCCGCGTCCTTCTTCAGGAGATTGGAGAGTGGCCGAGCCATCTCAGCGTAGTTCTCGCTCTACTTGTGCAAGTAATTGGCCAAACCAAGCTACTTGCGAAGATCCTTCTGGTTCTTGGGAACCGGCCAGTCAACGATGGCATTGACCTTGACCGGGTCGGCTCTCAGGCCACGCTTCCCAATGAATCACCCTAAGAAGGGGATCTCTTCCGCTCCGAAGATGCACGTCAATGTTGGCGTACAACTTTTTTTGACGCATGCATTCGAGCACAGCACGCAAGTGCTCAACATGGTTCTCCATATCAGTCTTCCCGTGCTCCGCACGACTGTGGACAAAGATGTCATCGAAGTACGTCTGCGCGTACGCCCGATGGGGCCGGAAGAGCTGCGTCACAAGACGATTGAACGTCGCTGGCGCGTTCGAGAGCCCTTGGGGCATCACCAACCACTCCCAGAGCATGCCGCTCGGAGTACTCACCGCAGTGAGAGGAATGTCGCTCGTTCTCATGAGCAATTGGTAGTAGCCATCGACCAAGTCGAGCGCACTGTACATCGTACATCCTGCCATGTTGTTCTGAAGAACGTCCTTCCGAGGAATCGGCGTCTGCGCCGGAATGGTGGCGGCATTCAGCTTGTTAAAAGCATGCACAATACGCCACTTGCCATTCGGCTTTCTGACACAGAACGTCGGCGTGGAGTGAGGAGACTTACTCTCACGCACCATGCCCGCCTCGTGCTTCGCACGGAAGAACGCGTCAATGACGTCACACTGCTCCTTCGGCAGAGGCCACTGCCTCGTCACGCAGTACTTCGTTCCCGGAACGAGATCAATCTCATGTCGAACACCTCGATCCGGAGGTAGCCCTGAGGGCGGTTCCTTCGAGACCACGTCTTGATAATCCTTCACCACGTGGTACAAGGGGTCCGACGGATCCTTCAGGATCGCCGATCCGCTTCGCGCATTCAGCGCCTTCTTAGTGTCCTCCAGGACAGCTTCATCCAGAAGCGAGGACGAGTTCAACTCTTCTTCAGGTCGTATGACCACCACCTCCGCCAAGTCTCCAGCCTTCAAGGCTTCGCCCAACTCGGCCAAGGACATCTCGTCCAGCTCCAGGAGAGCAGATAGTGAGGGCAAGTCGGTGAGACTGACATCTCCGTCGACGTCGCCCGTCACTCCATTCACGAGTGTGTAGAGCTGCTCGCTCTTGTGTGGAGCCTCACCGCTCGGCACACCCTTCTCGACTCGTGAGACCGCAGACGCCTTGCGTCGCGCCGCCAGCGCTTTGCGGCGCTGCCGCCTCTTCATGGACACTGTCCGCCCAGAAGAGCTCCGTGATTTCGCGTGCTTCTTGACGCCAGGTATCACCACCTCATTCAGCTCCAGAGGAGCACCAGTGTCTTGATCGACACTCAGCGAAGGGCTGCACGACCCGCAGCCTCCACTCAGTGGATTACGTGCCACTCCACGATCTTCATCCGGGCAGAGCCCCTTGTCCCTCGGCATCGTGCCGACCGCGCCGTCGCTGGCACGCAGCAGGGCGTCGCCCTCAGACGCACACCCGCTCAGCGGAATTAGTGCCGCTCCACATCCTTGATCCGGGCAACGCCCACCTTCACTCGACCTCTCGTCGACCGCGCCTTCACTGGCACGCAGCAGGGCGTCGCCCTCGGACGCACACCCGCTCAGCGGAATTCGTGCCGCTCCACATCCTTGATCCGGGCAACGCCCACCTTCACCTCGACCTCTCGTCGACCGCGCCTTCACTGGCACGCAGCAGAGCGTCGCCCTCAGACGCACACCCGCTCAGCGGAATTCGTGCCGCTCCACCTGCCGTCCACGAGCCACGCTCGGAACGCTCGTTCTCGACACACGCAGTGTCCACCAACTCGGAAACTCCGATGTCTAGCACATTGACCGACTCGGTCCAGTGCTCGCGCCAGAAAGCGCTTCTGCTTCCCTAGCAGAGGTGGGTTCATGACTCGCCAATGCTCCGCCAGGAGAGAAGTGCGTAGCACCAAGGGTCTTCGACCTCCAATCTATCCAAGGCTCATGGCGTTCCAGCCACGCCATACCAAGGATGAGATCATATCTCGAATCGAGGTCTAAGACCAGACAGCGTTCCACGCTATCAAAATCTAAAAACTTCACGCCCAAGTCCACAGGGACTTTAGGCACCGTGACACGAGTGCCCGTCGCGAGACGAACAGTGACGATGTCACTCCCACGCGCTACCAGCGCCTCAGCATAAAGCTGACTTCCGTCCATCGTGGAACGCCGGGCGTAATTACCCGACGCTCCCGAATCGATCAAAATCGTCCATGGCTTTGTGAAGCCCTTCACCCAAGCCTGGACAACTAGCAAGCCCGGCTTGCACACACGTTCCGTGTTATAGAGTACAGCTCTCTTCGGGGCTAAGTCCTGTCGACCTCCACCTCGCCGAGGTTCAATAGAACTTAGTTCCTCCCCAGTAGGCCGCCCCGCGCCTACTGGGTTTCTCATTCCCGAGACGAACCAGAGCCCTGGCTCGAACCCGAAGAGCGGCTTGACGAAGCCTGGCGCTGCAAGCGCAGCGGACATCCGGCGCGCAAGTGACGCGTGTCACCGCAGATGAAGCATCGGCGGATGCCGCGCCGCTGCTCAGCAGCCCGAAGCTCGGCTTCTTCGTCTTCAGCATAGCTGAGGTCCATAGGCTCCGGACCATTGGACGAACTGGTGTGAGGAGCGTTCCACCCAAGTCTTGACGACTTAAAGTTGTGCTCCGCGTTCAACGCGATGCCCACAGCCTCTTCAAAAGAGCTTGGGTGAGTGCGGAAGACTTCCGTCCTGGCCACGCCAGTGCGAAGTCCTTCCATAAACACCGTGACGATGACTACCTCAGCCAGAGGCTCGGCAGACATGCCCGCAATGAGAGTTCTCAACTCCTGGACATAGTCCACCAAATCCTTCCTGCCTTGTCGGGTAGCCAGGAAGCGTGAGCGCACGCGATACGCCTCGTTAGGCGGAGCGAACACTCGGGACAGTTGCTGCTTCAGCTGGTCCCACGTCAGGAAGGCCGTGTCGACCGACGTCCCTGACGTTAGTGCCCACTCTCTCGCTCGCCCACCAAGCTTCGAGATAGCTAGCGCCACGCGCTGCGACTCCGTCCGGAGTAGAGCTGAGCTCATAGCCATCTCGACTTCACGGGTCCAAAGCATTAAGCTTTCCCCTTCCTTGCCTTCGAAGGTCTTCACGCTCAACATGAGCGGCAGGTCTTGTTCCCGCGTCGGATGACGTAGCGGGCGCTTGCGGCGCCACGGCCGTCGCCATCCTCTGCTGGAGGTGCTCCAACAGAGCATTCTCGTAGCTGGAGAACGCCTCGAGACGCGCATTCACCGCGTCGGGGCCTTGTTGCGCCAGTTGCGTCACGCCCTCCGGGCCCAGCAAGGACATAAGCTTTTAAGCGCATCCTGCTGGTTCGGGGGCAAGTGAGCGAACTGCTCCATTCTCCACAGAGGGTCAGTCTATCCAGACTCAGGTGTCGGATTGACTACAAGTGCTACCAAGTGCAGCGGGGCTGCCGTAGCTTTAGCGTCAGAGGAAGACGTAACAGACTCACAGAGTCGCGGCTAAAGATAGCCCGTTCTAATACCAGAACGCACGAGTCCGTACTCCCTACGGACTCCAAGAGTCAACCCTTAACTCTTAGCTGTGAATCTTCAAACTGAATGTATTTCTCTTATCGCGGCAGAGCCGCCTTCGGTGTAAATGTATCTGGTTCACTATCTAGCATAGTGAACCCTAGTCATATGCATAATCTGTGGCTCTGAAGCCATGTACTGATTCTCCTACTGAAATAGGTTAGACAGTGTGCACCACACAAGCCTGTGTGTGCCACACTTCGTAACCCTTCGGGTAACATTCGTGTAACCCCGTTACAGCCGACCTCCGGACGTCCTGGAAGAGCTAGTAGTGCAACGACTGCGTCTGGATCGCATCCGTATCGCCCAAGACGAAGAGGTCTGGATCGTCAACCTCAAGAAGTATCTCCGCGGCGACGTCGGAGACCTTTCCCGGCGCGAGGTGAAGAGCTGCCAGAAGCTGGCGCCACAGTACGAGGAAGGCGAGGGAGGACTGCTCTACTACCAGCCGAGAATCGACGAGTCCGACGAAGACCGCGACGCGATGATGAAGCTGGTGGTCCCGGAGACTCTCCGAGAGGACGTACTCCACCACTACCACGCCAGCCTAGAGGGTCTTTGGGTCGACCTCTTTACGGGGTTCGTCGTGGTCAAGGCAAACGCGTCACGAACCGCGCAGACGGTGGCCGAGGCGTACGAAGAAGCCGTGTTCAGGCGCTTCGGCGCGAGCGAGGCTATTCGACACGACCGAGAGCCGGGCTTCATGTCAGACTTCTTCAAGGCGTTCAACAAGCTCATGGGCCAGAGACAACGAGCCACGCTCGCCTACCGCCCTCAGGCCAATGGCGCTGCAGAACGCATGGTGCGGACAGTCACAAGAGCGTTTAAGATGTACATCGCGACTGGGACGAATACGCCGAACGTCTTACCTTCGCCTTGAACACGTCGCACGACCGGACGAGGAACGAGACTCCGTTCTTCTTGGTACACGGCTGGGACCCCCGGTCGACGCTGGAGGCGACGCTGGCCGTCGGAAACTCGTCGACCAGAGACGTCGAGGCCAGACGATGGAGGCTCCGCATTCAGCGTCACTACAAGGTCGCAAGAGCACAAGCGCTAGAGTTAGTGCGTGAGGCAGTCGAGGGGAGAGCGCGCCGACAGAACGAGAACGCGACGAGCCACGACATCTCGGCGGGCTCACGAGTTTGGCTTTACCTGGACCGAGTCAAGCCGGGATACGCGCGCAAGCTTGCGCACATGTGGCACGGACCCTTCCGTGTCGCCGAGATGGTCAGCGCTTTCGCGGTGCGCCTCGAGACGGCAGGCACGCCGTACCAGCTATTCCCCGTCGTTCACGTCTCCAAGCTGAAGCCCGTCCGAGAATTCCCGTCGCGGCCCGCGACGCGGTTGACGGTGCCGGCTGAAGAGCGCTTCGACTTCGACGAGGAGCTCTTAGCTCTTGCCGGAGGACAGCTGGGAGGCCACACGCGAGCTGGACGACGACGTCTACGAGGTCTAGAAGCTCGTGAATATGCGCGAAGGCCGGGCCACGCGATACGGACGCACGCGACGCGAATTCGAGGTGAAGTGGAAGGGATACCCGGACACGACGTGGGTCGACGAGCTCGACCTCAACTGCGGCGGGCTCATGTACGACTTCCTGCGAGAGCGCACGGGGCGCAACCGGTTCGAGGCGATGCAGTCGCACGAGAACGCGGGGGCGACGGGCCCATGTGGGTGAGCACCTACGGGTGCGACTAAGTCGGCAGGGAGGCTGCCGACGGGCGGATTGCGGAGAGCCCCGACTCTGGGAATGGCCGGAGCGGGAGGATTGGATGAGGGAAGTGTGGAGGACCAGCCTGTTGCTGAAGATGGGACGGCGGAGGGCCGTCTCATAAAAAGATGTGAAAAAGTGGAAAGAAACGAAGGAGGAAGGTCAAGACGACGTGTTGATGTTACGGCTACGACAACTAGGCGCTACGGACGCGGCGGGCTACGACGACCGGCTAACTTTAAATCTGCTGGACGAACTTACCTGCAAGGCGCGGCACATGGAAGGCAGGGTGATCGCGTGTCACCTGGCAGCGCACGTGGGCGTCCATCTCCGCCACGGTGAGTGGCGCCCGGTAGAACCGACGCCAAGGTTCCTGCGCGTCGATGTCGTCGAGCGCGGCCTGCAACGTCGCATGCTGAAGTCCCGGATACCACCTCCCGATCGACGTGTGCGCGGGCGGGAAGTGGAGCATCATCGGGTCCAGCAAGAGATTCATGTCGGCGAGTCCCTGGCAGAACAACTCTACCACCAGCAGCAGCAGGCTGCTGAGGTGGCTGCCCGCGTGAGAGCGACGCGAGTTGCGAGCGGTACGCCACCGCTTCCAAGCCGCGCCCTGCACAAGCAGCTCGTGGGTGGACTCCCAGTAAGCCTGAGCCCAATGCTCGACGTGGTGCCGGAGACTACCCAGGAACGGGCGGAACGCAGCGTCACCGGACGCGAAGAGGAGCGCCTCAACCGTCTGGGCGAGGTACCGCCAAGGCCGAGTCGCATACAACGCCTCGACGTTGGCCGGCGTCACGAGGGCCCGGTTCCAGTTCGCCGGCGGGGCGGGAGCATGGCGCGGAATAATCCAGCCGAGTGGTGGCAGGAAGAGCGTCCGCAGTTCCTGCACGGTGATCAGGTGGAGGCGGAGGCGTCGCACCCGCTTAGGCCAGGGAGCATAACGCGATTGCCCCCAGCCAGACGGAGTCCCGGCGGGCGGAATCACGGGGCCGAAGAAGGGTGCTACCGTAGCGTTCCCAGCCGGACCACTGGAGGCGGTGCTCGAGGACGAGCCACGAGACGACGAGGAGGCGGAAGAGTCGTCGCCGCTGGAGTCGCCTGAGTCGCTTGGGCCAGGGCCGGACCCGGTGCCGGCCGCAGCAGGACCTCCCGCGACGAGCGCGTCGGACGCGAAGAAGACGAGCGACGCGAAGCCGCCGCCCCTGCCGAATGCGCCGACCCCGACGAACGCGTCGACGCCACAGAGGGAGAGCGGGAACGCGAACGTGAACGCCGAGGAGAATGCGCTGGCGAACGAGGACGCGATCCATGCTGCCGGAGTCGCCGCCGCTTGGGCCTCGGCTGTCGTGTCTGGCCACCGCTGTCCGACGACTCCGACCCGAATAGCGACGCGTCCGAGGGCGCCCGCGCTGCAGGTGTAGCGGCCGACGACGAGGACACGGCCGACGAAGCCTGGGTAACTGCGCTGTCCGTAGCGGCTGTGGCTGCCACAGTGGACGGCCGTCGACTTCGCCGCCGAAGTGGAGAGCTAGACGCCGGAGCCGGAGCGGTCCCAGCCGAAGACGAGGAACTCGTAGAAGCCCTTCCGGAAGCCGTTGCACATGTTCCAGTACCCGAGGCTGGCGCGGCGGGGACGGAGGCAGAGGGACCGCCCGGACGCGTCACTGGACTAGGGACAGCGGGAGGAAGGGGAACGGCAGCGTTCACCTCCGCCGTAAACGTGGCCTCCAACCGGCGAACCAAGTCGGCGGTGTCGATCTGCCCGCCGGCCGACGCGACGATCCCGGCAAGTCGACTGGCAAGCTCGTCGCGAACCCGCTGGGCCACTTCTCGACCCCGCCGCGCGTCGCGGATCATCCGACGCCAGGCTACGGCGCGCTCGTCGCGCTCCCGGATGGCTAAGTCACGCTCTTCCTCCAGCTCGACGACCCGGACGCTAAGGCGACGCGTCTGGGCATCGACGGTGCCTTGGCGCCGCTGAGAAGACTGTCGTAGAGACAAACACCCCGCTCGGTAGAACGCCGCGCGGTACGTGGCTCGAGGCTCGCCCGCCTGGGCACGCGCCAGCTCGGACTCGGTCGCCACCCGGAGAGTCGTAGCGTTGCTTACCGACTCCTCCAGTTCACGGATGCGCGTCGCGCCTCGTCGGAGCTCCTCAGCGTGGGCCACCAGGAGAGCGTTCGTGCGCCGAAGGTCGTCCTGCAGTGGAGCGTTCAGACTCTGGGCCGCCGCAGCCTCCGAGCGGCTCTGGGAGAGCAACGCACGGGCTGCCCGAAGCTCGTCGTTGACTGGAGCGCGCTGCTGTTCGAGAGTGGTCAGGGCCTGACGGGCTTGATCCCTCTCGGCGATGGCCGAGTCTCAAGTCCGCTTCAGGGCCGCCGAGGCTCGAAGCGCTTGGTCTCGCATGTCACAAGCCCCATCACGCTCCTGCTCGACGACCGTGAGAGTTCGACGCAGACGATCGCGTTCATGGAGAGCCGCGTCGCGCTGCCGCTCGAGGGCAGCCACTTGTCCCTGGGCTTGATCCCGCTCTGCTTCGGCGGAATTCACGCGCGTTTGGACGGGGCAAGAGCAGCCTGGGCGGCGGCGAGCTCGACACGCAGGCCGTCGCGCTCGGCACGCAAACCGTCGCGCTCGGCACGCAAACCGTCGCGCTCGGCGCGCAAGTCGTCGCGCTCGGCGCGCGCGTCGTCACGCTCACCCTGCGCAGCGAAAGTTGCGCTAACGGGACCGCAGAGGCTGACGAAGTAGCAGGAGCCTGCGCGAGCCGGGCAGTCAGGTCGGCGACCTGGCCCCGCGCCGTCTGAAGCTCGGCCTGAAGATCCCGGTATTGCTCTATCGAGGCAGCCTCCTGGGCCCGGAGCCTCGACTCGGCGGCATCAGTGCGCTCGGCGCGCTCACGGAAGTTGGCCACCCGGTCCTCCATGGCGACGTAGTCTTGCTCGGCGCGCTCCTGAGCGAGGAGTGCCTGCTCGAGCCGAATCATGCCGGCACGGTAACCCTCGTAGGCGCGACGTCGGAGAGCGAGGTTCCGCTCATGAACACGGACGCGTGAACAGCCAGACCAGCGTTGTGCACGGAGACGAACTCACACTAGGCGCGCAACGCTCGATTCTCGTGCCGGAGAGTGTGCGCGTCGGCGACGAGGGCTGACACGGAGTGGACGGGGGCCCTGGGGCCGGAAGCTGGACAGGAGATGGAGCAGGCAGGCGAGGCCGACGCGCGCCGAGGGCGCAGACCACGCAGCCGGCGGCCTCGAGGTCGCCGGTGTCGAGCTCTTCTTCTTCCATGTCGATGTCGTTGGCGTCAACGTCGTGGCGGCGAGCCATGATAGCGGATGGTGACGGCGAAGACGGAGAGCGCGGGGCGAGTTCTGCGACGACACACCCACCTGGGGAGTGCGCGTGCGTGGCAGCGGGACGAATGTGATGTAGCACCCCGCGGAGAAAGTGCGATGGGCGGCGAAAACAGCGCCGCGGCGATGGAGCTCGACGCGACGGATGGAACGCGACGCGGTTGACGGGGCGCGACGCGCTGTGGAGATGGACGGGAAAGTCGACGAGGGTGATGGGCTGTGAGACACGGCGCCAGAATCCAGTGCGAGGCGTAATCACTCGACGGGTCGATCAGAGCCCCGTCTCTTCAAAACGCGTCGACCCCTAAACCCCGCCGAGTAAACCCCGCGGAGCAAAACCCGCCGAGCCAAAACGCGCCGAGAAAAACCCGCCGAGCCAAAACGCGTCGAGCCAAAACGCGTCGAGGTGAGATCTTGATTACGTTACGCAAATCAGGTTGAAGAACGGTAGTGCAAGCACGACAGACGCAAGGATAGACGTAGGGTGGTGGGCTTAGCAAGCACGAAGTAGGAGATAGCCAGTAGCAAGGACATAGGATAGGGTAAGGACTCAGTCCCGAAATTTCTCTGAACCACAAAGACCTCCCGTCTTCCCTCCGGTTCCAGGGGAACCACCAAGCGCCGGCAAGCAGAGCCGCCCCGATATCGCGGCCCCCCGTCGTTTGTTGGTTCGGGTACTCAACCCCCCACAGACCCGTGCTGAGATAAAGGCACGTTAAACGTATACCGTTTAGGGGCACCCGATAACGCGCTGCTAGGCGAAGGAACGCACTGGCCCGATAACCGCCGTGCACAAGACCCCCGTGTAGGCCCGATAACGCCACACAAGCCCCAGGAAACGCCGGCCTGATAACGCCGCACGCCCGACGGGAACGCCAAGGAAACGCCGGCCCGATAACGCCGCACGCCCAAGGCTCGACGCCCTACGACAAGGAACAAGCGTCAACCAAGAACCCCCAACTCTGAAGCCTGCGAAGACTTGGGTCTGTATTTCGAAGATACGCTACTCCAACAACCGGGAAAGAGATTGCTCGGCGCGACCGCTATCCAGACGCGCCGAGTTTGTGCGAGACCGGCTCCGCGAGATTTCTGCGAGGCCGCTACTCCACACAAGCCTCGCTTGACTGCATCGAAGGCCTGCTGACAGTCAGCAGTCCAATTCCACTCGGCATCCTTCTTCAGGAGCTGTGACAGCGGGCGTATCGTGCCCGCGTACTCTTTAGCGTACTTGCACAGGTACGTTGCCAAGCCAAGGAACTGCCGCAGTTCCTTGACGTTAGACGGTGTCGGCCACTCTTTGATCACTTTGACCTTTTCAGGGTCAGAGCGGACACCATGTTTCCCAACGAGACACCCGAGCACGGGTATCTCGCTCGCCCCGAAGATGCACTTCTTCAGGTTCGCGTAGAGCTTGTGCTTGCGCATGAGTGCAAGCAGCTTCCGAAGATGCACCTTGTGCATCTCAACGTCGCTCATCCCGTCCGCAGCACGGCTGTGGACGAACACGTCATCGAAGTAGCTCGGTGCGAAGTCGCGCACCGAGCGCAACAAGTGCGTCACGCACCTGTTGAAGGTCGCAGGGGCGTTCTTCAGACCCTGTGGCATCACTAGCCACTCCCAGAGCATGCCACTCGGCGTGCTCACAGCCGTGAGAGGGATATCACTCTCACGCATTAGGATCTGATAGAACCCATCGCGCAGATCAAGAGCACTGTAGATGGTGCTCCTGCCATCGAATCGATGATGACATCTTTTCGCGGTATCGGTGTCTGCGCCGGTATTGTCGCATCGTTCAGCTTGTTGTACGCATGAACGATGCGCCAGCCGCCCTGTGGCTTCTTGACACAGAACGTCGGAGCACTGTGCGGGGATTTCGATTCCCGCACTTTCGAAGAAGTCGTCGATCGCCTTGACCTATTCTCGCGGCAGTCGCCACTGCCGCGTGACACAGTATTTCGTGCCCGGCACGAGATCAATCTCGTGCTGAATGCCCTTGTCCTGTGGAAGCTCCGCAGGGATCTCTTCCGGAAGTACGTCCGCGTACTCCCGTAGAATCTCGTAGTAGGGACTCGTTTTCAGCGAGTCCCAGCTCTGCTCTTCAAAGCGTTCCTTCTTCGTCTTGGCACTGAGAGTGTCTTCACTCTCAGTGGTGCTCTCCATGAAGAACTGTCTCAGTTTCTCATTCTCGCTCATCGTTCTCTCGGCGTCCGAGAGAATGCATATTTGCTCGATGCGTCCATCGTGCAAGTCACGCGCGAAGCGCTTCCAGCTCATGACTGGAAGCGAAGTCAACTCTGACGCTTGCGTCGGAGGATTAGCGAGAGTCATCGCCCTGTACCGGAATCCGGCCCATCTACGCCTCAAGGCGTTCAACGTCTCGACGTTCGGCTTCTCAGCCTTCGTCTGCCCGGCAGACATCTCTTGTAGCGTCTCGGCCCCGGGCCGAGACTTGCGCAGCGACCTTCGCATGCGCCGTCTTCTTGCCTTGCGGAGCCGGCTCCGCTTGGTTGTTGACCTCGTCCTGGCCCAGCCTTGGACGGGTGTTCTTCTGTGGTACCGCCGGCGGGCTCGTCCCGCGGGCGAGCGACTTCAAGCCCGGCTTGGTCGCCCGGCGCTTCGTCGTGCAGCCCGGCTGCACGACAGCATGCAAGTTTTTCCGGTGCGGGACGTTTGCAACCGTCCGCACCGCCTGCAGCGTCGGTTCCCGACACGCCATCATCACCTCGACGCCAATCATTGGCGGAGCCCTTCATTACAAAGGGTGCGTCGACTCCCGGGATCGACGCGAAATGTCTCTTCGCAGAATCGGTTCCCTGAACCGACGCGACTTCAATACTTCGACGCCTTCCATTGGCGGAGACCCTCGTTACGGAGGGTGCGTCGGCTCCCCGAGCCGACGAATAGAATTCATCCAAGCCATCGACTCCCGAAGTCGATGGCACCACATCACCTTGGCTCTCATTACGGACCAAAACTGATCCAATCAGATTCGCGTCAGCCTCCACGGCTGAAGCGTGTGACTCGCTTGTGTCATGCGCGCCGCTCGAGGCCGGAGACTTCCTTTTATTGAAAAGCGGGTGTTGACTTCCGAAGTCAACACATTTTCTTCACTAGCCGTCGGCGGCGACGCCGACG
This sequence comes from Phytophthora melonis, assembly GCA_024211575.1. Classification (NCBI taxonomy): domain Eukaryota; phylum Oomycota; class Peronosporomycetes; order Peronosporales; family Peronosporaceae; genus Phytophthora; species Phytophthora melonis. The sequence goes on along the minus strand of JAMXKT010000094.1, from coordinate 3,093,502 downwards.
CTACCTGTTCTCGCGCGCGCGCTCGTGCGCGTCCAGGGTGTTCCGGGACAACGGCATTAGGCGCTGTCTCGACTGGAGATTTGCGCGCACCTGCTGGTGCGTGTGTGTGGTGGTAACAGGGCCATCGCTCTCTGTTCCACCGTCGCGACCGAAGCGCACTAAAGTGCGCTTCTCCCAATCGATTACCGGGTCATGCCGTGCGAGCCACGGCATGCCCAACACAATGTCAAACTTATCGACCAGATCCAGGACGATGAAGTTTTCGACGAACACTCGACCTTTGTACGTGAAGCGCACGCGTACCATGCGCTTCTCGGTCTTCACGACGACACCTGTCGCCAAACGTACTTCCAACAGACTTCGAGGTAACTTTAAATCCTCGAAGTCAAGCATTGATAGACTTCGCAGTCGAACAAAGTTCTTCGATGCGCCAGAATCTACCAGAGCACGATGAGAGTCCCTTGCTCTCATCGACGTCACATTCAGGATGACAAGGTCAGGCCTGTCATCTTGGTTCTTGCAGTGAGAGTTAACCTCACTGGGGGCTGCAGTCCTCAGTGTCGCGTGTCCAAGGTTGACACGCGGAACCGCATTACCAGTAGGGCGCCCCGCGCTACTGGCGTCCAGCGTTTTTTGTTTGGTTGCGACGGTGCCCGGCACCGCCGCGATAGCCACCCTGATGGTGCACGGGGCCGTGCACTCGAGCAAAGTGACCGATCCTACCGCAACGGTAGCATCGCACATTGTTTCCCTGCGACTGCTGGGATCCAGCAGTGGCAGCGCTCGAGAGGTCCATTGGTTCTGGTCCTCCTTCCTTACTACCGGGCGTGGTTGCGGCCTCGGTACATGTGCATGCAGCTTAGCCGGTCGCAGGCTAAACTCCTCCTGCATCGCAAGAGTGATTGCAGCTTCGAGAGTATTCGGATACTCACGGAAGAGATAGGTCTTCACAGGCCCATCTATCAATCCCTTCATGAACGTGACGACCTTGGTCGCCTCATCAATCGGGTTTGTCACGATGTTCGAGACCAAGTACCGTGCTCTCTGGGCGTACGCATGGACATCATGCTTGCCCTGCTGCAGGTCGAGGAATTCGGCGGGGGCTCAAACGCCTGTCTGAGCTCCTCCTTGAAGCCTTCGTACGTGCTGAAGCACGTAGGATCGGAGAGCCGGCGTCCATACGCCCAGCTCCTCGCACGTCCGCCAAGGCATAACATGGCGAACGCGACCTTCGACAGCGGATCGACAATACGTCGAGCCGCAATGGCAGTGTCGAGTTCGACAAGCCAACGGAGGAGAGGTTCACCCTCTCTTCCGACGTAGTTGCTCACATTGAGCTTCAGCGACTGTGGGCGAGGTGTCGTCCCCGACGACACCGCGGTAGTGGCAGCAGCATCTCGCTGCTCCCTCAAGATGAAGCCCAGAGCAACACCGTGTTGCTCTGCCGGCATTAGCGTACGCAGCATCGTAGCTACAGCCGCTTCACCCATGACTGTTGACAGTCGTTGGAGGGCCTCCCACTCTGGGTCTGACAGGTGGGGACAGTCAGCGCGTGCAACATGGGTTGCAGGCGTCGTGGAGCTTTCCATGGGCACCTCGGTATCCATGGGAAGGTTCTCGGCTCCGTGTTCGTGCGGTGACGTACGAACTCAACTTAGTCGGTCGTTGGACGGACTACAAAGTGCTACCAGGTGTAATGGGCCTACCTTGGCTCACTACAACAGCTTACACGTGTGCGCTCGTGTATGAGGAAGCGTAGTTAGTTTAAACTAGCGTTAATTATACTCGGGCCTCCGAGTATAGATTAATCTAAATAAACGATCCAAATAATGTTTTGGGTTAAAATGAGAACTGTTATTTTTGTTTTATGTTTCTGACTTCCTCTAAATGTAATATTCTAAGTTGGGAATCTGCCAACGGCTGGTTGGCAGAATTCCTTTGCTATGCATGTCGCTCATTGGTTAAAAGATGCCGCTTTCAACCAATAGGAATCCTAATTGTGTATGGACCACCCGTCGTGGTGATCGTAAATGAATGTGGCACTTAAACGTACATCAAGGCCGAGGAAGTAACCATTCTCTAACAGCTAACGTAACTGTTAGAGTTACAAGTGACTGTAGCCACTTGTGCGTGTAACCCCGTTACACCATCCCCCCCTTAAGGTTAGACGCGCCGGTCACGGCACGTCAATCAGACAATTGGCCATTCGTCAATTCTTCACGTTGGGAGAAAGAAAACTCGAGCTCATTCCGTAATGAGCTCGCCGAAGAAGACCGCCGTCGGGACAGAGAACTTCTCTGTCCCCGAGTACTTTGAGCGGCAACAGGCGAAGCAGGACGCTCGCGCTGCCAAAGCCGCAGCTGGGCCGAAGATTGCCCTTCAGGGCTCTTCGATAGTCAACGACGTCGTTGACTATAGCGAGGACGACGTGGACATGGAGGAGGACGAAGCCTCCTCCAGCAGACGCAAGGAGTCGATCGACAGTGACAGTCTCGACCCGCACGCCGGGTCGAGACGTCCTCGTGTCGGACGCTTCGAGTTCGAAGCGTTCGCGTAGTGCAAAGCAGACTCCGCTCTCTGCTGCTGGGGCTTTGAGCTCACCGCGCGATACGGCGCCTTCAAGCTCTCCACGGATGCCGTCCGCGGCAGACATCGCGGCACGGGTGGGCAACTCTGTGCCTCCGAACACTATCCCGCTGTACGTATGCAGCGCGATCGAGGACGATGAGGTGGCAGAGGGCCAGCACTTTGATCCGATGACGGATCAAAGGCGCGATTACTATATCGGACTCTTCCATGAGCTCCGATATTACTCCAGCAAGAAGACCTCTTCTCGCAGCAAAGTGCCTGAGTGGCAGGCACTTTGTCAAAGTTGGAATGCCTTCGTTGATAACTTCAACAAGAATCCGGCAGCTTACCGCGAGCGGGTTAAGCATGCCCGTGAACGCTTCGAGACGTTCTCGACGCGTGGGTGGTTGGAGCAGCTCCACAGATCTTCTGTGGATGCTGGTGTTCCGTGCGCTGTGCCCGAAGGCCAGCAGTGCATGTTGTGTCTTCCGGGTGCGGCGCGCTTGAGCGACCGCGACCTGAACGGGTACACGTCGATTCGTGTACCTGCGAGCCTCAAGGATCTCTGTACCAAGTTCATGGCACGTGAGGAACGCGACGAGCGTGGTGCTTCGAGCGCTGGGGGTGACCACAGCGCTCGCACTACCTTCGCGCCGGCAGTGCGTGGTGGGCTTCGTACGCCCTCTCCATTTCCGGAACGTCCTGCAGCAGGACGTCCCGCGGCTCCCATGTAACTTGGTGGGGCGGAAACCCTCTCCAACGAATACGATAACGAACTGGGTGACGGTTCGTTTTCGGGATACTATGGTCGACGATACGCTCAACAATCCAACGTGTTGAGCCGTGGGCGTCACGGATCGGAGGCGGCGGTGGTGGGAACACGCCCCGGGTACGGTCAACCTGGGGTTGGCCTTGGGCCTCCGTCTCTCGAAGACCGGGTTGCCGCCGTGGAGCGGCTTCAGAGCCGTGGCTTCGCTGCTCTGAAGCAAGAGATGGCGAACCTGAGGGCTCAGATCGCTCAGGCCGCGCAGACCGCGTCAAACGTCTCCATCGACATCGGGGTCGCGTCGTGCGTTTGGTCCAGCGCGTTGACGCGCTGGAAAAAGGTTCGGTTTCCGCTTCGGGCCAGCCGAGCTAGCTGGCTCGTGCTGCTGGTATGGTTTCAGCCGCCCGACGTAAAAGGTCGGATGGAGGCGCATGCTAGACGGGATGTCTAGTGTGTAAGCGTTGCCATGCCGTTCCAACACTGTGAACGGCCCAATGAAGCGCGGAGCGAGCTTGCTCGCCCCGAAGTCGGAGACTGCATGTTTAGGCAGGTTTTGAGTAGCAAACAAAACCAATGAACCCTTCTTGAATTCATTTGTGTTGCCCCTGCCAACGTTGTCTGCATTCAGCTTCTGTCGATCGGCAGAAGCTGCAATAGCGTCTTGGACAAACCGAATGACGGCTTGTCTGCGCTGCACAAAGTTGATTGCATCCGAGCTGAACTTGTTCGCCCTCACCAGTAGTCATAGTGCCTGTGCCCCGCACAGACGCGTTGTCCTTGTTCTTTGCGGCGTCTGTGCCCTGCACAGACGCGTTGTTCTTCTTCTTGCGCGTTATCGCGGCTGACACTGTGCAAGTGTCAGCGGCATTCTGCGGCTGCTGTGTTGCGGGCGTAGATCCTCCCCCACTTAAGGAAGGAGTTACCATCCCGAGCAGGCTCGGGAGGCGTGGATGACGCATGGCATTCACGTAGAATGGTGTATGCCCGGTTGAGGCATGCACCGAGTTGTTGATGGCGAACTCCGCCATCGACAGACACTCGCTCCAATGTTGGAACGAGTGAGCGTAGCTCTTGGGTATGTCGACGAGCACGCGATTCACGCGCTCGGTCTGCCCATCCGTCTGCGGATGGTCCGCAGTCGACATCGAAAGTTGGCTCCCAAGAAGTGTAAACACTTCTTGCCACAGGTGCGCTGTGAAACGCGGGTCTCGATCCGACACAATGTCGGTCGGCATGCCATGGTGTTTGAACACCATGTCAACGAACAGACGTGCAGTCTGCTTCGCAGTTACTTCAGCGGGTACCGCAGCAAGATGTACCATCTTGCTGAAGCGGTCAACAAAGACCACAACGCCCGTGTTCCCCTGGCTGTCCGGGGGAAGACCGAAGTCCAAAGACATGGACTGCCAACACTCCGACGGAGTTGGTAGTGATTGCAAGGGAGCCTGCGCAAAAGGCGCAAGCTTCACGCGTTGACAAACCTCGCAAGCACGGACGTACTTGCGCACCCATTTATACTGGTGGGCCCAGTAGAAGTCTCGCGTGAGAAGAAGGTAAGTCTTCTCACGGCCCGGATGTCCCGCCGTCGGTGCATCGTGATACTCCTACATGATCCTGAGCCGCAGGTCATGATCATTGGGCACGACAACACGGTCCGCATTGTTGTCGACTGCACTGTAGAGTAGTAACCCGTCGTGCACCCGGTAACGGTGTGCACGAGCGCGAAGTTGCTTCGGCAGCTTCTGACGAGCTTTGTCAGAGGGTGCTGAACCGTAGGTCAGCAAGAGCTTCGCGTCCGCTTCGTGCGCGTACGCGGTCTTCACGTCGCCCAACAGCGACGACGTGGGAGTGCTCGATTGCATGGCGTCAATGGCATTGACGTCGGCATCAGCTGAAACGTAGTCAGGTCGACGCGATAACGCGTCGGCCACCACATTGAGTCTTCCGGGTTTGTACTTAACCCGGAAGTTGTATTCCGCAAAGAACAAAAGCCATCTCGCCATACGTTGCGAGATGTGTGGCGACTTGACAGCCGTACGCAATGATGCGTGGTCTGTGTAGACCACGAAGGGTTCGCTTCCGAGTAAGTACACTCGGAACTTCGTGAGTGCATACTTCATGGCAAGGAGCTCCTTGTCATGCACCGGGTAGTTGCGCTCAGCAGGTTTCAGCTGACGCGATTGGTAGTAGACGACACGATCACGGCCCTCGTGATCGTGCTGCATTAACGCACATCCGATCGCAAAGTCGGATGCGTCGCACACAACGTGGAATAGGCGATCTTGGTCGGCCACCGCCAAGATCGGCGCCTCAGTCAAGCCCCGCTTGACTGCATCGAAGGCCTGCTGACAATCAGCAGTCCAATTCCACTCGGCATCCCTCTTCAGGAGCTGTGACAGCGGGCGTATCGTGCCCGCGTACTCTTTCACGTACTTGCACAGGTACGTGGCCAAGACAAGGAACTGCCGCAGTTCCTTGACGTTCGACGGCGTCGGCCACTCGTTGATCACTCTGACCTTTTCAGGGTCAGGGCGGACACCATGCTTCCCAAAGAGACACCCGAGCACGGGTATCTCGCTCGCCCCGAAGATGCACTTTATCAGGTTCGCGTAGAGCTTGTGCTTGCGCATGAGCGCAAGCAGCTTCCGAAGATGCACCTTGTGCATCTCAACGTCGCTCATCCCGTCCGCAGCACGGCTGTGGACGAACACGTCATCGAAGTAGCTCGGTGCGAAGTCGCGCACCGAGCGCAACAAGTGCGTCACGCACCTGTTGAAGGTCGCAGGGGCGTTCTTCAGACCCTGTGGCATCACTAGCCACTCCCAGAGCATGCCACTCGGCGTGCTCACAGCCGTGAGAGGGATATCACTCTCACGCATTAGGATCTGATAGAACCCATCGCGCAGATCAAGAGCACTGTAGATGGTGCTCCTGCCATCGAATCGATGATGACATCTTTTCGCGGTATCGGTGTCTGCGCCGGTATTGTCGCATCGTTCAGCTTGTTGTGCGCATGAACGATGCGCCAGCCGCCCTGTGACTTCTTGACACAGAACGTCGGAGCACTGTGCGGGGATTTCGATTCCCGCACTTTCGAAGAAGTCGTCGATCGCCTTGACCTATTCTCGCGGCAGTCGCCACTGCCGCGTGACACAGTATTTCGTGCCCGGCACGAGATCAATCTCGTGCTGAATGCCCTTGTCCTGTGGAAGCTCCGCAGGATCTCTTCCGGAAGTACGTCCGCGTACTCCCGTAGAATCTCGTAGTAGGGACTCGTTTTCAGCGAGTCCCAGCTCTGCTCTTCAAAGCGTTCCTTCTTCGTCTTGGCACTGAGAGTGTCTTCACTCTCAGTGGTGCTCTCCATGAAGAACTGTCTCAGTTTCTCATTCTCGCTCATCGTTCTCTCGGCGCCCGAGAGAATGCATATTTGCTCGATGCGTCCATCGTGCAAGTCACGCGCGAAGCGCTTCCAGCTCATGACTGGAAGCGAAGTCAACTCTGACGCTTGCGTCGGAGGATTAGCGAGAGTCATCGCCCTGTACCGGAACCCGGCACAGGTACGCGTCAAGACGTTCAACGTCTCGACGTTCGGCTTCTCAGCCTTCGTCTGCCCGGCAGACATCTCTTGTAGCGTCTCGGCCCCGGGCCGAGACTTGCGCAGCGACCTTCGCATGCGCCGTCTTCTTGCCTTGCGGAGCCGGCTCCGCTTGGTTGTTGACCTCGTCCTGGCCCAGCCTTGGACGGGTGTTCTTCTGTGGTACCGCCGGCGGGCTCGTCCCGCGGGCGAGCGACTTCAAGCCCGGCTTGGTCGCCCGGCGCTTCGTCGTGCAGCCCGGCTGCACGACAGCATGCAAGTTTTTCCGGTGCGGGACGTTTGCAACCGTCCGCACCGCCTGCAGCGTCGGTTCCCGGAACCGACACGCCATCATCACCTCGACGCCTGTTATTGGCGGAGCCCTTCATTACAAAGGGTGCGTCGACTCCCGGAGTCGACGCGAAATGTCTCTTCGCAGCATCGGTTCCCTGAACCGACGCGACTTCAATACCTCGACGCCTTCCATTGGCGGAGACCCTCGTTACGGAGGGTGCGTCGGCTCCCCGAGCCGACGAATAGAATTCATCCAAGCCATCGACTCCCGGAGTCGATGGCACCACATCACCTTGGCTCTCATTACGGACCAAAACTGATCCAATCAGATTCGCGTCAGCCTCCACGGCTGAAGCGTGTGACTCGCTTGTGTCATGCGCGCCGCTCGAGGCCGGAGACTTCCTTTTATTGAAAAGCGGGTGTTGACTTCCGAAGTCAACACATTTTCTTCACTAGCCGTCGGCGGCGACGCCGACGCTACCTGTTCTCGCGCGCGCTCGTGCGCGTCCAGGGTGTTCCGGGACAACGGCATTAGGCGCTGTCTCGACTGGAGATTTGCGCGCACCTGCTGCTGCGTGTGTGGTGGTAACAGGGCCATCGCTCTCTGTTCCACCGTCGCGACCGAAGCGCACTAAAGTGCGCTTCTCCCAATCGATTACCGGATCATGCCGTGTGAGCCACGGCATGCCCAATACCATGTCGAACTTATCGACCAGATCCAGGACGATGAAGTTTTCGACGAACACTCGACCTTTGTACGTGAAGCGCACGCGTACCATGCGCTTTTTGGTCTTCACGACGACACCTGTCGCCAAACGTACTTCCAACATACTTCGAGGTAACTTTAAATCCTCGAAGTCAAGCATTGATAGACTTCGCAGTCGAACAAAGTTCTTCGATGCGCCAGAATCTACCAGAGCACGATGAGAGTCCCTTGCTCTCATCGACGTCACATTCAGGATGACAAGGTCAGGCCTGTCATCTTGGTTCTTGCAGTGAGAGTTAACCTCACTGGGGGCTGCAGTCCTCAGTGTCGCGTGTCCAAGGTTGACACGCGGAACCGCATTACCAGTAGGGCGCCCCGCGCTACTGGCGTCCAGCGTTTTTGTTTGGTTGCGACGGTGCCCGGCACCGCCGCGATAGCCACCCTGATGGTGCACGGGGCCGTGCACTCGAGCTAAGTGACCGATCCTACCTCATCGGTAGCATCGCTCATTGTTTCCCTGCGACTGCTGGGGTCCAGCAGGGGCAGCGCTCGAGAGGTCCATTGGTTCTGGTCCTCCTGTCCTCACTACCGGGCGTGGCTGCGGCCTCGGTACGTGTGCATGCAGTTTAGCCTGTCGCAGGCTAAACTCCTCCTGCATCGCAAGAGTGATTGCAGCTTCGAGAGTATTCGGATACTCACGGAAGAGATAGGTCTTCACAGGCCCATCTCTCAATCCCTTCATGAACGTGACGACCTTGGTCGCCTCGTCAATCGGGTTGGTCACGATGTTCGAGACCAAGTACCGTGCTCTCTGGGCGTAAGCATGGACATCATGCTTTCCCTGCTGCAGGTCGAGGAATTCGGCGGGGGCTCAAACGCCTGTCTGAGCTCCTCCTTGAAGCCTTCGTACGTGCTGAAGCACGTAGGATCGGAGAGCCGGCGTCCATACGCCCAGCTCCTCGCACGTCCGCCAAGGCATGACATGGCGAACGCGACCTTCGACAGCGGATCGACAATACGTCGAGCCGCAATGGCAGTGTCGAGTTCGACAAGCCAATGGAGGAGAGGTTCACCCTCTCTTCCGACGTAGTTGCTCACATTGAGCTTCAGCGACTGTGGGCGAGGTTTCGTCCCCGACGACACCGCGGTAGTGGCAGCAGCATCTCGCTGCTCCCTCAAGATGAAGCCCAGAGCAACACCGTGTTGCTCTGCCGGCATTAGCGTACGCAGCATCGTAGCTACAGCCGCTTCACCCATGACTGTTGACAGTCGTTGGAGGGCCTCCCACTCTGGGTCTGACAGGTGGGGACAGTCAGCGCGTGCAACATGGGTTGCAGGCGTCGTGGAGCTTTCCATGGGCACCTCGGTATCCATGGGAAGGTTCTCGGCTCCGTGTTCGTGCGGTGACGTACGAACTCAACTTAGTCGGTCGTTGGACGGACTACAAAGTGCTACCAGGTGTAATGGGCCTACCTTGGCTCACTACAACAGCTTACACGTGTGCGCTCGTGTATGAGGAAGCGTAGCTTTGTTTAAACTAGAATTAATTATACTCGGGCCTCCGAGTATAGATTAATCTAAATAAACGATCCAAATAATGTTTTTGGGTAAAATGAGAAGTTTCGGAAAGGCGCAACTAGGGCTCCGCGAAGGCTGGGATAGAAGGGTCTTGGTATAATCCCTATCTTTTTCTTTTTATTACCAATAATTATGTTTCTTATTAGCTACGGCCATCTCCTGCGCCTGCTTCGAAGCTATAGAGATATAGGCCGACAATGCTTCACAAATTAAGAAGGTGAACCTTGGCTGAGGTCTGTTTTGTAGCTTGTAAAAAATGCTTGCTATTTGGGCGAAGCCCCTTGTGACGGGGCACACAGCACTTCTTAACAGAGGAAGCAGGAGTATACAACTCCAAGTGAACAGGAGTTCATGTGTCCCTGGTCTGAAGGGTGAAAAGCGGTAGATCTAAGACTGAATGTATTTATAGGTTGGTACAGATTTGGCCTGCATACAAATCCTAAGTTTCCTATAGTTTGTTTCATACAAAATGTATCTGTTGGAACTGAGGCCACTTGGTCACTATCCTGGGGAGTGACTGTGGTATAGCACCCCGCGGAAAACGCGCCGATGCAGACGCTCAAGGGAGGAGGCGCCGAGACTGAGGCCCCGGACGCGAGTGATGGAACTCGACGCGGTTGATGGGGCGACGCGCTGCGGAGATGGACGGGAAAGCCGACGAGGGTGATGGGCTGTGAGACACGGCGCCAGAATCCAGTGCGACGCGTAATCATCCGACGGGTCGACCAGTGCCTCGTCTCTTCAAAACGCGTCGACCCCAAACCCCGCCGAGCAAAACCCGCCGAGCCAAAGCCCGCCGAGCAAAACCCGCCGAGCCAAAACGCGCCGAGTCAAAACTCGTCGAGCCAAAACGCGTCGAGGTGAGATCTTGATTACGTTACGCAAATCAGGTTGAAGAACGGTAGTGCAAGCACGACAGACGCAAGGATAGACGTAGGGTGGTGGGCTTAGCAAGCACGAAGTAGGAGATAGCCAGTAGCAAGGACATAGGATAGGGTAAGGACTCAGTCCCGAAATTTCTCTGAACCACAAAGACCTCCCGTCTTCCCTCCGGTTCCAGGGGAACCACCAAGCGCCGGCAAGCAGAGCCGCCCCGATATCGCGGCCCCCCGTCGTTTGTTGGTTCGGGTACTCAACCCCCCACAGACCCGTGCTGAGATAAAGGCACGTTAAACGTATACCGTTTAGGGGCACCCGATAACGCGCTGCTAGGCGAAGGAACGCACTGGCCCGATAACCGCCGTGCACAAGACCCCCGTGTAGGCCCGATAACGCCACACAAGCCCCAGGAAACGCCGGCCTGATAACGCCGCACGCCCGACGGGAACGCCAAGGAAACGCCGGCCCGATAACGCCGCACGCCCAAGGCTCGACGCCCTACGACAAGGAACAAGCGTCAACCAAGAACCCCCAACTCTGAAGCCTGCGAAGACTTGGGTCTGTATTTCGAAGATACGCTACTCCAACAACCGGGAAAGAGATTGCTCGGCGCGACCGCTATCCAGACGCGCCGAGTTTGTGCGAGACTGGCTCCGCGAGATTTCTGCGAGGCCGCTACTCCACAATGGTGCCGCGACCCGGGAGTACTACTTCGAATGACGGGCCATCGATCCAAGAGGCATCGGAGGCAGGTGCGCCGTCGGTTGGAAGGTCGCCGACGACAAGAGAGCACGGAGAAGGACCTGTCGCGTCGTGGAGCTCTGAGGGAACCTTCACGACTGGCCACGGTGCCAGCGACGATCAGGAGGGCTACGAAGAACCGTTTGCCGTTCCCGATGTGGCTCCCGACGAGGGAGCCACGAAGGGCCGCGACGCAAGTCGCGGTCCTACCGGTCGGAAGCCTGCGAAGGCCGAAGACCAACAATCACCCACCGCCAAGCCAGCCGCCAAGCGCAAGTCGTCCAAGAAGAAGAAGAAGAAGCTGCGCGCGCCGAACTCGGCGGACGAGTCGCTGTCTAAGCCGCAAGGCAAGGACACGGGACGCGAGTACACCGTCGAGGAAGTGCGATACGTCGTGGCCCGCACGGAGCTCTTCCGGCTGCTAGAGCAAGACCCCATCCTGGTCTTCCTCAAGCCCATGCTGATGAGCAACTTCACGGGCCCCTTCATGGCGCCGGACTACGACAAGATCACCAGCGTCGCACACGCCGCGCCGACACTCTTCCAGATGTTGCATGAGTCGGGATTCGTCCTGGGCGCCTTCGAAATGGAGAGGCTCTGTGACTGGGACCTCAAGTCCTGGTTACGCGCTATCCGCGTTGTGCAGGAGCCCTTGACGATTCTTGCAGGATCCATCAAGCAAGATGCGACGATCTCTGCGGCGGATCGAGACGCGACGAGTCCGGCAACGGCCTTGGGGCAGACTTCGACGACCACGCCGTCACCTCCACCTCGATACCAGTCGAGTGTGGACTCTGACAGCAGCTTTGAGTCACCCAAGCGCATGCCCATGGAACGGCAGCCGCGTGTCATGCAGATCTCCGCTGCACCGGCGCCCGCGCGCGCCGAAGTCGCGAAGCCCGACGAGGGCGCGATCCCGAAGGCTCTGGAGGAGTCTCTGGTTAGACTGATGCAGACGACGATAATGCGCGCCCCGCGCGCCGAGGCACCCGTCGTCCAGGCAAAACCGGAGCACCCAGCGACAGCGACGACGCGCCCCCACGAGACAGCCGATGTCGCGATGGAGTCGGTGAGTTCGCATTCGTCGTCGAGGTCCAGACCTCGACGCGACGTGGACGAAGATCCTGACGACCTGTTCGACTTGGAAGTCGGGACGCCGAGAGCTGCAGCCGCGGTCTCAACAGCGACGGCCGGCGTCGGGCTCACGAGAGTTCGCCTCTCCGCTTCATCCGAACTGAAGGAATTCTCGGGACGCGATGCGGGCGAAGAGAAGGCTAGGCTGTGGCTCAACCGCCTGAAGTCCGCCGCTCGACGCGACGGGATGACCGGTGAAGAAGTGTGTGGCTTGTTCAGCGATCTGATGAGATGAGTGGCCCCGCACGCCAATGGTACCTCCAACTCCCAAAGAAGGTGAAGAAGTCATGGGCCGAGTTGATGGAGCAGTTTCGCATCCAGTACTGCGGCAAGGGTGTGTCGATGGCCAGCCGCTACTACCATGCGGCGCAACGCCCCGACGAGACCCCACTTGACTACTTGTACCGGCTCAATGTGGCAGGCCTCAGGGCGAACATCCCGTACGCCGAAGGCACGATCGAAGAAAAGCGTGAACACGTCGAGCACTTCATCCGGACGCTGAACACTCAGGAAGCCGAACTCGCCTCGCGTCTCACTCTGATGGAAGTCGCCGACTCCGAGGCGCTGGAGAAGAAACTGCGCGCCCGACAGCGTGGCCTGGCCCACCAGAAGAAGACTCTCTTTGGTTCAAGCAAGTTCCGTCAAAGGCGCCAACTCCGCCGGCTCAGCCGGCGCGCGCCGTACATGCGATCCACGTCGCGGCGGACGAGTACGACTCGGAACGCGAAAGTCGCGACAGCGACGACCGCCAGTACGACCAAGACGAGGGAGACGAGGAACGCGCCAAGTTGTTCGTCGCGGGCCAAGCCCCACCTGGAGAGCTAGCGCGTCGCAACTTTGACCCCGACGACTCGGGACGCGACCGTCCGCGGTGCCGCCACTGCGGTTCACGTCGCCACGCCGAAGGAGACTGCTGGAAGTTGTTGACGTGCCAGAAGTGCGGTGGCCAACACCCGACGGAGCGGTGCTTGAGGGTGTGCAAGGCCTGTGGAGACGTGCACGAAGCTGGAGAATGCCCGATGGAGGAGTTCTTCAACCAGTTGCGCCAGTGGTTCGACCCGCACAAACACGCGGGAATGCTGCCGCCGGCCGCCGAAAAGATGTTAAACTAGGACGCTCGCTGGCTTGGAAACCAGTACGAGACGAGCGACCTGTTTCCGTCTATGCATATGTGGCCAAGAAGTCGCGAGAGGTGGTTAGTGAGATCCCGACTTCCCTGAATGATAATACATGTGAATCCAACCTGGAACGTACCACGCGAGAGAACGCGCCGCGAATCTCGGCGATCCGACGGACGACGAGTTTGACCCCTGGACGAGATCGACTTGCAACCGGGGGAGCGACGCGGATACTGGAAACAATACGCGCCGCACAAGTGGTACAAGCAGGCCAAGATTCACGGGAAGCTGAACAACCGCCGTGCTGTGTTATTGCTCGACACAGGTGCCGAGGTGTCCATCTTGGACACCACCTTTGCTCGTGAGGTAGGCTGCCTGATCGACACGGAGATCACGCAAGAGTGTGTGGGAATTCGTGATGAGACATATTACACGGTGGGGAGAACCAGAGTCAAGATTACCTTGGCCGGGAACTTGGTGTACTACATGCACCTGTGGGTCGGCGACTTGGTCGGCCAACACGCGATCTTGGGGATGAACTTCATGGTGCCCGCAGGGGTGCGCATCGACACCGCGGACGGCACGGCGTGCCTCCCCGACGAGGTCCACATCCAGATGATCTGACGAAGACCGCTGTACGGGGCGCGAATGCACCCGGTGAACTTGAAGACACCCGTGCAACTGGAGCCAGGAGGGACACATGAAGTCCAGCTGAGGCCAGACCGAAACGCGCCATTCCTGTGGGTAACACGAGCAGAGTCATGGGTTACTACCTATGTCAAGGGAAGTTCGGAAGGAAAAGTTACCTGCGCGTCACGAATATCGGAGACGCAACGATAACCCTCGACGCTCATGAAACGCTTGGGTGGTGGACGCCGGCCGATGGCCAGCCCGGAGCCGTGGGTTTGTCCGACTAGGCTCCACCCGGTACCAGCAGTGGCAGAACCTGGCCTACGGCGCGACGTGCGACGCGGAGGAGAATTGATCCCCGCCGAGTTCAACGGGCCGATGACAGACCGCCCTCGTACCCAACGCCTAAGGCGATTCTGCGCCCGAAACCGAAGCAGCCTGAAGCGCGACGCGCCGTGACCCCAGTGGTGGCAGCGATCGCAGAAGCGCCGAAAGGAGGCAGGGAAGAGGTGCTGCTTGAAGACCACCGGCAGGATGAGAACGAAGGACCGGTGAGAGCTGAACCCGAGGCGCCACTGGTGGCGACAGGAAGTGCGGCAGCTGGGGAAGCGCCGAAGTCGAAATTCGACGAGCTGAAACTCGACGCGCCGAAACTCGACGAACCGAACTCGAGTGAGCAGGAAGAAGACGACGCGGTCCTTATCCATGAGGGATCAGACCTTTTCGCAGAGGATCTCGAGTCCGAGATGGCCGTGCTGCCGGATCTCTCGTTGACCGCCGAAGTAAGAATCGAAGACCTGAAGGTTGGCGCGCCGACCGGACTCCCACCCGAAGAAGCGGCGAGGCAGGAAGCACGGCTACGCCAAATCATCTGGAAGCGACGGAAGTGGTTGATCGGCAAGGGCAACGCTCTGCCGCCTGCCGCCCTGGGGGTGGTTTGTGACATCGACGTGGGCGACGCAAAACCCGTCGCACAACGCGTCCGGAAAATCCCGCCACAATTCCGAGAGAAGGTCGCCGACCTGATCAAGGGGCTGCTGAGCGCGAGGATGATCCAGAAGTCGAAGTCACCGTGGGCGTCGCCCATTGTCGTGATCATCAAGAAGAATGGCGTAGACATCCGACTTTGCATCGACTACAGGCTCATCAACGGGCTGACGCAGCTGATGGTGTACCCCATGCCGCTTGTCAATGACCTGCTCGAAGACTTGGACGCGTACCTCTGGTACTGCTCCCTCGACATGGCGAGCGGCTTCTGGGTTGTCACCATGACGGACCGAGCCCGGCTCATCTCGGCTTTCATCACGCCGATGGGCCTGTACGAATGGCTGCGCATGCCGTTCGGCCTGTGCAACGCGCCGCAGATTTACCAACGCCTGATCGATAACGCGCTCTACGGGTTCCTGAAGCTGTCTCCGGATGGCAGCACACGGGACGTGTTCGAAGACGGCGAACCGGTGAAGCCAGGTGTCCACTCCGTCCTAGGACGGAGGTCGTACATCGACGACATCCTCATCGGAGGTACGTCGTGGGACGATCTGTGCGAGAAAGTCGAACGCTTGCTGGACATCTGCGAACAGTGGCACTTGTCCATCAGTGTCGAGAAGAGCGAGTGGGGCATGTCCAAGGTCGACTACTTAGGCCATCAGGTCTCGGGACGAGGGCTGGAGGCGAAGCCGAAGAATCTGGAATCGCTGGTCGCGCTCGAATTCCCGCGCACGCTTAAGGGCCTGCAATCGTTCTTAGGTAGTCTCAACTACTACCACCGATTCATCGCCGACTTCGCCGTGTACGCCACCGCGCTGTATGCGCTGACGGAGGCCGACTTTGACGAGTACGTCGCACGACCGGAGGTCCGCGGACAGGAAAAGTGGACTCACGCGGCGCGCGCCTTCGACGCGCTCAAGGCAAAACTCGCCGAGACTCCGATGTTGAAGCACTTCGACGCGAAACGAGAGTCCGTCGTGATCGTGTATGCCAGCGATTGGGCCATCTCCGGGGTGCTCACGCAAGCCCACGATGAGGTGTATATGCCGGTGAAGTTCACCAGTCGCACGTTGAAGCCCAACGAGCTGAATTACAACGTCGTCGAGAAGGAGATCTTGGCCCTGCTGCGCATCCTGAACGAGTGTTACACGATGCTAGCGGGGAGGCCAGTCCGCGTCTTGACGCGCCACACGACACTTGCTTGGTTGCTCCGGTCCAAGGGACTGCAGGGCCGACTGTCACAGTGGGCTGCGATCCTCTCGCCATGGAAGCTGGAGGTCTGCCGGTCCATGAAAGGGGAGGAAAAACTCCTCGGCGCACTGGCTGCGAGCATCACGCCGCGAGCTTTTGTCGACGCGGCGCTGGAGGAGATCGCCCCGCGAAAGCGGGCGACGAAGATCGCTGTCATACCCATCCCCGACGTGACATCCGACGAAGTCCTGCACGTCCTGAGCTTCGATGGATCCGCCAAGGCGAAACGAGAGGGCGGCGCATACAGCGCTGTCATCTGGAAATTGCCGAGCTGGGAAATCGTACGCGCCGCATCGGGCTACGCGACTGACCTCACAGTCAACGAGGCAGAATACCGAGGGCTGCTGCTGGGTTGCACTCTTCTCGAAGAATTGGGAGATGTCACGCGACTGACCGTGTGCGGTGACTCGAATCTCGTGGTCAGGCAAATGCGAGACGAGATGGACTGCAAGTCACCCGGGCTGAAGCTGCTGCGACAAAAGACGCGGAATGCGCTCCAGGCGTGGCCACGCCACGAACTCTTCCACGTGCGACGAGACTGGAATGCGAGTGCCGACATGCTGGCGGGGCAAGCTTTGCACCGTCAGGGAGGCCGCAGCGTACACAGCTCTGAGGAGATCCGAGATCTGAAGACGCTGAACCGCTTGGAAGAGATCATCCGACCACGGACAGCAAGTCCCGCTACCGTGTCCCCAGACAACCTCGACACGGAAAATCTCGACGAGAAAATTCTCGACGCGCCGAAACACGACGCGGATGACCCCACCGAGGAGACCAGGAACACGGGACGCGGGACAGCACAAGTCCTCGCGGTGACGACACGCTCTGCGGCTGGACGCGTCGCCACGCGTAGGAGCTGACCTCCGGACGTCCTGGAAGAGCTAGTAGTGCAACGACTGCGTCTGGATCGCATCCGTATCGCCCAAGACGAAGAGGTCTGGATCGTCAACCTCAAGAAGTATCTCCGCGACGACGTCGGAGACCTTTCCCGGCACGAGGTGAAGAGCTGCCAGAAGCTGGCGCTACAGTACGAGGAAGGCGAGGGAGGACTGCTCTACTACCAACCGAGAATCGACGAGTCCGATGAAGACCGCGACGCGATGATGAAGCTGGTGGTCCCGGAGACTCTCCGAGAGGACGTACTCCACCACTACCACGCCAGCCTAGAGGGCGGGCATCAAGGTATTGATCGCACGTACCAACGGGTGAGACGCCACTTCCACTGGCCAGGGATCTTCAGGAGCGTCCAGCGTTACGTCGGAGAATGCACAGACTGCGAGACGGGAAAGGGCCTCCCGACTATTCAGGGTGAGTCGCCGGGCAACATCGTCGCGACGTATCCGTTCCAAGTCATCGCCATGGACCACATCCCGTCATTGCCCGCTTCCTACAAGGGCAACACAGAGCTGTTAGTTTGGGTCGACCTCTTTACGGGGTTCGTCGTGGTCAAGGCAAACGCGTCACGAACCGCGCAGACGGTGGCCGAGGCGTACGAAGAAGCCGTGTTCAGGCGCTTCGGCGCGAGCGAGGCTATTCGACACGACCGAGAGCCGGGCTTCATGTCAGACTTCTTCAAGGCGTTCAACAAGCTCATGGGCCAGAGACAACGAGCCACGCTCGCCTACCGCCCTCAGGCCAATGGCGCTGCAGAACGCATGGTGCGGACAGTCACAAGAGCGTTTAAGATGTACATCGCGGACATCGACCAACGCGACTGGGACGAATACGCCGAACGTCTTACCTTCGCCTTGAACACGTCGCACGACCGGACGAGGAACGAGACTCCGTTCTTCTTGGTACACGGCTGGGACCCCGGTCGACGCTGGAGGCGACGCTGGCCGTCGGAAACTCGTCGACCAGAGACGTCGAGGCCAGACGATGGAGGCTCCGCATTCAGCGTCACTACAAGGTCGCAAGAGCACAAGCGCTAGAGTTAGTGCGTGAGGCAGTCGAGGGGAGAGCGCGCCGACAGAACGAGAACGCGACGAGCCACGACATCTCGGCGGGCTCACGAGTTTGGCTTTACCTGGACCGAGTCAAGCCGGGATACGCGCGCAAGCTTGCGCACATGTGGCACGGACCCTTCCGTGTCGCCGAGATGGTCAGCGCATTCGCGGTGCGCCTCGAGACGGCAGGCACGCCGTACCAGCTATTCCCCGTCGTTCACGTCTCCAAGCTGAAGCCCGTCCGAGAATTCCCGTCGCGGCCCGCGACGCGGTTGACGGTGCCGGCTGAAGAGCGCTTCGACTTCGACGAGGAGCTCTTAGCTCTTGCCGGAGGACAGCTGGGAGGCCACACGCGAGCTGGACGACGACGTCTACGAGGTCGAGAAGCTCGTGAATATGCGCGAAGGCCGGGCCACGCGATACGGACGCACGCGACGCGAATTCGAGGTGAAGTGGAAGGGATACCCGGACACGACGTGGGTCGACGAGCTCGACCTCAACTGCGGCGGGCTCATGTACGACTTCCTGCGAGAGCGCACGGGGCGCAACCGGTTCGAGGCGATGCAGTCGCACGAGAATGCGGGGGCGACGGGCCCAGGTGGGTGAGCACCTACGGGTGCGACTAAGTCGGCGGGAGGCTGCCGACGGGTGGATTGGTGGAGAGCCCCGACTCTGGGAATGGCTGGAGCGGGAGGATTGGATGAGGGAAGTGTGCAGGACCAGTCTGTTGCTGAGGATGGGACGGCGGAGGGCTGTCTCATAAAAGATGTGAAAAGTGGAAAGAAACGAAGGAGGAAGGTCAAGGCTACGTGTTGAAGTTATGGCTACGACGACTAAAGTGCTATGGCACCAGCAGAGCGCGACCATGGACCAGACTCAAATCTGCTGAATGAATTTACCTGCAAGGCGAGGCAGATGGTAGGCGGGGTGATCGCGTGTCACCCGGCAGCGCGCGCCGGCGTCCATCTCAGCCACGGTGAGCGGCGTCCGGTGGAACCGGCGCCAAGGCTCCTGCGCGTCGATGTCGTCGAGCGCTGCTTGCAGCGTCGTGTGTTGGAGGCCCGGATACCATCGGCCGATCTGCGAGTGCGCGGGCGGGAAGTGGAGCACCATGGGGTCCAGCAGGAGATCCATGTCGGCGGAGCCCATCCGGAACAACTCGACCGCCAACTGCAATAAGCTGTTGAGATGGTTGCCTGCGTGGGAACGCCGTGAATTTCGCGCCGTACGCCACCTCTTCCACGCCGCGCCGGGAACAGGAAGCTCGTGCGTCGACTCCCAGTAGGCCTGGGCCCAGTGCTCGATGTGACGCCGAAGTCGGCGCAAGAAGGGCTGGAACACCGCGTCGCCCGACGCGAAGAGGAGCGACTCGACTGTTTGGGTGAGGTACCGCCATGGACGAGTGGCGTACAGCGCGTCGATGTTCGCTTGAGTCACGAGAGCACGGTTCCAGTTCGCCGGCTCGGGGGCAGCGTGGCGAGGAACGATCCATCCGAGTGGCGGCAGGAAGAGCGTCCGCAATTCCTGCACGGTGACGAGGCGGAGGCGGAGACGTCGCACCCTCTTGGGCCAGGAGCGTAACGCGGTTGTCGCCAATCAGATGGAGTCCCCGCCGGAGGGATGACGGGGCCGAAGAATGGGGCCGCCGCGGTGCTCCCGCCGAACCACTAGACGCAGTGCTAGACGACGAGGCGCGGGACGACGACGAAGACGAGGAGTCATCGCTGCTGGAATCGCCAAAGTCGCCCGATCCTGGAGTCGACCCGGGACGCCTCGACGCCGAACCCGACACCGGAGAGAGCCGCGAAGGGCGACGGGAGGCGGCCAAGCCAGCCGGAGAAGCGGAGCCAACCGAGTGCACATAAGCAGATGAGCGCGACGGAGGCGCCGACCCGGTGGAATAGGTCGACGAAACAGAGGCCGATCGGGAATGGGAGGCGGAACGCGAACGCGACCTCGAGCGTAAGGGAGGGCGAGAACGGGACCCAGGTTGCCGCAACCGACGGCGCTTGACTTGGGTACGCCGCGCTTGGTCCTCGCTATCGGACGACTCAGAGCCGAAGAGCGCCGCGCCCGCTTGAGCCTGTGCCGCGGCCGCTGTCGCTGATGCCGCGATGGCCGAAGCCGACATGGTCAAGGGTGCTTGAGCTGCCGAACTAGCGGAAGCCGCGGTGTCGGCCATCGTAGAAGGGCGCTGGCTTCGACGTAGCGGCGAAGGGCCCGAAGACGCGGTGGACGCCGCCTGGGACGACCCCGAGGTACGACTTTGGGACCCCGAGTGGCTCGACGCGCCGTGGCGAGGCCGCCGGGAACCTGACAATGACGGCCCCATTGAGGGAGCACCGGGACCCGACGCAGTCGGAGAAGGAACGGGAGTGGCGGAAGCTGGAGTAGCGGGTGCCACAGGAGCACCCGTTGGCGCCGGAGAAGCCGGTGGAAGGGGAACTGCGGCGTCAACCTCGGCCGCGAAGGTGGCCTCGAGTCGCCTGATCAAGTCGGCAGTGTCGATCTGACCGCCTACGCGCGTCACAACGCCGGCTAGACGATCAGCCAACTCGTCGCGCACTCGACGTGCCAGTTCACGCCCGCGACGCGCGTCCCGAAGCATCCTGCGCCAGGCCACAGCCCGTTCGTCGCGCTCGCGGACAGCCAAGTCGAGCTCTCCCTCCAGTTCGACGACCCGAGCACCGAGCCGATGCGCCTGGGCACCGACGGCTCCTCGACGCTGCTGAGACGCTCGACGCATGGACAACCACCCTGCTCGGTACCGCGCTGCACGAGACGCAGCACAAAGCTCGCCGGCTTGAGCGCGTGTCATCTCCGACTCGGCCGCCACACGGCGCGTCGTGGCGGAAGCCACCGACTCCTCGAGCTCGTGAAGGCGAGTCGCACCGCGGCGGAGCTCTTCGGCGTGGGCCACGAGGAGAGCATTAGCGCGCCGGAGTTCGTCTTGCAGCGGGACGTTCAAGCTGCGAGCCGATTCCGCTTCGGCGCGCACCTGAGAGAGCGTAGTGCGAGCTACGCGGACCTCCTCGTCGACCGGGGCGCGTTGCTGCTCAAGAGTAGCCAGAGCTTGCCGAGCTTGGTCCCTCGCGATGATGGCGGCATCCCGCTCGCGTCGTAAGGCGGCCGAGGTGCGAAATGCTTGGTTGCGCGTATCAAGCGCCCCGTCGCGCTCTTGCTTGACGGCTGCGAGGATACGGCTCACGCGGTCTCGCTCGTCGCGAGCATCGTCGCGCTCCCGTTCGAGAGAAGCTGCATGTTGCTGCGCCTGGTCACGTTCCGCCTCGACGTCACCCAGACGCGTCTGAACAGGAGCGAGAGCTGCCCGGGCGGTGGCGAGCTCAGCGGCCAGGTCATCGCGCTCGGCCCGCGCATCGTCGCGTTCCCCTGGGCGGCAAACAGCCGAGCCAGCGGCACCGAAGACGGAGATGGAGCGGCAGGCGCTTGGGCGAGCCGAGCAGTCAGGTCGGCGACTTCGCTTCGCGCAGTCGCGAGTTGAGCTTGAAGTCCGCGGCACATCTCGAGGGAGGCAGCTTCCGAGACTCGACACATCGTCTCGGCCGCGTCAGTGCGCTCAGCGCGGGCACGGAAGTCCTCCACGCGTTCCTCCATATCGCGGACGGCAAGCTCGGCGTGCTCCCGGGACAGCCAGGCCGATTGCAGCTCAGCCACTCCCGCCTGGTAGCCCTCGAGGGCGCGACGCAGGAGCGCCAGGTTGCGGTCGTGTAGCACGGACGCGTGAGTAGCCAGCCCCACGTTGTGCGCGGAGACGAGCTCGTAGTGGGCGCGCAGCTCCTGATTCTCGCGCTGGAGAGTGCGCGCGTCGGCAACAAGAGCGGCCACCGATTGGATGGGGGCCCCTGAAGCTGGGAGCTGAACTTGGGGTGCGGCGGGGAGACGAGGGCGACGCGCGCCGAGCGAGCAAACCGCGCAAGCAGCCGCAGCGAGGTCGTCGGTGTCGATCTCCTCCTCCTTCTCCTCGGGGTCGTCGACGTCCATGTCGTGGCGGCGATCCATGAGGCTGGGCGCGTAGGAAGCTGCAGAGGCGGAAGTCGAGATCAGGCGAGATGAAGCAAAGACGCGGGG
The DNA here is from genome assembly GCA_024211575.1 of Phytophthora melonis. Lineage (NCBI taxonomy): Eukaryota > Oomycota > Peronosporomycetes > Peronosporales > Peronosporaceae > Phytophthora > Phytophthora melonis. The sequence continues at coordinate 3,071,241 of JAMXKT010000094.1, read as the reverse complement.
CGGGTTCTGCGACGACACACCCACCTGGGGAGTACGCGTGCGTGGCAGCGGGACGGATGTGGTATAGCACCCCGCGGAAAACGCGCCGATGCAGACGCTCAAGAGAGGAGGCGCCGAGACTGAGGCCCCGGACGCGAGTGATGGAACTCGACGCGGTTGATGGGGTGCGACGCGCTGCGGAGATGGACGGGAAAGCCGACGAGGGTGATGGGCTGTGAGACACGGCGCCAGAATCCAGTGCGACGCGTAATCATCCGACGGGTCGACCAGTGCCTCGTCTCTTCAAAACGCGTCGACCCCAAACCCCGCCGAGCAAAACCCGCCGAGCCAAAGCGCGCCGAGCAAAACCCGCCGAGCCAAAACGTGTCGAGGTGAGATCTTGATTACGTTACGCAAATCAGGTTGAAGAACGGTAGTGCAAGCACGACAGACGCAAGGATAGACGTAGGGTGGTAGGCTTAGCAAGCATGAAGTAGGGAGTAGCCAGGAGCAAGGACATAGGATAGGGTAAGGACTCAGTCCCGAAATTTCTCTGAACCACAAAGACCTCCCGTCTTCCCTCCGGTTCCAGGGGAACCACCAAGCGCCGGCAAGCAGAGCCGCCCCGATATCGCGGCCCCCGTCGTTTGTTGGTTCGGGTACTCAACCCCCCACAGACCCGTGCTGAGATAAAGGCATGTTAAACGTATACCGTTTAGGGGCGCCCGATAACGCGCTGCTAGGCGAAGGAACGCACTGGCCCGATAACCGCCGTGCACAAGACCCCCGTGTTGGCCCGATAACGCCACACAAGCCCCAGGAAACGCCGGCCTGATAACGCCGCACGCCCGACGGGAACGCCGGCCCGATAACGCCGCACGCCCAAGGCTCGACGCCCTACGACAAGGAACAAGCGTCAACCAAGAACCCCCCAACTCTGAAGCCTGCGAAGACTTGGGTCTGTATTTCGAAGATACGCTACTCCAACAACCGGGAAAGAGATTGCTCGGCGCGACCGCTATCCAGACGCGCCGAGTTTGTGCGAGACCGGCTCCGCGAGATTTCTGCGAGGCCGCTACTCCACATGACCTTTGGTGTATCCACCCCTGAATAGTGACAGGGTTTGCAACGGGGTTACACGCACAAGTGGCTACAGTCACTTGTAACTCTAACAGTTACGTTAGCTGTTAGAGAATGGTTACTTCCTCGGCCTTGATGTACGTTTAAGTGCCACATTCATTCACGATCACCACGACGGGTGGTCCATACACAATTAGGATTCCTATTGATTGAAAGCAGCATCTTTTAACCAATGAGCGGCATGCATAGCAAAGGAATTCTGCCAGCCAGCCGTTGGCAGATTCCCAACTTAGAATATTACATTTAGAGGAAGTCAGAAACATAAAACAAAAAATAGCAGTTGGGCCAATCTGACCTCAAATAGGTGGTCTTAAAAATAAGGGGGTAGGGCGAAACCTAAGGTTTGCTGTTGGCCTTGCATCGGATTACGAAAATCCTACGTGGGAGCTTCGTCTTCATCTAAAGGGTACATTTTTGGAAATAAGGAGCGAATGGCACGTTAAGCTGGTCATTTGTGCCTTCGAAGGACTAACGAGTCCTTCGTAGGACTAGATCGGCCCAGTGAGCTCGAAAACATCTGTATCGAATGCATACTTTTGCTACACTAGTACAGGCGGAAGCTCCTGTAGCACTGCAACCTGACTCCTGCAGCACCGCAACCAGGTCAATATACTCAGCGGATAAGTATGTGCTACAGGTACAACACCGTCATGAACGTGTTCAGAGTGGGGAGGGTTAAGAGGGGAGGCAAGGCGTGCGGACAGATAGCGCGGTAGCGTTGCGTAAGGGTGAGGGAGGCAGCGTGGTGTTTGTGGTGCGTGCGTGGCAGCGTTTGTGTTTGGGTAGAGCGGTTGAGTTGATGTCCTGGGGATGTAGCTCAAATGGTAGAGCGCTCGCTTAGCATGCGAGAGGTACAGGGATCGATACCCTGCTTCTCCACTGTGATCAATGTTACTGTGATAAAATCAGTTGGCATCAGCACTCTCCCAAATGTGCACTTCGCGGTTCTTCTGCGAGTCCCGCTGACCTTGAGTAACACTTTTGCATTTTGCGTCCTGTTCGCTCAGCTTCTGGCGCCCCGCTTTTGACCGTCGTCTTGCTTGTATGCGTCCGTTCGGTTGCTCGCGTTGTTTGCGCGTTTCGGTCCCTTCGCTTCACCGCCTCCTCGGTTGCCTGTTGGCGTCTTTCTCGCTTTGGCTCGCTTGGTCGTGGCGGGGTTTAGTTCGCCTTCGGTGTTCCGTATTGCGAGCAGGGCGTGTACAGCTCGGGCTTGGGAGTCTGTTGAAAGCGTGGCGGCCGCTCGAGCCTCTGGCGCTCGCGACCGTCGGGGTGCGTGGCGGTGCGGTGAGTCTGTCTGGATAGGGTTGGCGTGGTGCAGATTGCGCGTTGCATTTTGGTGTGTAGAGTGAGTGCGGAGTTTTTTTTTAGGAGGGATGCAAGGCCGTCGGGGAAGTAGGGGGGTAGCGTTGCGTAAGGGTGAGGGAGGCAGCGTGGTGTTTGTGGTGCGTGCGTGGCAGCGTTTGTGTTTGGGTAGAGCGGTTGAGTTGATGTCCTGGGGATGTAGCTCAAATGGTAGAGCGCTCGCTTAGCATGCGAGAGGTACAGGGATCGATACCCTGCTTCTCCACTGTGATCAATGTTACTGTGATAAAATCAGTTGGCATCAGCACTCTCCCAAATGTGCACTTCGCGGTTCTTCTGCGAGTCCCGCTGACCTTGAGTAACACTTTTGCATTTTGCGTCCTGTTCGCTCAGCTTCTGGCGCCCCGCTTTTGACCGTCGTCTTGCTTGTATGCGTCCGTTCGGTTGCTCGCGTTGTTTGCGCGTTTCGGTCCCTTCGCTTCACCGCCTCCTCGGTTGCCTGTTGGCGTCTTTCTCGCTTTGGCTCGCTTGGTCGTGGCGGGGTTTAGTTCGCCTTCGGTGTTCCGTATTGCGAGCAGGGCGTGTACAGCTCGGGCTTGGGAGTCTGTTGAAAGCGTGGCGGCCGCTCGAGCCTCTGGCGCTCGCGACCGTCGGGGTGCGTGGCGGTGCGGTGAGTCTGTCTGGATAGGGTTGGCGTGGTGCAGATTGCGCGTTGCATTTTGGTGTGTAGAGTGAGTGCGGAGTTTTTTAAGAGGAGGCAAGGCGTGCGGGCAGATAGCGGGGTAGCGTTGCGTAAGGGTGAGGGAGGCAGCGTGGTGTTTGTGGTGCGTGCGTGGCAGCGTTTGTGTTTGGGTAGAGCGGTTGAGTTGATGTCCTGGGGATGTAGCTCAAATGGTAGAGCGCTCGCTTAGCATGCGAGAGGTACAGGGATCGATACCCTGCTTCTCCACTGTGATCAATGTTACTGTGATAAAATCAGTTGGCATCAGCACTCTCCCAAATGTGCACTTCGCGGTTCTTCTGCGAGTCCCGCTGACCTTGAGTAACACTTTTGCATTTTGCGTCCTGTTCGCTCAGCTTCTGGCGCCCCGCTTTGACCGTCGTCTTGCTTGTATGCGTCCGTTCGGTTGCTCGCGTTGTTTGCGCGTTTCGGTCCCTTCGCTTCACCGCCTCCTCGGTTGCCTGTTGGCGTCTTTCTCGCTTTGGCTCGCTTGGTCGTGGCGGGGTTTAGTTCGCCTTCGGTGTTCCGTATTGCCAGCAGGGCGTGTACAGCTCGGGCTTGGGAGTCTGTTGAAAGCGTGGCGGCCGCTCGAGCCTCTGGCGCTCGCGACCGTCGGGGTGCGTGGCGGTGCGGTGAGTCTGTCTGGATAGGGTTGGCGTGGTGCAGATTGCGCGTTGCATTTTGGTGTGTAGAGTGAGTGCGGAGTTTTTTTTTTAAGAGGGGAGGCAAGGCGTGCGGGCAGATAGCGGGGTAGCGTTGCGTAAGGGTGAGGGAGGCAGCGTGGTGTTTGTGGTGCGTGCGTGGCAGCGTTTGTGTTTGGGTAGAGCGGTTGAGTTGATGTCCTGGGGATGTAGCTCAAATGGTAGAGCGCTCGCTTAGCATGCGAGAGGTACAGGGATCGATACCCTGCTTCTCCACTGTGATCAATGTTACTGTGATAAAATCAGTTGGCATCAGCACTCTCCCAAATGTGCACTTCGCGGTTCTTCTGCGAGTCCCGCTGACCTTGAGTAACACTTTTGCATTTTGCGTCCTGTTCGCTCAGCTTCTGGCGCCCCGCTTTTGACCGTCGTCTTGCTTGTATGCGTCCGTTCGGTTGCTCGCGTTGTTTGCGCGTTTCGGTCCCTTCGCTTCACCGCCTCCTCGGTTGCCTGTTGGCGTCTTTCTCGCTTTGGCTCGCTTGGTCGTGGCGGGGTTTAGTTCGCCTTCGGTGTTCCGTATTGCGAGCAGGGCGTGTACAGCTCGGGCTTGGGAGTCTGTTGAAAGCGTGGCGGCCGCTCGAGCCTCTGGCGCTCGCGACCGTCGGGGTGCGTGGCGGTGCGGTGAGTCTGTCTGGATAGGGTTGGCGTGGTGCAGATTGCGCGTTGCATTTTGGTGTGTAGAGTGAGTGCGGAGTTTTTTTTAAGAGGGGAGGCAAGGCGTGCGGGCAGATAGCGGGGTAGCGTTGCGTAAGGGTGAGGGAGGCAGCGTGGTGTTTGTGGTGCGTGCGTGGCAGCGTTTGTGTTTGGGTAGAGCGGTTGAGTTGATGTCCTGGGGATGTAGCTCAAATGGTAGAGCGCTCGCTTAGCATGCGAGAGGTACAGGGATCGATACCCTGCTTCTCCACTGTGATCAATGTTACTGTGATAAAATCAGTTGGCATCAGCACTCTCCCAAATGTGCACTTCGCGGTTCTTCTGCGAGTCCCGCTGACCTTGAGTAACACTTTTGCATTTTGCGTCCTGTTCGCTCAGCTTCTGGCGCCCCGCTTTTGACCGTCGTCTTGCTTGTATGCGTCCGTTCGGTTGCTCGCGTTGTTTGCGCGTTTCGGTCCCTTCGCTTCACCGCCTCCTCGGTTGCCTGTTGGCGTCTTTCTCGCTTTGGCTCGCTTGGTCGTGGCGGGGTTTAGTTCGCCTTCGGTGTTCCGTATTGCGAGCAGGGCGTGTACAGCTCGGGCTTGGGAGTCTGTTGAAAGCGTGGCGGCCGCTCGAGCCTCTGGCGCTCGCGACCGTCGGGGTGCGTGGCGGTGCGGTGAGTCTGTCTGGATAGGGTTGGCGTGGTGCAGATTGCGCGTTGCATTTTGGTGTGTAGAGTGAGTGCGGAGTTTTTTTAAGAGGAGGCAAGGCGTGCGGGCAGATAGCGGGGTAGCGTTGCGTAAGGGTGAGGGAGGCAGCGTGGTGTTTGTGGTGCGTGCGTGGCAGCGTTTGTGTTTGGGTAGAGCGGTTGAGTTGATGTCCTGGGGATGTAGCTCAAATGGTAGAGCGCTCGCTTAGCATGCGAGAGGTACAGGGATCGATACCCTGCTTCTCCACTGTGATCAATGTTACTGTGATAAAATCAGTTGGCATCAGCACTCTCCCAAATGTGCACTGCGCGGTTCTTCTGCGAGTCCCGCTGACCTTGAGTAACACTTTTGCATTTTGCGTCCTGTTCGCTCAGCTTCTGGCGCCCCGCTTTTGACCGTCGTCTTGCTTGTATGCGTCCGTTCGGTTGCTCGCGTTGTTTGCGCGTTTCGGTCCCTTCGCTTCACCGCCTCCTCGGTTGCCTGTTGGCGTCTTTCTCGCTTTGGCTCGCTTGGTCGTGGCGGGGTTTAGTTCGCCTTCGGTGTTCCGTATTGCGAGCAGGGCGTGTACAGCTCGGGCTTGGGAGTCTGTTGAAAGCGTGGCGGCCGCTCGAGCCTCTGGCGCTCGCGACCGTCGGGGTGCGTGGCGGTGCGGTGAGTCTGTCTGGATAGGGTTGGCGTGGTGCAGATTGCGCGTTGCATTTTGGTGTGTAGAGTGAGTGCGGAGTTTTTTTTTTAAGAGGGGAGGCAAGGCGTGCGGGCAGATAGCGGGGTAGCGTTGCGTAAGGGTGAGGGAGGCAGCGTGGTGTTTGTGGTGCGTGCGTGGCAGCGTTTGTGTTTGGGTAGAGCGGTTGAGTTGATGTCCTGGGGATGTAGCTCAAATGGTAGAGCGCTCGCTTAGCATGCGAGAGGTACAGGGATCGATACCCTGCTTCTCCACTGTGATCAATGTTACTGTGATAAAATCAGTTGGCATCAGCACTCTCCCAAATGTGCACTGCGCGGTTCTTCTGCGAGTCCCGCTGACCTTGAGTAACACTTTTGCATTTTGCGTCCTGTTCGCTCAGCTTCTGGCGCCCCGCTTTTGACCGTCGTCTTGCTTGTATGCGTCCGTTCGGTTGCTCGCGTTGTTTGCGCGTTTCGGTCCCTTCGCTTCACCGCCTCCTCGGTTGCCTGTTGGCGTCTTTCTCGCTTTGGCTCGCTTGGTCGTGGCGGGGTTTAGTTCGCCTTCGGTGTTCCGTATTGCGAGCAGGGCGTGTACAGCTCGGGCTTGGGAGTCTGTTGAAAGCGTGGCGGCCGCTCGAGCCTCTGGCGCTCGCGACCGTCGGGGTGCGTGGCGGTGCGGTGAGTCTGTCTGGATAGGGTTGGCGTGGTGCAGATTGCGCGTTGCATTTTGGTGTGTAGAGTGAGTGCGGAGTTTTTTTAAGAGGGAGGCAAGGCGTGCGGGCAGATAGCGGGGTAGCGTTGCGTAAGGGTGAGGGAGGCAGCGTGGTGTTTGTGGTGCGTGCGTGGCAGCGTTTGTGTTTGGGTAGAGCGGTTGAGTTGATGTCCTGGGGATGTAGCTCAAATGGTAGAGCGCTCGCTTAGCATGCGAGAGGTACAGGGATCGATACCCTGCTTCTCCACTGTGATCAATGTTACTGTGATAAAATCAGTTGGCATCAGCACTCTCCCAAATGTGCACTTCGCGGTTCTTCTGCGAGTCCCGCTGACCTTGAGTAACACTTTTGCATTTTGCGTCCTGTTCGCTCAGCTTCTGGCGCCCCGCTTTTGACCGTCGTCTTGCTTGTATGCGTCCGTTCGGTTGCTCGCGTTGTTTGCGCGTTTCGGTCCCTTCGCTTCACCGCCTCCTCGGTTGCCTGTTGGCGTCTTTCTCGCTTTGGCTCGCTTGGTCGTGGCGGGGTTTAGTTCGCCTTCGGTGTTCCGTATTGCGAGCAGGGCGTGTACAGCTCGGGCTTGGGAGTCTGTTGAAAGCGTGGCGGCCGCTCGAGCCTCTGGCGCTCGCGACCGTCGGGGTGCGTGGCGGTGCGGTGAGTCTGTCTGGATAGGGTTGGCGTGGTGCAGATTGCGCGTTGCATTTTGGTGTGTAGAGTGAGTGCGGAGTTTTTTTTTTAAGAGGGGAGGCAAGGCGTGCGGACAGATAGCGGGGTAGCGTTGCGTAAGGGTGAGGGAGGCAGCGTGGTGTTTGTGGTGCGTGCGTGGCAGCGTTTGTGTTTGGGTAGAGCGGTTGAGTTGATGTCCTGGGGATGTAGCTCAAATGGTAGAGCGCTCGCTTAGCATGCGAGAGGTACAGGGATCGATACCCTGCTTCTCCACTGTGATCAATGTTACTGTGATAAAATCAGTTGGCATCAGCACTCTCCCAAATGTGCACTGCGCGGTTCTTCTGCGAGTCCCGCTGACCTTGAGTAACACTTTTGCATTTTGCGTCCTGTTCGCTCAGCTTCTGGCGCCCCGCTTTTGACCGTCGTCTTGCTTGTATGCGTCCGTTCGGTTGCTCGCGTTGTTTGCGCGTTTCGGTCCCTTCGCTTCACCGCCTCCTCGGTTGCCTGTTGGCGTCTTTCTCGCTTTGGCTCGCTTGGTCGTGGCGGGGTTTAGTTCGCCTTCGGTGTTCCGTATTGCGAGCAGGGCGTGTACAGCTCGGGCTTGGGCGTCTGTTGAAAGCGTGGCGGCCGCTCGAGCCTCTGGCGCTCGCGACCGTCGGGGTGCGTGGCGGTGCGGTGAGTCTGTCTGGATAGGGTTGGCGTGGTGCAGATTGCGCGTTGCATTTTGGTGTGTAGAGTGAGTGCGGAGTTTTTTTAAGAGGGGAGGCAAGGCGTGCGGGCAGATAGCGGGGTAGCGTTGCGTAAGGGTGAGGGAGGCAGCGTGGTGTTTGTGGTGCGTGCGTGGCAGCGTTTGTGTTTGGGTAGAGCGGTTGAGTTGATGTCCTGGGGATGTAGCTCAAATGGTAGAGCGCTCGCTTAGCATGCGAGAGGTACAGGGATCGATACCCTGCTTCTCCACTGTGATCAATGTTACTGTGATAAAATCAGTTGGCATCAGCACTCTCCCAAATGTGCACTGCGCGGTTCTTCTGCGAGTCCCGCTGACCTTGAGTAACACTTTTGCATTTTGCGTCCTGTTCGCTCAGCTTCTGGCGCCCCGCTTTTGACCGTCGTCTTGCTTGTATGCGTCCGTTCGGTTGCTCGCGTTGTTTGCGCGTTTCGGTCCCTTCGCTTCACCGCCTCCTCGGTTGCCTGTTGGCGTCTTTCTCGCTTTGGCTCGCTTGGTCGTGGCGGGGTTTAGTTCGCCTTCGGTGTTCCGTATTGCGAGCAGGGCGTGTACAGCTCGGGCTTGGGCGTCTGTTGAAAGCATGGCGGCCGCTCGAGCCTCTGGCGCTCGCGACCGTCGGGGTGCGTGGCGGTGCGGTGAGTCTGTCTGGATAGGGTTGGCGTGGTGCAGATTGCGCGTTGCATTTTGGTGTGTAGAGTGAGTGCGGAGTTTTTTTAAGAGGAGGCAAGGCGTGCGGGCAGATAGCGGGGTAGCGTTGCGTAAGGGTGAGGGAGGCAGCGTGGTGTTTGTGGTGCGTGCGTGGCAGCGTTTGTGTTTGGGTAGAGCGGTTGAGTTGATGTCCTGGGGATGTAGCTCAAATGGTAGAGCGCTCGCTTAGCATGCGAGAGGTACAGGGATCGATACCCTGCTTCTCCACTGTGATCAATGTTACTGTGATAAAATCAGTTGGCATCAGCACTCTCCCAAATGTGCACTTCGCGGTTCTTCTGCGAGTCCCGCTGACCTTGAGTAACACTTTTGCATTTTGCGTCCTGTTCGCTCAGCTTCTGGCGCCCCGCTTTTGACCGTCGTCTTGCTTGTATGCGTCCGTTCGGTTGCTCGCGTTGTTTGCGCGTTTCGGTCCCTTCGCTTCACCGCCTCCTCGGTTGCCTGTTGGCGTCTTTCTCGCTTTGGCTCGCTTGGTCGTGGCGGGGTTTAGTTCGCCTTCGGTGTTCCGTATTGCGAGCAGGGCGTGTACAGCTCGGGCTTGGGCGTCTGTTGAAAGCGTGGCGGCCGCTCGAGCCTCTGGCGCTCGCGACCGTCGGGGTGCGTGGCGGTGCGGTGAGTCTGTCTGGATAGGGTTGGCGTGGTGCAGATTGCGCGTTGCATTTTGGTGTGTAGAGTGAGTGCGGCGTTTTTTTAAGAGGGGAGGCAAGGCGTGCGGGCAGATAGCGGGGTAGCGTTGCGTAAGGGTGAGGGAGGCAGCGTGGTGTTTGTGGTGCGTGCGTGGCAGCGTTTGTGTTTGGGTAGAGCGGTTGAGTTGATGTCCTGGGGATGTAGCTCAAATGGTAGAGCGCTCGCTTAGCATGCGAGAGGTACAGGGATCGATACCCTGCTTCTCCACTGTGATCAATGTTACTGTGATAAAATCAGTTGGCATCAGCACTCTCCCAAATGTGCACTTCGCGGTTCTTCTGCGAGTCCCGCTGACCTTGAGTAACACTTTTGCATTTTGCGTCCTGTTCGCTCAGCTTCTGGCGCCCCGCTTTGACCGTCGTCTTGCTTGTATGCGTCCGTTCGGTTGCTCGCGTTGTTTGCGCGTTTCGGTCCCTTCGCTTCACCGCCTCCTCGGTTGCCTGTTGGCGTCTTTCTCGCTTTGGCTCGCTTGGTCGTGGCGGGGTTTAGTTCGCCTTCGGTGTTCCGTATTGCGAGCAGGGCGTGTACAGCTCGGGCTTGGGCGTCTGTTGAAAGCGTGGCGGCCGCTCGAGCCTCTGGCGCTCGCGACCGTCGGGGTGCGTGGCGGTGCGGTGAGTCTGTCTGGATAGGGTTGGCGTGGTGCAGATTGCGCGTTGCATTTTGGTGTGTAGAGTGAGTGCGGAGTTTTTTTTTTAGAGGTAAGGCAAGGCGTGCGGGCAGATAGCGGGGTAGCGTTGCGTAAGGGTGAGGGAGGCAGCGTGGTGTTTGTGGTGCGTGCGTGGCAGCGTTTGTGTTTGGGTAGAGCGGTTGAGTTGATGTCCTGGGGATGTAGCTCAAATGGTAGAGCGCTCGCTTAGCATGCGAGAGGTACAGGGATCGATACCCTGCTTCTCCACTGTGATCAATGTTACTGTGATAAAATCAGTTGGCATCAGCACTCTCCCAAATGTGCACTTCGCGGTTCTTCTGCGAGTCCCGCTGACCTTGAGTAACACTTTTGCATTTTGCGTCCTGTTCGCTCAGCTTCTGGCGCCCCGCTTTTGACCGTCGTCTTGCTTGTATGCGTCCGTTCGGTTGCTCGCGTTGTTTGCGCGTTTCGGTCCCTTCGCTTCACCGCCTCCTCGGTTGCCTGTTGGCGTCTTTCTCGCTTTGGCTCGCTTGGTCGTGGCGGGGTTTAGTTCGCCTTCGGTGTTCCGTATTGCGAGCAGGGCGTGTACAGCTCGGGCTTGGGCGTCTGTTGAAAGCGTGGCGGCCGCTCGAGCCTCTGGCGCTCGCGACCGTCGGGGTGCGTGGCGGTGCGGTGAGTCTGTCTGGATAGGGTTGGCGTGGTGCAGATTGCGCGTTGCATTTTGGTGTGTAGAGTGAGTGCGGAGTTTTTTAAGAGGGAGGCAAGGCGTGCGGGCAGATAGCGGGGTAGCGTTGCGTAAGGGTGAGGGAGGCAGCGTGGTGTTTGTGGTGCGTGCGTGGCAGCGTTTGTGTTTGGGTAGAGCGGTTGAGTTGATGTCCTGGGGATGTAGCTCAAATGGTAGAGCGCTCGCTTAGCATGCGAGAGGTACAGGGATCGATACCCTGCTTCTCCACTGTGATCAATGTTACTGTGATAAAATCAGTTGGCATCAGCACTCTCCCAAATGTGCACTTCGCGGTTCTTCTGCGAGTCCCGCTGACCTTGAGTAACACTTTTGCATTTTGCGTCCTGTTCGCTCAGCTTCTGGCGCCCCGCTTTTGACCGTCGTCTTGCTTGTATGCGTCCGTTCGGTTGCTCGCGTTGTTTGCGCGTTTCGGTCCCTTCGCTTCACCGCCTCCTCGGTTGCCTGTTGGCGTCTTTCTCGCTTTGGCTCGCTTGGTCGTGGCGGGGTTTAGTTCGCCTTCGGTGTTCCGTATTGCCAGCAGGGCGTGTACAGCTCGGGCTTGGGCGTCTGTTGAAAGCGTGGCGGCCGCTCGAGCCTCTGGCGCTCGCGACCGTCGGGGTGCGTGGCGGTGCGGTGAGTCTGTCTGGATAGGGTTGGCGTGGTGCAGATTGCGCGTTGCATTTTGGTGTGTAGAGTGAGTGCGGAGTTTTTTAAGAGGGGAGGCAAGGCGTGCGGGCAGATAGCGGGGTAGCGTTGCGTAAGGGTGAGGGAGGCAGCGTGGTGTTTGTGGTGCGTGCGTGGCAGCGTTTGTGTTTGGGTAGAGCGGTTGAGTTGATGTCCTGGGGATGTAGCTCAAATGGTAGAGCGCTCGCTTAGCATGCGAGAGGTACAGGGATCGATACCCTGCTTCTCCACTGTGATCAATGTTACTGTGATAAAATCAGTTGGCATCAGCACTCTCCCAAATGTGCACTTCGCGGTTCTTCTGCGAGTCCCGCTGACCTTGAGTAACACTTTTGCATTTTGCGTCCTGTTCGCTCAGCTTCTGGCGCCCCGCTTTTGACCGTCGTCTTGCTTGTATGCGTCCGTTCGGTTGCTCGCGTTGTTTGCGCGTTTCGGTCCCTTCGCTTCACCGCCTCCTCGGTTGCCTGTTGGCGTCTTTCTCGCTTTGGCTCGCTTGGTCGTGGCGGGGTTTAGTTCGCCTTCGGTGTTCCGTATTGCGAGCAGGGCGTGTACAGCTCGGGCTTGGGCGTCTGTTGAAAGCGTGGCGGCCGCTCGAGCCTCTGGCGCTCGCGACCGTCGGGGTGCGTGGCGGTGCGGTGAGTCTGTCTGGATAGGGTTGGCGTGGTGCAGATTGCGCGTTGCATTTTGGTGTGTAGAGTGAGTGCGGAGTTTTTTTAAGAGGGGAGGCAAGGCGTGCGGGCAGATAGCGGGGTAGCGTTGCGTAAGGGTGAGGGAGGCAGCGTGGTGTTTGTGGTGCGTGCGTGGCAGCGTTTGTGTTTGGGTAGAGCGGTTGAGTTGATGTCCTGGGGATGTAGCTCAAATGGTAGAGCGCTCGCTTAGCATGCGAGAGGTACAGGGATCGATACCCTGCTTCTCCACTGTGATCAATGTTACTGTGATAAAATCAGTTGGCATCAGCACTCTCCCAAATGTGCACTTCGCGGTTCTTCTGCGAGTCCCGCTGACCTTGAGTAACACTTTTGTATTGTGCGTCCTGTTCGCTCAGCTTCTGGCGCCCCGCTTTTGACCGTCGTCTTGCTTGTATGCGTCCGTTCGGTTGCTCGCGTTGTTTGCGCGTTTCGGTCCCTTCGCTTCACCGCCTCCTCGGTTGCCTGTTGGCGTCTTTCTCGCTTTGGCTCGCTTGGTCGTGGCGGGGTTTAGTTCGCCTTCGGTGTTCCGTATTGCCAGCAGGGCGTGTACAGCTCGGGCTTGGGCGTCTGTTGAAAGCGTGGCGGCCGCTCGAGCCTCTGGCGCTCGCGACCGTCGGGGTGCGTGGCGGTGCGGTGAGTCTGTCTGGATAGGGTTGGCGTGGTGCAGATTGCGCGTTGCATTTTGGTGTGTAGAGTGAGTGCGGAGTTTTTTAAGAGGGGAGGCAAGGCGTGCGGGCAGATAGCGGGGTAGCGTTGCGTAAGGGTGAGGGAGGCAGCGTGGTGTTTGTGGTGCGTGCGTGGCAGCGTTTGTGTTTGGGTAGAGCGGTTGAGTTGATGTCCTGGGGATGTAGCTCAAATGGTAGAGCGCTCGCTTAGCATGCGAGAGGTACAGGGATCGATACCCTGCTTCTCCACTGTGATCAATGTTACTGTGATAAAATCAGTTGGCATCAGCACTCTCCCAAATGTGCACTTCGCGGTTCTTCTGCGAGTCCCGCTGACCTTGAGTAACACTTTTGCATTTTGCGTCCTGTTCGCTCAGCTTCTGTCGCCCCGCTTTGACCGTCGTCTTGCTTGTATGCGTCCGTTCGGTTGCTCGCGTTGTTTGCGCGTTTCGGTCCCTTCGCTTCACCGCCTCCTCGGTTGCCTGTTGGCGTCTTTCTCGCTTTGGCTCGCTTGGTCGTGGCGGGGTTTAGTTCGCCTTCGGTGTTCCGTATTGCGAGCAGGGCGTGTACAGCTCGGGCTTGGGCGTCTGTTGAAAGCGTGGCGGCCGCTCGAGCCTCTGGCGCTCGCGACCGTCGGGGTGCGTGGCGGTGCGGTGAGTCTGTCTGGATAGGGTTGGCGTGGTGCAGATTGCGCGTTGCATTTTGGTGTGTAGAGTGAGTGCGGAGTTTTTTAAGAGGAGGCAAGGCGTGCGGGCAGATAGCGCGGTAGCGTTGCGTAAGGGTGAGGGAGGCAGCGTGGTGTTTGTGGTGCGTGCGTGGCAGCGTTTGTGTTTGTGTTTGGGTAGAGCGGTTGAGTTGATGTCCTGGGGATGTAGCTCAAATGGTAGAGCGCTCGCTTAGCATGCGAGAGGTACAGGGATCGATACCCTGCTTCTCCACTGTGATCAATGTTACTGTGATAAAATCAGTTGGCATCAGCACTCTCCCAAATGTGCACTTCGCGGTTCTTCTGCGAGTCCCGCTGACCTTGAGTAACACTTTTGTATTGTGCGTCCTGTTCGCTCAGCTTCTGGCGCCCCGCTTTTGACCGTCGTCTTGCTTGTATGCGTCCGTTCGGTTGCTCGCGTTGTTTGCGCGTTTCGGTCCCTTCGCTTCACCGCCTCCTCGGTTGCCTGTTGGCGTCTTTCTCGCTTTGGCTCGCTTGGTCGTGGCGGGGTTTAGTTCGCCTTCGGTGTTCCGTATTGCCAGCAGGGCGTGTACAGCTCGGGCTTGGGCGTCTGTTGAAAGCGTGGCGGCCGCTCGAGCCTCTGGCGCTCGCGACCGTCGGGGTGCGTGGCGGTGCGGTGAGTCTGTCTGGATAGGGTTGGCGTGGTGCAGATTGCGCGTTGCATTTTGGTGTGTAGAGTGAGTGCGGAGTTTTTTTAAGAGGAGGCAAGGCGTGCGGGCAGATAGCGGGGTAGCGTTGCGTAAGGGTGAGGGAGGCAGCGTGGTGTTTGTGGTGCGTGCGTGGCAGCGTTTGTGTTTGTGTTTGGGTAGAGCGGTTGAGTTGATGTCCTGGGGATGTAGCTCAAATGGTAGAGCGCTCGCTTAGCATGCGAGAGGTACAGGGATCGATACCCTGCTTCTCCACTGTGATCAATGTTACTGTGATAAAATCAGTTGGCATCAGCACTCTCCCAAATGTGCACTTCGCGGTTCTTCTGCGAGTCCCGCTGACCTTGAGTAACACTTTTGTATTGTGCGTCCTGTTCGCTCAGCTTCTGGCGCCCCGCTTTTGACCGTCGTCTTGCTTGTATGCGTCCGTTCGGTTGCTCGCGTTGTTTGCGCGTTTCGGTCCCTTCGCTTCACCGCCTCCTCGGTTGCCTGTTGGCGTCTTTCTCGCTTTGGCTCGCTTGGTCGTGGCGGGGTTTAGTTCGCCTTCGGTGTTCCGTATTGCCAGCAGGGCGTGTACAGCTCGGGCTTGGGCGTCTGTTGAAAGCGTGGCGACCGCTCGAGCCTCTGGCGCTCGCGACCGTCGGGGTGCGTGGCGGTGCGGTGAGTCTGTCTGGATAGGGTTGGCGTGGTGCAGATTGCGCGTTGCATTTTGGTGTGTAGAGTGAGTGCGGAGTTTTTTTTTAAGAGGGGAGGCAAGGCGTGCGGGCAGATAGCGGGGTAGCGTTGCGTAAGGGTGAGGGAGGCAGCGTGGTGTTTGTGGTGCGTGCGTGGCAGCGTTTGTGTTTGTGTTTGGGTAGAGCGGTTGAGTTGATGTCCTGGGGATGTAGCTCAAATGGTAGAGCGCTCGCTTAGCATGCGAGAGGTACAGGGATCGATACCCTGCTTCTCCACTGTGATCAATGTTACTGTGATAAAATCAGTTGGCATCAGCACTCTCCCAAATGTGCACTTCGCGGTTCTTCTGCGAGTCCCGCTGACCTTGAGTAACACTTTTGTATTGTGCGTCCTGTTCGCTCAGCTTCTGGCGCCCCGCTTTTGACCGTCGTCTTGCTTGTATGCGTCCGTTCGGTTGCTCGCGTTGTTTGCGCGTTTCGGTCCCTTCGCTTCACCGCCTCCTCGGTTGCCTGTTGGCGTCTTTCTCGCTTTGGCTCGCTTGGTCGTGGCGGGGTTTAGTTCGCCTTCGGTGTTCCGTATTGCCAGCAGGGCGTGTACAGCTCGGGCTTGGGCGTCTGTTGAAAGCGTGGCGGCCGCTCGAGCCTCTGGCGCTCGCGACCGTCGGGGTGCGTGGCGGTGCGGTGAGTCTGTCTGGATAGGGTTGGCGTGGTGCAGATTGCGCGTTGCATTTTGGTGTGTAGAGTGAGTGCGGCGTTTTTTTAAGAGGGGAGGCAAGGCGTGCGGGCAGATAGCGGGGTAGCGTTGCGTAAGGGTGAGGGAGGCAGCGTGGTGTTTGTGGTGCGTGCGTGGCAGCGTTTGTGTTTGTGTTTGGGTAGAGCGGTTGAGTTGATGTCCTGGGGATGTAGCTCAAATGGTAGAGCGCTCGCTTAGCATGCGAGAGGTACAGGGATCGATACCCTGCTTCTCCACTGTGATCAATGTTACTGTGATAAAATCAGTTGGCATCAGCACTCTCCCAAATGTGCACTTCGCGGTTCTTCTGCGAGTCCCGCTGACCTTGAGTAACACTTTTGTATTGTGCGTCCTGTTCGCTCAGCTTCTGGCGCCCCGCTTTTGACCGTCGTCTTGCTTGTATGCGTCCGTTCGGTTGCTCGCGTTGTTTGCGCGTTTCGGTCCCTTCGCTTCACCGCCTCCTCGGTTGCCTGTTGGCGTCTTTCTCGCTTTGGCTCGCTTGGTCGTGGCGGGGTTTAGTTCGCCTTCGGTGTTCCGTATTGCGAGCAGGGCGTGTACAGCTCGGGCTTGGGCGTCTGTTGAAAGCGTGGCGACCGCTCGAGCCTCTGGCGCTCGCGACCGTCGGGGTGCGTGGCGGTGCGGTGAGTCTGTCTGGATAGGGTTGGCGTGGTGCAGATTGCGCGTTGCATTTTGGTGTGTAGAGTGAGTGCGGAGTTTTTTTAAGAGGGAGGCAAGGCGTGCGGGCAGATAGCGGGGTAGCGTTGCGTAAGGGTGAGGGAGGCAGCGTGGTGTTTGTGGTGCGTGCGTGGCAGCGTTTGTGTTTGTGTTTGGGTAGAGCGGTTGAGTTGATGTCCTGGGGATGTAGCTCAAATGGTAGAGCGCTCGCTTAGCATGCGAGAGGTACAGGGATCGATACCCTGCTTCTCCACTGTGATCAATGTTACTGTGATAAAATCAGTTGGCATCAGCACTCTCCCAAATGTGCACTTCGCGGTTCTTCTGCGAGTCCCGCTGACCTTGAGTAACACTTTTGTATTGTGCGTCCTGTTCGCTCAGCTTCTGGCGCCCCGCTTTTGACCGTCGTCTTGCTTGTATGCGTCCGTTCGGTTGCTCGCGTTGTTTGCGCGTTTCGGTCCCTTCGCTTCACCGCCTCCTCGGTTGCCTGTTGGCGTCTTTCTCGCTTTGGCTCGCTTGGTCGTGGCGGGGTTTAGTTCGCCTTCGGTGTTCCGTATTGCCAGCAGGGCGTGTACAGCTCGGGCTTGGGCGTCTGTTGAAAGCATGGCGGCCGCTCGAGCCTCTGGCGCTCGCGACCGTCGGGGTGCGTGGCGGTGCGGTGAGTCTGTCTGGATAGGGTTGGCGTGGTGCAGATTGCGCGTTGCATTTTGGTGTGTAGAGTGAGTGCGGAGTTTTTTTAAGAGGAGGCAAGGCGTGCGGGCAGATAGCGCGGTAGCGTTGCGTAAGGGTGAGGGAGGCAGCGTGGTGTTTGTGGTGCGTGCGTGGCAGCGTTTGTGTTTGTGTTTGGGTAGAGCGGTTGAGTTGATGTCCTGGGGATGTAGCTCAAATGGTAGAGCGCTCGCTTAGCATGCGAGAGGTACAGGGATCGATACCCTGCTTCTCCACTGTGATCAATGTTACTGTGATAAAATCAGTTGGCATCAGCACTCTCCCAAATGTGCACTTCGCGGTTCTTCTGCGAGTCCCGCTGACCTTGAGTAACACTTTTGTATTGTGCGTCCTGTTCGCTCAGCTTCTGGCGCCCCGCTTTTGACCGTCGTCTTGCTTGTATGCGTCCGTTCGGTTGCTCGCGTTGTTTGCGCGTTTCGGTCCCTTCGCTTCACCGCCTCCTCGGTTGCCTGTTGGCGTCTTTCTCGCTTTGGCTCGCTTGGTCGTGGCGGGGTTTAGTTCGCCTTCGGTGTTCCGTATTGCGAGCAGGGCGTGTACAGCTCGGGCTTGGGCGTCTGTTGAAAGCGTGGCGGCCGCTCGAGCCTCTGGCGCTCGCGACCGTCGGGGTGCGTGGCGGTGCGGTGAGTCTGTCTGGATAGGGTTGGCGTGGTGCAGATTGCGCGTTGCATTTTGGTGTGTAGAGTGAGTGCGGAGTTTTTTTAAGAGGGGAGGCAAGGCGTGCGGGCAGATAGCGGGGTAGCGTTGCGTAAGGGTGAGGGAGGCAGCGTGGTGTTTGTGGTGCGTGCGTGGCAGCGTTTGTGTTTGTGTTTGGGTAGAGCGGTTGAGTTGATGTCCTGGGGATGTAGCTCAAATGGTAGAGCGCTCGCTTAGCATGCGAGAGGTACAGGGATCGATACCCTGCTTCTCCACTGTGATCAATGTTACTGTGATAAAATCAGTTGGCATCAGCACTCTCCCAAATGTGCACTTCGCGGTTCTTCTGCGAGTCCCGCTGACCTTGAGTAACACTTTTGTATTGTGCGTCCTGTTCGCTCAGCTTCTGGCGCCCCGCTTTTGACCGTCGTCTTGCTTGTATGCGTCCGTTCGGTTGCTCGCGTTGTTTGCGCGTTTCGGTCCCTTCGCTTCACCGCCTCCTCGGTTGCCTGTTGGCGTCTTTCTCGCTTTGGCTCGCTTGGTCGTGGCGGGGTTTAGTTCGCCTTCGGTGTTCCGTATTGCCAGCAGGGCGTGTACAGCTCGGGCTTGGGCGTCTGTTGAAAGCGTGGCGGCCGCTCGAGCCTCTGGCGCTCGCGACCGTCGGGGTGCGTGGCGGTGCGGTGAGTCTGTCTGGATAGGGTTGGCGTGGTGCAGATTGCGCGTTGCATTTTGGTGTGTAGAGTGAGTGCGGAGTTTTTTAAGAGGGAGGCAAGGCGTGCGGGCAGATAGCGGGGTAGCGTTGCGTAAGGGTGAGGGAGGCAGCGTGGTGTTTGTGGTGCGTGCGTGGCAGCGTTTGTGTTTGTGTTTGGGTAGAGCGGTTGAGTTGATGTCCTGGGGATGTAGCTCAAATGGTAGAGCGCTCGCTTAGCATGCGAGAGGTACAGGGATCGATACCCTGCTTCTCCACTGTGATCAATGTTACTGTGATAAAATCAGTTGGCATCAGCACTCTCCCAAATGTGCACTTCGCGGTTCTTCTGCGAGTCCCGCTGACCTTGAGTAACACTTTTGTATTGTGCGTCCTGTTCGCTCAGCTTCTGGCGCCCCGCTTTTGACCGTCGTCTTGCTTGTATGCGTCCGTTCGGTTGCTCGCGTTGTTTGCGCGTTTCGGTCCCTTCGCTTCACCGCCTCCTCGGTTGCCTGTTGGCGTCTTTCTCGCTTTGGCTCGCTTGGTCGTGGCGGGGTTTAGTTCGCCTTCGGTGTTCCGTATTGCGAGCAGGGCGTGTACAGCTCGGGCTTGGGCGTCTGTTGAAAGCGTGGCGGCCGCTCGAGCCTCTGGCGCTCGCGACCGTCGGGGTGCGTGGCGGTGCGGTGAGTCTGTCTGGATAGGGTTGGCGTGGTGCAGATTGCGCGTTGCATTTTGGTGTGTAGAGTGAGTGCGGAGTTTTTTTAAGAGGGAGGCAAGGCGTGCGGGCAGATAGCGGGGTAGCGTTGCGTAAGGGTGAGGGAGGCAGCGTGGTGTTTGTGGTGCGTGCGTGGCAGCGTTTGTGTTTGTGTTTGGGTAGAGCGGTTGAGTTGATGTCCTGGGGATGTAGCTCAAATGGTAGAGCGCTCGCTTAGCATGCGAGAGGTACAGGGATCGATACCCTGCTTCTCCACTGTGATCAATGTTACTGTGATAAAATCAGTTGGCATCAGCACTCTCCCAAATGTGCACTTCGCGGTTCTTCTGCGAGTCCCGCTGACCTTGAGTAACACTTTTGTATTGTGCGTCCTGTTCGCTCAGCTTCTGGCGCCCCGCTTTTGACCGTCGTCTTGCTTGTATGCGTCCGTTCGGTTGCTCGCGTTGTTTGCGCGTTTCGGTCCCTTCGCTTCACCGCCTCCTCGGTTGCCTGTTGGCGTCTTTCTCGCTTTGGCTCGCTTGGTCGTGGCGGGGTTTAGTTCGCCTTCGGTGTTCCGTATTGCCAGCAGGGCGTGTACAGCTCGGGCTAGGGCGTCTGTTGAAAGCGTGGCGGCCGCTCGAGCCTCTGGCGCTCGCGACCGTCGGGGTGCGTGGCGGTGCGGTGAGTCTGTCTGGATAGGGTTGGCGTGGTGCAGATTGCGCGTTGCATTTTGGTGTGTAGAGTGAGTGCGGAGTTTTTTAAGAGGGAGGCAAGGCGTGCGGGCAGATAGCGGGGTAGCGTTGCGTAAGGGTGAGGGAGGCAGCGTGGTGTTTGTGGTGCGTGCGTGGCAGCGTTTGTGTTTGTGTTTGGGTAGAGCGGTTGAGTTGATGTCCTGGGGATGTAGCTCAAATGGTAGAGCGCTCGCTTAGCATGCGAGAGGTACAGGGATCGATACCCTGCTTCTCCACTGTGATCAATGTTACTGTGATAAAATCAGTTGGCATCAGCACTCTCCCAAATGTGCACTTCGCGGTTCTTCTGCGAGTCCCGCTGACCTTGAGTAACACTTTTGTATTGTGCGTCCTGTTCGCTCAGCTTCTGGCGCCCCGCTTTTGACCGTCGTCTTGCTTGTATGCGTCCGTTCGGTTGCTCGCGTTGTTTGCGCGTTTCGGTCCCTTCGCTTCACCGCCTCCTCGGTTGCCTGTTGGCGTCTTTCTCGCTTTGGCTCGCTTGGTCGTGGCGGGGTTTAGTTCGCCTTCGGTGTTCCGTATTGCGAGCAGGGCGTGTACAGCTCGGGCTTGGGCGTCTGTTGAAAGCGTGGCGACCGCTCGAGCCTCTGGCGCTCGCGACCGTCGGGGTGCGTGGCGGTGCGGTGAGTCTGTCTGGATAGGGTTGGCGTGGTGCAGATTGCGCGTTGCATTTTGGTGTGTAGAGTGAGTGCGGAGTTTTTTTAAGAGGGGAGGCAAGGCGTGCGGGCAGATAGCGGGGTAGCGTTGCGTAAGGGTGAGGGAGGCAGCGTGGTGTTTGTGGTGCGTGCGTGGCAGCGTTTGTGTTTGTGTTTGGGTAGAGCGGTTGAGTTGATGTCCTGGGGATGTAGCTCAAATGGTAGAGCGCTCGCTTAGCATGCGAGAGGTACAGGGATCGATACCCTGCTTCTCCACTGTGATCAATGTTACTGTGATAAAATCAGTTGGCATCAGCACTCTCCCAAATGTGCACTTCGCGGTTCTTCTGCGAGTCCCGCTGACCTTGAGTAACACTTTTGTATTGTGCGTCCTGTTCGCTCAGCTTCTGGCGCCCCGCTTTTGACCGTCGTCTTGCTTGTATGCGTCCGTTCGGTTGCTCGCGTTGTTTGCGCGTTTCGGTCCCTTCGCTTCACCGCCTCCTCGGTTGCCTGTTGGCGTCTTTCTCGCTTTGGCTCGCTTGGTCGTGGCGGGGTTTAGTTCGCCTTCGGTGTTCCGTATTGCCAGCAGGGCGTGTACAGCTCGGGCTTGGGCGTCTGTTGAAAGCGTGGCGGCCGCTCGAGCCTCTGGCGCTCGCGACCGTCGGGGTGCGTGGCGGTGCGGTGAGTCTGTCTGGATAGGGTTGGCGTGGTGCAGATTGCGCGTTGCATTTTGGTGTGTAGAGTGAGTGCGGAGTTTTTTAAGAGGGAGGCAAGGCGTGCGGGCAGATAGCGGGGTAGCGTTGCGTAAGGGTGAGGGAGGCAGCGTGGTGTTTGTGGTGCGTGCGTGGCAGCGTTTGTGTTTGTGTTTGGGTAGAGCGGTTGAGTTGATGTCCTGGGGATGTAGCTCAAATGGTAGAGCGCTCGCTTAGCATGCGAGAGGTACAGGGATCGATACCCTGCTTCTCCACTGTGATCAATGTTACTGTGATAAAATCAGTTGGCATCAGCACTCTCCCAAATGTGCACTTCGCGGTTCTTCTGCGAGTCCCGCTGACCTTGAGTAACACTTTTGTATTGTGCGTCCTGTTCGCTCAGCTTCTGGCGCCCCGCTTTTGACCGTCGTCTTGCTTGTATGCGTCCGTTCGGTTGCTCGCGTTGTTTGCGCGTTTCGGTCCCTTCGCTTCACCGCCTCCTCGGTTGCCTGTTGGCGTCTTTCTCGCTTTGGCTCGCTTGGTCGTGGCGGGGTTTAGTTCGCCTTCGGTGTTCCGTATTGCCAGCAGGGCGTGTACAGCTCGGGCTTGGGCGTCTGTTGAAAGCGTGGCGGCCGCTCGAGCCTCTGGCGCTCGCGACCGTCGGGGTGCGTGGCGGTGCGGTGAGTCTGTCTGGATAGGGTTGGCGTGGTGCAGATTGCGCGTTGCATTTTGGTGTGTAGAGTGAGTGCGGAGTTTTTTAAGAGGAGGCAAGGCGTGCGGGCAGATAGCGGGGTAGCGTTGCGTAAGGGTGAGGGAGGCAGCGTGGTGTTTGTGGTGCGTGCGTGGCAGCGTTTGTGTTTGTGTTTGGGTAGAGCGGTTGAGTTGATGTCCTGGGGATGTAGCTCAAATGGTAGAGCGCTCGCTTAGCATGCGAGAGGTACAGGGATCGATACCCTGCTTCTCCACTGTGATCAATGTTACTGTGATAAAATCAGTTGGCATCAGCACTCTCCCAAATGTGCACTTCGCGGTTCTTCTGCGAGTCCCGCTGACCTTGAGTAACACTTTTGTATTGTGCGTCCTGTTCGCTCAGCTTCTGGCGCCCCGCTTTTGACCGTCGTCTTGCTTGTATGCGTCCGTTCGGTTGCTCGCGTTGTTTGCGCGTTTCGGTCCCTTCGCTTCACCGCCTCCTCGGTTGCCTGTTGGCGTCTTTCTCGCTTTGGCTCGCTTGGTCGTGGCGGGGTTTAGTTCGCCTTCGGTGTTCCGTATTGCCAGCAGGGCGTGTACAGCTCGGGCTTGGGCGTCTGTTGAAAGCGTGGCGGCCGCTCGAGCCTCTGGCGCTCGCGACCGTCGGGGTGCGTGGCGGTGCGGTGAGTCTGTCTGGATAGGGTTGGCGTGGTGCAGATTGCGCGTTGCATTTTGGTGTGTAGAGTGAGTGCGGAGTTTTTTTAAGAGGGAGGCAAGGCGTGCGGGCAGATAGCGGGGTAGCGTTGCGTAAGGGTGAGGGAGGCAGCGTGGTGTTTGTGGTGCGTGCGTGGCAGCGTTTGTGTTTGTGTTTGGGTAGAGCGGTTGAGTTGATGTCCTGGGGATGTAGCTCAAATGGTAGAGCGCTCGCTTAGCATGCGAGAGGTACAGGGATCGATACCCTGCTTCTCCACTGTGATCAATGTTACTGTGATAAAATCAGTTGGCATCAGCACTCTCCCAAATGTGCACTTCGCGGTTCTTCTGCGAGTCCCGCTGACCTTGAGTAACACTTTTGTATTGTGCGTCCTGTTCGCTCAGCTTCTGGCGCCCCGCTTTTGACCGTCGTCTTGCTTGTATGCGTCCGTTCGGTTGCTCGCGTTGTTTGCGCGTTTCGGTCCCTTCGCTTCACCGCCTCCTCGGTTGCCTGTTGGCGTCTTTCTCGCTTTGGCTCGCTTGGTCGTGGCGGGGTTTAGTTCGCCTTCGGTGTTCCGTATTGCCAGCAGGGCGTGTACAGCTCGGGCTTGGGCGTCTGTTGAAAGCGTGGCGGCCGCTCGAGCCTCTGGCGCTCGCGACCGTCGGGGTGCGTGGCGGTGCGGTGAGTCTGTCTGGATAGGGTTGGCGTGGTGCAGATTGCGCGTTGCATTTTGGTGTGTAGAGTGAGTGCGGAGTTTTTTTTAAGAGGGGAGGCAAGGCGTGCGGGCAGATAGCGGGGTAGCGTTGCGTAAGGGTGAGGGAGGCAGCGTGGTGTTTGTGGTGCGTGCGTGGCAGCGTTTGTGTTTGTGTTTGGGTAGAGCGGTTGAGTTGATGTCCTGGGGATGTAGCTCAAATGGTAGAGCGCTCGCTTAGCATGCGAGAGGTACAGGGATCGATACCCTGCTTCTCCACTGTGATCAATGTTACTGTGATAAAATCAGTTGGCATCAGCACTCTCCCAAATGTGCACTTCGCGGTTCTTCTGCGAGTCCCGCTGACCTTGAGTAACACTTTTGTATTGTGCGTCCTGTTCGCTCAGCTTCTGGCGCCCCGCTTTTGACCGTCGTCTTGCTTGTATGCGTCCGTTCGGTTGCTCGCGTTGTTTGCGCGTTTCGGTCCCTTCGCTTCACCGCCTCCTCGGTTGCCTGTTGGCGTCTTTCTCGCTTTGGCTCGCTTGGTCGTGGCGGGGTTTAGTTCGCCTTCGGTGTTCCGTATTGCCAGCAGGGCGTGTACAGCTCGGGCTTGGGCGTCTGTTGAAAGCGTGGCGGCCGCTCGAGCCTCTGGCGCTCGCGACCGTCGGGGTGCGTGGCGGTGCGGTGAGTCTGTCTGGATAGGGTTGGCGTGGTGCAGATTGCGCGTTGCATTTTGGTGTGTAGAGTGAGTGCGGAGTTTTTTAAGAGGGAGGCAAGGCGTGCGGGCAGATAGCGGGGTAGCGTTGCGTAAGGGTGAGGGAGGCAGCGTGGTGTTTGTGGTGCGTGCGTGGCAGCGTTTGTGTTTGTGTTTGGGTAGAGCGGTTGAGTTGATGTCCTGGGGATGTAGCTCAAATGGTAGAGCGCTCGCTTAGCATGCGAGAGGTACAGGGATCGATACCCTGCTTCTCCACTGTGATCAATGTTACTGTGATAAAATCAGTTGGCATCAGCACTCTCCCAAATGTGCACTTCGCGGTTCTTCTGCGAGTCCCGCTGACCTTGAGTAACACTTTTGTATTGTGCGTCCTGTTCGCTCAGCTTCTGGCGCCCCGCTTTTGACCGTCGTCTTGCTTGTATGCGTCCGTTCGGTTGCTCGCGTTGTTTGCGCGTTTCGGTCCCTTCGCTTCACCGCCTCCTCGGTTGCCTGTTGGCGTCTTTCTCGCTTTGGCTCGCTTGGTCGTGGCGGGGTTTAGTTCGCCTTCGGTGTTCCGTATTGCCAGCAGGGCGTGTACAGCTCGGGCTTGGGCGTCTGTTGAAAGCGTGGCGGCCGCTCGAGCCTCTGGCGCTCGCGACCGTCGGGGTGCGTGGCGGTGCGGTGAGTCTGTCTGGATAGGGTTGGCGTGGTGCAGATTGCGCGTTGCATTTTGGTGTGTAGAGTGAGTGCGGAGTTTTTTTAAGAGGGAGGCAAGGCGTGCGGGCAGATAGCGGGGTAGCGTTGCGTAAGGGTGAGGGAGGCAGCGTGGTGTTTGTGGTGCGTGCGTGGCAGCGTTTGTGTTTGTGTTTGGGTAGAGCGGTTGAGTTGATGTCCTGGGGATGTAGCTCAAATGGTAGAGCGCTCGCTTAGCATGCGAGAGGTACAGGGATCGATACCCTGCTTCTCCACTGTGATCAATGTTACTGTGATAAAATCAGTTGGCATCAGCACTCTCCCAAATGTGCACTTCGCGGTTCTTCTGCGAGTCCCGCTGACCTTGAGTAACACTTTTGTATTGTGCGTCCTGTTCGCTCAGCTTCTGGCGCCCCGCTTTTGACCGTCGTCTTGCTTGTATGCGTCCGTTCGGTTGCTCGCGTTGTTTGCGCGTTTCGGTCCCTTCGCTTCACCGCCTCCTCGGTTGCCTGTTGGCGTCTTTCTCGCTTTGGCTCGCTTGGTCGTGGCGGGGTTTAGTTCGCCTTCGGTGTTCCGTATTGCCAGCAGGGCGTGTACAGCTCGGGCTTGGGCGTCTGTTGAAAGCGTGGCGGCCGCTCGAGCCTCTGGCGCTCGCGACCGTCGGGGTGCGTGGCGGTGCGGTGAGTCTGTCTGGATAGGGTTGGCGTGGTGCAGATTGCGCGTTGCATTTTGGTGTGTAGAGTGAGTGCGGAGTTTTTTTTTTAAGAGGGGAGGCAAGGCGTGCGGGCAGATAGCGGGGTAGCGTTGCGTAAGGGTGAGGGAGGCAGCGTGGTGTTTGTGGTGCGTGCGTGGCAGCGTTTGTGTTTGTGTTTGGGTAGAGCGGTTGAGTTGATGTCCTGGGGATGTAGCTCAAATGGTAGAGCGCTCGCTTAGCATGCGAGAGGTACAGGGATCGATACCCTGCTTCTCCACTGTGATCAATGTTACTGTGATAAAATCAGTTGGCATCAGCACTCTCCCAAATGTGCACTTCGCGGTTCTTCTGCGAGTCCCGCTGACCTTGAGTAACACTTTTGTATTGTGCGTCCTGTTCGCTCAGCTTCTGGCGCCCCGCTTTTGACCGTCGTCTTGCTTGTATGCGTCCGTTCGGTTGCTCGCGTTGTTTGCGCGTTTCGGTCCCTTCGCTTCACCGCCTCCTCGGTTGCCTGTTGGCGTCTTTCTCGCTTTGGCTCGCTTGGTCGTGGCGGGGTTTAGTTCGCCTTCGGTGTTCCGTATTGCCAGCAGGGCGTGTACAGCTCGGGCTTGGGCGTCTGTTGAAAGCGTGGCGGCCGCTCGAGCCTCTGGCGCTCGCGACCGTCGGGGTGCGTGGCGGTGCGGTGAGTCTGTCTGGATAGGGTTGGCGTGGTGCAGATTGCGCGTTGCATTTTGGTGTGTAGAGTGAGTGCGGAGTTTTTTTAAGAGGGAGGCAAGGCGTGCGGGCAGATAGCGGGGTAGCGTTGCGTAAGGGTGAGGAGGCAGCGTGGTGTTTGTGGTGCGTGCGTGGCAGCGTTTGTGTTTGTGTTTGGGTAGAGCGGTTGAGTTGATGTCCTGGGGATGTAGCTCAAATGGTAGAGCGCTCGCTTAGCATGCGAGAGGTACAGGGATCGATACCCTGCTTCTCCACTGTGATCAATGTTACTGTGATAAAATCAGTTGGCATCAGCACTCTCCCAAATGTGCACTTCGCGGTTCTTCTGCGAGTCCCGCTGACCTTGAGTAACACTTTTGTATTGTGCGTCCTGTTCGCTCAGCTTCTGGCGCCCCGCTTTGACCGTCGTCTTGCTTGTATGCGTCCGTTCGGTTGCTCGCGTTGTTTGCGCGTTTCGGTCCCTTCGCTTCACCGCCTCCTCGGTTGCCTGTTGGCGTCTTTCTCGCTTTGGCTCGCTTGGTCGTGGCGGGGTTTAGTTCGCCTTCGGTGTTCCGTATTGCCAGCAGGGCGTGTACAGCTCGGGCTTGGGCGTCTGTTGAAAGCGTGGCGGCCGCTCGAGCCTCTGGCGCTCGCGACCGTCGGGGTGCGTGGCGGTGCGGTGAGTCTGTCTGGATAGGGTTGGCGTGGTGCAGATTGCGCGTTGCATTTTGGTGTGTAGAGTGAGTGCGGAGTTTTTTTAAGAGGGAGGCAAGGCGTGCGGGCAGATAGCGGGGTAGCGTTGCGTAAGGGTGAGGAGGCAGCGTGGTGTTTGTGGTGCGTGCGTGGCAGCGTTTGTGTTTGTGTTTGGGTAGAGCGGTTGAGTTGATGTCCTGGGGATGTAGCTCAAATGGTAGAGCGCTCGCTTAGCATGCGAGAGGTACAGGGATCGATACCCTGCTTCTCCACTGTGATCAATGTTACTGTGATAAAATCAGTTGGCATCAGCACTCTCCCAAATGTGCACTTCGCGGTTCTTCTGCGAGTCCCGCTGACCTTGAGTAACACTTTTGTATTGTGCGTCCTGTTCGCTCAGCTTCTGGCGCCCCGCTTTGACCGTCGTCTTGCTTGTATGCGTCCGTTCGGTTGCTCGCGTTGTTTGCGCGTTTCGGTCCCTTCGCTTCACCGCCTCCTCGGTTGCCTGTTGGCGTCTTTCTCGCTTTGGCTCGCTTGGTCGTGGCGGGGTTTAGTTCGCCTTCGGTGTTCCGTATTGCCAGCAGGGCGTGTACAGCTCGGGCTTGGGCGTCTGTTGAAAGCGTGGCGGCCGCTCGAGCCTCTGGCGCTCGCGACCGTCGGGGTGCGTGGCGGTGCGGTGAGTCTGTCTGGATAGGGTTGGCGTGGTGCAGATTGCGCGTTGCATTTTGGTGTGTAGAGTGAGTGCGGAGTTTTTTTTTTTAAGAGGGGAGGCAAGGCGTGCGGGCAGATAGCGGGGTAGCGTTGCGTAAGGGTGAGGGAGGCAGCGTGGTGTTTGTGGTGCGTGCGTGGCAGCGTTTGTGTTTGTGTTTGGGTAGAGCGGTTGAGTTGATGTCCTGGGGATGTAGCTCAAATGGTAGAGCGCTCGCTTAGCATGCGAGAGGTACAGGGATCGATACCCTGCTTCTCCACTGTGATCAATGTTACTGTGATAAAATCAGTTGGCATCAGCACTCTCCCAAATGTGCACTTCGCGGTTCTTCTGCGAGTCCCGCTGACCTTGAGTAACACTTTTGTATTGTGCGTCCTGTTCGCTCAGCTTCTGGCGCCCCGCTTTTGACCGTCGTCTTGCTTGTATGCGTCCGTTCGGTTGCTCGCGTTGTTTGCGCGTTTCGGTCCCTTCGCTTCACCGCCTCCTCGGTTGCCTGTTGGCGTATTTCTCGCTTTGGCTCGCTTGGTCGTGGCGGGGTTTAGTTCGCCTTCGGTGTTCCGTATTGCCAGCAGGGCGTGTACAGCTCGGGCTTGGGCGTCTGTTGAAAGCGTGGCGGCCGCTCGAGCCTCTGGCGCTCGCGACCGTCGGGGTGCGTGGCGGTGCGGTGAGTCTGTCTGGATAGGGTTGGCGTGGTGCAGACTGCGCGTTGCATTTTGGTGTGTAGAGTGAGTGCGGAGTTTTTAAGAGGGAGGCAAGGCGTGCGGGCAGATAGCGGGGTAGCGTTGCGTAAGGGTGAGGGAGGCAGCGTGGTGTTTGTGGTGCGTGCGTGGCAGCGTTTGTGTTTGTGTTTGGGTAGAGCGGTTGAGTTGATGTCCTGGGGATGTAGCTCAAATGGTAGAGCGCTCGCTTAGCATGCGAGAGGTACAGGGATCGATACCCTGCTTCTCCACTGTGATCAATGTTACTGTGATAAAATCAGTTGGCATCAGCACTCTCCCAAATGTGCACTTCGCGGTTCTTCTGCGAGTCCCGCTGACCTTGAGTAACACTTTTGTATTGTGCGTCCTGTTCGCTCAGCTTCTGGCGCCCCGCTTTTGACCGTCGTCTTGCTTGTATGCGTCCGTTCGGTTGCTCGCGTTGTTTGCGCGTTTCGGTCCCTTCGCTTCACCGCCTCCTCGGTTGCCTGTTGGCGTCTTTCTCGCTTTGGCTCGCTTGGTCGTGGCGGGGTTTAGTTCGCCTTCGGTGTTCCGTATTGCCAGCAGGGCGTGTACAGCTCGGGCTTGGGCGTCTGTTGAAAGCGTGGCGGCCGCTCGAGCCTCTGGCGCTCGCGACCGTCGGGGTGCGTGGCGGTGCGGTGAGTCTGTCTGGATAGGGTTGGCGTGGTGCAGATTGCGCGTTGCATTTTGGTGTGTAGAGTGAGTGCGGAGTTTTTTTAAGAGGGGAGGCAAGGCGTGCGGGCAGATAGCGGGGTAGCGTTGCGTAAGGGTGAGGGAGGCAGCGTGGTGTTTGTGGTGCGTGCGTGGCAGCGTTTGTGTTTGGGTAGAGCGGTTGAGTTGATGTCCTGGGGATGTAGCTCAAATGGTAGAGCGCTCGCTTAGCATGCGAGAGGTACAGGGATCGATACCCTGCTTCTCCACTGTGATCAATGTTACTGTGATAAAATCAGTTGGCATCAGCACTCTCCCAAATGTGCACTTCGCGGTTCTTCTGCGAGTCCCGCTGACCTTGAGTAACACTTTTGTATTGTGCGTCCTGTTCGCTCAGCTTCTGGCGCCCCGCTTTGACCGTCGTCTTGCTTGTATGCGTCCGTTCGGTTGCTCGCGTTGTTTGCGCGTTTCGGTCCCTTCGCTTCACCGCCTCCTCGGTTGCCTGTTGGCGTCTTTCTCGCTTTGGCTCGCTTGGTCGTGGCGGGGTTTAGTTCGCCTTCGGTGTTCCGTATTGCCAGCAGGGCGTGTACAGCTCGGGCTTGGGCGTCTGTTGAAAGCGTGGCGGCCGCTCGAGCCTCTGGCGCTCGCGACCGTCGGGGTGCGTGGCGGTGCGGTGAGTCTGTCTGGATAGGGTTGGCGTGGTGCAGATTGCGCGTTGCATTTTGGTGTGTAGAGTGAGTGCGGAGTTTTTTTAAGAGGAGGCAAGGCGTGCGGGCAGATAGCGGGGTAGCGTTGCGTAAGGGTGAGGGAGGCAGCGTGGTGTTTGTGGTGCGTGCGTGGCAGCGTTTGTGTTTGGGTAGAGCGGTTGAGTTGATGTCCTGGGGATGTAGCTCAAATGGTAGAGCGCTCGCTTAGCATGCGAGAGGTACAGGGATCGATACCCTGCTTCTCCACTGTGATCAATGTTACTGTGATAAAATCAGTTGGCATCAGCACTCTCCCAAATGTGCACTTCGCGGTTCTTCTGCGAGTCCCGCTGACCTTGAGTAACACTTTTGTATTGTGCGTCCTGTTCGCTCAGCTTCTGGCGCCCCGCTTTGACCGTCGTCTTGCTTGTATGCGTCCGTTCGGTTGCTCGCGTTGTTTGCGCGTTTCGGTCCCTTCGCTTCACCGCCTCCTCGGTTGCCTGTTGGCGTCTTTCTCGCTTTGGCTCGCTTGGTCGTGGCGGGGTTTAGTTCGCCTTCGGTGTTCCGTATTGCGAGCAGGGCGTGTACAGCTCGGGCTTGGGCGTCTGTTGAAAGCGTGGCGGCCGCTCGAGCCTCTGGCGCTCGCGACCGTCGGGGTGCGTGGCGGTGCGGTGAGTCTGTCTGGATAGGGTTGGCGTGGTGCAGATTGCGCGTTGCATTTTGGTGTGTAGAGTGAGTGCGGAGTTTTTTTAAGAGGAGGCAAGGCGTGCGGGCAGATAGCGGGGTAGCGTTGCGTAAGGGTGAGGGAGGCAGCGTGGTGTTTGTGGTGCGTGCGTGGCAGCGTTTGTGTTTGGGTAGAGCGGTTGAGTTGATGTCCTGGGGATGTAGCTCAAATGGTAGAGCGCTCGCTTAGCATGCGAGAGGTACAGGGATCGATACCCTGCTTCTCCACTGTGATCAATGTTACTGTGATAAAATCAGTTGGCATCAGCACTCTCCCAAATGTGCACTTCGCGGTTCTTCTGCGAGTCCCGCTGACCTTGAGTAACACTTTTGTATTGTGCGTCCTGTTCGCTCAGCTTCTGGCGCCCCGCTTTTGACCGTCGTCTTGCTTGTATGCGTCCGTTCGGTTGCTCGCGTTGTTTGCGCGTTTCGGTCCCTTCGCTTCACCGCCTCCTCGGTTGCCTGTTGGCGTCTTTCTCGCTTTGGCTCGCTTGGTCGTGGCGGGGTTTAGTTCGCCTTCGGTGTTCCGTATTGCGAGCAGGGCGTGTACAGCTCGGGCTTGGGCGTCTGTTGAAAGCGTGGCGGCCGCTCGAGCCTCTGGCGCTCGCGACCGTCGGGGTGCATGGCGGTGCGGTGAGTCTGTCTGGATAGGGTTGGCGTGGTGCAGATTGCGCGTTGCATTTTGGTGTGTAGAGTGAGTGCGGAGTTTTTTTAAGAGGGAGGCAAGGCGTGCGGGCAGATAGCGGGGTAGCGTTGCGTAAGGGTGAGGGAGGCAGCGTGGTGTTTGTGGTGCGTGCGTGGCAGCGTTTGTGTTTGGGTAGAGCGGTTGAGTTGATGTCCTGGGGATGTAGCTCAAATGGTAGAGCGCTCGCTTAGCATGCGAGAGGTACAGGGATCGATACCCTGCTTCTCCACTGTGATCAATGTTACTGTGATAAAATCAGTTGGCATCAGCACTCTCCCAAATGTGCACTTCGCGGTTCTTCTGCGAGTCCCGCTGACCTTGAGTAACACTTTTGTATTGTGCGTCCTGTTCGCTCAGCTTCTGGCGCCCCGCTTTTGACCGTCGTCTTGCTTGTATGCGTCCGTTCGGTTGCTCGCGTTGTTTGCGCGTTTCGGTCCCTTCGCTTCACCGCCTCCTCGGTTGCCTGTTGGCGTCTTTCTCGCTTTGGCTCGCTTGGTCGTGGCGGGGTTTAGTTCGCCTTCGGTGTTCCGTATTGCGAGCAGGGCGTGTACAGCTCGGGCTTGGGCGTCTGTTGAAAGCGTGGCGGCCGCTCGAGCCTCTGGCGCTCGCGACCGTCGGGGTGCGTGGCGGTGCGGTGAGTCTGTCTGGATAGGGTTGGCGTGGTGCAGATTGCGCGTTGCATTTTGGTGTGTAGAGTGAGTGCGGAGTTTTTAAGAGGGAGGCAAGGCGTGCGGGCAGATAGCGGGGTAGCGTTGCGTAAGGGTGAGGAGGCAGCGTGGTGTTTGTGGTGCGTGCGTGGCAGCGTTTGTGTTTGGGTAGAGCGGTTGAGTTGATGTCCTGGGGATGTAGCTCAAATGGTAGAGCGCTCGCTTAGCATGCGAGAGGTACAGGGATCGATACCCTGCTTCTCCACTGTGATCAATGTTACTGTGATAAAATCAGTTGGCATCAGCACTCTCCCAAATGTGCACTTCGCGGTTCTTCTGCGAGTCCCGCTGACCTTGAGTAACACTTTTGTATTGTGCGTCCTGTTCGCTCAGCTTCTGGCGCCCCGCTTTTGACCGTCGTCTTGCTTGTATGCGTCCGTTCGGTTGCTCGCGTTGTTTGCGCGTTTCGGTCCCTTCGCTTCACCGCCTCCTCGGTTGCCTGTTGGCGTCTTTCTCGCTTTGGCTCGCTTGGTCGTGGCGGGGTTTAGTTCGCCTTCGGTGTTCCGTATTGCGAGCAGGGCGTGTACAGCTCGGGCTTGGGCGTCTGTTGAAAGCGTGGCGGCCGCTCGAGCCTCTGGCGCTCGCGACCGTCGGGGTGCGTGGCGGTGCGGTGAGTCTGTCTGGATAGGGTTGGCGTGGTGCAGATTGCGCGTTGCATTTTGGTGTGTAGAGTGAGTGCGGAGTTTTTTTAAGAGGAGGCAAGGCGTGCGGGCAGATAGCGGGGTAGCGTTGCGTAAGGGTGAGGAGGCAGCGTGGTGTTTGTGGTGCGTGCGTGGCAGCGTTTGTGTTTGGGTAGAGCGGTTGAGTTGATGTCCTGGGGATGTAGCTCAAATGGTAGAGCGCTCGCTTAGCATGCGAGAGGTACAGGGATCGATACCCTGCTTCTCCACTGTGATCAATGTTACTGTGATAAAATCAGTTGGCATCAGCACTCTCCCAAATGTGCACTTCGCGGTTCTTCTGCGAGTCCCGCTGACCTTGAGTAACACTTTTGTATTGTGCGTCCTGTTCGCTCAGCTTCTGGCGCCCCGCTTTTGACCGTCGTCTTGCTTGTATGCGTCCGTTCGGTTGCTCGCGTTGTTTGCGCGTTTCGGTCCCTTCGCTTCACCGCCTCCTCGGTTGCCTGTTGGCGTCTTTCTCGCTTTGGCTCGCCCGGTCGTGGCGGGGTTTAGTTCGCCTTCGGTGTTCCGTATTGCGAGCAGGGCGTGTACAGCTCGGGCTTGGGAGTCTGTTGAAAGCGTGGCGGCCGCTCGAGCCTCTGGCGCTCGCGACCGTCGGGGTGCGTGGCGGTGCGGTGAGTCTGTCTGGATAGGGTTGGCGTGGTGCAGATTGCGCGTTGCATTTTGGTGTGTAGAGTGAGTGCGGAGTTTTTTTAAGAGGAGGCAAGGCGTGCGGGCAGATAGCGGGGTAGCGTTGCGTAAGGGTGAGGGAGGCAGCGTGGTGTTTGTGGTGCGTGCGTGGCAGCGTTTGTGTTTGGGGTAGAGCGGTTGAGTTGATGTCCTGGGGATGTAGCTCAAATGGTAGAGCGCTCGCTTAGCATGCGAGAGGTACAGGGATCGATACCCTGCTTCTCCACTGTGATCAATGTTACTGTGATAAAATCAGTTGGCATCAGCACTCTCCCAAATGTGCACTTCGCGGTTCTTCTGCGAGTCCCGCTGACCTTGAGTAACACTTTTGTATTTGCGTCCTGTTCGCTCAGCTTCTGGCGCCCCGCTTTTGACCGTCGTCTTGCTTGTATGCGTCCGTTCGGTTGCTCGCGTTGTTTGCGCGTTTCGGTCCCTTCGCTTCACCGCCTCCTCGGTTGCCTGTTGGCGTCTTTCTCGCTTTGGCTCGCCCGGTCGTGGCGGGGTTTAGTTCGCCTTCGGTGTTCCGTATTGCGAGCAGGGCGTGTACAGCTCGGGCTTGGGCGTCTGTTGAAAGCGTGGCGGCCGCTCGAGCCTCTGGCGCTCGCGACCGTCGGGGTGCGTGGCGGTGCGGTGAGTCTGTCTGGATAGGGTTGGCGTGGTGCAGATTGCGCGTTGCATTTTGGTGTGTAGAGTGAGTGCGGAGTTTTTTTAAGAGGAGGCAAGGCGTGCGGGCAGATAGCGGGGTAGCGTTGCGTAAGGGTGAGGGAGGCAGCGTGGTGTTTGTGGTGCGTGCGTGGCAGCGTTTGTGTTTGGGCAGAGCGGTTGAGTTGATGTCCTGGGGATGTAGCTCAAATGGTAGAGCGCTCGCTTAGCATGCGAGAGGTACAGGGATCGATACCCTGCTTCTCCACTGTGATCAATGTTACTGTGATAAAATCAGTTGGCATCAGCACTCTCCCAAATGTGCACTTCGCGGTTCTTCTGCGAGTCCCGCTGACCTTGAGTAACACTTTGTATTGTGCGTCCTGTTCGCTCAGCTTCTGGCGCCCCCGCTTTTGACCGTCGTCTTGCTTGTATGCGTCCGTTCGGTTGCTCGCGTTGTTTGCGCGTTTCGGTCCCTTCGCTTCACCGCCTCCTCGGTTGCCTGTTGGCGTCTTTCTCGCTTTGGCTCGCCCGGTCGTGGCGGGGTTTAGTTCGCCTTCGGTGTTCCGTATTGCGAGCAGGGCGTGTACAGCTCGGGCTTGGGCGTCTGTTGAAAGCGTGGCGGCCGCTCGAGCCTCTGGCGCTCGCGACCGTCGGGGTGCGTGGCGGTGCGGTGAGTCTGTCTGGATAGGGTTGGCGTGGTGCAGATTGCGCGTTGCATTTTGGTGTGTAGAGTGAGTGCGGAGTTTTTTTAAGAGGGGAGGCAAGGCGTGCGGGCAGATAGCGGGGTAGCGTTGCGTAAGGGTGAGGGAGGCAGCGTGGTGTTTGTGGTGCGTGCGTGGCAGCGTTTGTGTTTGGGTAGAGCGGTTGAGTTGATGTCCTGGGGATGTAGCTCAAATGGTAGAGCGCTCGCTTAGCATGCGAGAGGTACAGGGATCGATACCCTGCTTCTCCACTGTGATCAATGTTACTGTGATAAAATCAGTTGGCATCAGCACTCTCCCAAATGTGCACTTCGCGGTTCTTCTGCGAGTCCCGCTGACCTTGAGTAACACTTTTGTATTTGCGTCCTGTTCGCTCAGCTTCTGGCGCCCCGCTTTTGACCGTCGTCTTGCTTGTATGCGTCCGTTCGGTTGCTCGCGTTGTTTGCGCGTTTCGGTCCCTTCGCTTCACCGCCTCCTCGGTTGCCTGTTGGCGTCTTTCTCGCTTTGGCTCGCCCGGTCGTGGCGGGGTTTAGTTCGCCTTCGGTGTTCCGTATTGCGAATGTTACTGTGATAAAATCAGTTGGCATCAGCACTCTCCCAAATGTGCACTTCGCGGTTCTTCTGCGAGTCCCGCTGACCTTGAGTAACACTTTTGCATTTGCGTCCTGTTCGCTCAGCTTCTGGCGCCCCGGTTGCTCGCGTTGTTTGCGCGTTTCGGTCCCTTCGCTTCACCGCCTCCTTGGTTGCCTGTTGGCGTCTTTGTCGCTTTGGCTCGCCCGGTCGTGGCGGGGTTTAGTTCGCCTTCGGTGTTCCGTATTGCGAGCAGGGCGTGTACAGCTCGGGCTTGGGCGTCTGTTGAAAGCGTGGCGGCCGCTCGAGCCTCTGGCGCTCGCGACCGTCGGGGTGCGTGGCGGTGCGGTGAGTCTGTCTGGATAGGGTTGGCGTGGTGCAGATTGCGCGTTGCATTTTGGTGTGTAGAGTGAGTGCGGAGTTTTTAAGAGGAGGCAAGGCGTGCGGACAGATAGCGGGGTAGCGTTGCGTAAGGGTGAGGGAGGCAGCGTGGTGTTTGTGGTGCGTGCGTGGCAGCGTTTGTGTTTGGGTAGAGCGGTTGAGTTGATGTCCTGGGGATGTAGCTCAAATGGTAGAGCGCTCGCTTAGCATGCGAGAGGTACAGGGATCGATACCCTGCTTCTCCACTGTGATCAATGTTACTGTGATAAAATCAGTTGGCATCAGCACTCTCCCAAATGTGCACTTCGCGGTTCTTCTGCGAGTCCCGCTGACCTTGAGTAACACTTTGTATGGTGCGTCCTGTTCGCTCAGCTTCTGGCGCCCCGCTTTTGACCGTCGTCTTGCTTGTATGCGTCCGTTCGGTTGCTCGCGTTGTTTGCGCGTTTCGGTCCCTTCGCTTCACCGCCTCCTCGGTTGCCTGTTGGCGTCTTTCTCGCTTTGGCTCGCCCGGTCGTGGCGGGGTTTAGTTCGCCTTCGGTGTTCCGTATTGCGAGCAGGGCGTGTACAGCTCGGGCTTGGGCGTCTGTTGAAAGCGTGGCGGCCGCTCGAGCCTCTGGCGCTCGCGACCGTCGGGGTGCGTGGCGGTGCGGTGAGTCTGTCTGGATAGGGTTGGCGTGGTGCAGATTGCGCGTTGCATTTTGGTGTGTAGAGTGAGTGCGGAGTTTTTTTTAAGAGGGGAGGCAAGGCGTGCGGGCAGATAGCGGGGTAGCGTTGCGTAAGGGTGAGGGAGGCAGCGTGGTGTTTGTGGTGCGTGCGTGGCAGCGTTTGTGTTTGGGTAGAGCGGTTGAGTTGATGTCCTGGGGATGTAGCTCAAATGGTAGAGCGCTCGCTTAGCATGCGAGAGGTACAGGGATCGATACCCTGCTTCTCCACTGTGATCAATGTTACTGTGATAAAATCAGTTGGCATCAGCACTCTCCCAAATGTGCACTTCGCGGTTCTTCTGCGAGTCCCGCTGACCTTGAGTAACACTTTGTATTTGCGTCCTGTTCGCTCAGCTTCTGGCGCCCCGCTTTTGACCGTCGTCTTGCTTGTATGCGTCCGTTCGGTTGCTCGCGTTGTTTGCGCGTTTCGGTCCCTTCGCTTCACCGCCTCCTCGGTTGCCTGTTGGCGTCTTTCTCGCTTTGGCTCGCCCGGTCGTGGCGGGGTTTAGTTCGCCTTCGGTGTTCCGTATTGCGAGCAGGGCGTGTACAGCTCGGGCTTGGGCGTCTGTTGAAAGCGTGGCGGCCGCTCGAGCCTCTGGCGCTCGCGACCGTCGGGGTGCGTGGCGGTGCGGTGAGTCTGTCTGGATAGGGTTGGCGTGGTGCAGATTGCGCGTTGCATTTTGGTGTGTAGAGTGAGTGCGGAGTTTTTTAAGAGGGGAGGCAAGGCGTGCGGACAGATAGCGGGGTAGCGTTGCGTAAGGGTGAGGGAGGCAGCGTGGTGTTTGTGGTGCGTGCGTGGCAGCGTTTGTGTTTGGGTAGAGCGGTTGAGTTGATGTCCTGGGGATGTAGCTCAAATGGTAGAGCGCTCGCTTAGCATGCGAGAGGTACAGGGATCGATACCCTGCTTCTCCACTGTGATCAATGTTACTGTGATAAAATCAGTTGGCATCAGCACTCTCCCAAATGTGCACTTCGCGGTTCTTCTGCGAGTCCCGCTGACCTTGAGTAACACTTTTGTATGGTGCGTCCTGTTCGCTCAGCTTCTGGCGCCCCGCTTTTGACCGTCGTCTTGCTTGTATGCGTCCGTTCGGTTGCTCGCGTTGTTTGCGCGTTTCGGTCCCTTCGCTTCACCGCCTCCTCGGTTGCCTGTTGGCGTCTTTCTCGCTTTGGCTCGCTTGGTCGTGGCGGGGTTTAGTTCGCCTTCGGTGTTCCGTATTGCGAGCAGGGCGTGTACAGCTCGGGCTTGGGCGTCTGTTGAAAGCGTGGCGGCCGCTCGAGCCTCTGGCGCTCGCGACCGTCGGGGTGCGTGGCGGTGCGGTGAGTCTGTCTGGATAGGGTTGGCGTGGTGCAGATTGCGCGTTGCATTTTGGTGTGTAGAGTGAGTGCGGAGTTTTTTTTAAGAGGAGGCAAGGCGTGCGGGCAGATAGCGGGGTAGCGTTGCGTAAGGGTGAGGGAGGCAGCGTGGTGTTTGTGGTGCGTGCGTGGCAGCGTTTGTGTTTGGGTAGAGCGGTTGAGTTGATGTCCTGGGGATGTAGCTCAAATGGTAGAGCGCTCGCTTAGCATGCGAGAGGTACAGGGATCGATACCCTGCTTCTCCACTGTGATCAATGTTACTGTGATAAAATCAGTTGGCATCAGCACTCTCCCAAATGTGCACTTCGCGGTTCTTCTGCGAGTCCCGCTGACCTTGAGTAACACTTTTGTATTTGCGTCCTGTTCGCTCAGCTTCTGGCGCCCGCTTTTGACCGTCGTCTTGCTTGTATGCGTCCGTTCGGTTGCTCGCGTTGTTTGCGCGTTTCGGTCCCTTCGCTTCACCGCCTCCTCGGTTGCCTGTTGGCGTCTTTCTCGCTTTGGCTCGCCCGGTCGTGGCGGGGTTTAGTTCGCCTTCGGTGTTCCGTATTGCGAATGTTACTGTGATAAAATCAGTTGGCATCAGCACTCTCCCAAATGTGCACTTCGCGGTTCTTCAGCGAGTCCCGCTGACCTTGAGTAACACTTTTGTATTGTGCGTCCTGTTCGCTCAGCTTCTGGCGCCCCGGTTGCTCGCGTTGTTTGCGCGTTTCGGTCCCTTCGCTTCACCGCCTCCTTGGTTGCCTGTTGGCGTCTTTCTCGCTTTGGCTCGCCCGGTCGTGGCGGGGTTTAGTTCGCCTTCGGTGTTCCGTATTGCGAGCAGGGCGTGTACAGCTCGGGCTTGGGCGTCTGTTGAAAGCGTGGCGGCCGCTCGAGCCTCTGGCGCTCGCGACCGTCGGGGTGCGTGGCGGTGCGGTGAGTCTGTCTGGATAGGGTTGGCGTGGTGCAGATTGCGCGTTGCATTTTGGTGTGTAGAGTGAGTGCGGAGTTTTTTTAAGAGGGAGGCAAGGCGTGCGGGCAGATAGCGGGGTAGCGTTGCGTAAGGGTGAGGGAGGCAGCGTGGTGTTTGTGGTGCGTGCGTGGCAGCGTTTGTGTTTGGGTAGAGCGGTTGAGTTGATGTCCTGGGGATGTAGCTCAAATGGTAGAGCGCTCGCTTAGCATGCGAGAGGTACAGGGATCGATACCCTGCTTCTCCACTGTGATCAATGTTACTGTGATAAAATCAGTTGGCATCAGCACTCTCCCAAATGTGCACTTCGCGGTTCTTCTGCGAGTCCCGCTGACCTTGAGTAACACTTTTGCATTTTGCGTCCTGTTCGCTCAGCTTCTGGCGCCCCGCTTTTTGACCGTCGTCTTGCTTGTATGCGTCCGTTCGGTTGCTCGCGTTGTTTGCGCGTTTCGGTCCCTTCGCTTCACCGCCTCCTCGGTTGCCTGTTGGCGTCTTTCTCGCTTTGGCTCGCTTGGTCGTGGCGGGGTTTAGTTCGCCTTCGGTGTTCCGTATTGCGAGCAGGGCGTGTACAGCTCGGGCTTGGGAGTCTGTTGAAGCGTGGCGGCCGCTCGAGCCTCTGGCGCTCGCGACCGTCGGGGTGCGTGGCGGTGCGGTGAGTCTGTCTTGATAGGGTTGGCGTGGTGCAGACTTCGCGTTGCATTGTGGTGTGTAGAGTGAGTGCGGAGTTTTTTTTTTTAGAGGGAAGGCAAGGCGTGCGGGCAGATAGCGGGGTAGCGTTGCGTAAGGGTGAGGGAGGCAGCGTGGTGTTTGTGGTGCGTGCGTGGCAGCGTTTGTGTTTGGGTAGAGCGGTTGAGTTGATGTCCTGGGGATGTAGCTCAAATGGTAGAGCGCTCGCTTAGCATGCGAGAGGTACAGGGATCGATACCCTGCTTCTCCACTGTGATCAATGTTACTGTGATAAAATCAGTTGGCATCAGCACTCTCCCAAATGTGCACTTCGCGGTTCTTCTGCGAGTCCCGCTGACCTTGAGTAACACTTTTGCATTTTGCGTCCTGTTCGCTCAGCTTCTGGCGCCCCGCTTTTGACCGTCGTCTTGCTTGTATGCGTCCGTTCGGTTGCTCGCGTTGTTTGCGCGTTTCGGTCCCTTCGCTTCACCGCCTCCTCGGTTGCCTGTTGGCGTCTTTCTCGCTTTGGCTCGCCCGGTCGTGGCGGGGTTTAGTTCGCCTTCGGTGTTCCGTATTGCGAGCAGGGCGTGTACAGCTCGGGCTTGGGCGTCTGTTGAAAGCGTGGCGGCCGCTCGAGCCTCTGGCGCTCGCGACCGTCGGGGTGCGTGGCGGTGCGGTGAGTCTGTCTGGATAGGGTTGGCGTGGTGCAGATTGCGCGTTGCATTTTGGTGTGTAGAGTGAGTGCGGAGTTTTTTTTTAAGAGGGGAGGCAAGGCGTGCGGGCAGATAGCGGGGTAGCGTTGCGTAAGGGTGAGGGAGGCAGCGTGGTGTTTGTGGTGCGTGCGTGGCAGCGTTTGTGTTTGGGTAGAGCGGTTGAGTTGATGTCCTGGGGATGTAGCTCAAATGGTAGAGCGCTCGCTTAGCATGCGAGAGGTACAGGGATCGATACCCTGCTTCTCCACTGTGATCAATGTTACTGTGATAAAATCAGTTGGCATCAGCACTCTCCCAAATGTGCACTTCGCGGTTCTTCTGCGAGTCCCGCTGACCTTGAGTAACACTTTTGTATTTTGCGTCCTGTTCGCTCAGCTTCTGGCGCCCCGCTTTTGACCGTCGTCTTGCTTGTATGCGTCCGTTCGGTTGCTCGCGTTGATTTCGCGTTTCGGTCCCTTCGCTTCACCGCCTCCTCGGTTGCCTGTTGGCGTCTTTCTCGCTTTGGCTCGCTTGGTCGTGGCGGGGTTTAGTTCGCCTTCGGTGTTCCGTATTGCGAATGTTACTGTGATAAAATCAGTTGGCATCAGCACTCTCCCAAATGTGCACTTCGCGGTTCTTCTGCGAGTCCCGCTGACCTTGAGTAACACTTTTGAATTTGCGTCCTGTTCGCTCAGCTTCTGGCGCCCCGGTTGCTCGCGTTGTTTGCGCGTTTCGGTCCCTTCGCTTCACCGCCTCCTCGGTTGCCTGTTGGCGTCTTTGTCGCTTTGGCTCGCCCGGTCGTGGCGGGGTTTAGTTCGCCTTCGGTGTTCCGTATTGCGAGCAGGGCGTGTACAGCTCGGGCTTGGGCGTCTGTTGAAAGCGTGGCGACCGCTCGATCCTCTGGCGCTCGCGACCGTCGGGGTGCGTGGCGGTGCTGTGAGTCTGTCTGGATAGGGTTGGCGTGGTGCAGACTGCGCGTTGCATTTTGGTGTGTAGAGTGAGTGCGGAGTTTTTTTAAGAGGGGAGGCAAGGCGTGCGGGCAGATAGCGGGGTAGCGTTGCGTAAGGGTGAGGGAGGCAGCGTGGTGTTTGTGGTGCGTGCGTGGCAGCGTTTGTGTTTGGGTAGAGCGGTTGAGTTGATGTCCTGGGGATGTAGCTCAAATGGTAGAGCGCTCGCTTAGCATGCGAGAGGTACAGGGATCGATACCCTGCTTCTCCACTGTGATCAATGTTACTGTGATAAAATCAGTTGGCATCAGCACTCTCCCAAATGTGCACTTCGCGGTTCTTCTGCGAGCCCCGCTGACCTTCAGTAACACTTTTGTATTTGCGTCCTGTTCGCTCAGCTTCTGGCGCCCCGCTTTTGACCGTCGTCTTGCTTGTATGCGTCCGTTCGGTTGCTCGCGTTGTTTGCGCGTTTCGGTCCCTTCGCTTCACCGCCTCCTCGGTTGCCTGTTGGCGTCTTTCTCGCTTTGGCTCGCTTGGTCGTGGCGGGGTTTAGTTCGCCTTCGGTGTTCCGTATTGCGAGCAGGGCGTGTACAGCTCGGGCTTGGGCGTCTGTTGAAAGCGTGGCGGCCGCTCGAGCCTCTGGCGCTCGCGACCGTCGGGGTGCGTGGCGGTGCGGTGAGTCTGTCTGGATAGGGTTGGCGTGGTGCAGATTGCGCGTTGCATTTTGGTGTGTAGAGTGAGTGCGGAGTTTTTAAGAGGGAGGCAAGGCGTGCGGACAGATAGCGCGGTAGCGTTGCGTAAGGGTGAGGGAGGCAGCGTGGTGTTTGTGGTGCGTGCGTGGCAGCGTTTGTGTTTGGGTAGAGCGGTTGAGTTGATGTCCTGGGGATGTAGCTCAAATGGTAGAGCGCTCGCTTAGCATGCGAGAGGTACAGGGATCGATACCCTGCTTCTCCACTGTGATCAATGTTACTGTGATAAAATCAGTTGGCATCAGCACTCTCCCAAATGTGCACTTCGCGGTTCTTCTGCGAGTCCCGCTGACCTTGAGTAACACTTTTGTATTGTGCGTCCTGTTCGCTCAGCTTCTGGCGCCCCGCTTTTGACCGTCGTCTTGCTTGTATGCGTCCGTTCGGTTGCTCGCGTTGTTTGCGCGTTTCGGTCCCTTCGCTTCACCGCCTCCTCGGTTGCCTGTTGGCGTCTTTCTCGCTTTGGCTCGCTTGGTCGTGGCGGGGTTTAGTTCGCCTTCGGTGTTCCGTATTGCGAGCAGGGCGTGTACAGCTCGGGCTTGGGCGTCTGTTGAAAGCGTGGCGGCCGCTCGAGCCTCTGGCGCTCGCGACCGTCGGGGTGCGTGGCGGTGCGGTGAGTCTGTCTGGATAGGGTTGGCGTGGTGCAGATTGCGCGTTGCATTTTGGTGTGTAGAGTGAGTGCGGAGTTTTTTAAGAGGGAGGCAAGGCGTGCGGGCAGATAGCGGGGTAGCGTTGCGTAAGGGTGAGGGAGGCAGCGTGGTGTTTGTGGTGCGTGCGTGGCAGCGTTTGTGTTTGGGTAGAGCGGTTGAGTTGATGTCCTGGGGATGTAGCTCAAATGGTAGAGCGCTCGCTTAGCATGCGAGAGGTACAGGGATCGATACCCTGCTTCTCCACTGTGATCAATGTTACTGTGATAAAATCAGTTGGCATCAGCACTCTCCCAAATGTGCACTTCGCGGTTCTTCTGCGAGTCCCGCTGACCTTGAGTAACACTTTTGTATTGTGCGTCCTGTTCGCTCAGCTTCTGGCGCCCCGCTTTTGACCGTCGTCTTGCTTGTATGCGTCCGTTCGGTTGCTCGCGTTGTTTGCGCGTTTCGGTCCCTTCGCTTCACCGCCTCCTCGGTTGCCTGTTGGCGTCTTTCTCGCTTTGGCTCGCCCGGTCGTGGCGGGGTTTAGTTCGCCTTCGGTGTTCCGTATTGCCAGCAGGGCGTGTACAGCTCGGGCTTGGGAGTCTGTTGAAAGCGTGGCGGCCGCTCGAGCCTCTGGCGCTCGCGACCGTCGGGGTGCGTGGCGGTGCGGTGAGTCTGTCTGGATAGGGTTGGCGTGGTGCAGATTGCGCGTTGCATTTTGGTGTGTAGAGTGAGTGCGGAGTTTTTTTAAGAGGAGGCAAGGCGTGCGGGCAGATAGCGGGGTAGCGTTGCGTAAGGGTGAGGGAGGCAGCGTGGTGTTTGTGGTGCGTGCGTGGCAGCGTTTGTGTTTGGGTAGAGCGGTTGAGTTGATGTCCTGGGGATGTAGCTCAAATGGTAGAGCGCTCGCTTAGCATGCGAGAGGTACAGGGATCGATACCCTGCTTCTCCACTGTGATCAATGTTACTGTGATAAAATCAGTTGGCATCAGCACTCTCCCAAATGTGCACTTCGCGGTTCTTCTGCGAGTCCCGCTGACCTTGAGTAACACTTTTGCATTTTGCGTCCTGTTCGCTCAGCTTCTGGCGCCCCGCTTTTGACCGTCGTCTTGCTTGTATGCGTCCGTTCGGTTGCTCGCGTTGTTTGCGCGTTTCGGTCCCTTCGCTTCACCGCCTCCTCGGTTGCCTGTTGGCGTCTTTCTCGCTTTGGCTCGCTTGGTCGTGGCGGGGTTTAGTTCGCCTTCGGTGTTCCGTATTGCGAGCAGGGCGTGTACAGCTCGGGCTTGGGAGTCTGTTGAAAGCGTGGCGGCCGCTCGAGCCTCTGGCGCTCGCGACCGTCGGGGTGCGTGGCGGTGCGGTGAGTCTGTCTGGATAGGGTTGGCGTGGTGCAGATTGCGCGTTGCATTTTGGTGTGTAGAGTGAGTGCGGAGTTTTTTAAGAGGGGAGGCAAGGCGTGCGGGCAGATAGCGGGGTAGCGTTGCGTAAGGGTGAGGGAGGCAGCGTGGTGTTTGTGGTGCGTG
Source organism: Phytophthora melonis (assembly GCA_024211575.1). Lineage (NCBI taxonomy): Eukaryota > Oomycota > Peronosporomycetes > Peronosporales > Peronosporaceae > Phytophthora > Phytophthora melonis. Next base: position 3,027,963 of record JAMXKT010000094.1, on the reverse strand, counting down.
CGTGGCAGCGTTTGTGTTTGGGTAGAGCGGTTGAGTTGATGTCCTGGGGATGTAGCTCAAATGGTAGAGCGCTCGCTTAGCATGCGAGAGGTACAGGGATCGATACCCTGCTTCTCCACTGTGATCAATGTTACTGTGATAAAATCAGTTGGCATCAGCACTCTCCCAAATGTGCACTTCGCGGTTCTTCTGCGAGTCCCGCTGACCTTGAGTAACACTTTTGCATTTTGCGTCCTGTTCGCTCAGCTTCTGGCGCCCCGCTTTTGACCGTCGTCTTGCTTGTATGCGTCCGTTCGGTTGCTCGCGTTGTTTGCGCGTTTCGGTCCCTTCGCTTCACCGCCTCCTCGGTTGCCTGTTGGCGTCTTTCTCGCTTTGGCTCGCTTGGTCGTGGCGGGGTTTAGTTCGCCTTCGGTGTTCCGTATTGCGAGCAGGGCGTGTACAGCTCGGGCTTGGGAGTCTGTTGAAAGCGTGGCGGCCGCTCGAGCCTCTGGCGCTCGCGACCGTCGGGGTGCGTGGCGGTGCGGTGAGTCTGTCTGGATAGGGTTGGCGTGGTGCAGACTGCGCGTTGCATTTTGGTGTGTAGAGTGAGTGCGGCGTTTTTAAGAGGAGGCAAGGCGTGCGGACAGATAGCGCGGTAGCGTTGCGTAAGGGTGAGGGAGGCAGCGTGGTGTTTGTGGTGCGTGCGTGGCAGCGTTTGTGTTTGGGTAGAGCGGTTGAGTTGATGTCCTGGGGATGTAGCTCAAATGGTAGAGCGCTCGCTTAGCATGCGAGAGGTACAGGGATCGATACCCTGCTTCTCCACTGTGATCAATGTTACTGTGATAAAATCAGTTGGCATCAGCACTCTCCCAAATGTGCACTTCGCGGTTCTTCTGCGAGTCCCGCTGACCTTGAGTAACACTTTTGTATTGTGCGTCCTGTTCGCTCAGCTTCTGGCGCCCCGCTTTTGACCGTCGTCTTGCTTGTATGCGTCCGTTCGGTTGCTCGCGTTGTTTGCGCGTTTCGGTCCCTTCGCTTCACCGCCTCCTCGGTTGCCTGTTGGCGTCTTTCTCGCTTTGGCTCGCCCGGTCGTGGCGGGGTTTAGTTCGCCTTCGGTGTTCCGTATTGCGAGCAGGGCGTGTACAGCTCGGGCTTGGGCGTCTGTTGAAAGCGTGGCGGCCGCTCGAGCCTCTGGCGCTAGCGACCGTCGGGGTGCGTGGCGGTGCGGTGAGTCTGTCTGGATAGGGTTGGCGTGGTGCAGACTGCGCGTTGCATTTTGGTGTGTAGAGTGAGTGCGGCGTTTTTTTAAGAGGGAGGCAAGGCGTGCGGACAGATAGCGCGGTAGCGTTGCGTAAGGGTGAGGGAGGCAGCGTGGTGTTTGTGGTGCGTGCGTGGCAGCGTTTGTGTTTGGGTAGAGCGGTTGAGTTGATGTCCTGGGTGTAACGGGGTTACACGCACAAGTGGCTACAGCCACTTGTAACTCTAACAGACGCGATGTCTGTTAAAGGTTCGAACACTTCCTCGGCCTTGATGTACGTTACATCAAGTGCCACATTCATTTACGATCACCACGACGGGTGGTCCATAGACATTTAGGATTCCTATTGGTTGAAAGCAACATCTTTAACCAATGAGCGACATGCATAGCAAAGGAATTCTGCCAACCAGCCGTTGGCAGATTCCCAACTTAGAATATTACATTTAGAGGAAGTCAGAAACATAAAACAAAAATAACAGTTCTCATCTTTACCAAAATCAGCTACTTAGAGTCTTTATCTTGTTTAAAGTATACTCGTGGACCTCGAGTATACTTAACTCAAGTAAAAGAAACCTACGCTTCCTCATACACGTGCGCACACGTGTAAGCTGTTGTAGTGAGCCAAGGTAGGCCCATTACACCTGTTAGCACTTTGTAGTCCGTCCAACGACCGACTACCTGAACGTTCGTACGGGACTGTACGGACGGGGAGCTGAGAACCTTTCATGAACACGGAGGTGCTCATGGAAAGCTCCGCTACGCCTGCAACTCATGTTGCACGCGCTGACTGCCTCCACCTGTCGGATCCAGAGTGGGAGGCACTCCAACGACTGTCAACAGTCATTGGGGAGGCGGCAGTTGCTGCGATGCTGCGTACGTTATCGCCGACAGAGCAACATGGTGTTGCTCTGGGTTTCATCCTGAAGGAGCAGCGCGACGCTGCTGCCTCTACCGCGGTGCCGTCGGGGACGACACCACGCATGCAATCGTTGAAACTCAACGTGAGCAACTATGTAGGAAGAGAGGGCGAGCCTCTCCTCCGTTGGCTTGTCGAACTCGACACTGCCATTGCGGCTCGACGTATCGTCGACCCGTTGTCGAAGGTCGCGTTCGCCATGTCCTGTCTTGGCGGACGAGCGAGGAGTTGGGCGTACGGACGCCGACTCTCAGATCCTACGTGCTTCAGCACGTACGAAGCGTTCAAGGAGGAGCTCAGACACGCGTTTGAGCCCCCACAAAATGAGTTCCGGTCGAGGGCGGAGTTCCTCGACCTGCAGCAAGGTGTCCATGCTTACGCCCAGAGAGCACGGTACTTGGTCTCGAACATCGTGACCAACCCGATTGACGAGGCGACCAAGGTCGTCACGTTCATGAAGAGATTGAGAGATGGGCCTGTGAAGACCTATCTCTTCCGTGAGTATCCGAATACTCTCGAAGCTGCGATCACTCTTGCGATGCAGGAGGAGTTTAGTCTGAGGCAGGCTAAACTGCATGTGAATGCGCCGAGGCTGCAACCACCTCCGGTCGCGATGGCGGGAGGTCCGGAACCAATGGACCTCTCGAATGCAACGGGTGTTGACTATCAACGCCAACAAGGAAGCAATGTACGATGCTTCCGTTGCGGAAGGATCGGTCACTATGCCCGAGAGTGCACGGCACCCGTGCACCGAGATGGTGTTCGACGCGGCGATGCTGGGCATCGTCGCGGAGAAACAAAAACGCTGGAACCCAGTAGGCGCGGGGCACCCTACTGGTGAAGCAGTCACGCGTGTCCAACTCGGACATGCGACACTGAGGACTGCAGCCCCAGTGAGGACCCTTCTCACTGTAAATGCATGATGACAAACCAAGTCTTGTCATCTTGAACGTGTCGTCGAAAAGAGAGAGCAACTCTTTTCGTGCTTTGTTGATTCGGGCGCGTCGAATAACTTTGTTCGACTGCGAAGTCTATCAAGGCTTGACTTCGAGGATTTAAAGATACCTCGAAGTATGTTGGAGGTACGACTGGCGACGGGTGTCGTCGTCAGGACCGAGAAGCGCATGGTACGCGTGCGCTTCATGTATAAAGGTCAAGAGTCTGTCGAAACCTTTATCGTCCTGGACCTGGACGATAAGTTTGACATTGTGTTGGGCATGCCGTGGCTTGCACGGCATGATCCGGTAATCGATTGGGAGAAGCGCACTTTAGTGCGCTTCGGTCGCGACGGTGGAACAGAGAGCGATGGCCCTGTTACCACCACACACGCACCAGCAGGTGCGCGCGAATCTAGTCGAGACAGCGCCTAATGCCGCTGTCCCGGAACGCCCTGGACGCGCGAGCGCGCGCGCGAGACAAGTAGCGTCGGCGTCGCCGCCGACGGCTGAAGGAGAAAAATGTGTCGATCTCGGAAATCGACACAAACATTTCAGCGAATCAGAATGAGTCTCCGGCCTCAAGAGGTCCGGATGACGAACATGTGTCACACGCCTCAGCCGTGGAGGCTGACGCGAATCTGATTGTGGACGTGTCTCCGGTCCGAAGGGACGCGGATGACGTCATCATGTCACACGCCTCAGCCGTGGAGGCTGACGCGAATGTGATTGGATCATCTTGGCCAATAATAAGGGCCAAGGTGATGGAACGTCGTCGACTCCGGGAGTCGATGACTTTGATGGATTTGATTCGTCGGCTCGGGGAGCCGACGCACCCTCCGTAATGGGGGTCTCCGCCAATGGAAGGCGTCGAGGTATTGAAGTCACGTCGGTTCCGGGAACCGACGCTGCGAAGAGACATTTCGCGTCGAACTCCGGGAGTCGACGCACCCTTTGCAATGAAGGGCTCCGCCAATAACAGGCGTCGAGGTGAAGATGGCGTGTCGGTTCCGGCAACCGCCGCTGCTGGGGGGGCGGAGGGTTGCAAACGTTCCGCACCGTAAAAACTTGCTTGCTGTCGGGCAGCCGGGCTGCACGACGAAGCGCCGGGCGACCAAGCCGGGCTTGAAGTCGCTCGCCCGCGGGATGAACCCGCCGGCGGTATTAAGAAAGAACACCCGTCCACGGCTGGGCCTGGACGAGGTCAAGAACCATGCGGAGCCGGGCTCCGCAAGTCAAGAAGACGGCGCATGCGAAGGTCGCTGCGCATGTCTCGGCCCGGGCCGAGACGCTACAAGAGATGTCTGCCGGGCAGACGAAGGCTGAAAAGCCGAACGTCGAGACGTTGAACGTCTTGACGCGTACCTGTGCCGGGTTCCGGCACAGGAGATGACCCTCGCTAATCCTCCGACGCAAGCGTCAGAGTTGACTTCGCTTCCAGTCATGAGCTGGAAGCGCTTCGCGCGTGACTTGCACGATGGACGCATCGAGCAAATATGCATTCTCTCGGACGCCGAGAGAACGAAGAGTGAGAATGAGGAACTGAGGCAGTTCTTCATGGAGAGCACCACTGAGAGTGAAGACACTCTCAGTGCCAAGACGAAGAAAGAACGCTTTGAAGAACAGAGCTGGGACTCGCTGAAGGCGAGTCCCTACTATGAGATTCTACGGGAGTACGCGGACGTACTTCCGGAAGAGATCCTGCGGAGCTTCCGCAGGACAAGGGCATTCAGCACGAGATTGATCTCGTGCCGGGCACGAAATACTGTGTCACGCGGCAGTGGCCACTGCCGCGAGAGCAGGTCAAGGCGATCGACGACTTCTTCGAAAGTCGTCGCAAAAGCTGGACAAGTGCGGGAATCGAAGTCCCCGCACGGTGCTCCGACGTTCTGTGTCAAGAAGCCACAGGGTGGCTGGCGCATCGTTCATGCGTACAACAAGCTGAACGATGCGACGTACCGGCGCAGAACACCGATACCGCGAAAAGATGTTATCATCGATTCGATGGCCAGGAGCACTGTCTACAGTGCTCTTGATCTGCGCGATGGGTTCTATCAGATCCTAATGCGTGAGAGCGATATCCCTCTCACGGCTGTGAGCACGCCGAGTGGCATGCTCTGGGAGTGGCTAGTGATGCCGCAGGGTCTGAAGAACGCCCCTGCGACCTTCAACAGGTGCGTGACGCACTTGTTGCGCTCGGTGCGCGACTTCGCACCGAGCTACTTCGATGACGTGTTCGTCCACAGCCGGGCTGCGGACGGGATGAGCGACGTTGAGATGCACAAGGTGCATCTCCGGAAACTGCTTGCGCTCATGCGCAAGCACAAGCTCTACGCGAACCTGAAGAAGTGCATCTTCGGGGCGAGCGAGATACCCGTGCTCGGGTGTCTCGTTGGGAAGAACGGTGTCCGCCCTGACCCTGAAAGGTCAGAGTGATCAATGAGTGGCCGACGCCGACGAGCGTCAAGGAACTGCGACAGTTCCTTGTTTGGCCACGTACTTGTGCAAGTACGTGAAGGACTACGCGGGCGTGATACGCCCGCTGTCACAGCTCCTGAAGAAGGACGCCAAGTGGATTTGGTCTGCTGAATGTCAGCAGGCATTCGATGCAGTCAAGCAGGGCTTGACTGAGGCTCCGATCTTGGCGGTGGCCGACCAAGATCACCCATTCCACGTTGTGTGTGACGCATCCGATTTTGCGATCGGATGTGCGTTGATGCAGCACGATCACGAGGGCCGTGATCGTGTCGTCTACTATCAGTCGCGTCAGCTGAAGCCAGCTGAGCGCAATTACCCGGTGCATGACAAGGAGCTCCTTGCCATGAAGTATGCACTTGCGAAGTTCCGAGTGTATCTACTCGGAAGTAAACCGTTCGTGGTCTATACAGACCACGCGTCGCTGCGGACGGCTATCAAGTCGCCGCACATCTCGCAAAGGATGGCGAGATGGCTATCCTTCTTCGCGGAGTATAACTTCCGGGTTGAGTACAAACCCGGAAGACTCAATGTGGTGGCCGACGCGTTATCGCGTCGACCTGACTACGCTACGAATGAAGTCGACGTCAATGCCATTGACGCCATGCGATCGAGCACTCCCACGTCGTCGATCCTCGACGACGTGAAGGCCGCGTACGCGCACGACGCGGACGCGAAGCTCTTGCTGGCCTATGGCTCAGTGCCTTCTGACGAAGCTCGTCAGAAGTTGCCAAGACATCTTCGTGCTTGTGCACACCGTTACCGGGTGCACGAGGGGTTGCTACTCTACAGCGCAGTCAACGACAACGCGGACCGCGTTGTCGTTCCCAATGATCATGACCTGCGACTCAGGATCATGTACGAGTATCATGATGCACCGGCTGCGGGGCATCCGGGCCGTGAGAAGACGTATCTTCTTCTCACGAGGGGCTTCTACTGGGCCCACCAGTACAAGTGGGTGCGCAAGTACGTCCGTGCTTGCGAGGGTGTGTCAACGTGTGAAGCCTGCGCCGTTCGCGCAGGCTCCTTTGCAGTCACTACCGACTCCGTCGGAGTGTTGGCAGTCCATGTCTTTGGACTTTGTGTTTGGTCTTCCCCGGATAGCCAGGGAACACGGGCGTTGTGGTCTTTGTTGACCGCTTCAGCAAGATGGTACATCTTGCTGCAGTACCCGCCGAAGTGACTGCGAAACAGACGGCACGTCTGTTCGTTGACATGGTGTTCAAACACCATGGCATGCCGATGGACATCGTGTCCGATCGAGACCTGCGCTTCACCGCGCACCTGTGGCAAGAAGTGTTCACACTTCTTGGCAGTCAGCTCTCGATGTCGACCGCGGATCATCCGCAGACGGACGGACAGACCGAGCGCGTGAATCGCGTGCTCGTGGATGTGCTCAAGAGCTACGCCCACTCGTTCCAACACTGGAGCGAGTGTCTGCCGATGGCGGAGTTCGCCATCAACAACTCGGTGCATGCCTCGACCGGGCATACACCGTTCTACGTGAATGCCTTGAGGCACCCACGCCTCCCGAGTTTACTCGGGATGCTGGCTCCTTCCTTAAGTGGGGAGGATCTATGACTGCAACACAGCAGCCGCAGAATGCCGCTGACACCTGCACGGTGTCAGCCGCAATAACGCGAAAGAAGACGAAGACCGCGTCTGTGCAGGGCACAGACGCAACCAAGCAGAAGAAGACCGCGTCTGTGCAGGGCACAGATGCAAACAAGAAGACGAAGAACGTGTCTGTGCGAGGCACAGACACCACATCTACGAACGCAGAGGCCGGGCCTACTGCTGGAAGCGAGCTGAACGAGTTCAGCTCGGACGCAATGAACTTCGTGCAGCGCAGACAAGCCGTCATTCGGTTTGTCCAGGACGCTATTGCAGCTTCTGTCGATCGACAGAAGCTGAACGCAGACTAATGTTGGCAGGGGCAACACAAATGAATTCAAGAAGGGTTCATTGGTTTTGTTAGCTACTCAAAACCTGCCTAAACATGCGGTTTCCGACTTCGGAGCGAGTAAGCTCGCTCCGCGCTTCATCGGGCCGTTCACAGTGTTGGAACGGCATGGCAACGCTTACACGCTAGACATCCCGTCTAGCATGCGCCTCCATCCGACGTTCTACGTCGGACGGTTGAAAACCATACCTGCAGCACGAGCTACCTAGCTCGGCTGAACCGAAGCAGAAGACTCGGCGGAAGCCATCATCTTCTCCAGCGCGAAGTCGCGCTGGAGCAGCAGGTCGAGCTGGAGATCCAGCCCGGCCGGGACGATCGAGGCGGTCTAGGAGACCGTCGCAAAGTAAGGATACTCAATAGCACCGAGAGCAGCGCACTGTAGCTACTCCACGACCGGAACTCGGTCGTGGGGAGACGCGAGAGCAGGGTCAACACCAAGTTGACCACACACGGGGCGTGTTCCCACCACCGCCGCCACCAATTCGTGACGCACACGGCTCAACTAGATGGATAGTTGAGCGGATTGTTTACGACAGTATCCCGAGAACGAACTTAGAACCAGTTCGATTTCGTATTCGTTGGAGAGGATTTCCTCCCAACCAAGATACATAGGAGCCGCGGAACGTCTTGCTCGAAGACGTTCCGGACATGGTGGAGGCTTACGAAGCCCACCATGCACTACACACTGGACAGTAATGCGAACGCTGTTGTTAACAACAGCGCCCGAAGGCACTTCGAGGGCAGGCCGTGATGCCTGCCCCCGCGGCAGCGAAGCGCTTCGCACACTGCCGCGCATGATACTCAGCAGCAGAGAGGTCCTCCGCTGCTGCGCCAAAGGTCTTCAACTTCAACGTGCTCGTTCTATCACGAGCACGCTCTCTTCTAAACGTCATGCATTGACCAAACAGTCAATGGTGGTTGACGTGCCGAGACCGGCACGTCTAACCTTGACAGGGGATGGTGTAACGGGGTTACACGCACAAGTGGCTACAGCCACTTGTAACTCTAACAGACGCGATGTCTGTTAAAGGTTCGAACACTTCCTCGGCCTTGATGTACGTTACATCAAGTGCCACATTCATTTACGATCACCACGACGGGTGGTCCATAGACATTTAGGATTCCTATTGGTTGAAAGCAGCATCTTTAACCAATGAGCGACATGCATAGCAAAGGAATTCTGCCAACCAGCCGTTGGCAGATTCCCAACTTAGAATATTACATTTAGAGGAAGTCAGAAACATAAAACAAAAATAACAGTTCTCATCTTTACCAAAATCAGCTACTTAGAGTCTTTATCTTGTTTAAAGTATACTCGTGGACCTCGAGTATACTTAACTCAAGTAAAAGAAACCTACGCTTCCTCATACACGTGCGCACACGTGTAAGCTATTGTAGTGAGCCAAGGTAGGCCCATTACACTGGGGATGTAGCTCAAATGGTAGAGCGCTCGCTTAGCATGCGAGAGGTACAGGGATCGATACCCTGCTTCTCCACTGTGATCAATGTTACTGTGATAAAATCAGTTGGCATCAGCACTCTCCCAAATGTGCACTTCGCGGTTCTTCTGCGAGTCCCGCTGACCTTGAGTAACACTTTTGTATTTGCGTCCTGTTCGCTCAGCTTCTGGCGCCCCGCTTTTGACCGTCGTCTTGCTTGTATGCGTCCGTTCGGTTGCTCGCGTTGTTTGCGCGTTTCGGCCCCTTCGCTTCACCGCCTCCTCGGTTGCCTGTTGGCGTCTTTCTCGCTTTGGCTCGCCCGGTCGTGGCGGGGTTTAGTTCGCCTTCGGTGTTCCGTATTGCCAGCAGGGCGTGTACAGCTCGGGCTTGGGCGTCTGTTGAAAGCGTGGCGGCCGCTCGAGCCTCTGGCGCTCGCGACCGTCGGGGTGCGTCGGCGGTGCGGTGAGTCTGTCTGGATAGGGTTGGCGTGGTGCAGATTGCGCGTTGCATTTTGGTGTGTAGAGTGAGTGCGGAGTTTTTTAAGAGGGGAGGCAAGGCGTGCGGGCAGATAGCGCGGTAGCGTTGCGTAAGGGTGAGGGAGGCAGCGTGGTGTTTGTGGTGCGTGCGTGGCAGCGTTTGTGTTTGGGTAGAGCGGTTGAGTTGATGTCCTGGGGATGTAGCTCAAATGGTAGAGCGCTCGCTTAGCATGTGAGAGGTACAGGGATCGATACCCTGCTTCTCCACTGTGATCAATGTTACTGTGATAAAATCAGTTGGCATCAGCACTCTCCCAAATGTGCACTTCGCGGTTCTTCTGCGAGTCCCGCTGACCTTGAGTAACACTTTTGTATTGTGCGTCCTGTTCGCTCAGCTTCTGGCGCCCCGCTTTTGACCGTCGTCTTGCGAGTATGCGTCCGTTCGGTTGCTCGAGTTGGTTGCGCGTTTCGGTCCCTTCGCTTCACCGCCTCCTCGGTTGCCTGTTGGCGTCTTTCTCGCTTTGGCTCGCCCGGTCGTGGCGGGGTTTAGTTCGCCTTCGGTGTTCCGTATTGCCAGCAGTGCGTGTACAGCTCGGGCTAGGGCGTCTGTTGAAAGCGTGGCGGCCGCTCGAGCCTCTGGCGCTCGCGACCGTCGGGGTGCGTGGCGGTGCGGTGAGTCTGTCTGGATAGGGTTGGCGTGGTGCAGATTGCGCGTTGCATTTTGGTGTGTAGAGTGAGTGCGGAGTTTTTAAGAGGGGAGGCAAGGCGTGCGGGCAGATAGCGCGGTAGCGTTGCGTAAGGGTGAGGGAGGCAGCGTGGTGTTTGTGGTGCGTGCGTGGCAGCGTTTGTGTTTGGGTAGAGCGGTTGAGTTGATGTCCTGGGGATGTAGCTCAAATGGTAGAGCGCTCGCTTAGCATGCGAGAGGTACAGGGATCGATACCCTGCTTCTCCACTGTGATCAATGTTACTGTGATAAAATCAGTTGGCATCAGCACTCTCCCAAATGTGCACTTCGCGGTTCTTCTGCGAGTCCCGCTGACCTTGAGTAACACTTTTGTATTGTGCGTCCTGTTCGCTCAGCTTCTGGCGCCCCGCTTTGACCGTCGTCTTGCTTGTATGCGTCCGTTCGGTTGCTCGCGTTGTTTGCGCGTTTCGGTCCCTTCGCTTCACCGCCTCCTCGGTTGCCTGTTGGCGTCTTTCTCGCTTTGGCTCGCCCGGTCGTGGCGGGGTTTAGTTCGCCTTCGGTGTTCCGTATTGCCAGCAGGGCGTGTACAGCTCGGGCTTGGGCGTCTGTTGAAAGCGTGGCGGCCGCTCGAGCCTCTGGCGCTCGCGACCGTCGGGGTGCGTGGCGGTGCGGTGAGTCTGTCTGGATAGGGTTGGCGTGGTGCAGATTGCGCGTTGCATTTTGGTGTGTAGAGTGAGTGCGGAGTTTTTTTTAAGAGGGGAGGCAAGGCGTGCGAGCAGATAGCGCGGTAGCGTTGCGTAAGGGTGAGGGAGGCAGCGTGGTGTTTGTGGTGCGTGCGTGGCAGCGTTTGTGTTTGGGTAGAGCGGTTGAGTTGATGTCCTGGGGATGTAGCTCAAATGGTAGAGCGCTCGCTTAGCATGCGAGAGGTACAGGGATCGATACCCTGCTTCTCCACTGTGATCAATGTTACTGTGATAAAATCAGTTGGCATCAGCACTCTCCCAAATGTGCACTTCGCGGTTCTTCTGCGAGTCCCGCTGACCTTGAGTAACACTTTTGTATTGTGCGTCCTGTTCGCTCAGCTTCTGGCGCCCCGCTTTTGACCGTCGTCTTGCTTGTATGCGTCCGTTCGGTTGCTCGCGTTGTTTGCGCGTTTCGGTCCCTTCGCTTCACCGCCTCCTCGGTTGCCTGTTGGCGTCTTTCTCGCTTTGGCTCGCCCGGTCGTGGCGGGGTTTAGTTTGCCTTCGGTGTTCCGTATTGCCAGCAGGGCGTGTACAGCTCGGGCTTGGGCGTCTGTTGAAAGCGTGGCGACCGCTCGAGCCTCTGGCGCTCGCGACCGTCGGGGTGCGTGGCGGTGCGGTGAGTCTGTCTGGATAGGGTTGGCGTGGTGCAGACTGCGCGTTGCATTTTGGTGTGTAGAGTGAGTGCTGCGTTTTTTTAATAGGGGAGGCAAGGCGTTCGGACAGATATCGCTGTAAAGTTGCGTAATGGTTAGGTATGCCGCGTGGTGTTTTTGGTGCGTGCGTGGCAGCGTTTGTGTTTGGGTAGAGCGGTTGAGTTGATGTCCTGGGGATGTAGCTCAAATGGTAGAGCGCTCGCTTAGCATGCGAGAGGTACAGGGATCGATACCCTGCTTCTCCACTGTGATCAATGTTACTGTGATAAAATCAGTTGGCATCAGCACTCTCCCAAATGTGCACTTCGCGGTTCTTCTGCGAGTCCCGCTGACCTTGAGTAACACTTTTGCATTGTGCGTCCTGTTCGCTCAGCTTCTGGCGCCCCGCTTTTTGACCGTCGTCTTGCTTGTATGCGTCCGTTCGGTTGCTCGCGTTGTTTGCGCGTTTCGGTCCCTTCGCTTCACCGCCTCCTCGGTTGCCTGTTGGCGTCTTTCTCGCTTTGGCTCGCCCGGTCGTGGCGGGGTTTAGTTCGCCTTCGGTGTTCCGTATTGCCAGCAGGGCGTGTACAGCTCGGGCTTGGGCGTCTGTTGAAAGCGTGGCGGCCGCTCGAGCCTCTGGCGCTCGCGACCGTCGGGGTGCGTGGCGGTGCGGTGAGTCTGTCTGGATAGGGTTGGCGTGGTGCAGACTGCGCGTTGCATTTTGGTGTGTAGAGTGAGTGCGGAGTTTTTTTAAGAGGGAGGCAAGGCGTGCGGACAGATAGCGCGGTAGCGTTGCGTAAGGGTGAGGGAGGCAGCGTGGTGTTTGTGGTGCGTGCGTGGCAGCGTTTGTGTTTGGGTAGAGCGGTTGAGTTGATGTCCTGGGGATGTAGCTCAAATGGTAGAGCGCTCGCTTAGCATGCGAGAGGTACAGGGATCGATACCCTGCTTCTCCACTGTGATCAATGTTACTGTGATAAAATCAGTTGGCATCAGCACTCTCCCAAATGTGCACTTCGCGGTTCTTCTGCGAGTCCCGCTGACCTTGAGTAACACTTTTGTATTGTGCGTCCTGTTCGCTCAGCTTCTGGCGCCCCGCTTTGACCGTCGTCTTGCTTGTATGCGTCCGTTCGGTTGCTCGCGTTGTTTGCGCGTTTCGGTCCCTTCGCTTCACCGCCTCCTCGGTTGCCTGTTGGCGTCTTTCTCGCTTTGGCTCGCCCGGTCGTGGCGGGGTTTAGTTCGCCTTCGGTGTTCCGTATTGCCAGCAGGGCGTGTACAGCTCGGGCTTGGGCGTCTGTTGAAAGCGTGGCGGCCGCTCGAGCCTCTGGCGCTCGCGACCGTCGGGGTGCGTGGCGGTGCGGTGAGTCTGTCTGGATAGGGTTGGCGTGGTGCAGACTGCGCGTTGCATTTTGGTGTGTAGAGTGAGTGCGGAGTTTTTAGAGGAGGCAAGGCGTGCGGACAGATAGCGCGGTAGCGTTGCGTAAGGGTGAGGGAGGCAGCGTGGTGTTTGTGGTGCGTGCGTGGCAGCGTTTGTGTTTGGGTAGAGCGGTTGAGTTGATGTCCTGGGGATGTAGCTCAAATGGTAGAGCGCTCGCTTAGCATGCGAGAGGTACAGGGATCGATACCCTGCTTCTCCACTGTGATCAATGTTACTGTGATAAAATCAGTTGGCATCAGCACTCTCCCAAATGTGCACTTCGCGGTTCTTCTGCGAGTCCCGCTGACCTTGAGTAACACTTTTGTATTGTGCGTCCTGTTCGCTCAGGTGGCCCGCAGCAATTCATTGGGTGACTTCAATCTCCTACCCATTATCAATTCATTGGGAGACAGCGCCACAGTAGAATGCCTGCCAGAATTGTAGGAATAGACCGCAAAGTCCACCCACGTATCCCAATCGTTCTGTCTGTCTTCATGCATGTAGATCGACACCATGTCCTTCCAGGTTCGATGAAATCTCTCGACCAGCCCAATCATCTGAGGTCGATAAGGAACCGGGTTGACCTGCTCCGACTGCAACATTGTGGCGCGTTTCGGTTCCTTCGCTTCACCGCCTCCTCGGTTGCCTGTTGGCGTCTTTCTCGCTTTGGCTCGCTTGGTCATGGCGGGGTTTAGTTCGCCTTCGGTGTTCCGTATTGCCAGCAGGGCGTGTACAGCTCGGGCTTGGGCGTCTGTTGAAAGCGTGGCGACCGCTCGAGCCTCTGGCGCTCGCGACCGTCGGGGTGCGTGGCGGTGCGGTGAGTCTGTCTGGATAGGGTTGGCGTGGTGCAGACTGCGCGTTGCATTTTGGTGTGTAGAGTGAGTGCGGAGTTTTTTTAAGAGGGGAGGCAAGGCGTGCGGACAGATAGCGCGGTAGCGTTGCGTAAGGGTGAGGGAGGCAGCGTGGTGTTTGTGGTGCGTGCGTGGCAGCGTTTGTGTTTGGGTAGAGCGGTTGAGTTGATGTCCTGGGGATGTAGCTCAAATGGTAGAGCGCTCGCTTAGCATGCGAGAGGTACAGGGATCGATACCCTGCTTCTCCACTGTGATCAATGTTACTGTGATAAAATCAGTTGGCATCAGCACTCTCCCAAATGTGCACTTCGCGGTTCTTCTGCGAGTCCCGCTGACCTTGAGTAACACTTTTGTATTGTGCGTCCTGTTCGCTCAGGTGGCCCGCAGCAATTCATTGGGTGACTTCAATCTCCTACCCATTATCAATTCATTGGGAGACAGCGCCACAGTAGAATGCCTGCCAGAATTGTAGGAATAGACCGCAAAGTCCACCCACGTATCCCAATCGTTTTGTCTGTCTTCATGCATGTAGATCGACACCATGTCCTTCCAGGTTCGGTGAAATCTCTCGACCAGCCCAATCATCTGAGGTCGATAAGGAACCGGGTTGACCTGCTCCGACTGCAACATTGTGGCGCGTTTCGGTCCCTTCGCTTCACCGCCTCCTCGGTTGCCTGTTGGCGTCTTTCTCGCTTTGGCTCGCTTGGTCGTGGCGGGGTTTAGTTCGCCTTCGGTGTTCCGTATTGCGAGCAGGGCGTGTACAGCTCGGGCTTGGGCGTCTGCTGAAAGCGTGGCGGCCGCTCGAGCCTCTGGCGCTCGCGACCGTCGGGGTGCGTGGCGGTGCGGTGAGTCTGTCTGGATAGGGTTGGCGTGGTGCAGACTGCGCGTTGCATTTTGGTGTGTAGAGTGAGTGCGGAGTTTTTTTAAGAGGGGAGGCAAGGCGTGCGGGCAGATAGCGGGGTAGCGTTGCGTAAGGGTGAGGGAGGCAGCGTGGTGTTTGTGGTGCGTGCGTGGCAGCGTTTGTGTTTGGGTAGAGCGGTTGAGTTGATGTCCTGGGGATGTAGCTCAAATGGTAGAGCGCTCGCTTAGCATGCGAGAGGTACAGGGATCGATACCCTGCTTCTCCACTGTGATCAATGTTACTGTGATAAAATCAGTTGGCATCAGCACTCTCCCAAATGTGCACTTCGCGGTTCTTCTGCGAGTCCCGCTGACCTTGAGTAACACTTTTGTATTGTGCGTCCTGTTCGCTCAGGTGGCCCGCAGCAATTCATTGGGTGACTTCAATCTCCTACCCATTATCAATTCATTGGGAGACAGCGCCACAGTAGAATGCCTGCCAGAATTGTAGGAATAGACCGCAAAGTCCACCCACGTATCCCAATCGTTTTGTCTGTCTTCATGCATGTAGATCGACACCATGTCCTTCCAGGTTCGGTGAAATCTCTCGACCAGCCCAATCATCTGAGGTCGATAAGGAACCGGGTTGACCTGCTCCGACTGCAACATTGTGGCGCGTTTCGGTCCCTTCGCTTCACCGCCTCCTCGGTTGCCTGTTGGCGTCTTTCTCGCTTTGGCTCGCTTGGTCGTGGCGGGGTTTAGTTCGCCTTCGGTGTTCCGTATTGCCAGCAGGGCGTGTACAGCTCGGGCTTGGGCGTCTGCTGAAAGCGTGGCGGCCGCTCGAGCCTCTGGCGCTCGCGACCGTCGGGGTGCGTGGCGGTGCGGTGAGTCTGTCTGGATAGGGTTGGCGTGGTGCAGACTGCGCGTTGCATTTTGGTGTGTAGAGTGAGTGCGGAGTTTTTAAGAGGGAGGCAAGGCGTGCGGGCAGATAGCGGGGTAGCGTTGCGTAAGGGTGAGGGAGGCAGCGTGGTGTTTGTGGTGCGTGCGTGGCAGCGTTTGTGTTTGGGTAGAGCGGTTGAGTTGATGTCCTGGGGATGTAGCTCAAATGGTAGAGCGCTCGCTTAGCATGCGAGAGGTACATGGATCGATACCCTGCTTCTCCACTGTGATCAATGTTACTGTGATAAAATCAGTTGGCATCAGCACTCTCCCAAATGTGCACTTCGCGGTTCTTCTGCGAGTCCCGCTGACCTTGAGTAACACTTTTGTATTGTGCGTCCTGTTCGCTCAGGTGGCCCGCAGCAATTCATTGGGTGACTTCAATCTCCTACCCATTATCAATTCATTGGGAGACAGCGCCACAGTAGAATGCCTGCCAGAATTGTAGGAATAGACCGCAAAGTCCACCCACGTATCCCAATCGTTTTGTCTGTCTTCATGCATGTAGATCGACACCATGTCCTTCCAGGTTCGGTGAAATCTCTCGACCAGCCCAATCATCTGAGGTCGATAAGGAACCGGGTTGACCTGCTCCGACTGCAACATTGTGGCGCGTTTCGGTCCCTTCGCTTCACCGCCTCCTCGGTTGCCTGTTGGCGTCTTTCTCGCTTTGGCTCGCCCGGTCGTGGCGGGGTTTAGTTCGCCTTCGGTGTTCCGTATTGCAAGCAGGGCGTGTACAGCTCGGGCTTGGGCGTCTGCTGAAAGCGTGGCGGCCGCTCGAGCCTCTGGCGCTCGCGACCGTCGGGGTGCGTGGCGGTGCGGTGAGTCTGTCTGGATAGGGTTGGCGTGGTGCAGACTGCGCGTTGCATTTTGGTGTGTAGAGTGAGTGCGGAGTTTTTTAAGAGGGAGGCAAGGCGTGCGGGCAGATAGCGGGGTAGCGTTGCGTAAGGGTGAGGGAGGCAGCGTGGTGTTTGTGGTGCGTGCGTGGCAGCGTTTGTGTTTGGGTAGAGCGGTTGAGTTGATGTCCTGGGGATGTAGCTCAAATGGTAGAGCGCTCGCTTAGCATGCGAGAGGTACAGGATCGATACCCTGCTTCTCCACTGTGATCAATGTTACTGTGATAAAATCAGTTGGCATCAGCACTCTCCCAAATGTGCACTTCGCGGTTCTTCTGCGAGTCCCGCTGACCTTGAGTAACACTTTTGTATTGTGCGTCCTGTTCGCTCAGGTGGCCCGCAGCAATTCATTGGGTGACTTCAATCTCCTACCCATTATCAATTCATTGGGAGACAGCGCCACAGTAGAATGCCTGCCAGAATTGTAGGAATAGACCGCAAAGTCCACCCACGTATCCCAATCGTTTTGTCTGTCTTCATGCATGTAGATCGACACCATGTCCTTCCAGGTTCGGTGAAATCTCTCGACCAGCCCAATCATCTGAGGTCGATAAGGAACCGGGTTGACCTGCTCCGACTGCAACATTGTGGCGCGTTTCGGTCCCTTCGCTTCACCGCCTCCTCGGTTGCCTGTTGGCGTCTTTCTCGCTTTGGCTCGCTTGGTCGTGGCGGGGTTTAGTTCGCCTTCGGTGTTCCGTATTGCGAGCAGGGCGTGTACAGCTCGGGCTTGGGCGTCTGCTGAAAGCGTGGCGGCCGCTCGAGCCTCTGGCGCTCGCGACCGTCGGGGTGCGTGGCGGTGCGGTGAGTCTGTCTGGATAGGGTTGGCGTGGTGCAGACTGCGCGTTGCATTTGGTGTGTAGAGTGAGTGCGGAGTTTTTAAGAGGAGGCAAGGCGTGCGGGCAGATAGCGGGGTAGCGTTGCGTAAGGGTGAGGGAGGCAGCGTGGTGTTTGTGGTGCGTGCGTGGCAGCGTTTGTGTTTGGGTAGAGCGGTTGAGTTGATGTCCTGGGGATGTAGCTCAAATGGTAGAGCGCTCGCTTAGCATGCGAGAGGTACATGGATCGATACCCTGCTTCTCCACTGTGATCAATGTTACTGTGATAAAATCAGTTGGCATCAGCACTCTCCCAAATGTGCACTTCGCGGTTCTTCTGCGAGTCCCGCTGACCTTGAGTAACACTTTTGTATTGTGCGTCCTGTTCGCTCAGGTGGCCCGCAGCAATTCATTGGGTGACTTCAATCTCCTACCCATTATCAATTCATTGGGAGACAGCGCCACAGTAGAATGCCTGCCAGAATTGTAGGAATAGACCGCAAAGTCCACCCACGTATCCCAATCGTTTTGTCTGTCTTCATGCATGTAGATCGACACCATGTCCTTCCAGGTTCGGTGAAATCTCTCGACCAGCCCAATCATCTGAGGTCGATAAGGAACCGGGTTGACCTGCTCCGACTGCAACATTGTGGCGCGTTTCGGTCCCTTCGCTTCACCGCCTCCTCGGTTGCCTGTTGGCGTCTTTCTCGCTTTGGCTCGCTTGGTCGTGGCGGGGTTTAGTTCGCCTTCGGTGTTCCGTATTGCGAGCAGGGCGTGTACAGCTCGGGCTTGGGCGTCTGCTGAAAGCGTGGCGGCCGCTCGAGCCTCTGGCGCTCGCGACCGTCGGGGTGCGTGGCGGTGCGGTGAGTCTGTCTGGATAGGGTTGGCGTGGTGCAGACTGCGCGTTGCATTTTGGTGTGTAGAGTGAGTGCGGAGTTTTTTAAGAGGGAGGCAAGGCGTGCGGGCAGATAGCGCGGTAGCGTTGCGTAAGGGTGAGGGAGGCAGCGTGGTGTTTGTGGTGCGTGCGTGGCAGCGTTTGTGTTTGGGTAGAGCGGTTGAGTTGATGTCCTGGGGATGTAGCTCAAATGGTAGAGCGCTCGCTTAGCATGCGAGAGGTACAGGGATCGATACCCTGCTTCTCCACTGTGATCAATGTTACTGTGATAAAATCAGTTGGCATCAGCACTCTCCCAAATGTGCACTTCGCGGTTCTTCTGCGAGTCCCGCTGACCTTGAGTAACACTTTTGTATTGTGCGTCCTGTTCGCTCAGGTGGCCCGCAGCAATTCATTGGGTGACTTCAATCTCCTACCCATTATCAATTCATTGGGAGACAGCGCCACAGTAGAATGCCTGCCAGAATTGTAGGAATAGACCGCAAAGTCCACCCACGTATCCCAATCGTTCTGTCTGTCTTCATGCATGTAGATCGACACCATGTCCTTCCAGGTTCGGTGAAATCTCTCGACCAGCCCAATCATCTGAGGTCGATAAGGAACAGGGTTGACCTGCTCCGACTGCAACATTGTGGCGCGTTTCGGTCCCTTCGCTTCACCGCCTCCTCGGTTGCCTGTTGGCGTCTTTCTCGCTTTGGCTCGCTTGGTCGTGGCGGGGTTTAGTTCGCCTTCGGTGTTCCGTATTGCGAGCAGGGCGTGTACAGCTCGGGCTTGGGCGTCTGCTGAAAGCGTGGCGGCCGCTCGAGCCTCTGGCGCTCGCGACCGTCGGGGTGCGTGGCGGTGCGGTGAGTCTGTCTGGATAGGGTTGGCGTGGTGCAGACTGCGCGTTGCATTTTGGTGTGTAGAGTGAGTGCGGAGTTTTTAAGAGGAGGCAAGGCGTGCGGGCAGATAGCGGGGTAGCGTTGCGTAAGGGTGAGGGAGGCAGCGTGGTGTTTGTGGTGCGTGCGTGGCAGCGTTTGTGTTTGGGTAGAGCGGTTGAGTTGATGTCCTGGGGATGTAGCTCAAATGGTAGAGCGCTCGCTTAGCATGCGAGAGGTACAGGGATCGATACCCTGCTTCTCCACTGTGATCAATGTTACTGTGATAAAATCAGTTGGCATCAGCACTCTCCCAAATGTGCACTTCGCGGTTCTTCTGCGAGTCCCGCTGACCTTGAGTAACACTTTTGCATTTTGCGTCCTGTTCGCTCAGCTTCTGGCGCCCCGCTTTTGACCGTCGTCTTGCTTGTATGCGTCCGTTCGGTTGCTCGCGTTGTTTGCGCGTTTCGGTCCCTTCGCTTCGCCGCCTCCTCGGTTGCCTGTTGGCGTCTTTCTCACTTTGGCTCGCCCGGTCGTGGCGGGGTTTAGTTCGCCTTCGGTGTTCCGTATTGCCAGCAGGGCGTGTACAGCTCGGGCTTGGGCGTCTGTTGAAAGCGTGGCGACCGCTCGAGCCTCTGGCGCTCGCGACCGTCGGGGTGCGTGGCGGTGCGGTGAGTCTGTCTGGATAGGGTTGGCGTGGTGCAGACTGCGCGTTGCATTTTGGTGTGTAGAGTGAGTGCGGAGTTTTTTTTTAAGAGGGGAGGCAAGGCGTGCGGACAGATAGCGCGGTAGCGTTGCGTAAGGGTGGTAGCGTGACGGAGGCAGGAGTGTTGCCTGAGTATCATAAGCGGTTGTTATCAGCACTGAAGAGCAGCCACGAGTGCGCTGAGAAAGCTCGAGCTCGAGAACAGGACAGGCAAGCCAGGTACTACAATCGCAAAATGAAGAACCGCAGAGCCTTTCTTCGCGATGATCGCGTATGGATGTATCGACCACCTCGCGGGCCAAAAGCGACAAAGTTCGTGCATCAGTGGATAGGCCCTTTGCGTGTAGTGGAGCCAGCGGGATTTGACAACTTCCTGGTCGAGCGCGAAGATCAGGATGGGGATGTGGAGCAGTATATAGCTCATGCATCATTTCTTATCTCCTATCATTATCCGGTCGACCTACTACGACGCGTGGCGGCAGACCTGGAGTCGCAACTTGAGCATGAAGCCCAGCTTGACAAAGAAGACGATGAGCCGACAGCAAGCGCGGCTACTGAGCCAGCGACGGCGCCTGTGCAGGCAACAGCAGGAGTCAGTGGCACGAAGCGACCTCGACAAGCAGTGGAGAATAAAACAACGCGGCGAGACACAAGTGAGCAGTTGGTGGAGCTTCGACGGAGGCGGCGACGTAATAAGGCCGGCCACTACGTACTCGAGTTCGAGCTCCGACCCGTTGGACGTGTCCAACAACATCCGGATGAAGGAGACCGCCAATGGGTGTCTTTGGCAGAGTACGAGAGGCTCTTCGCCGACAATAGAGTCGTGGAAGACTCTAAAAGGGAGGAAGGCGTGTAACGGGTACACTGTACCTTATGCACATGGCTACACCTATGACAGCGGCGGCAGTGTGCTGAGCGAAGATCTGGGGTCGTGCGATGAACGAGCAGTCGCTGGAGCGTGTGGTGGCGGCGTACGAGCACCGCACGTTCGCGATCTTCGGCGCCAACAGCCGCCAGAGCGAGCCCGAGCCGGCGCGAGCCGAGAAACCAAGCGGCACAGTGCTCGGATTGGCTGGAGGCACGAGGCGGCAAGCGGCGACCAGCGCTCGGGGCCTCACAGTCGAGATTTGGCGGATTGGGGCACTAGTCAAGTGACCCGAGACGCCAGCAGGTCCACAGCGTGGCCAGCAGAAACAGACAGCAGCAGACAGCGAGCGGCGAGCAGGAGGCGCCAGGCGACGGCTCAGCTCACGGGCCAACAGACCGGTACGCACGAGTGCGGGGTGAGGCGGGCGACGACCAGCGTGTCGGCGCCAGCCAACAGACTGGTAACGCGCGAGTACGTGTGGTGAGGCGGGCTACGGGCGACGTCCGAGTCGAGTGCAGCGAGCGAGCCGCAAGAGAAAAACAAGTCGAAGCAAAAGAGGAAGACGAACAAGTTGCAGTGACGAACAGCAGTGTGTACATTGAGGTTAATAAATAGGACTACGTCCGGCTACTTCGCGGTGGCCATCAGCTGTTGCAGTAGCTTACACCCCGGCGGACCTTGGCGCAAGCGCAGCGACAGCACGCAGAGCAGCGACCCGCTGACGAGCAGCGTCAGAACTCGTTACAGACCTATCACTACCGATATTTACTTCATGTTAACATGTGAGCCGCAATTACTAGTGACCCCAACATAGAATCTAATTCATGTATTGGAAGTCGTGGAAAGCTGTTATATATGGGTAACCGAGGTAAATCGCCCACCAACTCGGCGGCTTGAGTTGTCGTTGCATTAATGGGGTAAAATAAGACAGTACATCATTATGGAGGTTTTTAAATGTATTTCATCTTGCTTAGCCCTGGTCTCCATACTGCATGATAGGAAGTAGTAAATAAGCAACCGGATCCAAATCA
The DNA here is from genome assembly GCA_024211575.1 of Phytophthora melonis. Lineage (NCBI taxonomy): Eukaryota > Oomycota > Peronosporomycetes > Peronosporales > Peronosporaceae > Phytophthora > Phytophthora melonis. The sequence continues at coordinate 3,006,353 of JAMXKT010000094.1, read as the reverse complement.
TTATAAGTACTTTGCCATTGACACCGTTGACTGAAGGTGGCACTTCATGCATGATCGTGGCTGCAGCGATATAGTTTGAAATGACTTTGGTAAAATATGTGCATGTGTAGGGCACAGGGGGGCGGTGCTAGGTAGCTATGATACTACATTTGCCGAAGCAACGCCCCCTCTAGCAACCGGGGCGAATATTCGCCATGAGGATGCTGCTATACTAGTAAGTAATAATGAACTAATAGTTAGCTAATAAGCGGATTATTAGTGTCGATCAAGGCTTGTTTTAATGCTAATTCTATGAAATTTATTTCAGAGCTAAGGGAGGATCCGGGTGGAGGTCCGCCGCACTTGCGGCGCACCAGTCGCCAGCGCTGTGCTTGCATTCAAACACACTCAAGATAATATTAATTTGTTTTCTTGCCTTCGCGCTGTTAATAACCAAATACAAGCAAATTATAAGTTGAAGCAGTCTCCCAAGCAAACGTCTATTCTTACCTTGAAGCTGTAAATTCACCCTGGTGTTGCTGCATGAGAACTGGAAATGATTCGAATCAAATGAAAGTTAATGATACGATTGATGCTTCTTCATTGACAGAGACTACCTAGATAATTATTCAGACTACCTATTAAGTTCACTTTCATAATATGTCATATATGATGGATACTTAACGCATGCGTTACACTCCCGGCTTCATGCGACACCGAATTATTATGTATCCCCTGCCGGCTGCGCCAGCAGCATACCTACGGTACACTTGCTATCTCAGTATTATTAATCCCCTGCCGGCTGCGCCAGCAGCATACCTTACGGTACACTTGCTATCTCAGTGTTAATCCCCTGCTGGCGCAGCCGGTGTTTCATCCAACACTATCGCGGCACGCCTTGCCCCCGCGCGCATTTGCAGCGTCAAGGCGACGGCGACGCTGCTCCGGCGTTTCATCCAGCATCATTGCGGCAGAAGCAGCATTGCTGATTTCCTCTGCAGGGCTACAGAATGACGGATCCGGATTGAGAAGATTGACGCCTTACATTTCCATAAACCCTTTCGCGCACAGGGACCCTTTTGACTGACGCACGGTACTACTTCCCGGACCAAAATTTTACGATAATAAAGCAAAATTCGGGTTTCGTTCAAAATAAATTTCATATTTAAATTTGAGTAGTGGCAAAATGCCCCCGTTCATGTTTACGGAAAAAGCTTTGCGATTGGATATAATTCAAAAGAATTTCATTTACATAAATTTTATTTTCAAAGTTAAATTTTGTATCGATTGTCTGGACATTCCTACAATTCTAATGTGTGTGGAACCAGTAACTAATCCATCATTGCAGAGTATGATTGACAGGCAAGCCAATAGGAAAGGTAGAAGTAGTGTCTGTTGGTTGAGAACTCGGGTATTTTTCTGTGGAAACTTGGCATGGACCATCTAGTTTCAATGCATATCGCGTAGTCAGCTACACTAACAACTAAACAAATAGTTCAATACATGCTTACAATGTCTAGCACAAACAACCCCAACTTACTAGCACTTCCGCGCAGCCGCGAGGACAATGTGCGTTAATGCGGGTGTTTGTTCGCCATTCATCCCTACAGTTCGCTAGACGGCAGCCTTCAGGCAGCAGTCATAACCGCTTAGAATTTACAGTATAGTACACACACTATCTTCCGTGCTCGAAGGGATGTATCCTCCTACATGCTCCAATCTATACACGCGGAACAGCAGCGGAAGGGCACCCTCCATGGCCAGAATCGGATAGTAGAAGCGCGCCTAGCCACGTGTGAGATTTGACAGAGAGGAAAGCGAAGCGTGTAAATGACTTGCATAATGTATGGATTTGTTTATATAAGGATATATATATTGGGTTGTAAAAATAAATAAACTTTGAATGTAGTTATAACCATGTTAAAGAGATAGTACAGACCGTGTTGTATTCTCCCTTTGTAATATGATAATGCTCACAACGTAACGAGCACTATTAGCCAACCACACCATCTTGCCTCTTATACCGATTTGTGCGCCATGGCGCGAAGGAGCAAGCAAAGCCTAGAAGGTGCGCTTGCTGAGTCTTCTAAGCGGACAAGAACTCTTCCAAAGCGAGCCAACCCATCACCTACAGTGGAACAGGAACCAAGAATGTAACGGGCCAGGTGTGTGCCCGTCACTAGCTTACACGTAGCGGTGAGGAAGCTTACTTTAGACTCGGATTTAATGAGACCAAGCAGTCAGTCTTGGGTAAAATCAACTCTGTTTTATGTCAGGACCAGGGCGGCTACCCCTGGTCTCATGTGAGCCACTCAAATACAGATCATTGCCTGATTGGCTGAAATGGGATCTGGCTTTCCCAATTCCGCCAATCACAATGATCATCAGTACACGCTACTCGTGTACTGACTTAACTACTTTATGTACTGTGAATCTACCTACTTATGTAATTGGGGCCCATTACATCCCCCCCTCTCAAAGTTGCGCTTACGCAACATAAGCGCAAAAATCACATTTCCGCAAAACACCCGAAGAACACCGGAGAAGACCCAAGCAGCGGAGGAACGGCGCTCGCACTCCCGAGCGACACACGACGATGCAGGCGCAGCAAGTTGGCACAGAGGAAGCTTCCTCATCGGCGCACCCGCCGATGCAGCACGCGGAGGCTGACGTGCCTCTGGGACCTCGCACGTTGCGCGCGGAGCAGCTGGACGACGACCTGGCGCCGTGGGACTTGTACGACTTGTCGGGCGCGCTGCAACCGGACACGCTGGACGTCATGAAGGACAACTTCCGTCGCTTCCGCGCGACGCGCCAGAAGGGCATCGAGGGATACCCGTACGAGGCGCTGCGGCAGTTGTGGTGCGCGTTCATCCGGCGCTGGAACAAGGCGACCCGCGATGGGCGCGGCCTCGCGACTTGGCTCGCGCATCGCGAGGAGATGCTTGGGGATCATTCGTTGGGGAACTTTGGCGCCGCATCTGCGAGGATGCGTGGAACGATGATCGCATGTGCTACGTGAGCGTGCGTGAGGGGTGCAGTGCATGTGGCATCGCTCGGCCGCTCGGATTGGGGGCAGCTGCAGATATCGCCAAGTACGAGCGCGCACTCTCCGACTTGGCGCAGGCGGCTATTCGAGGGAGCGCGGGGAACGCCGGACGCGGCACGGACGCTCTCGCTCGCGTTCGCCAGCACGCTGGCGTGGTCATTCTCGTTCTCGTCCTCGATCTCGTTCTCGTTCGCCAGCCCGCTGGCGTGGCCGCTCGCGTTCGCGCTCACCGCCGCGAGCGCCTTCTCGTACTCGTGGACAACGTCTGGAACGTCGCGAAGAAGACTGGCGCGGGGCTCCCACGTGTCGTCTTTAGCAGGAAACCCAAGCCAGCGGACTCGGTACTTACGCACAGCCGGCACCACGTGGCTGGCCGGGCCACGACCACGAGCGCGGCCTCGTGCAGCAGGAGGATCTTCGTGTGCCACAAGCCGCTCGACAATCCAGCAAATCTCGCCCGCCGAATCAACAATCGGTGGTGGCCCTTCACGGCGGTACGGCGTCTGATGGAGCGAGAGCGGAGGACCTCGTCGCTGCTGTGAATCGGTCTTGGGACGCTCAGGCGGAAGCTGAGCGTGCGGACGCGCGTGCATGACGTTCGGAGCAAGTGGCGGCGCAGCTTCGGCAATCGAACCAGGAGTTGTTGACGCGCCTGCGAGGCTTGGAGAGGAGCGTCTACGGAGCGGTGCAGACTGGATCTCATCCGCGGGAGCGGACGCCAGGCTCGGACGGATCGATGGCGCGCGAGGCACGTCGGACGGGGGCGACCGATGCATGCTCCACCAGGGGTTCCTGGTGATCAGAGCTCGGGATCTCAGCAGGGTGGTAACGCTTGAGGCGCCCGACGTAAAACGTCGGGTGAAGGCGCAGCGAGGTTGGGATGTCCAGCGTCTACGCGTCACCGAAGGCCTTCAAGATCTTGTAGGGGCCAATGAAGCGCGGTGCGAGTTTGTTGGCGCCGAGATTGGTCACGGCGGAGGAGCGGATGCCTTCGGTAGATAGTAGCACACGGTCACCCATGCGGAATGAAGTTTTGTTTTTGCGCCCACGCTTGTCTGCATTTTCCTTCTGCTTGTCCACTGCAGCTTGCAGTGCGTCCCGCACGAAACGTGTGATTGCCTGACGCTGCTGCACGAAGTCGGAGACTGCAGAGTGGTCCGTGGGACTCGCCGAGGACTTCGGTGCATAGTTTGCGGTAGTAGCCGGTTGCTGCATCGTCGCTGGAGCGCCAGCGGGGTGCGCTCCGTCCAGTCTGCGAGCGGCGTCACCGCACTACGCGGTGCAGCCAGGGCCTTCTTCACTTGAGATCGTGTCACTGCATTCGCGCTTGATTCGGTCACAGGTGAGCGTAGCGGCGTCGGTGACTCGACCGACGACGGCTCCGCCGGTGTCTCGCTCGGCGGTGAGCCATCAGCGGCAGCTCCTCCCCACCAAGCGTAGAGACACGAGCCTCCGTAGGTAGGCCGACGGCAAGCATGGCGGGTACGCGCGGGTGACGCGCGGAGTTCACGAAGAATGGGGTCATGCCCGTCGACGAGTGCTCGGCGTTGTTCGAGCGAACTCGGTTAGGGGCAGGAAAGCGCTCCAGCTCGGGAACGACTTAGCGTAGCTGCGGAGCACGTCTTCGACGACGCGGTTGACGCGTTCGGTTTGTCCATCCGTCTCCGGGTGAGCCGCGGTGGACATCGCCAACTTCGTTCCAAGCAACTTGAACAGCTCCGTCCAAAACACGGACGTGAACCTCGGATCCCGATCCGAGACGATGGAGTCAGGCAGACCATGAAGGCGGAAGACGGCGTCGACGAAGTGGGCTGCGGACTCTTCCGCAGTGACCGTGGCAGCCACGGGAACGAGATGCACCATCTTGCTGAACCTGTCGACGAAGACCAGGACTCCCGTGCGCCCGTTCGAGTCGGGGGGAAGACCGAAGACGAAGTCCATCGAGACGGAGCGCCATGCTTCCGTGGGGACTGGAAGGGGGCGCAGGGAGGCCTGCGATGACGGCGAGGGCTTTACTCGCTGGCAGATCTCGCAAGTGCGCACCCACTTGCGTACCCACTTGTACAAGTGGGGCCAGAAGAAGTCCCGTGCCACCGCCGCGAAGGTCTTTTCGCGCCCCAAGTGACCCCCGACCGGTGCGTCGTGGTACTCATGGATGATTCGAGCGCGAAGGTCTTCATCATTCGGCACCACCACTCTCGGGGCATCGAACCGATCGATAGTGTACGTCAGCAGGGAGCCAACAAGCCGATATCGCTCGGTGTGGCTGCGGGTTGAGCGAGACAGAGCCTTCCACGTCGCCTCGTTTGGAGAGCGGAGGTGGGTGAGGATGCTGGAGTACCGCGCGTCGCGCTCATACGCAGCCCGCTTTTGACCGTCGTCTTGCTTGTATGCGTCCGTTCGGTTGCTCGCGTTGTTTGCGCGTTTCGGTCCCTTCGCTTCACCGCCTCCTCGGTTGCCTGTTGGCGTCTTTCTCGCTTTGGCTCGCCCGGTCGTGGCGGGGTTTAGTTCGCCTTCGGTGTTCCGTATTGCGAGCAGGGCGTGTACAGCTCGGGCTTGGGCGTCTGTTGAAAGCGTGGCGACCGCTCGAGCCTCTGGCGCTCGCGACCGTCGGGGTGCGTGGCGGTGCGGTGAGTCTGTCTGGATAGGGTTGGCGTGGTGCAGACTGCGCGTTGCATTTTGGTGTGTAGACTGAGTGCGGAGTTTTTTAAGAGGGAGGCAAGGCGTGCGGGCAGATAGCGGGGTAGCGTTGCGTAAGGGTGAGGGAGGCAGCGTGGTGTTTGTGGTGCGTGCGTGGCAGCGTTTGTGTTTGGGTAGAGCGGTTGAGTTGATGTCCTGGGGATGTAGCTCAAATGGTAGAGCGCTCGCTTAGCATGCGAGAGGTACATGGATCGATACCCTGCTTCTCCACTGTGATCAATGTTACTGTGATAAAATCAGTTGGCATCAGCACTCTCCCAAATGTGCACTTCGCGGTTCTTCTGTGAGTCCCGCTGACCTTGAGTAACACTTTTGTATTGTGCGTCCTGTTCGCTCAGCTTCTGGCGCCCCGCTTTTGACCGTCGTCTTGCTTGTATGCGTCCGTTCGGTTGCTCGCGTTGTTTGCGCGTTTCGGTCCCTTCGCTTCACCGCCTCCTCGGTTGCCTGTTGGCGTCTTTCTCGCTTTGGCTCGCCCGGTCGTGGCGGGGTTTAGTTCGCCTTCGGTGTTCCGTATTGCGAGCAGGGCGTGTACAGCTCGGGCTTGGGCGTCTGTTGAAAGCGTGGCGACCGCTCGAGCCTCTGGCGCTCGCGACCGTCGGGGTGCGTGGCGGTGCGGTGAGTCTGTCTGGATAGGGTTGGCGTGGTGCAGACTGCGCGTTGCATTTTGGTGTGTAGACTGAGTGCGGAGTTTTTTTAAGAGGGAAGGCAAGGCGTGCGGGCAGATAGCGGGGTAGCGTTGCGTAAGGGTGAGGGAGGCAGCGTGGTGTTTGTGGTGCGTGCGTGGCAGCGTTTGTGTTTGGGTAGAGCGGTTGAGTTGATGTCCTGGGGATGTAGCTCAAATGGTAGAGCGCTCGCTTAGCATGCGAGAGGTACATGGATCGATACCCTGCTTCTCCACTGTGATCAATGTTACTGTGATAAAATCAGTTGGCATCAGCACTCTCCCAAATGTGCACTTCGCGGTTCTTCTGCGAGTCCCGCTGACCTTGAGTAACACTTTTGTATTGTGCGTCCTGTTCGCTCAGCTTCTGGCGCCCCGCTTTTGACCGTCGTCTTGCTTGTATGCGTCCGTTCGGTTGCTCGCGTTGTTTGCGCGTTTCGGTCCCTTCGCTTCACCGCCTCCTCGGTTGCCTGTTGGCGTCTTTCTCGCTTTGGCTCGCCCGGTCGTGGCGGGGTTTAGTTCGCCTTCGGTGTTCCGTATTGCCAGCAGGGCGTGTACAGCTCGGGCTTGGGCGTCTGTTGAAAGCGTGGCGACCGCTCGAGCCTCTGGCGCTCGCGACCGTCGGGGTGCGTGGCGGTGCGGTGAGTCTGTCTGGATAGGGTTGGCGTGGTGCAGATTGCGCGTTGCATTTTGGTGTGTAGAGTGAGTGCGAAGTTTTTTTAAGAGGGGAGGCAAGGCGTGCGGACAGATAGCGCGGTAGCGTTGCGTAAGGGTGAGGGAGGCAGCGTGGTGTTTGTGGTGCGTGCGTGGCAGCGTTTGTGTTTGGGTAGAGCGGTTGAGTTGATGTCCTGGGGAGGTAGCTCAAATGGTAGAGCGCTCGCTTAGCATGCGAGAGGTACAGGGATCGATACCCTGCTTCTCCACTGTGATCAATGTTACTGTGATAAAATCAGTTGGCATCAGCACTCTCCCAAATGTGCACTTCGCGGTTCTTCTGCGAGTCCCGCTGACCTCGAGTAACACTTTTGCATTTTGCGTCCTGTTCGCTCAGCTTCTGGCGCCCCGCTTTTGACCGTCGTCTTGCTTGTATGCGTCCGTTCGGTTGCTCGCGTTGTTTGCGCGTTTCGGTCCCTTCGCTTCACCGCCTCCTCGGTTGCCTGTTGGCGTCTTTCTCGCTTTGGCTCGCCCGGTCGTGGCGGGGTTTAGTTCGCCTTCGGTGTTCCGTATTGCCAGCAGGGCGTGTACAGCTCGGGCTTGGGCGTCTGTTGAAAGCGTGGCGACCGCTCGAGCCTCTGGCGCTCGCGACCGTCGGGGTGCGTGGCGGTGCGGTGAGTCTGTCTGGATAGGGTTGGCGTGGTGCAGATTGCGCGTTGCATTTTGGTGTGTAGAGTGAGTGCGGAGTTTTTTTAAGAGGGGAGGCAAGGCGTGCGGACAGATAGCGCGGTAGCGTTGCGTAAGGGTGAGGGAGGCAGCGTGGTGTTTGTGGTGCGTGCGTGGCAGCGTTTGTGTTTGGGTAGAGCGGTTGAGTTGATGTCCTGGGGATGTAGCTCAAATGGTAGAGCGCTCGCTTAGCATGCGAGAGGTACATGGATCGATACCCTGCTTCTCCACTGTGATCAATGTTACTGTGATAAAATCAGTTGGCATCAGCACTCTCCCAAATGTGCACTTCGCGGTTCTTCTGCGAGTCCCGCTGACCTTGAGTAACACTTTTGTATTGTGCGTCCTGTTCGCTCAGCTTCTGGCGCCCCGCTTTTGACCGTCGTCTTGCTTGTATGCGTCCGTTCGGTTGCTCGCGTTGTTTGCGCGTTTCGGTCCCTTCGCTTCACCGCCTCCTCGGTTGCCTGTTGGCGTCTTTCTCGCTTTGGCTCGCCCGGTCGTGGCGGGGTTTAGTTCGCCTTCGGTGTTCCGTATTGCCAGCAGGGCGTGTACAGCTCGGGCTAGGGCGTCTGTTGAAAGCGTGGCGGCCGCTCGAGCCTCTGGCGCTCGCGACCGTCGGGGTGCGTGGCGGTGCGGTGAGTCTGTCTGGATAGGGTTGGCGTGGTGCAGACTGCGCGTTGCATTTTGGTGTGTAGACTGAGTGCGGAGTTTTTAAGAGGAGGCAAGGCGTGCGGGCAGATAGTGCGGTAGCGTTGCGTAAGGGTGAGGGAGGCAGCGTGGTGTTTGTGGTGCGTGCGTGGCAGCGTTTGTGTTTGGGTAGAGCGGTTGAGTTGATGTCCTGGGGATGTAGCTCAAATGGTAGAGCGCTCGCTTAGCATGCGAGAGGTACATGGATCGATACCCTGCTTCTCCACTGTGATCAATGTTACTGTGATAAAATCAGTTGGCATCAGCACTCTCCCAAATGTGCACTTCGCGGTTCTTCTGCGAGTCCCGCTGACCTCGAGTAACACTTTTGCATTTTGCGTCCTGTTCGCTCAGCTTCTGGCGCCCCGCTTTTGACCGTCGTCTTGCTTGTATGCGTCCGTTCGGTTGCTCGCGTTGTTTGCGCGTTTCGGTCCCTTCGCTTCACCGCCTCCTCGGTTGCCTGTTGGCGTCTTTCTCGCTTTGGCTCGCCCGGTCGTGGCGGGGTTTAGTTCGCCTTCGGTGTTCCGTATTGCCAGCAGGGCGTGTACAGCTCGGGCTTGGGCGTCTGTTGAAAGCGTGGCGACCGCTCGAGCCTCTGGCGCTCGCGACCGTCGGGGTGCGTGGCGGTGCGGTGAGTCTGTCTGGATAGGGTTGGCGTGGTGCAGATTGCGCGTTGCATTTTGGTGTGTAGAGTGAGTGCGAAGTTTTTTTAAGAGGGAGGCAAGGCGTGCGGGCAGATAGCGGGGTAGCGTTGCGTAAGGGTGAGGGAGGCAGCGTGGTGTTTGTGGTGCGTGCGTGGCAGCGTTTGTGTTTGGGTAGAGCGGTTGAGTTGATGTACTGGGGATGTAGCTCAAATGGTAGAGCGCTCGCTTAGCATGCGAGAGGTACAGGGATCGATACCCTGCTTCTCCACTGTGATCAATGTTACTGTGATAAAATCAGTTGGCATCAGCACTCTCCCAAATGTGCACTTCGCGGTTCTTCTGCGAGTCCCGCTGACCTTGAGTAACACTTTTGTATTGTGCGTCCTGTTCGCTCAGCTTCTGGCGCCCCGCTTTTGACCGTCGTCTTGCTTGTATGCGTCCGTTCGGTTGCTCGCGTTGTTTGCGCGTTTCGGTCCCTTCGCTTCACCGCCTCCTCGGTTGCCTGTTGGCGTCTTTCTCGCTTTGGCTCGCCCGGTCGTGGCGGGGTTTAGTTCGCCTTCGGTGTTCCGTATTGCGAGCAGGGCGTGTACAGCTCGGGCTTGGGCGTCTGTTGAAAGCGTGGCGACCGCTCGAGCCTCTGGCGCTCGCGACCGTCGGGGTGCGTGGCGGTGCGGTGAGTCTGTCTGGATAGGGTTGGCGTGGTGCAGACTGCGCGTTGCATTTTGGTGTGTAGACTGAGTGCGGAGTTTTTTTTAAGAGGGGAGGCAAGGCGTGCGGGCAGATAGCGGGGTAGCGTTGCGTAAGGGTGAGGGAGGCAGCGTGGTGTTTGTGGTGCGTGCGTGGCAGCGTTTGTGTTTGGGTAGAGCGGTTGAGTTGATGTCCTGGGGATGTAGCTCAAATGGTAGAGCGCTCGCTTAGCATGCGAGAGGTACATGGATCGATACCCTGCTTCTCCACTGTGATCAATGTTACTGTGATAAAATCAGTTGGCATCAGCACTCTCCCAAATGTGCACTTCGCGGTTCTTCTGCGAGTCCCGCTGACCTCGAGTAACACTTTTGTATTGTGCGTCCTGTTCGCTCAGCTTCTGGCGCCCCGCTTTTGACCGTCGTCTTGCTTGTATGCGTCCGTTCGGTTGCTCGCGTTGTTTGCGCGTTTCGGTCCCTTCGCTTCACCGCCTCCTCGGTTGCCTGTTGGCGTCTTTCTCGCTTTGGCTCGCCCGGTCGTGGCGGGGTTTAGTTCGCCTTCGGTGTTCCGTATTGCCAGCAGGGCGTGTACAGCTCGGGCTTGGGCGTCTGTTGAAAGCGTGGCGGCCGCTCGAGCCTCTGGCGCTCGCGACCGTCGGGGTGCGTGGCGGTGCGGTGAGTCTGTCTGGATAGGGTTGGCGTGGTGCAGACTGCGCGTTGCATTTTGGTGTGTAGAGTGAGTGCGAAGTTTTTAAGAGGGAGGCAAGGCGTGCGGGCAGATAGCGGGGTAGCGTTGCGTAAGGGTGAGGGAGGCAGCGTGGTGTTTGTGGTGCGTGCGTGGCAGCGTTTGTGTTTGGGTAGAGCGGTTGAGTTGATGTCCTGGGGAGGTAGCTCAAATGGTAGAGCGCTCGCTTAGCATGCGAGAGGTACAGGGATCGATACCCTGCTTCTCCACTGTGATCAATGTTACTGTGATAAAATCAGTTGGCATCAGCACTCTCCCAAATGTGCACTTCGCGGTTCTTCTGCGAGTCCCGCTGACCTCGAGTAACACTTTTGCATTTTGCGTCCTGTTCGCTCAGCTTCTGGTGCCCCGCTTTTGACCGTCTTCTTGTTTTTCTATATGTGCGTTTGGTTGCTTGCGTTGATTTTGCACAGTTGTGGCACTTGGCCTTCTTCACCTGGAGGCGCGGGGGCTGTGTGTCGGGGTGGAGGGCTCGCTCGACGACTCGCACAGTGTGTGCTCACGCGAATGCGCCGATCTCCAGCAGCCGCACGCACAAGGACGAGCAATCACCGCCCACATTGCAGTGGTGGTGGTGCGTCCAGACGAAAAAGTCGTTGCCCGAAGAGGCTGCCGCACACGAGCTGTGGAAGGGCTTCAAGTCTAAAAGTGTCTGAAAGTATGTACCTCAAGTAAAGAATATTAGACACCTTTCGCTCACGTATTTTATGGATTCTGCTGCCTCCTTAAGTATCTTAAATTGTAAAGTTGCCAGCGACACTTTTTGCCCACGTATATTAATTAGGTACGAATATCAATCTCTGACAGGAACCCGCAAAAGGAGACCTTCACTTCAAAATGAAACTGGAAACCCGGTGGTGACATGTCAGGAATAGAGGTCCTTGATGAGATCGTAATCGAGCAGCGCGATGACGTCCAGTTTCGTGTCGTCGACCCGAACAAGCGCTCGCGATTCCGTCAGCGGGATCTGATCAAGCTGATCCAGATCGTTACGCGTCGCAAGACGTAGGAAACGCCGCATGGCAAAGGCGAGGAGGTCCATCGCCGTCACCAAGAGTTTTATCGCCATCACCAAAACCTCCATCGCCGTCATCATGAACTCCGTCGTCGTCACCAAAACCTCCATCGCCGTGATCAAGAACTCCATCGCCGTCACCACTATCGCCACTTAACAGCAAAGCAACAAACCCGTTCCGACGATAACCTCTGGAATCGTAATCAGCTCTAGACATAGTGGAAACATCACCGCCAGCGGTGAAGGTGCTGCCCATCTCTTCGTCATTGTCACAACTAATGCCTTGAAGTTGATCACCAAAACTTGTTACACCAATAGCTAGGGGCTCGAGAACGCCTCGATAGTCGGTTCACGCATCATGGAGTTCTCTATCGCGGAGATTACCAATCGGTTGCACTAACGTGCCGAGCTCACCTCCAATCGAGACTGCCACACTGGATAGGACCTGCAGTGGCTGCACTTGCGTCTGAGCAAGACCAACGCATTCTAGCAAACCGAAATCATGGTGATGTAGCCCGTCTCTCCGCTCTGGGTGCTCGTGATGTCACCAACTGCTTCCTACGGCCCTCACCGTAAGTGCCCAATGCGGTTCCTGTACTTGCCGGTGTTGGCTTGCTGTTGGTGTGACCCCACGCATTTGGTGGCTGGTAGTCGCGTTTGTAGTGGATGTGCGCCGTGGCTGTAGCTGTGTATGTGTGTTCATCATGAGCGGGCGGAAGACCGTGACGGCGTCGGCGTCGTCTGAGGAACTGATCCGAGCGCAGAGTGCACACAAGCTGAGTGCGGAAAGCTGAGAGCGGAATGCGCGTATCGTAAGAAACCTGTAATACAATATATTTGGTGTATGGATAATCAAATACGGATATAAGAGGTAATCATACAAACTAAACAAGCAGTCATCCATCGTTTGAACGTGACGACTTTTCCGTATTTTGTGCGGAAACGTGTGCTCGAAACACGTAAATTACGTGGGCAAAAGCTGTCTATTATGTTTATTAGTTTGGCACACTTTTGAATTTTGAACGGAATTTTGGAGGTTTTCCCAAAGCTTTTTGGGACAGTTTAGAACTCGTCCAAAACCATCTCTAGTTTCTGGTATGATTTAGCACTCTTTCGACTGATTCATAAACTTTTTTTACTTTGATAGAATTTGTTTTAGAAAAAGTGTAATCTTACTACTGGCATGCCCTGATTGGCCAAATAAAGTTAAAGTACGGTCAACTGTTGTTTCAGCTCGAAGAAGTTTTTCTTTTTCGATGACAGCTTATACAAATTCCTAATACAGAGATTCGACCGAAAGTGTGAACTATGAAGCGAGTTTTCGCCTCGGAGAGGAACGACCTGGGTAATATATCACAGCATTGGTATGGGAGCCTGTTGTTTTGTTCTGGATTAGATATGCACCTCAGCGCTTTTTCGAGGCTACATTCAAGTTTGGTGGAGTGCCGTTCCGTCGAAGACAAACGATCCGACAGGCATTACACAAGGTACCCACGCCAACCAAGTAGTGTGATTCTCTGGTTTAAAGCTTTGCGGCTGCGAATCTCTGGGTTTATCTCCTTCATTTCCTTGCTTGGTGGCTCTCTAGTCGATTCTCTGGGTCTACGCCCTGAGGACCTTCTTGGGCCGCGCTATACGAACCCCCGTGGGCGACAAAGGTTTCATCGGTCTCGCCTCAAGACCAGGAACAAGAAGATTCACTGCCAATACAGGTTCATATTCTTTTGAACGGGGGCAGTACTAAGCTTGGAAGGGGTACTACATTTTGGGTGAAGACTCTCCACTGGAGGGTGGGGTACTATTAGAGGGCGGGGTATTGTTGTAATTCCCCACCCAAAGTAATCGGAAATGAGAGGTGGGGTACTATTTGGGGGTGGGGTACAATTAGATGTTTTACAGTACTTCCTGGGACCTTTACCCGTGGACTACCAGCAGCCCTATCCCTTATATATATACAAGGGGCGTTGCTTGAGTATTTCATAGGTGGTGTAATGCGAGATATTGCATTATTGTACTCATTCCTTACTCTTACAGTAGCCATCCTCGTCAATACTCATTAACCACTTGACTGTGTACAGGTCGTAACTTGAGTAGTGTTTCTCGACGATACGAGGTAGTGAGTGTTAAACATCGGAGTACATCTGCTGTTTTAATGCGAGTCGTTCCAGTATACAAATGTTCAAAGGCCCTAGGCCCTAACTGGTTTAGTTTGAGATCCGTGAAGCCGTAGTGCGGCTCGTTTTAGAGTTTCACCTTGCGCTTTCTAAACGGCTTGAACGAAAGCTAGTTCAACCGCAGGTTGTACTACTTGCTCAATTTGGAACCAAGATGAGAAAACTTCACGCAACACGAATCTCCTCCTTATCATACAAAAGTCCAATTGGGACGATAACCCAGATCCATCCCGATGTAGACAACAAGTCGGCGACGCAAATTGAGCATCGTCGATGCTGCTTCGCAGCATCGCGAATTGCTGCAATGCTGCATCGCTGTCTTTATCTCTTGCTTGCTGTACAAATATGCTACGCAAGCTCCAACTCCAGACGTTCCTATTTCCTACTACAACCCCCACTTCCTATTTCCTACGTTCCTACCTACAGCTTACTAGCTTTGTTTTCCACCACATCAGCATCCACTTTCAGATTCAAGCACTACCACCAGAGCAGCTTCACGAGCAGCGATTCTTCATCCTCCTCCTCCTCCTCTTCTTCTTCTTCTTCTTTAGAACGCTAGTGGCATCTGACGCCTTCTGCGATCCGTCTCCCCCGTGACCATGCGCCACGCAGCTCATAGTCGGCTGGAGACTCCTGTAGCTCCAGAGCCACTTCATTACTTTTTGGCACACTGCATGGTGTCCCAGTTCTGCGGTGTAGTCGGCAAAGATGGACGAAAGTCTTTTGGTGGCTCTGTACAGCGAAGATATACACCCATACTTGTTTGCGTATTTCATTCCTAGAGCCCCTGCTCAAGGTCTGGACAAGGGACACTTTGCTACATGCACTCCCTCGAATGTGATCCGATCTCTCACGCAAAAGCAGCAAATGCATACATTCAACATGCACCACAGAATCGCCGCACCATTGTGAAGATACCGAGCCCACCCGACTATTAACGTCGTACTAATAGTTCGTCCGTTCTCATTTACGTATCGATGGTGTGTCACAATGCTGACGTCGTCGAAATGTTTTCTGTGGTACGAGCAACAGTTTTTGGACGAATTAATGTCAGGATAATATCATTTGCGTCGATTGTTTTGTTGTGCTTTTACCTTTTAACTTTTTGGTTTTACTTTTTGCCACATATGATATGATTTCGCACTTTTTGGAATGATTCATCCACTTTTTTACTTTGATCTCGGCGAATTACGCTTCGTAACTCGCCGAGATCAAAGTGACAAAGTTGATAGAATCTGTTTTAGAAAAAGTGTAATCTTACTACTGGCATGCCCTGATTGGCCAAATAAAGTTAAAGTACGCTTAACTGTTGTTTCAGCTCTAGATGACAGTCTTATATACAAAATCCTAATACAGATTCGACCGAAAGTGTGAACTATGAAGCGAGTTTTTGCCTCGGAGAGGAACGACCCGGGTAATATATCACAGCATTGGTATGGGAGCCTATTGTTTTGTTCTCGTCATACGCGTAACAGGACGCAAATGGATAGCTGTCCCTAGCGCGACCTTGTTCATTGCTGAAAACACGAGGCTCTGAATAAAGATTGAAACACAAACAAGAACGCACACTTACAAGTCACTTGATGGGTATCCGTTAATTATGATGGCGTGAGGCCCTGGTCTCGTTCAATCTGAAACGGAGTGTCGTCTACAAGACCATGGTGGATCTGACAGTGGGCGCCTTTGCGAACGGAGCGGTTGCAATTCTCAGCCTCGCACCGCCGGCCGCCACCGTGAGAGATGCATTTGACGTTGCCACGGTCCTTCTTATTGCAGCCTTCCATGATGCAACTTCGGATCCACCGTGCAGATAGCAGAGACCTAGGCGTTTGGTTCCCTTTGAGCAGCCTGCCACGCGGCACTTCCTGCCACCTCCATGTGCACGGCGCTAGCCTCCACCTTGCGAGCTCTTATCGCAGCCCTCCACTTGGCATCGGGCACCACCACCGTGAGTCTTGCACCGGTTGTTAGACTGCGCTCGCCGAGTGCACCCTTCCGCAATGCACAGCTTCGCTCGCCGTGTCCCTTTCGACTTTGTCGATGAAGCCGACGATACTGTCAAAGATGTGGACGCGTTCGAGACTGTGCGCTGCGTTGCAGGGGGTAGCGGCAACGATGGGGGAAGATAAGGCATCATGCCTTTTGCCAAAGGCTGTCCTCCTAGTGGCGGCGGGGTGGGGAGAAGAAAGTTAAGCGGGAGCGGGTTGACACGTCCAGGGGTAGTTGAAATCGTGAATGGGCACGGACAACTGCTCGTCGTTTTGAAAGACGACCGCGCATTCCTTGTTCCTGGGCCAGTGATGTCATCCCACGACTCGCGCAGGAAAGCTATGACTGACGAAAAGTCGGGCATCTCGCTCTCCTGCTTGATGTGTACGTCGCCGTGGACTCGGGTTCGGCCGCTCACCCGGACCTTGAGGCCAGGCGAAAGGCACGAGCTCATTCCAAGGGAAAAGGCCGATCCAGCATTCAAAGAGTGCTGAGCGCTGGTGGCCAGGGGGTCTCCGTGTCCTGCGGGTGGAATGCATCGCTGAGCCCGGTCAGGTTCAACACCAGGTTGTCCGGGTCTTCTCTTCGGAATGCCGACGTCGGAGAGGATGTCATGGACCCGGAGTTGTCCAGCATCATCAAGGTGCTTTCGAAGTCGTCGTCTTCCAGCAGGTCCATTGACGCAGACAGATTCAGAATGTCACCAATATTGTACAACGACGAGCTGATAGGCGAAGCCCGTGGATCCATTGTTGCTTGCCGGGCTTTTAGAGAGAGTTGTTCCAGCTGAGCTGGTGCGCGTTGTCGTCCAGGATGAAATTGGAGCGGCACTTGCGGTACGGAGTGGAATTAGATGTGAGAGAGAACGAAGCCCAGAGCTCGGATTTGCAGTAACAGCATGGCGTGACTTGTTAGCTGTGTGCTTCGAATAAG
Source organism: Phytophthora melonis (assembly GCA_024211575.1). Taxonomy (NCBI): domain Eukaryota; phylum Oomycota; class Peronosporomycetes; order Peronosporales; family Peronosporaceae; genus Phytophthora; species Phytophthora melonis. The sequence continues at coordinate 2,989,711 of JAMXKT010000094.1, read as the reverse complement.
GCTCGCGAGGCACTAGACGCTTAGGCGTCTCCATCTTCCTTGACTTCACAATACGAGATGAGATGCCGAAACTGTGAAGTCAAGCTTCAGGTCGTGTGCACCAAAGGGTTAATCCAGCTGTATAAATATAAATACTCGTGGCGAAGACGCTCTGCCTGCCAAGGATACAAGATAACAGCTATTAAACAGAAAGTCGGCGCTAGTGGCTCGTTGCGCGAAGAGATTTCTCTACCATTGATATTACCAACGTGTTATGCAGGTCTGAGTCTGTGTATTGTCGACCAGTCCAGTACAACACGATGGCATGTGTAAATCCCAACCTGTGAAGAGCACACGATGAGCACAGCACGATATGAGCGCATCGATGTCGTGTACAGTGTGCATACGATGATTTTGCGGCCGAGCTTAAGCTGTGACCGAGCTGATGATGCGCAGGTCACCGTAGTGCATGATCGCCCAATACTCAATAAGCTTGTGCTCGGCCATTGTCGGTCGAAGCAATTGCAACCGACAGTCATGCATGTTGCCTTCGAAGCGCGGATCAGAACCGTGTTTGGTGTGCTCCACACAACCGTTAAATCACATGTGATCGTTCACCACTTGTGTTTTCTCCAAGGGATCCGCAGGTTGGTGGGGCGCGGTGGAGATCGCTCTGCGCTGCGTACGTCTTGCTAACTCTCTCTCTCTCTCTGCAGTATACAGGAAGTCCGCTCCAATGAGCCACGAAATCGACAATGGCGTCACGGAGCCGCTGCTCAAGGGGCGCTCCAACTCGCTGTCGTCCGGCACCAACGTCGTGTACGACCGCAACTCGGCGGAGCACGTCGATCGAGGTGACGTGCACGTGAAGAGGGGTCGGCCTCTGCGAGACTCGTACCTTAAGCAGCTCGGGTACACGCCGCTCATTTTCAAGGTGAATTCGTTCTTATGGCGTGTGAGCATGTGCTGTGGTGTCAAGTGTCCCCCTTAACGTGCTGCTTGACGGAGGCTGCTGCTTGGTGAATTGTGTGGGTGCTTACATTATGGGGGATTATTGTACTGTACTTGACTGCAGAAAATGAAGAAGATCGGCAGCTTCATCGCCTCCATGTCACCGATGCGCACCCGAAAGGTTTGCCTTGCTCAAGGATTTTGGGGTCCAGGTCCATGATTAAACACTGATCACTGCTGTCTCATTATGTGCAGCCGAACGACGATGACCTCCTGAGCGACGCCTTTCCGTACCACCAGTCCATCATTCCGTCGAAGGGCTCCATTCGCGGCTCTGTCTTCAATCTCGCCGGCGCTACGCTTGGCGCCGGAGCTCTGTCGTTGCCGTACGCTGTGGCAGTTTCTGGATTGGGTTTCGCTGTGGCTCAACTTGTGTTGGCCGCGGTGCTGACTGTGTACACGATTCGACTGCTGATTCGTGCGGAGGACATCACCAAGTAGGGAGCTGCCAAAAAATGCTATACGCAGTTCAGTAACCTAACACGTATTTTGACTCCTCTGTCACAGGTTGAAGTCATATGAGGACTTGGCGATGTACTGCTTCGGCACAAAGGTACGCTTACTTTTGGTCGGCTCCTCATATATGGGGCTTGGGTTAGTACTCACACAAGCAGTTGTTGTGTTCGCTGTAGATGACGATTTTCGTGGAGGTGAACATCCTGATTTTTTGCTTCGGCATTTCGGTCGCGTACCTTGTGACGCTAGGAGATATCATCACCCCACTTGGAGAGCTCTGTTTTGGGGCTCAAAGCATATTCGCACAGCGGTGGGTGCTCATGACGATCTCATGTGGAACGATCATGCTCCCGCTGTCGTTGATGAGAGACATCAGCAGCCTTCAGTTCTCGTCCATTCTGGGGGTGCTCTCCATCATCTTCCTCGTCGTTGCGGTGGCCATCCGGTCGATTATGTACGCAAGCGCCAACGGGATTCCGGAGGACATCAGCTGGACGATCGACTTGAGTCGCGGTCCGGACTTCATGCTGAGCGTGCCGATCGTTATGTTTGCCTTCACCTGCCAGGTACAGCAATATCTCGACCCAACCACTCCCATAGTTCGGATAGCGGCTCTAACATCATTTGTTCAGGTGAACGTGTTTTCGATCTACACAGAGCTGCAGCGCCCGTGCATTCGCCGGATGAACAAGGTGGTGGACCGTGCCACGCTGATCTCCTTCCTGATCTACCTGTCCATTGGCGTGGTCGCGTATCTCGCCTTCGGGCCTCAACTCGTGGAGCCCAAGTACAAGGGCAACATCCTGCTGAGCTTCCCGTTGAGCGACACGCTGATCGCGATTAGCCGCGCCGCCATCACCTTCACCGTGGCCGTGGCCTTCCCGCTGAACATTTTCCCGTGCCGCTTCACGATCGACATGATGTTCTTCTCCAACTCGGAGGACTCGACGTCGCGTCATGTGGCTGTGACGAGCGGCCTCGTGCTGCTGGCGCTGCTGCTGGCCATCTTCTGTCCCAGCATCAACGTGGTCTTCGGCATCATTGGCGGCACGTGCTCGACCGTTGTGTGCTTCTGCTTTCCGGCCGCGTTCATCTTGAAGCTGGAGGACGGTCCGCTCCTGGGGCCCAAGAAGATCGGCCCGCTGCTGCTGTTCGTCGGCGCGATCGTGATCGGCTTCGTGGGCACCGGCGTCACCGTGTGGTCCAGTCTCCTCATGCCGCCAGCGTGAGGGCTAGCCCGCTAGCTAGTAAGATACATCGACGCAGCTCCACAAGCTCCAAAGTAAGGCACAACTAGTACATTGTTGAAGCTGATCCATTGCCATCTGCTGGCTTCAATTTGGATGTGGCGCACACAAGCCCGTGGCGATTGGTAGAAAAAGGCAGTGCCGTCATCTTCAGTCTCGATTGACCTTGGTGCAGCAGTAAGCAACATTGCCGAAGCTGCCAGCTCCCGAGCACGCGAACCGATCCCCAAGCAGCCTGCTGAAGCCTCGGAGAGTGAGTTAAGTGTACAGTACGAGACCTGCAATGGAGTTGACCGCCACCGACGCGCGCAACGGAGCGACGGGGGAAGAGGACAACGCCCAGACGTGCCTGTACTGCGCCAACCTCAAGGTGCTGCGCGATTTGCTGCCTCCGAAGCGATGCGACTACGTACGTCCCGATGAAACAACCCTGGCGGCTGCATACACTCATGTAGTTCCTCCTTCTGTGGGCTCCTGCCAATGCTGACCCTGCTTGCTGTTGTTGTTCTACAGTGTCGTAAGTGGCGGTGCCAGTTCTGTACGCTCAAATTCCCGCTGCTGGGCTTGCGGAAGGGGCTCCCCAAGCGGCTTAAAGGGAACTCGCGCATCTGCATTCAATGCTTCGGCCAGGTCTGGCAAGAGAACGAGGCGAACTCGTCCGACACCTTCAGACGACTGCGAGGGGATTCAGTGCACACGAATCATGCCTCCGTGCCGGACACCCGGGAGAATGTCCGGGAGTCGCGCGGTGTGAGCTTCGTAGGCAGAAGCTCCGAGCGCCGAGGGTCAATGATGGACTCTGGGTCGATGCTGGGATCGAGTCGTCGAAGCTCCATGGTGGGCTCAAGCATTCGAGGGTCCATGCTGGAGTCTGAGCGCCGTGAATCCATGATGATGGACGAAGTGTGGGCGGGTACGGATTCATTCGGCGACTCCCGCAGACTTTCCTTCATGGACAGCGCGAACGACCACGACCTGACCAAGCGACCGGTGATCTCCAAAGCAGGTTATGGGGGGCTGTCTTACCGTGTGGGGTCGTTTTTAGGGCTCGTACCAAGGGACGGTCCTGATGGGACGAGCATGAACTCCGCAATCGGTCTGTGGATGTCGCTCTTCGCGGCTTCTATTCTGCTAGTGATCGCTCTTGCTGATGGGTTCTCGTTTCACCAGCGTCTGTGGTACTGCATCGCAACGTACGGGATTTTCCTGACGCTGCACCCGTGGGTTCATGCGGATCGACTGAGCGGAGGGTCTTCTACCAAACCAGTCGAGCCCAGGCAAGCCGCCAAGCCAAGCACGGTGACACCCCAGAGAGCGGCGCCAGTGCGAACGAGACGTCGAAGGGCCTCTGTAGCTCCAGTTAGTGGGCCTCTTCCAGATATATACGTTGATCGCGTTCACGAGATGGAAGACACGCTGGCATACTACTTGAGTGGTGAAAGCTCTTGGAAGTTGGTGAAGGCGACGCGGGGTGGAGAGATTTACGAGCTGACAACCAACAAGACACCGTTTGCGATATTCAAGATTGAGGTCTTCATTACCGGAATTTCCGTGGCCAAGTTCATGGCCTTCATGGACAGTAAAGACCCACAAGATCGCAGTGTGTGGGACTTCAACGAGGCCAACTTTGAAGTGATCGAGACGTTCGACACCAGCGAGCTCGAGGACGATGCGGACGTGAGCGTGTGCGTGAATACCCAGAAGCCGTTCCTGGGTGGGCTGGTAGCCTCGCGAGACTTCTGCATTCTCTACCTTCGAAAAGAGAACTCCATCTCCTTCGCCAGTGTTGAGCATCCAGACGTGCCTGAGCGTCCCGGAAAGACTCGAGGCCACATCTTCTTCTCGTGCTTCCACTGCAAGGAGGACACGAGTGTCGATGGGCCCGAGGGGTTCACTTTAACGTACATCTGCCAAACCGACATCGGTGGGAATCTACCCGTGAAGTTGCTATACAACGGCACCATGGACACCATGGAGAAGATGACGAAGGTTTTCCAGCAGGCGAAGCACTTATTTCCGAAGTAGTCGAGCCACACAACGGCAGACGCATGGACTGCGCCTCGTGAGCGCTTATTTACGTCGAAATTGCGTAGGCTGCTATCGATGGCAAGAGCAGCAACAACACAAACAGTGCAGCGGTAACTCCGCAGTCAGTACGTCCAAGTAAACGTTTTGTTATCTTTCTTTCTGCGACTCACCGAATAAATACCCCACAGGGTTACAAAGCTGCCGAATCGCGCATCTTTCTCCTCCTCGGACCTTGCCACCCAGCAAGGGTGAAAAGAAGAGGATACTGGAGCTGATATGAGCGCACAGCTAAATGTCAGCAAGCGGCAGGGTATATCATTCCTCTGTGCTGCTTGTGTTCTGAAGGGTAGAGTCCACCAACTTGTCCAGCATGTACATAAAGGCTGGGTTCTCCTTGACCCAGATGATAAACTTGGTGGCCTGAGAAGGGGTGAGAATCTGCTGCAGCTGCGCCACCTGAGCTTCCAGCGCTGTGTTTTTCTCGTCAGTCACCTCCTCCAGCTTCTTCACGATGCTCAAAGTGTGGTTCAGATCGTCGCGCACCTTCTTGATGGCAGCTCGACGCTCCAGAATCTGCCGCTGCTGTTCGTCTGATACTTCCAGTTCGTCAGCCAATATGCCCCAGAGACTCATGGTCGCTATGGCTGACTCAGGAGCAGACATCGGGTCTTCCTTTATAACGTGGTCGCGCTTGAGCATATCCACACCTTGTTCCACGGAGTACAAACTTAGCTTCGTGACCTGGGTGGGGAGCAGCAGCTCCCGGATGCGCGACAGGTGGAAGTGCAACTTCTCGCGTCGCTTCGGGCCGTAGTCCGAGTACGTGACCTTGTACATGTTGAGGAACTTCGCGATCTCTTGCTCGTTGGCATTGCGCTGCAGCATCTCGCTCATCTGCTCCTTAATCTGCTGCTTCTCGCGCTGCTCGCTTAGAATGGCCTCCTTCCCGATCTTCAGACGCATCTTCAAGTCCATGTTCTCCGCCTCCAGTCGACGCAACCGCGCCTCGTTTTGCTCCAGCTGCTTCATCTTGCGTTTGCGGAACTCTCGTACCGACACCAGGTTTTTCACACGGCGCTGTTGCTTCTTTTCGTGGTCTTCGTCGGTTCCCGAGCCTTCTCCAGTGGGCGAAGCTAGTGCGCTCTTCTTGCGCTTCAGAGGCCGCTTGCTCTTCGTCGCGCTTGCTGCAATTGCTTTGGTCTTCCCCTTGTGCTCCGACTCCTAGCGGGGGGCTTCTCTTCGAGCACCTGCGACGATGCAGCATCGCTTCCTTGCTTAGAGCCACTTCTTCCACTTCCGGAGGGCGTCGACTTTGCTGCTGACTGCTCCAGGGCTTCCTTTTCCTCCAGCTCGTCCTCCCACGCATCGTCGTCATCGAGTTTATCGTAGCTCCCTGCAACACCGCTACCGAAGGACGGCATGCCGGGCAGCATTGACAGCAGATTCGCTGGTGGCTTCGACGGCGAGGACCGCAGGCCTTCGTACAGCTGCGCCGCCAGCAACCGAGCGTTCGACTGCGCAGCGTTAAGCGGCTGAACACCTTCAACAACAGCAGCGGCGCCGACTTGCTGGCCCCTCGCCACGTGCTGCGACGGCGTTGCCGCCATCATGCGGTCCATCTCGATGTCGTCCAGTGGCAGAATGTCGGCAGCCATTGTCCCAGCCATTCCGCCCACCAAGCCGGCGCTCACAGACGAAGTAGCAGAGGCTGACGTATTGTTGTTGCGCAGCAGCCACCCGAAGGCGTCCTCCTCGCCGTCCTTAAAGATGCTCCAGTCGATGCCGCTCATGGCCGCCGCTGGGCTGGACGGGTTGCGTTCGCCGCTCGAGCTCGCGTCTTGGTGGTCGGCCATGGCTCCAGAGCGTCTTGGCCGTCGTGCGACTGGGTTTGGTCTGGCGAGAGGGCTTTCTGTCTGTGTGGTCGGATGGTCGGTCGCTTCGCTTCTTCTGCGCGCGGAGTGCCGATCGGCTGAGCTGGCGAGCTCTGCTTTTCTAGTTGCCAAGACTGGCGCGCGTCGGTCGTGAATCTGAATCCAACCTCGAGTCAGAATCTGAGTCCGACCACGAATCAGACTTACGCCGTAATCTGTGCACTGCACACAGTGCGGCGCTTGCTGCAAGGGTGTGCCTGCTTCGGATAGACGAATTCTCTCGGTGAGCTGTGCGCTTATCGCTGGCCACCCAGGAAACACACGAGGTGAACCGTGCGAGGATACACTCTCGCGGGTTCTATGGTGAGCGTCTGACGTTGCGCCGCGCGAACCTCCGTGTAATCGGCTCGTGATGCGATCATGCTGATTGCTCGGCTGGCGAAGCAGATTCTTGTGCGGCACTTCTTCCGGACAAACTTGCAGCAAAACCAGAGTATTTAGCACGAGAATCGAGTGACATCTTGAAGGGGTCGGCCGTAGCGTCACCGTAGGGTGGCTTGGTCTCTTGACGTCGAGTTGCTGCCAGACGCGTCGGTTCGCTTCTTCGTTGACGAGCCCAAACACAATCTGGAGGCTGATGGCGCTGGGTAGCACACTGACAGGGGTTGAGTCGGTGGAAAGTGTGAGTTGCTCGACCCATTGCGGTTGGTTGGACCGGGGTGAACTATTGCGGCAAAAGGTCAAGGAGTCGGGCCCACTACCTTCGCTGTGCGGCTTCCCAGTACAGATCGGCAGGAGCGCCTGAGCGGACTCCGCTGTCATGGCGCTGGCGCTGGCGCTGCCAGCTCTTCACATTGAAGTCGCGTACAGTACTGCGCAGCTCATTAGACATCGCTTCAAGGATTTGAATCAACCTGAAAATCAGGACAAACGGTTTAGCCTGAGTTTTTGCCGGAAGATCGCCGTCATTTCTCATCCACCCGCAGCACTGGAAGGATGCCTCTACCTGCTGTCTACGGTGCCGTGTACGCGACCGCCACCAGCTCCGCGCCGGCGGAAGATTGACAGCGGCAAGAAAGCCATGCGCCACCTGGAGAACCTGCCACTACTCGTGGCCTCCGACTCGCTCGGGTCCATGTCAACGGACGGCAAGTGGCTCCCGCGCTTTATGCGCCGCGCTGTCGTGCGCAGCATCGCCAACCGCATCGCCGGCCTCATCCTGGTGGGGACGTCGGCCTTACTCGCCAGCTGCATCGCCACACTGGTCAAGGACGACGCCTTCAAGCTCTCGCCCGTGGAGACACTCTTCTGGCGCTCGCTCGTGTCGTGGCTGCTAACCCTCGTAAGTTGTTGTTGTCCTGGTATTCTCACTGTGATATCATGAGTGGGTGCGTTAATGTGGTGCTATGCTGCCGGATTCCAGGCAGCCATTGCAGCTACTGGAGTCAAGATACGCGTCAAGAAGGAATTCCATCGCCCACTGCTACTCCGATGTTTGACGGGCTGCATCGCCTTGGCATTGACAGTTCTGGTGCTTCAGAAGTTGGAAGTATCCAACGCCACAGCAATCACGTACCTAAGTCCTCTACTAGCGTTCGCAATGGTGAGTCCGCTCAATTCGTCTGTTTCGATCCCCCAACATCTCTAATGACTGGTGCATATTGTCGTCCATTCATGTAGGCAGCCTTCTTTCTGAAAGAGAAACCGGGAGCTTTTACAGTAGCGTGCTCTGTACTATGCGTCGTCGGTGCGGTGTTAGTTGTGCGTCCAGCGTTTCTCTTCGGGAAGAACGGATCAACGGACGCCAAGTGGTACCGCCGCTCCATGACAAGCTTCGTGACCTCGTACCTGTTCGGCGAGTCGCTGGCGATCGGGTGTGCTGTGGTGGCGGTTTTAATGCAGGCGGGTGCCTATGTGTCCCTGCGCAGCCTTCAGAAGGTGCCGCACCTCGTCGTCATGAACTACTTTTTGCTGACGATGACGCTCGTGTCGCTCATCGCGATGCTAACGGTGCAGCATGGCAAGTTCAAAGTGGGCTTGTCGTTGGAGACGTGGGGCGCCATCCTGGGCACAGGCGCTCTGGCCTTCGCAGAGCAGCTCTTCCTCACGCGCGGGTTCCAGTTCGACGGCGCTGGGGTTCTAGCGGCCACGCGACTACTGCACGTCGGCTGCGAATTTGCGTGGGAGGTTGCTCTCTTGGGGACTGCGCTGAACCCGTGGAGTGCTAGCGGTGCTGCCACCACAGCTGCCGGAGTGCTCGTCCTTGCGCTGCGCAGAGCTCACTCGCATTGGGCGGCCAGACGCAGCATGCGCAGAATGGGGCTGCAGAGATAGATCATCGACATTGTGCAGTGCAACTTCAACATTGTTCACAAATCACAAATTTTGCGTTTCAAATACTGAAGTATGATTGGTCCCAGCGACTCGAAATTACTAGTATCAATTTCATTTGGACCCTCTTGACCCCCTCCGTCGATGATGGAGACGGCACCCACTTCGCGCCGCCGCGAGGCGCTTGCGCCGCACAAGAACGCGTACCTGCACTTCAGCCACGCTCGGCGAGATGAGTTGGCGGCGGCAAACCCGTCGTGGTCCGTGCAGCAGGTTTCGGCGGAGCTCGGGAGGCAGTGGCAGGCGCTGACGGCTGCGGAGCGCAAACCCTGGGTCGAGCTGGCGCAGTTTGACAAGGCGCGCTTCCATACGGAAGCCCACCATCACATGAACCAACAGCAGTCAGATGAGGTGCGTGCAACGATATAACTACTGCTGTGGACGGGTTCCATATCTAAATGTGTTTTCTCCAATTTCCTACATGTAGCAACCTGAACAGGCCCCACCCAAGCGGAAGAAACAATCCAACGAACCTCGCCAGCCAGACACAGCCTACATTTGCTTCTGGAAGAGCCGACGGCCAGAGGTGGTAGCTGCGAACCCGTTTCTCGCGGCACCGCTTGTGTCGAAGGAGGTCGGACGCCAATGGAGGGCTCTGTCGGATGACGAGCGCCAGGTCTGGGAAGACTTGGCTGCCAAAGACAAACTCCGCTTCCAAGAAGAAATCGCGCGTATGCAGCCGTCACTGTCAGCTACTACTCCTGAAATCCTGTCTGCTCTGAAAACTCCATTGAAAGACCCATTCGCTCCCAAACCGGCTCAGGCGGCCTTCCAGCTCTTCATGAGCCACAACCGCGAGAGCTTCATGCTACTGAACATGACAATGAACGAGTTCCGTGCTGAGATGAGTCAGCTCTGGAAGCGTTTGAGTGATGCGGACAAAGCCGAGTGGCACGACCTGGCGAAGGAAGACCAGCGGCGGTACGATACCGAGATGAATGCTTACAAACCGCCGGCATACATGGACTCGGTTGTCCAACGTTCACACAAAAGGATGGAAGAGCTCAGGCGTCTGGCTCGCGAGGACTCAGCAGCTCCGCGCTTGCCTATGAATGCGTATAACTGCTATCTGTCGGCAAAGCGGCAGGAGCTGGTAGACCGCCGTCCTGGTCGGAAGAACCCCGAAATCATGCGTGAGATCGGTGTCACGTGGAAGGCCTTGAACGACGACGAGCGCGCCGTCTACCAACGCAAGGCGGATGAGGATGCGGAGCGCTTTCGAGCAGAGATGGAGGCTCATATTGCGAAGAAGAACGAAGAGGAGGCTGCCAATCCTCTAACCAAAAGGAGACCGCGAAAGCGAAAGGAGTTCGATGAGCAGGCGGAGGAAGAGGTGGTTCAAGTGGTTCAAGAACCCATTCAACCCGTTCAGGTAAACAAACCTATTGTGCCGCGCAAGAAGCGCAAGTCCGGACCCCCGCGCCGACCCAAGACGGCCTACAACTTGATGTTCATGTCCAAGCGCACGGAGCTGCTCTCAACGTATCAGATGTCTCACAACGAGTGCTCGGCACTCTGTGGGAAGATTTGGCGTCAAATGTCGGAGGCTGAGCGAGAGCCGTACAAGCGCATGGCTGCAGAGGACAAGCGTCGCTACGAGGCGGAGCTGCAGGTGTACAATGCGCAGCAGGAGGTGGCCAACAAGAAGACCCTGCGCAACTCAGCAGGGTTTTGCCATTTCCTAGAGGCCAAACGCCGCGAGAACGAAGCCATATCGAGCGACGAGGCCGCAGCGATTTGGCAGGAGATGACGGAGCCGCACCAATTGCTGTGGACTGAGCTCGCGCACGACAACAAGAACAAGACCAATGTCGAGAGGACAGGCGTCGATGTGCTCGACACTCTGCTCTGAAGGATCCGTGGAGCGTGAGATCTTCGCCTACTATTTGAGGATCGACGCTGCTTTGGTGCTCGAGGTGCCGTGCAGCTTTTTATTGCCCCTGGCGGGCGGTCAACGGACGGGAAGGTGTGTGTGTGTGTGTGGGCGAAACCACTTCAACTTACCTGCCTATTAATAAGCTCGTCAACGCGACTCTCTTTGAAACGAATGTAGTTAGCTGTCAGCGTCATGCCATGGGCTGAGACTCGGCCGCGCCTATGAATAGGAGGTCTTCGCACGAGTGCCGCAGGGCGAGCGCGATGCTGCGAGCAGCTCTGTCGTCGGGCGACAAATCTTTTTGGTGGTGGTTTTCACAGGATCCGGGCCAGGAGCAGCAGAAGCCAGTGCCAGTGCCTGCGGTGGTTTTTCAGGCGTAACTGCTCGGCGCCGAGCATATTAGGTGGGCTCGCGCGTGTGCTCGCCATACTGACGCCCAGTCAAGTGACAGACTTCGAAACGAACCGAGGCACCCAGCGGCAAGAAGCGGCAAAGAATATCTTTCCGCTCGCTCACTTCTCAAGTTGGCGCGGCCAAGGGAACCAGCGAACCAAACGAGGAGGATCGCAGCAGCGCAACAGCAGCAGCTCAATCAGCGGACCCCGCCCGCGATCCGGTCCGCATTCCAGCGATCGATACTCTCTTAGTCGATGCTTCGCGACCCGATCTCGTCCTCAGCACTCATGTCGCTCTCTCCAGCCTCCTCGACACACTCGCAGTCGGCCGGGAGTCCCACCGACAGCTCAAAGTCTGCGGCCTCCAGTCCGATCCTGCTGCCAGCGGCTGCTCCGCGCTCGAATGAGCTCGTCGACTCGCCGACAATCGCCCCTTTGGTGTCCACGGGAGTGCGTCGCCAATCTCGATGAGCCTTGAAACGGCGAAGCCGAAACCTTCAGCCGGCGCAGTAGCAGCGTCCAATGCAACTCACCAAAAGGGACAGACAGGTATGAACGGCGGCCGCTGGACCGAGCAGGAACACCAGAGTTTCCTCGCGGGCTTGCGACTGTACGGCCGCGAGTGGAAAAAGGTGGCGGCCAAGATCAAGACGCGCACATCGGCTCAGATCCGGAGCCACGCTCAAAAGTACTTTGCCAAGCTCGCGCGGGACGACGAAATGCGCAAGCACAGCGGGCTGTCCATGGTCATGCCTGGACCGGTCGGTTATTTCAGTGACGGTGGCTCCTCCGTTGCTCAGAACAGTGGCGACGACGACGTTGAAGCCTCCGATGCCTCCCGACAATTGGCTCGTGCCGGCTTTGCAGGCCAAGCCAAAGGAACCGCTGCCATCCTAATTGCCCCCATGGGCTCGGCGGTCAGTGGACTGTACAAACAAACAGCAGGGACGACCAAAAAGCGTTCGCGTGCAGTAGTGACGGGCTTCGAATCACAGTTCGGCATGCACCCGAGCAGTTCCAGCTACTACCCGTACAAGCTGCAGAAACGGCTAAATGATGCGTCACGAGTGGAGTGTCTGCCGTCACAGGAGGAGCTGCTGGCGAAGGCGTCCCCGAACCTGCGCCACCGCCTGTCAAGTCTCATTGAAGCCGAGTTGTGTGCTCTTCAGGTGCTCTCGTGTTACGCCATGCTACAGCAGCAAGATCAGATTTCAGTTCCGCGCCAAAAGGTTAAACGACAAGGAAGACCCCGCAAACTAGCGACAGCCACGGCAGCCACAGGAAGCGCCACCGCGTCGTCACTCGGGCTCTCGATGCTATCCACAGAGCAAATTCCCCCCTCCTCGTCAATCTACTGAGCGAAGCAAGTCGTAGTAGCAAGAGCTGGCAGAAAACTGCGTTACCCGTTGCACTCAATTGTACAATTAAAACAGCATCAAACAGTGCGAAGTACTTACGAAATAGGACGGTCTTTCATTTCCGTCCCTAGCATGTTATCGCTGGATCTCGAAACACGCAGCCCAGAAGGCCTGGTTCGCCTCTGCGAATTCATTTTGCGTCTTGTTGTGATTTAAGGAATAGCTCGAGCACGGTTGCAGCAGCTGAGCGAGGACTGATGAAGCCGTGGACGAGGTCCTCTTTCATTTTGTCTGCCTTGTGCCGCACTGTTGCACTGCGCGAGACCGAACGCATGAGCTGCTCATTTAGCTGGTTCCACATCCACTTGGAGCTCTGTGCATTACGCTTTTGAGCGATCTGTGATAATAACGCAGCTACGTTAGCCGATGACAGACGAAAGTGTCCGATTGATTGATTACCTTATCCAGCTCGCCCATCGTCTTCCGGTACTCTTCGATTATTGCCCAGACCTTGTCGATGCCCTTCTTCTCGAGAGCTGATATCATTTTCACCTAGGTGGTTGAATAGGCAATCTCTTCAGTACCTACACGCGCTGAACGAGAGCAAAGCAAAGTCGTACCTTCGGCTCCCAGTCTGGATCCTTCCGCCGCATTAGATGCATGGCATGCATATAATCCACAGCAGTGTGTTTCGCCGGTCTGCAGCATCACAAATTTGTAGACTATCCAGTTAGTTCACAATGATCAAATCTTCATACAAAATACTCCAGCAAAACGTACCCTGCTAGCTCGCCATCCGCCTTATTGACCACAACGATGTCGGCAATTTCCACGATGCCCTTCTTCTGGCCCTGCAGCTCGTCGCCTCCCGCCGGAGGGACCAGCAGCATGACCATGTCCACTGTATCATCAATCACGATCTCGGATTGCCCCAAACCAACGCTCTCCACGAGAATAATGTCGTATCCGCCAGCTTCACAGAGCAGCACAATGTCGTTTGTATGCTGCGCGACGCCGCCCAGCGTTCCGCGCGACGGTGACGGGCGCACGAACGCGTTCGGGTCGTTTGACAGTTTCTCCATGCGCGTCTTATCGCCCAAGATGGAGCCTCCGGACCGAGATGACGACGGATCTGACAACAATACAGCGACGGTTAACGATACAGACGCTTAAAGCGTTCAGGCTGTGGGAATGGCCTACCGATAGCCAGCACCGCCACCTTGTGGCCCTGCCCAGTGAGGAACTGCCCCAGCGTCTCGATGAAAGTGGACTTGCCGGCACCTGGAGGGCCGGCGATGCCCAATCGGAAGGACGTCAGCCCCGCCTGATCAACGTGGGCGGGCTTCAAAGACCGGCGCTGGGCCAGCACGCTGTCCAGCAGCAGCTCCGCCTGCTCCTCGTCGCTCTTGAGCGTCGACTCCACTGCACAATGATGAATATTTATCCCAGCATACAAGTGGGGAATCTTAGTATCGTGGTATGTAGTCCATTCAGGCGGCCAACTTCAATAGGGCAGCTCTCGTACCCAACGTGATGGACCGACTGAGAGCTGTGCGGTTGCCCTGCAGCACGCCGTCCGCCAGCCTCCGCGTAATGGGCCGCATCTCTATGGAAGACGTCGCCGCGCTGAGCAAGCGCGTGCGGGTGGCGCCTGTCAGCGCCAGAGACCGCCGAGCCACCGCCGCTCCGTGCCCAACAGCCACCACAACACGCCGCATTTTGTATTGCGCCTTGCCTTACGTTTTCGGTACGTCGGTCTCCGCCAAAGTGCGACGTTGAACTTTTGCACGTGCGAGGTGCGACACACCATCGCACCAGCAAAACGGATATGTACCGCAAGGAACTATGCTGGAAGATAGTTCCGTAGTGTGTCACACACGTAGGGTTTAGTAGTCAGTTGCATTAGCTACGCGCCTCACTTGGTCAAAGTATGGGAGACCCATCGCCCAGTTTGCATTCCCACGAACGAGCACTCACGCCGCTGCTTTGACTCGGAGCGGCACTCTCTCACTACCCCTTCAGCGCCGCGACTGCTCTTCGGCGGCGCGCACCACCAGACCAGCGACCATGGGGCAAGGCGTGTCCCGCAACGGCATGCCCGGCGGCGGGGACTTCTACGGCTCCCCGATCTACGCGACCAGCCTCAGCCACGACCGGCAGACCGAGGTGCGAGTGAGCGGCGACTCGGACACGGTGCAGATCGGCCCGCGCGCGCAGCTACCGTACCTGGAGACGGCGGGCATGCGTCGGCAAGACTTCTTCCGGCGGTTAGGCCTCGTGGTCAAGACCCGCGGCAGTCGGATCACGCAGAACGCCGACGTCGTGATCGCCGACTTCTACAGACTGGACGGCAAGCGCTTCGTGCCGCGCGACCACGGACAGGGTCCACAGCCCACGAACTGGCACGGACTCAAGGGCCCGGCTGAGGCCAGCTGCGGCCTCCGCGTCGGGGACACACTGTACGCCATCAACCACCGACTGGTCATGAACAAATCCAAGGGACAGGTGCTTCGACAGATCAACTCGCTGCTGGAGAAGGGCGACGGCGCGACCGTAGTGCTCACGTGGAAGCACACGGAGGACGTGGAGGTTGTCTCCTGGGAGAACGAGCTGTGTATGCCGCCGCCCGAGGGCGTGTACACTCAGATGGAGAACGAATGGGGGCCGGCCAGACCAAGCAAAATCTCGTCCGTGTCAATCTAGCAGCCAAGCCTGTCCCTCTTCCATATTTGAGCGCGGTATTTCGGTATTTCCAGCACCAGCAGTCCAGCCCCACTCCACCCCAACAACGGCATTCCAGTTTCACTTTTTCTTACTTTTTCAACGGCATCATTTTTTTTCCTGCCGTGTCCGTCCGCTGGAAGACACCAGCAGCTACGGAGCGGACTTGCCGACATGAGATTTCAGCCGGGTCGGTCGATACCTAGCAGACTTCTCCATCAAGGCTGTGCCACATCGCCAATGGTGGCGGTCGGCAACGTCTTGTGATCGAGCATCGAGGTGACCAAGAGCAGTCAGCAAGCGCAACGAGCTGACCAAGACCGCGGCGCGATACTCGAGCCACCGAACAGCAGCGAAAAGAGGAGGACAGGCTCAACACGAGGTTTGGCTAGCAATGCGGTCGGTCTTCTTAGTTTATTTAGTTTTGCATTTTTCCAAGTCACGGAGGACGCATTTCGTCCGCAGACCCGTGCACGCCCACACTGCTCCTTCCGCTGGAAGAGGGAGACTTGCTGCTGCGACAGTGTAAAGTATCACAATAACACGCTCAAGAGTATGAATGCCGCTCCGTTTGCCTGACTGTCGCGTTGACGCCATTTCGCAGTGTCGTCGAGATCCGTGTCACGAAAGTCTCCGTTCGGGTACATGTCGAGGGACGAAAGGATCCACTACGTCGGGATCACCTGCTCTATGGAAGACCAGCGGTCAAGCCAGACAGATAGATACCAGCTCCACGTAGGTCCAAGCACCAACATCAATGGATACCGTCACAAGCCAAGCGAACCAATGCTCCACGATACGTCCATCGCAGTATTATTTTAACGAAAGTTAGCAGAGTTCTAGCCTTTTTCTTCTTCTCTTCGAGTTTAATCGTCCACTGTCAGCAGCTTCTTGAGTCGCTCAAAGGTGCCGAACGTAATGCCCACCATCGGCACTACCTTCATGAGCTCCGGCGTCAGTCCCCGGTAGAATCCACGCACGCCCTGCGTCCTAAACAGCTCCGACGCAATACCCGAGGGCGTCGGTTTGATGCCTGCGCTCTCAGCGTGAATGGCCGAGATCTGCAGTCGGCGGCGCACCACGTCGATTGGGAACGTCAGCAGCGACGATGCAATTCCGGCGGTGCCGCCACACAGCAGCGTGTCCGTCACGCATAGATGGCTTTCGTCGTGCATCTCAGCAGCCTGTTCCCTCTCCACGCCTGCCAGTCCTGCAAGTGCTTGACTCCGACGGAACGTCCGCGCGTAGTCCTTCAGCGATTCGTACAGCGTAAAGTTGATGGCCAGGTTGGGCACAGTGACCATGAGCGTGGCACCCATGCCACGGTAAAGACCCAGCACGCCTTCCTCGGCGCTGATGCGCTGCACGGCGTGGCGAATGCCCGTGTAGCGGATATCTGAATTAAGCTGCGTCGCCAATCGCGTTCGGATGAGGTCGATCGGGTAGCAGGCCACCGTGGCCGTCGCGCCGGCCAGCGCACCCGAGGCGAACATCGTCATCCAGGAGTTCTCCGTGAAGGCCGGGTGGTTCTGCGCGATGATGCCGTTCTTGATCATCTCGAACGTGAAGAAGTTGACGGCCGAGTACGGGAAGCGGTGCAGCACGCTGGCGCCGTTGCCCTTCCAGAAGGCCAGCACGCCCTCGTTCTTGAGCACCTTGGTGAAGGCGCTGCCCACGGTGGGCGAAAAGCGGTCGGTGTGGCGCGTGGACACCATGCTGTGCACCTGGAAGAGGATCGTCAGGCGGCTGAGCGGGGCCGTGACCGTCTTGCCGACGCTGCCGGCCACGCCGCCGGCGAAGAGCACGCTGCCGTGGCGCATGAGCTGCTTGAGCGCGTCCTTCTGCACCAGCTCCACGTCCACATCGTCCGTCTCCGTGCACAGGTCGCCCGTGTCGCCGAAGGTCACGACGCCCGTCGTGTGGCGCCGCAGCGTCACGCGCACCTCGCGATCCGCCGCCGCCGGGAAGGGCAGCGCCCGGTCGTCGTCCTCTTCCTCGCGGTTGATGGTCGGGCCGCGGGACATCGCGTCGGTACGGACAGAGAGATAGAGAGAGCGGCCGCCGGAGGGGCGGACGGAGCTACAGCGCGGTTCGCGTCCTGGTGGTCGGCGGCCGAGCTTAGAGGAATTTGTCCGAGCCGACGAGGCCATGTCATTGGTGTGGTGCTGCACATCAGAATCCCCGTGCGAGTGACATCAAACAGTGACGGACCCACGCACACACATTCCCTCTGGCTGGACCAAGCAGCGCCGCGACGATGGACATGCGGTCCAAGGCGTACCCGGCGCTGCCGGAGGGGCGCGGGCTGCGGCTGGTGCTGCCTCGCGAGGAGACCTGCGCTTCCGCCCGCAGATCCCGGCGGCCTTCGCGCAGCGGCTGTTCATCCACGCCGACCCGCGGCGGCGCTTCTGGTACGCGCGCTTCCAGCTGCGGCGCAAGTTCATCGTCATGTCCACGCGCGGCGACCTGTACGCCAAGAGCTGCGTGGCCACCTTCACGATGGCCGACCTGCCCAAGCAGAACGTGCTCAGCATGCCCCGCGTGGCGCGCGGCGACCTCGTCAAGGTGCTGGACCTCGTGCAGTGCAGCCGGAGCGAGGGCCAGCACTGGGAGCTCGTCTTCACGCGCTGGCGCAACGGCATGGAGACGTGGCTCCCGCTGGAGGTCGTGCAGCTCTACGGCCCCAATCTGCTGCAGGAGTTCTACGTCAATTCCATCAACTCGTGGGCTTTGCACAGCCGCGTGCAGCCGGCCAGCAACCTCGCGCTCTTCCGCACCGAGGTGGAGCTCTGGCTCTTCCACACAGAGTTCCAGGAGTTCTACAAGCGATTAAGAGAGAAGAGAGCGGGAGGCGCAGGTTCGCAGCAGCAGCTGCAGCGGGTGGACCAAGTGCGCGTGAAACCGGAGAGTGCGGCGGCGGCTGCAAATACCGCGCAGATATTCCCAGTGCAGAACTTCACGCAGACTGTGCACCGACCAGCTCCTGTGGCAACTGCAACAACAGCAGCAGCAGCAGCGGAGAGTGACCCCTCCGAGGCGGTGATCCGGGAGTTTGAGCAGCGTAGGCTTGCACGGGAGCGCCACGAAGAGCAGGAGCGACAGCGCAGGATTCAACTAGCCGTGCTACGACAGCAGCAACAGGCGGACGCGCGGCGAAGGCATGAAGAGGAACAGCGACTGCGGATACAACAGGAAGAACAAGAACGTGAGCGCCGTTTCCAACATGAACGGCAGCGGCAAAAAGCACATGAGGTGCTGGTACAAAAGCAAAAGGATTACCAGCGGCGGCTCAAGGCACAGCAAGAGCGTGAGAAACTACAAGAGCTAGAGCGCCAGGTACAGGAGAGACGACAACGAGCACAAGAGCAAGAGCAATTGCGGCAAAGGCTACAACAAGAAAAATCAACAAAACGAACCCCCACTCCTCGTCAGGAGGCTCCAGCACGAGTTCACCTCCGAGCTGAACCGACCAACCTAGGGCGGCAGCAGGCCTCAGCATCCCGCTCCAAGCCGACAAAAGCCCGCAACTCCATTTGGGCCGAGGGTGGTGACGATGAGTACGTCCCCCAGAGGCCAGCGAGAGCGAAGAAAGCGACGCCAGTGCGGACAGTGAGGTGAGTGATGAAAGCGTGAGCACCCATCGTACCCGAAAGCGCCGTCGAAAGCGGCTACTGTACAGCCAAGTTGAACGTGAAGACGACGACGACGATGACGATCTTCCAGATCTATCGCAGCCACCTCCGAGTGCACGCCGACGGAATGCCCCCGAAGATAGCAGCGATGATGACGCCCCTATTCGGAAGCCGAAGCGACCAAGTAAAAGGCGGAAGAGGTTACGCCATTCCGATCTACCCAAGGAAAATGGGGGAGCAGTTGAAGTGGACCTGACGCAGATTTCGGATGATGACGAAGACGAAGAAGACGGCATTGTGGAGGTGTCGCCGACAGCGCCTGTGGTCAAAACGGACACTCCTGGCAAGGAAGAGGACGACGGAATCACGAGTAACGATGAAGACGCAGACGTTGATGTTGACGACGACATGGATTTTGAGCCGTTGACGATAATCGGCGAGATTAAATGTGTGTGTGGGGCTACGTCAGTTGGAGGCTACCGTGGACAGTGGCTCGAATGCTGGAAAGAGGACTGCGGTGTTTGGGAGCACGCCGACTGTGTCGGGTTCCTGACAGATTGTGAAACGAAGCTGCCACCGAAGTATCTGTGTACTCGTTGTGACCCCGAGGCATATTTGGCGCGCTGTGTGCAAGCCTCCAACCATATTCTGGATTGGCTGTTTCAATGTTGCGACAGCAGGAACTCCAAGCAGTTGATGGAGTTGCTTGAGGACAAAACAGGAGCGACGAACCTTCCTCACAATTGGAAAAACCCCAAGTGCGAGGGCAGGACCCTCGCGATGCAGGCTGCAAGAAACGGACTCGCCAAGTGCCTGCGCTATTTAATGGATGAGCGCAAAGTTGACATTTTCGCGACGGATTCACAGAGTTGCAATGCGCTGCATCACGCTGCGTTGGGAGGGTCAGTCGTTTGCTGTCGGATACTCCTGAAGCGCGATAAAAAGCTGCTGTTCCATCAAGACTTACGGGGATGCACTCCTTTTCACTGCATGCTCCGATCCGCCAGGGTCAACCAGCTTTGTCTCTCCCTTATCCGGAAGGACGCGGCATTAGTCGGGATGGGCGATTTGGACTCGAACTTTCCTATTCATTACGCGTGCCAGGCTGTTAACAAGCACACAGTCGAGATCTGCAAAATTATCTTTGCATCTCAGCCGTCGATGCTTGAGGAGAAGTCCGGTGAAGGCTTGTATCCGCTCATGATTTTGTGTCGTGCTGCCGCAACTAGAAAGCAGTCAGCAAGCCTGTCTGATGCGGCTGACAGTGCAAAGGATGTTATCGCGATGATGCTCGACATGGACGTATTTGGAGATTGCTTGAACCAAGTGGCACCAAATGGGTGGCTCCCTCTTCATTTCGCTGCAGCATCAGGTAACCACGAGCTCGTCACTTATCTGTGCAATGTGGGTCTGTTCGATGTGGATCTAGCGGTTAAGGAGACTGGCTTCACAGCTCTCCACATTGCTGCTCAAGAAAGCCACGCGCTGTGCGTTCGAGCACTTCTGCAGCAGGGATTGAATGTCGTGGCAAAGGACTCGGATGGCTGGATCCCCATTTTGCACGCGGAAGACCCCGCCATCATCCAAGAGTTTATGCACTACAAGCTGACTAAGCAGCTTTCACGGCTGCACCGGATGCTGAGCAAGTACCAGCAAAGAGGGTTGGTGCGGCAGTGGCAGCAGCGCGTCGCACGAGACCCTACTTGCTTCGATATTCTAAACGACTGGTGCCAGTGTGATCCTGAGCGGATCGAGCGGATGGAAGGGATTTTGCTGTCGAATCCGTTTTTACTTCGCCTGGACAACAAGCTCGAGTATGTCTGGAGGTTCATTATCCCCTCTATCAAAAGTTCTCCGGGGCAAGGCACCATTAGCGTTGAAGGCGGAGCTGATGATACTTCGGTTGGACGGAAACAGCTTGGGTTTGTTTTCACACGTGAAAGTGGGTGCTTCTGGAAGCAGTTCGTTGGCGTGGGTATGAGGCTAGAACCCGAAGATTTCCGCTTGCCGATAATATTCTCCATCGAACGGGGCAGTGCGAACAGCCAAGGCGTCGACAATCGTGAGGGCAATCTGAAGCTTGTCCTGGTCCGGTTAGCAGCGGGGTTGCTGAAAGAGATGCCAGGGCTGCTTATGCGCGGCCACAGTGTCGATCTCGAAGCGAATCTACTTTCGGGTGATCAGGAAGAGCTGGGTAAGCAATTGCTCGGGTATTACTTGCTGGGCGAGCTGGTGGCACATTTTGTGCTCTATGCGGTGCCTATAAGTGGGATACTCGACTTTGCTCCTGCCTTTTTGCGCTGCATCGGCTGCAAAGGGAAGTACAAGTTGGCCGGTGATGAACCTTGGGAGGCCGTTGGACGTTCCTTTGCCGCGGGGTTTGAAGCTGTTCTACCGGCCACTCTAGAACTCTTTCAGGCCGATGCTCTTCGCGTGCTATTCAATGGCCCGGAAACGAGTCTGAACATCCGTCAAATTGATTGGAACACCGCCGTTCGTTGGGATATTAGCGGGTCTGAAACGTTGTCCGGAGAGGACATCGAGAACGCGAAGGCTTGGATGCCTCGCCTGATGAACGAACTCGTCCAAGAGGAACAACAACTGCTTCTGCTGTTCATGACTGGCACCTTCCAGTTAGTGAACGAATACTTCTTCCGGTCTGAAGGCGAGTCTGGGCGTATCACTATCGCAATGTTCCCCGAGAGCAGTACTGGATTGGATTCCGACGCTGTGTATCCTACAATGGAGCACAATCCAGATATATTACGCCTTCCTTCGTATAGCAGCTATGAAGCTTTCAAGAAGGCGATGCTCACTGTAATCCGCCACGCAGACCAGGCGTTCCTACCCGAGTAAGGCTGGCTAAAGTGCTACAGAAACCCAAATAGATAATCCTGTAACAAAGTCACTACGTGGATATCTATGAGTTCGGCAAACAGTTCGTCGGCCTCTTCGCGCGAGTTCACCGACTCCAGCTCACAGGCGCGGAAGTGGAACAGCGCAGCGGCGAAAATGGCGACGAGTTCGAGCGAGTCGTAGCCGATCACTCGGTCCCAAAGCAAGAGAACTTGGGCGATGTCCAGCGTACCGGAGAAGGCGCTCTGAATCCAGGGGAAGGCGATGTCCAGGGGTTTGACGCCGATACTGACGAGGTGGAAGACCGCGGCGGGGCTGGAGCGCACGACAAGATCTTCAAACAGCTTGCAGAGAGGCAGAATCGTGCCTCGCTCGGTGCGGATGGCGTTCAGCTTGCTCCAGTATCGTGCGTACAACTCGCGGAAGACGAAGTAGAGCTCGACCGGGTCAGCGTAGAGGTATGCAAGAGGTGCCATGTACATGACAAGTCCGCTGAAAGGCAAGACTCCGTTTGGGGGTACGCTGCTATCCGAGTCACCGTGCACAGGTTCATCCAACTGGGATTCTGTCCCAGCGAGTGAGCAGTGGACCGCGCCATTGACTTGTAGTGCGTGGCCCTTGACGTACGAATCACGCGTGAAGGCCATGAGCACGCTCTCGAGGTGATCTTGGAAGACAAAGTAGTCGGAGCTGTCGATTGTCTGCTGGAGATCGAGCAAATACATGTCGTCCGTGAGGTACGACCACTGAGCCGCCTGTGTCGTCAGGTGTTCGAAGTAGCTCCGGTCCTGCGCGGTGACGGGTACCGAGAGAACCTGGCGCCAAATCTGAGCGTAGGGGTGGAGGATCGTTAGACGTTTTGATGCGATTTTGGCTGTGGGAACCCAATGGGGCGTTTTGCGGGACTTACCTGAGGTCGCAGGCTGACAGGACACCCTGTCTTGGAGTACTGGCGCGCCATCGACACGCTTTGATGCGCTAGTACCAGGTCGCCGACGCGGTTTTTCTCTGCCAGGAAGGCGCTCCTCTGAGTGGCAAAGAGCTCGTCCAGCCCAATCTGCCCACACCCTGGTGCTAGCTCGGGGAATAAACGGCGGTACTCGGGAAACGGAGGAGAATAGAGCTGTAACTGAATGGAGCCTGTACACAGTAATACAATGAATGGTGTGAATGATGCGCATTAGACGCCAAGAGGAGATCATTCCGTACCCCATGCGTCTGTAGCTGTCTCCGTTGGCTCGCGAGCTCTGTTAGAGGGCTCGATAGCTTGCAGTGAGCGAAGTAGGTCGTTCCTGACCAAGTGTTTCAAGGTTAACAACCACTGGAAGACGTGTAACCCAGCATCATGGACACCTCGTACCCATCATAGAGGAAGCGCGCAGCTAGAACCTTGGAGGCTTTGGCAGGCTTCGCGCCCTCAGCTTCGACAGCTGGTGGCATCTGTGCGTCGTCTCGTATTAATACTGCATTCTCCGAGCCTGACGATGGCGTAGCAGTTTTCGGCGCCACCAGCGGCCGCCCGAGCTCCTTCGCGACTCGCAGCATCTCGTCGCTCGTGATCCGCTCCCAATTGTCCCGCGCAGCTCGAACGACGTCGAGACTACAGCCGTTCGTGGCTCGAGCTCCGGGCAGCAGCCGACTGTCGTCTGGCGCGAGCTTCGCCTGCTTCTTGGACGCTGCAGCCACCGACTGCATCGCCTCGCAGTGCAGATCGATGACCGTGCGCTTGATGAGTCCCAGCAGCCCCATCTTCTCCAGGAGGCAGTACATGAGCGGGTTCTCCAAAGTCGTCGAAGGGCCGCAGACTCTGCACCTGGTCCACGGGGTACTCTGGCTGGGCCAGCTCCGTCTTGACCAGGTGCTTCCACTCCTTCACTTGGTCCAGAGCTATCAGGCGCTCCGTCAGCACAAGCGCGCGCTCCTCGAGCCCCATCTCGTCCCCGTAGCGCAGCGCCGCCATCGCTACACTTCAACACCTGAAGATGCACACGAAGAGACACAACAACCGATGTGGGTACAGTCGTACTTAAGGAGAGTGATACATCGGCTGACTTGCACTTCGAAATCATCCTCCCTCGAGCAATATGAAGAGCTCCAGAGCTGTAGCCGCGGGGAGGCTCTTAGTGCTGGCGGCGTTGGCGCTCGGCCCTACACGAGCCTTCTTCTTCCACTTCCCCATCATCCGCGGGGACTCGTACAGCTACAAGGGCGACGGAGACGCGCCAGAGCACCCAGAGTCGCTCTTCCAGCCGGACGACACCTACACGGACGTGTGCGTGGAGCTACGTACCTGTAGCTGCTTGAGGGTGAATAGTCAGCGGTCACTAAAAACTGTTTCGTATCCGTTATGTCGTATATTGTTGCTGCGGCTGTGCAGAACGTTGGAGAACTGGGACCTGAGCGACGTCGCGAGTCTCAACCTGCCGCACTCGGTCCAGATATTGTAAGGGAGCATTTTGGATGCGAGGTAAATAAGTATCCGATACCTTTTGGCTAACGGGTTACTATTGTAGGAGTTTGGTCAAGTGCAAGCTGACCGCTATCCCGGATGAAGTGCGCGCGCTCGAAAACTTGAGAGAGCTGTACGACTTTCGATGGTGCTCCACCGTCTATCTTTTGTTGGATATCAAGACTGATGGGATGTCGTGGCAATTGCAGGAATCTGGCCGAAAATGAGCTAAAGAGGTTTGATGGTGCATTTGCAGCTTCTGCAACCATCACGAAATTGTACGTCTACTATAGTATTTCATGCAAATATCTTTGGCCCGGACTGGCAGGATTTTGTTCACCACGGTATTCCTAGGAACGCTTCGCACAACGCACTCAGTGCTTACAACGCATCGTATCCTATGTTGACGACGCTGTAAGTTGACGTGATCACAAATGGTGGACATTGGGCCCGTACTGACAATTTGTTCTGTCCTAATGGATGAGCAGTGATCTGTCGGCCAATGCCTTGACCGAGTTCCCGAACGCAGTATTTGCATCTTCCCAGCTGGACAGCTTCCGCATTACCGACAATGGATTCGAGATAGCGGCAGTGTCGACAGCGCAGTACGACTTTTTTGCAGGTCTATCGGACTTCGAGGCCGGATTCGCGGATGTATCTTCGTGCGCGACTGGGTCGCTGGTTTACCTGCAAGGAAAAGGAGTGTGCCGGTTGGATATCGCGGCAGCTGAAGACCCTGCGATCGTGATGAGGGACCATGGCGCTGATAAGGCGGAAGAGCCCGCTACCCCAATGGCTACAGTGGGGGTGGTGATTCCTGACTTGCCGATCCCAAGCAACACGACGAAGAAGTACATCATCGCAGCTATCATCGTACTGGTGGTCGTCGGTATAGTTGCAGGCGTGATTGCCTTGATCTCGCTTGGTGTAGTTGGTGGCGTCGCCCGAGCAGTCTACGACTACATAAGCAAGTGGCAGAAGAAGCGCCATCGCGAAGGCATTCATGAGGATACCCCTCTGTTCTTCGACCAGGCAGCTCGTGCCAGCTACCAGAAGGAGATAGAAGCGGTGGACAAGTTGTTCCCATCGAACGACCCTGTGCTTGTGACGTGGCGTATCGACTACGACAGCGTAACCCTTGTGAAAAAGATCGCCCAAGGCGCGTTCGGCGAGGTGTGGGTGGGTCAATACCGCAATGCGCGGGTAGCAGTGAAGAGATTGATCCAGGAGCAGGTGACGCTGGCGGCTAGCGAGGATTTCTTACGGGAAGTAAAGCTGATGGCGTGGCTGGAACACCCCAAGATTGTCCAGTTTGTGGGTGTTGCGTGGACCAAGCTCGTTGACATGCTCGCAGTTATCGAGTACATGGACGGAGGAGATCTGCGTACGCTGCTGGACAAGAAATCTCCCAAGCGCCTTCCGTGGGAGGAAGGGGGTCTGAAGCTTCAGTACGCTCGTGATACCATTGATGCCATTGTGTATCTTCACTCGCTAAGTCCCGTGATTATTCACCGCGATCTCAAATCCCGCAACATTCTGCTAGACTCCAAGAAGGGGGCGAAACTTGGAGACTTTGGGGTATCAGCCACCAAACGCCAGAATGACATGACTGCAGGTGTGGGCACCACCCGCTGGCTTGCTCCGGAGATTGCACGTGGCGAAGGGAAGTACACGGAAGCCGTGGATGTGTACTCCTTCGGTATCATTCTCTCAGAGCTGGACACGCACCAACTACCCTTCGCGGATGCCAAAACGCGCGGCACCGGAGCTCCACTCAACGACATGGCCATTCTGCAAGGCGTATCTTCTGGCGAATTGCTAGTGACAATGTCCCCCACATGTCCTCGTAACCTGGAAGCTCTTGCGAGACGCTGCATGAGCCTGGATCCATCTGAGCGCCCAGCCGCGGCCGTGGTCGCCTATGAGTTGCGGAAACCAGATCTACTGCTGTAAACTGATTGAAGCCATGACGGAATACGAAGTCAATTGACCTGGGATTCTTTGTTTACTCAGTACGTCATGAAGCGCACATGGCTAGATGGGAGAGATCTAGCGAATTCTGCAACCTTCGTGGACGGTGAGTCTGGCTTCAGGTGCTTGTGTGGACATTGTTGGCGTGCCTGGTGTTTGAGTCGCAGGTGGCTGGGACGTGGATTCAGCGGTAGCGCTAACTGACGTGGCTTCGGAGTTTGAATCCGCTGCAAACATTGCGTTCAATAGCAACGGAGCGTTCGATACTGCCGCCACATACTCCGTCGCAGCGCATTGGAAGTGACTGTCAGCCATAGAGGGGCATGACTCACTCGAGGAGCTATCACCCGCCCACTGGAAGCTACGAAGATCAGGCGAGCCTACGGGGCATGTCGACGTCTCTACGTGGTTCGCCGGCACCTCGTAGTCACTCAACGTCGGCTCGCTCGACCCGTCGTACGACGCGTACGCCTCGGCGAGGAACTCGAAGTTCGGGAACCGCTCGTACGTGCAGTTGGCGCCCGCGTCCGTGCAGTCTTCCGGGGTGAAGTAGCCCAGCCCGTAGTTCTGCGGCCCGTACGTCGTGAACGGGTACGCGGACGTGGCCATGGAGTTGGCGTTCTCGGTCGAGTACTCGAAGGCGATGCCGCCCGCGAAGTAGTCGCTGTACTCGGGCAGGTTCATGAACTTTGCGTCGTGGAACGTGCGCTGCGCCTCGTAGCCGTCCACGGTGGGGAAGGCCGGACTGACGCAGCCGAACTCGGTGAGCACGACGGGGATGGAGTAGTCGTAGCTCTTGAAGCTGTCGCGCAGCAGGTTGAAGCCCGCGGCCTTGGTCGGGTCCGAGATGTCGTCGCAGTGCACGTACGTGTTGATGCCGTACCACTGGGCGTTCTCGAGCTCGTCGCTCGCGTCGGTGCGGCAGTTGTAGTACTGCGCGTTGTCGTCTCGGTCCGTGTCGGCCACGACGAGCCCCACGGGCACCTGGCGCAGACTCGAGCAGGACTGCAGGAAGGCGCGCATGTCCCGGATGAACTTCTTCTGGCACGGCGCGTTCCACGTCCAGGGGTTGCCGCCCGTGCGGTGGTTGATCTCGTTGCCGCCGCTGAAGGCCATGACGTTGTCGTAGCGCGCGAACTGCTTGATGATCTTCTCTCCGCGGGCCTTGTAGGACGCCGGGTAGCACGCGGGCGCGGCGTCGGCCGTGATCTCGCAGCCGTCGCAGCTGGAGCCGAGGTCCACGACGACGTAGATGCCCTCGGCCTGCAGCGCGCACATGAAGGCGGAGTGGTCGACGTCCGGGTCAACGGCGTACAGTCGGATGACGTTGGCGTTGAGCGCCGTGAACTGCGGCAGGTCTCGGCTCCAGATGTGCTTGAAGTCGTCGGAGAAGAGGTCGAGGTTGTTCTTGTCGAGGGGTCCGGTGTTGGGTCGCGGGTAGTAGTTGACGCCTCGGATGGCGAAGTAGTCGCCCGTGACGGAGTCGAAGAAGCGGTTGCCCTTGATCACGAGCGGACTCGTGGCGGACTCGGTGATGGCCGTTAGTACCTGCATTGACGCTAATATGAAGAGTGTCTTGACAGCTTGAACCATCTTGGTGCTAAGTGTTTGGAACAGTGAGTTTAACAGGTAGAGGCGGTAGTTGTCGTCTTGGTAAGTGAGCTCACAGCTAGAGACATCGATGCTGCAGAGTCAAACGGTGCATGGAAGACGTGCGATGAAGCTTGGTTCGGCAACGTAATGAAATTCTGGTGAAGCTGTTGCGAACGGCGAGGCATCCCATTCCGAATCCGAATGGCAAATTCGACCAGCGTAACGATGTTTTGGTGGATGTCTGTCTGGCTGTCTGTCTTCATGCATGTATCTACCGAAACTTCGCAGTGGGCCTTGCCTAGACTTGTCGATTGCCGATCCACGATTTCCGACGCAGAATTTCGATAAAACCCAGGCTTAGAGCGCGATTAATCCATTTGGGTCTGCAAGATTCCGTCTCGCAAACGCTTTTGGTTGCTTTACTCGCTAGAAAATATTTTGTTGTGCCGAATTCGCCAGCTCCATTCGTGCATGCAAGCGCTCGGATATATCTATGAAAGGGTTGTTTTTAGAGAAAAATGTCTTGCTTGCCTCAGGTCCATTCGACTCTGCAAACTCGTCGATTTCTTCGCTACCGTATTCATCCTTTCCTTGTTGATTCCAATGTTTACTTTAAATACGCCACTATTCTACCCGTATGAAGCCGTATCTGTAGGAAGATACTTACCGTTGATTTTCAACAGAATAATGAAGGCCGGTAATTTTCTTACGTGAATTATGCAGCTCCAAAACCACTCGAGCTTTTCATGCCCTTTTGCTATCGGTAGTGGATTCATCGGCACAATCCGAGGAACCACTCATCGGGAATCACTGTGTGGTTAAGACTGTGGTCGCGACTTGCCTGGTGTCGTTCGATATAGGATTTACACATCCACCAGGAACAAACTACACCACTCTAAACAATTCCATCGATTCCTCGCCTGCTGTTGCGTACAAGAACTGTGTTCAGCCTACTTCGAAAGTACTAAAATTCAAGATGCCCGTGCATGGCGTTACAGGCCTCTGAGTGACGAATTCAACCGAGGAAGAAGTGGCGAAGCATCCGGAATGCGTTGGAAAGGCTTAGACGACAAGCTCTACAATCAAGACTCGTTCTCGGGAGTCTGCATACAAAGGAGAATCATTATTACACAAGTTGTTGCCAATGAAACCGAGCACTCCACCGAGGCAACTCGCTCAGAAGAGTCCTGGAGTGAGCGATGACCCTAAAAATATACAATCCTGTTCCTCAAAGGGAGTTTCTCGACATGCGATGTGCTACTACTTATGGCATACATCGATACACCATCGCAATGAGGCATGCGCTCGTGTCACCCCAATCGTCTATTCACCACCAGTTCTTAACGACAATGTTCAGCTGACCCACCCAATCTCACTAATGGACGGGCAAGCGCTGGATGGAAACGATAAAACGGATGCCCCGCCCGATGCTTTAGAGTGGAAGCAGACGGAACCTTCACCCCATTCTCCGATTTCCAGTGAAATACGCACTCAGCAGCTAGGGCTGTTCAACTGCAAAATGGTCAAGATCGTCAATTCGTGGTGGCTCATAGCTGTTATCGCTGCGGGCGCTCTCAACACTGCAGCCTCCACTCTTCCCGAGTTGACCATCCTCACCAACTCTAGGCCCCCGCAAGCCATCCCGGAATCTGGCGAGACCTCATCGCTCTCCTCCCAAGGTTCAAATGCTGCCGGTGCTTCTAGTGCCCCGGTCCAATCCCCCAACGCTGGCAGCAGCAGCCAAACGGTCAGTACCAATTATGCAGGATATGAAAAAACGTTCAATCCGCTCGTGATCAAGGGCAACCGCTTCTTCGACTCCGTCACGGGCGACTACTTCGCCATCCGAGGCGTCAACTACTACCCGCGACCCAACACCGGACCCCTCGACAAGAACAACCTCGACCTCTTCTCCGACGACTTCAAGCACATCTGGAGCCGAGACCTGCCGCAGTTCACGGCGCTCAACGCCAACGTCATCCGACTGTACGCCGTTGACCCGGACGTCGACCACTCCGCCTTCATGTGCGCGCTGCAGGCCGAGGGCATCTACGTCGTCGTGGACCTCGGCTCCAGCTGCGACGGCTGCGAGATCACGGCCGACGCCGCGCCCGCGTGCTACCCGGCGTCCTACAAGGCCCGCGGAGAGAAGATCATCAAGCAGTTCGCGCGCTACGACAACGTCATGGCCTTCAGCGGCGGCAACGAGATCAACCACCGCACGGGCGGCAACCCTGGACGTGGAGCGCGCCGTGCCAGAAGAAGTTCATCCGGGACATGCGCGCCTTCCTGCAGTCCTGCTCGAGTCTGCGCCAGGTGCCCGTGGGGCTCGTCGTGGCCGACACGGACCGAGACGACAACGCGCAGTACTACAACTGCCGCACCGACGCGAGCGACGAGCTCGAGAACGCCCAGTGGTACGGCATCAACACGTACGTGCACTGCGACGACATCTCGGACCCGACCAAGGCCGCGGGCTTCAACCTGCTGCGCGACAGCTTCAAGAGCTACGACTACTCCATCCCCGTCGTGCTCACCGAGTTCGGCTGCGTCAGTCCGGCCTTCCCCACCGTGGACGGCTACGAGGCGCAGCGCACGTTCCACGACGCAAAGTTCATGAACCTGCCCGAGTACAGCGACTACTTCGCGGGCGGCATCGCCTTCGAGTACTCGACCGAGAACGCCAACTCCATGGCCACGTCCGCGTACCCGTTCACGACGTACGGGCCGCAGAACTACGGGCTGGGCTACTTCACCCCGGAAGACTGCACGGACGCGGGCGCCAACTGCACGTACGAGCGGTTCCCGAACTTCGAGTTCCTCGCCGAGGCGTACGCGTCGTACGACGGGTCGAGTGAGCCGACGTTGAGTGACTACGAGGTGCCGGCGAACCACGTAGAGACGTCGACATGCCCCGAGGGTTCTCCGGTCTTGAGTTCTTTCACGTGGGAAGGCGACTCCTTCAGCGGCGAAGCGTGTCCGACCAAGGAGGAGGCGTATCACCAATGCCCAAACCTTCCGGCCAAGCAGAAGGAAAGCAGTGACGGATCTCTGCATCTGGATGAAATCAACTCGAGCGACGTTGGCAGTGGCACGGGCACCACGGGATCTCGCTCTGTGACGAAGTCTGCGGCTGGATCTGGGTACGAAGGAGCTATCGTGAGCCTGCTGGTCTCCGCTTTTGCAACGCTGGCACTTGCTGGGTAATTGGTTTGTATCACTTTAGTTTTCGACGTAAAAGTCCTTGCTTACCTCAAATGCACTTTGGTTTACTACCTCGTACAATTCCATTGCGTGCTTGATTCTCCAACAGCCCTAGAACAAAACTCACCGCCAAACCAACAGCATGGGAAACACTAACTGAGCTGGCGTAGGAGGTTGAACCTGAATTGCTGTCCGATGATCCATTGCCCTCTTCATCGCTTGATCCAGAGTTTGAATCGGACGTCGATGTCGAGTCCCCCGACATATCTCGACAACTGAAGCGCTCGCTCTGCAGACTCAGCGTCTTGAACAGCGTATTCGCAGTGGCACACGCAGGGGCCTTGTCGCCGGAGTACTCGATGCCGAACACAGGCTTGTCCTGCTCGATGAACGGCACGAGCGTGTCGCACTCGTCGTACTGCGCGCACTGCTCGTTGACCGAGAAGTCGAAGCTCGACACCAGGTCGTCGATCTGGTCCAGGTCGTTCTTGAGACCGACAGTGAGGTTGAGCTCGTGCGCGGTCGTGGCCAGAAACTTGTTGAAGTCGAGCTGGTCGGCCGCCGTGAGGTCGAAGCCGTTGTCGTTGAAGGCGCCGTCCACGTTGTCCGGGTCGACGCCGTCGCAGCCCTTGGCCTGCGCCAGCTTCATGCGGTCCGAGACGATCTCGCGCAGCTTGGAGCTGCGGATGTCCACCCAACTCTCGCCTTCCCACTCATCGAGCGGCGTGCCGATGATGTCGGTGCTGTATCGGTCCTTGTCGGAGCGCCAGTCCTCGTACGTGCCGGCGCTGAAGTAGCAGATGACCTTGATGTCTCGCAGCTCGGCGATGGTGGCGTTGGGCGTGTCGAACACGTCGATGTCGTACATATCGACGTCATAGGAGAGATCGAGCGTGCCATTGAGCTGGATCTGGTACGAGGTCCATGGGGTGGGCTTCCACCATCCGTGGGCTTCATTGATCAGACTGAAAGCGAAGAGAATTGATGAAGTAGCTTTAAAGAGCATGTTCATGAGCTGCCTGGTGGACACGAGCTCTGGTCTTGGGAAGTGAGCCATACTTGGACACGCGAGCAGAGATGGAAGCAGGAACGGAAGAGGATGGCAAGTCAGCTGGTGCAGCAATCGCGTGTCTTGCTGCACTTTGGCTGGATTTTACTATTCAGACAGTGGCGACTTCAAGGAAGTCGGCGTCTTGATGCAAGTTGGCAAAACCAGCTACGTAGAATGAACGAGTTCTAGACGATGATATAAAATCGGAGCTTGAATAGCACTCACTTTGTGGTCCGTGTGCAGAGCAGAGATTTTGGGGTTTGGATGAAGATTCTACGGTTGCAGCGTGTCTCGTTAGTGGTGAAAGTGAGCATGGGCAACACAGACAGACCTACATTATACTCCACTTCCTTGTTTGGGCCACAAATTGACTCCGGTCCGGTCTGTGAGGTGAGTAGGAATAATACTGTTCATCTTCGTCACTTCCATCTGGAGACCTGGAGCTCCACGAAATCCTGTGCAGCAATACGCATAAGTTTGAAGTCATCGTGTGCAGGTGAGTACGATAAGATCTTTTACTCCCCTCTAGGAAATTCATTATCACTCTTGAAAGCTACAGTAGCTGCCGCATAGGCGGATGAATGCTGAACACATTCAACAGCGCCCCGACAAGCAAACTGTTCCGCCATTTCAGCTGCAGAAATCTTTCTGGCCGACACCAAACACCTCCGAGGAGAGTAGAAACCCCAAAATGGCTCCAATGATGATCGCGATCGATGTCGGCACCCGGAAAATGCCCACCATCAATGCAGTAGCGAGTCCCACGGCTGCGTTTGCGTTTGAATGCACCGCCTTGTCCCACAGCAAAAAGAAGGAGGCCACAATGAGGCCCGTGGACGAAGCGATGACCCCGGACAGGAAGATCTTCAAGCTTCGGTTGCTGCGGACGCGTTCCCACAGCGGGAGCAAGCCGAAGAAGAGGACGATGCCAGGACCGAAGAGTCCCAAACTCGCGACGAGCGCCCCCGGAATACCGTAGATGAGCGCCCCAAGATACGCCGAGATGTTGAATAGCGGTCCTGGCAGGGATTGCACTAAGGCGAGGCCGATCAAGAACTGCTCCTTGGAGACCCAGCCAGCCATCACGACGTTGTCCAGCAACATGGGGAGCATCACCTGGCCGCCGCCGAAGATGATGGACCCGATCCAGTAGAACGTGTAGAACAGCGAGAGAAGCGAGTGCTCGCCTCCATCCTGCGGGTGGTACACTTCCAGCAGCACCAGCACCACGAGCCAGAAGAGCACGATCAGCACTCCAGCAACGGGATGAATGCCGATTTGCCTGCATATTAAGCAACGAGCAGTCAGTCGACACCTGATCGACTCAAATAAATGTGCATTGTGCCTTACCTCTCCAGGTGACTGGAGGTGACGCGTTCATTGGCAAGTGGCGCTTGCGAGTAGCCACACATGGTCGACAGCAAGATGGTAAGCCCGCCCGCCGCCATAACTCCGGGGAAGATCAGCGACGACATGCCCTGAGTCGCTAAGATCACACACGCAGACACCGCAGCGACAAAATTCTTGGCCGTGTCGTCCTCGCAGGCTTTTTGCCAGAGTCGGACAGCCGCAATCACGACAATCGACACGGCGGCCGGGGCCAGGCCACTCAGCCACACGGGCAGGCCATCTACAGGTGGCAATACACCGTGGTCAGTATCCACTTCCGTTCTTCACAGTCTAACGGCCATTAGATCATGCTGTACCTTGGAGATACGACTTGGCCCCGAAGCCTGCAATGGTCATAATGGTCCAGCTAGGCAACATCCAGAAGAAGAGCGCGACCAGCCCGCCCAATGGTCCGGCGCGGAATAATCCCATCGCAGCAATCGTCTACAACAACAGAGCACATCATTGCACCACGTCAGCACTCCATTGCGTTCAAAGATCCTTGTGCGAAAAGGCCTCACCATAGTCGACGACGGGCCGGGGAGGGCCGAGGCGATGGACAACACCTCGAGGAACCTCTCATCGGTCAGCCACTTCTGCTTGTCTGCATGCAACACATTCCTCGTTATACTACAGTAAAGAGGGAGGGGGTCGCGCAAGGTCTACACTGTCGACACATACACACGAATCGGTCGTGCGCCAGAGCGAGGTGAGCGGGAGGACCCCCTAAGGCGAACAACGACAGCGGGATCACTTCGCGCGGGATGGACAGCAGACGCCGAGCGAACGACTCGCCGCAGTGCAGCGAGTGCTCGTTGCCCAGGGGCAGCAGCGGCTTGGTCTCGAGGCGGGCCATGGGCAGCTGAAGAGACGTCGAATGGTGAATCTTAACTGAGACTATACGGGCTACTATTTAGGTGTGTCTTTAATTCCTGTCCGTTGAAGTTGGCTTGAGGACGGTCGTGCTCTCGGACGGCGGTAGGACCACCGTCACCATGGCGCGCGCTGGCACTGTGACCGTGAATGTGTTGGCGTCCGGCTGCTCTACACTCACCGACTCCTCTGAGCGCTCGAGATTCAAGAATTGCACGACAACTTGGTTCTCTGGAGTCACAAACGCGCACGACTTCAAGTCGCTGTCCGCGTCCTCCGAGAGGGAAAGTTTGACGCGGCGAGAGCCCGCGGGGACGAACTTGGAGAAGTGTCCCATGAAGTAGAACATGGGCTGCTTGTAGAACTCGGCGCCGTTCCGGGCGTCCACGAGGATGGGCGAGTCCACGAAGTTCTTGGACCAGTTGGGCCCGCCGTTCGTGTCCAGCACCATGTTCCAGTCCGTCCACCCGGCCGCGTGGCTGTTGAGGTCTCCGATAATGTCGCGACCGTAGTTCTCTCCACGCGTCCAGCTCTTGTCGGCGTCTCGGAGTGAAGGCCCTTTACCCGTACCCAAAGGGTTCGGCATGTATCCTTCACACGCTTCAGTCGGGAGGATGAACAGGTCGGGGTACAAGTCGTGGAATTCTACCAGATCGTCGAAGTGTCCGCCCATCCACAGCACGAAGTCCACGTTGCGATACCAGTGTACGGCGACTCCACTAATGTATTGAAGCGAGTCGGGGTCCTCCAGCGGCGCTAAGCGAGTGAGAATGCTCGGCTTTTGGTCGTCGTTGGCGATAATCTTCACGTCCGGGTGGTTCTTGGCCATCATCGGCCCCAGGTCCAGTTTGATAAAGTCTCTTTCTTCTTCGGGGGTTATTCGCAGCGTCTGCCACTTGGCAAACGCAAGAAGGGGCTTCTCGGGCTCGTTCTGGACAGTCATGGCCCAGAAATCGATCCCTTCTTTCTTGTACGCATCAAAGAACTTGGAATAGTACAGCGCCAACGCCCTCCAGTTTTCGTCACCTGGTTCGCCCTTCATGTGGCAGTTGATAGTTGAGTTCTCCTTTGTCATCCACGCCGGGGGCGCCCACGAGGACGCGAAGAGTTTGATATCGCGCGACGTCATCTTTAGCACGCGCTGGATGAGCTCGATTTTGTGCGAATTCGGAGCTTTATCCACGTCGATGGAGAAGTTTTCCATGGCCAGGTCGCCCTCCACCTCGTTGTACGAGTAGATGCTCGTGGAGAAGTCGTTGGACCCGATGGGCACGCGGCCGAGGGTGTACTGCAGCCCCTTATCCGAGAAATACTGGTCCAGAAGAACCTTTTGCAGCTTGGGCGAGAGCTTGTAGACGTTGATGGCCGCCGAATCCGTGAAGGCCGCTCCGAATCCGATGATACTTTGGTACTGGGTCGAGACATCGATGGAGAAGGTCGGAGTTTCATCCGAGGTCTCGTCAACCTTGTCCTGCTTGTACTCGAGTCGTGCGCCAGCTTGAGACGTGGTGTAGATGCCCACCTCTCCTTCGGTGAGCTCCAGATAAGCGTTGGAGACGGAATCGCACTGCGTTTCGTTGCAGACACAAACGCCAGCTAGATTGGCTTGGTACAGCGACGACCAACTGGAGCACGCAGCCAGCGCACGGAGCGGTGTGAGCGCCACGGCTGCTGCAGCGGCAAAGGTCAGATACTTCGGGTGGCGCATGGTGCCGTGAGGAAGGCCAGCAACGCTCCGGAGGCGTTTACTCTAATAGCAAGCCAGTCTGCTGTGAGGGGATTGCTCGATTCCAAGTGGTGGAGAGACAAATGCAAATCATGGTAAAGTGATCACCTTCATGAACTGCAGGCTGGGCATCCGGCCGCGTTGTTGCTCCTGTCACCAATGAGTACCGTAGTTCGTCGCCAAGCCCTTGGGGTTTTCCGCTTGCTGTTTCTCAATGGGAGAAGCCGCGCTTGAGAGAGGGTCTTCACTAAGCACGGAAGAGCCGCCCGTACCTAGAGATCATCGCGAATGCTTTCCGTGCCCAGCCTCATCGGCACAGGCTAGAAGCCCCACTCTCGTTCTGGAGATGAGATTGTCCGAACCTGCAGGGTACGATATCACGTGAGTGGAAGTCCTATATTTGCCCTCCTCGAGATAGATCGAGTCGAGCGCTGTGTTGTGTCTTTTGGTCGTGAGTTGGTAAGGCATGGCGATCGACAAGACGTGGACTGACGGCGAGGGCGGCTACGAAGTGCGTCCGTCTACCTCCGCCGGGGAGAAGGCTCTGCTTGGCAGGTCGAAACTTGGGTCTGGAGAGCCTGAGACGAGAGGGTCAAACCATTTGAAGCTCAACCAAAAGACGAAGAAGAAGAAGAGCAAGACCAAGAGGCGGCAGAATGAAGACGCCAGTCGACAGGTTGCGAGTCTACTGCGCACTGAGAGCGATAAACTGAGCGAGCAGCTGCTGATCGCTAGTGAGAAGGGCAAACAACGCGCAGTCTTCCTGCTGCTCCACCAAGGAGTCGACAAGGACCGATGCAAGGGCCTGGTAAGCTTCAATAGCCCCCAACAATGAAGTATTCTGCACTTCTGACCATTGTTTGGATGGGTGTACAGCTCGGGTACTCTCCGGTACACCACGCGGCAGCTCGAGGTCATTTGGAGGTGTTGAAGCTGCTGCTCGACTTCGGATGGAGCGCCGACGTTCGTAACGACGCGCTCGAGACTCCTCTTCACCTCGCGTGCTTCAACGGACACGTCCACGCTGCCGAGTTCTTGCTGGACAGCGGCTCCGACATCAACGCCCGGAACGAGGACCACGAGACTCCGCTGTTCTACGCTGCTCGGAAGGGCCAATACCGAGCGGTGCGGCTGCTGGTTCGACGAGAGTGCGACCTCGCGGCCAAGAATCGCTACGGTGACACCGCAGAGGAGGAAGTTACCGACTCCAAGACGCAGTCCGAGCTCGCGGCAGGGAACGAAGACGTACGACGAGCTCAAGAACGAGGACAGAGAGAGTGTGGCGAGCACATTGTGCCCCAAAGTCTACGCGAGAGAGTGCTGTCGTTCTTGGACCTCAGGAGTCTGGGCTACGCTTCTCAGGTGTCGTATCGGTGGCATCGAGCTGCAGACAACCCGTCGCTGTGGAAGAAGTTGGGGGTCTCGCGCTGGGGGCTGATCCTGAACGCGACCATGGGCATGGGCTCGGTGCCGCAGATGTCGATGCTGCGTGCGGCTACCAGCAACTTTCTGCGCCTGAACCTGTCTTCGAAGGCGTCGCGACGTCCTTCCAGCTGCGACCAGGCATTCCTCGGCCGGACGCTGTCGCTCAGTGTCAAGAAGAAAGAACATCGATCGGTGCCGAAGACGTTAGAACTGTGAGAGAACTTGCTTCCTATTGCTTCATGTATCATAATAATTATCATTGACAAACAATAGTCGCGAGGTACAGTCTCCTCTAAGCGAGGCTCGCGCTCCCGTAAGTATTTGCTCTAGAGAAACCTGCAAACCGCTCGATTCGAGGAGGTGGAAAGCGCAATGCAAACCTTGGTACAGAGCAACCCCATGAGCCTTATAATGAGGTGAACCTGTCGATGAACCTGTTTTCCACCAGCGTAAAGAGCACGCTACGGTGTTTCGAGACGCAATTTCGGGTGCCGCAATGGCCATCGAACGCAGTTTTATAAAGTCTACTTAGAGAATCTTGGTGTCCTCCGAGGACGGCAGGATCACCGTCTGCATGGAGTGAGCGGGCAGCGTCAGCGTGAACGTGTTGGAGTCCGTCTGCTTGACGCTGATGGTGACCTCCGAGCTGTCGCGGTTGAGGAACTGCATGACGATCTGGTTGTCGGGCGTCACGAACGCGCAGCGGTGGAAGTCGCTCAGCGTCTCCGTCTTGGGGAACTCGATGCGCTTGGATCCGGGCGGCACGAACTTGGAGAAGTGGCCCATGATGTAGTACATGGGCTGCTTGTAGAACTCGGCGCCGTTCTGCTCGTCCACGAGAATGGGCGCGTCCACCATGTTCTTGGCCCAGTTCGGGCCGCCGTCCGTGTCCAGGAACAGGTTCCAGTCGACCCAGCCGGCCGCGTTGTTGTTGCTGTTCTCAATGATGTCGCGCGCGTAGTTCTGCGCGCGCTTCCAAGCCTTCTTCGGGTTGTCGAGCGCAGGACCACTACCTGTGCCAATGAGGCCGGGCAGGAAGCCTTCGCACGCTTCGGTTCCAAGCATGAACATGTCGGGATACTTTTGCGAGAACTTTTCGAGGTTCTTGAAGTTGCCGGAGAACGGCAGGATGAAGTCGACGTTCTGGTACCAGTGGAAGGCGAGGCCGCTGATGTACTTCTTGGCCTCCGGGTCGTCGAACGGCGCAGAGCGCTTCAAGAGGCCGGGCTTCTGGTCGTCGTTGGCCATGATCTTGAGGTCCGGGTGGTTCTTGGCCATCAACGGGCCGAGGTCAAGCTTGATGAAGTCCCTCTCTTCCTCCGGGGTCAGACGCAGCGTCTCCACTGAGAGACAGCGAGCGGGGGCTTCTCGGGCTCGTTCTGGACGGTCATGGCCCAGAAGTTGATGCCCTCCTCCTTGTAGGCGTCGAAGAACTTGGAGTAGTACAGCGCCAGCGCCTTCCAGTACTTCTCTCCGGGCTCGCCCTTCATGGTGCAGTCGACCACCGAGTCTCCGTTCGTCATCCAGAGCGGAGGCGCCCACGAGGACGCGAACAGCTTCATCTCGGTCATGTTGAGCGCGCGCTGGATCATGTCGATCTTGTTCGAGTACGGCGCCTTGTCGGACGCGATGGTGAAGTTGGTCATCTTGAAGTCGTCCACCTTCTCGTTGTACGTGTAGGTCCTCGTGGAGAAGTCGGTGGAGCCGATGGGGACGCGCGCCATGTTGTACTCGAGACCCGTCTTGGAGAAGTACTGGTTCAGCGCGATGTCCTGCAGCTTGGACGAGAGTTTATAGAGGTTGATGGCCGCCGCGTCCGTGAAGGCACCGCCGAAGCCCAGCATGGTCTGGTACTGCGTCGTAACGTCAATGGAGAAGGTGGCTTCGTCCACGGGCGAGTCATCAACGTTCGCCACCGTGTAAGTCAGGCGCGCGCCGTCCTTGGACGTGGTGTAAACACCAACTTGGCCCTCCTTCAGCTTGGTATAGTCGTTCACAATGGAGTCGCACTGGGTTACATTGCAAACGCAAACGCCCTCCAGATGGGACTCGTAGAGCGAGGAGTAGCTGGAGCACGCCCCCGACGCGCCGTACGGGGCGAGCAGCAGACTCGAGGCGAGCACAGCCAACGGGGACAGAACCTTCATCGCGATGCCGGACTGGGAATGTCACCGAGACTCGAGCGGGATTGGCAGCACGTTGGAAAGTGCCCCGCTGCGCCACTGCTGGCAGTGCTGGCGGACTCCGCATTACGGAGCCCGCGGGCATCCCATATTCAGTGCACGGATTCTTGCCATCCGCCGGGATAGCATTTTCGATGGGACCGTCAACTTGTTCGAGACATGTAATGTTTGGATTAGCTATCGTGTAGATGAGATAAATCGATACTTAAACGAAAAGCACATCACGCCATCTGGCATCAGCTGCAACAGGAGAAAGCGATACGGAGCAGCAGAACTCGAAAATGGGATCGTTTCTCGTCCGTCTGGAAGGTGGTTCGCTATTATGATGAAGCTCTGAGATCAAGTTGTGGATACCATCCCGAAGTCAAGAGGTTTGCCATCAATAATGACCACACTTCTCACAAATTCTGATCGCACGAGGCATTCCACTTTTACGTCGAAAAAGCCCTTGCATTGGAAGGGCTTTTCGTTGCAAGTTGCAACGAGACTTCGTGGCTCGCAAGGGCTTTTCGTTGCAAGTTGCAACGAGACTTCGTGGCTCGCGCTTTTGCTGTTTGGGAAAGATATGTTGCTTGTGCAAGAATCTACAGTATGGTGCATGTATGTATGGAGTGTGCGCTGTACAGTTTAGCTGAGTGTACATGTACCTACGTCGTCAGCATCTTATACGTATGCCAATGTCATACTTACATGTAAGAAATTCGGGGCATTTTCAATCAATGCTCCTGACAAAGCCAAATTGGCTGTTGGCTGAGCCAACGTTAGCCAGGCTTCTCAAAATTGCGTCACTAAAGAAACTACAGTATTGTGCGTTCTACTCGAACTTTCCGAAGTCGATTGATTGAATCGACCGAGCCAAATCGCCAGCAAATCGCCCCAACCTCTCCAAAAGCATGGACTATGCCGTTCGAAAACCTTGCACTTCCAGTTTCCTTTCGGCAAGCAAAAGAGCAATGTCGAGCCGCGGGGAGAACGCTGGCGCCCGGGCGTCGGCGCTAGCGCCACCAGCCTCCACGCCACCAACGTTCACTCCACGTCGAGATCAACGCGGACGGCACCAAGCGCGCGTCACTCCATACCCTGTCGCTCGCTCACTGGCACATGTAAGTTGTTCTCCATCGAAGTGGAGCTAGCGTCAGCTTTGGCGCTCAGCCAAGTGCAGCAAGCGGAGACCGCCCATCCACGTGCAACTAATAACGACATGTTTGCTCCAAATGCAGGAGACGCTGGCTCCTGCGCACGAAGTGTTGCAAGTGCCGGGCTCTGCTTCTTATCAAGGGCAGCACGGACTAATGTTTGCCGAAGTGCAGCAAGTACCGACTCCTGCCCACGACGGACTGCAAATTGAGCCGGCTCGTGCTCAAGCGCGACAAGGACCAGCTCATGATGGAGCACAGCAAGTTCCTGCACCGGATCAAGCGCCGGCGCCTACTCAAGTTCTAGATCGTGCTCAAGAGCAGCTAGTGTTTACTCCTGCTCGAGTCATGGTTTCTGTCGAAGGCCAGTAAGTGGCTGCTCCTACTCAAATGCAGCACGCATCTGCTCGTGCTCAAGAGCTGCAAGGGTCTGCTCGTGCCCAAGAGCTGCAAGAGTCTGGTCTTGCCCAAGAACTGCAAGCGACTGGTCGTGGGGAAGTGCAGCAAGGGTCTGCTTGTACCCAAGTACCGGTTCCTACCCATGAGCAGCAAGTGCCTGGTCCTGTCCAAGTGCTACCACCTACTCAAAGGCAGCGAGCGCCTGCTCCTTTTGCTGCTGCCTTAGGAGAGCAAGATGTGGTCCTGGCTCCAGCACAGCAAATACCTGATCCTGCCTCCGCTCAAGAACACCAAGGGCTGGCTTCTGCTGCCACCCAAGAACAGCTTTACGAGCTTTTGGTGAGGCCGATTATTAAGTCCACGGTTGGGCAACGAGATACGTCCGGGAACACACTAGCGCAAGTCGTTATAAATGGGAGCTCCTTCAATGAAATCATCCAGCAACTCTGGGACCAGTTCAGCGTCCGAGTGAAATGTCGAGCAGTGCGGACGGATGCAGTGTGGTCTACGGAGCCTGTCGACATGGATCAGTGGGATAAAGTGATGCAACTTAAGGTGAAAAAGCACGTCGTTGATAGCACCAAGTCGCAACGCGCGTGGCACCAGTGGCTAGTGAAGATGCGAGGAACGACTGTGACTCTCTTGGTCTATGAATACGGAGTCGCAATCTCGAGGGCACAAGATTTGGAAGACTTCAAGGAGTCCTGCATTCGTCCTGAACAAACGGATCGAGCTGGAGCCACGGCTGAAGTTGCGCTAAGAGACGTGGTCGCCAGCCTTCAAGCAGAATGGGGGGCTACGTTCCAGGCGGATGCAGTGGTGTGGCGGATGTGGGCCAACCACGTCACTCGCAAGCTTAACCGCTCGACATGGGAAGCCAATATCGCTCAGCCACCGCCGGAGTATGTGGCGGATTTGCTGCAGTCTGCGGACTCGTATTTGGAGAGGCACCTGTCAAACCTTACTCAGTCAGCCAATGTGGCTCTGGATTGTGTGCGCGCGTCAGAGGAGGATTACATGCAGATGCGTCGCGACTGGGAGGCTTTAGGGCAGCGCATGGCGAGTCACGAGCGCCACCTGCAAACGCGCAGGGCGATGATTGAAAGCTTTATCCAGGATATCGCTCCTCCGTCCCCAAGTGAGGTGACGGATCCGATGCTCGAGCTACAGAACGTAGACGACTTTGAACACGCGGACTGATCCTCATTTGATGGCGAGACTCTCGCCTGTGCCAGTGTGTTTTGGTATCACGAGCAAGCGTATGGAGGAAGCAAGGATCGTTCTATGTGGCGACGCGAAGAGCAGGAGAGAAGCTGATATATTTTATTTTGAAGTGGTTGCACGTGCTTGAAGAAGTGGTGATTTTGGAAATCTTCATCTACGATGGAGGGACTAGCTCAGTGAAATCCAATTCATCTTGGTTGTGTCTGTCTTGACTGAGTTCTGGTGCTTGTCGATGCTCGCTTGCAAGAGGCCCCGTGGGGTCGAAGAAGCCTTGTACTCTCCACCCACAGTGTTCAAAGACGCTGCTCATGTTGAAGCCCTTGAATCGTTGAAATGTCTTCACGACAAAAGGTGTAAGATCGCGCCCGCTGGATTCGGCGTAGTGGCGCTGAAAGGATCGCTTCACATACCCAAACAAAAACTCGATGGGATTGTAAAACGGGCAGTACGCCGGGAGGAAGATAGGGACTACGCCAACGCTCCGCAAGTAGTGGACGATCTCGGGGTGGCGATGAATGGCAGCTCCATCCAGGATCCAGACCGAGTTGCGGCCAGGATATTGACGTACAACTCCGCGGGGAGCGTGCACAAAGTCCTGGCAGCACTTGGTGAACTCCACTCGGTCAAACGTGCCCTCGGTGTTGAAATAGTCCAAGATTCCGTTTACGCCGATAAACGCTAAGATAGAAACGCGCGGCTTGCGCTCAAAATCACCACGGATCGCGACCTTCTTCCCTTGGAGAGCGTACCCTCGACGGCGCAGCATCCCACGATTGTCGAAGGAGACCTCATCGAGGAAAACAATGTTGTGCTGGTTCCAGTCAATGTGGCTGAGTTCCTCTACAAATCGGAAGACGTCTCTCTCCTTGATATGCATTGCGCGTCGCTCCAACACCTTCCAGGTCAAGCCGCTCTCGTGAATGATTCTCCAGACGGAAGTCTTGGAGATTGTGACGCGATGGATCTTTATGAAGGCTTCCTGCGCTTCGTCAAGATAGGCGAGTGGGTGTTCTTGGTAGTAGTTGAAGAGCCACGCGCGTTGATCTGCTGTAAACGCCCTGCCGGACGCCGCCTTGGCACGCTGGAAAACACCCGTCTCCTCGTACGTCTTGATCCAGTTGCCGAGAGTCCGCTCCGACTTGTTGAAGATGTGCGCAAGATGCTGCTTCGTGTAGCCGAGCTTATAGTAGGCGAACAGGCAGTGGTAAACGGTGTTCGGATGTGCATGCTGCCGCGTTGCCGCTTCCTCCATTGTCGTTGCGCACTTCAGTGTTGATTTTGCGCACTTCCACTTCAACTTGGTGAAGTGCTCTGATTCGGTGATTTTCAGCCAATAGATCGACAGTGTCGATTCATTGGCGGTTCGCGGTTCGCCAATCCGACCTGTTTCGGCAAATTTGGCCAGAATTCACAATAATGTGCGTCAATAAGGAACCGCTGATATGGATAGAAGCAAGGAGGCTATTGGACCAAACAGTGTAACAAAGCCGGTTCTGTCTACTGGATTAGTGTGCCAAACTAGTATCAGATGTTTTTTTTCACGGTCGACCCTAATAAATAGTTAATCTAAATCA
Organism: Phytophthora melonis; assembly: GCA_024211575.1. NCBI lineage: Eukaryota > Oomycota > Peronosporomycetes > Peronosporales > Peronosporaceae > Phytophthora > Phytophthora melonis. The sequence goes on along the minus strand of JAMXKT010000094.1, from coordinate 2,945,693 downwards.
TTACTATCAGCGGGAATCTGGGCTCCTTCCACCCAGCTGTTTATTATATGTACAAGGAAAATAGTTCCTACACGTTCCTTATTGACGCTACCGTTTTAAAACTAAGTCGAAGCACCAATGTGAAATGGGCAACACCGGTGTTATTGTATTGCTAACTTCAGTAAGGATTCGTCACGGACACTAGCGTAACACAAAAGTCGGCGTCAAGCAGTCCACACGTACTACAGTATCCCTCTCTCCGCTTCGTCCTTCCTTCGCATGAAAGAGCGCCAACCTGCAGAGTACTACAAAATCGTGGTGTCATCAGACGCCGGCAAGATGACGGTCTGCATCGAGTGCGCCGGCAGCGACAGCGTGAACGTCTTCGAGTCCGTCTGCTTCACACTCACACTCACAGCCGAGCTAGCTCGGTTCATGAACTGGATCACCACGCGGTTTTCCGGCGTCACGAACGCGCAGCGATGGAAGCTGCTCAGCGTCTTCGTCTTGGGGAACTCAATGCGCTTGGAGCCAGCAGGAATGAACTTGGAGAAGTGGCCCATGATGTAGAACATGGGCTGCTTGTAGAACTCGGCCCCGTTCTTCTCGTCCACCAGAATGGGCGCGTCCACGTAGTTCTCTGCCCAATTCGGCCCACCCGTCGTGTCGAGTGCGAGGTTCCAGTCGGTCCAGCCGGCGACGTAGTTATTGATGTCTTCGATGATGTCGTGGCCGTAATTCTCCGCACGCGACCAGCTCTTGTCCGAGTCCGTAAGAGAAGCACCTGATCCCGTGCCCAACCAACTCGGCAGGTAGCCCTCACATGCCTCGGTCGCAAGCATGAAGATGTCTGGGTAGTCCTCGTAGAACGAGAGCAGCTTGTCAAAGTCCCCACCCAAGCTGAAGAAGAAGAAGTCCAAGTCACGGTACCAGTGCACGCCAAGACCACTGATGTACTTCAGCGCGTCTGCATCTTCAAACGGTGCGAGGCGGTCCAAGATGCCAGACTTCTGGTCGTCTCCAGCAATGATCTTCAGGTCGGGGTGGTTCTTCGTCATCATCGGGCCCAAGTCCAGCTTCACGAAGTCGCGCTCTTGGTCGGTCGTCAGACGCAGCGACTGCCATTCGGACGTCTGGAGGATGGAGCTGGAGGGCTCGTTCTGCACAGTCATGGCCCAGAAGTCGATACCTTCTTCAGAGTACGCGTCGAAGAACTTGGAGTAATACAGAGCGAGAGCCTCCCAGTACTCCTCGCCCGGGCTGCCCTTCAACGAGCAGTTGATGGTCGTGTTCTTCGTCGTCATCCACGCGGGAGGGGCCCACGAAGAAGCGAACAGTTTGATATCACGCGACGACGTGTTCAGAGCGCGCTGGATGAGGTCGATCTTGTGTGAGGACGACGCCTTGTCCACCGCGATCGAGAAGTGCTCCATCTCGAAGTCGTCCACCACGTCGTTGTACGAGTAGATGCTCGTGGAAAAGTCCGTGGACCCGATCGGCACGCGACCCAGAGTGTACTGTAGACCCGTCTCCGAGAAGTACTGGTCCAGCACCATTTGCTGCAACGTGGACGATAACTTGTACACGTTGATGGCCGCCGCGTCCGTGAAGGCGCCGCCGAAGCCGATCATGGTCTGATACTGGGTTGAGACGTCGATGGAGTACGTGGGGCTGCTCACCGCCGTCGAGTCAACGCTGACGACCTTGTAAGCGAAGCGGTCGCCGGCCTTGGAGGTGGTGTAGACGCCGACTTGGCCAGTCGTGAGACTCGTGTACGTGTTGGAGACGGTATCACATTGGGTTGCGTTGCAGACGCAGACTCCAGCTAGATTGGTCTGGTAGCGGGTGGACCAGTTGCTGCAGGTAGCTCCGACTTGCGGTGAGGCGAGCAACACGCTGGCCAAGGTGGTCAGCAGGTACGGGGCGAGCATCGCTGTTGGGCTTCGCTCTCTTGGCGCTCTTGTGGCGTGTTCAATAATGCTGCTAGCAGGACTAGTTTTGCTGCGTGCCAACGGCTACAGGGGGGTGGATATGGGAGGAGAGGGAGTGTTCGTTGGTCTGACCTGATCTCTTGGGATGGCCACGATGAGACTGTGGACGTCGACTGCGCCGAGGGAGGTGGATCGCATAGGCTCAACTGCTTTGCCGGGATTCGCCAGTCGCCTCCTCTCGTGTGTTACTCATCACAATTTGCACGGGTTCAAGGTGTCACAGTACTGACCGATTGAACTGTTTTTGGCTCACACCTAGCACTTCATCCACAAGAGCTAAGAAGCGTGTCCAAAGGTCACAACTCACTTCGAGTTCAAAGGAAGCAGATTGCTGCCCAGCAGACGAGTTAGGCTGAAAGAAGGACGCATCAATCGCGGGTTTTGTCGGTCGTGTCAAGAGCATTAACTTAACTTACAGGATCTTTGTAGCAGTCGAAGCCGGCAAGATGACGGTCTGCATCGAGTGCGCCGGCAGCGTCAGCGTGAACGTCTTCGAGTCCGTCTGCTTCACACTCACACTCACAGCCGAGCTAGCTCGGTTCATGAACTGGATCACCACGCGGTTGTCCGGCGTCACGAACGCGCAGCGATGGAAGCTGCTCAGCGTCTTCGTCTTGGGGAACTCAATGCGCTTGGAGCCAGCAGGAATGAACTTGGAGAAGTGGCCCATGATGTAGAACATGGGCTGCTTGTAGAACTCGGCCCCATTCTTCTCGTCCACCAGAATGGGCGCGTCCACGTAGTTCTCTGCCCAATTCGGCCCACCCGTCGTGTCGAGTGCGAGGTTCCAGTCGGTCCAGCCGGCGACGTAGTTATTGATGTCTTCGATGATGTCGTGGCCGTAATTCTCCGCACGCGACCAGCTCTTGTCCGAGTCCGTAAGAGAAGCACCTGATCCCGTACCCAACCAACTTGGCAGGTAACCTTCGCACGCTTCCGTCGCGAGCATGAACACGGCCGGGTACTTCTGGTAAAAGGACAGCAGCTTGTCAAAGTCCCCACCCAAGCTGAAGAAGAAGAAGTCCAAGTCGCGGTACCAGTGCACGCCGAGTCCACTGATGTACTTCAGTGCGTCTGCATCTTCAAACGGTGCGAGGCGGTCCAAGATGCCAGACTTCTGGTCATCTCCAGCAATGATCTTCAGGTCGGGGTGGTTCTTCGCCATCATCGGGCCCAAGTCCAGCTTCACGAAGTCGCGCTCTTGGTCGGTCGTCAGACGCAGCGACTGCCATTCGGACGTCTGGAGGATGGAGCTGGAGGGCTCGTTCTGCACAGTCATGGCCCAGAAGTCGATCCCTTCTTCAGAGTACGCGTCGAAGAACTTGGAGTAATACAGAGCGAGAGCCTCCCAGTACTCCTCGCCCGGGCTATTGTACTGGCCATTAAAGTTGAAGCCAGACTTTGTTGTCATTTTTCACCTACTCACAGTGTACTTTCCATATACGATAGTTAGATATATAGGTAATGTCGACGCGTAGATTCCGATTTTGAGGTCAGATTTGACGAATTCGGCGTTGTTTTTGAGATACAGACGCTGAAAAAAGCGCTCTCGATTACTCAAAAGTTTGGGGAAAGGGCTTAATTAGGGCTCGATTAGGGCAAGCCAATGATTCATCCAAATACGAGTCGTCGATTGGTCAGATAGCCGTAGCATATGCCAACCATATGGGTTTTTCGTTAAAAATGGGCGCTGTAGCCATCTTGGTGGTGAAGGCATCCAATGTCGTGCTCCACGATTTGAAATTATTTACTAGAGGTAACAAGGATTGGTTAAAACAGAGCGTAAGCTGTTCCAGTATGCTTCTATAAATTCATAGAGGTAGTTGATATGTAACCAAAACTCGGAGTCGAGTCAACCACCTCGGTCGTTTCGGCAGCTTCACGTTAGTTGAGCTAGTTAGTTGGGCGGTAAATATAGTTTTTTGAGAAGCTAAGGCACTGAATAACAATTTGCCATAGGTTGCATCTCACGGGGATCGCTTGTTTCGAAGTTATAAGCGAAATTCGACGGCTTACCTCCTCTATCATTGCTGATCTGTTTTCTTTTGAAGGCGAATTCCCGAGTTCTCAGCAAGCTTCTTGCTGAAAGGATGTTTGTTAAATAACGAGGAAGGTTCGAGCGTTCGAATGAGCGCAGTTTCGTGGCAAACAGGCTAGTATTGGCGGAGTTATGCCGAATGTTAGAATTCCTGGCTTCAACTTTAATGGCCAGTACAATACCCTTCAACGAGCAGTTGATGGTCGTGTTCTTCGTCGTCATCCACGCGGGAGGGGCCCACGAAGAAGCGAACAGTTTGATATCACGCGACGACGTGTTCAGAGCGCGCTGGATGAGGTCGATCTTGTGTGAGGACGACGCCTTGTCCACCGCGATCGAGAAGTGCTCCATCTCGAAGTCGTCCACCACGTCGTTGTACGAGTAGATGCTCGTGGAGAAGTCCGTGGAACGCGACCCAGAGTGTACTGCAGACCCGTCTCCGAGAAGTACTGGTCCAGCATCATTTGCTGCAACGTGGACGATAACTTGTACACGTTGATGGCCGCCGCGTCCGTGAAGGCGCCGCCGAAGCCGATCATGGTCTGATACTGGGTTGAGACGTCGATGGAGTACGTGGGGCTGCTCACCACCGTCGAGTCAACGCTGACGACCTTGTAGGCGAAGCGGTCGCCGGCCTTGGAGGTGGTGTAGACGCCGACTTGGCCAGTCGTGAGACTCGTGTACGTGTTGGAGACGGTATCACATTGGGTTGCGTTGCAGACGCAGACCCCTTCTAGATTGGTCTGGTAGGTCGAAGAGCCCAAAGACATGTTGGGTCTTGCATAGACGGCGTGGGTTGGTCTTTGTCGTCTGTCTTCAAGACGATCTGCTTGGTCATCCCGATAGTTCTGGCTTCAGCCAGAACTGAGTCAGCAGAAAAGGTCCAGGGTCACTTGAAACTGACCAAACAAACGACCACTTTGATGTAACCTCGACCATCTTGGCCATGCCGGAGAAGTACTCCGCTGATGGAACACCAACTTCATCAGCCCCCCCCCCCCGTCCCCATTAACCCTCAACACAAAAATTCGATCTAAATGTGCTCTGTGTATTGAAAGTCTACAGCAAAATTAAAAAGATACTGCGAGGTTTTCGTCGCTTTCGGATGCTGCATCACTGCTCATACGTTATTCCTTAGGCCATCGCTGCCAACGCAGCCAGCACGCCAGCCACCGCCAAGGTCAGACTGGCGGGCGAGTTCACCGACACGGCGGCGCTCGACGCGCTCGATCCGCTGGCGGCAGTGGAGCCGCTGCGGCTGGAGGAGGAGAGGTCCGGCACGAACGCCTGGGCCGCGGCACTGAGCACGGTGATGTTCTCCGCGTCCGAGCAGGTCTGGCTCTCGCAGATGACGCTGTCCACGAGGTAGCGCGGCTCCGAGTTGACGTTGTTCAGGTACTCGTTCTTGCTGGCCACGGACGCGAAGTAGATCTTCTGGCCGTTGTTCAGGCACACGTACTGGTAGTTGGAGGTGGTGACGTCGTCGCCCGTGACGGGGTCCTTGATGCCGTCCGCGCACTCGTCGCACGAGTCCGAGCACTCGGCGTAGGCTGAGGCGTCCGTCGAGTTGACGATGAACTCGGCCACGTTGGCGGCCAGGTAGGACGTGCCCGTCACCTCGAAGTCGTAGTCGTCGAAGGAGCGAGCCGCCATGCCGCAGGTATAGACAGTTTGGCCGTTCTTAAAGCCAATATGAGAGAGGTTGTCATAACCCATGTCCTACGTACTCATACCGCACACCGGGCACGTGTAGTCCTCCGTGGAGACGGAGCCAGCCGTGGAACTTGAGGTGGTGGAGGAGGAGGTCATATCCGAGGTGGAGGAGGTCATATCCATTCCGCCGCTCATCGACGACATGTCCATGTCCATCTGGAGGCCGCGCATGGCGTGCGCGTGGTGCATCCGGTGCGCGGAAGCGGGAGCAATGGCCGCGGCGGCGACGGCGGCGGCGACGGCGATGTACGAGGAAACGACGTGCATGATAACGATGAAGGGGAGGAAGAGGGGCTCTAGTGACTCGGGCTCGATCGAGATGAAGAGAGGGAGGCTCGGACGACTTTGGGCACCAACGGAGGAGCGAGGGGAGAAGGCTCTGTCGGCTTGGGCGCAAATGGCGAAGTGAGCCAACGGCGGGAAGAGATTTAGGGCCAGAGGTTGAACTGGACAACGAATGAGTTGCAATTATTGAATGAAATGTGGGATATAACTAGTGCTATGTCTTGACGAAATTTAACATTAATATACTACTATGTTACAAGAGGTTGGCAGAGTCCAGTGTTTTGTGCTTCGAGTGGCCTGCGTGCGTGCTAGATGGATTCGGACGGGTTTTGACGGTTGAGTGCAGCGCTCGAAAGCACTATATAGCAGCTCTTCGATCTTTCGATGGTCTTATTTGTTCTTGTGTCTATTTGGATCTCTTCGCAGTGTACATCTTGATGCTCGCTTCACTTCAACCGGTCGCCGTCGGAGTTTGCCACGTCCAGCAGAAGCTGCCGCGGACGAGTAGCGAAATGAGGCGTGTGAAATGCGGCGTACAGTACTGTTGTTGCAGTTTGAGCGAGCGAGATGAACCCGACTCAAGTTGACCTCAAGTCGAGGTATCTAATGCCAAATCGACAATAGGGGCACGTTTCTTGGTGCCTACTCCAACGTGTGGTGGTGGTCGTTCCATGGCGCTCTTCAAGATGGAAGCAACCGCGCTCAAAATTTCTATCACAAATGCATTGCTACAAGTAGGCTAAGTACCAACGCTGCGGCGACGTTCATGGTCGACGTCGACGAAGCTCCGGAGCTCGCGCCGCTGCTGCTTGCCTGGCCACTGGCCGATGCTCCGCTGGTCTCGGATCCACTCCCGAGTGCAGGGAACAGCAAGGTCTGCACGGAATTCGCTGGAAGTACCACCGTGAGCGCGTGCTCTTCGGCCGGGAGACTCATGCGGATCCTCTTGTCGGTTGTGTCGCGGTTGGACAGCACAACCACGAGCTTCTCCTCGGGGGTCATGAACGCCACTCGATCAACGCTCTCCAATGCTGAGCTGGCGTTGGCGCTCACATTCAACTGGACCTGAAGCGATCCCGGGACGAGGAACTTGGAAAAGTGGCCCATGACATAGTACATCGGCTGCTTGTAGAACTCCGCGCCACCCTCTTCGTCCACGAGGATCGGCGCGTCGACCTGGTTGTCCGCCCAGTTGGGACCCCCGGTCGTGTTGAGGACGAGGTTCCAGTCCGTCCAGCCGCTCGCAAAGCTGGCCAGGTCGTTGATGATGTCGCGCGCGTAGTTCTCTCCACGCTGCCAGGTAATGTTGTTGTAGTCAAACAGGTCTGTGCCCACCCCCGTTCCAAGACCCTCGACCAGCGAGCCTTCACACGCCTCAGTCGCGAGAATAAAGACGTCCGGATACTCGTTGTGGAAGGTTACGAGGTCGTCGAAGTCACCTGATGTGCCAAAGGCGAAGTCCAAGTTCTTATACCAGTGAACGCCGACGCCGGACACGTAGCTCCGCGCCTCCTCGTCCAGTAGCGAGGCGTTCCAGTCCAGGAGCAGGTCCTTCTGGTCGTCCAAGATGATAAGCTTCAGCTCCGGGTGCTTCTCCTTCATCAGTGGACCCAAGTCTCTCTTGATGAAGTCGCGCTCAGTAGTTGTGTTGAACCGGAGACTCTGCCAGAACTTTGTAGCGAGCTCCTGCTTAGTAGGTTCGTTCTGCGTCGTCAACCCCCATATCGGAACGCCCTCGGCCTCGTACGCGTCGATGAACTTGGAGTAGTACAGCGCCAACGCCTCCCAGTACTCGCCTCCTGGGTAGCCCTTCATCTCGCAGTTGAGCGTCGTGTTACCCGTCGTCATCCACACAGGAGGCGCCCACGAGGAGGCGAACAGCGTGAGGTTTCGACCAGCTCGTATCGTCTCGTTCAGCGCTCGCTGGATCAGAGTCAACTTGTTCGAGAGCGGGGCCTTGTCCACATCGATGCTGAAGTTGGCCATCTCCAAGTCGTCCACCGACGGGTTGTACGAGTAGACGTACTCGGAGAAATCGGTGGATGCGATGGGGATCCGACCGAGCGAGTACTGCAGCCCCGTGTCGGAGAAGTAGGCGTCTATAATGAGCTGCTGCACTTCTGAGTTCATCAGGTAAACAGTGATCGCTGCTGCATCCGTGAAGGCGCCTCCGAAGCCGATAATCTCCTGGTACGTCGTAGTCGCGTCAATAACAAGGTCCGCTGTATTGTCACTCCCGGCGTCTAGCTCCAGCGTCGAGTACGCGAGGCGGTCTCCAGCCTTGGACGTTTGGAAGACACCGACGTGGCCGCTCGAGAGCGATAAATACTCGGCCGACACCGAGTCGCAGCTGCTTGCGTTGCACACGCACACGCCCTCAATGTCCTGCTGATACCATTCAGACCATGAAGAGCACGACGCGGTGGCGCCGTGGTGGGGCGCCGTTAATAGCAGCGCCCCAGCGGCAGGAAGAAGACGCGCGAACTTCTGCACTCGCATGGGCCAATTCCTTGATAAGCACAAGTGTCGTCGAGTCTGCTTTTGCCGGTCCGGGGTAGAAAAAGTGTCGAGGACCTGATCCGCTGGCACCCTTCAGCTCCGACTCGAAGAACTTTTGCAACGAAGAGCGTTGATGTTTGATAACATGGAGAGTAACCATTGAAATACGTTTTTTACGAGGTGTTCGTACAGCTTCCTGCCTGCCTGCAGGAGCCTGTATCAAGTTAGCACGAGTTGTGGTCCGGCGTCGTGGGCTCGGGGGTCTCCGAAGCTCCAGCCGAAGCAGTACCGCTCGTCGAGGAGGCGGGGGCAGCCGTTGTCGTGCTCGGTGTCACCGTCACCGTCGCCGCGGAGCTAGAGCTGTCCGCGCTCGAACTGGAGCTGTCAGTGGAGGAGATCGGGGTTGCGGTCGTGATGCTCGGCGTCTCGGTCGCAGAGCTAGCGCTGGAGCTAGAGTTGCTGCTGCTGTTGTTCCCTTCGACCTCACCGATGACGATGGTCTTAATAGAGAGAGCTTCCAGCGTGACGCTGGTGCTCAACTGCTGGCTGGACAGACTCAGCGTGACGTCGTGTGCCGAGCTGTCGCGGTTGGAAAGAATGAGAACCACTTGACTGTCCGGGGTCAAGAACGCCACACTGTCCACGTTGGCGAGACTAGACGAAGCGCTGGAGCTGGTGGTCAGCGCCACGCGCACCGAGTCGGGCGGCAGGAACTTGGAGAAGTGGCCCATGGCGTAGAACATCGGCTGCTTGTAGAACTCGGCGCCGCCCTCTTCGTCGATGAGAATGGGCGAGTCGACCAAGTTGTCGATCCACGTGGGTCCGCCGGTGGTGTTGAGCACCAAGTTCCAGTCGGTCCAGCCCGAGGCGTAGTGAGCGAGGTCGCCGATGATGTCGCGCGCGTAGATCTGGGCTCGCTGCCAGGCGAACGTCGGGTTCTGGAGCGTCGGGCCGGCGCCCGTCATAAGGCCATCGATCAGGTAGCCCTCGCACGCCTCCGTGGCCAGGATGAACAAGTCCGGGTACGAGTTGTGGAAGGTCTCGAGGTCGTCGAAGTTGCCGGCCGTGTCGACCAAGAAGTCCAAGTCCTTGTACCAGTGAACACCGGCGCCCGAAACGTACTGGGCCGAGTCCTCGTCCACCAGCGTGGCGTCCCAGTCCAGCAGCAGGTCCTTCTGGTCGTCCATCATGATGATCTTCAGGTCCGGGTGGTTCTTCTTCATCATGGGGCCCAGGTCACGCTTGATAAAGTCGCGCTCCGTGGTGACGTTGAAGCGCAGACTCTGCCAGTACTTGAAGGAGAACTGCTGCGTGGGCTCGTTCTGCGTCGTCATGGCCCAGATGTCGATGCCTTCGGCCTCGTAGGCCGAGACGAACTTGGAGTAATACAGCGCCAACGCCTCCCAGTACTCGCCGCCTGGGTAACCCTTGACAGCGCAGTTGATGGTCGTGTTCTCCGTCGTCATCCACGCTGGAGGAGCCCACGAGGACGCGAACAGCTTCATATCGCGGGAAGACTTGCTCATCGCGCGCTGGATAAACGGGATCTTCTTGGCCTTGTCCATGTCGATGCTGAAGTTCTCCATGGCCAGGTCTCCCTCGACGTCGTTGTACGAGTAAATGGTGAGCGAGAAGTCCGTGGAGCCGATGGGAATGCGACCGAGCGAGTACTGCAGGCCATCGTCGCCGAAGTACGCGTCCACGAGGATGTCCTGCAGGCCCGAGTCTAGCGAGTACACGTTGATGGCCGAGGCATCCGTGAAGGCGCCGCCGAAGCCGATGATGGATTGGTAGGTGGTCGTGGTGTCGATGACAAAGTCCGCGGCATTGTTAGCCGCGGTCTCCAACTCAACCGTCGAGAAGGTGAGGCGGTCACCAGCCTTGGAGGTGGAGAACACGCCCGCCTCGTTGCCCGACAGGTACAGGTGTCCGTTGTAGATCGTGTCGCACGTGGCTTCCGAGCAAACGCAGACGCCCTCGAGGTCCGTTTGGTAGCGCTCCGACCACGACGTGCAGTTGTTGGTGGCGGCGCTCACGGTTTGCAATGCGAGCAGCGCCAGCACGTAGCCGAAGGGCTTGACGACCAGCATGTTCGACGTCAAGGAAGGGTGCGTGCACAGCGTACTTTGTCTCGACCAGGCAAGTTGGGGAATGGCAACGGAGACCAGCGACCTGCGTGGCGGTCATGAAGCTCCGGTGTGTATCCTTGCGAGTGCCTTCTCTTGCCCGATCGGTGACTGGGAATGTGTCACATGCAGCAGATTCAGAGGTTGAAGGCGTTGCACACGTCTTGCTGAGGCGCTCGGCTGCCGAGTCGGCAGGCTCCTGTACTACAGGAGCCACCGAGAGGCAGGAGACGCGATGGCAGTGCAGCTCCACCGAGGCGTCCGATAATCCGCGCTGAAGAAATGATTGCCACTAGCGCCGAGGCCATGCTCAATAGCCTATTGAATACACCTCGACAGTTGTCCTGGGTATCTTGATCGCTGACGTCCTCGGTACTGCTGTTTGATGTGGTACACACTAATCCAACGGTATGTGGTGCACACTACCTTGTACTGTCTTGTACCGAATACAAGCCTCTTACAATTGGCGCTCTCACTTCCGACGCCGTGATCTCCTGATTATTTTTCAAAATTAATATATTTAGAATTATAAATTTATATAGGACGCATGGGCTCCAATAACGGGGGCGCCAGCCATGTTCGGCTGCGTGACGCACTTGCGCCATGTAGTTCGCGGCACGAACTGCGCTAGACGACGCGTGATGTCGACCTGCGCTACGCTGTTGTATGTGAGCTCTCCCTGCAACACCGGTGCCAGCGCCGCTGGAGTAAAGCTAGCGGCCAGACTCCTGACCGTTTTCTAGATTGTCGCAGCAACTCGGGTGACTAGAGTTCTTACTCTAGTCACTCTCGTCCTCCACCACGTCGGCTGAGATGGACATGTTCTTGAAGCGCACCTCCCTCTTCGCCGTGGTGCGGCCTGGCGCCTCCTCGAAGCGTGTGGGCACGTAGTTCTACACTGCACACTGCAGCACCTTCGGCCCAGCTCCATAAGCTCTGTGAGTGACTGGTCTTCTACCTCCAAAACTTATTGACTTTTATTGAATTTAGCACTCTGACAATTAAAGGTGGACCACGGTGTCGGAAGTGGGAGCGCCAATTGTATAACGCTCGAGTAGTGGACCCTGCTGGTTGAAGTGGCAGGGCTTTTTGCAAAAAGCGGAGTGATCCGGAAACTTTTTGCATTTGGAACCTTTAGTTACAAAAAGCGGAGTTCGCGGGAACTTTGTTACAAAGAGCGGAGTTCGGGCCCAAGAAATCTTTAGACGGTGAAGAGCCCCATGCAGTCGCCGTCGCCACCGCCTCGCACTACGCAGGGTCCGACGGACGACACTATCACCGAGGGCATGTGCTTTCCTGACCAGAAGTCGTGCACGAAGGCTTTGCGCAAGTACAGTCTGCCCCGGCAAATCTGGAAAGGTCGGACCAATAAAAGCTGCGAGGTTGCGAGACTTGCAAAGGAGTTGCCAGAAGTAAGAATGTACTGAATTACTCAATTAATGGCAAAGAATGGATCGCATCGACAGTGCCGAGTTCGATCGGGGTATGATACCCGAATGGACCCAGCAGTTCCTGATAGACTCCGCAGTGACGCCATCCCAAGCTTGCTTTGCCCAGCGCAAAGCGGTGAAAATTGAAATCTTCTCTTGTGGAAGACGTTGAATAAATCATCGCACACTGTGCTGGATCTTGATGCGACTAAAACCACTCTTTACGCTGTGAATTCCCGTACTGCCCAGTCGATCAGGTCGGCAACGCTGCAAGGGTGCTTGTTGTACAGCTTGCACATAGTGACCTTCTGACCCAGCGTGAGTCGCGTGTACACTCTTTTCGATTGCGATGGCATGGTGAGTTTTGAAGAATGAGGCATGCTGCCATGCCACGCCTTGCTACTGCAATATCTAATGTTCACTCTGGGCCTTTCATTTACTCCTGCTAACTAGCAACTTGCAGTTGCATGTTGCTTCCCGCTTGGAGACAGTTCCCTCCACATTTAATTAGGATCAGTACATACATGTATCATCCAGGTAGCGCAAATCTCGACTGCATGGCTGTACATGTACTAGCTCTGCGAGGTACATTCGACATCGCTATTCCAGATTTGCCGGGGAGATCTGTACAGGGCATGACCATCAAGCTCGATCCAAAGCAGCACGGTGGTGTGATGCTCACGTACCGGTACAAGTGCGACGGCGGGGATCAATGCCGCTTCACTGTTGTTGCACTGCGATCACAGCGTCGAGGATCGAGCGGCTTTTTCATCAGTCGCTGCAACCTTGCTCACAACATGTGTGTTGGCCTTCGAAGCTAACAGCTTCCCAAGTCAGGGACGACGAGCTCATCCGTTCGCTACAGTAGTAGCAAGCGACCCAACAATTGGCAGCTCTCAATTTCCTTAGCCGCCACGCTGGACGATTCTCCGTCGTGGACTCTTGCTACGCAATTGATGACTACTTGCGTCTATATGGATCGGGTGCAGCGACTAAAATCGAGCTGGTGCTTCCAGAGGGATTGACGAGCAGAGGAATTGACGAGCAACACCGGTCACCGCCCTCCAAAACTGAGCACCAAGCGTGGGCGAAAGAAGGAGCGACGCTTTCCTAGCAAACTTTGCTAGTAGCAAAGGCGATAGTAGCAAAGGCGATACCTTCGCCAAAGTTGGTAAAGTGAAGAGAGTGTGTACATGCAAAGCTGCGCCTGCACGGTATTGTGTTACAGCAGCATGATAATTTATAATGCATGTTGTTAGTGGACCACTAACAACATGCATTATAAATTATTGTATTAGTACTGTAGCGAACGGATGAGCTCGTCGTCCCTGACTTGGGAAGCTGTTAGCTTCGAAGGCCAACACACATGTTGTGAGCAAGGTTGCAGCGACTGATGAAAAAGCCGCTCGATCCTCGACGCTGTGATCGCAGTGCAACAACAGTGAAGCGGCATTGATCCCCGCCGTCGCACTTGTACCGGTACGTGAGCATCGCACCACCGTGCTGCTTTGGATCGAGCTTGATGGTCATGCCCTGTACTTGCGCAAAGCCTTCGTGCACGACTTCTGGTCAGGAAAGCACATGCCCTCGGTGATAGTGTCGTCCGTCGGACCCTGCGTAGTGCGAGGCGGTGGCGACGGCGACTGCATGGGGCTCTTCACCGTCTAAAGATTTCTTGGGCCCGAACTCCGCTCTCTGTAACAAAGTTCCCGCGAACTCCGCTTTTTGTAACTAAAGGTTCCAAATGCAAAAAGTTTCCGGATCACTCCGCTTTTTGCAAAAAGCCCACTGGCTCGCGCGTCTCGAACACCGAGGAGCAGATTCAAGGCGCTTGTTTACAGGTACCTTGCGACCTCGGCCAGAGCTCGTTGATGTCACCAAGATGAGGAGGTTGCAGTTGACGACAGGAGCGTTCGGACAGCAGACCAACCGCGTCCATCCCCTCATGATTCGTCCGAGTTACACTGTAAACGGCGCACCCCATCGTTGAAGTGGAAGGCATCAATCCTTTTGTAACTTAGACTAAGCAGGACGGACGTGAAGGAAAAGTTGCCGTCCGTGGTTGAACAATTTTCAAGCGGGTCTGCTTCCACTACTGCTCACCGCGTCACGATCGACGTTGCCGCTTGCCTATCACACCGGCGAGATAGCAGTCTTCGGGGGCGCATTTCCTTCCGCTTGGACCGCGCTAAGCCAGCCAGTCACTTTGGAATTGGCCTCCGCCGACCCAACAAGCCAAGCCAGAATCCACGACTGCCATGGTCAAACCAGCCTCCTTCCTGGGCGTCGTTGCCTTGGCTGCGGCACTCCCGCCAGCGTTCGGCATCGACTGCAACAACTGGTCCATGCGCTACAAGAAGTTCCTGGACGGCGTGTGCGTCTGCAACAGCACCGTCGCCTGCGATACCTTCCCGAACGACTACCTGAAGCTTTCGTCGGGCCAGGCAGGCGTGTACCGCACCACTCGGGACGGCGAGCGGTTCCGCTACGAGACGGCCACGTTCGTCTCGGGTTCTGCAGCTGACGCTGACTTGACCATTGACGCGACAACCACATACCAGACCATCATTGGCTTCGGTGGCGCCTTCACGGACGCCGCAGCGATCAACGTCTATAAAATGGACAGCGCGATCCAGAAGATGATCCTCGACGCCTACTACTCGGCCGACGGCATCCAGTACACGACGGGCCGCATCCCCATCTCATCGACCGACTTCTCCACGAGCATCTACTCGTACGACGCCACCGTGGACGACTTCGACATGAGCGACTTCTCCATTGCGGTGGACAAGACGTCGGCGACGCACAAGCTGGACCTGATCCACCGCGTGCTGGCCATGACCGAGCGCAACCTCTCGATCTTTGCGTCCTCGTGGGCGCCTCCGGTCTGGATGACGAAGGAGAACACGACGCTCAACTGCCACATGAAGGGGAGTCCGGGCGAACAGTACTGGAAGGCGCTGGCGCTGTACTACTCCAAGTTCATCACTGCGTACGAGAAGGAGGGCATTCCGATCTGGGCCATGACCACGCAGAACGAGCCGTCCGAGCCCCTTATCAAGCTCAACTCGTGGCAGAGTCTGCGCTTTACGACAACGACCGAGCGCGACTTCATCAAGAAAGACCTGGGTCCTCAGTTGAAGGCCGATCACCCCAACTTGAAGATTATCATCATGGATGATAACAAGAGCAACTTGCTCAGTTGGCTGGCGGCACTTGAAGACGCCGAGGCCGCTCAGTACGTGGACGGTGTTGGCATCCACTGGTACTCCGACGCCGACTTCCCACTGGGTATCGGTGGCAGCTTCAGTGACCTCACTACCTTCCACTCCAAGTATCCCAACGTCTTCATGCTGGGGACGGAGGCTTGCGAAGGCTACATCCCCGACTGGGTGGTCACGAGCACCGGTGCCGGCGTGAAGCTCGGTGACTTCAACATCGGCTGGTGGCGGGCCCATAACTACGCCAAGGACATCATCAACGATCTCACCAGCTACGTGGCCGGCTGGACCGACTGGAACCTCGTGCTGGACACGAACGGCGGACCCAACTGGGCCAAGAACTACGTCGACGCGCCGATCATCGTGGACGAGACTAACGGCAACGAGATCTACAAGCAGCCCATGTACTACGTCATGGGCCACTTCTCCAAGTTCCTGACGCCCGGGTCCGTGCGGCTGAAATTCACAGCAGCCAGTGGCAGCAAGTCTCGGCTCAGTGATGTGGACTGGACGGCCTTCCTCACGCCCGAGGGCAAGTACGTCGCGATCCTCTTCAACAAGGGCGACGACGAAGAGACGGTGAAGATCATGGCTCCAAGCGGGAAGCTGGTGCAGGTGGTGATCCGCCCCACGTCCATCCAGACCGTCGTTTTCAACAAGTAAGTTAGCTGCGAAAAGCTCAAGTGCTTGATAAGCCAGGGTGAAGGCATTCTTGAGTATGAGCTGCTAGGTGTCCGATTAAGGATTAATCCACGTCATCAAATGGTAATCGAACGCTCTTTGATAGTCGGACCTGTGTACACAGTATGATCTGATGTTTAGGCACAAACGTACATTTCCGTCTTTAGTTTGTGATTCTGCTGGGCATACTACAGTACCTGCGTCTGCTCCGCGGCATGACTCGGGATCAGCCCTCGTCATCAATTATGACTTCTAATAAACAGCAGCAACCATATTTCACGATGACCACCACCCTGCATGCTTTAAAAACTGTCACGCTCCTTGCCTCCACTCCAATGCTCTCACTTTCAAAAACACCGGCGCTTACTCAAGTTACCTCAAGCATCGCCACGCCAGCATGATGGGCCCGCAACTACTAGCCGCACTGGCCAGCGCGTTGCTCGCCTCGCAGCAAGTCGCAGCTAGCTGCAACAACTGGTCCACGCGCTACCAGACCAATCTGAAGGGAGTCTGTGTCTGCAACGAACTCGAGTGCGACACCGTCTCCAACAACTATACGAGCCTCACAGCCGGCCAAGTCGGCGTCTACACCACCTCCAAGGCCGGCGACCGCTTCGCCTACAAGGTCGTCAGCGTTGACTCGACGGCGGTGAGCAGCCCCACGTACTCCATCAACGTCTCGACCCAGTATCAGACCATGATCGGCTTCGGCGGCGCCTTCACGGACGCGGCGGCCATCAACGTGTACAAGTTATCGTCCACGTTGCAGCAAATGGTGCTGGACCAGTACTTCTCGGAGACGGGTCTGCAGTACACTCTGGGTCGCGTGCCGATCGGGTCCACGGACTTCTCCACGAGCATCTACTCGTACAACGACGTGGTGGACGACTTCGAGATGGAGCACTTCTCGATCGCGGTGGACAAGTCGCCGTCTTCGCACAAGATCGACCTCATCCAGCGCGCTCGGAACACGTCGTCGCGTAATGTCACGATGCTCGCGACGTCGTGGGCTCCTCCGACCTGGATGACGACGGAGAACACGACGCTCAATTGCGCGCTGAAGGGCAACCCGGGCGAGAAATACTGGAAGGCGCTGGCGCTGTATTACTCCAAGTTCTTCGACGCGTACTCCCAGGAGGGCATCAACTTCTGGGCCATGACAGTGCAAAACGAACCGTCCAAGTCCATTCTGCAGACGGTGGCGTGGCAGTCTCTGCGCTTTTCTGCGGAGAAAGAGCGTGACTTCGTGAAGCTCGACCTAGGACCGAGAATGGCGAAGGACCACCCAGGCCTGAAGATCATCGCTGGAGACGACCAGAAGTCGGGCATCTTGGATCGCCTCGCACCGTTCGAAGACGCAGACGCGCTGAAGTACATCAGCGGTCTTGGTGTGCACTGGTACCGCGACTTGGACTTCTTCTTCTTCGGTATCGGTGGGGACTTTGACAAACTGTCGACCTTCCACGAGAAGAACCCGGACGTTTTTATCCTCGCAACGGAGGCTTGCGAGGGGTTCTTGCCAAGCTGGTTGGGTACCGGGTCTGGAGTCTCTCTTACGGACTCGGACAAGGGCTGGTCGCGTGCGGAGAATTACGGCCACGATATCATCGAAGACATCAACAACTATGTTGCAGGCTATGCTGACTGGAACTTGGTCCTCGACACGACGGGTGGGCCGACCTGGGTAGAAAACTTTGTGGACGCGCCCATTCTGGTGGATGAGGAGAACGGGGCCGAGTTCTACAAGCAGCCCATGTTCTACATCATGGGCCACTTCTCCAAGTTCATTCCTGCTGGCTCCAAGCGCATTGAGTTCCCCAAGACGAAGACGCTGAGCAGCTTCCACCGCTGCGCGTTCGTGACGCCGGACAACCGCGTGGTGATCCAGTTCATGAACCGCGACAACTCGGCTGTGACCGTGAGTGTGAAGCAGACGGACTCGAAGACGTTCACGCTGACGCTGCCGGCGCACTCGATGCAGACCGTCATCTTGCCACCATCGGAGACGACGAAGATTTTCGAAGCGAAGGCATGAGGCCCGAGTTCACTGCAGTTCGGGCGCAAAGGTGTGTAATTTCAATAAATCCAAAAACACTCTTCTTGATCTTGAAACGGATAGATAATTGTTCCAGCCACAGCGATGAGTTCACCTCTGCATCTCAGTGCCTCGTTCAAGCGCTACTACGACCAGCTGCGTGATCCAAGCTTCCCGACAGTAACCACCCCTCTCCACGCCAGCGTACTCAACGGAGACTACGATCGTGTGAGCCGACTGCTCACGAAAGATGGCGTCGATCCTTGCATCACCGACCAGGTTACAACCAATGAATCTTTGTCGACTTAATCCACCATGCAGCACTCATCGAGGCTTGTTTGCGTGAATAATAGACCGGGTGTAGCGCGCTGAACCACGCAGCGTTGCTTGGTCATGTGAGAATCTGCGAGCTGCTCATCACTGCCGGGGCCAACGTGAACTCCGCTGCTCTCGACGGAAGTACACCTCTTCACAAGGCCGCACAAGGTGGGCGTGCCGATGTTGTCCAGCTCCTTCTCCGACAAGGCGCAAACCCAACCGCGGTAAATAAGGTGCGTTCATTACGAAAAACTTAGTGCCAAGAAGTCGTCACGAACAACTGAATCTTGGCTTGGTCGCTTCAGAAAGGAGAAATCGCGTACACGATTGCCAGTCATCGAAACCACGTGCAAGTAGCCGTGCTGCTCTATCCATTCTCAGTTGCCAGTAAAAGTGAAGATGTTAGCAGCTAGCTCGAGGGGTGGCGCTACAAACCTTTGCGTTCTGCTCTACGCACGAGCCTTGGTCGATACCGTCGTCTCACCCTCACTCGTGTTGCTTGACTTTAACTTTTTCCGCATTCTTATGGACGCTCCACTCCACGGGATATTCTCTCCGTTGTTCCACATCACGTGCCAGATCTGGCTGCACGTAGCATTGTGGTACTCCTCCGCCTCATGGTGCCGCACCTTGTCGCACAGAAACACCATGCCGCCTTTGTGCTGCTCCGTGCACTCCTCGCAGTAGAACGAAGTCTCAAATGGGCGTCTGCGGTCCCCCTTCAGGGCAGAGCACACTTTGCAGGCGCGCTGGCGGTGTCTGCGCATCACCCCGCCGTCGGAAGTGCGCGTCTCGCGGTATTCTTCAACTTGCACGAGTCGGTGGCATGACTGGCCGATGATGTCACCCCAGACTTGGTCTTTACGAGATGGTGGCGGCAACGATTTCTGGGATTGAGTTGAATCCTCAGCTGGGGACTGCGTCGGAGTTGGCTGGCGAGGAGGAGAATCAATGTGAGTTGACGTCTCGGAAGCTGTCGATGGCGAGGAGCTCACTGCTGCCGGCTGAGACTTGGCTTGATCTCGCAGCACTGCTTGCATCTGCTCCTTGAGCGCCTTCACTTCCTGCTGGAGCTCCTGCACCAGCGCTGCCGCCGACTCAGGCTTGGCCTGAGCACGCAGCAATGCTTGTATGTGGTTGTTGAGCGTCTTTACTTCCTGCTGGAGTTCTTTCCACCTGTGTCGTGAGGAGTTTGATCTGAACCTCTGCCGGCGTAGCGTCCTGAGGCTCGAGCGTCATAGGGAACACATATTTGGGCGCCCAGGCGAAGCCCGTCACTCCCAGTCTGATAGTCACCTCCAGCTGCAGCTTCTGGTCGTCGTCTTCCCGTACGAGGACTGGTCCGTGCTCGGCACTATCGGCGGACTCCTTGAGACTGACCTGCATAAGCAGCAACTGCGCGTCAATGCCGGTTCAAGAGCTCATACTGACGAACCATTGCACCAACACGCACCGCTACATAGTGAAGAACCGTCTCCCGAGGCAGCACCACACCCGTTGGAGCAAACGCAGCCACATCCGCCACCTCGCACGTCCTGCAGAGCAACAAACAGCATTGGTAATAAGCAGGTAAGCAAAGGTTGTCAAACCGCGGCAACTGTCCGCCACGGTTTCGAGACTTCGGCTGCGTACGCACCAGCGCCTTTGGTCACATGGCTCTCCAGCCAGAGCTGCTCTATATCGTCCACCACCTCCACGCCGAAGCGGAAGCCCTCGCCCGGGAACGACGCGAACGCGGCATCGCCTTGCCCTTCCTCCATTTCACTCGCTTCGGTATTTTACTGGCGTGTTTTATGTACCCAAGTGACTTCATTAAGTATCACCTGCCAAATTTGTTCAGAAAGCGATCGCGAAAGGACGCAGACACTTACTGAATTGACCAGCATGGTGCAGGGCACCAGCACCGCGCGCGCCTTCAGCGTCATGCAGGAGCTGCAGCAGTTGCGGGACAAGGTCGGCGGTCTGTCCGAGAAGAATCGCCAGTTGGCGAAGGCGCTGGTGAGGTCGCTGTTGTTCGCTGGTCGATTTGGTTGCAACTAAATCTGCTTGTCATGTGACAGACTACAACCAAGCAGGAACTTACCAAAGGTGAGCGTTGCGTGTGTATCTTACAGTTGCAAAGTGGAGTTTCATCGGGTATATGCAGTGCTGATAATTTGTTGCTGCAGCCCGAGCAGCACAGACCGCGGTATTCTCAAGCAAAGGTTTGTTCGTCCATGCTGGCCAAGCTCGTTACGTATCCAAGCTTGACCATGGTGCAATGGACAGTTGTCGAGTGGATGGATGCCCAACATAAGCCTATCGTAGGTAAGTGGGTAAGTTAGTGTGGACTCTTGCGTGTGGGCGCTGATCGCTGCTTTTGCTGGGCAGTACGCCATCAGGCAACCCAATGTGACTTCGGAGAACTCGTTCAAGACCCGCGCGCGTTCGTGGAATATGTGCATCTAGAACCGGAGCCGCCTCTGCCTCCTCTTCGAAGTGGCATCGCTGCACAGGTACTGGTGTGTTTGAACGATGACCGAGTGGCTTCAGTGTGCTTAAGTGGTGAAAGTGTATATAGGCGTCAAGAGTACCGTCCCCAATTGTAAAGAATGCCAGACGTGTAAAGCACGGCAAGATTATCGGCAAAAGCGCCAACCAGGTACATACTGAACTCACTCTGACCCTGCTTATAAACACTACATAACACATGCTTAATGGTACCACGAATCTAAGGACTCCGACGACGATAGAAGGCCAGCCACTTCCTCAGAGGACCCCAATGCAACACTGAACTCAACCGCTATCGGCCCCGATAGCAGTACCTCTCAAGGCAGTGGTAAGGCGCAAGCACCGCACCTCCATAGCAAGCGTTCGCCTCACGTCAGCCCCGGATCGAGCTCACAGGTGCGCCTTCAATCCGTAGCGACCAGCTCTCCACCCACCGTGCTTACTCTTGCGCTGCGTGCAGGTTGCTGCGCCGAGGCGGCTGCGTCGACGGGATGCTAGCGTATCGTACGTCGAGCCCAAGCTGAATACCAAGCTCCGTCGGGTGCGTTCATGTCTGCGACGTCTGCGACGTCTCCGAAGTTTCGTGGCTCCTAACGTTTGCGGTGCGCGTACCAGGGAGACTACTACGGCTTAGGCAAGCGGACAGGCCAGCAGGGCAAGACCCAGCACCACCACCACCACCGAACGTCGACACGCCGCGTGATTTCTGAACCTCGCCGCACCACGTCGGCGTTTGTGCCCGCGCCGTTCGCGCAGCAGCGCAGCCCGTTCCGCAGACGCACCGCGAGGCCCGTCCAGCGTGTCTCGTACGCCGAGCCCAAGCTCAACACGAAGCTCCGGCAGGTACGAGCGCTCTCCGCACATTCCTGGGCGGCTGAACTTGATCTAAGCCACCCGTGTACTGCTGTATCATCAGGGCGACAAGTTCACCTTCACCACCTGAGCGCGCAGCCATCTTCGGTGGAGAGATACCGAACCCACCTCTGAGCTTGAATCACTTGAAATAGATCCCCTAACCCGCAATGATAATTCTACTGATTGGATCAAAACTTCTATTTTTAGCTAAAAGCGAGGCTGGACCACCGTTTTTAGACTTTGGCACAACGGCTCAGCACTCTTAGCACGAGACCAGCGCATTGGCAACACCACAACGCAACCAGAAGCGGCGGCAGCACTCGACTGACTCTTCCCTCCCCCGAACGACCTGCCTGCAAGAACAGCGCAACATGGGCTGCGTCAATTCCAAGCCGGTATGTCGTCTTCATGGAGTAGCATCATTAGTGCAGTTGTATGCTGATCTTTCTCTTTCTGCTACTGCATGTACCAGGACCAGGATGTCGTGAACGGCAACGCGCAGGTGGACGCCAACGGCGAGAACAATGCTACGGCTAACGGCAAGCCGACGCAGGCGGCCACGAACCCTAACAGCTTCGAGGAGCAGTACTCGCTGGGCAAGGTCATCGGCTCGGGCACCTTCTCGGTCGTGCGCATTGCCATTCACAAGCCCACGGGCCAACGCTACGCCATCAAGTGCATCAAGCGCGAGGGCCTTGTGGCGGAGGATATCGAGGCGCTGACGACCGAAGTCGCCATTCTCAAACAGGCGCGCTGCAGTCTTTCGTTGCGGTGACGGAATCGGTGCGGAAAGTTCTGATTGTTCATTCCTTCTATGCTGCAGATGAACCACCCCAACATTATGATCCTGCACGACTTCTTCGTGGAGGAAAAGTTCTACTACTTGGTGACGGAGTACATGGAGGGCGGCGAGCTCTTCGACCGTATCGTCGAGAAGGTTGGTGCTGACTTGACTGCACTTGAGTCGGTTGCTACGACAGTTGGAAGGGGTATTTTTACTGACGGTGTATATACTTTTTTAGTCGTACTACAACGAGAGGGAAGCTCGCGACCTGGTGAAGCTGCTTCTGGAGGCCATCAAGTACTGCCACGACGCCAACATTGTGCACCGCGACCTGAAGCCCGAGAATCTGCTGCTGACCAGCAAGGACGACGACGCGTCCATCAAGCTGGCAGACTTCGGTTTCGCAAAGAGGATCGAGTTCGACAGCGAGGGCCTCGTTACAGCCTGCGGCACCCCCGGTTACGTCGCCCCGGAGATCCTCGAGGGCAAGCCGTACGGCAAGACTGTGGACATCTGGAGCATCGGTGTCATCACGTACATCCTGCTGTGCGGATACCCTCCGTTCCACGACGACAACCACAATGCTCTGTTCAAGAAGATCAAGAAGGGCAAGTTCCAGTTCGACTCGCCGTACTGGGACCACGTCTCGGACGACGCCAAGGACCTCATCTCGCAGATGCTCATTGTCGACCCGGAGAAGCGGTTCGTTTGCTGCTTGGATTGACTTTCTTCTGATGTAGTGCATGACATTAATTGGGGTTTTGCTCTGCAGGGCGACGGTGGACCAGCTTCTTTCTCACCGCTTGGTCACGGGCACGGAGCTGGCCACGGTGCAGCTCACGAGCGCGCTGGAGGAGCTGCGCCGCTTCAACGCGCGCCGCAAGTTCAAGGCCGCCGTCAGCACCGTGTCCACGACCGTGGGCTTCAGCAAGAAGTACAGCAAGTCGTACAGCCAGCCGCAGTCGGACGAGGCCGCCGACGCCGACCTCGACAACGTGCCCGAGGTCTCGCCCGAGACGGTGGATCTGGACATGGACGGCAACAAGGCCGACTAACTACAGCGACAGCAGCAGCATACCTAGACGCCCCCCGAGAAGTACTAGCGGCGGCGATAGTCAAGTTGAAGTCGCTGGCCTATCTATAGCATCCAATTATCCAATTTTATCCAATGAAACCGCGGTTCCTCTTGAAGCATGGAAACACGAAAAGCTAAGAGACACAGCAAGAAGCTGAAGAGGAACTAGAGGTAGGAAGGCTGGCACAGCGGCCCATGTACGTGGCGACGGAGGGGGACCAGGCGCACAAGCGCAAGATCGTGCGCCACTTCGCGCCACACCTGAGCAACGAGGAGCTGACGACGCAGGAGCGCCGCTACTTCGCGCTGGGGCTGGCGCGCGTACTGCTCGTGTTCGTGGTGCCGTCCTGCATCGTCTTCTGCACGCGCGACTGGTTCGTGGACACGATCGTGTTTCTCGTGGTGACGTTCGTGTGTCTCGTGGAGCTGGCGCTGGCGCTGGTGCGACACAGAGCTACAGTACGTGCGATGAAGTGGAGATAGGTAGAGCTGACGAGCTGTGGATGTGTGAATGGTATTGCGCAGTACCGTTACTATGTCTTATGGCCTGAAGGATTGCAGATGCGCTGGGTCTACTGGACCGAGGTTGGTACTGTTAATGATGGAAGGTCGGCACGAACTTGTGTAAGATAGTAAAGCTCGGTGCTGCGTGTCTGGAGCTAGATTGTCCAAGCCGAAGATCAGTACAAGCTCAAGATCCTGGGCTACTACATCCGCAAGATTGACAAGTTCGTGGGCCGCTTCCCGACGTCACTGAGTGCCAACAAGATCAAACTTCACTACCGCAAACGCACGTGGCCGTTGCTGCTGCTGTTTGTGCTGGCATACGCGGCGTGCCTTGTGTTGCTTGTGCAAACTAAGCGTGAGAAGGCGGTGATGCGCACCTGGGCGTTCTACGTACTGGCCATCGGGAGCGGACTTGTCGTGCTCCGCTACGCCAAGCTGCACCTCGTCGAACTGCCCCAAGTGTTAGCGTTGCGCGCTCATCCAGAGGTACGTTTGCCATACTTTCACGATTTGATAGCAGGCGAATATCTTTAGTCTCTTTTCTATTTGTGTGTTTGCTAGTTCGCGACGGACGGACTCGCCAACGCGGCCGAATCGACTCCGTTTGCACACGCAATGCCATCGTATAACGCCGGTGGAAGCGGGCACATTGTCCAGGTCAACGTGCAGAAGAGCGTGATGGAGATCTGAGGTCACGCTGCCAGCGAATTGATGCAGCAGTCGTGACGACACAGGGCCGAGGAGCGAGAAGGGCGAGAGAGGAGGAAACAATAAAGGACAGCGTAATATAAGACGAGACTACGTGTTGCTTACCTGTTTGCCATGCGCAGCAGCTGCGAGCACTTCAAGGTCGCAATTGGTGTGTACCACATATGGCGCCAAATTCACAATTCGTGCCAATGATGCCGGCAGGAGGAGAGCGCCGGCAGTTGCCGTACGAGGCGCTGGACCCGGAGTGGGAGGCGCGCGAGTTCCACAAGTTCCGCGCGGCCGCCGGCGGCGCCCAGCAGCAGGCTCCGTATGGCGCGTACCTGTTCGGGAGGCTCATGCAGTCGGATCTGCACCAAAGTTGCCGTCCCGCGCTGCCGCCGGATGTCGACAAGCTCAACGGCTCCACCATCCAGGGCATGTGCATCCTGCAGGTCGTGGACGTGGCCAACATCGGCGCCAACTACGAGCATCGCACAGAGTTTTCGGCTGCAGGACCCACGCGCACGCTCAAGCTCGGGCTCACAGACGGCCACCAATTGGTGTTTGGCTTCGAGTTCACACAGCTACCGCAGTTCAGCGTCAACATCGCGCGCGGCACCAAGATCGTGGTGGAGAATGTCCCCGTGAGGCACGGATTGCTGCTGCTGGCTCCTGACAATTGCCAGCTATTGGAGACCACGACCGATCAACCCGCGCGCGGAAACGGACAGGCGCAGCAAGCGGCGGAACCGAATGGAGTGAGCGCTGGCGCGTACTCGGCAGCGCTGGTGACGTCGCAGTTTAATCCTTCTGAGCAGTCACTACCGACACTTGCCAGACCCCCTATTACGACCGCAAGACCTAGCAGTGCTCCTCAAACAAACGCAGTGAGAAGCGCAAACCCGTCTACACCGTCAAACCTAGAGCTTTCTCGTCGCACAAGCACAAACAGCACTGCGGACAGAGCGAGCGCACAGGACCCACCAAGAAGCAGCGCCGTACCATCAGTGTTTGTAGATGTACCCTCGTCAGACGAAGACATGGACAGTGACACTACCGACCCAATGGTGGAGCACCTCTTCTACAGCCCGAAGACTCCTCGGATCCCTGTTAGTCCGGAACGTACTGTTAGCGCACCAGCCACGATGAACAGTGCAGCTCCCTCCAGGAAGCGATCGCGCTCGCCGTCAGCAGATCGGCCGATAGGGACCGCACAACCCCCACAACATGCAACACCCATGCGCACGACGACTTCTATCGAGAAGGAAAGCGCAGCCGCGCGTGGCGTGTCCCCGCCCGCGGTTGTCCGGCATAGCGTTGCCACCCCTGCACCAACTTCAGCCACTGTATCTCCGCCTCTGGACCCGACTCGCCCGTTCCAGTACTTCATAGCGCGACTCCCAACGCTGTCCGTGTCACTGCAGTCTACAACAGCTACCAGATTTCAGGTTCGCGCCTGCATAAAGTCTGTGGTAGGGTTTCAATTCAACACGGGGCGATACCAGCTCCGAGTATCCGTCGAGGATTGCACGGCCACCAAAGAGGCTGACGTAGCTGAGGATTTTGTGACGAGACTCATGGGAGTACCGTGCTCAGAGTTCTTGCAAACAATGCAGACGAAGGTGCAAGTTGCGCACGGTTGGGCGGCGAATATGCAGTTTGCGCTTATGAACCTGGAAGGAGTAATGACATTCGAGAAGAGCGCAGCTACATCAGCCCCCGGCACAGCCCCGCTATTGCTGATCGACTGTCGCGACTTCCAGGCATCCGATACTCGAGACCTACTGCAGCGAGTGAAAGCTTCGTTGTCTCGCGCACCCCGATAAGGCTTGAAGACCCGAATAAAGTAACAACAAGTATCGACAGAACTCTACTTGTTATGTACTCAGCATGGCCTTGCGAACCAGCGAGTCGGTAGACAGCGTGGATTCACACGCAAGCTGGAACAGCCTGCCCGAGTCCTGAGCTTCCTCGAGCGACAGACTGCGTGGAATTCCAACCAGCACGTCGTTCTTCGGCGTGGCTGTAGGCGGGTGCATGACGAACATGAAAGTATCGTACTGCGCTTCCTCTGCCCGCATGTTGCGGTCGCTCTCGAGGAGCGTCTTGCAGCGTCGGCGCCGGCGGTTGATGTCCGTGTGCGCCACAGCAGCGCTGCTCGAGTGACCAAAGTCGGCAGCCTTCGCCAGCACTTCGTACTCGGTTCGAGACAATTCAGCAGCCAGCGTGGCGGAGCGAGGGTAGGCCAACTCGCTCAGCTTGATCTTGCCGACGCAACACGGAGCCAGCACGTACGCGGCTCGCTCGGCAAGGCACTTTTGCATGACCATATCGGTCGCTTCACCGCACGCGTGCAGCGCAATGCCCACGTCGAAAGGCTTGCGGTAGTCGTCAATGAACCCGCAGAAGATCTCAACGTTGGTCAACTGGGCCGCTGCGATCCGCTCCTCCGCTGAAAACATGGTATCGATACAAGACAGGGTTAGTTCTTTCACGTTGAAGTCACTACCAAAACCTCGAGCTGGGCGTACCGATGGCGAGCGAGGGCTCCTTCTTGTCGAGCAGCACGAAAGTGCACTGCGGGAACAGACACGCCAGCGGCAACGCCACGTATCCAGAGCCGGCGCAGAACTCGACCACCACATCACCCGGTCTGCACAGCACATTAATCGACCCAGCCATCACTTCAAGCACACCACAACTATTACTAACCTGAGTATGCGCTGCAAGAAGATCGCTAAGTTGTCCACTTGCTGTCGCTTGTTCCGTGCGCGATCCGCCGGCAACTTGCCGTCTCGCGGGTGGATTCCGTCGGGCAGATCGGCCCAGGGATGCCCTGCGGCGTCTCCGTCGCCTCATTGCAACCTTCTTCGGCCTCGTGCAGACACTTGAGCGGGTTGCAGCGGTACGTAGACTTGTTGCGTCCGAACGTCGTGCCCTCAACGCGCTCCAGGAGCTCCTCGAACCAGAGCTGCGAGTTCTTGGGCGCCTGCAGCCCCTTCTTGCGCAGTTTGCGGAGACTTCGCTGCCTCTGGGACGACGCCGCCGAGTCGTCGGCAGCATCAGCGATGGTAGTGGGGATGTCAGCGTCACCGCCAACCGACCGCGCCGAGCCCCACTCGGCGTCGTCCCATGTGCCCCACGTCAACGTCGACAGCACGCTGTTCATCGTGCAGCACCAAGTTGCTGGTCACGAGGAGGTGCGATTGAATGCACTTTTGACCATGGTACGGCATACGCATGCGGTTTCGGAGGTAAACTTGTCGTGATAGCCCGCCCACGTCCTCTACGCCTGCTTGCCCGAGGACACGTGCATACACTATTGGCTCCTCTTGTAGCCGCGTCGTTCATATATCGTTGCGAAAGCATACATATCATTGCAGCTTTAGTGCTATAGTTATATCGGTATCCGACGAAGCACCGCAATACGCACTTCCATTTGACGGAGCGGTGAGTAACGAGGTGAAAGCTGCGGCGTAGCAAGCAAAAGGCTGCACCTGAAATTCCTTCAGCACCGATCTTCCTGCACCGAGCACAAGCATGTGCATCTCCTTCCTGAGTCGCCCGCTGTCGTAAGCAGGACACCAACTACGGTCTGTAGCTCCCCACATACTCCCAACAATCAGCCGCGTCGCTGCTGCCATTCGTCTCGGCCGATAACTGTTGGAGTTACACGTCCCCGGTCTCCGCAATCGACTTGGTAAAAAGCGTTGCGTGATGAACGCGTAGGTCTTAGCCGTTCCTCCGTCGTCGCTGATGCCAAACGTGAGGCTGTCAGCGCGCTGCAGACCAACAGTAGACCGGTGCAGCTAATAGGCCACGAGTTGGAGCTGATTGCGCTTGTGACGGTAAAGCTCTCTGTCATCGCAGCCCGGCGCAGTAATGGCGACGCTCGCCAGCTCGCTCGCTTCGTCGCTAAGGTAATTGCGTGTTGAACGGATCTGCGTGTTCAGGATCGGTCACCTGCCAAAGTTGATCTCCCAAATGACTCGGATTTGTATGTGGGATGGATACACAACATGGTCTTGAAGACCGCGGGCCAAAATGGGTGGTGCTAAGCAAGCATGGCCCGGCCAGCGGCGAGGCCAATTCGGGCCGGCCACGTCATCATCGATGACAAAACGTGGGGCTACGACGCGCCCAGGACGCAGGACGACCAGCGCCGAAAGCGTTTCGGTCGTGTACGAGCTCGTTGCTTCCGTCGCTATAAATGCGGCGCCACGGAGCTCGTCCTACCCTTCTTGAAGCTAGCGTACCGTAGGCTAGAGCACCTGAAAAAAGTCTCCACGTCGAGCGTTGCGGCCATCTGATTGGCAGAAAGCATGTCGCGCTGGTTCCACCACTCAAGCCCCGAGGTTTTTCAGGATCACACGCGCCCGAGGTTTTAACCTCTTCCGAAGGCGCAGGCAACGGCCGACCGCCCATGCGCCCGCCACCCATGTGTGGGCTCTCATTCTGGAATTCGCTTCCCAAGCCCCGCGTCTCCCTCCTCCGACCAAGATGACTCAGACCGCCGCCCCCAAGGACCGCACCTTCCTGTTCACGTCCGAGTCCGTGAACGAGGGCCACCCGGACAAGCTCTGCGACCAGATCTCGGACGCCGTGCTGGACGCCTGCGTGTCGGAGGACCCCAACTCGCGCGTGGCCTGCGAGACGTGCGCCAAGACGGGCATGGTCATGATCTTCGGCGAGATCACCACCAAGGCCATCGTCAACTACGAGAAGGTCATCCGCGACACGATCAAGGAGATCGGCTACGACGACCCCGCCAAGGGCCTCGACTACAAGACGGTCAACGTGATCGTGGCCATCGAGCAGCAGTCGCCCGACATCGCCCAGTCTGTGGACTCGGTGACTGACGAGGACGTCGGCGCTGGCGACCAGGGCATCATGTTCGGCTACGCCTCGGACGAGACGCCCGAGCTCATGCCGCTGTCGCACGTGCTGGCCACCAAGCTGGGCTCCAAGCTCACGGAGGTGCGCAAGAACGGCACGCTCGACTGGATCCGCCCCGACGGCAAGACCCAGGTCACCGTTGAGTACAAGCAGGAGGAGGGCCGCATGATCCCGCAGCGCGTGCACACCGTGGTCATCTCCACCCAGCACAACGACGACGTGACCAACGAGCAGATCGCCGCTGACCTGATGAAGCACGTCATCCAGACCGTCATCCCGGAGAAGTACCTGGACGACAAGACGGTGTACCACCTGAACCCGTCTGGACGCTTCGTCATTGGTGGCCCGCACGGCGACGCCGGTCTCACTGGCCGCAAGATCATCATTGACACCTACGGCGGCTGGGGCGCCCACGGTGGTGGTGCCTTCTCGGGCAAGGACACGACCAAGGTCGACCGTTCGGCTGCTTACGCCGCCCGTTGGGTCGCCAAGTCGGTGGTGGCCAAGGGCCTCGCCCACCGCCTCCTTGTGCAGCTCTCGTACGCCATCGGTGTGCCCTACCCGCTGTCGATCCACGTCGATTCGTACGGCACGGTGAAGGAGGGTCTGTCGGACGACGACCTGGTGGAGATCATCAAGAAGAACTTCGACCTGCGCCCGGGCATGATCCAGAAGACCCTGAGCCTGAAGCGCCCGGTGATGCAGAAGACCGCCGCCTACGGCCACTTCGGCCGCGAGGACGCGGACTTCACGTGGGAAACGGTGAAGGAGCTCGAGCTGTAAGTGCTGGGGGCCAGATGATGTGTATATTGTCTCTCGCTTAATATTTGCCCAGCACTACGCCGCTTTGAGGAATCACTCCGCCGTCAGCTTTTCCAGCGATGGAGAGTGGGGTGGAATCGGCGCTGCCGTGTCCGGTCCCTGCGCGGTTCGTGAAGAAGTGTGCACTTTTGGCCCCTGCTGCCAACCGTCCATTCTTCTCGCGGGCTCGCGTAGCGGACGCGAGCAGTTTGCCCATTCCGCTGTCTCACAAGTTTCGTCATTAGCATAGGAAGTGGTTAACGACGGAATAGAATAGGTTAGCGCTTAACACTTTCTGGTTAGTCTTGTTAGTTTTTAAGCGCATTTGGTGACGCAGCGCATGCGTAGTTCCTGTTGGCGTAAGGCCTCAACGAGCAGACTGAATGGCCTTGAAGCTACATCCGACTTGCTGCAGCTGCTGGAAGAGCTTGGCGGCACTGTATAGCGGTGTTGGGTGCGTGAGTCAAAGCGCTTACGTTGGCGCTGGCAGCGATCAGCGAGCTTGTCGGTCTCCTGTTGGCGCATTGCCAAGCATATTTCCAGTGTGTGCCTCGAGAGTCGTGGCTTGTGAGGGAAACGCTGCTGCTTCGCAAGCTGAGCGCGACGACGCTGCTCAGCACACAACTCATGTCAGCGCCGGGAAGCTAACCAACTGCCCCACCAACATGCAGCAAGTTGAAGTTTACCTGTCGCTCGATGTGGTCGCGTTCCTGTCGGGCGACGAAAGCGGTCTCGGTCTCGATCGATATTTGCTTCGCCACTGCCGGTGCGTCTTGGGCTGCTGCTCTATCTACGACTGCAAGGGGTTGGCGCACGTAAAGCCGTTCAAAGTTTGAACTTCAAACACATCCTCCTTTCCCTCTGCGGGAGCTTGACGGGGCCTACGAGACGGCAGTTTGGTTGGCTCGGCGCTAGCAGCACAGGAAGGCCTGCATTTTGTAGTGACCGTCTCAGTAGACCTCACAGCCCGTCGAGGCCGAGCCACTAGCCGTGGTCGAAATGTGCACTCGATCTCCTCATCCAGTCGCTGCTGCTCTGCTACCACTTGAAGCATCAGCTTCTTCCAGCGGAGCTCTTCGGCCGCTTGGTAGTTGCGAATAGCAGCGGCTTCTACTTGGTCCGGTGGAAGCGACCTGGGCAGTGAGCGATAATACTCTTCCTCCTCGACGCGCTCCGCTTCTTGAAGCTTTGCTTTCACCTGGCCTATTATAAAAAACAGCACGTGTCATTCAGCACACTTGTTTGCCGTCTCTCCATTACAACACTCGACCTGCTCACGTTTGGCGTCATTGCGCTTCTTCCACTGCAGCAGCCTATTGACGGCGGCCGGGGCTTGAGTTGGCGCCAACGCCGCCCTATTTCGAGGCAGGTTTTCTAGCATGGGACGTTAGCTGGGGGGCAAACGCGTTCTGCAGCGCGTACGTACCTTCACAGCATCCAGCCGCTCGCATCCTGGTCACTTCTTCTCTGCACAACTTTCGCACTTGTAGGCCAAAGCCATCGTCTTGCCTGCGAAACCCCCCAAGCATTCATCCCATTTCAAGCGAAGACACAAAGTTCACCGCAAACTACTGCAGCTTGTTGCAGGCAATCAATCAATCGTAGCTACCGTTTTGTTACTGCTTCGCGATCCCACGGGCACACTCGCCGTGAACTGGACCCGTTACCGCCCAGCGATGGAGACAATCGCGACCAACAGGACGCACAGACGGCGTGGTCGCAAGGATTCATGTGCACGAGAGCTTGATCGCCGTAGCAAAGCTGGCACAACCCGGCGTCTTCATCTCCTACCATCTCCAGTGCGCTAGTCTCACGGCAATAGCCGTTAGTAGAATGCTTCGGTCGAGGCGACTTGCGCGCACTCTGCGGCGTTATGCGACTGCGTGGGGTCTTCTTTCGTTCAGCTTCACTTGGTGTGGGCGGCAAGCTCAAAGCACTAACGATGCTCTGGCGCCGCGCCTTCCGCCGAGTTTTCTGAGCTGTGCCAGACTTCTGCATCGTTGATCGGCCCCGCTTCGCTCCTGGACGCGCGGAATCGCCTTCGGTTGCAATATGACTAACTTGCTCCGAGCTCTTTGGCACATTTGCATCAACACTTGATCGAAGCTCCTCCGAACTGGGTAGAACGAGACTCCGCCTTCTCTCTCGCGAGCGCTTTTGTGCAACTCTGGATAATGGCCTGCGCTGTGGGGGATCGTCTTGGGAGATTGTACTACGGCACACTCGGGCGAATGTGTCGCCCCAACTCTTCCATATCTCTGCCCGCTTTCTATCCACAGCCGCGCGAAAATCTGGGTCTTCTCCATTACGAGATACTGGCACGTATTCGGGTTCCGTAGAGAAGAAATCCTGTTCAATAATGCAGCTTTTGCTGATATCGACTCCAATCGATGCAATAAAAAATTCCGAAGCATTTCTTGCTTCTTCCTCGGTCACAGTGGGCGAAGTTGCGGGCGCGGACTGTTGTACGTCAAGCGCCCCGTTCAATGCACTTGTATGTTTTTCTGCCCTTTCACCTTGAACAGGGCACAGATGAAGCACCGGGTTTACGTCATGGGCCTTCACGTACTCCAGATACCGCTGTTCATACGCCCGCACCGGTATCTGCGCCCCTGTGACCGTGTCGGTGTACTCAAACAAGTCGTCATCATTGCGCGAGTGTCTGGCTTTCATATGCTGCTCACGATGCGAATCCGCTTCGCTCCACTCCTGATTCATCCGCTTCAGGTAGCAGGTCAGCTCTGCCACCGTCTTCTTGCGGTACTCCGAGTCAGCTGCGAACTTTGGCAACTGCTTTGTCGTCGGCCCCAAGTGGTACCCAGTCCCTGCGTGCACCTGCTTGGCGATCTCAATGCCTTCATCGCTCAGCGAGTCCACCATCGTGTATCTCCGCACCAGTTGCCGGAAATTCTCCCTCTGCGCAGCCTCAGACACCTCACTATCCACGTGCAATAGTAATGCTTCATCTCCAACCTCCTCCTTTTTATCCGAAGTCGCGACACTATTTCGTTCCGACTTGGAAGGTGTCGACGCAGCAACTCCACCAACACTCGCCTCCTTCTCATCATCTTCAGCAACAGCCAGGCACTTCTTCAACGCCTGCAAGAACTCGTCTCGATGCGTCGCCCCAGCAAACGGTCCTATAGTATGAGAAAAGCTATCAGTAAAAAAAATAATTCTTCGCCACCAATCCCACTCGACATCGCACCTGGCATGAATGTCAGTTCGAGTTTGTTGCCGTCTGTGAGCTTGATCTCCACACCCTGCACTGTGTTCTGCACTGTGGTGGGCAGCACCGTCGCGACGTGCTTCACAGCCACGAAGAGCGCCGCCGCGGACTTGGTCTCAGTCTCCGGCGGTGCGTGGTTGGTGATGTCCTGCAGCTCCTTCTTGCGCCGCTCCAGCGCGTCCGAGTCCGACTGCGTCGTCTGCAGCCACACGACGCCACCGCCTCCTTCCAGCGTCGCCACGCTCAGCGTGCCAAGGCCGCCCTCGATGCCCACGCCGTTGAACTTGGCGGCCACGTGCTGGAACATGGCGCCGCGCCTGTCCCGCCGCCGACGCTGCTGCTGCTGCTGGAAGCGAGACAGCAGCCGCTCCGACATGCAGAAGCGGCTCAGCGCACCCAGGTCCAGTCGCTTGCGGCCTGCGCCGCCCCCGCGTCGAACAGCTCCGAGAAGGACCCGAAGCCGTACGTGTCTTCGTCCTCCTCCATTTTCGAAGTGTGTACTCCCGCGCAAATTATATTTGAAATTGCTTTCACAATAGATAATTGGCTAGCAACAAATAAAAATTATGCGTAATTAGATCGAAGCGTTTGACCTCAATTTGTGCATATTTATGAATTAGGGTAATAATCGTTTTGCGCTTCAACTACGGTAGTTGTTGCCCTTTTGAGCTCTCACAGATACGCTGTCACCCTTGGGTATATTTACGTTGACGTTAAGAATTGGACCATGGTGCGGGCTAGACGACACGAGGGAAGTGGACCATGTAGCGCGAAATGGGGTCGGCCGTGTACTTGCGCGTGTTCTTCTGCAAGTCGTCGCGGTGTCGGCCTGACAGTCGCTGAATGACTCGATACGTCACTTCACGGTCGGCGAGGAGCTGCTCGTCCGTCTTTTTGCCGATCTGCGCCACCATCCAGGCGGCATCCAGCGCGCCCAAGAAACCGTGGCAGATCCCGAGGCTCTCGTGCCACAGCGGCTCCATCAGCGAGTCACCAATGAGACCGACGTAAAGCTTCTTGCCATGTGACGAAAGGATGTTCGCCGCCTTGTCCGCGCGTGTGAGCGTGCTGAAGTCAAACAAACTCACGCGGGTGAAGTCCGCCTTCCTCGGGATGCCAGCGAAGTCGACGACCCGCTTGGCGAGCTCATGGAGGACCATATTGTTGACGTTGTCGTCCATCACCAGGTCCGTCGGGCTTGGGCGGTTCTGGTTCACCACTCGCCGGTCCAAGAGGTTTTGACGCTTCGGGGTCATCACGATGTAGTGCATTTCGCCGCGGTAGTACACGACGTTCTCCATGTCGAAGCCGATCTCGTGCAGCTTGTCGAGCATCGGGTGCTTGCGTTGGGCGGTCCACGAGAACTCCTTGGCTTTCACTTCATCAGACGTCCCGAGGTTCGGGAAGTAGCAGACGATGCCCAGCTCCTCCTTGCTGCTGTAGACAAAGCGGTTGATACCCGCAGGTTCGGCCAGCTTGTCGTTCGTCCCAGACGCTCCTAGCACTGCGGTGAACTCCATCTTGGGGATCTGAGGCGTCGTCGTCACCGTGTAGAAGGGGTTGCCGCCGTTCTCCTCCAAAGCGGGGGACACAATGGACTCGAAGTCAGTCGAAGCATGCACCTTGACGCCCATTAAGAGAGCCACCTTGAGCAGGATGACCTGCAGGTGCCGCGTGCTCACGTGGAAGTACGTGCTGGTCTTGCAAAAGTGCGAGAAGAAGACCTTAGCACCGAGCGAGGTCATGTCCTGCACGACCCACGGCCACAAGTGCAGTCTGCTCTCCCGACTGAAGACCGCGCGCTTCTCCACGACCACCACGTGACCTCCAAGCAACGCCGTCTCCACAGCAGCACGCAGACCGACTGGCCCAGCTCCGACGATGCAGACGCGCTTACCGGTAGAAGGTTTGCGCTTGTAGACCTCCAGCTGTAGTCGCGCGTCCAGCAACTTGAAGAGCTGCTTGTGCCGGAAGCTCAGCTTGCTGTACACTGCGGCCTTGAGGTGGTAGTAAATGTGCCAGGGCTCGTCCACCACCACGCCGTTGAGACCGCAGCTGGTCACCAGGTTGCCGAAGGCTGCGAGCGTGTCTTCCAAGTCGACTGCCGCATCGAACGCCTTGTACGACTCCTGCACAACCTTGGCCTGCGCGTTGTCCGTGATGACTGAAGGAACTGACGGGATCGACAAGACCTCCGAGGGTGCCTCTAAAGGTGGAGGGAGGATGTCTTTGTCGTGGTCGCTCGAGTCGTTGGTGGACCTCGAGTCGTTGGACCACTGCGTGCTCGAAAGCCGACGGAATCCTCGCGTAAGCTGACCGCTCTTCTTGTTCATGTCGTCGCGAGTAATGTGATCGATCGCGGTCAAATGCGACAGAATTCGGGTCATTGAGTCCTCGGACAGCTCCGTCCTTTGGCACGTCCTCAACGTCTGCTCCAACGTCGCGAGCAGTGCCATTCGGACGGATGATTTACCGGCGACGAAAGGTTCGTGCCTTGACTTTGAAGGGGGTTTTACGCGCCTGGATCTGAACAAGTCGCCGCTGCCTTCATCGTCGGAAGATTGGCCAAGGCTGAGGAATTGCGCGAGTTTGGTGCCCATGCGATCCAAGTGACTGGCAAGGGTCTGCGGTTCCTTAACCTCCGCCGGCAGCGACACATTGCTGGCGCTCAAATTCGAAGACGAAAGCTGTGACTGAACGAGTGACGCGTCCACGATGGGGGCTGCGTCCACATCGGAGGACACACTGCGGTTGTACGAGAAGTGTCCACTTCCAGACCGAGCCAACGAGTCGAGGAGCTTGACAGTGCCGTAACTCTCATCGCCCACCACCTCGTCACGTACAGGCGCAGCAGCTGCTTCGTCGACCGACTGGATCGAGTTGACGGTGCCGGTCGACGCCTTCTCTTCTTCCTCGATCAGGAGCTGCCTCACCTTCTGCCACGCCAACTCCTTCTCTGCGCGGGCCTTCTGCTTCC
The DNA here is from genome assembly GCA_024211575.1 of Phytophthora melonis. Lineage (NCBI taxonomy): Eukaryota > Oomycota > Peronosporomycetes > Peronosporales > Peronosporaceae > Phytophthora > Phytophthora melonis. The sequence continues at coordinate 2,909,073 of JAMXKT010000094.1, read as the reverse complement.
GCTCCGCTTCCTCCGCCACAATCTGGCTCAGTTGAGCCGCATCAACCTCCGTAGCATTGATCGCCACGCCATGCCCACTTCTAGACAGTGGGGCCGACACGTACGGAATCGACGGAATCCTGGCAGACCGTCGACTATCGTACGCGCCTTCTTCATCACCGTCGGTACTGTTGAGATCGTCCTGATGCTTTTCACCTGCGTCGGCGGCCAGGTAGTCGAGGAGTTGTCGACGGTTGGCAGTTTGAGGTTCGACCTCGCTGAGGCGCTCTCCGAGGCTGGAGGTGTCGCTGGACTCCAGAGCGTCCAAACAATGCGAGTCGATGAGGTCTTCGCCCAGATAATTGTCGGGTCGATCTGAAGGCTCCAGCTCGGGCTGGCTGGCTGAAGCAGGCGCGGGATGCACCGCGCTCGCCGGGTCAAGTGTCGCCATTGTCCTGAAGTTTTCACCAAACTTGGACAAACTGCACGAAATCGGAATGGGGGACTTGCAGCGGAATCTGAACTGAGCCTTTTGCCTATCAAGACCGTATGAGAGCCATCGCATCTCGTCTTCATCTCATGGCCGGATGTATTGGCCCGCTCTCCCAGGCACACGCAACGTCGTCCTAGCTTACCCATACCAATTACGATTGCAGTCGTCGTATGGTACTTGTAATCCGTGCCTAGCACACCCCTGGCTCTATAAATTGGGGGGTAAGATGCAAGCGTGTTCTCGACTCTTATCCCAGCGTAAAACTACGCATCAACGTCCGTATGGCTTATTGCGTGACCGCTAGTGTCCTTGCGTAATTGCGACGCAAGCACGTTGCAGCTGCAAGTGAGCTCCTGAAGAATCTATATCCATAGGATCTATTGGTTCCAGCCCGTCTCACTCCACTCATAGTACTCACCCATGAAAAGCTCAAGCCAAACCTTTACCTCAACTCCGATGGTAGGTAAAGGTATCAGTAAGTTGGACACTCGTTTCCATAGTACTGTATTGAGTATTGAGCACGCGTCGAGTTCTGTTTGAGGTGTGAGTTAAGTAAGCTCAAGCTAGGAAGCTTTCATGTTGTTCGCAGACATTACGCCTGAATAGGTCAATGCAACCTAGGGAACCGTAGCCCCTAAAGAAACAATATGCAGTGGGCTTATATTCACAATTTTAACACAGCTGCGGGAACTTGACCGTGTAGCGCGACTTGGGGTCGACCGTGTACTTGCGCACGTTCTTCTGCAAGTCGTCGCGCCGGAAGCCGGACACGTGCTGGATGACTCGGTAGGCCATTTCGCGGTCGGCCAGCAGTTGCTCGTCCGCCTTCTTGCCGATCTGGGCCACCATCCACACGCCGTCCAGCGCTCCGAGGAAGCCTCGGCAGGTTCCGACGCCCTCGGGCCAGAAGGGCTCGATCAATGAGTCGCCGATGAGGCCGACGTAGAGCTTCTTGCCCTGTGCCGTGAGGATACTCGCGGCCTTGTCGGCGCGAGTGCGCGTGCTGAAGTCGAACATACGGATGCGCGAAAACTCGGCCTTCTTGGGGATCCCGAGGAACGACACGACGCGCTTGACGTAGTCGTGCAGCGTGCCCTTGTTGATGTTGTCGTCCTGCACCAGGTCTTGCGGCTCCGGGTGGTTCTCCTTGAGCACCTTCTGGTCCAGCAGGTTCTGTCGCTTCGGGGTCATCACCAGGTAGTGCATCTCGCCGCGGTAATACACAATGTTCTCCAGGTCGACGCCGATCTCGCGCATCTTGGCAAACATTTGCTGCTTGAACTGGATGGTCCACGAGAACTCCGTCACCTTCTTCTCCTCGGTCGTGCCCAGGTTGGGGAAGTAGCACACGATACCGAGCGCCTCCTTGCGACTGAAGACGAACCGGTTGATGCCCGCGGGCTCAGCCAACTTGTCGTTGGTACCCGACGCGCCGAGCACTGCAGTGAACTCCATCCACGGGATCTGCGGTTGAGTCGCCACGGTGTAGAAGGGCTTGTTGTCGCTCTCCTCCGAGTTGGGGGCGATCACCGACTCGAAAGCCGTCGACGAGTACACTGTGACACCGACAAGCAGAGCCACCTTGAGCAGAATGAGCTGCAGCTGACGAGTGCCGACGTGGAAGTACGCGGTCGAGTGGCAGAACGAGGGGAAGAAGACCTTCGCACCGAGCGCCGTCAGGTCCTGCACCACCCACGGCCACAGGTGCAGAATGTTCTCACGGCTGAAGTGCTTGCGCTTCTCCAGCACTACCACTTGGCCGCCAAGCAGCGCCGTCTCCACAGCGGCGCGCAGACCCACAGGACCGGCGCCGATGATGCACACACGCTTCTTCGCCGCGGGTTTGCGCTTGTACACGTCCATGTTGAAGCGCGCGTCCAGCAGCTTGAAGAGCTGCTTGTGACGGAAGCCCAGCTTGCTGTACACGGTCGCCTTGATGTGGTTGTACACGCGCCACGGCTCGTCCACTTTGACGCCGCTCAGGCCGCACTCGGTCAGCAGCTTGTTGAAGCTCGAGAGCGTTTCGATCAGGTTCTGGGCCGCGTCGAACGACTTGAAGGCATTCAGGACGCCGGGTCCAGACTTCACCTTGGCGTTGTCAACCGTAGCAGAAGCGGACACGATCTCGCGCGGAATTTCAGTGACTAGCTTGGGAGGCACTGGGGCCGGAGCTCGGCGCGGCTTCTCGTGCTCGCTCTTTGCCCATTGCGCACCGGACAGTCGACGAACGGCGCGGTTCGGCTGGCCGCGGTGCTTCTGGATATCGTCGCGCACGATCTGGTTGATAGACGTCAACAGCGTCGAGATACGCGCGATCGACACCTCGGACAGTTCGTTCTTCTGGCACGTGTGCGAGATCTGGTCCAGCGTGGCGAGCAGCGGCGTCATGCGCGCGGAGTAGATGGCCGGGGCGGCAGGAGGCTCAGGTGGCTTGGACGCGTGGAAAGCAGCCTCGAGCGTCATCTTGTCGCTGGACGCCTTGGACTGGAACGGCGACGGAGGGATAATGCGACGCACACGCGGCGTGTTGCTTTCTCCGACCCCATCAACGAGCCGCCACGGTGCAGGAACTGCGCGAATCGGTTGCCCAGTGTGTTCGACGTCGGCGGAGACACCGACTCATCGTTGCCCTGCGTGAAGGACGAGCTGGTGTCCGCCTCGAGCGACGAGGCGATCGATCGGGGCGACGAGCACTCGCTCGGAGGACCGGAGTCGTCCACCTCGGACGGCACGCTGCCGCCGTTGCGGCTGCGGTGTCCGTCGTCCACCACGCGGTCCAAGTAGTCGAGCAGGTTGACCTTGCCGTAGTCGTCGATCACCGTCTCCCGACGAACAGTGGACTCGTCCACAGACTTGATAGTCGCCTCGTTGCCCGAGCCTTTGCGCTTGGCAGCCTCGCGCTCCTCCTCGAGCAAGAACTGGCGCACCTTCTGGCGCGCGAGCTCCTTGTCGGCGCGCGCCTTTGCTTGCGCTCGGCCTCCTCGGCCACGATCTGACTCAGCTGCTGCGAGTCGACGTCCTCGGGTTGAACAGCATCATGCGTGACTTCTGGGACACCACCTTGGTCACGAACTTGTTGCGCGGCTCGGAGGACGCCGGCGCCGAGTGCGCGGACGAGAAGGACTGGCTCGCGTCGCCACTGTGGCGCTTGTCCTTCTTCTCGTGGGCCAGGAAGGCCTGCAGACGGCTGTTAGCGCGCGCCGAGCGGCTACTCAGCGTGTGCAGGTCCTCGGCGTGCTGGAACTTGGGCTCATCGTCGCTGTCGACGAGATCGTCCAGTCCGGCTTCGTCCTCGCCGGCCTCGCGCTCTTCCTCCTTGTAGACACCGTTGAGGTAGCGCTCGCCCACGTCGTTGGCCAGGAAGTCGAGCAGCTTGCGGCGTCTGTGCGTCGACTGCTTGGGGGCGTCGCCCTCCGCCGGGTACGTCTGGTTCAGGAACTCGTTGAGCTTGGCGGCCTTGGCGTCGTCCGCGCCCGCGCCGCGGTGCACGGCCTGCGACTCCTTGACGATCTCAGCGTAGTCACCGTCGCTGAGGCGGTCGATGGCCTCGAGGCCGCTGGCGTCGATCAGACCCTCGCCGATCCACGTCTCGCGGCGGCTCACGGTGCTACGCCGCACGCCCTGGTTGTGCGGCTCCGTCTCCGGCTGCTGGTCCTCGCGCACGGTGGGCACGGACTGCACGCTGCGCTTGCTGGCCCCGGACGAGCGCGGCGAGAGGAACACGTCGCCGCCGCCGTCCGAAGACGACGACGAGTGCGTGTCAATGTCCGCCATGGCGCTGGAGGCTGCTAGCTCTTCTCTTCTAGGCGCGCGCTCCGAGGTAAATCGCTCGACCTGCGCTGCGCACCGCAGAATTCTCACTGAGCGCCGGCATTGCGCGCTGCCTGCAGCCAAGGTTGCGTGGCTGTGTGGTCGTTGGGCAGGGGTTCAACCGAGCTCGGCTTGAAAACCCAAGCTTTCAAGCTCGGGGTAATGCTGCTGACGCGAATCGGCGGACGATAGCCCGGCCAGCCTAGAGACAGGGCAGCGTGTTTTTTTGTGACCTTTTCGCGGGATTAAGAGTAGATCGGTTTGACCAGCAAAAACATTACAAGAGCATGTTTGATAAATCCGTTTAAACGTTTATGCCCCATATGTTCAATATGGCGTTTTATTACACTTTCAAGGCACTCTAAAGAAACCCGTTGGCAGTCGTCCTGTGCCGTGACAACTCGAAATGGAGACCCGGTCGGTGAACTTATGAGGCTCTACGAGTAGTAGGTACCCAAAGCAATAAGAACAAATCAACCGTGTTAGATAAATGTTTACATGTATAAGTCGCAACGTTTGTCTGCGTCGTCGGATATTAAAAAAAAATCAAACTGCAGACTTCGCGCCCACAACGTCTCACAGCCACTACCGTACGCCCGCTCCGCAGCAGCAGCACCTGCTAAAGTGTCGTTTGAAACTAGATACTGGAACTTCATGTTAGTTTTGCACCTATAACTAACCGCTGTTCTCGATGCATGTCGCTCTCGTGCCGAGCAGCGATAATCGCTGGGGTTTTATGCTGGTTATTGAATTCCGCAGCTTCAACACGCTGCATCTGCAATCCAGCCGCCCGGCTGGAGGTTCCAAAAGATTACTTAGGTAAGCCGAAGATAACTGCGACTCAACGTGTCAGTTGCACAAGAAATACCCTTAGTTTTCTTCGACTCATGGACTTATATCAGCAGCGGTCCAGTAGCCCACGCGTGGTCCCAAACCGAAAAATACGTTTTATTAAGTACTTAGTGCGGTTGACAACTGCGCCTAGAAAAATAGTACATACGGGCTCAAAAAATACCTAACGCGCAATGTACGCTCATCATTGCCCGCCGTTCAAAACGAGAAAACAGCATAAGTTAACAATAATGTTGCAGCTTTGTTGCGAGTCACAGCCTATTAAAATAGGGCTGTTCAGCGTGCACTCGCGCACGTAGCGGATGTATCCACCTCGAGCGTGCAGAAAAGTCATGCCAGGAATTGAACGCAACTCCAGCGCGCGAATCTTCGTTGCTCTTCAACTGTAAGTTGAAGCGGAAGTGCCTCCCTCTATGTAGGGACAAATCGCATACAAAAACGCAATGACAGGGCTCTCTACAAGAGACTTTTAGCTGCGGTCACATAGGCCACGAAGCTGCAGGCGGTTGCCATGATACCGCATGCTTCCTCGGTTGAGCAAACCTGGTTTGTATGGAGCGCTGTGTGGCCACCCATCAATGGATGCGGTCAAGCCCGCGTTGTCACATTTGAGCCTACCCGCCGGTACAGTAAATGTATAATACCTGGTTTAGCAATAATTTGGTTTGCCTGACCCGCAACTCGCCGCCTGCATGTAGTTGCCGTGATCGACACGATGATGCTTGAGGCTCGATCGGAGCGCCACCAGCGTCTCGCGACGTGTGTAATCTGCTGGTGCCGCGAGACTCGGCGGCGTAGCGCTACCAGTACACTGCGATTCAACAACGTGGTCGAAGCAGACTGCAAGAGGCAGTTGTGAGTTCGCTGCGTGCGATCGAATTTGTTAGTCGAGTGCCCGTTGGATAGTGCGTTAAGGAGCAATTGACTTCCGCCGGTCCGCCAGTGTCGATCCTGCCTCCACTCGCATCGGACGCCGCGCAAGAAATCGATGAACGACGAGCACAGGCGCATGGCGTAGGCAACGACCTAAATGACCGGCCACTCGTACGAGACTCGCGGGGTTGAGCGCCGAAAGCAGCAAGTTGAAGTAATTAATTGCCATTTTGAAATCAGTAGAGGATGTACAAATATATGAATTCAATTAATTGCTATTACACAAACGGGCAAAGTCTCCAGTAGCAGCTCCCGATCCGGGACGAGGCACGCCGCCGTCTCTCTCGGCCGCCATGCCGCCCCCGTCGCCCGCCCGAGACGAGCGGAAAGAGCAGCTCCTGGCCTGGCAGCAGCAGCGCCAAGCCGCGCGAGCGAGTCCCGCCAGGTCCGAGCAGTGCAGACGCAGCAGCGCGCAGACGGCGGCACTCGCGTCTCCGGAGCGCAAGACGCCCACAGCCAAGAGCACGACCGCCACGTACACGGCGCAATTCCTGCGGCGCAGACTCAGCGAGCAGCTAAAGGCAGACGCCGCGGCCAACGGACTGCAGTGTCCAAAGGCCAACGGCAGTCGACGGATGGACCGCAGACGCAGCAGCAGCGCGGACTCGGACGCTGCAATGGAGCGGCACAATGGACTGAAGCCACCACCTCGTGAGCCGCAGCAAGTGGAGCTGGAGCCGCGCGAGAACGGGCACCAGACGGCTGCGGACCCGGCAGTTGAGAAGCCGTCACAGAGAACAACCGACCTGATTGAGGACGCTGCGGAATCTGCGAGGGGGATCAGAGCTGTGAAGGGTTTTGGTAGTTTCGGTAATACTAGCCAAGACGAGAAGGTGACAACTTCGATGACGAAGAAGCGAAAGGCTCCGTGCAGTAGATCCGCGGTCGCGCTGGCGGTGGTTGCTGGACTCGTGACAGTCTCGGTAGCAGGTGGAGTCGTGGTTTGTCGGATGTACCCGTCGTCGCCTGCAGCGACTTCGATCCAATTCGGAGCGGAAAGAGCAAAGGAGGTGCTGTATTCTCTACTGGTTGTAATCCAGCACGAAATGGGTCCGTACGTGAAGGACTTGAGCGCAGGAATACGAGCCGAGTGGCTGGCGCTGCTGGATAGTGCGAGGTTGGAGAAGGCGGCACGCGCCGCTCAGGTACTGGTGAGCGAGAACCTGGAGAATTTGCGAGGCTCCCAGGCTTTGAGCCTGACGACCTCGCTTTTGACTACGCTGCTACAGTACGTACGTGTTCAGCTACAGCGAGCTGGTCTGCTAGAGATGCTGTTGAGATGGGTGCAAGCGCAAATGATGGCTGTGTCTGAGTTGATGGGGTCGGACTCGAGCTCGAGAGACGAGCTAATTGAGCGTGTTCGAACAACACTGGAACAAAGTGCAGAGGTGGCGAGATCAAGTTTGAGCGACGTTTTTGAGTGGATAGGATTGGGCCCAGGAGTGACTGATGTGAGTCTGCCTAGCGAGGAGTTGGAGGCTGCTCTGCGGATGCACCAGATCGCAATTCAGAACATCGCAAGCGGGCTGAAAGTGCACGAGTCTCGGGCATTGCAGGACGTACAGCGCCTCGAGAAACGACGCGTAGCTATCATATCGGCCGCCAACTCGATCATTGTGGACACCCGAGTGACAGCACTGGAAAGTGTTCTCGACGTGAAGATGGCGGCTGTCGAGTTTATTGAGAATCGAGTAAAGGAGCTGGCAGCAGAATGCGCCAAGTCGATTGAGCAAGAGATTGAGGAGTACGAGCACGCGTCACGTGAAGTCGAAGAATGGAACGGCGTTGATGCGCTGGCCGAAATAGCAGCGGATATTCAGGCACAGGTGGAAGCAGCGCTGAGGTTGAAGCGGGAGTTATTAGCACTCGCGTTGGCTACGGACGACGAGCCGACGAATGCGGCTAAGGTTTCCGTGGAGGATCAGTTACCGAGTGAAGGTGATAGCGAGGAGCAGTACTCCAAAGATGCCGATCTTGTGGGAGAAGAGCATCCTGCTGATGTTCCAGCATCCACGGTGTTTGAAGAAGGCGGATCGGATGCTGACACAACCGATAGTGAGCAAGTCACCGAAGAAGAGACGCCGGTAGTCCCTGAACCGATTGAGAAGGATCAAGTGACGGGCAAGGATAAAGAAGCACCCGAGGTGGAGACCATTCCCGCGGTGGATGTGCTGGATAGCGTTTCAACCAGCGAGGAACAGGTGCAGATTACCGCTGAGCTGGTCGAACTAGACCTGCTGTCGGTACAGCGCACTGAAACCCAAGTGGTGGAAGGTGCAAGCATATCTGAGAGTGCGTTGGATGGCGATCATGATGTCCAGGTTGTTGCTGAGCTCGTTGAGGACAACGTTGTAGCAGTTGAAGTCGAGTTGACGGAGGAAGGGGAGGTTACCCGCGGAGAATTGCAGCATGCTGCTGTCGCTGAAGTGGTGGTGGAGATGGAAGACATTCTCCTGGACGTGAAGCAGACGCAAGTAGACACGATCGACTTTGTCGAAGCAGAAAACGTATCTGAAGTGGTCTCTTCCCAGCAGGACGAGCTGCACATTGAGGCGGTCGTATCTGTTCCGCTCGACGGCGCTGTGGCGGAGGTTGTGGTCGAGTTAGAGAATGCTGCGGCTGAAAGCACCGAACGATTGGAAGTGGATCGACTTCGGCCTGACATCAGGCCGCGTATTGGCGTTCTGCCAGGAGTCAATGTGCTGGAGGAAAAGCGCACGGAGGACGCTGAGAAGGCGGCCGAGTACTCGAGTGAGTTGAAGCAAGTTGACACGGAGGATGAAGAAGAATTGGAGACAGACGGCAGCGACGTGGAAGAACGTGTCGAGCTGGAGGCCGCTGAAGTTGCACGCGAGGTAGAAGCGGCTGCCGAGGAAGCGGGTTTGGTCGTCGCGGAGCTGGAACGCACCATCGCAGAATCTGCAAGCGAGCTGGCAAATGAGATTGAGACTCAGCTCGAGGATGCGAGTGCTCAGCGGCAAGAAGTGGAGGGCATCGAGGCAGTTGCTGCTACAGTGGGCGAAATAGAAAGCTTGGCAACGGAGCGCGTCGTCGTGGCGAAGGAAATTGAAGAGCTAGAGCAGCTGGAGCAAGTCATACTGCAGGAGGAAGGTGAGCGCGTTCGCGTCCAAGAGGAATTGCGTGCTATTGCAGAGGAGGAAGAGGTGTGGCTACAAGGTGAGCAGCCTCCTGCTGAAGGCTTGCCCTCCGCTGATGATTTGGCGCGCGAAGACTCGAGTACTGCGACGGTTGATATCGCGAAGACTGTCGATGTGGACGCCGGCGAGGAAAGCAGCGTGGGGATCCCAGCGATCGAGCTGCCTGGGCCCACATTGGTACAGATCAGTTTGTTTTCAGTCGCGTTCTTGGCGCTCGCAGTACTGGCAGCATATTTATTAGCTCGTCGCCGCAAGCGTGGGCTGTTTGCTCGTGCGCCTCGCCGGCGCAAACGGTGGCATCGTCTTGCTGACTCCGACGCTGAAGAAGTGGTTTTGTTGCCTGACGACGGCTCAGACGATGAGGCGGAACCAGATATTACCATTGTGAAGTCAAGCTTGGAAGTGGTTGAGCTCAAGTCTAGCGTCAATGAGGTCCGTCAAGACGTGGAGGAAGAGAACGAGGCCACCGATGGCGCCGAAGTCGCTGTGTCGGGTCCGACGTCGAAGGCTGTTGTCGTCAAGCGTTTCCAGGCGACGACGATCCACGCGAAGGACCATCCGGCCACGTCGGTGACGGAAACATCGGTCGCCGTTGCAGCGTCCACGTCGAGTGGCAATGGCAACACGGCTACTCCGTTTGTAGGCACGTCTTCGGGCGGTGATGACTACAGAGCCACAGTGCCTCCCAGCACACCGCCGCCGAATACTGGTGACGACAGCACAGCCACAACATCTATCAGCACTCCGCCGAGTGGCTCCCCGGAGGGGACACCCGATACATCTGAGCGTGCTCGACGTCGACTTCGACGTGAACGCCGCTCGTAGAGACAAACCACCGCCTAGACAAGAAGATTACCGTAGCCGAAGAGCAAGTACAAAAGAAGACAAGAACGACGAATGCGTCGAACAGGACGCCCTTAGTGGGCTCCACCCTCTATGAGGTAAAGCAAGCACGCGTTGATACAGCTTCATATTCGCTCCCCGTTCTACATATACAAACGACAGTGGTGCCGATCACGCGCTGGACACTGCGTCGAGGTCTCGGTATCCGCTGTGCTCCGGCAGCGACTGCCTGGGCGAGTCGGTGTTGTCCGTATCCACTGGCCGCTTGACCACCAACTTGTAGCCTGGGCGGATCTCGCCGCGGTATCCCTTGGGGAAGTAGGCGCGATTGAACTCGCGCATTTCGTCGTACGTCATGCCGTAGCGCCGCGCGAGCTCCTCGGGGTGTCGCCGGGCTCGACCACGTGGATCTGCTTGGTGAGCTTCACCTCGGCGATGTTGCGTCGACTGGCCGCTTGCTGCGCCGCCAGGAGGTCGGGCACGATGACCCGTTCGCCTGGCACAAGCTCGGCGCGCTGACCCACGGGGTAGCGGCCGCGGTTGATCTGCAGGAAGTGCGAGTACGGGATGCTGTAGGTCTTGCAGATGGACTCGAAGGTGTCCGAGGGCGAGACCAGGTGCGTCTTGTACCGCGCAAAGGCGGCCGACGTGCCCGTGTACGTGGCCTCCGCGTCGCTCTGCGCGTTGAGCGCCGAGGCCTTGACGTCTGCGTCAGCGCCCAGCGCGGGGTCATCCCGCTCCATCTCGCCCGTGTTCATGAGGCGCACGTGCAGCAGCTGGCCGGGGCACAGCAGGCTGCGCTCGCCCGTGGGGAAGTAGCGGCGGTTGTCCTGGCGCAGGATCTCCTCCGTCGTGTTGTAGAGCGCCGCGATGCCGCGCAGCGTCTCGCCCGCGCGCACGAGGTGCATCTGGCCCCAACCATTGTCGATGCACTCGGGCGGCGGCGGCAGCGACACGGCGCGCGCCTCCTCCACGATGAGCTGCTGGCCCGGGTAGAGCTTGACGTGCCGCTTCTTGCGGCCCAGCAGCGGGTTGAGCGCCAGCAGCGCCGCCTCCGTGGTCTGCGTCTTGAGCGCGATGCCGGCCAGCGTGTCGCCCTCCTGCACGTTATAGCGGAAGGGCGACGGCGTGGGCGGCGGCGGCGCCAGGTCGTCGCGCGAGCCGCTGGCGCTGGTGCTCGAGCTCACGGTGCCGTACATGTCGACGGCGGATCTAATCTGTCGGTTTGACTGGCAAAATCGAAATGTCGGCGTCTTTGCTACCGGCAGTGTAGCGAAATGACGGCGCCATAATCAGATAGCATAGTGAAATCAAGATACTTTATTCCGATGCAGCTGTTTTAGGTCGAGCAGCACGGGTCAACGCTGCCCTTGAGCTCGTCGGCGTCCGTGTCCTTGAAGATGGCGAAGCCCAGGCCGACGCCCACGATGACGGCCACGAACATGAGCGTCTCGTACGTCATGATAACAAGCATGACCCAGTAGCCAAGGCACAAGTGCACCATGTACATGGCCGCCAGCACCAGCTTGCACCAGAACGGCAGCCGACGGACCAGCGTGAGCTTGGGGGCGGCCGGCACACGGCCGGTCTTGGGCACGAACGAGTCGCTCGAGCCGTGGCCGTCGCTCGCGCTGCTGACCTGCGGGGTAGCCAGCGACATGTAGTCTGCCTGGCTGGACACGATACCGTGGTCGCGGTACAGCCGCTTCTCCACGAGCTCGCGCAGCTCGCCGAAGCCCTCGAGCGACATGGCCAGCAGCACGACGCCCAGGAAGCCGAAGGCGTACTTGACCCCGGACGACAGCACCCACGGCTGGAAGAGCAGCAGCAGACACGTAGCGTCGCCGCCGATGGCCAGCTGGAAGCCGTTGAACATGACGGAGCCCGTGGGGCTGTCGGCCGCGCCGGCGTAGCAGAAGTCGTCGGACGAGGTCTGCGCCGCCACGTACTTCGTCGGATTGTCGAACACGAGCTGCGCGTGCTCCTCCGAGCACGTGTAGATCTTCTGCGCGCCCTTGGAGATCCACGGCACGGCGTGCGTGAGCTGGTCGTAGCCCTTGCCGCACACGGGGCACTTGATGTCGGTGGCGTCCTGGTAGATCTCGTCCGTGGTGATGTCAGCCTCCTCGGGGAGCCCAGGTTGGCGGCCTGTCGGTTGAAACACCCAGCACAACGTCATACATCGGCATTGTGAGGAGAGATAGATGTATATATTCGTGCACGCACGCACCGGGTCGTTCTGCAGCGAGTCGATGTGGCCGGCCATCTCGCACGCGTAGACGTACTGGTCGCCGAGAATGGTGGCGTTGATGTTGGCCTTGACGTCCATGTTGCACAGCGGGCACGTGGTCTTGCGCAGGTTCTGGCCGGCGTCCGCGCCCAGCAGCATCAGCGCCGCCACCAGCACCAGCAACGCCGTCAGCAGCGACCGAGCTCCCATGGCGAGGAAATGGTAAAAATGAGGCTGGGACCCGAAATATGCGTCCAGAGCCGGGAATTAGCCACGCCCGAACCAGATGCCGAACGCAGTAGAGGATCAAGTGTGGTGCGTTCGATGGAAGCGCCGGGCAGCTAGCTACTTTGCTTCCTAGCGAATACTATACGCGCACTGCAGCGCGATGGTAGCGGCGGAAATGAACGGCGGGCTCTGCCCTGCAGGAAGCGTGGGCCGCCGACGCAAACCACCAGCTGCGTCGGTGCAACACGGAACGCCGCGCCCTCTCTCATGCAATTATCGAATGCGTCCTGTTGATGTGGTGGGCTCTTGCTCACCAACGAGTCCGTGCTGCTTCATGGTGCTCATCATGGCCGCCCGCACCCTTCCGGTACTGAGCAGGCGTCGCGGGCTTCCGCCGTGCATCCACCGCCGCATTCCGCCGCGCTCAGATTTCACGGAGCCATTGTGGATGGGCTTCAAATTCGCGGCTTCTAGTCCGAATATCTAGGAATTTGTATAGAACACTTGCCGCCCGTCTCTGCAATCATCAAATTTACGCTGTACAGATTACAGATTGCCCGCAGGCTCAGCTCAGTCTTCATCTCGCCACCTTCCAGCCGGGATGCCTCTGCGGGCACGTCTTTTCGCCACCGCCGCGCTGCTGCTGGCGGCGGCAGCGGCGGCATCGACGGCCAGCGCGCACCTGCACCACAACCACCACCACGAGCTGCACCAGCTGCACGACATGCACGCGATGCAGGCGCACCGCGACCTGGCGGCCTCGGGCGCGAGCACCACCGACTACACGTGCCCCGTGTGCGGGATGAGCACGCTTGACAGCGGCTACGACAACGAGAACTACGTGACCTTGCAGCACGGCCAGACGATCTTCACCTGCGGCATGGCGGCGCGCGCCTTCGACGCGTACGACTTCGACGTGACGGACACGGCGTACCTGGCCGCCAACATTGCCGAGTTCATCGTCAACCAGACGGACGCCAGCACGTACGCCAAGTGTGGGAGCACGTGCACCGAGTGCGCGGATGGCCTCAGTGATCCCGTGTCGGGGACGCCGTCACCACCGACAACTTCGTCTACGTCTGTCTGAACAACGGCCAGAAGATCTACTTCGCGTCGCAGGACAACAAGAACACGTACCTGACCAGCGTCAACTCGCAGCCGCGCTACTTGGTAGACAGCGTCATTTGCTCGGGGGCGACGTGCTCCGACGCCACCAACATCACGACGCTCAGCCCCGCGGCCCAGAGTTTCGTGGCCGACTACTCCTCCGCGAGTGCCAGCGGCACCACTTCAACGTCGTCGAGCAGTACTGCCACCGAGTCGGACTCGTCGTCGACCAGCTCGGGCTTCTGCACGGGCCAGGGGTCCGTCATGTTCAACGGCTTCCAGACCTCCATCCACGGCTCGTGTGTCATGCTGCTCTTCCAGCCCTGGGTGCTCAATAGCGGCCTCAAGTATGCGTTCGGCTTCATCGGGTGCTTCCTCATTGCACTGCTGAATGAATCGCTGGTCAAGGGACGTGAGGTGGTGCGCCAGCGGCTGCTGGTGGCTCGCAAGCTCCGGCCGCATGACAAGATCCACAAGATGCAGTGCAAGCTGACGCTCGCCGTCCTGTACATGATTCAGATGACCATTGCGTACTTTGCCATGCTTGTAGTCATGACTTACGAGACCGGTCTGTTTGTGGCGCTGATCTGTGGCTTTGGTGCCGGCTTCCTGCTTTTCAAGAACCTCGACCAGGATATCACCGAGGAGCGCGGATCGTGGCGCTTCACGTACCCGTCGACTGTGAGGATCCAAGTTCAGGGCATGTCGTGCATGAAGAACTGCGGGACGACGGTGGAGAACGCGCTCAAGAACACGCCCGGCGTGACCGATGCAGTGGTGGAGTTTGACGAGCGCGCCGCGTACATCTCTGGCTCAGCGCCGTACAGCGACCTGGTGGCCGCCATCGAAGCTGTCGGCTTCACGGCTGAGGTGAGCAACCAGACCGGACGCAACAGCGCCTCCCCTCGCGCGTAAGGACGTTATGCATTAGTATTCCCCCTACAATCTCGCTGCTCATAAAAAAAATGGCGCAATTCTCACGGTTTGGTTGAATGTTTTGTTTGAATACATTGGCTGTAGTGAATGCCGCAAGGACGTTTGAGGGTATCCTGCATAGGGTCTGGACAGGTAAGGAATCCTGACAAAGGGTGACGGCAAAGGCTGGCCTGCGAAGTAATTTACATCAAGTGCTGCTGGCTACTGTATCGGTTGGAAACAGTAACGCAAGGAGGAATCCTTGCACCCAATTTTGATTTCGATATCGTACGTCTTGAAAAAATATTCGGTCCATGCGGGAAGCAAGTTGAAGATCTTGTCGCCGTAATTGTTGACAGCACCTCAACAACGCAACCAGTTGTCTCCACTCCACTCCATTGAGATTGCCACGCTCACTGCTTTGTGAACGGCTCTTGGAAAGTCTCGAGTAGTTGCCGCACCTTCTTGGCGCCCACGCCTGGACAAAGCGACAATTCCTCCATGGAGGCGTTCATAAGACCCTTCACCGTCCCAAACGTAGAGAGCAGCGTGACCACGTCAGTCTTGTTCACCGACCGGATCGACGTGAGCACGTCATTGGCCTTGGGAAGGAACTCGGCCTCCACTTTCTCCTTGATAATAGTCGCCGACTTGTTCTCGTAGGCTTTAAATGTCTCTAGGTACCGCGCAGCCTCCAGCCAGCTCCATGCGAGCACGAGAGTGAAATCACTCAACAGCGCAACGCGGTTGATCTCGCGCAGTGCCACTTCATTGTCGTCCACGTCCACGAAGCACAAAACGAGTTTGGTCTTGTAGCGTGTTGGGTCGTCCTTCCGCACGCTCTGCACTCGCTCGTCCAGGTACGTATTGTGCAGCAGGTGATACCTTACACTCAGGAACAACACACAGCATGACCCGTTCTCACCCATGACGTAGTCCGGGATCAGTCCGTCGCGGAACTCGAGCCCCACGTTGCGCACGGACTTGAGCATCGGATTGCCCTTCTGTCTCCGGTTCACATAGACCGTAGCCGCTGCGTCCCTCACTGGAGGTTTGTCCTCCTGCGGCTTCTCGGGAGGCGGAGCAACGTAAGAAGAGGTTTTCCTTAGCTGAGCGAAGGCCTCGCTGAACGTCAAAGAGGACGGCGCGGATCCGTCCTCACGCGGCAGGTAGCGAGGAGCGGCGTCGTCGGCGCTTCCAGCTACTGGAGGGAGCGTCCGCGAGTCTAAAAGGCTTGGAACGCTGACATCGGATGATGCAGGTGCTGAAGAAGACCGTGAAGATGCTGCGACCTCGACTGCGTTGCTGCTTGCGCCGCCGCCATCGCCACCACCAGGAGCTGCAGCTTGGTCTTCCATTTGGGTTACCCTATTGATGATCTGTCATTGGTCAAAATGAGACTGTGTTCAATAAGCGCTGTGATTGGTTAATATGAAATGTTCGTTTGCACAGGAGGTCGCGGTACCGTCTCATCCAGGTAATCGTGCAGCACAACGTTGCAATTGGCAAGATGTCAGCGCTACCAGAGGAGATCCTGCGCCCCAGCGGCGCAACGCTGAGCGCTTCGTACTCGCAGCTCTCGGATCTGCATGGAGACGAGCACATGACGCCGGAGCGTCCGCCGTTCTCCTGGGGAAAGTTCTGGTCCTTCGTGGGGCCCGGCTGGCTCATGAGCATGGCCTACCTGGATCCGGGCAACCTCGAGGCGGACCTGCAGAGCGGTGCCTACTCGCGCTACGAGCTGCTGTATGTCACGTTCTGGAGCACGGCGCTGGGTGGACTGTACCAGGTGCTGGCGGCGAGACTCGGCTCCTGCACGGGACGTCACCTGGCCGAGCTCTGTCGAGCCGAGTACCCGCGCGTCGTGACCTACGCCGTGTGGATCATGATGGAACTGGTGATCATTGGCTGCGACATCCAGGAGGTGCTGGGCACGGCTATCGCTCTACAAATTCTCTTTGGACTGCCGCTGTGGATTGGCTGTCTGATCACCGCCTTGGACACGTTCACCTTCCTCGCCATCGACCGACGCGGCGACAACAAGAGCAACCGCCTCCTCGAGACCTTCTTCATGGGCCTCATCGGCATCATGTGCGCGTGCTTCTTCGTTGACTTCACAGTGAGTAAACCCAGCGGCATCGAGATCGCCAAGGGCATCGCGATCCCGCGCATCGACAACCAGAACGTGATGCAAGCCGTCGGCATGCTCGGCTCCATCATCATGCCACACAACGTGTACCTGCACTCTGCGCTGGTACAGTCTCGCAGTGCCCGCTCTCGTCGTGGAGTCGGAGCTGGTCCCGTCAAAGAAGCCAACTTTTACTTCGGGTTGGAGGCGGTCTTGGCGCTGTTCATGAGCTTCCTCATCAACATGTTTGTGATCTCAGCGTTCGCCAGCACCTTCTACAGTCAGCAGTGTGACGCTTTGGGTGCCGATGCAACCACCGATGTCTACGACGCGGGCATTCAAACTGCATGCATTCCGTCGGCGGCTGCGTTGGTCTCAGGAAACTCCATCTACAGTGCTTCGACTGGACTTACCTGCGTCATTGAGAACGGAGCAGTGGCAGCGTCTTGCACGCCGTGCTACACAACGAAGCATGCCGCCGGATACTGCCAGCAGGTGGGGCTCAAAGAAGCAGGAACGGCCGTGAGCAGCTCACTCGGCCATTATGCCAAGATCATCTGGGCGGTTGGATTAGTCGCTTCCGGTCAAGCATCAACCATGACGGGGACGTACGCCGGCCAGTTCGTGATGGAAGGTTTCCTGGATCTGCGCATCGCTGCCTGGAAGCGAGTGGCAATTACACGCACGATGGCGCTCGGACCCGCATTGGTTGTTGCACTGCTGACCGAGTACGACGGCTTCCACAGCGACATCGTGAGCGAGATGATCAACGTCATGCAGAGCGTGCAACTCCCGTTCGCGCTGGTGCCTCTGCTCACGTTCACGACCAACAAGCGGCTCATGGGGCAGCCGTTCGTTTACAGCCGATGGGTCGTGCTCGCGTTAGTCGTCGGCACGCTGGCGCTTTTCGGGGTCAACTACGCCTTGGTCTTCCGGACGCTGCAGCAGAGCTTCGACCTGTCGTCCAAGGGCTGGACAGTCGTGGCTGTGGTGGCCACTTTCTACGGCGCGTTGGTTCTGTACCTCATGGCGTTCCCGTTCATATCCTGGTACAAGTCGCGGCGTGAGAACGACGTCTCGCTCGCCAACTTGCAGCAGCGAGAGACTCAGGCCGCCAGCGAGCGCATGCTTGCCTAAGTAGAACACTTTTCGCGCCACGTCTCAGACGTTGAAGGCAACGGCGCTCACTCTCATTGGTCAGCTTAAACTTGTAAATCAAACTTGATTGGTCAATATCTATCCACTTATGTAAATTACATATGCAGCCATAACGTGTCGCGAATGCGGAAGTCTCCGCACTTTAGACGTCCTTCAACGCCGCCACCATCACTCTCGAATCTGCCACCTTGCGCGCACTCGACGTCTCGATGGGGAAGACACCGCTGCGCTTCACGTGGCGGCCGCGTCGCCGCCCGCCAGCGGCGTCCTGTCGCCGCGCAACGAGTTCTTCGTGTCGCAGCGCGCCGCCACCGACTTCGAGCTGAGCCGCCTGGACACGCTGTCGCTGGAGGAGCAGGAGATCCTGGCCAACATCCAGGAGCTGCAGCTGCAGCTCATGCAGCTGCGCGCCGAGGAGGAGGAGGAAAGCGACGATGACTCGGCGGACAAGGCGGCGGGCACGGGCGGCAGCAGCAACCAGCTCATCGTCGTGTCCAATAACTTGCCGGTGCTGCTGGAGCGGCAGCCGCAGACTGGGCGCTGGAAGGCCACCAAGACCACGGGCGGCTTGGACAAACTCATGTGTCTGACGGGCGTGCGAGCCGAGATGAACTTCCTGTGGGTGGGCTGGGTGGGCCAGCACATCCCCAAGAGCGAGCACGAGGCGGTGCGGCGCTTATTGCTGCAGCACAACTGCCTGCCGGTCTTCTTGTCGTCGGAGGTGGCGTCTAGACACACGGGCTTTTCGTCCGAAGTGCTGTGGTCGCTGTTCCACTACGTCTCGGAGCCCGTGCCGTTCACGTTCAATGCTGGAAGCAACTCGAGCTTCCACTCGACCAAGAGATTCAACAAGCAAGACTGGAGAGCTTACGAGTCCGCGAACGAGAGCTTCGCGGATGCCATTGCTGAGATCTACAATGAAGGAGACTCCGTGTGGGTGCACGACTACCATCTCATGCTGCTCCCGTCGCTGCTGCGCCAGCGCATCCCGCCGTGTCGAATTGGTTGGTTCCTGCACACGCCGTTCCCAGCTTCGGATGTGTATTGCCGTCTACCGGTGCGATCCCAGCTGCTAACAGGCGTCCTGCAGGCGGATCTTGTCGGCTTCCAGACGTTTGACTACGAACGTCACTTTCTTTCGACATGCCATCGCCTGCTTGGGGTGGAGTGCTCACACAAGGGTGTGCGTAGCTCCTTTGCTGATCGTGACCATTTCACGTCGATTGGCGTGTTTCCAATTGGAATCAGTTTGGAGCCTTTCGCCCGCGCAGCGTCCAGCATGCCAACTCTGAATCGGGTTAATGAACTTCACGATAAGTTCGGCGGCAAGCGTATTATCCTGGGGATCGACCGACTCGACAATATCAAAGGGATTCCACACAAGATGCTAGCGATGGAGATGCTGCTGGACCGGTTTCCAGAGTGGCAGCATAACGTCGTGCTAGTGCAGATAGGAATATCCTCACGCTCGGGTGTGGTCGACAGCAAGTCCACTGGGGCTAGCAGCGCAGGGGATAACGGTCGCAGATCCAGTGCCAGCAGTACCAGCGGGGATAACGCTAGCATTCTCCCCCGATCTTCGTCGTATCCAATTGTTGGGCCCGGAAGCTCTACTGGGAGTGAGAGTCCTATTAAGGGGATGTCAGAGTCACCGCCTACTGCTGCCAGTCCTATTGCAACCGGCAAGGGAAATGTTGGATACGACGCGTGCCACCAACTCGAAATGAGCTCGCATAGCTATCACAACATTGTAACCCAAGTTAACCAGATCGTCGGGCGTATCAACGGGATTTTCGGAACTTTGGACTACGCTCCGATTCACTTTATTCAGCAGCAAGTGACACCACATGAAGAGCTGTGCGCACTGTACGATCTGGCAGATGTGTGCCTGGTGACGTCTACACGCGATGGAATGAATCTAGTGTCTCATGAATTTATTGTCTGCCAGCAGCATTTCATGCGCAACAAGGATGAACGGAAGAAAGCTGCCCGCGCGGCGGCCAGGGGATTTAGCGCCAGCAGTATCACGAGCGATAGCACGCCAGCTGCTGCCCCTACGTTTGGAGCCGCAAAGGGTCCCGACAACGCAGACATGTCGGGAGAAGGCTCGACGAGAAGTGGAGTGTTGTCACCGATTCCATCTCCCCGGCAGTCTTCGGCTTCGGTTTTGACAGATTGGGAAGGTGAAGACGGCGGACCGGGTGTGTTGGTGGTGAGCGAGTTTGCTGGCTGTTCCCAGTCGTTGAGTGGCGCTATCGTTGTTAACCCGTGGAACACGGAAGACGTGGCTCTGAGTATTCATCAGGCTTTGAGTATGTGCCGCACCGAGCGTGAGATCCGCCAGCAGAAGTTGTATCGATATGTATCGTCTAACACGGCATCGACTTGGGGCGAAGAATTTTTGGAAGAGCTTGGCGAGGCTGTGGAGAAAAACCGCAAGACGTCAACGCAATTACCGAAGCTCGACAAGAAGTCCATCGTTCAAGCGTATCGCAGTGCGCAGAATCGTGTTATCATTCTCGACTACGACCGGACCCTGACACCGCAGCACTCGCTCCTCCCACTTGCGGCTGTGGGGCCCAATTTCAAGTCGCTTCTCGATGCGCTTAGCGCCGATGAGCGGAACACAGTATTTATTGTCAGCGGTCGCGAGCGCAAATTCCTCGAGACGTGGCTAAATGGTGTGCGCGTTGGTGTTGCGGCCGAGGACGGGTTCTTTTACCGCATGAATTTGAGCAACACGCGCGAGCAGTGGAAGACCATGAGCAAATTCCAGTACGATGTGGCAACAGCTCGGTCAGGAGGAAGTACGACGGCAACTGTGGCTGGAGTGGGGAGTGTCGGCGGTGCCAGTCTGGATGCGTCTTACTCGAGCGATGCCCACAGCATGATGCACATGAGTATGGGCAGTCTACCGACGTATCCGCACCACGCTTCTGCGCCAGGCTCGACAGACACTGGGGAGAATACGCCGGTCACTGCTGGGAGCATTGCTCCGACTGATGACTCATTTGGTGGTGACGACATGTCGTGGAAGGACTTGGTGTTGCCTACGATGCTCATGTTTACAGACAGAACCCCGGGAAGCTACATTGAAGACAAGGAAAGCTCGCTGACGTGGCACTATGGAGATGCTGATCCACATTTCGGAAGTTGGCAGGCAAAGGACTTGCAGATCATTCTTGAGCGGCAACTCATTGGTACGGCGCTGGAAGTGTACCAAGGACACATGTCCGTCAGCGTGGAGCACGAAGGGTGCACGAAAACGCGCGTACTCGAGGGCATTCTCAAGCATTTGTCTCTCCCTGAACAGATATCCAAGAAAAGCGACCAGGAAGTCGACTTTGTCTTGTGCGTGTGCGACGACGTGACAGACGATCAAATGTTTCAGACGCTGAACGCGTTGGTGACGGAGTCGAACGAGCGTCACGATGAGAGAAAGCGAAAGGAGGAAGAACAAGCAGCTAACGAACGCATTCGCCGCAACTCTATCGCCTTGGGCAAACCTGTACCTCCTCAACTTCACGCGCAGCCAGTGCCGTCCGCCGCTCACGTTTCGAAGGCAAAGCCCCGTATGCCACGTCCGAGAGGCGGAAGTGGTTTCACCGATGAGCTGGAGCCAACTATCAAGATAAGGAAGAAGCGTCTTCAGAATGAACAGTTGATCGGGGCGGCAGCAGCAGCGGTGCGAGGACACGAAGACTATTCCACCGACGATGACGAAGAGTTAATCGCGGGTGATTTCGTGGATGATGACAACAAGGTGGCATTTAGCCGCTTGCAAAAGGTGCCTGTGCGTCTGGCAGAAAACGTCTCCATCTTCGCTGTCGTTGTGGGCCCAGACGTCCAACATAGCGGAGGTCGCCATGCCTGGTCGTTTGCGGTGGACTCGTTGGCTGACGTACGCAAGGTGCTCAAGGATTTTGTTGACGAGAGTCGCAAAGTGGGGACTGGAGCAGGCATTGCAACCGCCGAGACGAGTATGGCTCCAGCATCAGTTCCAGCCGGAGGGGATGCGAGCGCCCCAGTGCCACCTTGAGACACAACTAGGAAGATCGGGAATTAGTTGAATGGCTCCATGGCTCGTTACGAGCGTGCTCGCACAAAAAGTATTGGGTAATTATGAATGGAACCCGTTTGTCGACGTGTTGCACGTAGGCTACAGCAGATCGTAGAAGAAGTCCAGTCCTTGTCCTAGCTCCCAGATCGCCACCCCCACACCACGCTCCTTGTACAGCTTCAATCGGTCTTGCAGGAACTGCAGACAAGGGAAGAAGACTACGTGGTGACTGCCCGTGTCTTGGGCTGTGTACACGTGTTGGCATTCCTAGTAGAAAACAGCATTCCGACTTGTAAGTAAGTATCATGGACCACGAACTAATCACGAGATTCTGCCACGTACATGCGCCGTGGGATCCCATCGAATCTTGGAGACGTCGTTGTTTTTCAGCGACTGGATGTAGGTATTTCCCGTGACCGCATCTGTAGGACAGCCGTTAGTTCACAGCACTACTCCTCTCTCACTCAATAAGCACTCACCTCCATTGTCGTAGCCGTAGAATGGGAGTCCCAGCAGAATCCTCTGCCGCTCCATCGGCGACATCTTCTCCAGCGTCTTCTTCAGCCACGGGTACGGCGCGTTTGGCCCTGGAGCACTGAAGTCGTACGCATTCATGGAAAAGCGGTGCACCAGCGGTGCCAATTCGGCAAAAAGCTCGTGCGTCACAGGCAACTCGCCCTACAGAATCAACCAACACAGATCGCCCGTCATCTAAAGTGTAACCTACATCCATCCGAGCGATACTACCACCAGCAACTCGGTGCTTACCTCGTTCGTGCTTCTGGACAACACTAGAATCAGCAGCTTGTCTGCGGCTCGGAAGGCCCGACCCATTTGCTGCAGCATGTCCAGCGTCCCTGCCGTGACTGGGATTTCGAACACCATTCCATCGAAGTCGTGCTCGTTGGTCAACGCCAGCATCTTCTCAATGATCACGGGGACGTCTTCCGAGCTCAGACGGTTGCGTTCGTAGACGACGCGAGGCACCACTGCCGGGCCCTCTTCCTGCTGCCTCTGCCCCTCCACTCCGTACTTGACGTCCTTCACCCACTGACTGTCGATGTCGTGTGTGCCCGTGATGATCGGCACGTGGTCCGCGTCTTCGCGCAGCTGCAGCCACACGGGCGATATGTACGTGAACTTGGAGCGGAACTGCTTGGCCCAGTCGTAGCCCTTACTGTTCCACGGCGTCACGTAGCCCAGCGTCTCGCCTCGGAAATGCTTCTTCACGTCGGTCGCAGCGCGCGCGTTGCTCCTGCAGGATGAGTTTGGGCTTGAGCTTGGGCGTCACGAGGCCTCGCTCCCAGACGGAGGGGACGCCCCCGCTACCGTCCTCAACCTCCGCTGCGCACTCCTGGCCGTCGCACTGCACCTCCACCAGGTCGTCGCGCTTGATGAAGTTCAACTGCAGCAGAGCACAAAAGAGTTAAAGAGTGGATAAGGTACTGCACGAAACAGGTTTTCGGTGCATACGTTGCTGGACACGAAGTCGAAGTCGTCGTCGTCGTCTTCCTCCACTTCATCCTCCCCATCGTCATTGCTCCAAGCGTAGGCGCTGCGCTCCATCGCCAGCAGCAGCGTCAGGAAGCACGCGGCCAACGCCGCCAGCAGCGCAGGCTTCATGGTGGTGTGCTGAAAGTACCCGAATTCTGATTGGCGAAATTGTTTGGACAGGGTTTACTCATTGAGTAAGAGTTGTCACAATATCAATAAAAAATTGAGTAGTATTCATTGAGTAACTTATGAAGTTGAAGCAGCTGAGTCAGCATTGCAGGCACAGGGCCTTGCACGAAGCGCGGCAGCTTTGGTGTGTTCGCGGTTCAGTCAGGTGGGGATCCACGCACGTGCGTCGTCAGCTCTGGCCCGATACTGTTGATCGTCAATGACGTGAAGTGGTTTTTGATTCTAGCGCTGGCCACTAATACACAATAATGGATACGTCGAGTAGTTCGAGGATACTACATCGCGCACGTGCTGGTAAGAGGGCGCCGCGTGCATGGCGATGGTTACGCGGCATCCAGGATCCAATTAATCGTCGACATGAGCGAAGGCTCGTCGAGGTCACGGCTGCTGGCTGAGCAAACTGTTGTCGAATTGGCGCTGGCCTCCAGCCACCTCGAGTTCCAGCTCCTTCTCGAAACTCAGCGCCTCGGGGCGATGATTCCTGCTCCCTACAGTTACGTTTGGTGCCACGTAACACCGCGTGGCTATGAATGGGTCGTCGCACGGTGGACACTCAACGATCGAGGTGAGTTCATTTTGTGTTTTGACCCGATACACCCATGACGGTGGAGCAGCAGAAGGACTCGTCACAAGACTGTCGGGCGTTGCCGGCGCGCAGCGTTGGCAGCTGTCATGACGGTGAGTCGTCTCGTAGACTGTTCTACGTCGAGCCCGAGGACGCAGCCTCTAGGAGTCACGTGAAGAGTACCGAATCCAGCAACCAAGAGGACGAGGTTGTCCGCGAGCTAGCGCTGAGCGCCATGACCGAGTTCCGGAAACGACTGAGCAACTCCAGATTGTCGCGAAGCCCCGACGGAGCTGCGACCGAGACTCGCACCAGCGGAGAGTTTTCGATCGTGTCGAGTGGAGTGCTTCCTTGCACTGCACACGAAGTCATTCACGTACTTTCGTCGGATCACACGGACCGCTGGAACGCCAGCATGATCGAGCTGTTTGGGAGCGACTTTGGCTATGGCGTGAAGGTACGCTCGATTGCTATGAACAGCGACGAAGAGCAACGTAGTGGAGACACACACCTGTCGATCAAGGTTGTCCACTTCAGCGGGTCCATTCCTTTGGTGTCCAAGAAGACGACGACACTTTTCCTGGACTACATTGAAGTATTAACCGACCCCAATCATTCGGACACCAGGGCGTGGCGTGTAACGCAGGCCCTCGAGCGAGACGACAGCGATGGACTGCAAGCGAGCGATGTGCTTGCAGGATGCCTCCTTGAGGAAGACCGGGAGGTGAAACACACACGACTCCATTTTCTAGCCTTGCACTCGGCGGACAAGCTTCGCGACCACACGGTCCAGCGCCTGCAGAAGCTTGCCTCGTTGGTGACCAAAGCCGGCGACCTCGCCCTCCGCCGACGCCTTGGCACGCAGCATCTCGTGGACCCTCCTCGCTCTGCCTCGGAGCTGTCGCGATCGAGTATTACTCGCTCCTTTGCGTCACTGTCAGCTTCCGCCTCCGCGTCAGTATCAACGATAAGAGGGGAGAGCAACGCGAACATGAAAGCCTGCGCGAGCTGCGAGGACTCACTCACCGGTCTACTGAAGAGGAAGCGGTTCTGTCGAGTTTGTGGCAAACTCGTGTGCGGCTCTTGTGTCTCGACCCACGAAGCGGAATACCGCATCGGTCTCATAACTCGCGTCGGCGTGTGTTCGCCCTGCATAGAGCGCTTGCGGCGCGAGGCGTTTGCGCTCGATAGCTACATCGACTACCAACATTTATCGTAAACCTCGATGAAAAGCATACGAATACTTGAGCACGCCCACGCCCTACACGTGTTGAAGTCTGCAACCCTGATAAGAAGCGTCACAGGAATGAAGTTTCGACTACCAAATGGTTTAGCTAACTAGAGAACTGCAGCAACTGGTTTCGGTTTGCGGCCCAGGAACCAGTTGCTGCAGATTTCCACCATGACTTCTTGAACTAACTACAGCTGATGGCCGCAAGCGAAGACTCGCTTCCGCCGTCGTAGGCCAATTCAGACCGGAAGGAGTCGGGCGGCTACGACTGAGTTTGGATGTCGCTTGCCGGTGCTCCACTCAAGGTCAAGGTGTACTGTATCCAAGCACCGGGATACTTTTTCGAGCTGCTTGAAGATATCGACATCAATGCTGTCAAGACGCTGTAGAAGATGGCGCAGGAGAGCGCTCGAAAATTAAAAAAAACAATCCGCGTTCGATGCCAGCTTCAGTACTTTTTAGCATGCATAAAGCATTTCCCCCCTACCGTAATGAACGGCGGCATCGCCAAATTGGCGCCAGCTTCTCTCGCTGCAGACGCTTTCGCGGCAGTCGTTGACTGTGCGGCGATGTCTTGATTTGGTTGATTTGGAGCCGATCTATTGCCATGTAAGCTTTCATTTGTCCTGTTCCCCGTCCGTGCTCGGCATGTGCTGGGCGCCTGTGGCTCGAGTGCACGCGACGTCGCGTGGGCGGACCTTGCTGCACCGAGCAGATGCTATTCGTTCACACCGGTCACCAGTCGCAGCGAGTGTCCACTTTTGCCGCGGGATTCTCCCGGGGCTGGTGATGTACGGGAGCCGCCGTCCATCGCAAACTCTGCAAGGTTGACCCTCCAAAGCTCTCTACGCCTTCACTTCGCAGCCTTCAGCAAGGATGCACTCGACTTGACTTGAACCGCGGGAAACGCACCACGCAGGTACATACATGTACAGTAAGGTTTAGTGAGGAGAACACCTTGGGACACCGCGCGCGAGTCGACGAAACCATTTTAAAAATCAGCTTGCCACAATGTCGAGGCCGCTGGAAGGATCTCCTTTGGCGGCGGCAAGCACACATCGCTAGCTGGTCCCTCGAAGTGCGTTGGCTCGGTGAAGCCCGCCACAAGATGCCGCTGAACCTTCTTGCAGCCCCCGTTCTCTGCGCTCGGATATCACATCTGCACCAGACAGAGCCCGGCCTCAAGTGTGTAACACGGCTGGGGTGCATGTTGCCCCGCTCCTGGGCTTTGCCAACCAGAAAGACGAGCTCAGTCTCGAATCCGCTGCCTGCCGCGCACACGTCAACTTCGCAGGCACCGAGAACCCCCTACTGTAACTACAGCCATGGCGCGCGACTTCGGCGGCAGCTCGGGCATCTCGTCGCGCAGCATGTTCACGTCCACGTGCTCGGCGGACGAGAGCAGCAGCAACCTCCTCAACTCCTCGGGCCGCTTCACGGCGCAGACCACGCCGTCGCCGTCGCCGCGCACGCAGTCGTTCTTGAGCTCCAGCGGCCGCTCCACCACCTTCTCCACGGCCAGCTCCGTGGAGCAGAAGGACGAGGACGACGCGCTGCTGTCGCTCGCGAGGCGCGCGCGCGCCAAGCTCGAGCACGCGCGCACGACGTTCGCGACCGGCGGCTGGAAGGAGCGCAAGGACGGCCAGGGCGTACGCGTCTTCGAGCGCCGAGCCAAGCACGGCGTGTTCGACGTGGCGGCGACCACGGCGCTGCCCTACAGCGCCAACGAGATCCTCGAGGTGCTCTCGAGCCACAACAGCGACGACTTTAACGCCACCATGGTGGCGCTGGCGGGCGACGCCTTCTCGTACGCGGTGACGCTGCGTGAGGTGCCCATGACGTCGCTCACCGCGCACCTCAGCACCAAGCGCATGCAGTTCTCGGGCTCCATCCCGCTCGTGTCCAGCACCAAGACCATCGAGTTCCTCGACTACGTCGAGTTCGACTACAAGACGCGCACCGCCGTGCGCACGTTCCAGACGCTCACGCGCGATCGCTCGGGTCGACTCGTTGTCGGAGGCAGCGTGCTGGCCGGATACCTGCTGCGTGAGCAGCCGGCGGCGCACCAGACGTCCGTGTTCTACTTCGGGGCGCATGCCATGTGCCCCGACGAGATGAAGGCCAAGGGCATCGTCAAGGCCAAGCTCAAAGCCGCCGCCGCGCGCGAGACGTCCACCCACGCCTTGTTGAAGCTGGCCAAGCTGATCCCCAAGATCGGCGAGATCGCGTTGCGGAGGCGACTGGGCTCCGAGGATAGCGTCGACCCCTCCGAGAAGGTCGGCGACGGGAGCTGCTCCGGATGCGGCAAGCTGGTCAAGGACTCGCTGCTGCGCAAGAAGCACGTGTGCTACATGTGCGGCCACGACACGTGCGCCGCGTGCTCTAAGTCACAGGACATCGAGGGCCTCATCGGAGTTATTGAGCGCCTGCGCGTCTGCTGCATGTGCATCTCGGCCGCGCGGCATCGAGCGTTCGACAGTGAGCCGCTGGAGGACGGGCCGGTGTACCTGATCCGCCCCAGCATCGTCAGCGGCTTGAGCACCACGTCCACGAGCCGCACAGCACTGAGTACGCCGTCCAATGTGCGGACCCACGCGCTGTACGCAAGATAAGATAGGATGCACGCCACGCGAAGCAAGCTGGCTAGACCATATGAGAGACGTAGGAATCCCCCGACTATTATCTATCTAATATCAACCGAGTAATAGACAGTATCAACCACTCTGCTGCATTCACCAATGCGTCCATGTACTATTAGTGCAGCATAGGTCTAGCGCAGCAGTTCCCGGTAAAGCAGCAGAAGCCGATGAAGTTGAGCAAAATGCGATTTAGAGGTGGTCGCACCAGTTCGTTCCTGGCGCTTACTAGCGAGCTATCATTGTACTGGGGAAGAAAAGTTTGGTAAAAAAAACGAGGAGCTTCGATCGCTCCTTACTCAGCGGTGGGGACGTGTACCCATACGAGCGTGATGGCCACGAGCGCGTAGGCGGTGAGCAGCATGGAGCCCTCCAGCCAGTTGGACTTGCCGTCCGCGATGATGGCGTACACGATGATGATCGACATGAGGTAGATGAGGATCTCGAACTGGGGGAAGGCCAGCGACATGGCCTGATCCATGAACCAGCCCGAGAGCACGACCACGGGCACCACGAAGAGCGAGACCTGCGTGGCCGAGCCCACGGCGACGCCCATGGCCAGCTCCATCTTGTTGTTCAGCGCGACCTTGACGGCCGTCACGTGCTCCACGGCGTTGCCCACGACGGGCAGCAGGATGATGCCGATGAACGACTTGCTCAGGTGCATTTCTGTTGCGAAGCCGTCGATGGAACCCACGAGGAACTCGGAGAACATGGACACCAGCAGGGTCGCGCCCAGCAGCACGGCGGCGCTGGCACGCTTGGACAGCGCGACGGCCTCCTCCGGGTTCTCCTGCTCGTCCTCGAAGAAGTCGGCATGCGTCTTGAGCTGGAAGAAGAGCAGCTGGATGTACATGAAGAGCAGGAAGGCGGCGGCGATGCGCGAGAGCGTGAGCGTGTTGGCCATGCGGTTCTCCTCCGACTCGTGGTCCGAGAAGTAGAAGATGTAGCTGGGCAGCAGCATGGCGAAGCTCGCCAGCATGAGCAGCGACGAGTTGGCGCTGGCGCCCACGGCGTTGAACGAGCTCTCCTTGTTGCGCACGCCGCCGGCGATGAAGGCGCAGCCCAGCACGAGCAGCAGGTTGGACAGCACGGAGCCGATGAGCGAGCTTTGCACCACGTTGATCTGGCCCGCCTTGAGGGCGAAGATGGCCACGATCACCTCCACGGCGTTGCCGAACGTGGCGTTCACGAGCCCGCCGATGGTCTCGCCCGTGTGGAAGGCCAGCGACTCGGTGGCCTCGCCCAGCAGGTTGGCCAGCGGGATCATGACGATGAAGTTGAAGACGAAGACCCAGAGGTCGCTCCAGCCGCCGAGCGACGCCCAGACGGCCAGCGGCGCCGCGAGCAGCATGAGGTTGAGCGGCTGGTCCTTGAGCATGTGGTAGATGGCCTGCGCGTCCTCCTTGAGCGTGGGCGGCGGCGGCGGCGCTTCGTTCACGTCGTTGTCGGCGCTGCTGAGCCCCGAGGAGGCCCCGAGCTGGTAGCTGGCGCTGCTAACGTAGCCGTTGCTGCCGCTGTGGCCGTGGCCGTGCAGCAGCGACGAGTGCTCGCTCGGGTACTTGCGCGGCCGCCCGCCGGCGGCGCCGCCCTCGGCGTCGTACGTGCGCGAGCGGCGGATGGAGGCCAGGGCCTGCGCGGTGTGCATCTTGTACTTGCTGTGGTGCTGGTGCTGGATGCGTCTGGGCTCGAGCTGGTTTGGTTGTGGGACGTGGGGGCCGCTGCGACCTCCGGCTGCCCTCTCGAGACTGTAGATCTGCGGCGTGCTTGCTCGATGTTGGGGGCCGGACGCCGAATACACTGGCGCCCAGTATGCTCGGAGGTTCCGCCTTGAAGTGGTTGCTCGATGCGACAGAAGCACAAGTGGGATCAGCAGTCAAGAGCGCGCGGGCTATGCGCGTTTTGCCGCGCGCTGATTGGCTGCAACGATTCGAGCAAAGGTAACGGACATCGTGCGATCGTCAGCCTATAAAATCCATCCGCCGTCGAGCTGCACCTGCGCCCTCAGGCCGAGTGATGCTGTTGACCAGAGCGAATCTCCTCGCCGTGTCCACCGCCGGCTGTGCGTGTTGAAGCGCTTAATCGAATTCGCTGGTCATCGCCGCCATGGCCGCGAGAATCCTGGTCGGCGACATAGGATATTACACCTTTGAGCCATCGGCGCTGCGAGTGCATCGCTTGCTTACACCTAGTTTTGGACAGGAAAAACCAGCGTCTATATAATACTTACATGTGGAATCCAGCTGCTGCTCGCATTGGCGTATACACGTCCGCGCGGCGGCCTTGTCGGCGGACGGACGAAGGAGCTCTTATTGCATTTCGAGCTGGCGATAACAAGCAAGTTGGGTCGGACATGCACTTCAATGTGCGAGCGGTATTCACGCGTGTGACGGCTTGTCCATTTCTGCCTTCAGGGCAGATTCGCCTCAAGTCGAAATCCCCTTTACGTACGGCGTACAGGATGTGATGTGAGATTTGACAGCGGCGATGGGAGTCCCCATTTTGAATCTTGAACGGCTGCAGGAAGCGTGACGTGGTGCGGCACCACCGCTCCACTCGCACAGCACCGAGCCCCACACACTGTGGCAGAACTGCGTGGAAATCACCAGTGAACCACATGGGGATCGAATCTGGGCGCTTGCCGATCGCGGCCACAGCGGCAGGAAACTGGGCACGCCGGGGAAAACACCTTCTTCCGTTCACCGCGCTGGCAATACATGGATGTAAATACATGTACCAACTCGTCTCCGAGTCGAGCAGCAAACGCCCTCACTCCGCGCCGACTCGCTGCTCGTCACGCCGCGACAAGCCCCGTTTCGGATTGATCTACAGGTCCGACATCACCACGAATAACGGCCGGTAACCCCAAGGACTGAAAAGGCCGCATTCCGCCCACCGGCATTAGCTTGGCGACGGGCTCATATGCATCGAAGGCTTTCGCGCACAGCGTGTTATCTAGCACGACAACGGAGCGTGGCACTAACGGCTTGTGGTTTCACGATCTGCACCACCACCGTTGGCATCATTGGGGTCAAGCACGCTGGGTTCCGAAAATACGAAAACGCTCTGAGCTGCCAACATCGGAACGCTGCCGCCTGTGCGATCACGGGAAGCTGCTTCGTCAGTGACCGGAAGACAGTCGTGGTATAGTAAGTAGGAACTATGAATTGCACTTATGGCAGCTCCGCGGCGTTCTGCTGCCGGCCCCAGCAACGCGAGCGCCAACAATGGCGCCAGTGAAAACCAGGTAGCTGCAGACCTGGCCTCGCGTAGTGGAGGTATACAAACTTCAGTACATTCGTCTGCGAGCGTACTGTGAGTAAACGCGCGCTGATTGGCCAGCGCAGACCCGCCTCTCGAGAGGAAGTCGTGGCTGCTGGCGGCACAAGCCCAGCCTCGACCAAGTCTCCACGCGCCGACGGCCCAGCGAGCGCGAGCTCAGCACAGCCCCCAGGCCTCCGCGCAGCGAGCGCCGGCGCCATCCTCCTCCCGCGTCCCACGTGGCGCCGCGAAACCGCCGCAGTCTAGCCCTGCACAGGCTGCGCCACCATGCTGCACCCAACCAACGCGTTCCGGGACATGGACTCCATCAAGCAGAAAGTCGCAGGTAAGCAGCACGCAGCCAATAGCGATGAATAACTATAGCTCGGCGCTACATGTAGCAGCGAAACCGACTTGCACTGGTCATTGTTGGTGTCCACGCCCCACGCAGCACGAAATGCGGCGTGTCTATGGGTTTCTGACGTTTTGAATATCGCTGTCCATTGCAGGCAAGCGCCCTGTGGTCTTCCTGGACTACGACGGCACGCTGTCGCCCATCGTGGACGTGCCGGATCACGCCTTCATGACGGACGCCATGCGCGCTGCGCTCAGCGAGCTTTCGTCCAAGTTCGTCACGGCCATTGTGACGGGCCGCTCCACTGAGAAGGTCTACAACTTCGTGCAGCTGGACAACCTCGTGTACGCCGGCAGCCACGGATTCGACATCAAGGGCACGAAGACGCGCCCCATCAATTGCCAGGTGGCCGACCACTACCGCCCTGAGCTGGAGCAGGCGCTGCGCGACTTGACGGAGCAGACTGCGCACATTGCTGGTGCTGAGCTTGAGGACAACGGACTTGCTATCTCGGTTCACTATCGCCATGTAAGCTCAGCTAAGTTGCACTGGGGATGTATGTATCGGTTGATACTGACTCTTCTGTCTCGTGTCATCAGGTTGATCCGGCGCTGCAGAATGCGGTCGAGCAGATTGTGGACGACTACGTGACGTACCACCCGAGCCTTACCAAGAAAATGGGCAAGATGGTGTTTGAGCTGCGACCTCGAGTACGTCGCTTTCCTCTTGGCAATATTATCTTGACATCCAATGCTGACTCGGCGTATTAAACGGATGCAGGTTGACTGGGACAAGGGACGCGCTGTCATGTTCATCCTGTCGGAGCTGGGGCTGGATGCAGAGGATGTCGTGCCGTTCTACCTGGGCGACGACGTGAGCGACGAGGATGCCTTCAACGCGCTGAACGGCCGAGGGCTCGGCCAGGGTATCTCCATCATCGTCCGTGACCCCGAGGCCGAGAAGGTGGACCTGCCAGGCAATCTGAAGGAGTTGCCGGTGACCAAGGCGTCGTACTCGCTCCGCGACACCTCGGAGGTGCAGCAGTTCCTGACGGAGCTGGCGAGACTGAAGTGTGCGTGTTAAAATGTCGCCTTTCGGAATGACGGAAAAGCTGAGAGCTGTCGTCGAGCGCGCCGCACTGCGTGCCTGGATGGAACCACGGCAGACTGGTACTAGTGGGGGCGATCAGTTTGCTCGACATCTACCACATAACTTAATGCGGTACCTTTCATATTTGTACATGCTTCTCCTTTGGTGCTCATTGCTGGCGCTCCATCATACCCAGCTTGGCTCACTCCAACAAGTGTAGCCATATGATAATTCCATTCTGGGGGTACAGTCCAGCTTAAAATGTCTAAATGTCGACCGCAACCTCGATATTTAGACTTCCTCCAGGTCCATTTTTGCGGCTGAAAATCGCGCACCGCCAGACCACAGGTTACATCACCAGCGCCATCATGTCCGTGCGTGTGCTCCAAGCGTCCACGCGCGCCGCCTCCAAGCGCGCCACCGTCGCCACGTCCTCGCGCGCCTTCTCGGAGGTGGCCAAGGACGACGAGGCCGCCAAGGCTGCGGCCGCCGCCGCCGAGGAGAAGCTCATGACGCAGCTCCGCGCGCAGCAGCTGACCGAGGCCGAGCGCACCAGTGCGTTGCCTTATCTTTGCCCTCCATAATGCTGCCGTAGTGGGGATATACGACGCTGACGTTGTGCATTATTGTAATTGCTGCCGCAGTCCTGCCGCACCACGCGATGGAGGAGTGCTTCCCGACGATCGAGAAGTCGCCCATGCCGTACCCGGAGGAGGCGGCCGTCGTGTCTGGCACGGGCGAGTGGTCGGTGGGCCGCAAGGCCCAGCTCTTCAAGCCGGCGCGCAACCAGATGCAGAGCGGCATCCACAACACCAAGCACTGGGAGATCCGTTTTAACACCCCGCGCACGTGGGCGAACCCGCTCATGGGCTGGACCAGCACGGCCGACCCGTACATTGGCCTCGTGACCAAGTTCGACACCCAGGAGGCCGCCGAGCGCTTCGCCAAGAAGCAGGGCTGGGAGCTCAAGATCACCGAGCCGGCCCCGTGGGCGACTACTACGGCAAGATTTCGTACTCGCACAACTTCCTGCCGGAGAACGTCGAAACTCTCATCAAGCAGAAGGGCAAGAAGTCGGCCGTGCAGTTCAAGCACCCGACCGGCCGCCGCAGCAACTGGGTCAAGACGCTTAAGTACCACGGCAACGGCGTCGTGGCGCAGCACGGCGGCGAAGCCAAGGAGTAAAGTACACACCGAAGCTAACGTGGAAGTCAACGAAAGCGCAGCGATGGAAGCAGGCAGCATTGTGGACTGGGAAGCAGTCGGCCAGAAGTTTGACTGCCACCATGCGCTGCTCTCTCTTCGTAATAAGCAGCTCAACGAGAACTCTTCAAACTGAAGCAAAAAGCTGTCGCGTTATCCTACGAGTTTTGGTCCATTTTCATCTTACATGTACGTAGCTGTGAGTTCCGAGGCCTGACGAGCTGATGCAGGAAAAAGCTGATATATAACCATGCAGCTTAGCTCTCACTTCCGATTCCTAAGGCTGTTCGTTGACACTTAGACCGACACGTGCGACGGCTGAGGCTTCGCGGCCTGGGTGGTAACCACGGGGGCGGGGATCTGAGGCTGCTTCTGGTTGTAGCGAAGCTCGGGCATGGCCTCAAGGTCCGCCTCTTCTTGCTGCTGCGCCGTCATAGTGGCGGCACCAGTCGGCTTCAGCATAGCGGCCTTGTAAGCAGGGTGCTGCAATCACCAGAGAATTATACATGATACCGTTAGACTGTGGAAAATCCAACGCAAAAATCCATGCAGAGTCAAACGTACTCGTTTGATGAGGAAGAAGTTGAAAAGGGCCAGGAAGAAGAAGCACACGCCGAGAATCCAGCCGATCCAGCCTTGCGAGACGGCCAGGAACGCGATGCTACAAGACGACAACAATTCACCACGAAGCGACGGTCCACGTCAGCACAACCTGAACTTGTACCACCATACACGAATGAAGCCAAGTATGGCTCCGCACCAGAGGATGTAGGACGCCTTGCCCGTGGCCGAAAACATGAAGCCAAAGTTCACCTTGACGCGATCCGCGATGGACGGGAAGCGCTCGTGGTTCTCAATGAACGCGAGACCAGCGCTCAGGAACCTGCAATAGAATGAAACCATCAGCCACAGCTACACTTACATTAAACCCCCGCTAGCCAAAGCTGAGCCGACGTACATGATGTAGATGATGACAAGGAAGTGCGAGTAGCTGGGCACCTGGAACATGCGGAAGAAGCACGTGACCCACAGGCCGCCGGCGAACACGAGGTTCACCAGGCGCATGTAGCCATTGATGCGCGCGATGTCCGTGCCGGAGATGCGGCGCTCCAGCTCGTCCGTGCGCTCCTTGAGGGCCGCCGGCATTTGCACCTGCGAGATCTGCGTCTTGAACTGCGTCGAGAACTGGCGCAGCATCTCCTGGGCGGGGCCGTGGCCGAGCCAGCGGCAGCTCCAGCGTCTCCTCCTGCAGCTGGGGCGGCGGCAGCGGGGGCGGGCGCGGCGGGCGCCGCAGTCGTGGAGGCCGTGGGTTCCATCATCGCGAGTGGTTTCTTCCTCTGACTATGGGCGGCGACTGAGTGAAAGCTTTTCCGCCGAGCGACCACTTGGTCACTTGGCTGCAGCACTGGGCGTCACCATACAAAGTACCATATGCGGGAAGATCCGTTGGGAATTGCCCTGCTATCTGGTCACGGAAAATAGTGTCCCAGCTTCCCCGCAAAAACGTGACATGGCTACAGTTTCGGTTTTTAGAAGTTTCGGCCAATCCGAAAAGGTGTCGGTTCTGGATTGGACAAAAATAGACGCCCGCAACGGTCAACAGTCACGCTTGTCAAAAGGTGCGGCGATGGACGAGATCGCCAAGAAGTCCGCGGCGGCGTCCGTGGGCGCCTTCATCACCTCCTTCGTGGTGCGTGGACGCTGACCGGAGGCGGAGGAGAAGCATGCTCAACTAGTCTCGCTAACGTTGGTGCTATCGGTGCGCGTGTGGCATTGTAGATCACGCGTAAGATCGACAGCTGCTCGGAGGTTTTACAGGCCAGCGTAGCGTTCTCGGAGGCTAACCGCAAGCGTTAATGTATGGTGGGCGTTGGATCTTGCGCAGCTTTGGAGGTGGTCAAGACGCGATTGCAGGTGCAGGCTCCAGCAGTCGTGCATGCCCCGCCTGCCGTGCAGAAGGTTGGTCAACCGCCTCTGTTTACCAGTGCTGGCCAAGTGCCGCGACCAGCTCTTGGCAATCAGCACATGACTAACTGGACGTCGTGTGCGCGCAGTGTCCGTACTACAGCTTCTCCAATGGGCTCATGGACACGATGCTGCCCAAGCAGCGGCTGCTGACGCAGTGCAAGTGCTCGCCGCAGCAGATCTGCTCGCCGCCCAAGCCGGACAGCACGCTGTTCACAATGGCCCGCATCGTGCGGCTGGAGGGACCGCTGGCGCTGTATGCTGGGCTCCCGCCGACGCTGCTGACTGCCATCCCGTCGACCGCGGTGTACTTTACGTCGTATGAGCTGCTCCTCAAGCGCTTGAAGGCGACGTTCCTGAACAGAACCACGGGTTGCTGGCAATGGCGTCGGGCAGCATGGCACGCGCCGCTGCCGCCACGATCTTCTCCCCTTCGAGCTCATCAGAGTGCAAATGCAGGCAGTTGCCAACGCGCACCCATTTACGACGTACGTGCGGCAGGTATGGCAAGGTGGAGCTCGGCAGCTGTTCGCCGGCTTGGGCGCCACGCTGGCCAGGGACATCCCGTTCTCGGCCTTCTACTGGTTCGGCATCGAGACGTCCAAGGAGTACTTGGCGGAGCGCGTCCCCATTGCCGACCCACAGCGGAGGCGCGTCTCGGTCGCCTTCATCTCGGGCGTGCTGGCCGGCGTTCTCGCGACTGCCATCACGCACCCGTTCGACGTGATCAAGACTCGGTCTCAGCTGTTCGTGTACTCCAAGGACATGGCTCCGGCGCCCTCGATCCGGCAACTCCTTCGACAGATGTGGGCGTCCGAGGGCGCTCGCGGGATGGCTGCCGGTCTGGTGCCGAGGGTCGTCAAGGTGGCGCCCGCGTGCGCCATCATGATCTCCTCGTACGAGGCCACCAAGCAGGCCTTCAACGTAGACTAGCACGATATACACGATTCGTCTAAGACGAAGGTGTGTAGCAGATCAAAGGTAGACTCATATCAACGCACCGACTTGAAGTCACGCATTTCCTGTGGACAGCCACAAGAGCGCTCGCGCTCCCGCCAACGCGTGGTGCCCGTGGAAGCCACAATTTTGCCTCGGATTTGCTCGTCAACGAAAGCGCCGCCCATGCACCGAAACGCGGCGGCCAAGCGGATGCATTGGCCTCACCTACAGTGCACTGTATTATCCTATCCATGCGTGTACCAGGCGAAACGCAGCCGCAGATATGCGAGTGGAGGTCGAAGCGCGAGAGGATTCCCCGGGCCCATCGTGGGTGGCGGCGACACAGCTGCAAGCTGCCAAGCGCTACGCTCAAGAGCGTGGCGCTCCATTAGACCCCAGGCGGACTGAGGAATACTTCGCGCCGAGCATCTGAGCCACCTGTAGGCTGGGGCGTGCCCTTCATCTGAGTTTGGCGCCGGCGCTAGCTAATGTCGGCGCGTATGGTAGCCATTGCGATCGCCCACAAGTTGTAGGAACAGGGCCGGGGTTGGCCCGACTAGCTCGCTGACTATAAAATATCCTCGCAGAATGCATAGCGTACGATTCCCGAGCCCCATACTGTTCGCGTCAGGATGGACCTGTTAGATCTGATTGGGGATAGCCCAGAGGGCACGATGCCTTTCGGCAACGCCTCGCAGGCGTCAATTGGCAATTGTCGGCGTAGACGGCACCTCTGCGTTTTGCCTGGCGCCACGTAATATAGTTATCATACTGAAGTAGCTATGGTTCAGCCCGAGCAGCAGCAGCAGCAGGACGTGAAGCAAAAGCCGTTCGACGGCACCGCCAGCGGCGTCTCCACGTGCGTCACGGGCTCGAGCCGCTCGGCCGAGGCCATCGCCGACACCGACCCAGCAGTGCTGGAGGAGGCGCCTTCCGGGTCGCACTCGCTATCGCTCAGCTCATCGTGCCTCTCGTTCGCCTCGCGGAAGCTGCGGAGGAGGCGCTCGCAGAGCCGCGTGCCGCTCATCTCGGTCACGTCGCTCTACAACCGCCTGCAGACGTCGGGCGTCGTGCTGATCGACTGCCGCAAGGGCGCCGAGTTCGTGGCCGGCCACCTCCCGGACGCGCTGCACTGCCCGCACATCCACACGGGCTCGCACCTGACGGCGCTCAGCTGCGCCGGGCCAATGGCCAAGACGGTGGAGGACGTTCTGGAGCTCACGGACAACGACAAGCTGCGCGAGAAGCTCCAGCGGAGGGACCTCATTGAAGTCGTCGTCATCGGCGGCAACCACACGGGCGCGTCCTTCCTCTACCGGATGGACTGGGGTTACCGCTTCGCCAAGATGCTCATGGAGGAGGGCCGTGTCTTTTCGGTCCGGTTCTTGGCGCAGGGCTTCCCTGCCTTCGCCAAGAAGTACAACTTCATGCTCGTGTCGTCGCCCTGGGCTCTGCGGGATTCACAGGAGGAGAACGACAGTAACACAAGGAAGCAAGAGCAGCACGAGGCGTCGGAGAACGCAGCGACCAGTCCCACCTCGTCCATGCAATTTCCGAACGAAATCGTGGACGGGTTCCTGTACCTGGGCAACTTCTGGCAGGCCAACTCGCCCGAGGTGATCGACGCACTGCAGATCACGCACGTGGTTAACATGGGCGCCATCACCGACCAGCGCAACAAGTTCGATCACGTCGAGTACCTGGATGTGGCCATCAAAGACAATGTGGACGTGGACATCGCGCAGGAGTTCGGACCTACCATCGAGTTCATCCAGAAGGCGGCGGAGGAAAACGGTCGCGTGCTCATCCACTGCGTGCAGGGGGTCTCGCGCTCGTCCACGATCTGCATCTGGTACGTCATGCTCAAGACCAAGTGCACCCTGTCGGCCGCCTACATCCACGTGCTCAAGTGCCGACCCCTTATTTTCCCCAACCGAGGCTTCATGGCGCAGCTGATTGCCAACGAGCGCCAGCTCTACGGAGACCAAAGCGTCACCGAGGAGGAGCTGGACATGCTCCAGAATGGTCTCTTGCCGCCGGTGGACCGCAGCGGCTCGGCGCTGTGCCAGACTTTCCTCCCGTAATTGAAGATGACATCTATAAGAATCTATATATTATTGCCACACCCGCAACAGCATCGTGCCTTCCTCCCCCCTCTCCTTCATCGCAGCGTGTGGAAGATGCGACCGTTGTGGTACTTGCCGTTCAAGAAGCGGCCTTGCCACTGCACTCCTTCCTTGTCCACGTACAAGCCTTCTCCATGCATTCTAACAGCAAAAGCATGCCATAAATGAACCCAGTCCACTGATTGGTCAAACAAGTTGAAGTTTGCGTACTTGTTGAAGTGCCAGCCGCCCTCGTAGTGCGCTCCGTCGGCCCAGCGGTAGCTCCCGACGCCGTGGAAGGCGTTGGCCTGGAATTCTCCGTCGTAGATTGCGCCCGTGGCGAAGCTGTACACGCCGCGGCCGTGCATCTGGTCGTGCAACCACTCGCCCTCATATTTCTCGGCTCCCGTCCAGAAGGAGCCGTGGCCCTGGCGAACCACTTTTCCCCCGACCAGGCAGTACTCGCCCTCTGCAGCGCACGCAAGCGTGAAAGATCAACTCCAGGGGCAGCTAATGCTCATTGACTAATGCTACGTTAACGTACTGTATTTGCTGCCGTCGCTGAACGAGAAGGTGCCGGTCCGGACCGCCTCGTCGTCCTCCTCTGCTGGCTGCTCCTCGTCCGGTTTCGCTGCGCTGGCCGTGGCTGCCGCAGCGGCTGCAGCTGCGGCCGCCTTCGCGTCGCCTTGTCCTGCAGTGGAGGTCTTCGGCTTGGCCACCATACTGCTAATTAAGGCAGTGAATTGGTGTGGGCTCAAGTATCCGATGAAGAGACGCGTCGGTTCGCGCGCAATAGCCTTGCTGCAGAGCCGAGAGGAGAGCTTGAGGTGAGAAAAGAAACCATGTCGCTCCAGGACTTCGTGCACAACTACGAGATGGAGAGTCTGCAGCTGGGGATCACGGCGCGGCGGGACGTGACGATGCGCGTGATGAAGTTCTTCCCGTCGCCTGAGGACGACGGGCTCAGCAGCAACTTCCAGGCCACGTCGCAGGCGCTGGCTGCACGGCGCGCTGCTGAGAACTCCAAGCGTGAGGAGAGACCTGGGGCCACGCTTGTACTGGCTGGCAATACGCGCGAGGGCTTCCACCACCGACTGCGCAACATTCAGCTAGTGGCGCTGGCGAACGCCCTGCACAAGAGCAACGTGCCGGGTCTCGTTGGTCTCGATCTGCGCTACAACAACCTCGGTGAGCACGAGGACGCATCCGGCCAGCACGAAGCTGAGAATGGAGGAGAAGACGGAGAAGAAGGAGGGCGCGACGAGCGCGAGTACCTTCTGGAAACCGCGTCGAGTCTTGGTCGTCTGCTGCAGCCGAGTCCGTCGTACCCGTGCCAGATCGTCGAGCTGAACCTGCAGGGCAATCGCCTGGGGAGTGAGAGCTGCCGACTGCTCTGTACAGCGCTTGATGCCGCGGGGTCGGCTTCCCCACTACGAAGGCTCAACCTCAATGGGAATCCGCTTGGGTCAGTGGGAGGCCACGCTATTGCAGCGCTGCTTGCGTCGACCTCGTGCCCACTACAGGAAGTCGACGTGGGCAACACGGAGCTTGACGTCTCCAACCTCATCGCCATAGCGCAGTCGCTGCGTGTCAACCGCAGACTCGAGGCGCTAAACCTGGACAACCCCATCATACGCACCAAGGAGGAGGAGGCGATCCAGTACGTCGGCAAAGCTCTCCAAGTGAATCGAGTACTGACGAATCTGAGCTTGGCCAAGCATCAAATGTCCGATCACGGCGCGCAGGTGCTCGCCGAACGCTTGCTGGACAACCGGTCGCTGCGGCGGCTCGTACTCCGCGCCAACAAGATCGGAAGTTCCGGTGCTTCTGCACTCGCGGCACTCATGCTGCGGCACCCGGCGCTCGCCGAGTTTGATCTCAGTGCCAACCGCATCGGGGATGTTGGTGCCAAGGCCTTTGCGCAGGTGCTTCGAGCCAACATGGCCACGCCTCTGGAGGTATTGTCGCTCTGTTCTACGTCCCTCACCGACGACGGAATGGCTGCTATCGCCACAGCTTGTCTGAAGCCCCAAACACCCGAGGCTGGATCGAGACTGCGCTGTCTGCTGCTCTGGGGGAACGTCTTCGGCCCCAAGACGTCTCCGCTGGTGCTCGAGTTATGCGAGCCCGGAGGTCGATTCCACGAGTACAACGTCGAGACAGACTTCTTGCCTCGCCTCATCGACGACGAAGTGCTCGTAGCACACCAGGAAGCGTATCACTTCTCACAATTCGCGTCCCCCAAGCGGTAACCTGGCTCGGCATGTGAAAAGGCAACATTAAACCTGAAAATGTAGGTCACAACCTAAACTCTAGCATGAAATTTCGGATACAAGTACAAATTCTACAATTGGTTGACACAGTTTCTAGCTTCATATTTTGACGGTGTCAAATGATCCGACGATTCCTGCCCCGACGTGCTCGCACGGCCATCGCTAGCGCAGCCCCCAGGGCTTCCTTCAATGCACAAGCCAGTTCCAAACCTCCTCAAGTCTGCTGCAATGATGCATACAAAGTTAGGGCTTCATCACGCGCGTACTTCTCTCTACACGCCCCATTGAAACCCTCGACCCCCGCTCTGCCGGTTCGATGGTTTTCGTCCGCTGAAGCCCCTACAAGCGGCGAGTCCTTCACGTCGCTAGCGAATCAAGCCAAGCGGGAGATTGAAGTGATCCACGACGTGGTCGCCAACGCCGACAACAAGCAAGAACTCGCTGAGCTGCGCGAAGAGGCCGCAGCTCCAAACCTTTGGGATGACGCGACTCGCGCTGCATCGGTGGTGCAACGACTGGGTGCGCTGGAGTCGAGAGAGGCGAGAGCAGAGGAGCTGCACCGCCGGTTCTTAGATACGAAGGAGCTGCACTTGATGGCGATGGAGGAGGAGGACGAACCGATGCTTCGCGAGTGTGTGAACGCTATGAGTGCAGTCCACGCTGACGCACAGCAGCTCAGACTCGAGCTACTGCTCTCGCATGAGAGCGATGCTCGATCATGCTTTCTGGAGATCCAGGCAGGTGCTGGAGGAACTGATAGTTGCGACTGGACGGCGATGCTGGCGAGGATGTACGCGCGCTGGGGAGAGGCGCGTGGCTTTCAGGTGCAAAACGTCGACGAGTCTGTGGGGGAGGAAGCAGGATTCAGATCGGTAGTTCTGCGGCTCGATGGCGCCTATGCGTACGGGTGGGCGAAGAGCGAGGCTGGTGTGCATCGACTCGTGCGTATCTCGCCGTTTGATAGCGCAGGTAGAAGGCATACGTCTTTTGCTCAAGTTCGCGTGTATCCGATGGCTGCGGAAGGCCGGTCAAGTGAAGAAATCGAGATCTCGACCAAGGACCTCCGCATCGACACGTTCCGATCATCCGGTGCGGGCGGACAGCACGTGAATACAACGGACAGCGCCATTCGGATCACGCACTTGCCTACGGGCATTGTGGTGCAAAACCAATCGGAGCGATCGCAGCACCGCAACAAGGCCGAAGCGCTGGCCGTGCTGCGGGCCAAGCTCTACCAGCGTAAACTCGACGAAGAAGCTCGCAAGAAACAACAGTTCGCTCAGGGACTTGGAGAAAACGCCTGGGGGAACCAGATCCGGTCCTACGTGCTGCATCCGTACCAGTTAGTGAAAGACCACCGCACCAATTACTCCGAAGGCAACACGGCGCAGGTTCTGGACGGCGACATCGATCACTTCATCGAGAAGATGCTTCTCCACCAAGCCGCGTCCACCAGCAACGAGAGCGACGTATAGATAACTTCGATATATTTACTTGACGACTCCTTTAGTTCCGTGTTGCCATGCTCTTACTTATCCATGACGAACGAATGCCTGTCATGAGTTGCCACTAAGGCTCGAGATCCCGTGTGTCGGCGAGATGCGGCACTGTCGGCGACACGACGAGCGATCTCGACTAACAGAATGTCGCGCTGCCTCGAGGAGATGACGTGAGTGTGTTCTGCCCAGTCCAGTACCTCGCCAACCTTCTTGGTCACCACGTCGCGTTCTTCGACGGTGCGGCTGAGCATGAACGCCTGTTGCAAGAAGGAAATGTCCATCTCACTGGGCTTTTGCAGCCATGGCTCGCCGTCGATCTGCACCGGCAGTGTCTCTTTCAGGGTCAGACTGATCGATTTCGCCTGGCACAGACGCACAGCCTTGGACAGACCCACTTGCATCTGACCGAGGTGCAACGTGCCATACACAGCCACCACATCCAGAAGACCGTCGTGGGGAGAAGATGGGCCGAAGTGCGTGCTACTGGTGTCGATACTATCGATACTGCTCGCCCGGCTTCGGTCGTCGTCGTCGTCAGTCTCGCTGGCGGAGTCGGAGTCTTCGTTGTCAGATTCCGCGTCGTCATGCCAGAGCTTGGATCCGCCGCCATAGCTGTTGATGTTGAGAAAAATGACGCCCTCCGTGCCTTCAGGTAGTACAATGCGCTTGCCGTCGCACATGAGGTCGATCTTTTCAGGCAGACCGGCACACGTCCGGACGATGAAGTTCTTGGCGCCGAATTGACTGTACCACAGCTTGTTGACGAACTGGCTCATGAACAAACCCGGCGAGCGTTCACGCTGTTCGTGGAACTCCAGCGCCACTTGAGCATCCACACCCACGCCCAGATAGTTGTTGAGAACAACACGCTTCTGGGAGTCGCCGATGTTCACCTGCCATCGGTCCAACAAGCTCACATGGGCTGCCTCCACCTCGCTGAGGATTTCACTCACGTCCGTGGGGGCCGAGAACCCGGCACCCCAACCGAGCACACGCGCCAAGTCGTTGCCGGTACCCAGCGGCAAAACAGCGATTGGTGGCTGCCGCATCGCGCCAATC
Source organism: Phytophthora melonis (assembly GCA_024211575.1). Classification (NCBI taxonomy): domain Eukaryota; phylum Oomycota; class Peronosporomycetes; order Peronosporales; family Peronosporaceae; genus Phytophthora; species Phytophthora melonis. The sequence goes on along the minus strand of JAMXKT010000094.1, from coordinate 2,865,316 downwards.
TCGTCCAGAGCCCCCAGCACCCAGCCGACTGTTCCATCGCCACCGCAGACCAAAATGCGCAGGCGCGGGAGTCCGATGAACCTACGCAGTGGCTCAATGGGGCTCTGGTGCGATAGATCGTAGACCTGCAAGGGGTTCAGCCACTTTCGCACTTGACGTAGCACGTGAAGCCCCATCTTGCCACCGCTACGGCTGTTAATGAACACCAAGAGTGGGGTCGTTTCTTTCGGAGTCTCCAGCAGATCATACGGAAGGCCGTCCGATCCCGAGACGGCGTTGGATGCAGCCGCGAGTGCGCTATCCCATCCAGTGGTGGCCTCCTCCGCGAATTGCTCGGTGGCGGCGTGGCTTGATCCCTGTACCGCTGGCAGCGCCGCGTCGAAGTCGGATGTTGGACATCTTGGTCACCGCGATGTGCGCGGCACTACGCACCGAGTTGAGCGCCCGCTGGGACTTGCTCGCAATCGAGACGGGTTCATGCAGAATGACACAAGACGGGGCAAGATGAGGTTGGCGTGTCGCCCCAAGTCGCAGCGACGAAGGAGCGGCGGCCGATGCGCGCGTGCCAGCGCCTGCTGGAAGCACTCTTCATGCACTCGAACGTGGCACCAGGCGCACTTGAGTCCGGACAGCGCCAAGATGCTCCCGCAGAAGAGGCCGCAGAGCGAGCACGAGTCCATCGGGTCGATGTTGCCCTTGATCCACATGTGGCGCTGCTGGTGCTGGGGTGACGCCAATGCATTGGCTCTATCCTTCTCGTCCAACGCAACGGCTGTAGGTGGCAGCACTCCAGCAGCTCTGCAGACACAAGACGGGGCCAATGGCAGCGCTGACGCCGACGCAGAACCAGAAGAAGAAGGAGACCCAGCCACGCCCTTGTAGCGCATCGTAGTGGCCGCGCACTGGGCGTGCGCGTACATGCCGCAGATGTCGCACTTGACCACGTAGCTGCGGATGCCGTAGACGATGGCTTCGCACACATTGCACCACTGCGGCCTGCCGCGCAGAATCAACAGCGGTTAGTGTTCAATCCTATCATTCATTGATATCCTAGGTATATGTACGCCGCGCACCCTGCCAAGTTGCCTGGGCGCCACTGGTGCTGCCCCACGACGTACGGCCCGTCGCGGAAGCTGCGCCACGTGAGGAAGAAGAGGAACTTGCGCACGCAGAGGAAGACGATAAGACCGAGCGCCAGCCCCACGAAGGTGTAGCCCACCGAGTTGAACAGCGCCACCGCCTCGGGCGGCACGTAGGTCGACGTCGGCTCCAGGAACGACTCCATCCCGCGGCGGCGCCAGCGAAGCGCGTTGACAGTAATGGCGTCGAAGAGTCGTGAATGTGAAGTATGGTGTGGACCACCGCTCGTGCAACATTTCACTCTGCACCCATTTCAATGAAATGGTATCTTTGTCGGTTCGTTACGATTAATGACGTTAGCTACGGTAATATTGACGCACGTGCTGTTGCTGCTGCGGCTTAGGCCGACAGCTTCTTGGATACGCCGGCGAACGACTCGCCCTGCACCTTGGCGACGTCCAGCTCGAGCTTGCTCGGCTGACGGGAGCCGTCCGCGCCGGCGAGTGTGCCCGCGCCCCAGGGGGATCCGCCGTGGACCTCGTCCATGTTGAAGAGCAGCGGGCTGCGGTAGCCCAGCGGCACGAAGGTCATGCCCTGGTGGGTGAGGAACGTCACCGACGTGAAGGCCGTCGTCTCCTGGCCACCGCCCTGAGTGCCCGTGCTGAAGAAGATGCCCACGGGCTTGCCCACGAGCGCGCCAGCGGCCCAGAGGCCGCCGCATGCGTCGAAGAGCGCCTTGACCTGCGCCGGCATGGAGCCGAAGCGCGTGGGGAAGCCCAGCAGCACGCCGTCCGCGTTCTTGAGGACGTCGGGCGTGGCCACGGGGTGGTCCTTCTTGGGCGCGGCGTGCATCTTGCCCAGGATCTCCTCAGACAGCGTCTCCTGCACCTGGTAGACCTCGGCCGTGACGCCCTCCACGGACTCGACGCCCTCCTTGACGGACTCGGCCATTGTGGCGATGTGGCCGTACGTCGAGTAGTAGATGATGGCGACGTTGGTCATCCTTGGACTAGGCTTCTGGTGTAGGGGGCTTGGACTTGCGCTCGGCGGAGAAGATTGAGGAATGAGAGGACTGGACTGACGACAATGAGCGAGCGCAACACGGAACGACGAATTAGCGTGCTTTACAGAGGCCTCTCTCATTAGACTTTTGTATTGGCATCGCGTCTGTAGAAAGAATTACTATACTAAAACGCTGCCTGGACCATCATCAACTTGGACCAGGCCAACTTCGTCAGTAGGCACTGACTCAGCACATGCACATCAGCCGAGCTCTACGTTCCTCGGACTGTATCCATTCTGCTTTGCAGACAGCTCAAAGTCAGCGGTACGAGCGGCGCTGCGTGGTCGAGAACACGGAGACGCCCTTCTTGCCTGCGCCCTTCTTCTTGCCGCCCTTGCCCGAGCTCCAGGCGACTGCAAGCGGACTGGTGGACGGGTTCCCCACGCAGCGGGCGATCCAAACGCGATGGGGTCGGTCACGTGAGCCCTGGCCTCGCTTGGTCCTCCCCAAGCGCGGGAAGTACCCCGAGTTCTCCGTTACTCTGGCGAACGACCTCTCCACGTCGTCGGAGTACGGCGACGCCGGAGTGGCCGCTGCGTGGACTTCACCGTCCAAGTCGGCGTTCGATGCATTGCTGAGATGGAACTCCTCTAGCGACTCGGCCAGCGCCTGCTCGTAGGGCGACGGCCACATCATTCCTTCCTCCTCCAGCGAGAAGGCCGCTGCATTGCTCTTAAAGATCGGAGACGACGGGGACGGCGCGTTCTGCTGTCTCTGCTTCTGCTTCCGCTGCTTGGCGCGCTTCTTGAGGTCGTTGCGGAACGAGTTGAGCGTCGACGGCGACAGCTGCGACGTCAGGTCGAGCTCACAAATGTAGAAGTCGCAGAAGCGCGGCAAGTGGCTCAAGAAACGGTAGCGCTTCTGCGCTTCCTCGTCCAAGACCACGTGCTCGATGTCCAGCACGCGTCCGCGGATCTGCTCGGGTAGCAAGTGATAGCGATCAACAGGCAAGGGCTCCGAGATCGCTGACGAAGCTGCGTCCTGGTTCCACGCTGCTTCCAGCTCCTTTTGGCGCGCATCGTCTTCGTGACCGCCTTGTAGCTCGTGCTGGTGCTCGTCCGAGTACTCCTTCAGCAGACACTTCATGTTTAGCGGGTGGAGAACCACGTACGTCCCATTCGCGATCTGATAGAACGAGTACGCGTCGCCGCCTTCGTTTTGATACGGTTTTCCTTTCATGCCCGTAGCTGCGCCGCTACCAGTAGCATTGTTGGCATGGCTGAAGCCATACGTGCCGTGACTGAAGTCGTCACTCTTGGCAAGTCGCGCCGAGGTATTGCGCATGGCCTCTTCCACAAAAGGGAGGTTATCGACGTCCCCACTGCTTCGAAACTCGGCATCCATCGACTGGAGATCGCGCATCTCCGAGTACAAGAGCTCCCGTAGATAATCAGGCGTTGCCTCCAGAATGCGTGAGTACGTCGCATCGACATCATCCACGCGCGGCAGCTTCCGGGAGCGTTTACGCTTCGCAAATGCAGCAGCCTCCGGAGAAGGCAACGCAGAGTGCGAAGAAGCTTCGACCCCCGCCGAGTCCCCCTTCACTTCAGTAGGTGGGAGGACACGAAGCTGTGGGAACATGCTGGACTTGGGGCGTTCCAGAAACTGAAAAGTTACGTCATCGCCCACGTGAGGGGGGACTTGCAATTGCTGGAGCTGCACACTGCGCAGATGCCCCTTTTGAACGGATTCGAAGCACATCGGGCATCGACGCCAGTACTTGTCCGTCATGGACAGGTAGCGCAGGATGCATGGCCAGCTTTACGAAATACACGGTATTGCAGTGGTTAGATACAACAAAAACGATGGTCAACGCCCTCTCACGCGCTCGTACCAGAAGATATGTCCACACTTGGTGATTTTCGGTGCACGGAACGTGTCCATACAAATCGGGCAGGTCTGCGTGCTTTCGACGTCATACCACAGCAGGACCTGTTCAACCGAAGACCCTGAAATAAACGATTAATTGTCAAAACCTAACAAGAACCACCACACACTTTTTAGCCCAAGACGCAACTTACATTCTGTAAGCGCCTCCAGATCCCACGTCGGAACAACCGCATCCGGATCCAGCGGTGCGATCACGAACCGGTAGCTAGAAACACACACAGCAACAGCAACAGCAACAGCAGCAGTAGTAATAGTGAGATAGACGAACTAACATCACTCCTTAATAATCGCAGACGCACTTAGCGTGCAGATACTCGCTTTGCGTGCGAGGCGCCGAGCTCTTTTTCTTCTTCTGGTGGTGGTACACGTGCCTCTCGCGTTCAGGCATGGAAAAGTTGAGCAGGTGGTTGGCGGAAACTCCATTGCGGGTGACACGCGCCTCGTAGTCCATGTTTTTCTTCTGCAATACACATCCAATCGGTCAGTGCTACAAAGATCCGAGTCTCCACGACACCTCGATCAACTCTTCACCCCGCACCTGCTCTCTACGAGGACCACGGCGGCCGGAACCGCCATTGCTGGTGTTGCGACTGCTATTATTTCTGCTGTTCACCCACATCACAACGGTCATACGCTCGTCCATGGCCAGGAAATCCTTTGCTCGTGCGCAGAGAGACGCACCTCATGATGGCGGGCGGCGGGCAGTGGATTAAATAGATATGGAGATAGGTACAATAGATACAATTTGCAGGAGACGACGGGGAAGGCAAGACAGCGCGTGTAGAGCAAGAGAGCGCGAGGGACTGGAACGCGAGACGGAAGGCTTCGGTCGGCGAAGATGTCGCGAGATGCCGAAGACTGGTGAAGTGACGACCGAGGTTCGATCCACGCGGTTTTCGACCAATGGGAGCGCTTGTGGTGTGTCGCACACAACTCAAAACCTTTTTACAGTCAAAAGCACGCAGCGATGGCCGAGTCCAAGGAGGTGCTGCGGATGTACCGGCGTATCCTCAAGCTGGCGCAGCGCTACCCGAGCGTCAAGCGCGAGTCGATCATCCGCGACATCAAGACGGAGTTCCACGCCAACAAGGACCTTACGGACGCGCAGAAGATCCGCGAGGAGCTGGCGTCCGTGCGCGCGGGCATCAAGGAGCTGTCCATGTACGCCAGTCTGCATCCGTCGCTACCCAATTGGAGCGTCGAGGTGGGGCGTGACGCCATCCAGCCGCCGACTCCGGTCCATGGCGGCGTGAACGCAAAGGTCGTGGGTGATGACAATCAGGGTGGTGGTAGCAGTTAAGCAGCTTCATTGAAACAGATGAAATGGTTTGCCTAAGCATCTTGTGTTGCCTTCAGTGGTTGGTGCTGCTTTGGATGGGCGGACAGAGCTCGCAGCCTTCGCAGCAGCGCTCGCACACGGGGCCAATCTGCGTCTGAGGGATCAGGACGAGGTCGCCCGTTTGCTTGGACGTCGTCATGTTCAGGAACTGGCTGATGGGGCAATCCTCGTCGGCCGCCTGGCAGCAAAGGATCAGGAGAGGCACAACAACACATAAAGCGGTCAGGGCTTGCTTTCACCTTTGGAGGCTTGCTGCAGCGGCTCACCGCGATGACGCGCGGCACGTCCTCGCTCTCGTCGGCGAAGTGGCCGAACCAATAGGTCTGCATGGCGTTGGGCGGCCAGCGGTGCGGGTTCGCGGACGCCGCAATGAGTGCCAAGACCTCCTGGAACATGACGCTGCGCCGGATCACGTCCTTGGTCTGCAGCAGCTCGATGCGCGGCCGCAGCTGCGCGAACGTGACGGTCGCGACCTCCTTGTCGTCGAGGTTGAGCGTGCCCACAACCGGCAGCAGTCCGCCCTGCACATTGGGCCAATGATTGGCACCCCTGTCGAGATCAGTCAAGCGCTGCGGAAGCAAGTCGGTCGGATGCACACGATAGACGGCGCACCTCGATGGTGCCGACGACGTACGAATTCTGCGTCCTCGGGTCCGACGGAAACGTGAACACGCGCACCTTCACCCGGACCATTTTGGTGCGGCCCGCGTCAGACTGGGAGTCTCCAAGGGGCGGCCGTTCTCGTTGGCTGCGTGGCAGCTTGAAAACGTTAAAATATCTATCAAGGCAACAGCGATCACTACTAGTACTTTGAAGTGGGAGCAACGACGCCCAAGACAACAACGTTGGTGCTTAGATGAAAAGTAACAAAGGCATATACATTTGGGTGTTGAAGGAGCCTCTCGCGAGTTCCCATTTACTTAAAAGTACACTTTGGCTTGTCCACATAAATACTGTAACAGGACGGAAGCTGCTGCGCTGCTTCAAGCAGTGCTTGCTCGAGTCACGGGTTGCGGTCGCCTGCCTACAAGGCTGTGGCCCCACGGCCTCTCCCCTCGACTTGCTCACTGGGCTGGCCGCAGCCGCTCCGCTGGTCACGACGAACGTCCGCTCGAGTCCGTTCGCTTGCTTCAGAGCGCACGCCGACGCTCGGCGGGCCAGGGAAGGCTTAGATGTACACCCAGCCGGAGCGCTCGAAGGCCGTGGACGGGTCCTCCTTCTCCAGCTTGGACTGCGGAGACACGGCGCTGAAGTGCTTCTCGGCGGGCGACTTGCCGGTCATCGGGCGGGCGATCACGTGCTTGAGCTGGTCGAACATGGCTGTAATTGTCGTGGTGGTGGAAGGCGAGGGCTTGCCTTGGCTCAATTGACGGACGTGTGCTGCCTACGACGCAACTTGGGAACTGAGCCATTCCGAGTTGCTGTTGCCCCGCTGCATGCATCGACTGGAAACCAAGCGTCGTTTCGCACACTACCGCCCGAAAGTACGACCCCGCGAGAACTGATGGACAGCGCGCGGCTATGTCGGATTCCCGGCTGGTCTTTGTGTGTGCGACCGGTTGAGAACGGATACCCTGCCGAAGCCGATTGTTGAAGTCGGCGGGGACTGCGAGCTGATTGGCTGATGGTGACATGGAAGCGAACAGAGTGATAGGGACGCGTCACGACCTGCCTGACAAGTCTTTGCGGCCCAGCGTTCGGCAGCGCTCATGGCGCGTTTGTATGGTGCGCCCGTTCTGCGCGCGCGCGTTTTGGCCTCCGTCCCGAAATGCTTGTATATCGCAGGATGGCGCGTCACAGGTCTCCGCTTGCGCCGCTTGAGGATCGGCGTTCGTTTGACGTTCAACGCGGAGCAGCGCCTGCGACGCAATGCCCGCACCTGAATAGTCCGGCATGGTGTCGGCACGGCGAGGCGAGGCAAGACAGATCCAGCCACGGGGGCCACTTCCCAGGCCGGGCTACAATGGTTTTCTTCAGGCCTGCTCAGGTAGGCGCGTTCGAGATATCGGCGCTATCTATGCGCGCGGCAAAGATGCCAGCTTCACTCAGCGACTGCTGACATTTTGGGCCCAAGCGGAAGGCTCCTACCGGTACGAGTCGCAGACACGCGCGGCGTTTTCCAGCGAAAGCGCTGGCCGGTTTCTCTCCGGGTGGCTCCAAGCTGCCGCGGCCAGGAGGGCGCACCAACCAGCCAGCGGATGCCTGCTCAGCAGGCTGCTGAGCTAAGCTGTGCGCGGTCGTCGCTCCGCTGCTGCAAGTCTTGCAGTCCACGTTCCCAGCGAACTGATACCGCGGGAAAATGCACCGTCACATAATTGGCGTCAAACGAACGGCCCTTTATTCTTTTTGTCAGGCAGGCTCTGTCGACGAAGCGCCGTTGTCGAGGCGCTGGCCCCGAGCTTAGCTCCGAGCTAGCCTTACGAGCGCTGTCCTGTCGGGCGCGCTTGGCTTGGGCTGTGCGGCGCGGGCCCCAACCAGCAGCGCTAACAGCGCGGAGCGACCGTCCTACATGTACGCATTTAGATAGGCCAGGGAGATCCAGCCATATACATTACACGCACGTTGAACCCAAGCAGCAGCACATGTTGAAGCAGTGTAGCGACTATTGCGAGCTTTGAGACTACTTAGGACCTAAGCGTTCGGGATGGCCGTGACTGTAGGCCAGCATCCAAGGGCCGCGCCGTACTTAAATAGATGATGTTGTAAGTGTTGCTGTTTTCCTCGTTTTGTATTGGGATATACAACGCCAAAACAATGCATGTGGTAGAGAATCGGGATCAAGGCTTGCCAAGCTAGCCCTTTTGCTGTACACCGGATTGATACGGTACCAGGAGTTCGAATTCAATTCACAAGTTCTCCCGAAGACCAGGTCGCTGCCGATCATGGAGCAGCCCAGCATGGGTATTATAGGGCCTGTATAGCTGGTGGACTGCTCTTATGCAACACGAGGCAGAGCCACTTCACCATAGTCTTCACAACTTTTCGTTTTCATTTTAAAAACAGCATTCCTCTACAGGTCTAAACTCAGCAAGTGCAGCTACCAAACTTTTCAGCTAAGCTTACTGCTATTGTTGTTCGAGCGAGAGGATACACAGTTGCAAACATGAATACATGTAGCAGTGGTTCGCAGCGCAACAAACAGAAACCATAACACTCATAAAATCTATTAAGATGGCTGATGCTGAAGTTCACTCGCAAGCTGCTGAATCGGCAACAGAAAATCACTATAATGGCGCCCTTCACGACGCTGAATGTTCTGCTACTATGCCCCCCCCCCCGCCCCTCTTCACGAAAAACAGTTCATCGGGTTCGAACAAGGAATCGAAATCTCGCTAAAGCTTTGGCTCCAGCTACGCTGATCTCGACGACGCCTACGTCAGAGAGCACGACGGCGACACCATGGGGGAACACGCCTGTGTTCGCTTGAGCTGAAGCATGTTTGCATTCACACGGCCGAGCAGCCGCCGAGTTGTCGCTGGGTGGCATCTCTGGGTTCTCATGCACGCGGAGACACTGGGACGAGTTCATGGGGCCGCCCCAGTCGAAGGACCCGCCCTTTGGTTCTGGTAATCGATGACCACGAGACCAAATCCTGCAAAACCCGCAGTATGTGTCCACCACTAACCCAACCAGCTTCTTGGATGCTGGCCTACAGTCACGGCCATCCTGAACGCTTAGGTCCTAAGTAGTCTCAAAGCTCGCAATAGTCGCTACACTGCTTCAACATGTGCTGCTGCTTGGGTTCAGCGTGCGTGTAATGTATATGGCTGGATCTCCCTGGCCTATCTAAATGCGTACATGTAGGACGGTCGCTCCGCGCTGTTAGCGCTGCTGGTTGGGGCCCGCGCCGCACAGCCCAAGCCAAGCGCGCCCGACAGGACAGCGCTCGTAAGGCTAGCTCGGAGCTAAGCTCGGGGCCAGCGCCTCGACAACGGCGCTTCGTCGACAGAGCCTGCCTGACAAAAAGAATAAAGGGCCGTTCGTTTGACGCCAATTATGTGACGGTGCATTTTCCCGCGGTATCAGTTCGCTGGGAACGTGGACTGCAAGACTTGCAGCAGCGGAGCGACGACCGCGCACAGCTTAGCTCAGCAGCCTGCTGAGCAGGCATCCGCTGGCTGGTTGGTGCGCCCTCCTGGCCGCGGCAGCTTGGAGCCACCCGAGAGAAACCGGCCAGCGCTTTCGCTGGAAAACGCCGCGCGTGTCTGCGACTCGTACCGGTAGGAGCCTTCCGCTTGGGCCCAAAATGTCAGCAGTCGCTGAGTGAAGCTGGCATCTTTGCCGCGCGCATAGATAGCGCCGATATCTCGAACGCGCCTACCTGAGCAGGCCTGAAGAAAACCATTGTAGCCCGGCCTAGGAAGTGGCCCCCGTGGCTGGATCTGTCTTGCCTCGCCTCGCCGTGCCGACACCATGCCGGACTATTCAGGTGCGGGCATTGCGTCGCAGGCGCTGCTCCGCGTTGAACGTCAAACGAACGCCGATCCTCAAGCGGCGCAAGCGGAGACCTGTGACGCGCCATCCTGCGATATACAAGCATTTCGGGACGGAGGCCAAAACGCGCGCGCGCAGAACGGGCGCACCATACAAACGCGCCATGAGCGCTGCCGAACGCTGGGCCGCAAAGACTTGTCAGGCAGGTCGTGACGCGTCCCTATCACTCTGTTCGCTTCCATGTCACCATCAGCCAATCAGCTCGCAGTCCCCGCCGACTTCAACAATCGGCTTCGGCAGGGTATCCGTTCTCAACCGGTCGCACACACAGAGACCAGCCGGGAATCCGACATAGCCGCGCGCTGTCCATCAGTTCTCGCGGGGTCGTACTTTCGGGCGGTAGTGTGCGAAACGACGCTTGGTTTCCAGTCGATGCATGCAGCGGGGCAACAGCAACTCGGAATGGCTCAGTTCCCAAGTTGCGTCGTAGGCAGCACACGTCCGTCAATTGAGCCAAGGCAAGCCCTCGCCTTCCACCACCACGACAATTACAGCCATGTTCGACCAGCTCAAGCACGTGATCGCCCGCCCGATGACCGGCAAGTCGCCCGCCGAGAAGCACTTCAGCGCCGTGTCTCCGCAGTCCAAGCTGGAGAAGGAGGACCCGTCCACGGCCTTCGAGCGCTCCGGCTGGGTGTACATCTAAGCCTTCCCTGGCCCGCCGAGCGTCGGCGTGCGCTCTGAAGCAAGCGAACGGACTCGAGCGGACGTTCGTCGTGACCAGCGGAGCGGCTGCGGCCAGCCCAGTGAGCAAGTCGAGGGAGAGGCCGTGGGGCCACAGCCTTGTAGGCAGGCGACCGCAACCCGTGACTCGAGCAAGCACTGCTTGAAGCAGCGCAGCAGCTTCCGTCCTGTTACAGTATTTATGTGGACAAGCCAAAGTGTACTTTTAAGTAAATGGGAACTCGCGAGAGGCTCCTTCAACACCCAAATGTATATGCCTTTGTTACTTTTCATCTAAGCACCAACGTTGTTGTCTTGGGCGTCGTTGCTCCCACTTCAAAGTACTAGTAGTGATCGCTGTTGCCTTGATAGATATTTTAACGTTTTCAAGCTGCCACGCAGCCAACGAGAACGGCCGCCCCTTGGAGACTCCCAGTCTGACGCGGGCCGCACCAAAATGGTCTGGGTGAAGGTGCGCGTGTTCACGTTTCCGTCGGACCCGAGGAAGCAGAACTCGTACGTCGTCGGCACCATCGAGGTGCGCCGTCTATCGTGTGCATCCGACCGACTTGCTTCCGCAGCGCTTGACTGATCTCGACAGGGGTGCCAATCATTGGCCCAATGTGCAGGGCGGACTGCTGCCGGTTGTGGGCACGCTCAACCTCGACGACAAGGAGGTCGCGACCGTCACGTTCGCGCAGCTGCGGCTGCGCATCGAGCTGCTGCAGACCAAGGACGTGATCCGGCGCAGCGTCATGTTCCAGGAGGTCTTGGCACTCATTGCGGCGTCCGCGAACCCGCACCGCTGGCCGCCCAACGCCATGCAGACCTATTGGTTCGGCCACTTCGCCGACGAGAGCGAGGACGTGCCGCGCGTCATCGCGGTGAGCCGCTGCAGCAAGCCTCCAAAGGTGAAAGCAAGCCCTGACCGCTTTATGTGTTGTCGTGCCTCTCCTGATCCTTTGCTGCCAGGCGGCCGACGAGGATTGCCCCATCAGCCAGTTCCTGAACATGACGACGTCCAAGCAAACGGGCGACCTCGTCCTGATCCCTCAGACGCAGCTTGGCCCCGTGTGCGAGCGCTGCTGCGAAGGCTGCGAGCTCTGTCCGCCCATCCAAAGCAGCACCAACCACTGAAGGCAACACAAGATACTAAGGTAAAAGTACTCGTAGACAAACTCTGTTTCAATTAAGCTTGTACCTGCCACTGTGCGGTCGAGTTCTTCCTGCACTGCGCGATATATGTATCAATGCGGACACGTTGAGTTCAACATGAATCGGATGTCGACCACCGAGATAAGTACGTACGTAACTGAATAGGCCAATCAGCCATGTCAACGTCCTTCGCCATCCCCGAGGTCAAGGCGCTGGTGCGGCAGCCACAGCCGCAGCGCGCGCAGGCCCAGCAGCTCCTGGAGCGCCTCGCCGCCGTCGTCCTGCCCATCCTGACACGGAGGCGCTTCCGAGTGCGACGGCTGCTCGAGTTCTTCCCCAAGGATGGCTGCCTGCTCGGGATGAACGTGAACCGCGGCGCCAAAATTTACGTGCGCTGTACGACCGGCCTCTGCAGTGTCTCTGCTGTTAGTGTTGCTGCTGGCTGACGACCTGTGTGCCGTACTGTATGGACTGACCGTACAGTGAGACCACAGAGATCGCCCCAGTCGTTCCTGCCCTATGAGGCGCTGCTGGAGACGCTGCTGCACGAGCTCACGCACATGGTGCACGGGCCGCACAATCAAGCGTTCTACCAGTATCTGGACGAGCTGAAGCACGAGATGGAGTCGCTGATGGTGCGCGGCCTCGTGGGTGAAGAAGGCGCCAAATTTGCTGACGCTGGGACCGGCCAAAGACTTGGAGGGATGAGTGCAGGCGTCCCTATTCGAGTTGCGGCCGTGTTGGCGGCGAAGCGGAGAGAGCAGGTGGATGCTTACATTACAGGAGTCTTATCATCTACACGTTCTCTTCTGCTGACGTATTGAATTACTGTTGGTGTTTGTGCAGTATCACTCGCTGCTCGGCGGCGAGACAAGTCGGCGGCTTGGGTCGAATACGTCGAATGGTGCGTCCAACAAGGTCCTTGACCCGCAGGCACTACGTCGAAAGGTGCTGGAGGCTGCCGAGAGACGACGTCGAGACAACGAGCACTGCAGAAATGTGCTGCGTGAAGGAGCGTCGCATGAGGTGCTGGGCATTGAAAGCAGTGACGAGGAGGAAGGTGGCTCTGCAACGGCAGCATCACTGCCGCAACAAACAGCAAACAGCAAGGCGGAAATCATTCTTCTCGATGACGAGGACGAGGGTGCACCACCTCAACCATCTCGTCGATCTACCTCTGCTGCTCCAGCCATGATTGTGCTGCTGGACGACGAAGACGAAGAAAAGAGTGAAGAAGTTCCAGGCGGTGACACCAGTAGTCATGGAAACAGCGAACGAGACCGTAAGCGCCGGCGGCAAGAAGAAGACGCATCTGAAGTCATCGACTTAACATGAGGCTGACCAGAGTCCGAGTACAATAAACACAACATCAAAGCAAATAACACAACAGAAGCTTGCGTTCACACCACTAAAACTCGGCGCTGAAGCGCGTCTCGAAGGAGCCCTCGTCTAGCACGACCTCGTTGCTCTTGAAAATGCCCTTGCCAAAGTACTCGGCGATCGTGTGGAAGCCATCTGCTGCGGTCTCGAGCTGGTTGTAGAACTGCTCGTGGTTGCCGGCCTTCTGCTCGAGCTGCGTCTTGAGTCCCAGGATGTGGCGGTGGTCCATCGAGCACGTGATACACTCGCGGTCCGTCTCGGATATGCAGTTGAGGTGGAAACTGTGCTGGCACATGAAGTGAACCGCTGGCAGGTCCAAGTCGTGGTTGCACAGGTCGCACTTGGTGGCCTGGAACACCACGGCGCGACTGCTCAGCTGCGCGATCTCCTCCTTCATCTGCTTGGTGTCGCTCTTGAACGCCTTGATCTTCTCCTCGTCCTCCTCGATCTTCTTCTCGTCGCTAGCCAGCTGGTTCACCACGTACTGCTTGATCACTGACACGGGCAGCTCGCGTGACTGACTCAGCACCTGAACAACCTGCAGCGGAGGAATCGCCGGGTTCGTGTCGATAAGGGCAAGCAGCTGCTTCAGCTCCTTCCACTCCTCGCCGCTCGTAGCGCCCTTGGGCAGTGGCCCTCTCTCTGCGAAATACTTGAGCGCCAGTGACCATAGGTTCGGGTCCTTGTCTCCATGCTTGCGCACCTCCTCTAGAATGCTCTGGTCGTCGTTCTCCTCGATGTGGAACTGTACCAACATGTGGTACATGTGAAGCTTGTTGTACAGGTAGCGCTTGCCCTTCTTCATGCCATGCATCTGCAGGTGGATGAGCGCGTGGTCCTCGTCGTACTTGACGCGAGGGTTGTCCAGAATGCGCAGCACAGCTTCCTCCTTCTCCTCGACTGAGCGAGCGCCATTTTCGCCCTCGTCATCGTCGCTGAGAACCATCTCCAGCAGCGTGTTGCCAATCGACGTGTTGCTCACCGTCTCCACCTCGACAATGTACTGGAGGAACTCCTTCAGCTGGGCGCGGTGCGACACGAACAAGTGCAAGAAATCGCCCGGGTCCGATTTCAGCGACGGGTTGCCCGGAACGAATTTGCCAGTACACAACCGCTTCAGCAGCTCCGTCGTAGGTCCCGGCATGTGAGTTACCAGAGTGCGTCCGTACTTGCGCAGGTTTGAGTCGGCCTCCGAGAAGCTCAGGTGCTCAATGTACTCAAGAGCATCGGCCACGCGCCCCTTTTCGCTGTCCGAGAGTGCAACGGAGTCCTCCGAGTCGACGTAGCTGATGTGGTCAAGCTGAATCTTGAGGTACCAGCTGTGCTCCTCGTGCTTCTTCGCCAGCGTCAAGGCGTGCTGGGGGTAGTTCTCCCACAGCACACTAATTGCAGTCTCGACGTCGAAGTTGAGGTTGGCAGCTACTGCGCCGCCATTCCTGGGAGTCAAATCGCCAGAGTCGCTGCCACCCTTCGTCTTCTTGGCATCGATCACTTCATCCAGCTGAATGAACTTGTCCAGCTTCTTGACATCCTTGAGCTTCGTGTAACAGTTCAGAAGCAACGTCGTGTGCTCAGCATTCGCGAAAGCCTTCTCGTGGAGAGCTTCGAGGTACGCCGTGAGGTTGTGAATACGCTGCGCATCCAGGAACCGGCGGATGACGTACGATGGCTCCACGTGGCCTATTGTACGAACGTATTGACGCAGCGATCCGTCGTAGTCTCCCTTTTGATACAGGTGGTCTCCGTACATGCGGAAGATATCGATGATGCTGTTCACGTCGTAGTTGGAGCTGAACGCCAGCGAAATGGCGATCGAGTACAGGTTCTTCCGGAACAGAATCTCCAGCTTAGACGTCGTGTCCTTCTCGCTCAGGCGGTACACATGGCCCATAGAAGACACCACGAAGATGGCGCCGAACTCGCATACCACATGACGGACTTCCTCCATTTCGTCAAGTCCAAAGCGCGCACCGGGGGCGCGAGCGTTCGGAGCAAGCGGCGGCTTGCGCATAGGTCCCTTGGGATTGGTACTTGTGAGCGTCCAGTTGAACGCGATGAACTTGTTCTGCAGATCGTACACATTCACCTGGTGTCGTCCACGCGGATCCACGTGCGCCACCAGCAAGTAATGCTTAAAGAAGCGCAGATACTTCTTCTCGCCTTCAAAGCCGAAACACACTGAGCGGTCTTCCGTCGTGTAGAAGTACACGGCATCCGTCTGTCCCACAGCGATCTCGCCCTCCTCGTTCACACAAGAGCAGTTCATATCCACGCCGCGCTCGTCCAAAACCGTAGTGCGCGGGGAAGCGCAGCAGCGCCACCCGCGCTCTTCACCAACGCAGGGTCGTCGTGCGAGCAGTGGTAGCACGTGAGTCCGCGCCGCGTAGACGCGTACAAAAACACATGCGCCACGGTCGCCGTCACTGGCTTGCTCGTGAACGCCAAGCCCGTGACTGGGTACTGGCCCGCAGGTTGAAGCAGGTGAGGCGGGCGGTCCGCACGCCGCTTCAAGTCGCTCTTAAACAAGATCACCGCGCCGTTCTTCAGACCCACCGCAAATTGACTCAAGTCGTCGTTCACTGCGAACGCCGTCACCGCCTCCTCCGGGTATTTCTTGGCGAAAACGGGGATCTGCTGCAGCAGCTTGGGCTTGCCCTCTCTGTCCTGCTGGTCCGTGCGCCAGAAGCGCACCACCGCCGTGCTCTTGCCCGTCGGCTTGGACGTGTACATCTGCAGTGGCAACAACGATAATCCATATCAATATCGATGTGCAATGAATCTACAATAAATAAATATATAAAATATTGCACGCACGCACCTCCTCGGCATTCGGTCCTCTTCCTGCTTCTGCGATGGCCTTGGACTGTTCGCGCAGCTCCTCGTCGCGCGGGTCAATACCGTCACCAATTGTGACCAGCACGTTGCTGCGCTTCATCTATGGGGCGACAACCACGAGGAGGTTTAGAACCTGATTCCGCTTCAAACGTGCAATTCTCGGAACGCACCATGACGACGTGCGACACGAACAGCTCGTGGGCCTGGAACTTGCGCGCCTCTAGCGAGCGGTTGGCCAAGTGCACGAAGCCGTCGGCGTCTCCCACGCAGATGAGGCCGCGGTTGGCGCTCATGCTGGTGATGTCCACGCCCTACAGGGGAGTGACGAGGATGAGAGAGGGATTTCCAGACGTTAGAGAGGACGTTGTAGGGTGAAATTTGTGCAGCGGGTAGAGCAGACACGCACCTTCATCCACGGTCCATTGGCATCCTTGAGCACCTCCTTGTCGAAGAAGGCGAAGCGTCTCCACTGCGCCATCGCGTCCCGCCTCGACTCAAGCTTCCTCGCGTTCTCCCCCTTTACGTGAATGATACAGGATCACAATTTCGTACTTAGTTAGAATCTTGAAACCCAAAATAATATTAATTTGGGTTGGCGTTGCAGTTTTACTGTTATGTTTGGCAATACTTGACCACTATTGCCACGAAATTAAAAGGATACTTGGCGATTTATCGGTTTTTGACTACACTAACTAATATCATCAGTTAGGATATGTTCCATGAGGTCCTCGTCCACATCGTCGAGGCGTAGATCCGATCGCTGGGACTGCACCGATCGCTTGGACCGTTCAGGAGTTCGTCTGCCGCTAGTTCTGACGCGGATTACGGGGGTTGTTTGGATATCGGGTTGGACGTGGTCCACTTGGTTCGTAGGCGCTAGGAATGCGGACGTCGCGATTGTAATTTGGGATGATCTGGTTACTGCAACTGCAGCCCCCGAGAGCGACTCGACGTCGTCTAATGCAAGACTCCGACTGTCTTCCAGGTCATCGCCCGAGTTGTGAGAGACCTCCTCCGTGCCACGCGAACTTCGATCACTCGTCGCGAAGAACGGCCGTGATGATCCTGCTGCCGACTGGAGACAGCATATCAAGCCAATTGTAAGATTATAGACATCAATAGAAAGGTAGTTTCGATGCAGGGTGGGCCTTACCTGGGAGCGTACAAGTGGAGGAGGTGATGATTCCGGTGACGGCACGTCGCCCTTTCCTGATGGCGTTTGCGGCGTCTTCCTCCAGTTTTCAAAGTTAAAAAATCGTGAGCGAGCATCCGGTGGTGGCGCCTTCTTCGCCTCCTCGTCCAGAGCGTACGCATCTTTAATCTGCTCGAAGTGTTGCTGCCTCGCTTGGGGGCTCTGCTGCAGCAGCGGCTTGACATTCTTGAGCTCGTTGAGTTGCGTCTGCGCCCGCACGAGCTTCGGTGGTGGTAACTTGTTTTTCTCCTTTTTACTGCGCCGCCTCTTTTTCTTTTGCTTCCCGTCCTTCGCGTCGTGACTGTCGTCACTGCCTGTCTGAGTGTCAGGCGGTTTGCTCGGAGTCTCCGATCCCGTTGTGGTCTGAGGCGGCGGGTCCTGCAAAATTGACCGCACGACATGCGCCGTACCGCCCTGTGCTGGCGCGACTGCCTTCTGCCGCTTATGATTGCTGCTGGTCTCTCGCGGGGCCTGGGGCGCGGTCTCCTGGAAAACCTCGACGGCTGTGACCTCCGGTTCGATCCTACGCGGCGGTGGCTTGGAGCTCTTCGCCCCCATGGCGCGAGCAGGCCCGACGGGTTCGTCAGAGCTTAGCTTTAGCCAGCTTGATGGGTGATTTGCCGCTTCTAGTCGGTCCCCGCACAGCAGTGTCCCAGTCGGACCAGCGTGAAGCCGATTAGCTTGAAGCTAAAGGTAGCCATGTCGGCTATTTTGGGTCGGTGACGAAATGGTCCCTGTGGATTGGTGGATATATCATTTTCAAATCGACCAATCCGATCGCGTTAGGCTGTCGCCAAAGTTCAGCAGCCACGTCGTGAGCCGCCGGAACACTTTGCATCTGGTCCCCGACCCGGCGGCAGCGATGGGCGAGTTCCACGACAAGAAGGCCGCGTTCTCGCTGCGCAGCACCGAGGGCAAAGTCGCCGTCTGCATCGCCGGTGCGTGCTCCAACTGCTGCTGCTGTGACTGTGTTCCAAAGCTGAACTGTGTCGTGTTGTGCTGCTCGCTGCGGCAGCCTGGTACGTTATCAGCCTGGTGACGCTCTGGACCAACCGCTACGTGGTGGCCAAGCTGCGCGTGGACTCGAACCTGCTGTCGCTCGCGCAGCTCGGCATGTCGGTCGTGGGCGGCCTGGGCTCCGAGCTCTACCTCGTGGGCTGGACGGTGTGCAAGCGCGGCCTGCGCAAGGTGCTGAACGACGGGCTCAAGGACATGGTGCTGCTCGCGGGCGTGCGCATCCTCACGGTGCTACTGGGACTCACGGCGCTCAAGTACATCGCCGTCTCCTTCACGCGTACGTTGGCATTATTGGGCGTGCTCTGCTGCACAGAAGAGTATGTCGTGACGTTGTGGATTGTGCTCCTGACGTATCTATCCATCGCTTCTCTTTAGAAACGATCAAGTCGTCCGCGCCATTCTTTACCGTCGTGCTGACCTACTTCCTGCTGGGTCAGCGTACGGGCTGGAGAGTGAACTTCTCGCTGGTGCCTATCGTGACGGGACTCATCTGCTGTAGTCTCTCGGATAGCTCGTTCCACGTCATTGGATTCATCGCCGCGCTCATGTCCAACTGCGTCGATTGCATTCAGAATGTTCTGACGAAGCGACTGCTCAACCGCTCGTACTCGTACGTATCACTTAGCTGCCGTATACGTTGGTTGAGATGTACGCACTAATAAGCGTGTTCGCTTCAACTTGCTGCCTTTACAGGACCTCGCAATTGCAGCTATACACTAGCATCATCGCCGTGGCCATGCAGCTCATGTTCATCTTCTACAACTGGATGGCCACTCCGCCTGATCCGGTGCTCGAGGCCAACAAGACGGACCGCTCGGCGACGTTCGTCTTCGTGCTGCTCGTGCTGGACGGCATGTGCTTCTACATCCAGAGCGCGCTCGCGTACATGCTCATGAGTCTGGTGTCGCCGGTAACACACAGCGTGGCCAACTGCGTGAAGCGCGCGCTGATCATCGTGCTGTCCATCTACCGCTACGGCGAAGACGTGACGCCGCTTAACTGGCTGGGCATGGTGCTCGTGATCTTCGGCGTCTACGTCTTCAACTCTGCGTCGCGGTTCGAGCGCGAGCAGGCCACCAAGGGCCCGATCATCGCGCCGGCGACCTCAACGTTCGTGCAGACCAGCACCATCAGCTCGCTGTCAGAGATCCGCATCGAGAAAGGAAGATGAAGGACACTCTCCGGGTCCCCAAAGTGTCCATGTACAGAACGACGCTAAGCTTAGCTAGAGTTGTAGTTTACAAACTGTAACGGTTTCTACCATCAATTTCATTGGTCGAACCTTTAACTTCAAATCGACCAATCAATAGAATCTTCCGTTTTCAGCCAATCGCATCTTGATGATGTGCACCACTCGAAGTACAGGCGGTTGAGCCACGCGAGCACAACTGAAAAAGTATCGGATCGGGCGAGAAGCATGGCGGGCGCGACGGACTATGCGAAGGAGCTTCTGCGGAGGCAGTTTCTAGGTGCGTGGCGGTGTTCCCCTGTGTATGGAGCCTCTGATAGGCGCTTTCACCGCTCGAATCCGCGGTCTGGGAGCTGTGCAATCCCTTGCTAACTGGTGGACACGTGTGTGGATCTTTCGGGCGCCTAGAAATGAGCCGCAACCCGCCTGAGGGCGTGTCGGTCGGTCTGGGCGACGACGAGAACATCTTCAACTGGGAGATCCTGCTGGTGGGCCCGCCCGACACGCTGTACGAGGGAGGCTTCTTCAAGGCGGTGCTCGAGTTCCCGTCCGACTTCCCCAACATGCCGCCCAAGATGACGTTCAAGTCGGAGATGTGGCACCCCAACGGTGCGTCGGCCTCGGCCTTCAGTTGCTGTAGAGTTTATGAGAAGGTGGTGCTAATGGTGGGTCGATGTTACTGCTGCTGTTGGTATTGCAGTGTACCCGAACGGTGTGGTGTGTATCTCGATCCTGCACCCGCCTGGAGAGGACCAGCTGAACCAGCAGGAGACGGCGGACGAGCGGTGGCGCCCAATCCTGGGCGTCGAGTCCATTTTAGTGTCGGTCATCTCCATGCTCTCGGACCCGAACGACGACTCGCCCGCCAATATCGATGCTGCGGTACGGCGCGCTGATATTTCTTTGCAAGAAGTGGCTGCGTCGGTAGTAGTGGGGCTGACTCGGTGGTTGATGTATTTTGGTGACGAACGTTCAGGTGGAGTGGAGAAACGACAAGGATGGCTTCAAGAAGCACTGCCGTCGTATTGTGCGGAAGTCGCAGGAGGATATCTAGGTCTTACCGTGTCGTGCTGCACCGAGAACGCAACGACGTGCCTGACTGCACCTCGCGGTGTATTACCTGCACTCTTGCGCTCCCGTGCTCGCGCTGCATCACTCGCATGCTATAAAGCCGGCCGCCGTCTCGGGAGTCGTAGTGTCTTGCCATTCCGAGACGGCGCGCGAACGAATTGAATGCATTCACTTTTGATTTCCACTGCGATGAAGGAGCTGTACTTGTAGTGCAACGCACGGGTTACAAGTGGAGTCTCCACGGTGCAGGCCGTCGAGCTCCCCATCTTTTCATGAGCAAGCCAAGTCGGTTGGTCCTCGCCTCTGTATTGGCCAACTCGTGGCCACACAGAAAAGCGGCTACACATCCGGCGATCCCGATCCGTCGACTCGCCCCCAAGCAGAAACGAATCTGCGCCGCTCCCCTCAAGTCGCACGCGTTAGTACGATGGTCCTCGCCCTCCGCCGCTCGCTCGCCATGTCCTCGCGCGTGGCCAACCGCTCGCTGGGCATGCTGCACCAGCAGCAGAAGGCCATGAAGCACACGCACACGCTCGTGCTCATCCGCCACGGCGAGAGCGAGTGGAACAAGAAGAACCTCTTCACGGGCTGGTACGACGTGCAGCTCTCGGAGAAGGGCAACAAGGAGGCGGCCGCCGCCGGCCAGTTGCTCAAGCAGGAGGGCTACACCTTCGACGTGGCCTACACGTCGTACCTCAAGCGCGCCATCCGCACGCTGTGGCACGTGCTGGAGCAGAGCGACCAGATGTGGATCCCCGTGCACAAGACCTGGCGCCTCAACGAGCGCCACTACGGCGCGCTCACGGGCCTGGACAAGCAGGCCACCGTGGAGAAGCACGGCGCCGAGAAGGTGCTCGAGTGGCGCCGCAGCTACAACATCCCGCCCCGGACCTCGACACCTCGAGCGAGTACTACCCGGGCAACGACGTCAAGTACCAGGACGTCCCCAAGGAGCTCCTGCCTCTGGCCGAGTCGCTCGAGCTCACGGCCGCGCGCGTGCTGCCCGAGTGGGAGAGCACCATCGTGCCCACCATCAAGTCCGGCAAGAACGTGGTCATCGCCGCGCACGGCAACTCGCTGCGCGCGCTCGTCAAGCACCTGGACAACATCTCGGAGGACGAGATCACGGGCCTCAACATCCCCACGGGCGCCCCGCTCGTGTACCACCTGGACGAGAACCTCAAGCCCATCGCGCACAAGGACGCCATCGCGCCGCTCAGCGCCTTCTACCTCGGCGACCAGGACGAGATCCGCGCCCGTATCCTCGGCGTCAAGAACCAGACCAAGTAGAGCAGCACTGGTAGAACGCCATCGTGCGTTGTAGCAGTATCCAACGCGTTAATAAAGCCGCATTGGTAGTATGCTACTACCGGTAGAACAGCACAACATTGTTCCGGTGTCGACTTCATCTCGCTTGATTTGAAGTTGCATCAAATTTGCTGCTTTACACCGCGAGGAACGCGATGGTAAGATCCTGCGCGCGTCTGTAATATCCCCACTGGGTGCCTGCCAAATATAGTTCAAACCGTCGGCATATCTGCAGCAGATGATATGCCGAGGCATATGTCGGTTATAAATCTTACGGGGCACGGATATGGTGTCGATAAACTTCCCTAGCCCTAGAAATATGTCGTGTAGCCATCTTAAAGTTTTATCTTACTATTTGTATAGTTTATGTTGACCATCACTCTGTCGACTTATCGCCCTGCATATCTCATTTTGCCGACAACTTGAAGTTGCTCTCACTTTCGATTTCGCCTCCGAAGGCGCGAAGACTCCGAATACACCAGCAACAGCGATCGTGAAGGTATGTACGACTCCTCCCTGTGGCGGATTCTGGTGGTAAGTGGCTAACGTGGTGTCCTGGAGCAGGAGGATGGCCCACCTGACGCACTCGGCCATCCACTGGCGGCTGCGCTGCATTGATGACAGCTCCAGCGACGAGAACACGCCGCCGAACGTGCTGCCTGCGGCACCCGAGCAAGGCTGCCCCAGCAGCGCCGACGTCGCATCGAGCGCGACGGGCACAGCGACGCCTCCGTGGCTGTCCCCGAGAAGACCAAGCACCGCTCCAAGTTCGTCACGAACCCGCCGCCGAGTCCAACCCCGGAGACGCCGCCTCGTCCGTCTGCACGCGCGGTCGCCATCCCGACCACCTCCTCGCCTGTGCTTCTTGAGACGCCACCGCGGTCACCAGCTCGTACGAAGACGAGCAAGACTCACCACCCCGCCAAGGGCGGCGAGAACGTCGCCAAGCTGCCGCTCCGTATGCGCGCCAGCATTCGACGCCGCACCACGCGCACCGCCACGCTGGTGCTCACCAAGACCGCCACGTTCGTGGCACCGATGCCGACCAAACTCGCCATCCCGCCGCTGCCGCTGACCAAGAGCACCAAGTTCGCCGTGGTGCTGCCGCCGCTGACCAAGGCCACCAAGCGCGTCGCCCCGTGGTGGAGCCTACGCCCCGTTCGCCACTGCAGGCGTCTCAGCCAGGCGACGTGTTTGTGCCGGCGCGGTGGCCTTACGCCGTCGCGCACTTGCGTGAGCAGTTTAATCCGCTCGCGACCGTCTTCCCCGTGGTGCAGCACTTTGGATCGTGCGGCTGCTGGGAGCGCTGTCGGGCGGACAGCTGCCGCAACGCGCGCATGCACGTCTACTGCAACGCGAATTGCTGCCCTTACGAGGGCAAGTGCGGCAACGGGTTGGAAGAGTCGAACAAGCTCTTTCTCGGGCGCAACTTGCGCACCCGTCAACTGGGTGTCGTCGCCGCCGAGGATATTGGCGCGGGTGAGGTGCTGGGCCAGTACCTCGGAGAGATCGAGCACGTGAGCGTGGTGCGCGCGAACAGGCCACGCAACGGGGGTTACCGCCTCGTGATGAAGCAGCGCCCCGAGAAGCCAGAGTATCCTGTCTGTGCTGCGATTAACGCGGAGGGCATGGGCGGACTCATGAGGTTCTTGAACCATTCGTGCAAGCCCGCCGCCGAGTTCAAGGAGGTGTCCAATCGCCACCGGACGACTGTTGTCGTGGCGACCACGCACAAGATCAAGCGCGGCGACGAGGTGACCGTGGACTACGGCGACGACCTTTGGTTTGTCTGCCGCTGCATGCAGGACGGGTGCCGCCATCGCAACATCCAAGATGAACAAGACCCCTGACCAGGTCAACAGGTGCAGAACAAGCGCTACGGTGAGGTTGGTAGCTACGTAGGTACGAGACTTGCGGAGAGCATGCATGTTTGACTGAATGAATGGAATGAAGGTGACCGAAGTCAGTAACTTTGTGAACGCATTTCTATTTGGTGATGTGCAGCTAACCTTGAATCCGAGAAGTCGACGTGAGCGTCCCACTCGACGTGCATGAAGTGCGTTTTGGCGCCAAGCTGGAGCCCCGCGCGTACCTCAGATTCTTTCGACAAGCTTGCTCGTTGCTGCTGGCAATTTGCGCGCGCAGATTTCGCGCGCTTCACGTTGAAGCTGCACGAAAGCAGCACCCGCGCAAAGTCAAATTAAATTGGTGGCAGCGAGGCATTGTTCTCGAGCTAGCCGCTGCCGCTGTTCGGCGATCGTCTTGCTCACTTTGGCATTTGCCTCGCAGCGATCACACCTCCACAAGCCCCCCCGCCACCCGCCCCGCCGCCAATCGTCGCCAACAAACGCACCACGCCCGGGACGCACCGGCCAGTTCGACCACGTGTGGCACAATGAAATCGGACAAACACTGAAATACGTGTATTTGTAGATGGTTAAGCAAACTGGAAGTACCAACTACACGATGGCCGATGTTGACCGCCTGTTGCTGCTCATCGAGACCGAGCTTCCGCTCGGCAGGGACGAGTGGGAGCGTCTGGCGACGTCCTTTAACGCCAATCGACCCGTGGCGCGCCCGAGAGGGACTTTGAAAGCTTGCGGCGCAAGTTCAAAGTGCTGTACAGCACGCGCAAGCCGACAGGGATGCCCAACATGCCGCCACACATTAAGAAGGCCAAGGAGGTGAAGCAGGCCATCGACGACAAGGCCAACGTCGTCGAGATGGACGACGGGGCCGACGAGGACGGCCCCATCGAGCCTGACTTCAGCTTCGAACCGGACCATGATGACACGTTCTACGGAGACGGCGACGATGACGGCGATGGCGCGCAGCTCTCCAACGGAGCGAACTCGGCTAGGCTCAGTACCGAAGAGTCGGCAGGAACCGACGAGTCCGTCGCGAGCGAGTCCACGACGTCCAGCTCCCTCGTTGGGCGAGTTTCAAGAGCTGCTCGGCACAGCCATGGCCCCCGATGGCCCTGCAGACTCTGGACACACCCCACGTCCAGCACCTCTTCCAACATCGACTGGTGCACGACCGTCAAGCGCTCGTCGCAGTGGGCTGGGCGCCCCGTCGAGAACGCGCAAAGTGACCCCAACACCATGAACGGCAACGGACCGCCGTCTGTCCAAGCGCTCGCGCGCCAGAACGAGGCCGAGAAGTACCCGAAGATGCAGAACTTCTCCGAACCGCTTGGGTGGGCAAGACCTCACTACCTTCCGCGACACTGTTGGCGCCAAGCGCGCTTTGGAGGACGACAAAGAGACGCTCGAAGCCAGCTTCGCGAAGGCGAAGCGGATTCGCGCCATGAGGACGTCCACGGCTCTAACGACGAAGCTGGCCAGCGTCGAGGGCGCTACAAGCAGCATGGGCGGGAGCCTTCTCGAGACCATCCTTCTCCTTCGCGAAGAAAACGAGCGCAAAGCCGAAGAACGGCGCGCGGAGGAGGAGAAGCGTCGCCGCGAGGATATCGCCGCTCGAGAGGCTCGTTACCTCGCTGACAAAGGCCGACCTGGCGGAACGCCGACGCCAGGAGAAGATCGAGAGAGAGGAGCGCGAGCGTCGCGAGCGTGATGAAGCGCGCGCACACACAGGAGTTGGTCATGTTGATCAACGCGATCAAGAAGAACGCGTAGGACGAGATGGACGGAGGAGAGGAGCAACAGGGACGTAGTTGTTGGCCCTGCACCTTGGCGTCAGGTGCTTTCATGTTGTAGCAGCGTTATACAAACTTACAAATAACTCGAATCAACAACTTTACATGTTCAACGTCATCGAGGATACTGTTCCATCGTCTCTAAACTACATCTAACTTTACCGAGTTGAAAGTGCCATCAACCATCACTAAGATTGTCAAGAATGAAAAGTGTAAGTTGTGAACGTGCTCACCAAGCATGTACAAGAAGCAAATAGCAATAGCTGAATAGCAACAAAGCATTGTAGACATCCCAAATATATTGCGTTATACGCACAAACGCACAGTTGCTAAGACAGCGCTATCTACTCAGGGTAGTCGTGCCGGTACTTCCATCTCGCCCCCAAATGTCGTGCGAATCTGCGAGATCCCCACCGTGCGAACCCTGAAGTTGGCCATGCGGAACAAATTCTGGAGGCGGAGGCCTCGAAGCTGGGGATCGTACGGCAGCGGCAAGTTGAGCCTGCTGTAGACCTTCTGCACGCTCCCATGCCCCACTCGGCCGCCTGACGGGCCGACGTGATGGCGTTGTGGAGGGTGCGTGCAGAGGACCTCAGCGAGGGTAGAATGCGGTCGATATCTCCGTCCTTAAGTGGCGTGAGGATGCGACCAGCCATCGCCGTCGAGCACGGGAACGCCGAGTCGGACACGACATTCATCCTCGTGTCCGGACAGTAGTTAGGGTCCAAGAGCTTCATGCGGAAGCCCAGCGACGTGCCGGAGTCGTTCCACGACCCCGGGCAGTTGTGACGACTCCAGATGATGCACCCATCCGCTGCAAAGCAAACCTGTCACGAAGACAGAGTGTAGCCACCCGTTGTACATTGCATTTTGTAGATCGGCATTCGATGGTTGCTGCACCTGCAGCACATAACCACAAAAGCAGTCAGATCTACCGTTGTAGCGAAGTATTGAATATATATAAGCAACAATGTACGCACCCTGAAGTTCTTGCCGTCGATAAAGCCGAAGGTGTGCTTGAGCAAGGGCTCGCGGGCTTCAACAAGCTTAGCTAGCTCTACTTGGCGTGATGGAGACGGCCAGGAGATGCGCGCGGGAGCGTACCCATCAAGGGCCTTGGCCGGGACTCTTCTGCACGACGTAGAGTGCGCGATAGTGTGCTGGGCGGCACGCCGAACAGCATACACAGGGAGCTCTGCTCCATAGAGCCGACGTAGAACGACAGCACGAGGCCCAACGCCTGGTGGTGGTAGCGGAGCTTGGGTGGGCGGCCGCGCGAGGTCGACTTAGGGATGTAATAGAACCGCGCGAACCTACGCAGCAACTGGTGGAAGGCGGGTCTGCAATACATGAGCACAGTTTAGGTATAGCTTCAAATTAATCCGTTGAGTCAATACATGTACCTCGTGAGACTTGTTGCGTTGAGAAAGTTGATATCGCTGCCGGACTTGTACAGCAGCATCCACGCCGAGTTGTAAGGTGCCTCCAGGCACTGCACGGTTAGATAGTGGCGGCTCCGCATGGCCACACGCCATGCCTCCTCTAGCAACATGCTGTAGATATCGCGCCGCACGTCGCTGAGCGCCCTCCTGCTTGAGGAAGGCGTCGGTCACTACGAGCAGGACGTCCGTGTCCTCGCTCTCCATCGCTGCTCGCACTTGCGCCCGACGCGCGCAAATTCAACACTGAGATAATCTAGAAGAAGTTCGGCGGGAGTGGGGCCGCCCTGGTGTCCGGAGGAAAGTGTCGGGTACACATCGAGCTGTCCGCACGCTTCCCAGTACGGCCACCTGATTTAGGACAGAACTAATGGGACGCAAAGTGCAGCGATAAGCTACTTGTGTCGTAGCTTTTGAACGATAAGTCGACATATATCTTTTTTATGACCGGCATATCTGCTGCAGATATGCCGCCTGTTTAATATATATTTGGCAGGCACCCACTGAAGTAGCGATTCCTACATTGGTGGTGCAGGTTCGATGCTGCTGTGCTTTTAGCCAGGCGTATGAAAGTTGCGTCTGTGGACATCAGTGTTTTGCTTTTTATTTCTTTGTGCGTTGTCGCTATATGTGCAAAGGCTTATGCACTCGGCTAGAAGAGAACAGCAGACCCCGTCGTCTACTGCAGGATCTTCTTGGTCGTCTCGTTGGGCTCTACGCCCGCCGTCTTCATGAGCGCCGCCACCTCCTCGATCTGCTCACACCAACCACATCACATCAGTTAATAACAGTCCACAACACCAGAAACTCCCCACGAACAAGCACGCACCTTGTCCTGCATCTCGTTGTCCTTGAGCTTGAAGAGCAGGTTGTTGCACGTCACGCGCTGCAGCTTCTGAGCCTCACTGTATACACATAGCACCACCAGAAC
Source organism: Phytophthora melonis (assembly GCA_024211575.1). Classification (NCBI taxonomy): domain Eukaryota; phylum Oomycota; class Peronosporomycetes; order Peronosporales; family Peronosporaceae; genus Phytophthora; species Phytophthora melonis. The sequence goes on along the minus strand of JAMXKT010000094.1, from coordinate 2,837,612 downwards.
GACAATACACAGTCAGCGTCTCATACACCTAACTAGGGAAAAATATTGCAGCAAGCAAGTACTCACGCAGCCGTCTTGAGGAAGGCCACGGCCTTCTCGTAGTCGGCCTGCTCGATGGCCGCCCGGATGAGGATGTCGTAGGTGCGCTCCGTGCTCTTGACGTTGTACTTGCTGTGGCCGATCTCGTGCAGCGTGAAGACCTTGTCGAACTCGCCGTCCTTGAGGAACTTGGACAGCAGCTTGTTGAGCGTGGCCGGCTCCAGGAAGAGGCCGATGCGGTAGTTGGCCTCCAGCACGTCGAACGCCACGTCGGGCGCGTTGAGCTCCAGCGCCTTCTTGACGAAGAGGCCCGCGGCGTTGGCGTCCGGGTCCACGCGCTTCTGCTCGTAGATCTTCATGATCTCCTTGGAGGCCTCCAGCTGCTCGCTCGTGGTCACGGTCTTGAGGAACGACGCCAGCTTGGTGCGCTTGATCAGCACGTCCTTCTTGGCCGAGAGGCGGATGTTCTCCATCCACTCCTCGGCGGAGCGCGTCTGCACGGCCGCGGCCGAGAACGGACGCGCCGCCAGCTGCCGCGCGCCCTGGCGCCGGCCGATCGACATCACCGTGCGGAACGCCTGCATGCCGCCCGCCATCGTTCGAGTGTACTGTAGCTCCTAGTCTTAGCGCTTCTTGACCCCCTGCCAATAGACAAGCGACAGCCACAGCCAGCAGACGCCGAATGACCAAACCGGTATGAGACCGGTCGAGTATTCCCTCTGTACAAGGGACATAAAACTTCGTACAAGAACAAATCCTCTGTATATGAAACACAACCGGTAGTATTCAGTTTCATGTCGGTACGCGGAGCTAATGGCCACACGCTTGGCATATCGTTGACAGAGTGCGCCCGAAGGAGCGACTCGACTCGAGCCGACCGATCTATCTATCTAGGACCCTAGCACAGGACAGGATGCTGGCTGCGCGCAAGTTAGTGCTGCGCGCGAGCGCCTCGACGGCCGGCCGCGCGCAGGCCGTGCGCGCCTTCAGCGGCAACTGGGAGTACCCCAAGGTCGAGGGCAGCGTGGCGGACATCACCAAGGCGCTGACGACCATCGGCGCGCGGCTGTCCATCCCCACGGCGCCGCTGTACTTCACGCCGCTCAAGATCGACCACATCGTGCGCGAGATGAAGGGCGCGGATGAGCTGCAGCAGGTGCACAAGACGCTGCTGCTGTGTGACGCCAAGATGGCGTACCCGTCCACGTTCGCGGCCGGCAGCTTCCTGTCGGCCTGCATCAAGCAGAACGCGGCCGACACGGCGCTCGAGTTCCTGCGCCAGGCCGAGAACGTGCGCCACTACGTCAAGAACCAGAGCTTCGTGCGCCTGGCCGAGCACTACGCGGCCCAGGAGGACCAGGAGACCGTGGACGAGATCGTGCGCCTCATGGAGCAGAAGCGCGTGCCCACGTCCTACAAGATGTACACGTTCCGCGTGCTCAACGCCAAGAAGCAGGGCAAGTGGGACGAGGCCGTGGCCATCGCCAAGCAGGCGGCCAACGAGATGCAGATCAACTCGCACCTCATCATCGAGCTGCTGCAGGACCCGCAGGGCGGCATCCTCAAGGAGCACGTACGTGGCCGTCGGCGCCTGTCGTCGTCGTAGTAGATAGACGAGGTTCTAATTGTGTTGTTCTTTGCTCTTGCTGTGGCAGATCCCGCTGGCCAGGTACCTGGCGGACAAGGGCGACGTGTACGTGAACGCGCGGCTCGCGGACATTTTAGCAGGAGGAGACGGCAAGCTTCCGGAGCCCCAGGTGGAGGAGCCGGAGCAGACTGAGGAGGCCGGCGAGGCCAAGGCGGAAGACGCTGCGGAGGAGAAGGAGGCCGAGGACAAGTAAGTAGGTGCTGATCGAAGTGTTCGAGGCAGACTGCGGCCACTCGAGCTGTACCTTTAGAGTGAAGACGGCGAGCAGCGACGCAGAACGCAATGGATATGGTGATTCAAAAGCTTCTTTCAACCTGCTGTTCAAATGGACTACATGCAGTGTACGTTTGCTCATGTGGGTGGGGTGGGGTGGATGGATACGTGCACTATAGATTCGATACATTCAGGAAAATGGTCAACGCGACGCCATATCGACTCAAATGTCGTTCTTGCTGTCGATGAGCGGCGCCTCGTAGAAGTAGTCGGAGTCGGAGCTCAGCAGTGCGCGCCGTTTGAGCTCCGTGGTGATGAAGGCGAGCAATGCGCCGAAGCCGACCAGCGTCACGACAGCGCCCAAGAAGCTCACCAGGCGCTGCCCGAAGCCGCGGTGGCTGCCGCTCCCACCGACTGACGCGGTTTCTACCGCATCGTCGTCCGTGTGCACGTAGCTGTCGTGCAGCTCTTCAACTTCAGCTTCTCCACTCTCGCCGGACTTCTGACGGTCGTGGTGCTTCTTCTTGAGCCCCGGATACAACGCCCAGACCGATTTCACGTCGCTCGTGGTCATCCGTTCGCGTTGGCCCATGTCCTTCATCACTGCAAGCCGCTTGTCATCGTCCGAGATCAACGGAATGATGCTCGGACACCACTGCGGCTTGTCGTCGTCAGGCGCCGAGTGGACAAAGGCGTCAACCGGGTGGTGCATGATGCTGAAGAGGTCGTAAGGAGGCGGGTCGAGGACGCGGTCGGCTGCCCTCGTGGACGTGGGCGTCAAGCCCATGTCTTCCACTACGAAGTAGCTCCGCTTGGATTCGGGCACGCACTCCCACGCGATGCGAACGTGCTCGTCACGGTCTGGTCGGTCCACGGCGTGGCGCAGTCCGACGGCATGTAGCAGCACGTGAACGACGTTGCCTAGTCCGCAGTCCGCAGAGACGCCAAGTCGCTGTGGCCCGCCGATGCGACCTACGAACGAGTAGCAGGACGCCTCCACGCCCTGCACGACGACGAAGTCGTGGCTTCTGCAGCCCATGTCCGTGCGGCAGTTGTCGCCAGCGCAGCGGCGGAACTTGAAGCCCGTGGCGTGGTTGATGTGCTCGGTGGCAGACAGCAGCGTACGCAGGAACGGCCGCGCGCTCTTGTCCACTTGGAAGCACAACTCGTCGCGTGGCCACCGATGGTCCCGCCCTTCGTTGTAGTATCCGTGCAGGACGTGCTCGATCCGAGTCGTGCTCTCGTCCTCGTCATTGGGGTCTTTGTCCTCCCAAACGAGGCGTTCACCGATAGCGACGTCGCCCTGAATGACCATGATCGTGTCGTCCACGAGCTCGTAGTCGTACTCGATGCCCTTGAAGAGCACGCCTTCAGGCTTCGTCTCTGTTGCAGGCTTCTTCTTCTTCTTCCCCGAGGATTTCTTGGCAGGGATCTCTTCGACTGGAAGACGACACTCACCGCTCAGCGAGTGGATAACTCCGGGCGCGTGACATGCCGCGGCCGCCTCATCGGCGAGCACGACCTTCTCGGTTGAGGCCACGCAGTGGAATCCATCGCCAACGCCACGAGCGACCTCCTGCTCACTCAATGGCGTCATCTCAAAGCCTTCGAGGCACGCGCAGTCATCCGGGGATACAATGGGCCAAGTCGTGGCGATGGAGTCGTGGGGGCACTGCGAGAAGTCTGCGCTCGTGCTATCGACTGGCCGCGTGTTGCATTGCTTCTTCTTGCGGCGGCGCATGGGCGGCGTGTCCTTCACTGTGCCACCGTTGGCAATTTCCTGGGCTTCAGCCTTGCGCCGCGCTTCGTCCTCTTCTTCATAGATGGTCTCGTTGAGTCCGTAGATGCACTTGCAGTTTGCGCTGCTCTGCAGAGGCCACTGCGTGAGCACAGCGAAAGGAGGGCACGTGTTCGAGTTGGCCAGCATCCAGGGTACACACCGCTTAGAGACGGCATCGAGGAAGTATCCGCGCGCGCAGGCACAGTCCTCGAAGCTTGCCTCCACCTCGGTTCCCTTGGTCTGTGCACGTTTGTAGGCATGCTCCGGACACTTGTACGCGGAGGCGCGCACGCAGATCATCTCGGGCAGCTTCCACGCGTAGCCAGGAAGACACTGACACTGCTCTACCGAGTGCGGCACGGTGGCCACCGCGCGGGAGAACGGAGGACACTCGAACGTTTCCGTGTCAAAGTTGACGACGTCGTACTCTTGGTACTCGTCCTCCGCCTCCACAGTGTCGCGAGTACTCGACCTTCGCTTGGGCTTGCGCTGCTTGATCTGCGTCACGGGCCAGCACGCGTGGGCCTCCTCGTCCCGCTTGTAGTTGCCATCTGATAGGCACACGCAGTCGAAAAAGCCGCGCGGGCGTTCGTGGATCGAGAGATCCGGACTCTTGACGGAGTTGACGGGACACACGTACGCCGCGCGTTCACGCTCGCACTCGTCGAAGCTGTTGCGCACGAAGCCCCAGGTGCAGTGGCAGTCATCGAAAGACTCGGCGACAACACCCGGCGTCGGCGTCGAGTTCGGCGGACACGCGTACTGGCCTCGGATGTTGGCCCTGTTGGCGACAGCGTCACCCGCGACGCACTCGCCCGACGCCTCCACTTTCACGTAGGGCGGTGTGCACGTGCAGTCGGCGAGCGAGTCCACCTCAACGACTCCAGGCTTGGGCTCGTAGTTGCCCGCGCGGGGCAGCTCGTGAGCACGCACTCTTGCGTGGCCGGGTCCTTCTCGTACGGGTGGAAGCAGTCGCAGTCCGCGACGGACTTTGCAGCGCCGCCCCCGCGCTTGGGCTTGTAGCGGCCTCTGCACGCGAAGGGCTCGTCGTTGTCCAGTGCGTCCGCCGCCGCCTCCTCCTCGGTCGTATCCACGCCATCATCGCACAGGCAGTCGTCGATCATCTCCATGTCTCGCGGCAGCAGCATGGCTGCGCAGCCCTCGGGGCACGCGTAGAAGGCCGCCTGGGCCGTGCATCCGGCCAGCCCCAGGCCGCACACCACCGCCGGCAGCAGGCGAGCGAACACCATCTCGAGCCGACAGAGGAAGAGAGAGAGAGATCCGAAGGCACGAGAGAAATCTGGAAGTGAGACCGCAGGTAGGTGAGTCCGCCGTAGCAATGGCCGCCATCCGATGCTTGTCAACCAAAAGATCGCGACCTTTCGCGGCCTCTTCAAGATCTTCAACGTAAAACAGCCAATCAGCATCAAGTGCATGAGCCAATCATATTGATAGATTTACGGAATGGGTTCACTTGGAGGACACTACACTATCAGTAGTGTCCTCTTGCTTAGGACTGGCATTTCTCGGTGTGTCTGTCGGTCTGCGCGGCGTAGGCACTACTTAGATCTTGGACGAGCCCACGTAGATGACGTTGCGCGTGAGGCAGAGGTCCACCATCTCCAGCAGCGCCGTCTCCAGGTAGCGCTTGAACGTCGTCGCGCTCGTCTCGGGGCACACGTGGTAGCACGTGATGCTCACGTTGATGCGGTCCGGCTGCAGCGCGTAGCACACGCCGTAGCCCTCGTTGTACATGGCCGAGAAGCCGCCCCAGATGGGGCTCGCGCCCGGCCCGCCGCTGATGTTGCTCGTGGAGATGAGGTACTTCTTGCTCAGCTCGAAGGCGCGGTCCGTGAACAGCGACGGCTTGGGCGTGATGCCCGACATCTCCGCGACGATCTGGAGCCCCATGAGGTGGCGGTCGATGCCGTCGCCGGTCAGACACTTCTTGAGCGTCTCCTTGTGCGCGTCGATGGCGGTGCGCAGCGCGTCCCACTTGGCTCCGTCCGAGGCGCTCGACTCCATCGTCTTGACGAACGCGAGCGACTCCTTGGACAGCGACCGGATGGTCTCGGTGCGGCCGTGGTAGAACATCCTCGTGTGCGCCGTCTCGTAGACCGCGGGCACCTTCTTGTGCATCTTGTAGTGCGCCAACTGGATGGCCATCTGCATGAAGAAGTCGGGCGTGAGCTTGTAGCGCTTGAGGAAGGCCGTGCCGTAGTGGTTGAACTGCATCGTGGCGATGTCGCTGTTGTGGATGAGCTTGCCCACAGCCGCGCTGGCGCACTCGATGGCCGTGTACGCGGCGTTGTCCAGCACCCAGTCGAGCCGCTTGGGCTTGATGTTGAGCGTCGGCTTGAGGTCCGCGCGGTTGGCGAACTTGGCCTTGAAGTTCTCATTCACGTACTTGATGCAGTAGTCGAAGAGGCGGACGACCACGAGCGCGTCCGCCCACGCGTGCTGGCCGTTCAGGCCGCCGCGCGCGTTCTCGTGGATGATGAGCGTGAACGGCTTGTCGTACCAGCGGTTGCGGCCGTCTCCGAGCAGGCAGTTGCGCGCGATTTCGTCGTAGGTGGAGGCCGAGCTCTCGTCCAGCGCCACGCAGAAGAGAGCGCGTTCGATCAGGTCGAACGACTGCTTGTTGATGTCGTCCAGAGACATAATGTGGTCCCGAGCCTATGGTAGCAGGAAAAATATGTTTTAGTGGCTTTGTGAGCATTGTTTGATTGTTGCATTCATTACCTTGGCCCAATTGGTGCGGTTTTCCGAGGTGAGGACGCTGACTGGGGGGTAACGTTCCAGGTCGAAGAGTCCGGTGGCTTCTTCACGCACCAATTCGAATTGCCTGTAACACGTATTTTTTTGTTAGAGATTTTTGTTTGCCGATTTAGGTGAACGGGTGTTGCGGTGCAAAGTTTTTACCTCAAGATGTCGGCGAGAGGGATTTCTTCTCCCTTGTCGTCGAACACTTGCACCGCCCACATGCAGTTGTTGCGCAGCACGAGAATGTGCTTGGCATCGTGCGGATACGATACCATCTCGTCGCACTCTTCGCCCGGGATGACACACGTGTTGAACATGCGCGAGTACGTGTGCATGCACAGCGGACGGCCCATCATCTTCTCCGGCGGGTACTTCTCTCTAAACAAAACATAACACCAACACCATGGTTAGATACTTTTCCACAAAATCATCTAACCGCCGAGCGGTTAACACCACTTAAAAAGTATTGTTTACGTACTCGAGCAAGTTCTTGCGGAACTTGAGGATAGCATGCGTGAAGATAGAGGCAGCTTCGCACTGACTCATGTCGCGAGGGCCCCAGTTGCCGGGCAACACGCCGTACCAGTTGATGTTGATGGCCGACGGGTAGCGAGGCTGCAAGTAGGCAAAAGTCTCCCACCACTCCTCGATCCAGTTGCGCTCCGTGTCGGCGCGCTCTTGCAGAATGGCCTGTAGCTGCGGGCCCACGCCGTGCAGGAAGTCGTGGCACACGGCCTTGGTGTGCTCCAGCTCGCTGGGCTCTAGCAGCGCCTCGCAGCTCTGCACGTACTGCTCCAGCGTCTGCTCGAGTGGGGGCAGCGGCAGCGACGGCAACTCGTCTTGGTACTGCATGGTGCGCTCCGTCTCTTTCGACATGGTGCTAGCCGGGTGACTGGCGCTCTCTATGGTGTTAACACTGCGGGTGGTGGCGGTGGCGGCTGGAGCTTTGGTGCTGCGAAGGCCCATGCAAATGCAAGAGCAAAAGCCGAAATGGTTGCCCGATCTTCGCACCTGAAGAGGCGGCGAGAGTTTACACTTGAGGTTTGTATGGGCGTAAAACGATCGCACGTTCGAGCCACCAGACGGACCCGACGTGCTGCTTAGCAAAACAACACAACTTCAACTACGGAGGTCAAGTCAAACGCGGCAACAAACTCGACTCGTTGGAGGGGAGGCAATCAACCTCGCTGCAAGGGGAATATTATACATGTACATGCGCTTGTTGCAAGCAAATGAAACTTCGTCATGCCATCATTATCGCTGCGGCGCAGATTGGCAACATGTTGTCGAGTCGTGCCAGCAAGCGACTCTTCATGAGAAGTAGGCCGTTATGTGTTTGAGCACGTTAGTTAGAGAAGACGATCGTTTAGAGATGTCGGTCACGGCTGCGGACTCGAGCTCCAGCTTCCTCGCCCTCGACGGCGAGTTGCAGTTGCCGTCTCCCTCTCTCCCTTCTCCGTCCGATTCCTTTGCAAAGAGCTCGCAGCAGCATGTCCGGCGACAGTCGAAGGCTCTATCCATTTCGTCTCTATCCGATGAGAGCTCAAACGGAGACCGACAACAACGCTCAGTCTCCTCTAAATCCGCTGTGGCAACTGAAGCTTGTCGAGATGTGGAGCGCGAGCTCGCAGCCATTGAGACGCGCCTGAGCGTGTTCCGAGGGCGAAGGAGGGGCAAGGAGAAGGACAAGGGAGTTGCAATTTCTCCTACGTCGCCCGTATCCTCCAACGCAGTTGATGCGCCATCGCCCATTTTCTCAAAGCTGTCCAAGGCGCAACAGGAGGCGGGCGCAGTTGCCGACCAAGTTGCAACGACTTTATTGAAATGTGATCAACTGTTGCAGCGCGTCAAGTCTTGCGGTAAAATATTTCTCGCATATGGAAATCCAAGTTCGTACTAACGGTTTATGTGTTGCTATCAGATGAATCTCGCGTATCTTCAGCCAGCAGCACAAACGAGCGAAGTCTTCGTGCCACGACCAAAGGGGGGAAATCGTCTTCCTCGTCTTCTCGCCATTCCGAGTCTGTACTTTCAGATTCACTGGTTAGCACTAGCTCTTCCCTCAAAGTTGGCGTTATACCCCGTTTGGGAATGGAAGACGAGGAAGCTTTGCTGGCTCAGAAAGCTGCGGCAGTGAAGAGTTTTGCCGCTAAATGCCAACGCGACATCGAGTCCAGTACGACCAAGATCGAGCTGCACCACCGGCAGATGCAAGCCACGTATCTCAAGGAGTTGCAGCGCAAATACGACTCGAAGAAGCATATGACGCTCATGACGTTGCGTGAGAGATACGAGGGCGAAACCAAGGCGCTCGTGCGTGCCAAGATGGAGGAATACGAGTTCGAGCAAGCCGCTGCAGTGAAAAAGACCCGAGTGACGCTACTTGAAGACCGGAACCGGGTGCTGCAAGAGTTGCAGAGCAGTCACAACGCTGCCATGGAGGAGAGTCTTTCACAACTCGAGTTGCAGTTGACAAGCGAAACGGAGCGTGAAAAGCGCGAGCTGGAGAGACAATTGCAAGAAGAACTCAGTTTGAGGTTGAAGCAGATGCAAGACGACTCTCGGGAGGCTTTCACGAGCTGGGAGGTTGAGCAGAGGCAGAAGCTGGAGCAAGAACGGTTTGACCACCGAGAAGCAGCCGTCGCGTCGGTGTTAAAGGCGCAAGAAGAGCGAACTGCAGAACTTAAGCGAGAGATTCAGTTATCGCACTCTGAGAGAGAAGAAGAAGAGCTGCAGAAGTTGAAGAAGGCGCTCGCGTTTGGCGCTCAAGCACAGCTGCAACAACTCCGCAAGCGGCTGGAGATGGAGCACGAGGAGAAAGTCAACGACATCAAGAGCGAAGCCTCATTGGCACTTGAAAAGGAGACGGAGGAGTTAAAGAAAATGCTCACGAGATCTCACACGGAGCAGCAGCAACAGTTGCAGCGCGATTTAGAGAAGAAGAACCGCGTGGCGATCATGGAGTTGCACGACAGTATGCAAGTCGCTCATCAAGAAAGCCTCCAAGCACTGAAAGACGCAGCCGAACGACACCGAATCGAAGCACTAGACGCCCATCGTCAGGACTTTGAGCTTGAATGCCGCCAAGAGCTTCAAGTTCTGCAACAAACACTCGATCAGGAGATGACGACCAAGCTGCGTCAATTGGAGATGGACCACGCGGAGGAGTGCGAGCTCAAGCTAGAGCAACTGCGAATGAGGGCAGTCAACCAGCATGCTCGGGAGCTCGAAGCCAAGCGGTCGCGTATGATTCAGTGCAAGAACGTGCTTCTCGCCGAAGCTACTGCGTTCTTGACGTTTGATAATAATCTCTCCGACTCGAACGTCGAGAATCGAGCGTCAAAGCCGGAGGACGACTCAGCCGCGTCTCACTTGTTTGAGCTTAAGAAACACCTATCCAAGGAGCTGGCGCAGTATGTTGACGTGATGGTTGCCGAGTTCGACGAGCTGGCCGAGGAGCAGCGCATTCTGGTCGCCAAGATCACGGAATCAACGCAGCTCTACTTGTCCTTCAAGCGCCAATGCGGCGTCCTGGAGGCGCAGTCGGTGGAGCTATCCAATGGCCTGGAAACGCTGCACGACCAGCTCCAGCAAAAGGATGCGGTCTGCAAGAAGCTCTACCAAGCCAATGAAGCGCTACTCCAGCGACTCCAAACACCGGCACTTCATTCATCGATAGGCAGTAGCAAGAGCGATCCTCCATCACCTCCAGCCAAGCACGCACCAGTATTGGGGAAAACTCATCGGGGTGCTTCATCCTGGAAAAGTACCTCATCCTGGAAATAAGTAACTCGCTAAACAGGAATCTCCTTAGCACCGCCCACTGCGTAAAAATAACAAGCGAGTGTTGAAGTGGAGTGTGAAAAATACCTCTCTCGAATGCGGCAAGCAAAACACTTGTCTTTAATCGTTAGGGTGCAGTCATGGAGCAGCGTTCTGCTCTTCCGTCGCTTCATGGGAGACCACCAGAAGTCAGTGTTGTCTTGAAAGCTGAAGTGCCTGCTACTCGACCGTCTTCGTCTGTCGCAACTGGGGGACGGCGAGCACTGGGGATTCTACCAAAAAGTGCTGGCGCAACAACCGCTTCGAGACGCCCAACAGCAAACACTGAAGTCACAGTTGCGTACGGGAACCAAGCACGAAGGCCTTCTTCGACGCATACACCGTCGACAGGAGTTCCGGAGAGAATGGTGGTGCGAGTCTTCACTTCAACACCGAATCATACCGGAGGATATGCTCATTCCTCTAAGCACCAGGGACATCTAACCGAGCGAGAGGATCCGAGTTACGATTCTGCAGACGAAGTGCAGCACCTGCGTGACGAGAACGCCACGTTCCGCCACGAGAACGACCTCCTCCGGACAAAATTGGTGGAGAAGTACGTACATCATGTATTCATGGGCTTATCTGCTACAATGGATTGAGTTCTCACACTACGAAGCAGGATGCGAGGCCAAAGCAAAGTGGTCGCCGGTGGACAATTCCGAGCTGCGTCGGCGTCCTCCACGTCGGCAAAAGTCCCAGCGGCACCGAGTCCTGCCTGCACCAAGTGTATGATCGCTCGGGCGAAAGCTGCGAAAGCTCACCACGAGAGCGCGCAAGCCCAAAGTGCAGCGTCAGAGCTGCAAAAGCACATTCTCAAGATCGAAGCCGTGCAGAGCCGACTGTGGGAAGAGCGCAGCTCGCACCTGGCGGAGATCACGCAACTTCGCGACAAACTGACGGAGAAGTCGGAGCAGTGTGTGTTGATCGAGGAAGAGTGTACCAAGCTGGACAGGCAGGTGAAGCTTCTGCAACCCGAAAACGGGGGAGCGGGGTATCCAGTAGATGTGGCGATTCAATGCTCGCTTCAACTGAGCGCCGATGAAGTGATCAAAGCCGATCAACTACGCGAGATCGCAGCACTGAAGACGGAGATTCAACTATTAGCTCAGCAACTCACTGAGCGCGAGCAGGAGCTGATCAGGGTCTCGAAAGACCTTGGAGAAGCCCAGAAGGCAGCGGGGCTAGTGAAGGAAGAACGAGAACGTGAGACCAGATCGTGGCTTGACGACAGCTCCGAGCACGCGCGACGAATATTGGAGCTGGAGCAAACACTGAAGACTTCACGAAAGGCGCTGCAGGATCAGCAGTCGGCCCACCAGAAGGAGTGCAAGCTCTTCGACCAAGTGAGCCAGAAGCTTCTGGCCGAGATTAAATCCAAGGAGAAGGCGATCGAGATACTCGGGCAACAGCATCGAGAAGAAGCTCTAGCGCAGGAGCAGAAGCACGAGACGCTGGTGCACGCTCTGAAAGTGCGGATGGCGCAAAAAGTTGCGGATGTGGACAGATTGCACGCGAGAGTGTCGGAGCTCCACGCTGATAAAGTGAAGAAGGCGACGCTGATGAAGCAAATTGAAGCCTACGAAACGCAGATCGAGGCGTTGATGAAGGAGAACAGCGACTTGGCCGCTAAAACCCTCGCGCAACAGCAGCAAACAGAGCAACTCGCTCAATCCGACTGTGGAAACTTGTCAAAGCAAGAAGCAGAGGAGCTGAGTCGTCTGTCTGAAGCTCTCAAGACGGCCGAGCACGACAATCTTGCTCTGCAGACACGTGTGACCCAAGTGGAGTCGGATCTCGCAGAGCAAGCGTCGTTACTACAGAGACAGAAGCTGTCGCATGCGAGAGCGATGGAGCGTCTCGTCGAGTCTTCCCTGCGTTTGTGCGTAGTTGCCCCCACGGTGAACGTGCAGCTGAACACGAACGGAGCTCAATTGGCCAGGAAGAGCAGCGTCTCGTCAACGGAGAAGACAAGTCCTACAGACAAAGACTCCACTGACTTGGCCTCTGTCACGTGCCGCTCCACTCCGCAGCACGACAGCATCAAACGCGTGATCGAGAGCGAAGTTCTGCCTCTATTTACGAGCGTGTTCTTGCAGGCTGATGACGACGCGAGCCCTCAAGCGGATGTTCCGATGACGCGTTGGCTGCAGGAACTACTTCAAGACATGCAAACTCGGATAGCTGCTCAATTGGAGAGCATCTACTCCACTGCTTCAGTCAACAGCAGTGGGTAGTGATACCTATTATCTATTTGGCCGCCAGCCGCGCCGCTAGCTCCCGGCGGAACGCTGTCATGAACGTGGCGACGAAGTTCGTCCACGCTTTATCTGAGCCTGACATTGACTTTTGCAGTGGCGTTTGCTTCTCTTGGAGCTTCAGGAACGCCTCGCTCTTGACCACTGCTGGGTCACGCAGCGTTGCAGACACGAGCAGCTCCAGCACGCTCGGGTTCATCTCTTGCTGGGCGACAGTTCCTTGGCGGCACATGAGCGTTCCGATGTCGTACGCGGTCATGTCGAGCTCAAGCGCGCAGAACTTCAGCAGCGTCGTGCAGACCAGCAACGTTATCGCGGCCTCGTGCTCCAGTTGGTACTCAGCCGGTAAGTTGTCCTGGAGTAGCTGCAGGTCGCGGTGTGCGTCCAACGCTGCAATGTATTGCAGTGCTGCAGAGGAGAACGGCTGCTTGGCTTGAGGCCACAGAACCCACATGAAGCTGGTCTCCGAGAGCGCCGAGACGCGAGGGAGGCAGGCCCCGTGGTCGATCGGCACGAGAGAGACCTTCTTGCCAGCTTGGGACTTGGTCATCACCACTGATCCAGTAGTTTGCGTGACCGTCGTGGCGGGTTCCACCACCAGGATGTTGCCTCCGTGGCGGTCCTGGTTGGCGAGTCGAATGTCGAGGATGGCGATGGCGTGGACGTCCGCAGTACTGAACAGTGCTGTGCCCACGTCATCTGCAGTATCGCGGTGAGGAATGTAGGCCTGCAACGCGCCGGTTTTGCGGTGCGGGGTCTCCGAAGCTTGGTAGTGGAAGTCCGGGTGGTAAACAGAGGCCAACATGGTCGTTGGGACCTTGGCGAAGCGCTGGTGGTCGAGCAAGTACGCAGCCACTTCACGCACAGCAGCGTCGCCCGCAGAAATCCCCTGGCGCATACCCGAGACACCCGAAGTCTGCTCCGGCTTGTGGAATTGCTTGGGGTTGTTAGGGGCGTACGCTTCTTCGTCTGCGGGCTTAAACACGGCCGTCAGCCGACGATTCTTCGTCCGTAGGTAGTAGACACCTCCCGTACAGTCCTCGATGGGGACGGGGGCAACACGGGCTTGCAGACCTGTGTGCACCTGGTTGGCGAGAAGTGCCATCTCCACGGCGTAGTCATGACTCCCCGTGAGAGTGCTGGGCTTGAGGACTTCGATGCTGATGCTGCGTCGCGCGGGCATTGGACAAGATTGGAAATGGTGAGAGAGAGAGAGAGAGAGCTGACGGACAATGATAAAAGCAAGCAGCAACTTACGCTGGCTGCTTGTCTCTCGTGTGATCGACGGTGTCCGGCAGCTCCTTGGCGAGAGACTGCAAGTCCAGCGACGAGATGGGCGCCTTTTGGACGTGGGCGTCGGGCGTAAGCTGCGATGGCTTGGATTGATTGACAACACCGGGTTGCGAGCCCGTCTTGACGCGCGTGGACTGGTAGGCGGCGGACCGGCGCGCAGCCGTGATGTTGAGCGACTGCATGATGCTGGCTACGACCTCGGCCGACACGCTCAGCCGACGCGCTGACGCTCGGCTCGTGATCGACGGCGCCTGGAGCTGCAGCAGTTCAGGCGCTGGGAGTTGGAGAGGGAGTGCGGGTCCGCGACCATGGTCGGCGAGCGGATCGTCTCACCCCCTCCTCAGCCTCCCCTTAGGCAAAAGTGGGAATGGCTCGGTCGCCTCTTCCTCGGTAGAGGCGCCGGCGCACCTGCACCGAGCTTCCTGATCCCGAGACTGCATCGCCAAAATACTCCACGTCCACCTGGAAGGAAGGACGATCCTAGCCCCCTTTCCCCTCACATCTGCATGAGCTGCAAGCTAAGGACGTGAAGGATGGAATAAGATTCGCTTCAATACTCAGTCGCCTGTCACATGGCTTCACTTTCGTCTACAGCTGGTACAGTGTACAAATCTGTACCCATGTTATACATTTGAGGACAGTTAGTGACATCTTGAACCCTTCGAAACTCGATACGTCGATTAGATGCGCCTTCTGGCTTGGATGCGTAGCCAATCCCCAACCGAGATCATAGGGTGAAGCTGGTCTCCGCCTTGCAGCAGCTCAATCCGCGTTTGACTCCGTCGCCCGCACAGTCTTACCCTCTCTCTTTCCCCAGACCACCAAGATGCTGTCCCTGATCCGCACCATGAAGCCGCGCTCGCTGGCCGCCGCCACGCGCAACGTCCACATTGAGCGCAAGCTGGAGGAGCTGGGCTACACGCTGCCTGCCGTGGCCGAGCCCAAGGGCAACTACCGCACGTCGGTGCGCTCGGGCAACACCATCTACCTGGCCGGCCATCTGCCGCAGCCCGCGGGCGGCGAGCTCATCCTGGGCAAGATCGGCAAGGACCTGACGCCCGAGCAGGGCTACGACGCCGCGCACTACGTGGCGCTGAGCCTCATGGCCACGCTCAAGCACGAGGTGGGCGACCTGGACAAGATCAAGCGCGTGGTGAAGCTCGTAGGCTTCGTCAACTGCGTGGACGGCTTCACGCAGCAGCCGGCCGTGATCAACGGCGCCTCGGACACCATCGGCAAGGTCTTCGGCGACAAGGGCATCCACGCCCGCTCGGCTGTGGGCACCAACGCCCTGCCGCTCAACGTGGCCGTCGAGATTGAGGCCGTCGTTGAGATTGAGGAATAAGCTCGATCATCCGTCACCTCCAGGCTCCTGGCTGGCTTGTAGTACGCGTTGCGTTGCAATCCGGTTTCTCTTTTCTCACATTTAACTCCTTGTAATGGGAATAAAAAGCTACTGTACACCAACACCTTGCTCTGGCTCGTGGAACGCAATGGGCTCGATACCCGTCGACTTCCAGTAGGAGGGCCCGTAGTTGACAAAGATCTGCTCGCCTTGCTTGATGTCCTGTATCACAAACTGCAGGTCATAGAGCATCGTGTTAGTGGGTAAGCAAGACGGACGGCAGCAATCGTGCAAGCCGAACAAAACGTACGCAGAAGATCCGCAGGATGCCGTTGTGCACCATCGGCACGAAGCGCGCGTTGGGCGTGGCGCTGTGGTTGATGCAGCGAATGACGTTGCCGTACTCGCTCGCGCTCACGTACAGGTCGCCGCCCTCGTACACGGAGGGGTACGAGATGCCGTACGGGTCGAACTCGTTCATCTCGCTCACGCCCACCTTGATCACGCCCGTGTACTCGCCCAGAAACTCATACTGCGCGAGGCTCTCGAGAGCGAACAACCCCAGCGGCTGCTCCTCGACGTGGTCCAGTAGCGAGACGTGGCCGATCACAACCTTGTGGGAGACCTCGAAGGTGTCGTGGCCCAGCGGCGCGAACTGGTCGAAGCCGTCCTGCACCGAGTCCGAGAAGCCCCAGAACGCGTAGTTGCGCAGCAGGTGCGTCCTCTGGAAAGATGAGCTTGCTCGTGTACGTGCACTTCATGAGCTCCTGCACCTCGTCCGCACTCAGCAGCTGCAGCTCGCCGTCCTTGTTGTGGTACCGGAAGCGGTGCTGCACGTCCGCCAGCGTGTTGTGGCAGCTGTCTCCGTCGTGCATGAAGGCCGCGCTCTTGAGGGTCTCATCGTAGTGGTAGCACTCGTCCCGGTCCAGGCAGCGGAAGCCCGCGCAGCTCAACGGCGCCGTTGTTGCCATCGCCACGTCAGACTGTTGGTGGTGCACAAGTGTCCTTTGCCACGAAATGGCTACACTCGTGTAACGGTTTGACAACTGTACACCAGTGATACACAACTGAGACCTGTGGCAGACACAAGGAGAGATGGCGCCGCAGCATCAGGCGACGGTGGCGCTCACGCCGATCCTCAAGAAGCTCGTGCCGATCTGCTTCGTCACGGGCGCGGCCATGGAGCTCTTCATGGTCAAGACTGGCTTCTGTACGTCGCTAGCTCTCGGCTCTATTCGGTTGGCAACTGTGTCTTGAAAAAAAAAAACCACTAACGATCGTGTTTTGGCGGCGACAGACGACATCGGGACTACGAACGCGGCGGAGCGACGTCAGCTGCGCGACGAGGAGCGCAGGGAGTACTTGGAGGCCAGAGCTAGAGCAGCTCGCGGCGAGTGAGTGAGTGGCCCGCAGCAGAGACTCATAGACGTCACTGATTCCTGTTTTGTGTGTTTTGCTCCTCTCCTCCCGTCACCTCTGCTCTGCTCTGCACTTCGCTGCGTTGGCGCCTACAGACTCTTCTTCCACTGCTTCTGACATACAGTAGACCTCCATCCACCGCTGCTAGGCTTTGCGCGCGACGCGTTGAAGCACCAGCTCCAGCTTGGGCACGCGGTAGCCACCGCGGTCCTTGGGGCGGTTTAGCGCGTAACGCGTCGAGATCTTGCTGGTGACGGCGTTGTTCTGGATGCGCAGGATCTCGGCCGCCTGCACCGCCGTCGTGATGGCCGCCTCGGACGCCTGCAGCCGGACGGTCTCCTGCTTCTGCACCGTGAACTTGGAGTTGATGATGTTAGCGTAGAAGACTGCGGCAACACAGCGTTAGAGCAATGCTTCCCGACACAAGACACAAGACACGGGCGGCTCTAACCTGCTGGTTTCCGCGTCGAGACCGTCACCAGGTCGTCTGTGTAGCGCGCGAGGCGCGGCCCAGCGAACACCTTCTCCAGCGGCTGCAGCTCCAGCTTCTTGATTAGCTGCTCAAAGACTTCCGGGGCTGTCGTCCACTCCGCTGCCTTTGCCACCCCACTCCGCGTCTCAGACCCTTCCTTTGTCCACGGCACAGAGCCGACAACGACGACATGGCCTACGTCCTGCGCTGCCTCGGCCAAAACTGCAGCGTCAGATCCCACCACCACCTTCACCTTGAACTCATCGTACAGCTCCTTCTTGCGCGCCACCAGGTGCTCGGCGCTGTCCTCGTCGGCGAACACGAGCTTGTCAAACACGCCCGAGAAATGGCGGTCCAGCCACTCGCGCGTCTGCTTCTCCACGAACCGCGGGCGATCGGTGATGGCCAGCAGCGAGAAGTGCTTGCGCAGCGGCTTGAGCGCCTCAAAGGCGCCGGACACCGCCTTCAGCTCCTCGAAGTGCTTGGACTCGAAGAACTTGTGCGTCTTGCTCTCGGCGTCACCGCCGCCCCAGACGCTCGTCCAGCCCGCCGACGCAATCTCGTTCACGTTGATCTACAGCAGCAGAGGCAGCAACAACCTGGTTATAACCCGCTAACGCTACGAAGTTTTAGCCAAATAGCACGAAAGATCGCAGGAACTGGTTGCTCTTGCTCTTGACTCTCTCTCACCGGCGCGCCGTGCTCCGCCTCATGCCACGCCGCCGCGCACTGGAGCAGGTCGGTCAGCGTCAGGTCGACGTCCACCGCCAGCGTCATGCGGTCGTTGCCGCCGCGCCCGAAATGTGCCATCCTATTCTCTCTACTCGTGACTTGGTTGCCGCTCTCTTTCGTCTGGGAATGGATCGGATCACTTTGAAGTTAGAGGCAAGGGCAAAAACGCGAAAAGTACGGTACTTCCCTACACTGTTGCATTATCCTAAGTACGCGCGTACTTACGTTACCTGACCTCATTTCGGATTGCAAGAGCCCGGAGACCATGGCGATGCTGAACGTGAGCGCGCTGATCACGGGCTACGACACGGTCGGGGACCACACGGAGTTCATCGTGGAGGTGCGAAACCTGCTCTGCTTCTCTGTGTACGCCTTATGATGCTAAGAAGACGCTGTGGCGGGGCGCAGATCTCGTGCAATGGCGGCTTGTGGCGCATCTCCCGGCGCTTCAGCGACTTCGACCAGCTGCACTCGCGCCTCGTGCGGCGCTTCGGGGACCTCATCGAGGTGTCGCTGCCCGAGAAGCAGTGGTTCGGCCGGTGCGTGTGTCGGTCTTTAGGCGCGAGCGTGCGTGCGTGGAGTTTGGTGATGAGAGGGGGCCTTCAGTATTCCGGAGTCTGTTGGGAGAAGGCGGTGGCACGTCACGCGGAGCTGAGAAGAGAGGGAGGAGGAGACTGCTAGGACGCTGCACAGAGCTTCTGGAATGTCGCCTCGCTGCGTCGTGTGAACTCCCCGGTCTCCGTCTCGTCGACGCTGCTGGCTCGTGGGTCTCTGGTGTTGAAAAGGAAGAGAGGAGGCTGCCGGTGTGGCGGCCCATGACTGTAAAAATCACTTGATCTTATCTGACAAGCGGAGAACACACCCGAGCCACGAGCGTCGACGGAGGGGACACGAGGTCGCAGTTCCGAGGCGGCGAGGATGGCGACGGGGGCTTTTGTCCGGTTCCAAGCGGGCTCTTTTCCACTCTCGGCTCCGTTCCCTCCCCTGTGCTGCTGCCGGATGTGCTTCAACCCGACGCGTTAACTGCTCTGAGAACTCCACGGCACAGTTGTTATGTTAAGAGGGTGATAGATTTGCGGACGGAAGATTGGGCTGGACTGACCTTTGCTGTGGGTTGTGCTCAGATTCGACCCCAACTTCTTGATTAAGCGCCAGGCCAGCTTACAGGAGTATCTCGGTAAGTGGCAATGATTTTCTTTTTATCTATGGTGATGTTTTGCTGACGATATTTTGTAGACGGACTGCTGCAGGTCCCCGGTATTCTGGACGACGCTTCCTTGCAGCACTTTTTGGAGCTGGAGAAGCACTTGGACCTGCACAGCGAGCTCGGAATGGGCGGAGTGGGCAGCAACGGCCGATCCAGTGGCATGTGGTCCGGCAAGGGCGTGCTGAGCGAGAACGACCGTCTGAGTGGAATTGTTGAGAACGCGGCGCAAGCCTTCATCGACATCAGCGAGGTCCCCGAGCCGCTGGAAGCGGAGCAGGCTGTGCAGCGCAAGAACGAGATCGTGACGGCCTCGCAGAACCTTCTGAACGAGCAGAAGCTGGGCGAGCAGTTCACGACTCAACTGACGACGCTCCGTCTCCCGCGTGTCCAAGCGCAACCGTCGAACGAGGAGCTGCTGTCTCGACTGGACGCTGGCAATGAGGATGGGATGGCGTACGAGCAGGAGCAGGAGTATCTGTGGGGCATTCTGGAGAGCGCTGAGGCATCGCTTCGTATGGAGATCTCCCCGCCATCGGTCGACTTACTAGCCGTCATGACTGTGTCCACGACGCCGGAAACGCCTGCTATTGGATCGAACGGCTCCCTGCCAAATGGAAACGGAATGCTCGAGGCGGGGTCGCTGGATGACCGAAGCAGCATCGGGAACGGCTCATTCAGCTGAATCGACTAGCTAGTTGGTTAAGCCGAGTCACCCCACCTCACGCACTATCGATACCACCTCTTACATCGACAGACAGAGTCGAACCGAGTTCGCCGTCGAGGTCATTTTTTTTACCTAATGTAATGAACGAACTTAGTTTTTTGGTGGCTGCGTAGGGGTTTCCTCGTCTTCCTGTGCTTGGCGTTGGCCAGAGCCTAACACCTGGCTGTAGTCCCGAAGCTTTCTGTCGAGCTGCTCCTGAAGTTCTTGGTGTTGGGATTGGCGTGTCCGGAATGCTGAGGTGTCTTCTTGCTCTACTCTTATCATCTCTTCACTACTTGTTGCTTCGGCTTGCCCAATCTGCTGTGGTGCACTAGGATAAACTGGAGCCTGGGGAAACTCTGGGAGCACAGCGTTCTCAGTGACGCTATCGTACAGAAGCACGAGATCATCGTCGTCGTACCCAGCGTCCTCATCAAGCTGGAAATTGTGCACGAGCTGCTCATTGCGCACCACTTGCAGTTGGGACGTGTTTTGAATGAGCTGCCGCCCGATGAGTTGCATCATTTGATCCAGTTCGGCCAATTTGCGCGCGACGACGTGTTGATGCTGCCTGAATTTACGCTGCTCTCGGTCCTTGGCAGGCTCCAACGCCTTGAACGCGTTGGCGATGGAGAGCTGCATCTCTTCTGTGAGCCGAGTGTGCATTTTCTCCATCTCTTGATGCTCCCGATCAAGCACGCGCTGGTCCAGTTCTTTGATAGCTTCGGTGATATCGGCCGCTGTCTGTTCGTATCTTTTGCTGTCACTTGCTACAATCTCCTCACGAAGCGTGTGCTGCTCGCTTCGAATTCTCTCCAGTGACTCCTCTTGGGTTCGAAACTGGTAGTCGATCCGGCCATGAGCCTCGCTGCACTGTCGAGCTATATCCTCTCGATCGGCTGCGATCGTGGCGCGAACTTCCTTCCCGACTTCCACTTGGAAGTCGTCCATCCGCTTTTGCTGGGCCTCGATAGCGTCGCAGCACAGCTTAATCTGGAGATCGATGCCCTTCAGAACGTCTGTTTGCTGTTGAGTCTCTTGGTCAAGTACTCTCTGTATGCTGCGGCAGACGCTCTCGTGGGTCTTGAGTGACCAGTTCTCCAATTCCGAGCGAAGAAGTGTCTCTTGAGCGGATTTGAAGCTTGAGATAGACGTTGATATCTGCGTCTCCCCTTCTTTCTGCTGCTGCTCTAATCTCGCTTGTAGCGCAGCGACTTCTTGACCAAATGCGTCCTTCTTGCACTATTTCACCACACCAAACAGCCGTCAGATCCAACCTACGACCACACATCTATGACTGACGATATGCTCAAGTCCCTACTCGCTGGCGTATCGCTTCTTGCAAAGTCCTCTCTTGGGCTTGCACGGCTTCTACGTCCGCCTTCTGATCGACCGCTGCCACGACGTGCCCCAATTCTTCTTCCAGTAAATCAAGACGACGCTCCACCTTGCCAAAGCTGGTTTTGCTAAGAGCACTTTCGTCCCGACGATCTTTCTCAACATAATCGTGAAGCTGACCCTCCAAGTGCTGCAAGCGCTCCTCGTGTTGTTTATTCGCTTCTTCTTCTCGATCACTGGCAATACGTACCAGCAAACTCATTAGTCTCAGCGCTCGAATGGTACTATGGCCCCTCACTTACACTCGAAGTTGCTCGCTGATAGCGTTCAGAGTCTGTGCAATGGCCTCCAAGTGCTGCTGCTGGCGCTCTGCATCGCTTCTCCGAGCGGCGACGGCTTTTTCTAATTCCTGTGGCAATAGACAGCAACTGCATCAGCTCCAACTCAAACCATGCAGTCGAATGCACAACAATATACAGAAGACAATATACCGCGACGCGAGTGTCAACGCCAGCGAACGCTCTCCACAGACCCCGAAACCCGAAGCGCAACACCTCCTGCCCATCCGTATCACAGTCAGATCCTCCCCCCTAGCTCCCTCGGTGCACGCCTCAGCGCATTCGACCTGAATATTCTCCCATGCTCCATCGCCGCGCTCCAATTCAGACAGCTCCACCGGTGTAGCCATGTGTCCCTAACCAAAATGACCGATCTTTGAGCGGTGCTAGGCAACTTCAATATTCATTTAGGAAGATACCTATCTACTGCACTGTGAGCCCCACCACGTGTAGAACGATTCCCACGAGACGAAGCCAGTCTTCCACGGGTCTAGACTGCGCGCCACAACCTGCAGCCTCTTGGGAGGCATGGAGATGCCCAGTTGACTCGCCACACCAGCAAACGCTGTGTACGTCACCTTGGCTTCTCGCTTGCTTTTGTTTCGTTGCTTGTCGCTGTTAATGCCCACGGGGCCGCCTGCAGCTCGGAGGAACTCTCTCCAAGCTGCGTCCTGCCGCACTTCGTGGGTAAGTTGCTGTAGCACCGCAAACGTGAGCTTGTGGCTGACGCGATTGACGCAGTAGCGTTCGCGCAGTTTGAACCTCTGCTCCTTGTCCAGCGCCAGGAACTGCGCCATGATCACGCCCGGGGCCACCACTTCTTCTTCGGGAGCTGGAGCTGCCACAGCGGGGATGGCGATTTGTTGCGCGACGGCATGCGCCGCGTTGGTCATTACGAGAGTTTCGCAGGCATTTTCACTCCCTGCGTGATGATCGTCACCGCTTGAATCTGTTGAAGACGACGCACGTGTGCCTTCGTTTTGACTGCCAGCGCCCCCATCGTTAGCTGGACGAGTTCGTCGTCGAAAGCTAGCTGATTGCTGTCTAGCAGGATTGCCGCCCCCCGAGTAAAAATCTGGTCGAGCCGTTTGAGGTCTCCGCGCTGTGAAGGCTTTAGTGGCGGCACACCCATAGACGTTCGCTCGCCCTCGAACAATGTGTGGGTCTATAGCCGTTCGGGCGGATAAGGGCCTTCTTGGACAGGTCTGCTGTCGTTCGCGAGCAGGAGGAGTTGATGGAGGTTGCTGCGGTTGAGTCGCTGCGAGTTGTTGGTTCTGCTCCAATCTCCGTTCAGCAGCGCGTTGCTCTTGTAGTCGCAGCATGAATTCTCCTTGTCGTGTGATCTCAGCTTCCAGACGGTTCTGCTTCCACCATTGCGCACGCTGGTGTCGCTCGTGCCTCGCTTCACTCAAAATCTGCCATCGACGCTCTCGACGACGTACGCGCTCTTGAACTTTCGCTTGCCTATCGCGTTTCGTTCGTTCCAGCGCCTGTTGTCGCTGGACAATGAGTTGTGCACTCTTCCTTCGGTTCTCCGCAGCTCTCTCGTGGGCCTTATCGCGAGCTGCCCGCTTTTCCTCCAGTTGCTGTCGTGTGAGCTCGTCAAGGGTAGCTGAAGACTCTTGCAGTCTACGAAACAACTTGCGGTTCTCCTCCAATTCCCGCTCCTCCGCCTCGCTTAAGCGGACCCTCGCAGCGAGCAACCGATCAGCGCTCGATGGGCCCTCAAAGGTTTCTTCACGGATCTCACTCGGTCGATTAGTGATCAAAGGCAACTGCTGTCGGAGCTGGTTCAGGTCGCGAAAGCTGTGGAAGATGCGGTGGTTGGGAGACGACGCGACGAGGGCGTTCTTGCGGGCAACCAGCACGGAGGAGTGCGCGCCTTCGTGCACAGAATGGTGTCTCCTTTCGCTTTGGTGGTAGATCTGCACTTCATCTCCTTCGGATTTCGCGTCGGCCCTCTGGCGCCACTTGCTAAGAAACACACTCCAACTGATCGGGTGGATCTCCGCCAGCTCGAGGCGGAGCAAATATTCCCATGGACGATCCAGCGCTTCATGGTTCAAGCTGGAGGAAGTTTTCGCTGGGGAATTTCTACACGGGAGGTCAGGACGGCTAGCGTAAGTACCTGATAAGCTTCGTATGTGCGCTCTGAGCTCTTCCGGGAGATCGGGGTGACTCAACAAGGTGCCGACGAGAGCAGGTTCCCAAACAAACGATTTGACTCGATCCTGCTGACGTTGCGCGCAACTTTCACTATCAAGCGCTAACCTTTGAAAAGCATCGCCAATGGTCCTGCATGCATCTGCACCGAAGCGTTTGAGCAACTCGTCGCCATTCATGTCGGTGCAGCACCAAACCAGCAACTCATTCCATGTAACATTGCGATCGGGAGATGCCTCCAGCCAGCGTAAGAGATTGGAGTACTGCTGGTTCATGATGAAAGCATCTTCCTTGTTATCCATCGTCGCCGTCGCGCGTTTCAGTATCCCTTCGAGTGCAGTCTTGAGTGCAACAGCATTCGCCTGTTTCGCTGGTGCTCGGAACGCGACTTGTTGGAAGGCGGCATGCACTCGCTGGAGACGCGCAAGCTCGGGCTCTGTTCGGATTGACGACAGAAGCTCCTGTAGGAAGTAGTCGTCTTGTTCCGGGAACTGCATTTGTCTCGGCACGAGGTAGAAGCCCACGAGGTTCTCATTCGGATCGGGGACGTCGAGCATGTCCGTTGCTTCGGATGAATCGTTCACTAGCGCGTGAAACCAGCAAAGCGGCAGGAATTCGCGACAACCGCCGGCATAATAGCGCCCGATTCGAGTGTAGGTCGCTGCGTAGTTGTCCTTGATAATGCTCGAGACGAACTCATTCAAGCCGGTCGGGGTCGTGAACGTCCCACGCTCTTCGCACTGCGCCTCGTACCGATCTCGCAGCGACTGCGGGATGAAGAAGGCGTGCACCCAGCCGACGGTGACTCCAACCATCTCTTCGTCTCCTCCGGCCTGACTACGAATGATCAATTGCTGGTTCGTCAGGTTCTCGTACGCCATGAGGCACAGCACGCGAGCCGCTGCAATGCGCAACGTCCGATCAGTTGAGCGCAGGTCGTCGAGCAGAACGTTCAGCAGCGAAGACCCAGCAAAGCGTGAGACGGTCCCGCTCCGAGGCCCTCCAAAGAGCTGCCCCACCTGCTTCTGGGTCTCCTTGGACTCGTTGCATTTGGCCGACAGCGTCGAGTACGTGTGCAGTCGAACCCGCACCTGGTCACTCGTCAGCCCTCGACGGACACGGTCCTGCCACGATAGTGTCGTCGCCTCCATCGCTGAGACTAGGCCGTCCATTGCATAAATACTACGAAAGACCAAGGCATACAACACAAAGCGAAAAATAGACGGTGGGTGACAGGTGAGGTGTGGCAATGAGTTTGGCTTTCATTCCCATCCAAATTAGAATATAGTGTAGCGGAGACGACAGATACTAGCTGGCTGAGGGCACGGTCTCACTCACGAGTACATGCGCTCTTACGCGGCCAGCTTCTTGGCCACCTCGGCGAACGACTTGCCCTGCGTGGTGGCCACCGTCAGCTCCAGCTTCGACGGCTGGCGAGAGCCGTCGCCGTTCGCCAGAGTGCCGGCGCCCCACGGGGATCCGCCGTGAATCTCGTCCATGTTGAAGAGCTCCGGCGCGCGGTAGCCCAGCGGGACGAAGGTGAGACCCTGGTGCGCCAGGAACGTCAGCGCCGTGAAGGCCGTAGTCTCCTGGCCGCCGCCCTGGGTGCCCGTGCTGAAGAAGATGCCCGCCGGCTTGCCGACCAGCGCACCGGCAGCCCACAGACCACCGGCCGAGTCGAAGAAGGCCTTGACCTGCGCCGGCAGTGAGCCGAAGCGCGTGGGGAAGCCGAAGAGGATGCCGTCCGCCTCCTTGAGCACGTCCGTCGTGGCCACGGGGTGGTCCTTCTTGGGCGGCGCGTGCATCTTGGTCAGGACCTCCTCGGGCAGCGTCTCCTGGATCTAGTAGATCTCGGCGGTCACGCCGTCCACGGACTCGGCGCCCTCCTTGGCCGACTCGGCGAGCTTGGCGATGTGGCCGTAGGTGGAGTAGTAGATGACAGCGATCTTGGCCATGGTGGGTGGTTGGGGACTGGGAGCTTGGGACTTGAGCGAGGCAAGGCAGATTCAGGAATGAACAGCAAGGAGACGGAGGCAGTACTGTACAGTGCCCCGCCTTTGAAGTGCCCGTGATAACGGGCCACGTTGAAGTTAAAACCTGTGGGGCCTCGTACAATTGCAGAAATGATAGCAACGTAAAGTAGATGGAGGCTCAAGTAAGTGATCTACAGACCTACGAGAACACGTACCCTGACTTGGCCGATGCAACTCACAGCAGGCATCTGATTAGCCAATCCAGCGATCCAGTGTGACGTGGCACCGCAAGTTCACTTGATGCCCAGCCATTGGCCCAGTTTGCAGTGATTAGCAGGCGACATTCTGCTTGACGATCGCCGCAAGAGTTCATCCAGTACGAGGCGCCTTCAACAGCCAAGACGAAGGCATACGTACGCACTTGCATTTGCCTTAAAGACCTTGGCGAGCGAGATCAAGACGCTTCTACAGTACACTTGGATTGGTCCTGCCACAGGACACAGGACTCCTGTGCCGTCTAGACCGACAGCTTCTTGGCGATCTCCGCGAACGACTTGCCCTGCGTCGTCGCAATGGCCTTCTCCAGCGTCGACGCCTGGCGAGAGCCGTCGATGCCGACAATGCATCCGGCACCCCACGGCGAGCCGCCGTGCACCTCGTCCATGTTGAACATCTCCGGAGCGCGGAAGCCCAGTAGCACGAACGTCATACCCTGGTGCGCCAGGAACGTCACCGTCGTGAACGCCGTGGTCTCCTGCCGGCACCCATCGTACCAGTGCTGAAGAAGAAACCAGCCGGACAAGTCGAACAGAGCCTTCACCTGGGCGGGTAGTGTTTCAAAGCGGGTCGGGAAACCGAAGAGGATGGCGTCCGCTTCCTTGAGCGTCTCGGCAGTGGCCACGGGGTAGTCCTTCTTGGGCGGCGCGTGTATCTTGGTCAGGATCTCCTCCGACAGGGTCTCGGCGACCTGGTATACTGTGGCCTTGACGCCGGGCACGGACTCAACGCCGACCTTGACGGATTCGGCGAGGGTCGGTAGGTGGAGTAGTAGATGATGGCGACGTTAGTCATGCTTGTTGGTGAGGTTGCTGCTGCTGCTGTTGCTGTTTGATGTGCTCGAGGCGAAGAGAATTGAAAGTGATTCGTCGATAGGGCCAACCGCAGACAAGAGGAGCCTAGCGTTTGCCTGAATTGTTTTAGTGCGGTGCAAGACGATGAATCCGGCCTACACACTATGGTACGTTCTTGGTCTTCATCCCGTGATTACCTCTCGCGAGCAATTGAGCTCTACGTAGGCAGTCAGAGCTACGACGCATATAGGGTTTTCTTGGCGATTGCGGTCCTCGGTATCATCATCTTTTAAGATCATCAAAATGAAGGGAAGGTGAGAAGCGTTAGCTGCGCAAAATCCCGCGCTCCGGAGATGTTCAACATGGACGAGGTGCACGGCGGCTCGCCGTGGGGTGCCGGATGCATTGTCGGCATCGACGGCTCTCGCCAGGCGTCGACGCTGGAGAAGGCCATTGCGACGACGCAGGGCAAGTCGTTCGCGGAGATCGCCAAGAAGCTGTCGGTCTAGACGGCACAGGAGTCCTGTGTCCTGTGGCAGGACCAATCCAAGTGTACTGTAGAAGCGTCTTGATCTCGCTCGCCAAGGTCTTTAAGGCAAATGCAAGTGCGTACGTATGCCTTCGTCTTGGCTGTTGAAGGCGCCTCGTACTGGATGAACTCTTGCGGCGATCGTCAAGCAGAATGTCGCCTGCTAATCACTGCAAACTGGGCCAATGGCTGGGCATCAAGTGAACTTGCGGTGCCACGTCACACTGGATCGCTGGATTGGCTAATCAGATGCCTGCTGTGAGTTGCATCGGCCAAGTCAGGGTACGTGTTCTCGTAGGTCTGTAGATCACTTACTTGAGCCTCCATCTACTTTACGTTGCTATCATTTCTGCAATTGTACGAGGCCCCACAGGTTTTAACTTCAACGTGGCCCGTTATCACGGGCACTTCAAAGGCGGGGCACTGTACAGTACTGCCTCCGTCTCCTTGCTGTTCATTCCTGAATCTGCCTTGCCTCGCTCAAGTCCCAAGCTCCCAGTCCCCAACCACCCACCATGGCCAAGATCGCTGTCATCTACTACTCCACCTACGGCCACATCGCCAAGCTCGCCGAGTCGGCCAAGGAGGGCGCCGAGTCCGTGGACGGCGTGACCGCCGAGATCTACCAGATCCAGGAGACGCTGCCCGAGGAGGTCCTGACCAAGATGCACGCGCCGCCCAAGAAGGACCACCCGTGGCCACGACGGACGTGCTCAAGGAGGCGGACGGCATCCTCTTCGGCTTCCCACGCGCTTCGGCTCACTGCCGGCGCAGGTCAAGGCCTTCTTCGACTCGGCCGGTGGTCTGTGGGCTGCCGGTGCGCTGGTCGGCAAGCCGGCGGGCATCTTCTTCAGCACGGGCACCCAGGGCGGCGGCCAGGAGACTACGGCCTTCACGGCGCTGACGTTCCTGGCGCACCAGGGTCTCACCTTCGTCCCGCTGGGCTACCGCGCGCCGGAGCTCTTCAACATGGACGAGATTCACGGCGGATCCCCGTGGGGCGCCGGCACTCTGGCGAACGGCGACGGCTCTCGCCAGCCGTCGAAGCTGGAGCTGACGGTGGCCACCACGCAGGGCAAGTCGTTCGCCGAGGTGGCCAAGAAGCTGGCGGCGTAAGGTTAGCCGGTTTAAGTTCGTCTGTAGATGCTGTCGTTTTGACAGTCTTGTGCTCGAATAGAAGAAAGTTGTTCATTGATTTCTATTGGTTTTAGCGTTTCTTGGTGGCGGTGGGCAGCTCGCAGGAAAGCGCTTCTTCCGCAACCCGTTAACAGGACACAAGCTCCGCGATTCTGCCTCACAAAATTTGTCCGTAATTCGGAAGGGTGCGCGGCTGTATACGTTCCATATCCTTAATTCTCCAGCTAGTAGGCTCACTTGCCGCCAACCTACAAGTGATCAAGGCATGCCGCGCTGGATTGAGGCGGCATCGCTGGTTGCAGAAGTTCGTTCCTTACGCCAGAACAACCTACGCCACACCTCAGCACGTGACCCTTGAGTAGCACGCAAGCAAGCAACCGGGGAAGAATCGGTGGCTGAGCTGTTAGCCGCCTCGTATGCAAGCGGTTCGTCATCAGCGCCGGGCCGGACTCGTTGCAGTGCAGTGCTGGTGTTGCAGCTTGACTCGTTCCGCCGTCGCACTTCGACTTCGACGCAGCCAATCAGCGCGCGGCTCCGATGTCTACGTCCGAGTTCAACGACGTAAACAACGCGATCCAGCCAATCAGCGCGCAAAAACGTCCACGTCACCGGATTGCGCTATCATCGTGAGCCCAAGCAGAACAGAGAGTGGGCCATGGACCTGGTTTAAGGTGGCGCACACCACCGTCCAGGTAGGTGCCGCCATTTTGGTACACAACGCGTGCCTCTTCGTGCGCATAACGCGGCCGACACCCTACCTGTACCGTATCCGGCTCACCTCAAGGTCGGCGTGGCTGATGACGTCCTCCCTCCCAGCTGGCCCGCGGAGCCCCGTGCAGCACGGCACGGCACCTTGATCTCCGGGCCGCGGAGTTCCCTCCGACGCGGATGCATCCTCTCATTCCCCAATCTTCTCTCTCCGACTCAAGTCTCCGAAAGAAAGAACCCCCGACCCAAGTCACCATGGCCAAGATCGCGATCGTCTACTACTCGTGCTACAACCACATCTCGACGATGGCCGAGACCGTCAAGAAGGGCGTCGAGTCCGTGGAGGGCGTGACCGCCGAGATCTACCAGGTGGCCGAGACGCTGCCCGAGGAGCTGCTGACGGCCATCCACGCCGCGCCCAAGAAGGACTACCCGATCGCGACGCCGGACGTGCTCAAGGAGGCGGACGGCATCCTGTTCGGCTTCCCCACGCGCTTCGGCTCGCTGCCGTCGCAGATGAAGGCGTTCTTCGACTCGTGCGGCGGCCTGTGGGCTGCCGGCGCCCTGGTGGGCAAGCCGGCGGGCATCTTCTTCAGCACGGGCACCCAGGGCGGCGGCCAGGAGACTACGGCCTTCACGGCGCTGACGTTCCTGGCGCACCAGGGCATGACGTACGTGCCGCTGGGCTACCGCGCCCCGGAGCTGGCCAACATGGAGGAGATCCACGGCGGCTCGGCCTGGGGTGCCGGCACCCTCGCCAACGGCGACGGCTCTCGCCAGCCGTCGAAGCTGGAGCTGACGGTGGCCACCACGCAGGGCAAGTCGTTCGCCGAGATCGCCAAGAAGCTGGCCGCCTAAGCACCTATTGTATCATAAGCGTGCTCGCAACTGGTGGTTAAGTACCAGGACTAGACGTGTGGAAGCTTGGTTGCGGTGGCTGCACTAGTGCATCCGCGTACGGTAGTTTTCCGTTCTGGAACATTTTGTTTAATTCAGTTGTCGTTTGCTGCTTGCACTCTATTGTCGCTTGTGCTGATTTGGTTTCACGCTGGTCGCATTGTTCATTCTGAATTGTGGCGGGCTGCGTGCCTTCCCTGTAGCTGGATGGAGAAGTGCTGCGCGCAGTGCTGTTCTGTTCGACAAAACTCAGTGTATCAAGAGTGAATTGTGGCGGGCTGCGTGCCTTCCCTGTAGCTGGATGGAGAAGTGCTGCGCGCAGTGCTGTTCTGTTCGACGAAACTCAGTGTATCAAGAGTGATAGTACTGTATCTACTACTGCAGTACGACGTAGTAGACTTTCGTTGTACAAATGGCTCGGCGTGCAGTTGCTGCCAGCTCAATTGGAGCAGTTTCGGCGATTTCATGAGCAGGTTGCACCCCGCTTGCATGGCACATTGAACCACCGGGTCGGTCTGCTTTGAGCGCTATCCGAGCTTGAAAAGCAACTTTTTATCTGTTCTCCAGCTGACGTAGCCATGCCGCCCATGCATAGGCAAGCTGCCACGTCAGAGTTCACCTGTCGGATACCACAATCATCAAGTGTCCTGGTTCGTTATCAGGCTTATGGACCTCTGCGAGTTGGCCATCGTGTCACAAGTGCGAAGAAACCACAGCACTGCAAAACTATGAGCAACGCGCACTCATGGTGCGTTTCCACGGCGTGAGAGCTCCGCCGGAGTCTCGAACGCACCGAATGAGTTCATTATTCCATTATCCTCGCTTCAAGCACATCACGCACCAGTAGCAACAACACGCCAACAAGCATGACCAACGTCGCTATCGTCTACTACTCCACCTACGGCCACATCGCCACCCTCGCCGAGTCCGTCAAGGTCGGCGTTGAGTCCGTGCCCGGCGTCAAGGCCACAGTATACCAGGTCGCCGAGACCCTGTCGGAGGAGATCCTGACCAAGATGCACGCGCCGCCCAAGAAGGACTACCCGTGGCCACGGCCGAGACGCTCAAGGATGCGGACGCCATCCTCTTCGGCTTCCCGACTCGATTTGGCGCGTTCCCCGCCCAGGTGAAGGCTCTCTTCGACTCGTGCGGCGGTCTGTGGGCCAAGGGTGCGCTGATTGGCAAGCCGGCTGGCATCTTTTTCAGCACCGGCACACTCGGGGCGGCCAGGAGACCACGTCGTTCACGGCTGTGACGTTCCTGACGCACCAGGGCATGACGTTTGTGCCGCTGGGCTTCCGCGCTCCGGAGATGTTCAACGTGGAGGAAGTGCACGGTGGCTCGCCATGGGGCGCAGGTGCAATTGCGGGCGGTGATGGATCTCGCCAGGTGTCGACGCTGAGAAGGCCATCGCGACGACGCAGGGCAAGTCCTTCGCGGAGATCGCCAAGAAGCTCTCAGCTAAGGATAGCAAGATCGTACGGCAGATTGAGTTGCTGGTAAACCGGGGTTGCAGGTTCGCTTACGTTACTCGGACGGAATCCTGCATCTCGTACTGTAGAATCCGTTAGATGAACCGATTGATGCGGCACGGGGACGATTCCGACGGAATCTCTTCGAAGCCGGCGTACACCATTCGAATACAACTCGTGTTCCCCGCATTCGTAGCGCATATAAATCTTGCTTTATCGGAACGTGTACAGTATGTGTGGGCTAACCTTATGCTGACGAAGGCCGTGCTCGAAACCACGCTGAACAAGCGCACTCATCACGTGCTTCGCTCCAAATGCAAGTCTAGGTGAAGCTGTACGCGCCCTCTTCGTGCGTCTTCCGTGCAACCTACAGTGTACGCACCCCTTAACTATCGCTGCTCTATCACGCAGAACGCCCTGGAACGTTGAGATTCCGAGGGACGCTGTCGATAATGGCATGGGCCTGCCGCAGTACTTTTTGCGTTGGTGCAGACTGCGACAGCCCTTGGATATTCGAGGGCACACGCCTAGAACAAACCAAACTACTTGATTTGATTTGGTTTGGTTTGGTTTGGTTTGGTTTGGTTTGGTTTGGTTTGGTTTGGTTTGGTTTGGTTTGTTTCTCGAACCAAAATTACCAATGAGTCAGGTTCGAGGCGCTTTCGTGGTTTGGTTCGAAGTGGTTTGAACCGATAGAAACGAAACAAACCAAATGAACCTGGATGCTGTGGTTGGTCAAATTTAGCGTTGTGAAACCACGCTGGTGCGGCTTTTGTCGATATTGCGTTTTGCTGGTCTACGAGCCCAGAGAAGAAGGCCGATATAGCCTCGCCGTGAACTCCCAAAGCTATGCGCCCGAAGTTCTGCTTGATTAAGCAGATTCAGCTGAGTTGAATGCGAGGTTGCATTTTTGCCCACAAGCTGCCCAGATACAAGATGAATTACGCAATTGGATAGTAATTAGTTGATATTAGCGTGCATAATTCACTTCCAGCGAGACGAAGGTCTACGAAATTGAGAAGAATTAAATGGTACTTTTCGTGGATAGTGAAGTTGACTTGTCGAAGGGTTGATCTCGTGCTCTAAACGAACGGGTCTTTGTAAAATGCATACCTCAAGACCTCGGCATCAAATGTTTGATGCTGCTCCGAGCAGCCTGCTCGATTCAAGGTAGAGCGAGAAGCTTGCTACGTTGCCTCAACAACTGAGTCTAACCAAGCTTTCGCTAGCGTATGTGCAGGAATCGAATGAAAGCTACTCAACTTTATTGCAGCTAGAATTTTTGTGTGTACACTCCACGACAAAAAGATATGGACACCAGCGTTGGTGTCCATATCTCAGCAACTACTGGGCGTTTGCGGACGCTATTTAGATATGTGCTACCGATCAGACTAACAAATCGATAGGACATGGCGAGAAACCGCGAATCGCAGGGCATCTATAGGCTCATATAGAGATAAGTGGTTTTGGCACCGCGACAAAAGTTATGGACAGCAAATTGTATTGGATTTTGTATGGGGGTGAGTGATGGTCAGGGAGAACTCACTGGCTCTCATTAGGCAATTGTATGGGAAGAGGGGCAAGCTTCACGGAGCAGGAGCGCGGGAGGATCAAGGGCCTCTCGGAGGCGGGCGTTGGAGTGCGCGAGATCGCACGGCGGGTGGAGCGCTCGCCCCAAGGGTCTCAAACGTGCGGAACGAGAAGAGGGACGAGAAGCCGAAGAAGAAAGGGCGCCCGAAGGCGTTGACGAAGCGGCAAACACGCCAGGTGGTCAGGGCTGCAGCTACGGGGGACTACACAGCGTCGGAGCTGAAGGCACAGTACACCCTGTCGTGCAGTCTACGGACTGTGCAGCGCCTGCTGGCAAGGGTGGACTTCCTCACCTATGCTAAAATGGACAGGATATCGCCGTTAACCCCTGAGCACAAGGCTGCTCGCCTTGAGTTTGCCGAGCGCATGCTGCTGGCTGCTCAGAAGGAAAAGGTTCGGGAGCTAATTATTTTTTCTGACGAAATTTTTTTTTAACCTAGACGGACCGGACGGGTACAAACATTACTGGAGGGACCTTCGTCGACCTCCGCGCCGTTACCTGAGCCGTCAGAACGGTGGCGGCTCGCTCATGGTTTGGGGCGCAATCGGATACGAGGGCAAGTCGGAGCTTGTAGTGCTGGAGGGTCGGCAGGCTTCCCACCACTACATCTGGACGGTGTCGGAGCACATGTTGCCGTTCGCCCACCAGCACTACGGCACTGACTTCGTCTTCATGCAAGACAATGCCTCCATCCACGCTTCCTACGAGACAACGGACTTCTTCAAGGAGAATGGCGTCACTTTGCTGGCATGGCCCGCACGCTCTCCGGATTTGAACCCAATCGAGAACGTGTGGGCCTTGCTAGCGGACAAGGTGTACAGCCACGGGAAGCAGTACAAGTCGGTGCCCCAGCTCACCGCCGCCGTCATGAAAGCTTGGGACTCTGTCACTATGAAGGAAATAACAACGCTTCTAGACTCGATGTGAAAGCGGTGCTTCGAGGTAGCCAAGAAGCTGGGAGACAAAACGCACTACTAGGTCCACCCTGACCATCACTCACCCCCATACAAAATCCAATACAATTTGCTGTCCATAACTTTTGTCGCGGTGCCAAAACCACTTATCTCTATATGAGCCTATAGATGCCCTGCGATTCGCGGTTTCTCGCCATGTCCTATCGATTTGTTAGTCTGATTGGTAACACATATCTAAATAGCGTCCGCAAACACCCAGTAGTTGCTGAGATATGGACACCAACGCTGGTGTCCATATCTTTTTGTCGTGGAGTGTAAAGAGACGATATCAACGTTGCTGGAGCCAGTAAAATTGCTTCAAAACTAATAGTAATGCTCTCAAGCTACATGAATGTGTGTGATCTCCATGTAGTCCACTGGCTGCACCCATTCACCTCCTTTAACATCGGCAAGAACTCACTTAACACTGCCGTGCAGTACGAGACCCTTCTACTAAACGAGCACGAGTGCAGGAACGGTACATGTAGATCTTTATGTTACGACTGAAAGTACAGTTCACGACGATCGTGAACGAATAGCTTGCGTTTTGTGTAAAGTTGCCATTCATGATAAAAAGAATAAAAACTCAGATTATACTTATACTTCATATGGGGTGGAGCTCATACCGAGTGGCCGTCTGAAGCACTGGAAACCAAACATTCGCTTGCGGCTGAAGCGTAACTCCAAACCATGGAACTCCAAACCTCTGATTCAAGAGCGATCGTCGTGAAACGTTCAAACCAAAATAACCGATAAATTTGGTTCAAAGGTCGTGAATATAACTTCGAACCAATAGTTTGCACTTTGGTTGGTTTGGTTTGTTCTAGGCGTGAGTGAGGCCCTAGAGGGCCTCACGATTGCCATGAGCCTCATAATGAGGCTTCTGGCAATGAAAATTTCTGCTGACACCGGAAAGCTGTAGACTCTAAGTGTGTTTTCCGGTGTCTCTAAGTGTGTGCTGGCATGATTTCGTATAGCCGAGGTCGATTTCATGGGGGGGTCAAGACATTCATTTCCCTGGATCACTTTCAGGTTTTCACGATTTGAGGGCCGTGAGTCACGGCCCGTGACATCCATCCCCGGCAGTACACTGTAGCAAGAGCCTCTGGCAATCAATCAAGATTTGATTATTCGCAGCTCGAAGAACTGTCGATTGGGGGAAGGTTTTTGGATGACATCGAACAACATTCACGCTGCATTCGTCACTTCACCCCACATCAAACAACATTCACACAACATCATATAGCAATCGACACATACAGGTTTCATGGATGCCTATTCGCCTCGAAGCTTCTTTTCCTTCTACTGTAGATTGATGTCAGATGCCGTTAGACCTCCACCACAAACAGGGCTACTACGCCGAACAACATATTGTGTATTAGCAAGCATTGTATTCTTTTGATCACTATGATGCATCGGTGCTAATGATGCTAACCTTGGGCAAACTGGTGCCCCATCACTGCATCGTATGACACTACTATCCATGCACTTACTCATTCAATTATCGGTAAACTTATCGATTCGATCTGTTTTGAGTCTAACCGATGTCCTCCTCTTTCAGACACAGAGTTTCTTCAGCATGCATAGTTTCTCAGAGAGAGATATTAAAAAAATCGTGTGGTCAGCTGAGTTTGCCGTGACGTAAAATGTCGGCGGGCTGATAATGTATGAATCCCCACACTCATTAGACTTAATCTGGATGGATTAGATTAAACCTTCCACTAAAACATTGCAAAAAAACTTAAAGTCCTAGGTTGTGCAATCCAAGAAGGGAAGTGCAGCTCGATTTTATTTTGTTCAACGTATTTTTTTAATCCAAACCCGCCGACGATGCGGTGGCGTCCTATACGGTGGCGAACGAATCATTTAGCGGAGACTTGTTATTCGGGTCTATTCGGTACCGGTGACAGATTGTGTGGGTAGGTTTTCGTCGACAACAGTTGAGTTTGATGGTTTTACTTGCCCCGACGGTACCAATATGGGGCCAACAAATAAATAAATATTTCGCGATTTGGTTGGTATCATTTGCGGGAACCCGGATCCCCGCCAATCGTTTCATTTGTCTACGAAGACTTGTCTGATTTAGACTTGTCTTCTGTCAGACTACATTGCGACCCGGACAAAATATGCGTGCGGCTGTACCATGTTTTAACAAAC
Organism: Phytophthora melonis; assembly: GCA_024211575.1. Classification (NCBI taxonomy): domain Eukaryota; phylum Oomycota; class Peronosporomycetes; order Peronosporales; family Peronosporaceae; genus Phytophthora; species Phytophthora melonis. The sequence continues at coordinate 2,801,592 of JAMXKT010000094.1, read as the reverse complement.
AGAGTTTGAATGCTCCTATGCTGTCGCTGTACGCCGCGGATTCCTGTGCGAGAGGAAGTCCCGAGCGGACATCATCAAGCGAAGGACAAACACTCGATGTATCTTACTCCTATACGCTATCGAATCTGCTAGACCTCAGTTTTCACTCATCAAACTTGAAGCAATTGCTGACTTCATCGGGTTATCCTGCAAGTTCGGTTGAACAGTTATCATGATAGCGCTACATATTCGAATGCACGTTTGTTTTATCGCCAAGTGTCAGTTTCTGAGCACAACACTGCAATCTAAGCAATGCAGGATTCTGCCTGGGAATCAGCGCGCATTTAGTAGCAGGAATGATGGAAATTACGTTGATTAACTCATTGTTGATTACTGTTCTACGAACTACAAACAACTAAAGTTGAAACTAAATGTGTGGAGGCCTCATTTGACGTGTAGGTAGTGTACTCCACTAACATGTTAGCTAATTTTACTAGACACTAACTAACAGTTAGTTGTAAACTATACATGTTAGTACTGTATAGCTGTACTGTATAGTTTACAAAGGATTTATAAAGAGATTATGCTGCGAAGTTCAACCAAAAGTCTAGCTTCTACTGGTCCTCTTCTAGCCTCCACGTCGACCTTCCGCGCCACCGACCTCCAGGGATCCTGATATAGTTCGACTAGCTTCATCCCTTTCAAAATTCGCAATCAACTGCGCCGGCAAGTGGTGAGGCGGCTCCCATGTGAGCTCCTCCCAACCTACCCATTTTACTAGGTAGATTGGGTGGTAATTCACAGTACGCCGGGCGTAAATCCGTTCCGCATGGTAAATCCCGGGTCCTTCAGCCGGGATTTCGGGGTCGGAGTCGGCTTCGCTTGATGTTGCATCTGACAGATCTGGATAGTCACTAAACAGGTCAATTGGCACTTGCAACAGCCTCTCAGGGTGGGGAGTCGTCGATGGCGAGTCGGCAGATGCATCGTTGCCGAAATCTGTATCCAACTGAAGGGGAGTCGACGGTGGGGCTAGTTGGGGGGGAGTTTGCGGTGGAGTGGGTCGTGGGGGAGACGACGATTGGGTTGGCAGAGGTGGCGTCACGAGGGGCGTCTGACTGCGCTCCCACCTTCCGCTATGCGCGTGTCGTGCCCGCAGTCGAGCTTGGCGTTGGCGCTTATTAGGACGAGCCATACTTTCTTGTCTGCAAAAAGTAGAGTGAGGGATGTTCAATGGCACACAGGAGAACTCTACCTTAGAAATACACATTATAAAAAAAAAAACAGTTCAAAAGCTGCCAGAAATAATCGACTATATTTACCGATAAGAAATTCCCGGCAGAATGTAATTATGTAAGATCGTCGTACAGATGTGAAAATAGTTATGAATCCAACTCATATCTTAAGCTATTAGCTTCAACTTGAGCATGTACGATTTGCTGGTCTGAGGTATACATCGCAGATAATTGTAGTATCTACAGATTGAAATTGAACTATTTGAAACTTGTTCCATCACGACAACATACAGAAGACAATGTCTTATGGATCGATTTTTTACAGTTTGCTCTGATTATAAATATATAGTAATTTATGCATGAGGTATTATGTATTAAGATTTAGCAGTATAGTGTAGAGTTCGAGTTGTCAAACTAAATCAAAGAAAATGCAACTCTAACACTAGGTGATCACTATCACTTCGCCATCGTCCTCCTTTTCTGCACCACTTTCTTCGTCGCTGTCGGAATCAATATCCTCGTCAACGTCCTCGGCGAGATAGTCGCGGCAGTCGACGTCATCGAGCAGGCATGAGTTGATGTAAATGAAGGCTACACGCTCCAACTTTTCAAAGGCCAAGCGATTCCGGCGTTTGGTCATGAGAAAGGAATAAATGCTCCAAACTCGCTCCGAAGCTGCTGACGAAGTGGGTACAGCAAATACGCGAATAGCGATGCGGAACAAGCTCGGATACGCCTTGTATCCATACTGCCCCCAGTACGCGAGGCCGCCGAGACTCAGAAACTCCTCCTTTTCCTCTGTTTCCACGTACACCAGCATTGTCAGGAAATTGTCCAGCTCTGCTTTGCACTTTACGATGCTGTCCTTGTCGCCTGCGTAGAACGTGTCGATGTACGCCTTGAGCTGTTTCTTCGTGTTCAGCTTCTCCTTGGGCCGCCATGTTCGCTCGTGGGACTTCGGAGTAAGCATGTACGCGAACGCAATCGAATCTGTGCTCAGGAATTCCCAGCGTTTTTTTGCAATGGAGAGCAGCTCGGCGGACAACGCTGGGCTGAAGTCGGAACTAATACTCCACGAGACTTCGAGACGCCTGAAGTAATCGTAGACCATGAACAAGTCACCGCTGTCACTCTCAAACTTTCCGATGATTTTGGAAGGAAACTCTAGAACCCCTTTGAGCTTGTGAAGTCCAGCCCAGAAGTCGGTGTTACCGACAATCTCTCGAAACTCAGTGACGCGCTCTTGGTTCTTTATCGCGGCCAACGTCGAAGCGTATTCACTCTCCAGCAGTGAGAAGACAGCGTACTTGGCAAACAACAAGCTGTAACACTGGTTGTACTGTGAGTACCAGCGAGTAGGCACTATCGTCTTGAGGCCTGCCTTCACCTTGAAGCGCTTCCGCAACTTTTTGAAAGCTGCAGCAACAAACCCATGCTCCTTGATAAAGCTGACCACCGTTGCAGCCTTCTTCAGGATGTCCGAGAACACAGCGATACTGCAAATGTCCTTGATAAGTAGGTTCATCACATGAGCAGCACAACCATTCGCGAAAATGTGGGGGTGCTTCTGCATAATAATGTTCCACGCGCCGCGCATCGAGGGGGCGTTGTCCGTCACTATGCCGACGCACTTCTCAACACCGAGCTCGTAGACAACTTGTAGAATCTCTGCTGCAATGACCTCCGACGTCTGTGATATTCCGACAGTTGACTTGGTTCGGAAGAGAAATGGTTTCTTTCCCGGAATCAGCACAACGTAGTTCACCATGTGATCGCCATTGAGATCAGACCACCCATCACTTGAAATCGTGTAAGTTGTTGCACCAGCCACTAGGGAAATCCCTTTGCTGAAGAGATACCCATACCGCTTGGTGAGGAGTGAGCCAGATAACGTCTTCGCGCTTGGCGCAAAGGGCACGTATGCCGGCCGCAACGCCTGTAGTAGTTCCTTCATCGCCTCCGATTCAACCACCCGAAACGGAATACCAGTCCTGAACACAAAGTTCGCCAAGGCCTCGGTGATACGTGTACGTTCAGCATCCGTGAGCGAATCCACCCATGTCGTGACGGCAGCCTTCGCGATCGTCCGTTGTTTTGGGCGCTTAGCAGGTGAGGGAGGTGGGGCTTGGACGCTAACGGTCTCTTGTTCCTTGGGGCTGTCGTTTACGACGATGCGGTTGACCTCCGTCCTCTCGCGTTTCTGCTTCAGGATAGACTTGAAGAAATCTTTTTCGCTTTCCGACGCAGCAGTGCATGTTGCTCTCTTGTGCGAGGAGACGCGTTCTCGACTCCATGGTACTTTCTTGCGGCACCCTCGGCATTTCCCATTGTTATCGTCGAGTCTGGAGAGGAACTCGTTGATGTCGAACTTTGTAGGATCTCGAGATGAGCGCTTGAACTTGAGCTTCTCGTTGAGACTAGATGCCATCGCTGTAGGAGGGAAATTGAAGACTGGCAACCGTTTGGGAATGATCTACTCCATGATAAGGCTAGACAGGAAAGGGGTGAAGGGGTATAGTGAAGCGCAAGCTTTAAATAGCAGCGGCTGAAGAGAAATTGAAGATAAAAAATCTTTCCCATCTTGAGATACAACTTCAACTTGGGCCGCTGCTTTAAGTATGGTTCATCTTAGCGTTCTTGGCACAACTCGACATATTAAATCCATAAGTTTGTTTTGTTGATACATTCTTGGTGCACACACACCGCGCATTGTCAAAATAAAGCCAAGGGGTGAACAAAATTATGCCGTCTGTGTCTGGTTTAAACTTCAAGTATGTCCTCTATGTCTGGTTTGAGCTTCAAGTATGGTCTGCAACCTAAGTCTCAGCTACACTATGGCCAAACCATGCGAGAACAGGTAAGAACAGATCATTAGATTAGCTTACGTGCGTTTATATAAATAGAGTTTTTCTCCTCCTCCTACGTTTACCCAAGTTGGTCAATCTTTGTGCTCTAACGCTACTAACATGTTAGCTCAAAATACTAGACACTAACTAACAGTTAGCTAACATGTATAGTAACTAACATGTTAGTGTTAGGGAGTACACTACGTGTAGGAGGAGGTAGAATCACACGGTGGGTTTGTCAAACCCGAACGTGAAGTACCTATTCGTTGGAGTGACGATATATGTATATCAACCGGCAATACCTTTGAAAAGAAGCGATCAAGCTTGGTACACTTGATTGTATTGTGCTTTGCATACGTTTTGTCGTTTTGACTTTTAGCTCTCCTCGATTTATAATAAGTCGAGGTCGATTTAATAAAACGAGGTCAAAGAAAGGGACAGATCGATCTATTTAAGCCGGCCAACAACTCGAGCTACGACAAGCCAAATCATTTTCATTCATTTTTCAGGTGAGGTATATTGTGTTCATTTAGGAAACCTAACGATCACTAATATCCGCAGCAGGCACCCATTCACGTTGCCAGCCGTGTTTTGCCGTCACTTCATCTTAAGGATGACCAGTCCCGTTGCGAGTTCGATCCAAAACGGGAACCCCCATTTGCCATTCCGTGAGGTCGTGAGCCGCATGTGCCAAAGCTGCATCCCAGCATCCTGACGGCAGCCCGGTATCTATGCTGCCCACCTGGCGACTGATCCGCGTATCCATCGCCAGATTCGCAAGCGCGTCAGCAGTTTTGTTGACAGCTCGATAATGGTGGGTCCATGTTCGAACGCCGCAGCTGTCGGCCAGTGTCCTGCAGTGCCAGTAAATTCTTGCCAAATGAGGAGCATGAGGAGGCTGTCTTCTCTCCAGTTGTCGGATTATCATCTGACTATCGCCCACGACGACAAGCCAAATCAGGGCTCTAGGTCGATCTCCTGGCAGATTTGAGCAGAACGAGGTCGATCTACGGCAAATCGATCGCTTTTGCGTTTTCAAAAGCGCAATTCGAGCCGATCTATAATAAATCGAGATCGTCCGTGCTGCCCCCTCTGATTTGTGCCCTGATTTGTGGACCGGCCTTCATCTATCTAGGCCACAAAACGGGGCGACATTTTATCTGCAAAGCACAATACATGCAGTGGTAGATTAAGCAGATACTGCGGCTGCGAAGCAGACGCAGGAGATGCCCGAGTACATCGACTTCCTTGTAAGGGTATCCGTACAAGCTAGCTTCGAACTGCGAAACCCCCCGGGTTCACCACCCGGGTCCCCAAATTAACGAAGGCGCACATGTATCGTCCGTTTGCAACGTCAGTGCTCATCCCCCTCGATTGCATAAACAGAAAAAACTACTACTAGTATAAAAGAGCACGTTATCAAGTACGGTACATGTACACTCACGCCATACGTAGGTACAGTACCAGTGTAGTGTACACATGAGCTAATTGACGATCGCCATCATGACAAAGCATCTACCCACTGGCCGAGGCAGGGCACTACCCAGCCGTCGTGCCGCTACTCGCGGTAAGCAAGATAATAGCAACATACGCCAACGGCCTCCCCGTTCAGACATTCTCAAGTTGAAAATCTCAACGTTCCGCGCGATAGAGCAGCGATAGTTAAGGGGTGCGTACATTGTAGGTTGCACGGAAGACGCACGAAGAGGGCGCGTACAGCTTCACCTAGACTTGCATTTGGAGCGAAGCACGTGATGAGTGCGCTTGTTCAGCGTGGTTTCGAGCACGGCCTTCGTCAGCATAAGGTTAGCCCACACATACTGTACACGTTCCGATAAAGCAAGATTTATATGCGCTACGAATGCGGGGAACACGAGTTGTATTCGAATGGTGTACGCCGGCTTCGAAGAGATTCCGTCGGAATCGTCCCCGTGCCGCATCAATCGGTTCATCTAACGGATTCTACAGTACGAGATGCAGGATTCCGTCCGAGTAACGTAAGCGAACCTGCAACCCCGGTTTACCAGCAACTCAATCTGCCGTACGATCTTGCTATCCTTAGCTGAGAGCTTCTTGGCGATCTCCGCGAAGGACTTGCCCTGCGTCGTCGCGATGGCCTTCTCAGCGTCGACACCTGGCGAGATCCATCACCGCCCGCAATTGCACCTGCGCCCCATGGCGAGCCACCGTGCACTTCCTCCACGTTGAACATCTCCGGAGCGCGGAAGCCCAGCGGCACAAACGTCATGCCCTGGTGCGTCAGGAACGTCACAGCCGTGAACGACGTGGTCTCCTGGCCGCCCCGAGTGTGCCGGTGCTGAAAAAGATGCCAGCCGGCTTGCCAATCAGCGCACCCTTGGCCCACAGACCGCCGCACGAGTCGAAGAGAGCCTTCACCTGGGCGGGGAACGCGCCAAATCGAGTCGGGAAGCCGAAGAGGATGGCGTCCATGCTGGCGACTCGGGATCACTATTGTGCTGCAAGTGATTTGGAAATGGAGAAATGAGTTTCGTGAACAGGAGCCGTTAACGTCATCTCGGCGCTTTAGATCGATTCTAGCTATCCGTTTACGACAGGGCTACCTCACGGTTGAGGCGTCGTATAAGGAACCTGGGGTCCCGCTGGATGCAAGCATGGCGGCGACGCTCGTGGCTAGGGCACTCAATGACACCTCCAACTCCACGCCCGCTTCGGTCATTTCGACCAAAGTGCTTCATGTTCTCTTTTTTGATGGCGGCTCCAGGGGGAACCCAGGCCCCGGAGGCAGTGGTTCTGTTCTTTTGCGGGTAGATCCTGGCTCGGGCGCAGGCACTCCTCTGTGGATCGCGAGCATGGCTTATGGCGACCGGCGAACGACAAACAATACGGCTGAATACTGGGGCTTTTACATGGACTCACACGCGCAAAGACGGTCGGCATTCGTCAGCTTCACGTCGTCGGCGACAGCAAGATGATCATCACCCAAATGGAGCGCAGGAGGCCTCCTAAGCTCCCGCGTCTGGCTCGCTTATATATGCGTTGTCGGGTTCTCGCGGACTACTGCGATGTGCGTACCTGGAGCCATCATTTTCGCACGGCAAATAAAACAGCGGATGCACTTGCCAATCTAGCGATGAACACAAACTCAAGCCGGCAGGTCGGTTTAGCAGGCGAGCATTTTCCGTCTGGTTGCTGGGATGGTGCGCTCGGCAACATACCTAATGATCTCAGCGAATGGCAATTTGGGCACCCCTATGTGGCTGAACGAAGCGAAAGGACTGGTCAACCTTGAGAAGTGACGGCGATTTACACGGCTAACAACGGAATGGAGGTTAGCTGCGGATATTGATGATCGTTAGGGCTCCCAGCGTTAAATGAACACAATATACCTCACCTGCAAAATGAAAAATGAAGAGGATGGCGTCCGCATCCTTGAGCGTCTCGGCCGTGGCCACGGGGTAGTCCTTCTTGGGCGGCGCGTGCATCTTGGTCAGGATCTCCTCCGACAGGGTCTCGGCGACCTGGTATACTGTGGCCTTGACGCCGGGCACGGACTCAACGCCGACCTTGACGGACTCGGCGAGGGTGGCGATGTGGCCGTAGGTGGAGTAGTAGACGATAGCGACGTTGGTCATGCTTGTTGGCGTGTTGTTGCTACTGGTGCGTGATGTGCTTGAAGCGAGGATAATGGAATAATGAACTCATTCGGTGCGTTCGAGACTCCGGCGGAGCTCTCACGCCGTGGAAACGCACCATGAGTGCGCGTTGCTCATAGTTTTGCAGTGCTGTGGTTTCTTCGCACTTGTGACACGATGGCCAACTCGCAGAGGTCCATAAGCCTGATAACGAACCAGGACACTTGATGATTGTGGTATCCGACAGGTGAACTCTGACGTGGCAGCTTGCCTATGCATGGGCGGCATGGCTACGTCAGCTGGAGAACAGATAAAAAGTTGCTTTTCAAGCTCGGATAGCGCTCAAAGCAGACCGACCCGGTGGTTCAATGTGCCATGCAAGCGGGGTGCAACCTGCTCATGAAATCGCCGAAACTGCTCCAATTGAGCTGGCAGCAACTGCACGCCGAGCCATTTGTACAACGAAAAGTCTACTACGTCGTACTGCAGTAGTAGATACAGTACTATCACTCTTGATACACTGAGTTTCGTCGAACAGAACAGCACTGCGCGCAGCACTTCTCCATCCAGCTACAGGGAAGGCACGCAGCCCGCCACAATTCACTCTTGATACACTGAGTTTTGTCGAACAGAACAGCACTGCGCGCAGCACTTCTCCATCCAGCTACAGGGAAGGCACGCAGCCCGCCACAATTCAGAATGAACAATGCGACCAGCGTGAAACCAAATCAGCACAAGCGACAATAGAGTGCAAGCAGCAAACGACAACTGAATTAAACAAAATGTTCCAGAACGGAAAACTACCGTACGCGGATGCACTAGTGCAGCCACCGCAACCAAGCTTCCACACGTCTAGTCCTGGTACTTAACCACCAGTTGCGAGCACGCTTATGATACAATAGGTGCTTAGGCGGCCAGCTTCTTGGCGATCTCGGCGAACGACTTGCCCTGCGTGGTGGCCACCGTCAGCTCCAGCTTCGACGGCTGGCGAGAGCCGTCGCCGTTGGCGAGGGTGCCGGCACCCCAGGCCGAGCCGCCGTGGATCTCCTCCATGTTGGCCAGCTCCGGGGCGCGGTAGCCCAGCGGCACGTACGTCATGCCCTGGTGCGCCAGGAACGTCAGCGCCGTGAAGGCCGTAGTCTCCTGGCCGCCGCCCTGGGTGCCCGTGCTGAAGAAGATGCCCGCCGGCTTGCCCACCAGGGCGCCGGCAGCCCACAGGCCGCCGCACGAGTCGAAGAACGCCTTCATCTGCGACGGCAGCGAGCCGAAGCGCGTGGGGAAGCCGAACAGGATGCCGTCCGCCTCCTTGAGCACGTCCGGCGTCGCGATCGGGTAGTCCTTCTTGGGCGCGGCGTGGATGGCCGTCAGCAGCTCCTCGGGCAGCGTCTCGGCCACCTGGTAGATCTCGGCGGTCACGCCCTCCACGGACTCGACGCCCTTCTTGACGGTCTCGGCCATCGTCGAGATGTGGTTGTAGCACGAGTAGTAGACGATCGCGATCTTGGCCATGGTGACTTGGGTCGGGGTTCTTTCTTTCGGAGACTTGAGTCGGAGAGAGAAGATTGGGGAATGAGAGGATGCATCCGCGTCGGAGGGAACTCCGCGGCCCGGAGATCAAGGTGCCGTGCCGTGCTGCACGGGGCTCCGCGGGCCAGCTGGGAGGGAGGACGTCATCAGCCACGCCGACCTTGAGGTGAGCCGGATACGGTACAGGTAGGGTGTCGGCCGCGTTATGCGCACGAAGAGGCACGCGTTGTGTACCAAAATGGCGGCACCTACCTGGACGGTGGTGTGCGCCACCTTAAACCAGGTCCATGGCCCACTCTCTGTTCTGCTTGGGCTCACGATGATAGCGCAATCCGGTGACGTGGACGTTTTTGCGCGCTGATTGGCTGGATCGAGTTGTTTACGTCGTTGAACTCGGACGTAGACATCGGAGCCGCGCGCTGATTGGCTGCGTCGAAGTCGAAGTGCGACGGCGGAACGAGTCAAGCTGCAACACCAGCACTGCACTGCAACGAGTCCGGCCCGGCGCTGATGACGAACCGCTTGCATACGAGGCGGCTAACAGCTCAGCCACCGATTCTTCCTCCGGTTGCTTGCTTGCGTGCTACTCAAGGGTCACGTGCTGAGGTGTGGCGTAGGTTGTTCTGGCGTAAGGAACGAACTTCTGCAACCAGCGATGCCGCCTCAATCCAGCGCGGCATGCCTTGATCACTTGTAGGTTGGCGGCAAGTGAGCCTACTAGCTGGAGAATTAAGGATATGGAACGTATACAGCCGCGCACCCTTCCGAATTACGGACAAATTTTGTGAGGCAGAATCGCGGAGCTTGTGTCCTGTTAACGGGTTGCGGAAGAAGCGCTTTCCTGCGAGCTGCCCACCGCCACCAAGAAACGCTAAAAACCAATAGAAATCAATGAACAACTTTCTTCTATTCGAGCACAAGACTGTCAAAACGACAGCATCTACAGACGAACTTAAACCGGCTAACCTTACGCCGCCAGCTTCTTGGCCACCTCGGCGAACGACTTACCCTGCGTGGTGGCCACCGTCAGCTCCAGCTTCGACGGCTGGCGAGAGCCGTCGCCGTTCGCCAGAGTGCCGGCGCCCCACGGGGATCCGCCGTGAATCTCGTCCATGTTGAAGAGCTCCGGCGCGCGGTAGCCCAGCGGGACGAAGGTGAGACCCTGGTGCGCCAGGAACGTCAGCGCCGTGAAGGCCGTAGTCTCCTGGCCGCCGCCCTGGGTGCCCGTGCTGAAGAAGATGCCCGCCGGCTTGCCGACCAGCGCACCGGCAGCCCACAGACCACCGGCCGAGTCGAAGAAGGCCTTGGCCTGCGCCGGCAGTGAGCCGAAGCGCGTGGGGAAGCCGAAGAGGATGCCGTCCGCCTCCTTGAGCACGTCCGTCGTGGCCACGGGGTGGTCCTTCTTGGGCGGCGCGTGCATCTTGGTCAGGACCTCCTCGGGCAGCGTCTCCTGGATCTGGTAGATTTCGGCGGTCACGCCGTCCACGGACTCGGCGCCCTCCTTGGCCGACTCGGCGAGCTTGGCGATGTGGCCGTAGGTGGAGTAGTAGATGACAGCGATCTTGGCCATGGTGGGTGGTTGGGGACTGGGAGCTGACGAGCCGAAGGAGCGTGACATGCAAGCCGTGGAGGGCAACAAAACCATTATTAGGAAGGTAGGGCCTGGATAGTTGGTGGACTGCTCAAATGCAACACGAGTCAGAGCCACTTCACCGTATAGTCGTCATAACTATTCGTTTTCATATCAAAAACAACATTCCTCTAGGTCTAATGATTATCTCTGTGCGTCTTGGAGTTCGTCCAGGACACTCATGATATAAACGAGATCGTCTCTATCGATCACCTTCGAGAGAAACTCCGTGACCTGGACAATGGAGAAATGCGAGAACGCCCGCATCAGTAGCTTCTTCATAGCCTCAATCTCCTCCTGCGTCGATACCTCGAACGTATCTCGCTGCTGCCACTTGGACAGGTCCACGACGTGCTTGATAAGGAAGGCCAGGCAACCCGCCTCCATCGTCACGGTTTCGCCTTCACACAGCAGCGCAGCCATGTCCACTATCGCGCCATTTCCGCTCCTCGGACGAGACTCCTCGGTTTCCAACGACGACGCCTCGCACGTGTAGCTGTTGGTAAGGAAGAACAGCACGTGCTCATCCTTCAGGGGGCACTTTTGGTCAAGCAGTTCGCGCAAAAGCTGCAACGTGTGGTAACCATCATTCGCCGCGCAGTAGGCCGCAAGAGCGTCTTCGGACAGATCGCTTGGCAAGTATTTCACAATGTCGATGAGAAGTGTGCGCACACGCTGATCATCCGGAAAGTTGCCCAACGCTGTAAACAGTGTGTGCAATAACCGAGGCGTGAGCTGTACAACATCGTGGAGGTTGTCTTCGTCATCTCCGTTGGCTGAAGACAGTGAATCTTCGACAAACGTGAGAGCGCGAGCCACGTGGTCCGCTTCTTGACTCAGCAGCAGGTAGTACTGCAGGCAGATTGTGTCAGGCGCCATTCCTCGGCCCTCCATGATGTCTAACGCGGCTCGTCCAAGTTCCGCAGCGTATTCCTTGATGTTTTCAACGGTAATCCTGCTTGCGTCTGATCCCTCAGTTTGCTCACGCTGAAGAAAGCTGCCGATGGCGTGCAAGTACGACACGTCCTCACATTCCACGCTAAGGTTGCTCAAATGCTGCATGAGCGCACGGAACACAAAGAGAGTCGTCTTCACGTTGGCATCTTCCATCCTACGCCACCAGGTGTGAAACTTCTCTTGGTCCTCTCGGTTCGCGTACAGACGCAGCATCAGCGCGTACGTCATGGAATTGGGCAGCATTTTCATCTCATCCACCCCATCCGCCACAATTTGCTCCGCCAGATTGCTGTCGTTTTCATCCACGACGCGTTTCAGCACTGCGTTTTGTACTCGCGGGTTCAATCGACTCTTTGTTTTGGTTCGATGTAATGACGGTATCGATTTGAACGAGTGCCACAGAGTTTCAGCGGGGACGCTGGTTAGCAACGCTGCAAGACGCTCACCAGTCACCATAGAGATCGGGACACGCTGCTCGATGATAGTGTCGAACAGAATCGCTGCTCGCTGTGTTTCCTCGCCTTCCACGCACGCCAGTACTGCAGCATCCCACAGCGTGGGGAAATTCTCAAGAACCCGCTTCTCCTGCATCTCGGGCGTCTGCTGTTGGAAAAGATGGTCGAACAGCATCAGCGCATGTCGCCACTGGCCCTGACGGATGTAGGCGAGCAGCGCTTCACCATACACGTGCAGATTCGGCTCCATGCCCTTCACCTTCATGGCTGTGAACACGCGCAGCATTTCTTCGGAGCGATACAGGCGCCCATAAGCCACCGCCACCAGAGATTGAATTCGTACGTCGGACTCCATCGGAAGATCTTTAAACAAAGGGTCTTCGTCGTGTACGCTAGCATATCGCTTTAGCACCTCTTCCCACTTGTTTGCACGACTGGGTGCCAGCAAATATCCATGCACGACATCCAGCGTAGGCTCGCAGTTGTCACGCTGCAGTTGACGGAAGTAGGTCTCCGATTGCTTGACATTGGAGCCGGAAGAACACATCAGCGCTGCAAACGACGTAGCATCAGGCTTCACTCCATTTTTCTGCATATCTGCATAAAGGAGCATAGCGTCCTCTAGCAGCGAGACTTGTCCAAAGTGCCGCAGCCCAGCATTGTACACCGCTAATGGAATCTCGATATCATGGGCATGCATCTCCTTCAGCAAACGATGGATGTGGTCGAGGTGCTTGTTGGACGGCAGCGCCTTCGGTGGCGGCGCGTTAATGTCCACAAACTGCCGCAGCAGTACACGAGCCTTGTGCCACTGGCGCTTTACGGCGCATAAATGAACAAGCCGCGTGCACAGCTCTTTCGAAACGGTAAAGTGCCTAGCCAGCAGTTCGTCGCGGAAGAAGAGCGCCTGCGGCAACGACTGCGCGTCCAGCGCTGCGTGGAAAAGTTCGGTGACAACTTCCTGCTTCTCCTCCTCCGCCAGTTCTTCATCGTACGCCCGCAGAAACGCGTCCAGGAGCACGCGCGTAGCTGTCGTTTCGTTACTGTCAATACACAGTCGGATTGACGCCACGTGCAGCTCCGGCGACGCCTCGAGGCCATACGTGCGCATCTCTTCCAGCAAGTGCTTGGTCCTCATCCACTTCTTGTCCTTATGACACGCCGCGATCGCGTTCTCGTAGATGTCCAGCGACGGCTGCATGATTTCGACGGCTTGGTGCATGAACTCGATGATCTCCAGCGCCGTGCGCCACAGACCGAGCTGAGCACACGCTGCAGCCGAGTACTCGAGCGTCAGGGGCGAGGGCGACACGCCCGCGTCACGCAGACACGTGTACACCTGCATCACGAACTGCGGGTCCTCCATGGCGTCGGCCACCATCACCATGACGGTGGCGTCCTGGCCGGGCATGGCCGGGTCCACGTGCCGCTGCATCCAGCCGGTCACGATCTCCTTGGCGCGCTCCACGGCCGCGCCCGCCGTCGCAGGTTCCGCTAGAAAGCTCTTAAGCTCTTCATACTCGTCTTGAGGCACTGGTGGACAGCTAGATGTGACCTGGGAGAAGCTGCGGGGCTGCAGTGAGCGGCTGAACCTCGAGACGTGAGGGTGGCGCCTTGAGACACTGGAGGCGACGCTCCTGAAGCTTCTGCTGGGCAGCAGACGACGAGAAACAGCGCCTCTGGACGTGGAGGAGACGGCGAGCGTGCTGTTGGTGGAGGACGCACGCAGAGTCAGCTCCAGCAGCCGTCGCGGCACGCGCTGGCCGCGGGTCAACATGGCGCTCGCACCTCCAGAACCGACGGATGAGCTTCACTATGCGACTCGAGCCACACACCGTCTCACACACGAATCACACACACGAATTGTGTCCCACACATAAATTAAGGAGCAGTGTAGCCATTTCAGTGGTCGCCTCAAGTTGAAGCGGAAGTTGGTTGGGTAGTGTGTTTCATTTTCTAGGCGCCTTTAAGTAGGCGCCGAAGGCGGTGACGTGGTTTCTTCCTTCTTACTCGCAGTCTTGGAAGGAGGCAGGGCAGCGCCCGCTGAATTGGACGCTTTTGTCGCGGCGCTGCTGTCGGCGTCGACGAAGATTCGGGCCTTGTCGAGCTCCTGCATCAAGCGCGTGTACAGCTCGTCGGCGTTGAAAGCGAGCGCCTTAGCCGCCTGCCTCTTCTTGTATGAGATTGCCATCCGCAGCATGAACGCGTTCTCCTCGTCGTACTCCAGCTGCAACAAGAAGAACACACTAATTGAGATCTTCATCGCCATAGCACGGCAAAGGTTTACGCTGCGCACCTCGATCGACGGGACTGTGCCGCCCCATTCCTTCTTGTCCTTCTCCCTCCAGACCACTTTGGCCACGCGAATCCCTCCTTCGTAGTGGTGGGTCTCGTTCTGATGTATGCATGAAAACAACCAACCCCACGGCACCAGGTTAGTCTCGATAGTACCCATTTCATGCATGCAAATTTGCGATCTTACGTCGAGGATTTTGTTCCGTAGGTAGCTGGTGAGGTTTTTGAGCTGTATAGGCGCTTTCCGCTCCACCTTGATCGACACGACGCCCTGCGACTTGAAGCTCATGTATCGCAGCAAGTACAGCATGCCACCGCCCACTATTACCCACGCGAGAAGGCTGAAAAAGAACCACAGCCCCGGGTTGTTGTAGATCATGACTTCCACAAAGCTTTTGATCCAGTCCGTGTCGGTCACAGTCCAGTCTCCGGTGACTCGATCCAGGATATTAAACGCCAGCAGTCCACTCAGCATCATTTTCATGATCAGCAACGTCGACGCTGCCCGCTCGTTCACTTCTTGCAGCTCACACAGCGTTCGCGTGTGCATCCGGATCGCCTCGTTCTGCTGGAAATCCTTCTCGCTCGACACGATGTTCGCCATCTCGTTCAGCACAGACATCTCGTGGCGAGCCCCGCCCATGTTCTTGTGCAGGTCTTTGACTCGTCGCTTGAGCTGGTTGCTCAGGATTCCGAGCTGAAGTCGCTCGTACAGACTCCGTCCCGCCTGCTCCGGTGGCTCAGCCGGCACAATAGCTTCATCCAGCGACTCCTTCAAGTAGCTCAGCGTCTCCTCCATCATGATAATCTCCTTGGAGAGCACGGCCAGTCGATTCCGGATCTCTCGGAGCCTATTCGGGTCCTTTTCTGCTGTCTCGATAAGCTTGCGCACTTGGGCCATGTCATCCACGATGATGAACATGCGCGCGAAGAAGTTTTGAGTGAACAGGTTCATGGATTCGTACTGGAGGAAGCTGCAGAGAAGCGGTTCGTGGTGTCTGCTGTTGGGACCGGCGATGAGCAGACCATGCGCTCCGAAGACGAGAGTGTCGTGCTCGCTGATGTCGAAAGCCGCACGGGTGTCGCCGATAACCTGCTTCAACTCGTTCTCGTACTCGCCCTTATCCATGTACTCTTCTGCTGTCAAGTGCGGCGTGATCTCGTTAGCGATGATGAGGTTGATCTTGTTGCGACTGGCAGCTTGGTTCGAGAAGATGAGCCCCAACAGCGCGCGTTGGTAGGCTGAGAGAACGCTGTCGACGATCTTGGACGAGTCCATGTGCACATCCACTAACAGTCGAGACAGGTGATCGAGCGAGATGTTGTCTTTGATTCGATCCATGATGGCTTCGACCTGCATCCCGTACAGACAAGAGCCCGCAGCCGTGAGTGAACAGCCGAACGTTTCTACCTGCACAACTCCGGGAGCTTCGGGGAAGTGGATGTCCGCCTCAAAGTTCACGTGATTTGTCATGGTGTAGTCTAAAATGTTGATCGACGTGAGTCCAGGATCCACGGAGATCTGGGTGCCACTCGCATTATCGTCGACGATCGCAGTGAAAAACCCGCCCTGCACTCGCTCGGTGGATCCCAGGTTGCAGTTCAATTGTACAACTTGATTGGAGCCGAAAGGGATGTACTCGGCCACGATCAGTGACACCGAATTGAGCGTGATGATCTCGTCAAGCTGGTCTCGGATGCTAGAGTCGCTGACTCCACACTCATGCGCTCGGTGTGCATTACTGAGCGTTGGTCGTCCACCAAACCGTAGGCATTGCGGGATATAGGCACTGGAGACGTACGAGACGTCCTCGGTCTCAGTCACAGACGAGAGTCGCCGGTACCCGCTGTCATCATCCACGAGCCAGTATTCCTCTCCATCCCATTCCACACGCAGCAAGTGCAGTGTTCCTGGTGCGTACGCCATATCGTTCACCGCTAACTTGTCCGTCTTGCTGATCTTCGCCACGATCTCGAGGCCCTTTTCCGAGATCTGAAAGCACGTCACTGGCTGGTAGCTTTTGGACGACAGCTTGAGGCCATTTATCAGGTCCTCCTCACGTAAGAAGTCGAGGTCGGACTTGCCTTCTTGAGAGATATTGAAGTACTTGCGCTTGTTCTCAATTAGCTCGGAGGATGGTGCGTAGTCATAGTCAAGAGCCTTCGATACAATCGCTTCGTAGAGCAACACCAGCAGCGCAGGCTTGCGGATCCACTCTTCCTTATCGGAAGCCCGAATAGCAGGCTTGGAATACAGCGAGACCAGGTACAGCAGTCGGTTTTGGTTCTCAGTCAGCCCTGTGTCTTCTTCTACCTCCTCGTCACTCTCCTCGTCTTCCTCCTCCTCGCCCTCTTCCTCCTCTTCAGCATCATCGTCTGGTTCAGCGTCATCCTTCTCCTTCTTGGTAGCACCCTCGGTCTTCTTTTCGGTAGCTGCGGGCTTCTGCAGCACTCGATAGCGATAGGTAAGTTGTCATCGGTCAAGAGCAAACGCATCTCACAAGAACTTGCCTTCATTGTTGATCCCTCCTCGTTATTCTGCGTCAAAATGGAGGTGGCTCGACGGGTCGTTTCAAAGACATTTTAACTAACGGCCACTCCGAGTTTTGTTTGGCGCGTACGAATAGATCTGCAATTGGGTGAACATGAATTCATTCGCGTTATTCAATGGTACTTGGTCTCCACGTTTGCTAGCCTACGTGGTCGAAGAGAAGTAGATAGCAACTACATGTAGAAGGAGAACGGCGTGTGGCACAGGGGGCAGTTCTTCTGGTCGCGAATCTCGGTTTCAATGCACACGTGGCGGCAGGCCTTGCACGTCTTGGTGCTCTGGGACTGGATGGACATCCCCGTCATCATGCACGTCGGGAACGGACGACTGCAATTGCCACAGCGCGAATCCCATTCTTTGACGTGGTTGCGGCGGTTGGGGCACTCCTGGGGGCGCATGGTCGGGTCTTGGTGCTCCGTGCGCGTCGTCGTGAAGATCTTGAGGGCGAGCTCGCACATCGCCTGCAGCTCCTTGTCGTCAAGGCCTGGGAGTGTCTCCAGCTTGACGAAGGCCTTGGAGCATTGCTCGTAGTGCTTGGTGTAGAACGCCGTGAGAGCGATGAGGGAGTAGATCTCGCGCTCTTCGAGGATGTCCTCGTACGCTGACAGTTTGAGGCAGGTGCGCAAGGCTCGTTCGATGCGACCAGTGTATAGCTGGCGATGGGCGAGAAGATAGAGATGGTAGGCTTCGGCGCCTCGCCAAGGATTGTC
Organism: Phytophthora melonis; assembly: GCA_024211575.1. Classification (NCBI taxonomy): domain Eukaryota; phylum Oomycota; class Peronosporomycetes; order Peronosporales; family Peronosporaceae; genus Phytophthora; species Phytophthora melonis. Next base: position 2,783,793 of record JAMXKT010000094.1, on the reverse strand, counting down.
CAAGGATCGATCCTCACCGGTCGCCGCATCATGCTGCACGAGGCTTTCCAGTGTTTGCGCTGTCACTTGGGCTGCCGTTGTGCCCTTCATGGAGGTCAAGTTGGACACGTCCAGCATCTTCTTCCGCATGCGCTCCACTTCAAACGCCGCGAGTACATGCAGCTTCTTGGCGCGAAGGGGGTTCTTCGCAACTTCTTTGGCAAGCTTTGCCAGCAATTTCGCTGCCTCGGTGCTCTTGTTTGCCCGACGGTAGAGCTCAATCGCTTGCAGTGTCTTACCGTTCATCATGAGGTGGTTCGCGTATTTAGTCAGCACGTTTTCGATTTGAGGGAAGTTGTACTGCTCGGCGAGACCAACAGCTCGTTCCCACTCGTTCAAGAGAACGCAAGAATCGATAGCGGACTTCACGTCTCCCATTCGCACGTACGTCTCCACTGCAGACTGGCAAAGGCCCGCTCGTGTGAACTTGATGGCCATCTCCTTCAATAGAGGAGAGCTCTCCGGGATGTCGTTCACGAGGGCTTCTAGCTGATTGAAGTCACCCAGTGCATAGTAACATTGCACCAACGCACTCGTGTTCTTGGCCTGCGCGTAGTACTTGATCGCTTTCTCCCATTTGTGGCGGTCCGAGAAGTACTCGCCGATCATATTCCACGCGTGAGTCAGCAAGTCATCGTTGCCTCCGCCTGACTGGACGAGCTGCACCACTCGGAACCAATCTCCGAGTCTTTGACGCAGGTCGATGGCCAGATCTTTGCGATCAATTTTGCGGTACAGCGCCTCCGCTTCGTCGAAGTTTTGGAAGTACGCAGCAACCTCGGCTTTCTGCTTGACGCGATCGTTCAGCAACTGCAAGCGCTTGACGTATTGGATGCCGCTGTAGTCTCCGCACTTGACAAAACCTCGCTCAGCCATCCCGAAGTCCAACTGATCCAGTGCAGCTTCTGCCAGGAGGGACCACAACCGCGGGTGCGGATGGTCTTGGATGTATTCACACGCCTCAGCAAGCCCCACGTTGTCCAATAGAGCCTTGGCGTCACGCAACGATCGCGTCTGGAACTCGATCACCATGTTCTTGTCGGGTTGCTCTGGATTCGCAAGAATTTCGTCCAGCAGCGCAGCCTTCACTTGCAGATCCTTGTAGTAACAGAGATACCCAGACGACGACACGGGCTCTTCAGGCTCCAGCCCTCGATACACGTACATCCGAGCCTTTTCCATCATCACGAACAGCTCCGGATTATCCTCGGCCCACACGACATCCCACGCATCCTTCTTCTCAAAGTTGAGCATCTTCCCCTGCGTCGTGTTCAGACTGCCAGCCGCCCCGACCTCCATGATAGTCAGCAACCCGTTGATATCAATCACACTGAGCAAGGTCGAGTTGCAGTTGAGGGCGAGGAATTGCGGGCGGCAGTTTACGATGTACTTCATCTCCAGCGAGATGTGAGGGAGAGTGAAGCAATGGATCAAACCGCTGGCTCGAGCCGCGAAAATCCAACTGTCCGAGGCACAGATCGCGCAGATCGGGTCTTCCAGCTGGCGAGCAACGTAGCGGAAGTGCTCAACGTCGTTGCCCTGCGTCTCATCGATGTAGAAGGCCTTTTCACGGCCACCTCCTCGCTGCAGTAGCTGCGAGATTGTGCTGACATCCATCGCGTCTTGGTTCGAGCCGTTGCCGGATACTAAACCAGTCAGCTTGGCGCTGGAGTTCTTGTACTGCCAGACGTAGATCGCATCGGTTGAAGCTGCAACGATGTGGCGCGATGTCATGGCAACGAAAAGCGGCTCGAAGTCGATGATCTTGCTCTCGATAGGAGATCCGATCGTGTCACAGAGGATCAGCTGGTACTGGATCTCCTTGAACACTCCCTGGTCGTCATCCACGAGCTGCCCGTTGACCTCGCCTGTGCCCATATCTTCATTGTAAATCTTGGTCACCAGCACGCAGTTGTCCCCCGCCGCCTTGATCGCAAGGAGTCCGCGGATGTACTTGGTGCAGCGCTCATCGGACTTGGTGTCCCAAAACACGACGCAGTTCTCGATCTGGTCCGCTCGGTTGTACGTGTAGACCAGCGTATTAGCGTAGAACCCCCACTTGTACGCGGGTCGAATGTTGGCGAAGTAGATGTGAGAATCCACGGCCAGGCAGATGCGGAGACCCGTTCCTTCCCATGCCAGTGCCTCAATACGACTCCCTGGAACACGAAGCGAGCGCAAGTGGCGGCCAAACGGGTCGTAGAACTGCACAACGTTGAACTCTTTGGGCGCGTCGCTCTTCGACGCTGAGCTGTCGACCTGCGTGCCGGCCAGCGCAATGACGCTGCCGTCGTTGTTCCACCTCACCTGGGTCAGCTCCATCCCAGTGTCAATAAGCACCGCGTTCTCGTCGAACCTGCCACGAGTAATCTGCACTTTGCCGTCGCGGAATGCGATGGCCAGTGTCGGTGCCTCCTGGCTGATGTGGCCCTCGATACCGTCGTACCAGTGCACGCCAATGATCTTGTAGTCGTTGCCACCGCCGCGTGACTCCACGGCATACAGCGTCAAGTTGCTGACCTTGTTGCCCATGGCATCGTGCACTGCCACCTCGCCGTCCTTGGTCACAAACAGCAGCGACTTCCCGTCGGGCGACCACTCTACAAAGGCTAACTGCGTCTTCATCTCCTTGCCCCAGAGACGATTGCCATCGACCGAGCCGACGATGACGGCGCCGTCTTCGTAGGCGATGCAAATCTTCTGGCCGTCGGTGGTCCACTTCATATCGCGCACCACGCTCTTGTTGCGGTTGTTGATCATCTCCTCGTACCACATACCGCGGTGCAGCACCCACACTATGATGAGCCCGTTCTCGTCGCTCGTGGTGAGCTTCTTGAAGTTGGCGTTCCACGTGGCGCACACGACGGCGCCGTTGTGGCCCTCGAGCGACTGGTTCATGGTGAGGTTGCTGGCGGCCGCGATGCCGCGCGGGCCCTTGCCGTCCGTCTGCGCGGCCGACTCAAGCCGCAGCACCTTGAGCAGGCCGTGCTGCCCGCCGCAAGCGATCCAGCCCTGCTCCGAGTTCCACGACGCGCACCGCAGCTTGACATTGTTGGGGATGGCGATCTTCTTGCTCAGGAAGATGAACATGGCGCCCGAGACCGCCGCTCTGGGCTGCTAGTTAGTGCCCGGGCTCTACTGTCGCTGCTGCTCTAGGAGCGATCTCAAAGCGTCGAGAGTGAAGCGACGCGGCCCCTCGACCATTTTGGAGCCGCCGAAAGATTCCCACTCGGCCATCTACTCAACGCCAGCAACTGGGGCCAAGATGGTGCAGCTTCAACCTTACGTTATCCCTGACAGGTGCGAGTGTGTACTGCACCCGTGTCGTCCTCAGCATCTTGGTCACAGCACGGTGATCAGAATGACGACCTCTCCTATCGTACGGCATAAAAAGGCAACTATGCAAGATGAGAGGTGCAATTGACGACACGTTGAGACCGCCCCCGCCGGCCGCGGATACCGAAGGCAGCGGCGCATGCGAAGCTCTTGTTGACCCCCGTGTTTACGGGCCTCCGTCCGTCCTCAGCCGGATGGCGCGGAGTTCTCGGCGGATGGCGTTGGCGTCGCAGCGGCTCGAGGACGCTCCGCCAGGCGGCAGCGCTGCTGCCGGCCAGTTATCTCGGTACCTGAGCGAGCAGTAGAAGCGGACGTCCAGCTGGCGCGGAAGGACGCTGTGCGCCCCAGCAGCAGATCCGGCACACATGCTTGAACGTCCACAGCGCCGCCAGAGCAGGCCAGGGCTGGTTCCATTTGCGGTGATTTGAATCAGGGCGGTCGGTCTCGTTTCGGCCGGCCGCACCGGACTCAGGATACTGAACGGCCGGCCCGCGGCCATGCTCGACAAGGCGAAGGGCGGATCATCGGGATGATTTCATCCGCGCTGCAGGAACTCGAAGTAGGCGCCTCGAACGGCGCGCTGCGCTTCGCATACAGCGCCAAAATTTATCCACCACTCCCGATCATCGCTCGGCGATCATGACGCCGCCCAGGAGCCTGCGAGAGCCATGACCTCGCAGCAACTAATTCCAGCTGGTACTTCAAGCGGCCCGGCTTTCGCGCGATAAGCTCAGCAAAAGCCTGATCTTTACTTCGTACTCACCCCCGCTCAAAAGCGCTGTCCCCCAGTATGTCTGCTATGACAAACGCAGTTCGTTCCTCCCAATCCGTGGACCAACCGCGGTTGGCGTTGTGCGAGTGAGTATTGCGGAGTTTTCCTCGACAAGCAAAGGAACAGAAAGCAGCAAGGCGCCCCCTCCACCCACACGCAGTCGCCGCGCTCTCTTCGGCGCCGCAGCACAGCGCACAACACCCACAGCCCGAACGTGCGTACATTGGCGGGCTATTTTAGCCTCGGCACCGTCCCATTCCCTTCCTTACACGTGTTGATTGTGGTGGCCGTAAAAATAGTGACCGCGTGAGTCGAGTCCACCCGCGCCGAGCAGAGCAGACAGACCCCCTAGACACCACCACAGATCCCGATTGACCATGGCCAAGTCCCGACGCACGTCCGCCAAGATCCTGCGCTCGGGCGTGAACGCCATGCGCACCGTGTCCAGCCACGCGGCCGAGAAGGCCTCGGGCCTCTCGACCCACGCGGCAGTGCGCACCGTGGCCGCCGGCCTGCTCATGCTGGCGCTGCTGGCACTGGCCGTCATGAGCCTGGGCCGTTTCCAACTCTGGATGACGGGCGCCGGCCTTTTCATGGTCGCGCTTAGCGTGGCCAGCGCCGTGCAGGAGTTCAAGATGCCCAAGACGGCGCAGTCGTACCAGGACTTCCTCGACAAGGAGATGGAAAAGTGCGGGGCCGACATGGTCACGCTGCCCCACGTGGCCCCGGCCCAGCAGCAGCAGCAGGAGCAGAAGACGCCCGAGGACGACGCGTCCGCCATGACGCTGAACATCGCGTCGCCGGCCATCGTCAACGTGCCGGCGCGCTTCCCGGCCACCCTGCAGGAGAAGCCTAGTCGACGAGAGAGCGAGGACAGCATCGGAGCCCTAGAGTCGGCCATGACCACAGCGGTCGTCGAGACCCCTGCACGTCGCAACAGCAGCGCCGAGGTCAGCAACAAGCTGGACGTGCTCCACTGCGGCACGGTCATTGACATTCAGGGATCACACGGATTCATCATCCCGCACGATTTGTGCGTGGACGCCAAGCCGGCCAACACGGTCACCCGCAGCGGCGCGGTGGGCAGCCCGAACCAGCCGAAGATGCCACTGGTTATCCCGTTCAACCTGAACGAGGAGCAGGCAGCAGTGCGCCAGGAGATCGCCGTAGGAAAGACCGTCGAGTTCGCCTACTCGGAGGCCGCTGACAGCAGCGACTCGACAGTGACGATGTGCGCACAGAACGTCACGCCAGTGCCCACGGACGACGGCATCGCGAAGAGCCGATCCGCACTACAGTCGTGCAAGCAGGCGCGCGAGGTGTCGTTTGCACGAGCGATGGAGGAACTGACGATGATCTCGCCACGCAACGTGCCAGTGAAGCACCACGTGGACCTGATCAAGTACGCCGAGAAGCTCGACGACCACGACGCCCCCTTCGACCAGTTTATTTAGGAAGGCGAGCGGCGTCGTAGGGAGTAAAACAACATAGGAATGGCCGACGAGTTACGACTCGTCTGCATGTGAATAACACCAAGAATTGAAACCCAGCCTACTTAGTAGGGCCGGATTGAGACGACCATTTGCCTCCATTTTCATCATTCTCGGTAGGCATGATCAGAGCCGTTTACTCCACTTCATCTCCTTCTCCCAAGGAAGGGTGCGGAATCGCGTGCGCGATTGCGGCAAGCTTGTCGGAAGAATACAATGGAGCAAGCAGCGCGAAAAATGCCGTGTACACACCGATAGAGACCCACACGGGGAAAGCCTAATCTGGCCAGAGAGGTGATGCAAGAGCTCGACAACATTTCAACGCAAGAAATCCCGCTTTAACGCGCCGTTCCTTCCATCTTAACCCACCTGACACGATGATACCTACCTGTTTTCTACGGTGCACGCATAGCTAACCGTGCGGCCTGCAACGTCCCCAGCTTACTGAGGGTCGCTGGTTGGACCATCGGCCATAATTGACTGAAGTGCTTGGCTGGACGCAGTCATGAGCGGCGTGTCACCATCGAGGTCTTCGATATCCACCAGCGCGCCGTGCTTTACCTGTACGAACAAGCACGAAAGTTGGACTACTGCGAACGAGGTGGCGGTACTGTCAACTAAACACTCTTACCAGCAGCTGGGCCATTTCCTCGTGCTCGCAGCTCGCTGCGTAATGCAGCGGGGTCATACCGTCGGCATCCTGCTCGACAGGGATACACCGTCAATCAGACGCTGCTAGCTTATTCACTCTTGAGTCTTAACATATTATTTGCATACCTGAACATTCGGAGAGGCCTTGCGCCGCAGCAGTTCCTCAACAATCGTCGTCTGGTCTCGGTCAACAGCCCAGTGCAGCATCGTTCGACCTTCCGGGTCCTAGATTTCACCACATTAACACACATTAGCCCGTGTAACACGCGCATCAGTTGGAGTGTCTGATGTTAGCGGTTAGTAACTTACCTGCGCGTTGATGTCTTCGCCCTGGTCCAGCGCAGCCACAAGCTTGTCCACATCTCCAGTGCTCGCGTAGTGGAATACATCGTCCTTCACCTTCCACTCCTCTGTCGACCTAGCCAGTTTACACACATAAACGTCAGCAACCACATGCGATTCGAGCGATTCATGCCCCAGAGCTCAGTCTTGCGTACATGTCAACCTTCGGCATACTGACAGCTCCAGCCATCGACACCGAGTTGTCCAGTGACACAGCCTCACTCGTAGCCTTCGACGACGATGAGTTCGACGACGAGCGCCACCGCTTGGGGCCACGCACGTCGAACTCCTCGAACAGATCCTGCACCCACTCCACATACTGCTCCTTTGCCTTGTCCTGGCTCAGTTCACCCAGCGCCTTCCAGCTCTCCCTGCACAAACATCCAACCGGATCAGTTAAAACCACTCAGTAGCTTCCCTTTGACTAGCACACTTCCCGAACCACGCACCACTTGGCAGAGCCGACCATGTCCACAGCCGATGGCTTCTCCACGCTGCACTGGCCAAAGTGCGCCTGCTTGTAGAACGCGTAGAGCGTCAATTTCTGCGACACAAACGTAAACAAAGTCCACGTCAGTAGTTGCCATCTACGTGCTCGCTCTACAGTAGTGCATTCGCCCTCCACCTGCTCGTTCGTCAGCTTGTTGTTGCCCCGAGCCGCGATGAAGTCCACCGCCACTTGGAACTTGGCGTCCAGCTCGCTCATCCCGTGCTGCAGCATACAACACCCCAGTCAAATTAACCACCAGCCACCAACAGGGCCCACACAGCCAGAAAGGATGTTCACCTTGGTCATGTATTCCTCCAGCGAGCTGCTGCCCGCCGAGCTCTCGTGCGTGACCTTCTTGTAGAAGAAAATGCGGTGCATCAGCAGCGGCACCACCACGGCGCCCGCAGCCGCGCAGGCCACGCCCAGCCACGTCATCTCCGCCAGCTCGTCCGCCATGGTCCTTCTCAACGTCAGCGTAGCTTCAGTTCTGACCTTCGAATTAGATACGCAACGGCGATTCGTAGAAATGCACGCGCTCTTTTGGCCCTTTTGACCAATGAGAAGAGGATCGGACCACTTCAACGTCGACGTTGAGGACTCCGCCGAGTTTTCTTCCTTTGCCAGGTCGCAGACAGACATGTAGTGGGAGCCAACCAGCCAGCCAACCAGCCAGCCATCCACCCAACTTCATTCACGAATTGGCTGTAAAGGACGCAGAACAGAGCAAACCAACCGCAATGGAGGGGAAGAAAACTGACATCATTGCTGGCGGGATCATGCACGAGCTGTTCCGTCGAGGCTTGCCCAACGACCGCAACATGCTGGCGGCCAGTGCGTTGGTGGCTCCGGCCCACCACCACATGGTCGTGCAAGCCCACGAGGACTTCCTCAAGGCCGGAGCTACCATGATCATCACCAACAACTACTACGTGACGCCGGGCGTGGGGTTCACCCCGATGAGATCCGCGAGTACTCGCAACTGGCCGGCGAGTTGGCGGCGAACGCGCGTTCCAGAACCAACCGCAAGGACCGCGCGAAGATCTGCGGGTCGTTGCCGCCACTGATGCACAGCCTTCGCTCGGACCGCACTATTGAGCGCCAAAAGGGACTGGACACGTATCTACTGATCGGAGAGGCGCTGCTCCCGTCCGTCGACGTGTTTGTGGCCGAGACCATGTCGTCACTTGCCGAGGCAAAAATGGCGTTCGAGGGCGTGCAACCGTTGCAGAAACCCGTGATGATTTCCTTCGCGCTCAATAGCACCGGCCAACTGCGCAGCGGCGAGGACGTTGTCGAGAGTGTAAAGAGTTTGATCGAGTTCTGCACGCGCCACATGGAGCTCCTGCCTGGCGAAGCGAAAGGCAAAGACAATCTGCTGTGTGGTATCCTGTTCAACTGCTCGCAACCGGAGGACATCGCCAAGGCGCTCAAGCAGCTCAAGGAAACCCCGGAGCTGATGGACACGCTGAAGAAGCACGAGATCCGTATCGGCGGCTACGGCGATCACATCTCACCGATGTCCAAGGCTGGAGCCATGGAGGAGTCGCTCGTGCCTGGGGCGCTGCAGTCCGTGATGGACATGGAGATCTACAGCAAGTTCGCCATGCGCTGGATCGACGACGGCGCCAGCATCGTCGGCGGCTGCTGCGGGATCCCGCCCGACTACCTGCAGCGCATCGCCGAGATCCTGTCGTTGTAGGTCATGACTGAGGGATGCCCGCTAGCTGCATTTGAGTCTAGTTTGTTGCGGCTAGTAGCCGCCGAGCTGTAGCTCGATTCACACCTTGCCTTTCAAAATAAAAAATACTCCAACTTCATACAAATTTCATGTTTCTCGAAACTCAAACATTTCGCTTGTCAAAATGTTAGGATTGCATTTTAACATTTGAATGCTACGACGAGTCTCAACGGCGGCACAACGATCCATGGCTTCGACGAAGATGTCGCGGGTGACGCTGCTCGATGGAGGCACTGGTGAGGAGTTATTTGCTCGTGGGTTGCCCGACGACCGCCGGATTTGGTCGGCCGCAGCGCTAGTACACGAGAAGCACCACGCTCTGTTGCGGGAGGTGCACACTTCGTTTTTGGCTGCTGGCGCCGACTGCATCACATGCAACAACTACGGTGTGACGCCTGGTGTTGGCTTCAGCGACGAGGAAATCGTCCAACTGACGGCAACAGCTGGACGAGTGGCAAGGGAGGCCTGCGATCAATGGACGGAGGTGGCGACGGACACGACGAGGCAGTCGCCAAAGGTTTGCGGCTCACTCCCGCCGTTGCTGGAGAGCTACCGAGCCGACAAAGTGCCGGAGCGTGAAGACGGAGTGAGACTGTACGCAATGATCGCAAGAGCATTGGGGCCTTTCGTGAACTGCTACTTGGCTGAGACCTTGTCGTCGGTTCAGGAGGCCAAGATGGCGCTGCTCGGGGTGCAGCTAGTCTGGAGTGGGGACGAGGAGGGAGGACCTGCACCAGTCATGGTTTCGTTTACACTCAATAGCCAAGGGCGTATCCGAAGTGGAGAGAGCGTGTGTGGTGCAGCGCGGGAGCTGCTGGACTTCACTGCAGCCATGCCTGGGGCCGAGCTGCAAGCAATTCTCTTCAACTGCTCGCAGCCTGAGGCCATTTGCAAGGCTCTCCAAGAACTGCATGATGATAAGCACACACGTGGAAGTCTAATCGACCGTGGAGTGCGCTTAGGCGCTTACGCCAACCGGCTTACGGTCATTTCGGATGATTGGGCGCTTGCAGAGTCTAGTGAGCCGCAAGCCATGCGTACGGATCTGGCAGTGGAGCGATACAGTGACTTTGTATCGCAGTGGGTTGAGCTGGGAGCTGGAGTTGTTGGTGGCTGCTGTGGAATTGGGCCAGAGTACATTGCACATATTCACAAGATGCTATGCGATCAGGGACGGCGCTGAGAGAAAGTCTTGTGCTAAAGGAAGGCAGACAGACACGGGACTTCGCCATGAAAAATATTGCTAGGATACTCGTAGCCGCTTCTAGCTATAGCGTAAGGCAAAAAACTCCACGTCCAATATATCCGAGTTCCGTAGATACTGCTCATGATTAATTGTTTCTTGAATGCGCTATCATCAGCTAGCAAATTACGAGGCGGTTCATGTAGCCCCCCAAAACAATGATTTAGCCGCTGGCTGCGACCGCTTCGAGATGCGTGGCAATATCGTCGAAGTGAAAGCGATGCGCCATTTCTAGCGGCGTTTCGTCGTCGTAGAGAGCTGCACGCGCCTCGACATCAGCACCGGCCTCTACCAACACCTTCACGAGATCCAGCCGGTGCTTCTCCACGGCCTTGTGTAACGGAGTCATCGTGGTCCGAGTGCACACAGCGTTCACTTGCTCAGAGCTCGCAACTTCAAGCGCCTTCTTCACTCGCTGCACGCCCTCTTCCTGTGCCACGCCGTCACTTTCCTCAATCACTTGGTGCAGATCAATTACCTCCGCCTGGCCACCACTCTCCTTCTGCCCAGCGTCAACTTCCACTAGCGCCAATTCACGTGCGAAGAACTTCCGGTACCTCTCCAGCAGCAACTGCTCTTCAAAAGAATACTCTCTCGAAGGCGTCATATCCAGATCTTCAACTTGCGTCGACTGCACCGCTAACGCGTACGTGACGTCGTGACCGACGAAATGTGCAAACTGTCCGCCTTCCGGCTGGAATAAACGCGAGTTCGCCACATCATAACGTCGACCTTGGAACGTGATTGTCCGCATATTTTCCACATCCTCCGCTTTGCGCGACACAACCTTGCTCACTGTCTTCGTTCCGAATCCTAACGGGCACTTGGCACCGGAACTCGAGCCCGAATCCGACGGTAGCAGACTCTCCCTCAACGCATCCCACTGCGCACCAACGTAGCGGTCGCTGAGCTGCGCCACCACCTCGTACCTCGACTGGAGACGCACAAACCACTCCAACAGCAGCTCTCGGCGGCGTTTGGCCGCCTCGTCGTCTCCCTGCAGCGCGTCCAGCGCCCACGCGCGGTCAAGTAGCTGGCCACGGCCTCCGCGTCGTCCGCAGCATCCGGCGCAAGTCCCAACTGCAGCAACAAATACGTGACGTCGTGTCCCACCCACGAGCTGTAGATACCGGCGCACTGCTCGTCGAAGAACGGATCGCCAGTCACGTCGAACGCCGTGCCGCACAGCGCCACCCAACGGCCACAGCCCTGCAGCGAGAGCTCTCGCAGACTCATGCGCGGCGCGGCTGCCAGCTTCAGCGCTGCGAGACTCTTTGGTCGACGCCGACCCACCCACTTGCTGCAGTAATAGCCGCACGCCACCAGCGCGGCGCCCAACGCCAACGACAGCAGCACACGCTCCCCGACGCTGCCCGTCATTGTCTTGCTGACGAAAAATGAATTGTGAACATCAACGGCTTCAAGTACTAAAGTACGCACTAATAACGCTAAGTACGATTCAGTCAGTTGAGAGAAAAGCGCGCGCCGGACGCAATGAATGCCGCGGGGAAGCGAGACTTGCGCGCATTGAAGAGCGCGCAGGAGACCACCGAAGGGCAGAGGAGGCGCGTGAGAGTGATCTGTGGAGGTGCGGACGCTTGATGACTGGAGTAAAATGACCAATTTGCTTGAAATTTACGCGGCGATGGCGGCCTGGAGCGCGTCGATCTGCTGCTGCATGCGCGTCATCTGCGCCTGAGAGGCTTCGAGCTGGTCCTGCATCTCCTGCACGGCGCGCACCAGATGCGGCACGATGCCGGTGTAGTCCATCGACTTCCATCCGGCGCCGTCCTGCTGCACCAGGTCCGGCAGAATTTCCTCCACTTCGTCAGCGAGGAAACCAGGGAACACACCGGCAGGCAAGTTGCGCGTCGGGAATTCTTCTCGCCGCCACTCGTACGTCACCTGGTGACAAGAACAGACGCAAGTATTGTTTGGCAAGGTGAATATGGTGCTGATACGACCCGGAAGGAGAGGAGACAAGGGGACGAACTTACCGGACGAAGCTTCCTGATGGTCTCTTGAGCCGCTTCCAGGTTCTTGACTGCGGTCTTCAGACGCCGATCAGAAGTGTTCGTGTGCGTGACCGCGTAGGAAGTTCCTGCACAGCGAATACTTCCCCCGATGCCGACACCACCGCCGACGACTAGAGCACCGTCGGTACTCACAGTTGAAGCCGTTGTATCCGAGATGCCAACAATACCAGCTGACACAGTGAGACCTGTGTCCACAACAGTAACACCACCTTTAATGCTGAGGCCACCCGATGCTATCGTCGTCAGCCCCGCTGCAGTTACGGTGAATTGCGACGTGCCAGCCACCTTGGCATCAATGAGGGGGAAACCACTAGTCGCCGTCGAGTCCAAGTAGAGAATGGCGTTGGTGTTGCCGCTGGCGCTGTTCTTCACCGTGAGCGTCTCAGCGGATGTGCCAGTGTCGTAGATCCTTGCCCCACCGGTAGTGACAGTGACTCCGGTGTCCACGGCAGTGATGCCTCCGGTGACACTGGTGCCGCCCGCTGACACGGTGAGCCCAGTGTTTGATACCGTCACGCCACCCGAGATGGTAGCTCCACCTCCCGATACGGTGAGCCCCGTGTTGGAAACCGTCACGCCCCCAGCAATGGTGGCCCCGCCTCCAGATATCGTGAGACCCGTGTTGGACACCGTCACACCCCTGATACCGTTAGACCCGTATTCGACACCGTCACACCGCCCGACACCGTGAGTCCGGTGTTGGATACCGTCACACCACCTGAGATCGTGGCCCCCGCAACGCTGAGACCTCCTGCCGAAATGGTCGTGAGCCCGGATGGGGCCACGTTGAATACGGACGAGCTGCCCACCTTGGCATCAATGACCGAAAACCCAGTGGTAGCTGTCGAGACCATGGATAAAATAGCTTTGTTGAAGCTGGACGCTGAGTTTGTGAGCGTCAGCGTATTGGCTGAGGTCCCGATGTCAGTGATAGTCGCCCCACCAGTAGTTACCGTCAACCCTGTATCCGAAACCGTGACCCCGCCTGCGATTGAAGCACCCCCCGAAATTGTAGTGCTACCAGCAATATTAGCCCCGCCCGTGGTCACCGTGAGCCCTGTGTCCACCACCGTGACGCCGCCGGTCACGCTCAGTCCACCTGCAGAGATGGTGGTCAAGCCCGAGGCGGCCACCTTAAACTTCGACGCGCCACTCGATTTGGCGTCGATGAGCGTGTACGCAGTGGTGGCCGAGGCGGAGTTCATTGTCAGCAGCGTCCCGGTGAAGCCTGTGGTTAGACTGTTCGCGACCGAGAGCGTGTTGACGGCAGCTTGGTTATCGGAAATGCTGGCCCCGCCCGCCGTAACGGTGACGCCCCAGCAGTGACTGTGGCCCCACCTGCGGAAACCACAAGACCACCGGAACCAATCGTGACGCCGCCCGTGGTAACGGTAAGCCCACCGGAGGCGATCGTGGTGAGGCCGGACGCGGCGACGGTGAACTTGGACGAGCCACTAACCTGGGCATCGATGAGCGTGTACAATGTCGTTGTCGACACAGCGTTCATGGACAGTAGTGTGCCCGTGAAGCCGGTGGAGAGGCTGTTCGCGACAGTGAGCGTGCTGGTGGCGGCACCGTTGTCGGAGATGCTGGCCCCGCCGCTGCCGCTGCCGACGATGGTGGTGAGTCCGCTCGCAGCCACCTTGAACCGGGATACGCTACTGGACTGGGCATCAATGAGCGTGTACACCTTGGTTGTGGACACAGCGTTCATGGACAACAGCGTGCCTGTGAAGCCGGTCGATAAGCCACTCGTGACCGAGAGCGTGGTGGTAGCGGCACCGCTATCAGAGATGCTGGCCCCGCCGCTGCCTTGGCCCGCGATCGTGGTCAGCCCCGAAGCGTCCACCGTGAAGACCGACGTGGAGTCGCCCCCACCGCGGCATCGATGAACGAAAAGCCGTTGGTATCCGTCGCGACCATCCCGAGCACCTTTTGGTTGAAGCTGGAGGCTGAGTTGGTGAGCGTGAGCGTGTTGGCGGTAGTTCCTGTATCGGAAATGCTGGCTCCACCACTCCCTTGGCCCGCGATCGTGGTCAGCCCGCTGGCGGCCACCTTGAACACGGACGTGGATCCTACCTTGCCGTCAATGAACGAGTAGCTAGTAGTCGCGGATGAGGCGCTCATGGCGAGAAGCGCACCCATATAGCCTGTTGTCGCAGAATTGCCAAGTGTAAGCGTGTTCGTGGTGGTTCCGGAGTCCGAGATACTGGCCCCGCCCGTGGTCACCGTGAGCCCTGTGTCCACCACCGTGACGCCGCCGGTCACGCTCAGTCCACCTGCAGAGATGGTGGTCAAGCCCGAGGCGGCCACCTTAAACTTCGACGCGCCACTCGATTTGGCGTCGATGAGCGTGTACGCAGTGGTGGCCGAGGCGGAGTTCATTGTCAGCAGCGTCCCGGTGAAGCCTGTGGTTAGACTGTTCGCGACCGAGAGCGTGTTGACGGCAGCTTGGTTATCGGAAATGCTGGCCCCGCCCGCCGTAACGGTGACGCCCCCAGCAGTGACTGTGGCCCCACCTGCGGAAACCACAAGACCACCGGAACCAATCGTGACGCCGCCCGTGGTAACGGTAAGCCCACCGGAGGCGATCGTGGTGAGGCCGGACGCGGCGACGGTGAACTTGGACGAGCCACTAACCTGGGCATCGATGAGCGTGTACAATGTCGTTGTCGACACAGCGTTCATGGACAGTAGTGTGCCCGTGAAGCCGGTGGAGAGGCTGTTCGCGACAGTGAGCGTGCTGGTGGCGGCACCGTTGTCGGAGATGCTGGCCCCGCCGCTGCCGCTGCCGACGATGGTGGTGAGTCCGCTCGCAGCCACCTTGAACCGGGATACGCTACTGGACTGGGCATCAATGAGCGTGTACACCTTGGTTGTGGACACGGCGTTCATGGACAACAGCGTGCCTGTGAAGCCGGTCGATAAGCCACTCGTGACCGAGAGCGTGGTGGTAGCGGCACCGCTATCAGAGATGCTGGCCCCGCCGCTGCCTTGGCCCGCGATCGTGGTCAGCCCCGAAGCGTCCACCGTGAAGACCGACGTGGAGTCGCCCCCACCGCGGCATCGATGAACGAGAAGCCGTTGGTATCCGTCGCGACCATCCCGAGCACCTTTTGGTTGAAGCTGGAGGCTGAGTTGGTGAGCGTGAGCGTGTTGGCGGTAGTTCCTGTATCGGAAATGCTGGCTCCACCACTCCCTTGGCCCGCGATCGTGGTCAGCCCCGAAGCGTCCACCGTGAAGACCGACGTGGAGTCGCCCCCACCGCGGCATCGATGAACGAAAAGCCGTTGGTATCCGTCGCGACCATCCCGAGCACCTTTTGGTTGAAGCTGGAGGCTGAGTTGGTGAGCGTGAGCGTGTTGGCGGTAGTTCCTGTATCGGAAATGCTGGCTCCACCACTCCCTTGGCCCGCGATCGTGGTCAGCCCGCTGGCGGCCACCTTGAACACGGACGTGGATCCTACCTTGCCGTCAATGAACGAGTAGCTAGTAGTCGCGGATGAGGCGCTCATGGCGAGAAGCGCACCCATATAGCCTGTTGTCGCAGAATTGCCAAGTGTAAGCGTGTTCGTGGTGGTTCCGGAGTCCGAGATACTGGCCCCGCCCGTGGTCACCGTGAGCCCTGTGTCCACCACCGTGACGCCGCCGGTCACGCTCAGTCCACCTGCAGAGATGGTGGTCAAGCCCGAGGCGGCCACCTTAAACTTCGACGCGCCACTCGATTTGGCGTCGATGAGCGTGTACGCAGTGGTCGCCGAGGCGGAGTTCATTGTCAGCAGCGCCCCGGTGAAGCCTGTGGTTAGACTGTTCGCGACCGAGAGCGTGTTGACGGCAGCTTGGTTATCGGAAATGCTGGCCCCGCCCGCCGTAACGGTGACGCCCCCAGCAGTGACTGTGGCCCCACCTGCGGAAACCACAAGACCACCGGAACCAATCGTGACGCCGCCCGTGGTAACTGTAAGCCCACCGGAGGCGATCGTGGTGAGGCCGGACGCGGCGACGGTGAACTTGGACGAGCCACTAACCTGGGCATCGATGAGCGTGTACAATGTCGTTGTCGACACAGCGTTCATGGACAGTAGTGTGCCCGTGAAGCCGGTGGAGAGGCTGTTCGCGACAGTGAGCGTGCTGGTGGCGGCACCGTTGTCGGAGATGCTGGCCCCGCCGCTGCCGCTGCCGACGATGGTGGTGAGTCCGCTCGCAGCCACCTTGAACCGGGATACGCTACTGGACTGGGCATCAATGAGCGTGTACACCTTGGTTGTGGACACGGCGTTCATGGACAACAGCGTGCCTGTGAAGCCGGTCGATAAGCCACTCGTGACCGAGAGCGTGGTGGTAGCGGCACCGCTATCAGAGATGCTGGCCCCGCCGCTGCCTTGGCCCGCGATCGTGGTCAGCCCCGAAGCGTCCACCGTGAAGACCGACGTGGGAGTCGCCCCCACCGCGGCATCGATGAACGAGAAGCCGTTGGTATCCGTCGCGACCATCCCGAGCACCTTTTGGTTGAAGCTGGAGGCTGAGTTGGTGAGCGTGAGCGTGTTGGCGGTAGTTCCTGTATCGGAAATGCTGGCTCCACCACTCCCTTGGCCCGCGATCGTGGTCAGCCCGCTGGCGGCCACCTTGAACACGGACGTGGATCCTACCTTGCCGTCAATGAACGAGTAGCTAGTAGTCGCGGATGAGGCGCTCATGGCGAGAAGCGCACCCATATAGCCTGTTGTCGCAGAATTGCCAAGTGTAAGCGTGTTCGTGGTGGTTCCGGAGTCCGAGATACTGGCCCCGCCCGTGGTCACCGTGAGCCCTGTGTCCACCACCGTGACGCCGCCGGTCACGCTCAGTCCACCTGCAGAGATGGTGGTCAAGCCCGAGGCGGCCACCTTAAACTTCGACGCGCCACTCGATTTGGCGTCGATGAGCGTGTACGCAGTGGTGGCCGAGGCGGAGTTCATTGTCAGCAGCGTCCCGGTGAAGCCTGTGGTTAGACTGTTCGCGACCGAGAGCGTGTTGACGGCAGCTTGGTTATCGGAAATGCTGGCCCCGCCCGCCGTAACGGTGACGCCCCCAGCAGTGACTGTGGCCCCACCTGCGGAAACCACAAGACCACCGGAACCAATCGTGACGCCGCCCGTGGTAACGGTAAGCCCACCGGAGGCGATCGTGGTGAGGCCGGACGCGGCGACGGTGAACTTGGACGAGCCACTAACCTGGGCATCGATGAGCGTGTACAATGTCGTTGTCGACACAGCGTTCATGGACAGTAGTGTGCCCGTGAAGCCGGTGGAGAGGCTGTTCGCGACAGTGAGCGTGCTGGTGGCGGCACCGTTGTCGGAGATGCTGGCCCCGCCGCTGCCGCTGCCGACGATGGTGGTGAGTCCGCTCGCAGCCACCTTGAACCGGGATACGCTACTGGACTGGGCATCAATGAGCGTGTACACCTTGGTTGTGGACACGGCGTTCATGGACAACAGCGTGCCTGTGAAGCCGGTCGATAAGCCACTCGTGACCGAGAGCGTGGTGGTAGCGGCACCGCTATCAGAGATGCTGGCCCCGCCGCTGCCTTGGCCCGCGATCGTGGTCAGCCCCGAAGCGTCCACCGTGAAGACCGACGTGGAGTCGCCCCACCGCGGCATCGATGAACGAGAAGCCGTTGGTATCCGTCGCGACCATCCCGAGCACCTTTTGGTTGAAGCTGGAGGCTGAGTTGGTGAGCGTGAGCGTGTTGGCGGTAGTTCCTGTATCGGAAATGCTGGCTCCACCACTCCCTTGGCCCGCGATCGTGGTCAGCCCCGAAGCGTCCACCGTGAAGACCGACGTGGAGTCGCCCCCACCGCGGCATCGATGAACGAGAAGCCGTTGGTATCCGTCGCGACCATCCCGAGCACCTTTTGGTTGAAGCTGGAGGCTGAGTTGGTGAGCGTGAGCGTGTTGGCGGTAGTTCCTGTATCGGAAATGCTGGCTCCACCACTCCCTTGGCCCGCGATCGTGGTCAGCCCGCTGGCGGCCACCTTGAACACGGACGTGGATCCCACCTTGCTATCGATGAACTTGTACAGCTTGTCGGAGGAAGTGGAGCTCATGGACAATAGGGCGCCTGCGAATCCCGAGCCAGCCGAGTTCGAGACGGTCAGCGTGTTCGTGTTGGTGGCGCTGTTGTCGGAGATGCTGGCTCCGCCGCTGCCTTGGCCCGCGATCGTGGTCAGCCCCGAAGCGTCCACCGTGAAGACCGACGTGGAGTCGCCCCACCGCGGCATCGATGAACGAGAAGCCGTTGGTATCCGTCGCGACCATCCCGAGCACCTTTTGGTTGAAGCTGGAGGCTGAGTTGGTGAGCGTGAGCGTGGTGGCGGTAGATCCTGTATCGGAAATGCTGGCTCCACCACTCCCTTGGCCCGCGATCGTGGTCAGCCCGCTGGCGGCCACCTTGAACACGGACGTGGATCCTACCTTGCCGTCAATGAACGAGTAGCTAGTAGTCGCGGATGAGGCGCTCATGGCGAGAAGCGCACCCATATAGCCTGTTGTCGCAGAATTGCCAAGTGTAAGCGTGTTCGTGGTGGTTCCGGAGTCCGAGATACTGGCCCCGCCCGTGGTCACCGTGAGCCCTGTGTCCACCACCGTGACGCCGCCGGTCACGCTCAGTCCACCTGCAGAGATGGTGGTCAAGCCCGAGGCGGCCACCTTAAACTTCGACGCGCCACTCGATTTGGCGTCGATGAGCGTGTACGCAGTGGTGGCCGAGGCGGAGTTCATTGTCAGCAGCGTCCCGGTGAAGCCTGTGGTTAGACTGTTCGCGACCGAGAGCGTGTTGACGGCAGCTTGGTTATCGGAAATGCTGGCCCCGCCCGCCGTAACGGTGACGCCCCCAGCAGTGACTGTGGCCCCACCTGCGGAAACCACAAGACCACCGGAACCAATCGTGACGCCGCCCGTGGTAACGGTAAGCCCACCGGAGGCGATCGTGGTGAGGCCGGACGCGGCGACGGTGAACTTGGACGAGCCACTAACCTGGGCATCGATGAGCGTGTACAATGTCGTTGTCGACACAGCGTTCATGGACAGTAGTGTGCCCGTGAAGCCGGTGGAGAGGCTGTTCGCGACAGTGAGCGTGCTGGTGGCGGCACCGTTGTCGGAGATGCTGGCCCCGCCGCTGCCTCGGCCGACGATCGTGGTCAGACCCCTCGCAGCCACCTTGAACCGGGATACACTACTGGATTGGGCATCAATGAGCGTGTACACCTTGGTTGTGGACACGGCGTTCATGGACAACAGCGTGCCTGTGAAGCCGGTCGATAAGCCACTCGTGACCGAGAGCGTGGTGGTAGCGGCACCGCTCTCAGAGATGCTGGCCCCGCCGCTGCCTTGGCCCGCGATCGTGGTCAGCCCCGAAGCGTCCACCGTGAAGACCGACGTGGAGTCGCCCCCACCGCGGCATCGATGAACGAAAAGCCGTTGGTATCCGTCGCGACCATCCCGAGCACCTTTTGGTTGAAGCTGGAGGCTGAGTTGGTGAGCGTGAGCGTGTTGGCGGTAGTTCCTGTATCGGAAATGCTGGCTCCACCACTCCCTTGGCCCGCGATCGTGGTCAGCCCCGAAGCGTCCACCGTGAAGACCGACGTGGAGTCGCCCCCACCGCGGCATCGATGAACGAGAAGCCGTTGGTATCCGTCGCGACCATCCCGAGCACCTTTTGGTTGAAGCTGGAGGCTGAGTTGGTGAGCGTGAGCGTGTTGGCGGTAGTTCCTGTATCGGAAATGCTGGCTCCACCACTCCCTTGGCCCGCGATCGTGGTCAGCCCGCTGGCGGCCACCTTGAACACGGACGTGGATCCCACCTTGCTATCGATGAACTTGTACAGCTTGTCGGAGGAAGTGGAGCTCATGGACAATAGGGCGCCTGCGAATCCCGAGCCAGCCGAGTTCGAGACGGTCAGCGTGTTCGTGTTGGTGGCGCTGTTGTCGGAGATGCTGGCTCCGCCGCTGCCTTGGCCCGCGATCGTGGTCAGCCCCGAAGCGTCCACCGTGAAGACCGACGTGGAGTCGCCCCCACCGCGGCATCGATGAACGAGAAGCCGTTGGTATCCGTCGCGACCATCCCGAGCACCTTTTGGTTGAAGCTGGAGGCTGAGTTGGTGAGCGTGAGCGTGTTGGCGGTAGTTCCTGTATCGGAAATGCTGGCTCCACCACTCCCTTGGCCCGCGATCGTGGTCAGCCCGCTGGCGGCCACCTTGAACACGGACGTGGATCCCACCTTGCTATCGATGAACTTGTACAGCTTGTCGGAGGAAGTGGAGCTCATGGACAATAGGGCGCCTGCGAATCCCGAGCCAGCCGAGTTCGAGACGGTCAGCGTGTTCGTGTTGGTGGCGCTGTTGTCGGAGATGCTGGCTCCGCCGCTGCCTTGGCCCGCGATCGTGGTCAGCCCCGAAGCGTCCACCGTGAAGACCGACGTGGAGTCGCCCCCACCGCGGCATCGATGAACGAGAAGCCGTTGGTATCCGTCGCGACCATCCCGAGCACCTTTTGGTTGAAGCTGGAGGCTGAGTTGGTGAGCGTGAGCGTGTTGGCGGTAGTTCCTGTATCGGAAATGCTGGCTCCACCACTCCCTTGGCCCGCGATCGTGGTCAGCCCCGAAGCGTCCACCGTGAAGACCGACGTGGGAGTCGCCCCCACCGCGGCATCGATGAACGAAAAGCCGTTGGTATCCGTCGCGACCATCCCGAGCACCTTTGGTTGAAGCTGGAGGCTGAGTTGGTGAGCGTGAGCGTGTTGGCGGTAGTTCCTGTATCGGAAATGCTGGCTCCACCACTCCCTTGGCCCGCGATCGTGGTCAGCCCGCTGGCGGCCACCTTGAACACGGACGTGGATCCCACCTAGCTATCGATGAACTTGTACAGCTTGTCGGAGGAAGTGGAGCTCATGGACAATAGGGCGCCTGCGAATCCCGAGCCAGCCGAGTTCGAGACGGTCAGCGTGTTCGTGTTGGTGGCGCTGTTGTCGGAGATGCTGGCTCCGCCGCTGCCTTGGCCCGCGATCGTGGTCAGCCCCGAAGCGTCCACCGTGAAGACCGACGTGGGAGTCGCCCCCACCGCGGCATCGATGAACGAGAAGCCGTTGGTATCCGTCGCGACCATCCCGAGCACCTTTTGGTTGAAGCTGGAGGCTGAGTTGGTGAGCGTGAGCGTGTTGGCGGTAGTTCCTGTATCGGAAATGCTGGCTCCACCACTCCCTTGGCCCGCGATCGTGGTCATCCCGCTGGCGTCCACCGTGAACACGGACGTGGATCCCACCTTGCTATCGATGAACTTGTACAGCTTGTCGGAGGAAGTGGAGCTCATGGACAATAGGGCGCCTGCGAATCCCGAGCCAGCCGAGTTCGAGACGGTCAGCGTGTTCGTGTTGGTGGCGCTGTTGTCGGAGATGCTGGCTCCGCCGCTGCCTTGGCCCGCGATCGTGGTCAGCCCCGAAGCGTCCACCGTGAAGACCGACGTGGAGTCGCCCCCACCGCGGCATCGATGAACGAGAAGCCGTTGGTATCCGTCGCGACCATCCCGAGCACCTTTTGGTTGAAGCTGGAGGCTGAGTTGGTGAGCGTGAGCGTGTTGGCGGTAGTTCCTGTATCGGAAATGCTGGCTCCACCACTCCCTTGGCCCGCGATCGTGGTCAGCCCGCTGGCGGCCACCTTGAACACGGACGTGGATCCCACCTTGCTATCGATGAACTTGTACAGCTTGTCGGAGGAAGTGGAGCTCATGGACAATAGGGCGCCTGCGAATCCCGAGCCAGCCGAGTTCGAGACGGTCAGCGTGTTCGTGTTGGTGGCGCTGTTGTCGGAGATGCTGGCTCCGCCGCTGCCTTGGCCCGCGATCGTGGTCAGCCCCGAAGCGTCCACCGTGAAGACCGACGTGGGAGTCGCCCCCACCGCGGCATCGATGAACGAGAAGCCGTTGGTATCCGTCGCGACCATCCCGAGCACCTTTTGGTTGAAGCTGGAGGCTGAGTTGGTGAGCGTGAGCGTGTTGGCGGTAGTTCCTGTATCGGAAATGCTGGCTCCACCACTCCCTTGGCCCGCGATCGTGGTCAGCCCGCTGGCGGCCACCTTGAACACGGACGTGGATCCCACCTTGCTATCGATGAACTTGTACAGCTTGTCGGAGGAAGTGGAGCTCATGGACAATAGGGCGCCTGCGAATCCCGAGCCAGCCGAGTTCGAGACGGTCAGCGTGTTCGTGTTGGTGGCGCTGTTGTCGGAGATGCTGGCTCCGCCGCTGCCTTGGCCCGCGATCGTGGTCAGCCCCGAAGCGTCCACCGTGAAGACCGACGTGAGAGTCGCCCCCACCGCGGCATCGATGAACGAGAAGCCGTTGGTATCCGTCGCGACCATCCCGAGCACCTTTTGGTTGAAGCTGGAGGCTGAGTTGGTGAGCGTGAGCGTGTTGGCGGTAGTTCCTGTATCGGAAATGCTGGCTCCACCACTCCCTTGGCCCGCGATCGTGGTCATCCCAAGCGTCCACCGTGAACACGGACGTGGATCCCACCTTGCTATCGATGAACTTGTACAGCTTGTCGGAGGAAGTGGAGCTCATGGACAATAGGGCGCCTGCGAATCCCGAGCCAGCCGAGTTCGAGACGATCAGCGTGTTCGTGTTGGTGGCGCTGTTGTCGGAGATGCTGGCTCCGCCGCTGCCTTGGCCCGCGATCGTGGTCAGCCCCGAAGCGTCCACCGTGAAGACCGACGTGGAGTCGCCCCCACCGCGGCATCGATGAACGAGAAGCCGTTGGTATCCGTCGCGACCATCCCGAGCACCTTTGGTTGAAGCTGGAGGCTGAGTTGGTGAGCGTGAGCGTGTTGGCGGTAGTTCCTGTATCGGAAATGCTGGCTCCACCACTCCCTTGGCCCGCGATCGTGGTCAGCCCGCTGGCGGCCACCTTGAACACGGACGTGGATCCCACCTTGCTATCGATGAACTTGTACAGCTTGTCGGAGGAAGTGGAGCTCATGGACAATAGGGCGCCTGCGAATCCCGAGCCAGCCGAGTTCGAGACGGTCAGCGTGTTCGTGTTGGTGGCGCTGTTGTCGGAGATGCTGGCTCCGCCGCTGCCTTGGCCCGCGATCGTGGTCAGCCCCGAAGCGTCCACCGTGAAGACCGACGTGAGAGTCGCCCCCACCGCGGCATCGATGAACGAGAAGCCGTTGGTATCCGTCGCGACCATCCCGAGCACCTTTTGGTTGAAGCTGGAGGCTGAGTTGGTGAGCGTGAGCGTGTTGGCGGTAGTTCCTGTATCGGAAATGCTGGCTCCACCACTCCCTTGGCCCGCGATCGTGGTCATCCCCCAAGCGTCCACCGTGAACACGGACGTGGATCCCACCTTGCTATCGATGAACTTGTACAGCTTGTCGGAGGAAGTGGAGCTCATGGACAATAGGGCGCCTGCGAATCCCGAGCCAGCCGAGTTCGAGACGATCAGCGTGTTCGTGTTGGTGGCGCTGTTGTCGGAGATGCTGGCTCCGCCGCTGCCTTGGCCCGCGATCGTGGTCAGCCCCGAAGCGTCCACCGTGAAGACCGACGTGGGAGTCGCCCCCACCGCGGCATCGATGAACGAGAAGCCGTTGGTATCCGTCGCGACCATCCCGAGCACCTTTTGGTTGAAGCTGGAGGCTGAGTTGGTGAGCGTGAGCGTGTTGGCGGTAGTTCCTGTATCGGAAATGCTGGCTCCACCACTCCCTTGGCCCGCGATCGTGGTCAGCCCGCTGGCGGCCACCTTGAACACGGACGTGGATCCCACCTTGCTATCGATGAACTTGTACAGCTTGTCGGAGGAAGTGGAGCTCATGGACAATAGGGCGCCTGCGAATCCCGAGCCAGCCGAGTTCGAGACGGTCAGCGTGTTCGTGTTGGTGGCGCTGTTGTCGGAGATGCTGGCTCCGCCGCTGCCTTGGCCCGCGATCGTGGTCAGCCCCGAAGCGTCCACCGTGAAGACCGACGTGGGAGTCGCCCCCACTGCGGCATCGATGAACGAGAAGCCGTTGGTATCCGTCGCGACCATCCCGAGCACCTTTTGGTTGAAGCTGGAGGCTGAGTTGGTGAGCGTGAGCGTGTTGGCGGTAGTTCCTGTATCGGAAATGCTGGCTCCACCACTCCCTTGGCCCGCGATCGTGGTCAGCCCGCTGGCGGCCACCTTGAACACGGACGTGGATCCCACCTTGCTATCGATGAACTTGTACAGCTTGTCGGAGGAAGTGGAGCTCATGGACAATAGGGCGCCTGCGAATCCCGAGCCAGCCGAGTTCGAGACGGTCAGCGTGTTCGTGTTGGTGGCGCTGTTGTCGGAGATGCTGGCTCCGCCGCTGCCTTGGCCCGCGATCGTGGTCAGCCCCGAAGCGTCCACCGTGAAGACCGACGTGAGAGTCGCCCCACCGCGGCATCGATGAACGAGAAGCCGTTGGTATCCGTCGCGACCATCCCGAGCACCTTTTGGTTGAAGCTGGAGGCTGAGTTGGTGAGCGTGAGCGTGTTGGCGGTAGTTCCTGTATCGGAAATGCTGGCTCCACCACTCCCTTGGCCCGCGATCGTGGTCATCCCCCAAGCGTCCACCGTGAACACGGACGTGGATCCCACCTTGCTATCGATGAACTTGTACAGCTTGTCGGAGGAAGTGGAGCTCATGGACAATAGGGCGCCTGCGAATCCCGAGCCAGCCGAGTTCGAGACGGTCAGCGTGTTCGTGTTGGTGGCGCTGTTGTCGGAGATGCTGGCTCCGCCGCTGCCTTGGCCCGCGATCGTGGTCAGCCCCGAAGCGTCCACCGTGAAGACCGACGTGGAGTCGCCCCCACCGCGGCATCGATGAACGAGAAGCCGTTGGTATCCGTCGCGACCATCCCGAGCACCTTTTGGTTGAAGCTGGAGGCTGAGTTGGTGAGCGTGAGCGTGTTGGCGGTAGTTCCTGTATCGGAAATGCTGGCTCCACCACTCCCTTGGCCCGCGATCGTGGTCAGCCCGCTGGCGGCCACCTTGAACACGGACGTGGATCCCACCTTGCTATCGATGAACTTGTACAGCTTGTCGGAGGAAGTGGAGCTCATGGACAATAGGGCGCCTGCGAATCCCGAGCCAGCCGAGTTCGAGACGGTCAGCGTGTTCGTGTTGGTGGCGCTGTTGTCGGAGATGCTGGCTCCGCCGCTGCCTTGGCCCGCGATCGTGGTCAGCCCCGTTGCATCAACTTTGAAAATACTAGTACCACTTGCGCCTACGGTGGCTTCTATCAAATAGTGCATGCTCACTGTGGGATCAACCGTGGACTTTGAGTTGACGAGCAAAACTCTTGCGTTGCTGGAGAAAGTGGTCGCTGTTGCTTCAACTGTGAGTACATCGGTCGTAGCTGACGTTGTGGCAATTTTTCCTCCGCCGTCGATAACATTTAGGCCACCCAACTCAATGGTTTCCCCGCCATTCTTCACTCGTAGCCCTCCAAAGTCAATAGTCTCGCCGCCATTTACGATATGAAGTCCGCCCGAATTGACGGTAGCGCCCCCAGAAGTAATATACAGACCGCCCTGAGTAATAGTCGTCAGCCCAGTATTAGCAATCGTAAACAGATCCACGGCGGCAGCAGGCGCAATTTGAGTCGTGACCTTCAGCATATTGTGAGCTAGCCCGGAAAATGTCTTTACGGACACAGCATCACCAGCAAAACTCGTCGACGTGGCACTCACAACAAGCGCAGAAGCTGCAGGATCCGAGTTCGAAATTTGCCCCCCTCCAAGTCCATTCACAATAAGCCCACCATTAGCGATCGTAGTTCTCCCAGAGGCCTCCACCGTGAACGCTGGCACATTATTCGCACTGGCATCGATCAGTAAGAAGTCAGTAGCCCCAGGATACTGCGTAGCACGCGCAGTCGACAGCTTGAGCAGTGAATTGCTGAATGTAGCAAACGAATTGATGACGGTAAGACTTGGAGCATTCACAGTGTTGGCAATTGTCGCTCCACCCGTCACGACATTCAGTCCACCAGTATAAATGGTGGTAAGGCCATCTCCACGAATGTCGACAACTGTGTTCGTATCCGCCACCATTGCTTCAAACAATTTGAAGTTAGTACTCAATAGTCTGCTTGCCCGGACTTTCAGCACTGTACTCGTGAAGGTAATGTGAGTGTCCGCAATGTCCGCCGCTGGTGACGTCTGGGCGATCGTGGTTATTGTCAATGCGCCGGTTGACAGCTCAAGATCACCATGTAACAGCTTTGTGTCTCCCATGCCATCCATGGTCAGAATCGGCAAGGTGGACGACTCAATCTTCATAAAGTAAAAGTCTGCCTGGGACCCTTTTGCCGTCTTCAGATGCAGAACAGTACCCGTGTACGCGAGCCCCAAAGGATTGATGATAAATCCATCATTGTCATCAATACTATCAGGAATATTCGATGGCTGGTTGCAGTCCATTCCCTTAAAGTCTGCGTAGCATACGCATTGGCCGGTGCTGAAATCACAGAGACCGCGGTTGGAGCAATATACATGCTCTTTTGATACATTCACAGCAAGTGTCACGATTAGATTTCAAATAATGGTAAGGGCAATACAGAAATCAAGCTTACCTTTTACGTTGGTCGCTACATCATCGGTGATCACACACGTTGGGGTGTTCGCGCTCGTGACTTGGCTGAGATCGCACGTAAAACTGGACAACGGCGGATTCCCGTTATGATACAGCAAGTTATTTTCCCCTCCCAAGTGCACCCATTCCGTGAACGCCACTGTGTAAATGGCTCCTTTTGTTACCGAATCCACACTGGAGATCGAGCACGTAGCACTCAAAACGGTACGCATGCTTTGGAATGCTTGTGCACACGCTGTTTCGTGGGCAGCATCAGCTGCTGCAACGGCACCGAAAACTGCAACTTCTCCGAGAAAGTGAACTCGCACAGAACCCGCGAGAGCTATACCAGGTGTAGGGTCGGCGCCCACTTGGATCTTAATAGTCCGATACGCTTGGCCTGTCGTTAGCGGATCATCGTTCTTGGCGCACATGGCTGGAGTTGCGCAGCAAATGTTAGCCAACCGAATCTAATGCAAATACGTTTCATCATGGTCAACGTACTCTGGGAGCAGTCGGGTCCGGTGTATCCCAAATCGCACATGCAACTTGTCATGCTCTCCTTCTCCCAGTTCGTGTACGTCGGGCCGGCACCAGCGAGTGAACTCGGGCCGTACTGCGACGCCAATGTTGCTGAAGAATAGCACAGTCCATGACCAGAGCAGTCCGCCGGGCAGCGAACTATGGACAATGAATACATTACGAAAGGTATCAATCAGTACCCACGGTGAAATCGGGTCACATACGTGGCGGCAAAACTTACGCCGCTGACATGCTGCCCCAGTGTAACCATTGAAGCACGTGCACTCGCCCTGCATGGAGCAGTAGAATTTGTCATCACACCATGATTTCTGTCCTCTTAAAAACCTGATCGAACCTTGGAGTAGTCGCACACGCCGCGATTTGAGCACTCGGCCACGGCGTGTGCTGCGTTCGCCGTCCTCGCCTTATCCGTCCAAGCCACCCCGTGGGGCATTTTCGGAGAGAGCAGTCGGGAGCTAGGGCCCAGTCGGCGTCGCACGTGCATTGGCTGAATAAAACAACAATTGATCCGCGTGAGATATCGTCGGCGTCAGGACAGCAGAAAACGCGTCGCACTTGGAGGCGCCGCATCGGCCGTGGCCCGAGCACGAGTTGGCACACGCTGCGTCTGCGACCTGCACCACGGTGACTGGAAGCAGCAGGAGGAGAAGGAGGCCTAACATTCGCCCCTCCATCTTTGGTCGGGCGAGATCTTCGATGGCTTTGGTATTATTTTCCGTGCCAATCACCAATGTTCATGAAACGTCGCGAATGGATCGCCGCGTCGATCACCGAGATCAGCGCTGCCAATTCAAGAGGAAGAAAGAAAATGGTGGCCATAGCGCCTTCATAGACTCTACTTCGCTCGGTCAGATCTCGACCATGCCAATGCAAGGCGTCAACTACTTGTTACTATAGACTTCACTTCATGAATCACGAAGTTGAAGCTTGTTACGTCATTGATCAGTTAAGCTACACGAGCTACAGATCTACCTCCCGATAAGCGCGCCTCTTTTCGCCTGGCATTGTACTCGACATCAAATCACAAAGGTGTCCAGCTACTGATTTAATATCTAAAGATGACCTATGTTGATTTGTTTGATAGAGTCTATAGCAAAACAATATAACTCAATATAATACATGTACGTTCTGTGTGCAATTAACACTTATCATTGTTCGAGAGATATTATAAGTGACAGGCGCGCCTATCGGGAGGTAGATCTGTATTACTAAATACTATTTAAATGATATTATTAGTATATACATAGTAATACTATTCATTGATTCCTGATTATCAGTGAACCACGTGCATATTATACAATCTAGGTGTGAAAGATACACCAAATGATCAAAAAGCCATTTTACACTAGGTATCTTCTTGCACATCAAAAAGCCCCAAGAGATGAGCTCGTCGGAGGACCTCGCTCCGGCGGCGGCGTACGCACCCAGCGCGCGCGTCGAGGTGGACGGCCCGCCCAAGCGTCCGCAGCAGACGGAGCGGGTGCTGCGCAGCCTGCGCGCGTGGGGCGAGCTGTCTCCGCTGCTGTTCACGGGCGCGTCGGACGGCACACTGCGCAGCTACGTGGCGGACGAGCGCGCCGGCCTCTTGCGCTGGCAGGCGGACTACAAGCGGCTGTCCCACGCCAACGCGACGTTCCTGGACGCCT
This sequence comes from Phytophthora melonis, assembly GCA_024211575.1. Lineage (NCBI taxonomy): Eukaryota > Oomycota > Peronosporomycetes > Peronosporales > Peronosporaceae > Phytophthora > Phytophthora melonis. Next base: position 2,754,869 of record JAMXKT010000094.1, on the reverse strand, counting down.
GGGGCGTCTTCGCCACGCTGGCCGACAACCGCCTCAAGCTGCTGGAGCTGCCGCTGCAGACCAACCCGCAGCTGGACGGCGCGCGCGACGCCGGCGGCCGCGGCCTCGTGGCCCGCGACGACACCAAGGGCGCCGTGCAGTTCGCGGCCCACGAGGCGGCCAAGACGCTGTGCGTGTTGCTTAAGACCAACACGCTCAAGGTCTTCGACTGGACCGTGAACCGAATCCTGGAGCCGCGCGCACAGCACGAGCTGCAGACGCTGCTACCGACGCTGCTGCCGGTTCAGCGGCTGCTGCTACTTAGTGAGAGTCACGTGTTTATCCAGGGCAAGAAGGAGTGGGTCGTGCTGAATCTGGACAGCGGCCGGCCGCTGAGTGTCCAGGAGGACGTGATGCAGCAAGTCAATGAAGCTCTAGATGGAGGGGCCACTGCTGTCTGTGACGCGGTGGCCGTTCCTAGTAGATACGCGGCCCGGCGACGCCAGCAGGTGCTGGACTTGCTGCTGTGTGGGAAGCAGCGTGGAGTGATCCTGACGATTGACTCGTTAGAGAATAAGAGTGGGGGCGAAGAGGAGGAGGAGGAGGATGTTTATGGAGCCTTTGACCAGGATGTGAGCAGGTGGGGGGATGAGAGTGCGGGCAAGGCGCTGGACGTGTCCACGAGTCAGTTGGGCATGAAGGTGGACAGAGTGGTTGCCTATAACGCGCCGCCGAGGGGGGTATATTACCATCACCCGTTTTTGCTGCTGGACCAGGGGGAGCAGATCGCGGTGTACAACTTTGGATCGCTGCAAATGGTGCAGACGCTGCCCGTTAAAGCTCCCTATGGCGTCTGTGCTACGGTGAATGTGGCGTCAGCGACCGTGACGGATCCGTTTGCTGGTTCGCCACAGTTCAAGGATGACCAACCGCCGACGCTGTATACCGTGTCCCCGCCGTTCGACGTTCAGTCCTTCCAAATGCTGTCAATCGCCCAGCAAGTCGCGGCGTCCATGGGGAACCGTCGGCTTGAAGATGCCGTCTCGCTCTGCAAGTTGTGCCCCGAAGAGAGTCCTCTCAGCGACGCTGACCAGCGCAAGCTTTACGCGGACTATGGCTTCGAGTTGTTTCGATCGGGCCATCGGAAGGAGGCTATGAACTTCTTCTTTGAGAGCAATATTGATGTGATGGAAGTGCTGCTGCTCTTCCCTCGGAACCTGCTTCCTCGCAAGGCCAGCGCGCTGCACAAGGAGAACAGCAACAACAACAAGGATCACACGTTGGAAGGTGACGAGTTAGTGGAGAGTTTGCTGGCGCTGATTGGATTATTGCGTCGTAAGCGGAACGCTTATCTCCAACAAGATGAAGAACGATCGGCTATGGGGTTTCACTTGCGCCGCAGTTTCGGACCTAGCGATGACAGTGCGTTGGAACTGATCGACACGATGTTGGTGAAGTGCCTGGTTGTGGTGGCGGAAAAAGTCAAGTATGAAGAACGTGCGAAGCGAGCTCTGCTCGAGGTGGTCACGGGCCAAAACTGGTGTGAGATCAGCGAGGCGGAGATCTTTCTTCGTGCGCATCGGCGCTTCAAGGCGTTGCTGGCATTCTACTCCGCACGGAAATTGCATCGTAAGGCCCTTGAGCTATTGGAAGATCTGGAGCGCAGCGCTGCCTCGGCTGCAACTCTGTATGAAAAGACCGAGACGGGCACGAAGGGCGAACCTCAAGACACGGGAGATCTGCAGTCGTCGCACGACTATATGGTGCTCATCGCGCAGTATCTTCGCGTGCTGGGCAAAAAGCACGCTGAGCTGGTGTTCGAGTTTTCGCGGCGTGTGCTGTCGGTGAACCCAGCGCTGGGACTCTCGATTTTTACCCAGCGCGAAGTACCCAGCTCCAAGCAAGATATCGACCCTGCCGCGATACTGCAGCACTTGAAGAGTTGCTCGATTGCAGCTTCGACTGAGGACTTGAAGAACGCAGAAGTGCCAGAATCCGAAGGTGGCGCTGAGGAAACCAGCAAACCGGTTTTGCCCTTGACGAGTAGCCAAATGCTGGCGATCGAGTATCTGACACAAGTTATCTACGAGGGTCCATACCAGCTTACGCCCCGGTTGCATGACGAGGTTGTCTATCTTCTCTTGGATTTAATCCAAGCCAAGACACCACAAAAGCAGAGACTCACGAGTCGCGTTGAGTCCCAGCGTGGAATGACGGGGCTTTTGCGCCGCAAGCTGCTCGAATTTCTTGAGTTCCCAGCTGCATCCTACCATCCAGAGCGAATGCTAAGTCGCACACCGGCTGAAATGATCGATGAACACGCAGCACTGTTGTCAAAGCTCGGGCGTCATCGTGAAGTGCTTCAACTCTATGCTCTGGAATTGAAGGACGCAGCTTTAGCGGAAGCATACTGCAATCGGTGCTACGAAGCAAAAACGGCCGACTCGTCTATCTACTCAACACTGCTAACGATCTACCTGCGCCCGCAGTTCACTGGTGGATCATCTGGAGGATCCGCATCACCAAATGTAGGTTCCCCGCCGCAGCCTTCTCCTATGTGGAACCGAGCTGGGAGATCAGCCTCACTCCCCGGTTTGCAAAGTGAAGCTGTCAACGCAGCTATCAACGTGCTGAACAAATATGCTGAGCGTATCGAGGTATCCACCGCGCTCGAGCTTCTGCCTGCGGACGTCCCAGCAGCCCCCTTGGCCGGGTTCTTCCGTCGCGTGTTGGAGCGCCAAGTCGAGCGCTTCCGCAATGGACAAGTCAAGAAACAGCTCTCCAAGATGGAGAACTTCAAGGTCCGCGAACAGCTCTCCACTAAACGGAAGGGGTCCGTCACAGTCTGGTCGTCCCAGTGCTGCCAATCGTGTGGGAAGAAGCTGGGTGTTGGTACGTTCGTGCGCTTGCCCAATGGCACGCTGCTGCACTACTCCTGCCAACCCGTTCCGTAGGGTTTACACCGGAGTCAGGTCGTATCCTTTGAGCGTCACGGGCTTCTTCCACGAGGACTGGCCGGTAAGTTTATCAAAATAATAGTACTGTTGTGAGTTGGGGTCGAAAACTTTCTGGATGCGCTCTTTCAGCAGGCGATGGAGTTCCAGACGTGCAGCGGCGCAGCGCATGAACGTGAACACCACTGACTTAGCCTCAACCGGCTCGGTGACGGCGTGCGAGCGTCGTCTCTTGATAATCTTCGTCTCTTTGATATCCCGTTCGTCGCCCATGAGAAGTGCCGGCTTCTCCCACTTCGCTACCCCCGTCTTGCGGTTGTAGTAGTAGAAGTGCTCCGTTGTCGGGTCGAAGATTTTCTCGTACGCGTCGAAGAGCAGTTCACGCAGCTCCTTTTTAGCGCGTCGCGTGCGCCACATTCGCTGCAGACGTGAAGCGGCTTCATCGCGTGACATTTGCCGCAGCCTCTGCAGTCTTCGTTTGTGTCGCTTCTGGCGTGCGCGCTCACTGATGCGCGGCAGTTTAACTACAGCGGAGAAAGCAGAAGACTGCGGGGCAATGAGCGTGCTTTTCCTCCTTCCTGAACCGGATGCAGAGACCGAGTCGTCGAAGAGCTCAAGGTCGTAGTCGCCTAATACGGCAGGCTTGAACCAAGTTGCGGTACCGGCGACGCTGTCGTAATAGTACGGCTGGCCAGACACCGGGTCCATCATTTTGCGATATCGACGGCTAAGCAGCTCCAGCAGCATCTTACGCGTTGCAAACCGCCGATAGAGCGCCTGAATCGTTCGCGCTGCAGCTTCCTCAGTGTTGAACTTCTCCGGTCGCAGCTTCACGGCGTGTCGTCTTCGTCCGTGAGCGTCGGCACTCGCATCACTACGGCCAACCTTCGGCCCCTGGTTGTCGTCGTCGTCACCGTCATGCAGTAGCAGTCGTGGCTTCTCCCATGAAGACTCCTTGGTGGTGGCGTTGTAGTAGTAATACCGTCCCGTCGTGGCGTCCCAGAGCTTCTTGATCCGCGAACGCAAGATACGGCGCATAAACTCACGTCCGCGATAGCACCGGTACGCGTGCTGCACTATCCGAGCAGCTTCATCAGGGGCCATGTTGGCAAACCTGGCTAATCTCTGGATTTCCACAGGCTCACCAAGGTCGTATCGCTTGCGCAGCAGAGGAGGGGGGTCCCACAACTTCGTTGGAGGCTCCTTCTTAGCGGGTCTTGGAAGCCCCGGCTTCCGGACGTAGTACACGCGCTCTTTCTCCAGGTCAAAGTGCTTCTCGTACCGCTCACTCAGCAGCTTCTTGGTCAGCTGTCGAGCCTGGAAACCTCGCCATACCGCTTGAAGTTTTACTGCAGCTTCGACGGGCGTGAAGGGAGGTGAGATTCGGGGCGAAGCATCAGGGTCGCGGATTGGGACTTCAAAGTCTTCACTGATCTCCACAGGTCGAGTCCAGGACTTCTTGTGCTGCCACAAGTTGTAGTAGAAGAACTCGTTGTGCGCGATGCTGAAGATGCGCTGATAGCGCTGCTCACGCGCACGCTGCATCACTCTCCGGGCCCGCCGCGCACGGAACAAGCACTGCAGCTTGCGGACTGCTTCGTACTTGCCCATAGGAACTCCTGCTCTCCTTGTTCCATGCAGTTGGCGTTCGTGAGAGCAATTCCGACACATCCACAGCCGCAACGGAGACGGCTGAAACCCGTTGCATCGCCAGCACAAGCGGCACAGCGGGTGCACAATCGCTTCGATGTCGATGTCGTCGATGCGCTTGGCCTCACGCAGCTCCTCAGCTTCTCGAGCGCATCGATCGGCAAACGGTTCAAGGCGTACTGGAGACGGCAGTTGGCTAGAGGACTTGGTAGCGTTGACACCTTTGCTGAACGGAGGCAGCGGATTTGATGTACACAACGGTAGCGTCGGCAGCTTGGACATATCCAAGCGCGGAATGACCGTCGGTTTGTCCCGCCAAAGCCTCGGCACCTCGGGCCACTCGTAGCTCGCTGCGTCTCGAGAAACCGTATTGAACACAGTGAACGTACGTCCGCAGGCGAGTGATGCAACGCGTCCAAAGCGCTCACCATCAGGCAGTCGCAACTCGGTTGGGACCCCGTGAAATGCTCGAGTGCTCCCCACGTGAAGATGCGATTATCCATCGTCAACGCGGCTGTATGGTGCGTTCCGCATGCGAGTCGCGTGACCAGCACTTCATCGTCAAGCTCACGCGGAGGTAAACGAACGCCTTGCGGTTCGTACGTGACTTGGGCCTTCCCAGCGCCAAGCTGTCCGTAGACACCAGTTCCCCACGTGAAGACACGGCCAGCCCCACTATCAGCTTGTGAAGCTTCCGCAGCGATGCAGGCACTATGCCACGCGCCACAAGCAATACTCAGTACGACGAGATCCTTAACACCTCCACAAACCAGTGCAGGCTCACCGACATCGCTGCTACGCTTCAACGGTTTGCCATGGCCCAACCGTCCACCATCGCTGCACCCCCACGAGTACACCTTCCCATCGGACGTCAACGCTAGCGAGTGAAGAACACCACAAGCCACTAGACGAACCGATACTGAGCGAAGCGTGGCCACCTGATGAATCACCGCCGCTCGAGGGAACGTCGTTGGCTCTCTCTTGGCTGGGCCATCAGTCGATTTGTCATTGGTGGAGGAACTGGACGGGCTGATACCAAGTTGCCCGTGTGAGTTGCTGCCCCAGCAGAAGACAACGCCATCATGCCCAGCGACTTGGTCACAGACAGCGACGCTGTGGTGTCCCCCACAGCAGCAGCCACCGCCTGATAGTTCGCCAAGGCTCCGACCACCGTCGCTCGATTTCGTGCCGCTTGAGCTGCTGTCTCCGCTGCGAAACCCAACGCTCCATGGGCATTATCTCCCCAGCTGAACAGTTCGCCCGCTTTGGCGAGTGCCATCGCATGACCCCGCGCCACATACACGCGCTCGACGTGCTCCGTACGGAGGGTGTGGAGGAACACGGGGGTGGCAAGCCAGTGGCTTTCACGTGGCGTTGACTCAAACTCGTCGCGCCGATGAACGTGGCTGCAGAGCCCCACTTGAGACGCCAAGCCTCCTGTTCGACACAGCCACGCAGCACCTCGAGCATCATCCAGCGCGTACACAGCGTCGGATTCGGAGCCCTGTCAGCCAGCATCCAGTCTGTCAGTCGAGATGCATTAAGGCCGAAGCTTCACTGTTGTAGACGTACCGCGGCGACGCTGGTGATGTAGTGGCCTCGCAGTGGTCGGATGTCAACGAGGTCGGATCCAGGATGCGCTTCACTGAAGTAGACACTGCCTTGAGCCTTGCTACGATTCTCCAGCGCTCGAGCAGCAGCCTGAGCAGCCACGTCATTGACCAGTACATGCTGGTCGACCCAGCGCTGAATCCGGCAGATGAGCAACACCTTCTTGCCCGTCGAGGGCAAGTTGAGTGTCAGCGCTAGAAGTCTCAGCTCTTCGCGCGAAAGTCTCCTCAAATCCACGTTGCGCCAATGCTGGCGACTCCGCGCATGGCCGAATGCCCGCAGCGAGCTGAAGGTGAAGCGCACGTTCTGTCGAGAGCGTTGAAAGGCTTGGCGCAGCAGGTGCGACCTGAAGCAGCGCTGGATCATGGACGCGGCGAGCTGCTTGCGGCGCTTGGACCGCCCGGGCTTCCATCCTGGCTGCAACTTGCGCTTGGCAGCCTTAATCCTCTTCTTCTGCTCGGCTCGAGCCCGCCGCGTCAAGTGCTGGTCCATCGCAGAGACTCACCTCCCGGCCAGCCACGGACTAGTGACGCACGCAGCAATAGACGCGTCGTTTCATCGATACAAAGTGGTCTGTCTGAATTGGAGAGGCTTATATCAGCGCTGTCCTTCTCCTCTAGCTCCTAGTGTCTCTCGTTCCTCTCTCTCTCTCTCTAGAGCGCTTTGGGACTGCACACGCTCGGCCACTGCTCGGTGCCTAGAAAACCCCGACGATCCACCGCTGGTACTTGTCGTACCAGCGTGTTCGCCAGTTGTCGAGCGACGCGTCAATGAGCTCGTGCACAAAGTCCTCGCACGAGTTGATGTCCAGGTCGGGCTGGAACCGAGCGGCCAGACGCTCGACCGTGCCCTTGGGATCCCCAGCAAAGCACGGCAAGTGCTCGTTGCCGTGCAGCATCATCTCCACGAGCAGCACAAAGCGGTGGCGATACTTACGTGCCACGAGGAACGCGCGCACGCACAGAGAGCGGAACCGCCGGAAGTGCGCGGAACGCGGGCCGCCCATGAGCTCTACAAAATCGGCCGTGAGCTTGAACGGAGCCTGCTCGAAGGCCATGTTGCCCGGGTTGTTCGACAGGATGAAGCCGAAGTCGATGTGGATGATGTGCCCTTCAGCGTCCAGCAAGATGTTGCCGTTGTGTCGGTCCTTGATCTGGAGCAGATAGCACACGATCGCGTAGCCCGCCATGCTGCTCACAAAGTTGGCGCGCGCCCTGCGGAACTCGGGCGTGCTCGGGTCACCGAAATGCCTCGTGAAAAAGTCCAGCAGCGTCGTGAACTCGCGGTCGTTGCGCTTCAGCGAGTCGATGGAGATGGTGTCCGCGATGGCTTCAACGAGTCCCGACGTAGCGGAGAGGGCGATCACGTCGTACGGACGGATGAAGACCGGCACCTTGAACTCTTCAAACACCTTGGCGAACTGGTGGATTAGCTGCAAGGCCAGCTGCTCCTGACGCGGGTCGTCGTCGCTTTTGACGATCACAGGCAGCAACCTCCAACCGGGGAGCTTCCCGTAAGGAGAAGTGGCTTGGATACGACGCTCCTTCTCCGCCCAGCGCTCCTTAAATATGACGGCGGGGGGTTCGCCTGCACTCTGGTGACGGGCTTCTGAAGCGGGGTCACTGCTCTCTGCTTCCTCGTCTTCCTCCAGCTTGGAGTCGCGCTCTGACAGATCCTGTAAGAAACGATCTGTGCTGTCGAACCGCGAGAGGTGGTTCGGTGAACACGCTGAGCTCTCGGACTGCGGCGACAGCACAGTCTCCGATTTGGGTGACCACGGCCCGCTGACACTGCTGGCAGATTCGACATCATCGATGTCTGTAGTAACAGGCACGATGGATGCGGCCACCGTCTGGCTCCGCGCCGACTCGGGGTGCGTTGATCGAAGACCTGCTACACTCGTGTCGACTGTGAGGCTTCGCTTAGGGAACACGCCTGAGCTCTTGAAAAATGGCTGGCTTTGGCTTCGCTCCGGCAGATCTCGGAAGCGCTTGGGCGAGTCCTCGCCATACTCGCCAGAGCCAACCTTGCTCAGCAACGCCTCGCCCTTGGGATCAAAGTTCTTGCCACCGGGAGCCTTGCCGACCAACGAGTCAATCAGTCCGTGCAGCAGCTCAGTCGGCTGCGCCATTTTGTTCGAGATATGGTGCGAGAACGAGCGAAGGCGCGTCGGGCTGCTCGGCGTACGCGACTCACTCCAGAAACCAAGCTTCGACGCGTCCGGGGACATCAATGGTGTACGCTCCGCAGGTGTAGCAGCCGTCAACTCTGGAGTGCTCGCAGTGTCCCACAAACTGAGCGTGAATCGCCGCCCGTTAAACACGCTGTTGCTGCGGCGCTTCTGTCGTGCAGCGAGTTCTTCTTGCGGAGATGGATAGTCCACAACCTCAGCGCAGAGCAAGAACGGCACACGCTCTCGCGTCGAGAACGTAAAACTCTCGTCCACGTGGATGTGCTTGAGTCGGTGGTATGAGTTGCCGACTGGCAGGTACAGCGAGTTGCTCGGCAGATACTGCGCCTCCAGATCTCGAAGCCACATACGAAGCTGTCACAATAGTATGCAAACAAGGTCAGAGAGCTGACAATAATGAATTGGTCGCTCACTATCGACCACTTACCATATCGTTGCGCTGATCGTACGCAACAGCCCTCAAGTTGGACGATACATTGGCCAGGGATCCCAGGAACGTCGTCTCGAGCTCAAACGGCTCGACGCCGGTGGCAGGGGGAACTTTAGACGCAATGGCGGAGCTCGCCACCCCTCGTTCAAGATCGTTACTATCTTGAAACGTAGCGTAATGGTCTTCCTGGGACCCCGGCAGCAACGCCTCCACTTCCTGCGCACTAGCCGACACCTCTGAACCGCGTTCGGAACGATACTGAGGTTGGTGCTCCGAATTAACCGGACTGGGCGGACACGCAATAACCATCGCGGGAGCCGTACCGCGCTCAGCCACGTCTTCGATCAGCATCTGCACACGCTGGAAGTCGGCGTCCGTGGCGAACGCCGGGTTGTGCAGGCAGTAGGACTGCAAGTACCACAACATTTTGTGCGCGAACACGTGCGACCTGCCCAGATCACCCCCAAAAACGCAAATTATCAGCAACTCCACCCTTTCAAACTTCCAACCCCCCATCAAACTTACACACTGCACTTCCGCAGTAGCATTGCACACAACTGCGGCGACCTTGCAAACGCCCCCAACAGCAAAAAGCTGCACAGTTGCGGTAAATAAAACTCGAACTCCTCTTCGTCTCTGTCGGACGACACCGCCAGCCTGTCCACGGCCCCTTCCTGGTGCGCGAAGAGCCTCACCATGGCCTCGAACGTCGGGTCCTTGGGCTTGCGTCTCCCCGCCAGCTGCTTGCCCAGCGTGGCCCACTTGACCTCCACTTGGCGCGCGGCGTCTCGCCCACCATGACATCGCGCAGCAGATTATCGTCTGCCAGTCTCCCGCGACTCTTGTTGAGTTGCAGGATGTAGCCAAGTTGCAGCAGCGTACTGAAGATGCCCAATGCACACAGCACCGCGGCGTAGAAGCCGCCCCATTGCACGCGCCGGAACTTGGCGAACGTGTCAATCCGCGCGCCGTCCAGGTACAGCAGCGGCTGCAGCGAGCCCAGCGCGCATCCGGCCACCTCCACGAGCGACACGACGAATACGAAGCAGCGCGTGGACGGCACGCGCTTGTTGCGGCGCCGGATGTACACGAAGAAGAGCAGCCGCAGCAGCGACAGCAGCGCCTGCAGCGCCAGCGACTGGCGGAAGTTCAGCGCGTCCCGCAGGTCCCGCGCCAGCACGGCGCTGCCGCCCGGGGACGCCAGCGGTGCCAGCAGGTACCAGCCGAGTACCGACGTCTCCACGGACAGCGCGAGCACGTTGAACACGCCCATGACGCACACACGCAGAGAGAGGATCAGGGTCTGGTCCGGGATCTCTCGTCGGATGCGCGAAGAAGCCTGAGTTGAGCTCCTGGCGCGTGATTGGCCGGTGTATCGCAAAATTTCGCAATCTCGCCAATCGAAGACAGGACTTTGAGGTCAAAACTGCGGTCGCAAAATCATGTCCCCAAGTGGGGTACATGGACTTCAAGGTCGACACTTCTGGTGGACACTGTGGTTGACGCCTTTTAACGCTCTCTCGCTGGGGCTCAAGGGACACTGCTACACTGCTGCTATCTGGATATGGAGGGCACCTAATGGACACGCTGCCGCTGCAACTCGACTCAGTAAGGACGCGAACGACGGTCGGGTCGGTCTCGGAAGTCGCGGTCGCCGCCGCCGCCCCCACCGCCGTATCGACTGTAGCCTCCTCCGCCGCCGCCATATCTATCGCCCCCTCCGCCAAAACGTCCGCCACCACGGCGCCCGCCTCCGCCTCCTCCGCTGTTGCCTCCGTGCCAACCGCCCACCGGAGGCTCGGGCTTGCCCGCGAGCTCCACCTTGATGGTCTTCCCGCGAATGTCCGCCCCTACAGCATTGGCAGCAACAAAACACAAACGTCAGCACCACGCGATTATTGCAACTGTTGCAGCAGGTGACGCACCATTGAAGAACTCTGGGGCGGTGCGGGCCGCGTTCGAGTCCTCGTACGTGAGCACGGCGTCGCCCTTGGGCTGGCCCGCGTCGTCCGTGTAGATCTTGATCTTGAAGGGCCACTGGTCCTTGTAGCCGCGCTTCTGCTTCTCGCGCGCCACGATGCCGATGGCGCCGAACATTTCCTGCAGCTCGTCGCTCGTCACGTCCGTGGGCAGGTTCGAGATGTAGATGCGCGCCCACGTGGGGTCGGCCAGCGCCTCCTTGGCGGGGTCCCAGGCGCCCGACGCCTTGGGCTGGCTCTCCTCCTGCTGCTCCGCGGGCGGCGCCGCGCCTCTGTCGTCTCCGCCGTCTCGGTCACGTCCGCTGCCGCCGTATCTGCTGTCGCTGCCGCCGCTGTACTCGGAGCGGCGCGGCGCGTCCCTGCCGCCGCGATCCCGGGACCTGTCGCGTCCTCCGCCGCCGCGGTATGAGTCCCGATCGCGCGGTCTGTCACGCGACCGGTCTCTGCTGCGTCCTCCAGAGTCGCCGCCGCCGTATCTGCTGGTCGAGGCGCCGTCGTAGCCGCCGCCACGGCGGTCGTCCCGGTCCCGGTAGCTCATGGCCGTCTGTCTAATGTAATGTATCGGCTGGTCTAACACGGACGGATGCCGGATTAAGTACGTTATGGTGTAGACCACATGTTTGTAGCCATTTGGGTAGTTGCGTGGTGTGGTGCACGTAGGGATTACGACGGAGAATGGCCTGGGCAATGCGCGCGCGATAATCAGGCTGTTTCAGCCAATGGGCGGGCTCGCATTCGCTTCTCAAACTGGATATTTGAGCTCGGAACAGCGGCGCGAAACCCCGGGTGTCGCCTATTGTTACCATCGCACGAGCAGGAAGGAAGCAGGCGCCGCCCCGAGACGCCCGCGCTGCGCCATAGGAGGAAGGGAGCTACACCGCAAGCAGACCTTGGAGCGAGACATCGCCACCATGGACGAGAAGTCGAGAAAACCGGAAGGTGCGCGCGCCAGCAGCAGCCGCGATGCCAACGCCAACAAGAACAACTCCGCGTTAACTAACCTTATCCCTCGCTATCGCTATCGCTAGACACCCCATTCAAGCAGCAGAAGCTCAAGGCCTGGCAGCCGATCCTCACGCCCAACTGGGTCATCGGCACCTTCGCTGTCGTCGGCCTCATCTTCATCCCCATCGGCATCGTGCTGCACACCGAGTCGGACAATGTACGCCTCTCCATCATGACGTTTCTGCCATCGTTTATCCTATTTACTTACGCATTGCTGGCTGCTGGGCTGTAGGTGGTGGAGTACTCGATCCAGTACGACGGAGACGGCGTGGAGAAGTCGTCCAACATCGTGGACTTGGGCAGCGGCTGCTACCTCGAGGACGAGAGCGACGGCGACTCGTTTGACGTGGACACGCACGGCTGTAGAATCAAGTTCACGATTGAGAAGGAGATGAAGGCGCCCGTGTACCTCTACTACCAGCTGGACAACTTCTACCAGAACCACCGCCGCTACGTGCAGAGCCGCAGCGACGCGCAGCTCCGCGGAGACGCCACGGCCAGCACGAGCGACTGCTCGCCGCTGACCAAGTCCGGCACGGGCATGTACAAGTACAACTCGACGGCGGAGAAGGCCATCGGCGACAACGAGACGGACTACACGTTGATGCCCTGCGGCCTCATCGCCAACAGCCTCTTCAACGACATTTTCTGGGTCAACAAGCTAGTGACCGGCGGAAAGACGTACTACCAGGACGACACGTACAACGGCAAGACGCTCGTGAACCTCGTGGACCAGACGGGCATCGCGTGGAAGTCGGACGTCGAGACCAAGTTCAAGAACATCGACCTGGCGGACCTCTCCGACGCGGACAACACGATGATGCTGTGGCAGAACCCGCGCTACCGCTACATCATCCCCATGTACGAAGGCCAGGAGGCGATCGCCAACAAGACGGCGTGGACGACGGCTGCGCCCGCGTACGGCGTGCAGGACGAGCACTTTATCGTCTGGATGCGCACGGCCGGTCTGCCGAGCTTCCGCAAGCTCTACGGCCGCATTGACACAGATCTGGCGGAGGGCACGGAGCTCGAGTTCCTCGTCTCCAGCAGTAAGTTCTTACGCTGTTCTCTACGCTTGTTTTTGGAGTTCAAAAGACGGTATCTAACTGAGTGCTTTGTTTTTCTTTGTGACTCGACAGACTTCGTGGTGAGCACGTTCGAGGGCAAGAAGTCTATTGTGATCTCGACGACATCATGGTTCGGCGGCCGCAACCCGTTCCTCGGCATCGCGTACATCATCGTGGGCGCGCTCTGCATGGTGCTGGCCATCCTCTTCTTCGCCAAGCACAAGCTGAGTCCGCGCAAGCTGGGCGACACGCGGTACCTGGTGTGGAAGAACAACCACTAAGCAGTTAACACAGCAGACAGGTCAGCGAAGGTGTCCAGCAGGCACGCGACGACGAAGCTGCAGCTCGTGGCTAGTGAGCGAGTCGTAGGGAGTTGAGTGCGACAAGAAGGAACCCCACCGAGCGCTCGCCGTCCTTGCCATTGTATTCTTTTCTCTTACTTTTTAGCAGAGGCGTCATTTAAGCTGCACCCCCTCTCAGAGAGAGGGATGCAAGAATGAATATTCCAAGTCGCTTGTGCCTACATGTCGTGATTCCGGTGTCTTTTTCAATCAGAGGAAAAGTATCTTTTTGTCCCTAATCGTCACAGGGCCCCTCCACGATGCTCGCGAGTCGCTACGAACTGCTGGAGAAGATCGGCAATGGGGCCTTCGGAGAAGTCCATCGGGCCAGGGACCTGCAGTCGGGCGAGGTTCGAGCGATCAAGCGGCTTCGGGTGAATGATGACGGCCAGCTCTCGGTCGTACCGGCCGCCCAGTTCCAGGAGATCGAGGCCATGCGCCAGCTCCAGCATCCCAACGTACGGATTCGTCGAGGGATTTTCTTGTCCTTACGAGTTTAACCCAGCTACTTCTATTGCGTTGCTGCAGATCGTCAAGCTGCTGGACGTCGTGCCGGACGGCAGCTACATCGCATTGGTGCTCGAGTACATGCCCACCGACCTCCTCAGTGTTGTCCGCAATCGACTGGAACGTCTCCACCCTGCCGATGTCCGCGGTCTTCTGCGGATGCTGCTGCACGGCGTCGCTTGCTGCCACGACCACAACATTCTCCATCGAGACCTGAAGCCCGGCAACTTGTTGCTGAGTGCGGACGGAGTGCTGAAACTCAGCGACTTCGGTCTCGCCACCGTCTTCGTTGGGCGAGAAGGACGTTCGTACTCGCACCAAGTGGCCACGCGCTGGTATCGGGCGCCGGAGTTGCTATTCGGCGCCAGACACTACGACGCTGGCGTGGACATGTGGGCTGTAGGCACCATCTTCGCCGAGCTGTTGCGGCCCACCCCGTTGTTCGCCGGCCAGAACGACATTGACCAGATCTTCCGAGTCGTCCAGGTGCTAGGAGACATCGAGAAGCAGTGGCCGGGCGTGTGCGGGCTGCCCGACTTCAACAAGGTCTCCTTCCCACCCTACGATCCAATGCCTCTCAGTAAGCTCTTCCCAGATGCTCAGGCGTCTGCAGTGGATCTGCTGTCCAAGCTCCTCGCGCTTGATCCAAGCAAGCGGCTATCAGCTCGACAGGTAACACCACTCTCTGTATGCACAAGTGCGGCCATGATCTCACAAACGGGTGATGTTGTCGTTGCCTAGGCCCTTGTGCACGATTTCTTCTTTGAGGGGCCTGCTCGTTCCCGTTTCTCCTTTGAAAACATGCCTGATCTTGCTGCAAAGAAGCAAAGTGAAGACCGTGCCGAAGAGACGGAGAAGTTTCTCGCCTCGCTTGGCAAACCACTGCAGCTTAGATGAGGCACGATACAGTCCAACCAACCAACAGACTTTGACAAGTTACTTTCGTTCGCGATACTGACTTTGTCTTGCATTGACGACAGCTCCCCGTTGTGTCTTTGGGGCACTTATTGACTGGAATATTGCGTGGCCTCAGCGAAGCGCTTCATCCACGTCTCGCGACCCACGCTGGCGGGTGCACGGAAGCGAAGCATTTGGTGGCCCGCCTCGGGTGGGACCAGCTTGATCTTGAGTTCGTCGGTGCGGCTTTGAACGACCTTGTACCCACTGATGCTGATCGGCCGCTCGAACGGGGTCCTCGCTCCTCATACTCGCTCTTGGACTTGTAGCACGTGAGCGTTGCGTGCTTCAGAACATAGAAGTATTGGCGCCACCGCGACGAGAAGACGTGGGCCTTCTCGTAGCGCTCCAAGTAGCCGGACACGATGCGCCCCTTGTCGGCCACCTTGTCCACTGTGTCGATTGTGCGCCGCGTTGCCTGCATCGTGCTTTGGTACAAAGCCTGCTGTTCTGCTAACGCTCCCTCGATCTTAGCTTCAGTGCTGCGGATTGCGTCTTGAAGAGAGCCCACTTGCTCGGCATGACTCTGCTCGATGTTGGCAACCGCCTCGCGTTCTTGACGACCCCACTCAGCATTGGCTTTCGTGATGTGCTTCACCTGGCGCTCCTTGTCCTCCAGCGACTCCTCCAACTCCTTGATGCGACGCTCCTTCTCGTCGCAGGCTGCAGTGAACCGGTCGTACTCTTGCTCCGTCAAGTGTTGAAGCTGGTGGCGCACAGGGCCGTTGAGGAAGCCTGCGAGCACTGTAGCAGCTTGAGGGCCACGGGCCACGAAATTGTACTGCGACACCATCGCCTCCAAGTTGTTCTTGTACGTCAGCAACTCCAACGGCACCCGCGTGAGAGCAACAGGCGCGTTCCCACTCTTCTTGTCCACCAGCATGATCGACGAGACAGCGCGACCTCGAAGCTGCTGCTGCTGCTGTTGATCCTCGGTGTCTGTTTCGTTCTTGCGGAGCACGACAGAGTGCAGATAGCGTAGCAGCTCGCCGCAAAAGATCGCCGAGGACACTTCATTGGCACGCTCGAAGCGCCTCCGGACGCGGCCCAGCTTCGCCCACAAGTTCTTCTTTCCGACATGGAAATTCAGCGAGCAAGCAAGCTCAGGACTTGAGGGCATGGGGCCGCGCAGATCCACGAGAAACGGCTTCAACAACGCGTTCACTTCCTCTAGACCTTCGGCGTGCATTGTGTCTAGCACCGATACGTTTACTGGCATGGCTTCACTGGGTGTGTTCAGGTATTCCATCGGCACTGAGTAGCGCGTGATGCTTGCAGTGCATCGCGCCAGCAGCAGATCGGGCGATTGCGCTGCGTTCGCCTCTTCCCGTAGTTCAGCTTCCGCCGCTTCTACGTCTTCCAGGATGCCACCAAGTCCACCGCTATCACCCTGAGCAGTTGTTTGTCCTCCAGCTTTCATCGACGTACTCCAACGGTTTGTGGGGAACCGCGAGAGCTGCTTGCTGAGCGCACGACCAGCTCTGTTCTTCAGGAAGCTAAATAGTCCCGTATTCAGCGGCGCTGGGGTTGTAGCCGTCATCATATTGTCCTCCGTGCCGTCCTCGGACACCTGTTGCTTCTTCAAGTTGCCGAACTCGTCGAAGACCGAAAAGTTTCCCTGGCCAGCGTTCACGACGGCCGAGTGCTGGTTGTCCTGCGCCTGGTTCGCCTTCAGCTTCCTCTCCGTAACATCCACAAGGTACTCGGCTGTAATCGGCGCGCGCTCGTACACCGCCAGTCGCGCGTGCAGCAGGTCGCAGTACGCCTTGAACGCGCTCTGCACCAGTTCCTGCCAGTGGGCGGCGAACACATTGGTCACGACACGCTGGAGCACGACGGCGGCTCCGTCGGGCATGGCCATCGCATGGGTTAACGACCGGATGAGTCTCACCAGCAGCGCCCCGCTCATATAGCGCCCGAAGAAGGATTTGCACTCGAGTCGGTCGGCCACATGCGTCAACAGCTTCGGGGACGAGTGCGGATCCTCCGGCGTCTGGAACGAGTTGGACTTAATCACCACGGCATCTCTCACTGGCACTAGAGCACTCAGCAGTAGCTGCGCGTCCGTAGACCCCGCGACCAGCTGCTGCTCGAAGTACGTCGCTGCCGAGTCGCAGCCGTTCATGTCCTTGATCTTGAGGTCCACCGCGCCCCACGTGAAGCGCGGCGCCAGCTCCTTGAGCAGCGAAGCATTCCTGTCCCCACCAGCAGACCCTTCAGCCACCTGCAGCTTCGTAAAGTCCGCGAGGAACGGCAGCGCGGCCTGGAAGCTGTCGCTGGAGATGGGTCCGGCCTTGCTCACCACCACGTGCGAGCTCAGCACGAACAGCAGCGAGCCCCAAAACGGCTCATCGGCTAGAGAGACGCCGCGCAGCACCAGCAGCAGCATGCTGGCGTCCTGCTCGGCCACGGACACGGCGCTGGAGCTCAGGAACAGGCCGCGCTCGGGCTCCGTCTTCTCGTCCTCTGCCACGTTTAGCACGCCCACGAGCGCGACCTTGCGCGCCGCCAGCTTCGCCCCATTGAGGATGTCAACACCAGCATTGTGTAGCCGCAGACCGTCCGAGCCTTCGGAGCTCGTGCACAGCGGCACGAAGGTGGATCCGCTCAGCGCCGCCGCCATGGTCCGATTGTATTGTGAAGACGGTGTACTGATATAATGCGTAATTTATCGGTGAAAATTACGAAAAATTACGAAAACGGTGCTGGGATTCTTTCAGCCTTAAGGCTGAAAGCACAAGCGCTTTTCCGGGCTGCAGAAACGTATATTTAGAGTTTTTTTGGTCATTCAAAGGTTTATCAACAAAACGGGTAGTGGCTACACCGTATTATGTGTAGTTGGTGTGCAGCTCATTTGGGCTTTGTATGAAGGGGCTCGGCGGAATAGGTACGTAAAACTCACACGGGACAGCGTCGGGTTTGTGAATGTGGTCAAATTTAGCTCGAGCATACCAGTTAATTCCTCTTGTGTAGCCATTAACTTAAGGATATTTTTTCAGCAACCCACGGTATTTCTCTCAAGTAAGTTTAGGACTATAACAGAGATCTGTACAAACCAAGTTAGAAATGAAAATACACGCAAAGTAAAGGTACAGCGATTTTTCTCGAAGGGTCGCGAAGTATCCACGGTGCGTCTGGTCAAGTTGACACCAGGCGCCTTTTGCACCAATGGAGTTAGAGGCCTATTTACGGGGGCCTTGCAGCTGCAAGCTCAAGTGCAAGCGCAGCAGGGACACTTGAGTTCAGTATGAGGTTTGAATGAGCTTCAACCGTTATCTTCAACTTCAATTGAACTTTACCGGTAGGTTTCTAAAATCTAAAGCGTTTCTAAGGTGCTCCACACATTGTTTTGTAGCGTACGCAAATTGTGTAGCTCCCTCAAAATTATATATCGCTGCTCTCGAGGGAGCTTGGTGGTGCTCGGTGCAGCATGATCGTACTGTATGTTCGTGTGGAGATGTTAAACAGTGTAAGGGCTGTAGCTACCCGCGTTCAACAGTGTAAGAGCTTTATTAGGACTTGCATGTGCGATGACAACGCGTTGCATTGCTGTTGTACTGTGCAGTGTACGCCTTTAATATACTACAATAGCTATCGGTGGTCTCTTCCTTTCACATGGTACTAGTCAAAAGTTATCGCTAGTCGCTTGCAATCGTTTGTAGCTAGATTTGGGTTTTCAGATAGACTGGAAACCCGCAGCCGCGATGGATCAGACAAACCAGCGCCATGAGGCAGCCTTGCAGAATGAGATCGCTGCATTTGTGCATGCGGTTGGAGCGTACGAGACTCTGCACAGGTTGAGGCAAACCTACGACGCGAACAGCCCTGTTGTCCAGATAACAGTCCGGCGCCTGAATAATAGGCGGCAGGCACTGGAGCAGGCTCGGTTTTTAGCGGACCAGGCCGACGAAAACGCTCCTGATACGCTGCGTGAACGTTATGATAAAGAGCGAGCACGGCGCCGTCAAGCGCAGGACCAACGGATCCGTGAGCTCCGCCAGCCGTGGCGCAGAGCGATGCAAAATGATGCAGCACGTCCACCTACCATGACTATTTTTTCCCAGGCTTCAAGTAGTTGATGCGCCACCACCTATGGCATATACGGCTTCGTATAACGATCAAAAACACATCGAGGACCAAGAAGAAGCTGGAGTTGACGCGCTGCAAGCCGGTGAAGCTGCCGATCCGTCTCAGGAAACTCCGATTCCACGGAAGAGGGAGGGATATTTGAGTGACGGAGCACCGTCGCCTAAGAGGTGCAAGGGCGATCTGGGAAGTGTCGAAGCGGAGAGCAAGGACTCGGCGCTGACGGAGATGTCAAGCCCGGTTTCTGATTTCGCAACGGACGATTCGGAGGAAAAGGAAGAGGTGGGACGCCGCAGGACGCCACCGTTGGAAGTCGACGAAGAGAGCAGTTCGCCGTCGGAGTTTGTGCCGTCAAGCGACGAGTGTAGCGACTGAGGTGCATCTTGGCGAGGCTCAGGGATGCCGTGTTTGCTAGGATACATTTACAATTGTCTACGAGTACCTATAGCTAGGATACGTCTTACATTTGTGTATTGGTACGGAGTGGGCGTGCTCGGTTAGACTGACAAACATTAACATTGGTTTTGTGGTGCTTCAACTGTTTCCATGTTGCATACTATTACTTAGGTATGTGAGATTGGCGTGAGAATTTTGATTGTGGGATGAATGCTGACTGAACGTGCAGGTTTATATGGCTACATCAATTATTTACGTCACTTTGTTATTGCGGCGACATGGCAGAGTTAGTTGGCCGGGGGCTGGTGATGTCCTAGCTGAATGCAGAATCGGAGTAGAAAGACGGATGTAGTGCAACCGAAATGTACGTGGACTGTCATTGTGAAAAGCGATTAACCCTTTTGCGATGATTTTTATACTTGTAATTTGTATGGAAGCCTCCCGATACAAAACCGTAAAACATGACTAGATGCATGGTTTTACGCCGAGACCCGCAAACCAAAATCGGACATAAGACTGGATTTTATTCGTACCTAATATAAAACATGCTACTTAGCCATGTTTTAGTACGGTTACCGCCCCGACCCTTACTGGCTAAAATTATCATTCTAAACTCTGATTGGGTCGATTTTGTAAAACATGCTAGTTAGCCATGTTTTACACAGAGCCATCGCAAAAGGGTTAAAGGAGGGAGTTGACCGACTACAGACACGTACTACTGGTGGTTCGTAACGCAGTTCGTGTGGCCACACTGACACGTGAACAGTGTAAGGCTCTTCTCGGAGTAGCGGAACGTCAGCTCTTGTAGCGGTGGGATGTCAATTTCCGCAAAGACACCCAGGCGCGATGCGTTCGTCCACTGCCATTCATACAGGGCGCAGTTGGGTCTGCACGAGTGATTGATGAAGCGGCTTTTATTTCCGCACGCAGCCGCGTCGATGAACACGGTGGAGTTGTCGTCCCAGTGAGCTTTGGTCTTCAGCTGAACCTGATAGCGACGGTCGGGGCGCGCCATTGCGTCCTTGTCGAGCAGCAACTCGCCGACGTACTCCACGACGAAAGCTCCTTTTGGAATGGGGGAGCTACAGACGACGCCGAGGCCAACGCGGGTGGTGATCAGATCGAGATCAAATCTCGGCGTGAAGCGGTTGCCGCATGCTTCACCAACGGAGCAGTTCGTGTCGTCACACACGATGTCCATTCCTGCGTTCGCACACCCGCTGTTTAGGCGTGTGCCGTTGTCAGCGATGCAGCGGTTGCCGTCACACCCGCCGTTGTAGCGATCGCTCGATGTCTTTTCAGAGGTCGGGAATGGTTGAGACGCAAGGAAGACGTTACTCGGAACGTAGTAGACGCTGGTCGGCCAAGAGAGAGATTCGACAACGTCGTAGTCCCCTCCAACGAGTGGCAGGTAGTTCGGTGGAGCAATCGCCTCTGAGCGACTGTGGTTGGTGTTGACTCTGAGGTTAATGTTGGCGTGAACTCGGTCGAACAGGCGGAGCCACGTTTGTTGAGCCGCTGTGAGGATCGTTGGCACGGGCGGAGGTCGGACCTCATGCAGTGCAGCACGAGGTTGATGCTGGGCGACGAGGGATTGCTGGTTTGCCGTCAGCATGCGGATGCGGACGTTGCGACTGGGTGTGTCGGGATGGCTAGTTGAGGAATGGAGTACTCGTTCAGATGACACCAAGTGGGAGTTTTTTAATCTTCTTTGCTCCAGGGTTCTGCTTAGGCCCGTTGTTGTAGTCAACGGTAGCGGTGAAGTGTGGTCGGATAGTGTGTGCATCCGCTTATGCTCGTAGCAGTGGATTTGCCTTGTATCGACTGGAGAACGTACCGATTCGCAACGACATAAAGAAGATTTAGACCGTTTGGTGTGAGCTTGGAGTCAGTGTAGGATCGGTTGGGTCAGAAGGTCTGCCGCCCATCTTGATTAGGTTGAGCTACGTTGAAGAGTACGGAGTGGGTGGGTTAGTGGGGTAGCTACTTCGCTGTCGGCGCGACATTGATGTGGGTGTGGATGGCTCGCGTGGGCAAGGCTGATGTCGAGGTGTTGCAGAGGTTGAGGATGCGTCCGTATGAGGGTGGAGGCGTTGTAGATTGGCGGCATCAGAGTTGCCGTTGTTAGTGTTTACTGGTGTGGATTTAAGCATGTTTCGAGATGCAAGCTCGCCGTTACCTAAAGATCCGTTAAAAGTGTGTAGATTGGCGGCAGCAGTGTTGCTGTTGTTAGTGTTACTGGTGCGGGTTCAAGTATGTTTCGATGTGAACTCGCTGTTACCTAAAGATCCGTTAAAAGTGCGGTACAGCCATTGGGTCGGCGGTCGGGTTTGAAAGCCTGGAAAGCACCGTATCAAATTTGACCGTTGTGGATTCGGAGTCAGTCATTATCCTGGAGAGGCTTGTTTCACCCTTCCATTATTCAATTTGCTCCGATGCCGACTGTGCTGGAGCTAATTCAAGCGGAGAAGGAAGCGCAGGACGCGGAAGAGGCTCGCCCGCCGATCTGCGATGTGGAGTCTGGCCGTGCGTTAATCACCGACGGTAAGCCTAATCCCTCGGTTAACATCACTTTGGAGATGTGCGTCTTTCGCATCGAGGAATTCGAGAAGATGTATCGCGTCGAGCTGATCGATCGTGATTTGGAGCGGGAGGGCGAGTCGTTGTTGAAGACATTCGACAGTATGGATCTTGCAAGGCGGGCCAAGTTCATGTTCCAGCTGACGATTTGGAAAAGTCACAAGTCCGAGCTGAATCGACTCGACTTTCGGCGCGGGTTCAGCTACCGGTTCGAGAAGGTGCATTCGTTGCGTCTTCTCTACGGAAATCCGGCGGGGAGTATGCAGATTCGGCAGCCTGTACGTGCGGACCCGCTTCCATTTCCGGGTCTAGCAGACGATGATCGAAGCCACCCCTTGCGTAGTGGATCAACTGGCGTATCGAGTTGCGAAGGTCCCCCGAGCACACCAACTCAAAACGAGCGCGATCAAGATGCGGACGGGTCTGCAAATGGTGCTGAGGGAGTGGCTTCGGTTGTGACACCGGTATCAAAAGCCACTCTTAAACGAAAGAGCAGTAAAGAGGCAAGCGCGCCGGCGGCACCGAAGAAGACGCGCAAGGGAAACGGGAAGACGCTGTGTTTCGACTCTCCTGCCCAGCCGACGGCTACGGAGGGCGAACTGTGAAAAGGACGCGGGACGAGGAACTCGAATATCATCTCGACTCTTTATATCCATAATCTATTGGTGTTGTTGAGTTTGCGGGGATGCTGAGGACAACAAACTTTGTGTTAGTGTTGCGTTTGTTGAGGACAACAGAGGTTTTGTTTAATCAAAGCGAGTAGAGGTTTGGGAGAGGACGAGGTTTACATTCACGCTACCAGCGGTAACAGGACCACAAGAGTTTGTACCTAGTCGAAATTGCGTAGTGTTGGTGAGTACTTGGCATCGATGTTACAGCTTTTTAACGGCACAGCGTATCGTCGTCGGATCTTCTCACTTACTACTAGTAGGCTTTCCCACTTGCTACAGACCGTTAGTCAATATCCCGGTGTGATTCAACGGCGTTTAAAAGAGAGAGAGCCAAAGTGTGGGGATCTCACTTCAACGTCATTCCACAGGTCACAAGACCCTCTTGGCGAATCACGGAAAGGAGGCCATCAACAATAAAGCTTCTTGGCATGAGAACCCGATCCCAGGGGAAGTGGGGTGGGTGAGGCCGTTGACGCGAAGATAAACAGTTTATTACGTCGGCGAGTAGCAAACCCACCAAAATATCGGAAATAGTGATCAGCATCAAGATGGAATCCATTTAGCGCTGCCGCTTGCTTTTCACTTCCCGTGTGTGTGAATATTGAACGCAGACTGCTTAAATTCATTGAAATTGAAATTAAAAATATCGAGAAATGTGGATTAACAGTGAGGTGGAAGTTAACCCGATAACAATCGGCTATCGAGCCGTGAGGTTTTGTTCTTTCGCCAACCATACCGATGTATGTGATGTGAATTAGTGTGTAGGATCAATATATTTGTACAGAGTTTGTTCTAATAAGGTACATTGCTAGTGTTGAGTGGACAAGTGTCTGGTAATTTACAGTTCGAGGTTTATTTCTACCGGTAATAGGCCGTTGTGTATCCGGCAATGTCTTTGGATGCGCAAGATAGTTGCGTACCTTGGTGGCGGCTTGTGCGAATTACAGTAGAACAGCGACCGGCATTTGCCAAGTGTGCGGCTGAAGAGCACAACACGCTGCTATGCGCGTGTTTCGCCTCGTGGGTGAAATCGAGGTCTTCATCATCGGAGCGGACCCACCGAATACGCTGCGAGTTGCGCTCGAGATGTGCGTTCTCAAGGTCGAAGAACGCCCAAAATTCTGGCGACTACACCTGGTGGATCAAGGTGTTGAGAGCGAACGTCTACATTTCGAAGAAGTCCAAGAGCTGTGCAGGACGCTAGAGGAGACTCGGGCCGCCAAGCATGTCTTCAAGCTGACCGTCTGGAAGAACCAACACGCTGCGAGAAATGATTCTAACTTCCGTGAAGGCGTTTTCCGCAGGTTTGACAACGTAGCTTCCTTGCGCATATTCAATGGAGGGGCTACGGGTGGTTGTTGGATTCGACAGCGACCGGACTGCGAAGTCATCTCCGCATCGAATCATCATCGCAACGGGCTGGCGGCTGCCCTGAACGAGGTAGAAGCCGTTCCTAGTACACGTACGACGATGGAGGCGGTCGCGGGTGCTCTCAAGGTGGACAGTACGGCTCCGGAGAAGATGCAGGAGTTGGTAGTCACATTGTAGCCTCATTCGAGAGGTAGTGTGTGTAGCTCAAATGGATCTTCATCAATCAAGTGAGCATTTGCTGTTCCTATTAGTTCAGTTACATTGGTTTGTACTCAAAAACCTATCTACATTTCAACTATCGTGAAAGACCGGCTTAGATGCGTGGAACACGTAAATCCGTAGTAAAAAAGCTCGAGTTGAGCGATGGTTCAAATTAAATTTAGCTCAACTGTGCAAATGCTGCCAGCGAAGCTACAGTGGCGCCGATGCGAGGATCAGACCCCTCTACGCCTGGGGGGATTGTTAGATCGTTCCGATGCGTCTGTTTCTTCCTCGCCTCGCGTCAGGTCCAGGTATGGTGTGTCGTCGCCAACAGCCAACCAGCTACTGCATACTAGCGAATTGTGCGCATCAGATAGCCGAAGACCGTTTTTTGGGAGGGATGCAAACCTAGGCTACCACCACAACAGCGACACACCCGCGCTTCGTGAATCCAAGAAATCAGCTTCGGGGCCTTTTTTCGAGCGGGCGGACGTTTGTGCATGGTACAGCGGAAAATCTGATATGCTTCCAGCGATAACACCGGGGGAACTATATTCTGGCACGTCCATGGAAGATGATCCGATGCAGCCGTCCGTACGAGGACGTCATGTATCGCGCTCAGGCAGCATCCCAAACGTATCACGCGGAGATACACACACACCACCAGCGGGCTGCAGTGACGATGTGTATACGGATGAAGAACTGCACGAAATTGATCTTAATTTGACGTTTCTTGTTCCATCACAATCGCGCATGGAGACCCTGAAGGAGCAAGCGATTGAATCTATGAAGTTGGCGTCAGAGTCAATGATTCCGTGTGGCATTTGTGAATTGAGTTACTGCCAGAGTCAGATAATTGCTAAGGCTATGAGTGATGATTTTATTTCGGTACGGCCACCAGTACCACGTGATGGTTTGCATATATTTTATTATACTAACACTCAAACTTTGCAGCTTATGCGTCAATGCCTGGCTGTTCACCCCGACGCTAACATACCACGAAAATTGAAGGAGCAGTATGATGCTTCCAATCTTGACTCGAGACTCAGAGGTCTCCTCCTTTACCGATCCGGTACGTAATTTCTGGATTTGATTTCGACCGTAATCGGTTTGCTAAACTAACATTAATGTGCAGCGTTTAGTAAACCAGGGGTCGACATGACAATGAATGTCTGTGATATTTGTCTGAGCCATGTCGAGAGCGGTAAGCATACTGTACCACCAGCTCTTGCGATAGCGAACGGAAACTATGTTGGATATTTACCTCAAAAGTTCAAGACGATGACTAGGACAGATGAACAAGCCGTCGCGCTTGTGCTACCTTGTGTTTCGCTCTCCGTAGTGACTGGTGGAGCTTGCAAGACCATCAAGTCACACCACTACGTTGTTCAAAACACAGAGGAGAGCATAACTGAAATGCTTCCCCGTGATTTGTCATCGTGTGTTCGGGTTGCTATGGTTGGCAGTATGACGACGGCACAAGTCGCTGCCTGCAAAAAGAGGTATCGTCTTAATTTGCCGCTATGCAACAAAGTCCTACTCTTTTTAAAAAAACACAATGGAGAATATGGAGGCGGGCGTAACACGCCAAATTACACCAACTTGGCGGACTCTCGCGCGATCAGAACAAGTGTGATTATCGATAGAACTAACCCAACAGGATCCCCTCCCGAGGATGATTCAATGGTCGCCAGAATCCGAGATAACA
This sequence comes from Phytophthora melonis, assembly GCA_024211575.1. Lineage (NCBI taxonomy): Eukaryota > Oomycota > Peronosporomycetes > Peronosporales > Peronosporaceae > Phytophthora > Phytophthora melonis. The sequence continues at coordinate 2,729,185 of JAMXKT010000094.1, read as the reverse complement.
GTACGTATTCGGCTTTTGGCTCAGTCGTTGAAGAAGGCGGGCAACGCGATATCGAAGAAACTTGGATCGGGGCTTCAAGCGTTCTGTCACAGCCTCCAACGCGAAATGGGTTAGATGTGTTGGTTCGGAAGTCGAATGCTTACGTACCGATGTCGAAATGGGCCGTTTGTGTGAAAATGTTTCCCACATTGTTTCCATTCGGTTGCGGGGGCCCAACGGAACCGAGGCAAACTCGTATGTCGGTTCGGAAGTGGATTTTGCGATGTTTGTAAATTCACGGACACCGGTTTGAATCGCACTACGCGTTCATGTTACTTGTATTTGATTTTTTGGCGACTCAAAAAGCTCGAGAAACCATGTACGTCAAAATGAACATCAAGCGACAGGCTTTAAAAGCAGCATCGGTCAGTCGAAGTACGGTGAGGGAGGCTATTAATTATTTCAACCACATGGCCACTTGTCGAGAAAAGGGTGTGAAGCCGCGACCCCCGTCACTTGATGTACAGCGCGTGATCGACCTCAGAAAAGGTCTTTACGTTCCTGAGTCCGCATTTTATGGTTCCAATACCGGTAGAATGCGTGCCCGACATGATCTTCTCGGCATGATGAAGCGGTTTGGCCCACTGCAGGTATTTTTTACAGTTTCCCCTGACTCTGCTGGTACCTACAACATTGCTATCAAGACCGGGAGAGTCTCCGAGTCTGTTATTAATGACGCTAATCTACTGTTGGTGCCCAATCGAGCTGAGCGGAAGGCAATTGCAGCTGCACACCCCGTTGAATGCGCACGATACTTTTTACGAGTTATGAAAACAGTTGTAGAAGTACTTCTGGGGTGGGACGCGAAATTCTGCGCGCCAAAACGCGGCGGTGGTATTTTCGGCGTAGTTCGTGCGTATGGTGCCGCGGCCGAGACACAAGTTGCCGGGGACCTCCACGCTCATATCGCTGTGTGGTTACACGGATTTCCTACCACGGCATTAGACTATCAGACGAATCTACAGACTAGCGCGGGATTTCGAGACCGGGTGATTAGTCTAGCAGACAGAGTGTTGTGCACGAAGCCTCCATGTATTTACGAGGAAAACAAATGTCCGAGTTGCTTCGCGATCGGTTCATTAGAACCTATTATTCCCGGAATCGATGCATTCAGGCGTCCTCAGCCAGGTTCGGCTCCCCTATCAACCAGTCATTGTCACGCTTGTCAAGCTAACTTCGGCGGCAAAGACATAATCAACCGGTGGATCCAGAATATTGCCAACAACCGCCACACAACGACAGAAACTGAGCATGCTGATTTTGAGAAATGCTGCCCGCCTACGCGTGGATTGGCCAGTGATTTGGCAACGTCCTTGGTTGTTCATGATGTTCAGGTACACTACTGGAACCATTGTAGATCCTGCTTTAAGGTATGCATATATTGTTCAAGTATGTGTGAGATGAACTTCCGACTTAACGTGTTTTTATTGGATCAATGCACAGCCAACAATACGAACCCCCCAAGCAAGCGTGTGCCGATTGTTCTACCCTGAAAACGTTCATCTCGGTCCTACAACAATAGAGAACGGATCCACACTCAAGCTGCACCGTGCGGTGGGTTGTGAATATGTAAACGCATTCAATCCAATAGTCATGGCCGCTCTCAAGTGCAACCACGATGCGAAGTTTGTTTTCAGTGGTTCGAGAGATACCGCATTTTACGTCGCGAAGTACTGTTTTAAAATGCAAAACAGAGTGGAGAACAATCCAGCTTTATCGATCGCAGCTTTTGCAAAAGGATTCAACAAAGCCGATGATCTACCAGAAGGAACTACTCCTATTGAGAAGGGTTATCGCATTTTGGGCTCGATGTTATACTCTGTTACGAATGGCCAAGAAGTTGCAGCGACGATGACGGCGCTCTATATCCTTAACGAAACTCCATTTTGGTTCTCACATGAATTCGTTCATATAAATCTACGAATGATGCTACGGAAGACCACTGATTTCGTGGAGGTCACAATTTCGCAGCATGATACTCAAGATGATCAGTCAGGTGAGTCTAGCGTTTCCCGCGATAACGCTTTGGAGCGATATTGGAAGCGCGATGCAACTCTTGAAAATATTTCGTTCATGGAAATTTGCGAGCGCTACGACTACACAGGCAGACAACATGCTTGTGGAGTAGCGGCCTCGCAGAAATCTCGCGGAGCCGGTCTCACACAAACTCGGCGCGTCTGGATAGCGGTCGCGCCGAGCAATCTCTTTCCCGGTTGTTGGAGTAGCGTATCTTCGAAATACAGACCCAAGTCTTCGCAGGCTTCAGAGTTGGGGGGTTCTTGGTTGACGCTTGTTCCTTGTCGTAGGGCGTCGAGCCTTGGGCGTGCGGCGTTATCGGGCCGGCGTTTCCTTGGCGTTCCCGTCGGGCGTGCGGCGTTATCAGGCCGGCGTTTCCTGGGGTTGTGTGGCGTTATCGGGCCTACACGGGGGTCTTGTGCACGGCGGTTATCGGGCCGGTGCGTTCCTTCGCCTAGCAGCGCGTTATCGTGCGCCCCTAAACGGTATACGTTTAACGTGCCTTTATCTCAGCACGGGTCTGTGGGGGGTTGAGTACCCGAACCAACAAACGACGGGGGGCCGCGATATCGGGGCGGCTCTGCTTGCCGGCGCTTGGTGGTTCCCCTGGAACCGGAGGGAAGACGGGAGGTCTTTGTGGTTCAGAGAAATTTCGGGACTGAGTCCTTACCCTATCCTATGTCCTTGCTACTGGCTATCTCCTACTTCGTGCTTGCTAAGCCTACCACCCTACGTCTATCCTTGCGTCTGTCGTGCTTGCACTACCGTTCTTCAACCTGATTTGCGTAACGTAATCAAGATCTCACCTCGACGCGTTTTGCTCGGCGCGTTTTGGCTCGGCGGGGTTTAGGGGTCGACGCGTTTTGAAGAGACGGGGCCCTGGTCGACCCATCGAGTGATTACGCCTCGCACTGGATTCTGGCGCCATGTCTCACCGTCCATCTCCGCAGCGCGTCGCGCCCCATCAACCGCGTCGCGCTCCATCCGTCGCGTCGAGCTCCATCACCGCGGCGCTGTTCTCGCCGCCCATCGCGCTTTCTCCGCGGGGTGCTATACCACATTCGTCCCGCTGCCACGCACGCGCACTCCCCAGGTGGGTGTGTCGTCGCAGAACTCGCCCCGCGCTTCTACGTCTACGCCATCACCATCGGCTATCATGGCTCGCCGCCACGACGTTGACGCCAACGACATCGACATGGCGGAAGAAGAGCTCGACACCGGCGACCTCGAGGCTGCCGGCTGCGTGGTCTGCGCCCTTGGCGCGCGTCGGCCTCGCCTGCCTGCTCCCTCTCCAGTCCAGCTTCCGCCCCCGGGGCTCCCGTCCACTCCGTGTCAGCCCTCGTCGCCGACGCGCACACTCTCCGGCGTGAGAATCGAGCGTTGCGCGCCAGTGCGAGTTTGTCTCCGTGCACAACGCTTGTCTGGCTGTTCACGCGTCCGTGTTACACGAGCGGAACCTCGCGCTCCGACGTCGCGCCTACGAGGGTTACCGTGCCGGCATGATTCGGCTCGAGCAGGCACTCCTCGCTCAGGAGCGCGCCGAACAAGACTACGTCGCCATGGAGGACCGGGTGGCCAACTTCCGCGAGCGCGCCGAGCGCACTGATGCCGCCGAGTCGAGACTCCGGGCCCAGGAGGCTGCCTCGATAGAGCAATACCGGGATCTTCAGGCCGAGCTTCAGACGGCGCGGGGCCAGGTCGCCGACCTGACTGCCCGGCTCGTGCAGGCTCCTGCTACTTCGTCAGCCTCTACGGTCCCGTTAGCGCAACTCTTCGCGGCGCAGGGTGAGCGTGACGACGCGCGCGCCGAGCGCGACGGCTTGCGTGTCGAGCTCGCCGCCGCCCAGGCTGCTCTTACTCCCGTCCAAACGCGCGTGAACTCCGCCGAGGCGGAGCGGGATCAAGCTCAGGGACAGGTGGCTGCCCTCGAGCGGCAGCGCGACGCGGCTCTCCATGAACGCGATCGTCTGCGTCGAACTCTTACGGTCGTCGAGCAGGAGCGTGATGGGGCTCGCGACATGGGGGACCAAGCGCTTCGAGCCTCGGCGGCCCTGAAGCGGACTCGAGACTCGGCCATCGCCGAGAGGGATCAAGCCCGTCAGGCCCTGACTACTCTCGAACAGCAGCGCGTCCCAGTCAACGACGAGCTTCGGGCAGCCCGTGCGTCGCTCTCCCAGAGCCGCTCGGAGGCTGCGGCGGCCCAGAGTCTGAACGCTCCGCTGCAGGACGACCTTCGGCGTACCAACGCTCTCCTGGTGGCCCACGCTGAGGAGCTCCGACGAGGGGCGACGCGTATCCGTGAGCTGGAGGAGTCGGTAAGCAGCGCTACGACTCTCCGGGTGGCGGCTGAGTCCGAGTTGGCGCGTGCCCAGGCGGGCGAGCTTCGAGCCACGTCCCGCGCGACGTTATACCGAGCGGGGTGTCTGTCCTTACGCCAGTCTTCTCAGAGGCGCCAGGGGACCGTCGACGCTCAGACGCGTCGCCTTAGCGCCCGGGTCGTCGAGCTGGAGGAAGAGCGCGACCTGGTCATCCGGGAGCGCGACGAGCGCGCCGTAGCTTGGCGTCGGATGATCCGCGACGCGCGTCGGGGTCGAGAAGTGGCCCAGCGGGTTCGTGACGAGCTTGCCAGTCGGCTTGCCGGAATCGTCGCGTCGGTCGGCGGGCAGATCGACACCGCCGACTTGGTTCGCCGGTTGGAGGCCACGTTTACGGCGGAGGTGAACGCTGCCGTTCCCCTTCCTCCCGCTGTCCCGGGTCCAGTGACGCGTCCGGGCGGTTCCTCTGCCTCCGTCCCCGCCGTGCCAGCCTCGGGTACTGGAACGCGTGCGACGGCTTCCGGGGAGGCTTCTACGAGTTCTTCGTCTTCGGCTGGGACCGCTCCGGCTCCAGCGTCTAGCTCTCCTCTTCGGCGGCGAAGTCGACGGCCGTCCACTGTGGCAGCCACAGCCGCTACGGACCGCGCAGTTACCCAGGCGTCGTCGGCTGCGTCCTCGTCATCGGCCGCTACACCTGCAACGCGGGCGCCCTCGGACGCGTCGCTATTCGGGTCGGAGTCGTCGGACAGCGATGTCCAGACACGACAGCCGAGGCCCAAGCGGCGGCGACTCCGGCAGCATGGATCGCGGCCTCGCTCGCCAGCGCGTTCTCCTCGGCGTTCACGCTCGCGTTCCCGCTCTCCCTCTGTGGCGTCGACGCGTTCGTCGGGGTCGGCGCATTCGGCAGGGGGCGGCGGCTTCGCGTCGCTCGTCTTCTTCGCGTCCGACGCACTCGTCGCGGGAGGTCCTGCTGCGGCCGGCACCGGGTCCGGCCCTGGCCCAAGCGACTCAGGCGACTCCAGCGGCGACGACTCTTCCGCCTCCTCGTCGTCTCGTGCCTCGTCCTCGAGCACCACCTCCAGTGGTCCGGCTGGGAACGCTACGGTAGCACCCTTCTTCGGCCCGTGATTCCGCCCGCCGGGACTCCGTCTGGCTGGGGGCAATCGCGTTATGCTCCCTGGCCTAAGCGGGTGCGACGCCTCCGCCTCCACCTGATCACCGTGCAGGAACTGCGGACGCTCTTCCTGCCGCCACTCGGCTGGATTATTCCGCGCCATGCTCCCGCCCCGCCGGCGAACTGGAACCGGGCCCTCGTGACGCCGGCCAACGTCGAGGCGTTGTATGCGACTCGGCCTTGGCGGTACCTCGCCCAGACGGTTGAGGCGCTCCTCTTCGCGTCCGGTGACGCTGCGTTCCGCCCGTTCCTGCGTCGTCTCCGGCACCACGTCGAGCATTGGACTCAGGCTTACTGGGAGTCCACCCACGAGCTGCCTGTGCAGGGCGCGGCTTGGAAGCGGTGGCGTACCGCTCGCAACTCGCGTCGCTCTCACGCGGGCAGCCACCTCAGCAGCCTGCTGCAGCTGGTGGTAGAGTTGTTCCGCCAGGGACTCGCCGACATGGATCTCTTGCAGGACCCGATGATGCTCCACTTCCCGCCCGCGCACACGTCGATCAGGAGGTGGTATCCGGGCCTTCAGCGTGCGACGTTGCAGGCCGCGCTCGACGACATCGACGCGCAGGAACCTTGGCGTCGGTTCTACCGGACGCCACTCACCGTGGCGGAGATGGACGCCCACGTGCGCTGCCAGGTGACACGCGATCACCCTGCCTTCCATGTGCCGCGCCTTGCAGGTAAGTTCGTCCAGCAGATTTAAAGTTAGCCGGTCGTCATAGCCCGCCGCGTCCGTAGCGCCTAGTTGTCGTAGCCGTAACATCAACACGTCGCCTTGACCTTCCTCCTTCGTTTCTTTCCACTTTTTCCACTTTTTCACATCTTTTATGAGACGGCCCTCCGCCGTCCCATCTTCAGCAACAGGCTGGTCCTCCACACTTCCCTCATCCAATCCTCCCGCTCCGGCCATTCCCAGAGTCGGGGCTCTCCACCAATCCACCCGTCGGCAGCCTCCCTGCCGACTTAGTCGCACCCGTAGGTGCTCACCCACCTGGGCCCGTCGCCCCCGCGTTCTCGTGCGACTGCATCGCCTCGAACCGGTTGCGCCCCGTGCGCTCTCGCAGGAAGTCGTACATGAGCCCGCCGCAGTTGAGGTCGAGCTCGTCGACCCACGTCGTGTCCGGGTATCCCTTCCACTTCACCTCGAATTCGCGTCGCGTGCGTCCGTATCGCGTGGCCCGGCCTTCGCGCATGTTCACGAGCTTCTCGACCTCGTAGACGTCGTCGTCCAGCTCGCGTGTGGCCTCCCAGCTGTCCTCCGGCAAGAGCTCCTCGTCGAAGTCGAAGCGCTCTTCAGCCGGCACCGTCAACCGCGTCGCGGGCCGCGACGGGAATTCTCGGACGGGTTTCAGCTTGGAGACGTGAACGACGGGGAATAGCTGGTACGGCGTGCCTGCCGTCTCGAGGCGCACCGCGAATGCGCTGACCATCTCGGCGACGCGGAAGGGTCCGTGCCACATGTGCGCAAGCTTGCGCGCGTATCCCGGCTTGACTCGATCCAGGTAAAGCCAAACTCGTGAGCCCGCCGAGATGTCGTGGCTTGTCGCGTTCTCGTTCTGTCGGCGCGCTCTCCTCTCGACTGCCTCACGCACTAACTCTAGCGCCTGTGCTCTTGCGACCTTGTAGTGACGCTGAATGCGGAGCCTCCATCGTCTGGCCTCGACGTCTCTGGTCGACGAGTTTCCGACGGCCAGCGTCGCCTCCAGCGTCGACCGGGGGTCCCAGCCGTGTACCAAGAAGAACGGAGTCTCGTTCCTCGTCCGGTCGTGCGACGTGTTCAAGGCGAAGGTAAGACGCTCGGCGTATTCGTCCCAGTCGCGTTGGTCGATGTCCGCGATGTACATCTTAATCGCTCTTGTGACTGTCTGCACCATGCGTTCTGCAGCGCCATTGGCCTGAGGGTGGTAGGCGAGCGTGGCCCGTTGTCTCTGGCCCATGAGCTTGTTGAACGCCTTGAAGAAGTCTGACATGAAGCCCGGCTCTCGGTCGTGTCGAATAGCCTCGCTCACGCCGAAGCGCCTGAACACGACTTCTTCGTACGCTTCGGCCACCGTCTGCGCGGTTCGTGACGCGTTTGCCTTGACCACGACGAACCCCGTAAAGAGGTCGACCCAGACTAACAGCTCTGTGTTGCCCTTGTAGGAAGCGGGCAATGACGGGATGTGGTCCATGGCGATGACTTGGAACGGATACGTCGCGACGATGTTGCCCGGCGACTCACCCTGAATAGTCGGGAGGCCCTTTCCCGTCTCGCAGTCTGTGCATTCTCCGACGTAACGCTGGACGCTCCTGAAGATCCCTGGCCAGTGGAAGTGGCGTCTCACCCGTTGGTACGTGCGACCAATACCTTGATGCCCGCCCTCTAGGCTGGCGTGGTAGTGGTGGAGTACGTCCTCTCGGAGAGTCTCCGGGACCACCAGCTTCATCATCGCGTCGCGGTCTTCGTCGGACTCGTCGATTCTCGGCTGGTAGAAGAGCAGGCCTCCCTCCCCTTCCTCGTACTGTGGCGCCAGCTTCTGGCAGCTCTTCACCTCGCGCCGGGAAAGGTCTCCGACGTCGCCGCGGAGATACTTCTTGAGGTTGACGATCCAGACCGCTTCGTCTTGGGCGATACGGATGCGATCCAGACGCAGTCGTTGCACTACTAGCTCTTCCAGGACGTCCGGAGGTCGGCTCCTACGCGTCGCGTTGCGTCCAGCCGCAGAGCGTGTCGTCACCGCGAGGACTTGTGCTGTCTCACGTCCCGTGCACCTGGTCTCCTCGGCGGGGTCATCCGCGTCGAGTTTCGGCGCGTCGAGTTTCAGCTCGTCGAGTTTCGACTTCGGCGCTCCCCCAGCTGCCGCACTTCCTGTCGCCACTAGTGGCGCCTCGGGGTCGGCTCTAACCGCTCTTTCGTCCGCAACGTGCCGGCGGTCTTCAAGCAGCACCTCTTCCCTGCCTCCTTTCGGCGCTTCTGCGATCGCTGCCACCACTGGGGCCACGGCGCGTCGCGCTTCAGGCTGCTTCGGTTTCGGGCGCAGAATCGCCTTAGGCGTTGGGTACGAGGGGCGGTCTGTCATCGGACCGTCGAACTCGGCGGGGATCCAATTCTCCTCCGCGTCGCACGTCGCGCCGTAGGCCAGGTTCTGCCACTGCTGGTACCGGGTGGAGCCTAGTCGGACAAATCCACGACTCCGGGGCTGGCCATCGGCCGGCGTCTACCACCCAAGCGTTTCATGAGCGTCAAGGGTTATCGTTGCGTCTCCGATATTCGTGACGCGCAGGTAAGTTTTCCTTCCGAACTTCCCTTTGACATAGGTAGTAACCCATGACTCTGCTCGTGTTACCCACAGGAATGGCGCGTTTCGGTCTGGCCTCAGCTGGACTTCATGTGTCCCTCCTGGCTCCAGTTGCACGGGTGTCTTCAAGTTCACCGGGTGCATTCGCGCCCCGTACAGCGGTCTTCGTCCGATCATCTGGATGTGGACCTCGTCGGGGAGGCACGCCGTGCCGTCCGCGGTGTCGATGCGCACTCTGCGGGCACCATGAAGTTCATCCCCAAGATCGCGTGTTGGCCGGCCAAGTCGCCGACCCACAGGTGCATGTAGTACACCAAGTTCCCGGCCAAGGTAATCTTGACTCTGGTTCTCCCCACCGTGTAATATGTCTCATCACGAATTCCCACACACTCTTGCGTGATCTCCGTGTCGATCAGGCAGCCTACCTCACGAGCAAAGGTGGTGTCCAAGATGGACACCTCGGCACCTGTGTCGAGCAATAACACAGCACGGCGGTTGTTCAGCTTCCCATGAATCTTGGCCTGCTTGTACCACTTGTGCGGCGCGTATTGTTTCCAGTATCCGCGTCGCTCCCCCGGTTGCAAGTCGATATCGTCCAGGGGTGGTTGACGTGCAAACTCGTCGTCCGTCGTACGTCGGATCACCGAGATTCGCGGCGCGTTCTCTCGCGTGGTACGTTCCAGGTTGGATTCACATGTATTATCATTCAGGGAAGTCGGGATCTCACTAACCACCTCTCGCGACTTCTTGGCCACATATGCATAGACGGAAACAGGTCGCTCGTCTCGTACTGGTTTCCAAGCCAGCGAGCGTCCTAGTTTAACATCTTTTCGGCGGCCGGCGGCAGCATTCCCGCGTGTTTGTGCGGGTCGAACCACTGGCGCAACTGGTTGAAGAACTCCTCCATCGGGCATTCTCCAGCTTCGTGCACGTCTCCACAGGCCTTGCACACCCTCAAGCACCGCTCCGTCGGGTGTTGGCCACCGCACTTCTGGCACGTCAACAACTTCCAGCAGTCTCCTTCGGCGTGGCGACGTGAACCGCAGTGGCGGCACCGCGGACGGTCGCGTCCCGAGTCGTCGGGGTCAAAGTTGCGACGCGCTGGCTCTCCAGGTGGGGCTTGGCCCGCGACGAACAACTTGGCGCGTTCCTCGTCTCCCTCGTCTTGGTCGTACTGGCGGTCGTCGCTGTCGCGACTTTCACATTCCGAGTCGTACTCGTCCGCCGCGACGTGGATCGCATGTACGGCGCGTGCCGGCTGAGCCGGCGGGGTCGGCGCCTTTTGACGGAACTTGCTTGAACCAAAGAGAGTCTTCTTCTGGTGGGCCAGGCCACGCTGTCGGGCGCGCAGTTTCTTCTCCAGCGCTTCGGAGTCGGCGACTTCCATCAGAGTGAGACGCGAGGCGAGTTCGGCCTCCTGAGTGTTCAGCGTCCGGATGAAGTGCTCGACGTGTTCACGCTTTTCCTCGGTCGTGCCCTGGGCGTACGGGATGTTCGCCCTGAGGCCTGCCACATTGAGCCGGTACAAGTAGTCAAGTGGAGTCTCGTCGGGGCGTTGCGCCGCATGGTAGTAGCGGCTGGCCATCGACACACCCTTGCCGCAGTACTGGATGCGAAACTGCTCCATCAACTCGGCCCACGACTTCTTCACCTTCTTGGGGAGTTGGAGGTACCATTGGCGCGCGGGGCCACTCATCAGATCGCTGAACAAGCCACACACTTCTTCGCCGGTCATCTCGTCGCGTCGAGCGGCGGACTTCAGGCGGTTGAGCCACAGCCTAGCCTTCTCTTCGCCAGCATCGCGTCCCGAGAATTCCTTCCAGTTCGGATGAAGCGGAGAGGCGAACTCTCGTGAGCCCGACGCCGGCCGTCGCCGTCGAGACCGCAGCTGCAGCCCTCGGCGTCCCGACGTCCAAGTCGAACAGGTCGTCAGGATCTTCGTCCACGTCGCGTCGAGGTCTGGACCGCGACGACGAATGCGAACTCACCGACTCCATCGCGACATCGGCTGTCTCGTGGGCGCGCGTCGTCGCTGTCGCTGGGTGCTCCGGCTTTGCCTGGACGACGGGTGCCTCGGCGCGCGGTGCGCGCATTATCGTCGTCTGCATCAGTCTAACCAGAGACTCCTCCAGAGCCTTCGGGATCGCTCCTCGGCGGGCTTCGCGACTTTGGCGCGCGGGGACGCCGGCGCAGCGGAGATCTGCATGACACGCGGCGGCCGTGTTGTCATAACTCGGTAAGACGGCCGCTCAATGGGCATGCGCTTGGGTGACTCAAAGCTGTTGTCAGAGTCCACACTCGACTGGTATCGAGGTGGAGGTGACGGCGTGGTCGTCGAAGTCTGTCCCAAGGCCGTTGCCGGACTCGTCGCGTCTCGCTCCGCCGCAGAGGTCGTCGCATCTTGCTTGGTGGACCCCGCCAGAATAGTCAAGGGCTCCTGCACGAAGCGGATCGCGCGCAACCAGGACTTGAGGTCCCAGTCACAGAGCCTCTCCATTTCGAAAGCGCACAGGACGAATCCCGAATCACGCAACATCTGGAAGAGTGTCGGCGCAGCGTGCGCGACGCTGGTGATCTTGTCGTAGTCTGGCGCCATGAAGGGACCCGTGAAGTTGCTCATCAGCATGGGCTTGAGGAAGACCAGGATGGGGTCTTGCTCTAGCAGCCGGGAGAGCTCCGTGCGGGCCACGACGTATCGCACTTCCTCGACGGTGTACTAGCGTCCCGTGTCCTTGCCTTGCGGCTTAGACAGTGACTCGTCCGCCGAGTCCGGCGCGCGCAGCTTCTTCCTCTTCTTCTTGGACGACTTGCGCTTGGCGGCTGGCTTGGCGGTGGGTGATTGTTGGTCTTCGGCCTTCGCAGGCTTCCGACCGGTAGGACCGCGACTTGCGTCGCGGCCCTTCGTGGCTCCCTCGTCGGGAGCCACATCGGGAACGGCAAACTGTTCTTCGTAGCCCTCCTGATCGTCGCTGGCTCCGTGGCCAGTCGTGAAGGTTCCTCAGAGCTCCACGACGCGACAGGTCCTTCTCCGTGCTCTCTTGTCGTCGGCGACCTTCCAACCGACGGCGCACCTGCCTCCGATGCCTCTTGGATCGATGGCCCGTCATTCGAAGTAGTACTCCCGGGTCGCGGCACCATTGTGGAGTAGCGGCCTCGCAGAAATCTCGCGGAGCCGGTCTCACACAAACTCGGCGCGTCTGGATAGCGGTCGCGCCGAGCAATCTCTTTCCCGGTTGTTGGAGTAGCGTATCTTCGAAATACAGACCCAAGTCTTCGCAGGCTTCAGAGTTGGGGGTTCTTGGTTGACGCTTGTTCCTTGTCGTAGGGCGTCGAGCCTTGGGCGTGCGGCGTTATCGGGCCGGCGTTTCCTTGGCGTTCCTGTCGGGCGTGCGGCGTTATCAGGCCGGCGTTTCGTGGGGGTTGTGTGGCGTTATCGGGCCTACACGGGGGTCTTGTGCACGGCGGTTATCGGGCCGGTGCGTTCCTTCGCCTAGCAGCGCGTTATCGTGCGCCCCTAAACGGTATACGTTTAACGTGCCTTTATCTCAGCACGGGTCTGTGGGGTTGAGTACCCGAACCAACAAACGACGGGGGGCCGCGATATCGGGGCGGCTCTGCTTGCCGGCGCTTGGTGGTTCCCCTGGAACCGGAGGGAAGACGGGAGGTCTTTGTGGTTCAGAGAAATTTCGGGACTGAGTCCTTACCCTATCCTATGTCCTTGCTACTGGCTATCTCCTACTTCGTGCTTGCTAAGCCTACCACCCTACGTCTATCCTTGCGTCTGTCGTGCTTGCACTATCGTTCTTCAACCTGATTTGCGTAACGTAATCAAGATCTCACCTCGACGCGTTTTGCTCGGCGCGTTTTGGCTCGGCGGGGTTTAGGGGTCGACGCGTTTTGAAGAGACGGGGCCCTGGTCGACCCGTCGAGTGATTACGCCTCGCACTGGATTCTGGCGCCATGTCTCACCGTCCATCTCCGCAGCGCGTCGCGCCCCATCAACCGCGTCGCGCTCCATCCGTCGCGTCGAGCTCCATCACCGCGGCGCTGTTCTCGCCGCCCATCGCGCTTTCTCCGCGGGGTGCTATACCACATGCTCAATCGGCGTCCACCAGAACTCAGTGTCAATTTGTGAAACGTAGTAATCGGAAAGTGTTTGTTCTGTGTGGGGACGAGATTCCAGACATCTCTTCTCACCTAGACTCTGAATACCACGAGTACTACTATACAGCGCTTTTGACTCTGTTTAAACCCCATCGACGTTCGACGCTCCTGGCCAACAACCACACGTTGCTGCGAAGCTATCGCTCGTTTCTGGAAACCGGTGACGAAGAACACGTGCGGATGCTACGCAATTACGAAATGCAGTGGCAAGACTACTATCACTCTCAACGAGCTGCAGACCATACAGAGGAGACCCCCGAACAGCAGTTATTAAGGACTAGACCTCCTGCTACATCATCCTGGATGCCGACCGAAAACGAAGGTATGGATAATCGAAGCACAGAAGATGATCTTTCCCTTGATCCTATTCCTGATGACTTCGTTGATGTTGCGGATACAATTACACACAGTTCATCAACAACGAAACTCGTTGAAGATGCTATCGCCACCGTGAGCGCTTTTGGTAACATTGCTTCAGCTATATCAGCGGCCAGCAAACAGTACAGGGCTTCTGGTGGAGTTTCTTTACCAGCTAATTTTACTATTGCTTCGTACGCATCTCGACTAGCTAAGCCATTTGGCGGAGGCGTGCGGTTTGGTACTCAAGAGTTCATTGAAACGTTTACAACAAGTCGCACCCGGCTTGAACGTTTACAAGAGTGTTTTGGACCCGTGCCGTATCAGCCCCCACCAATGGAGCCGCAGTGGACACCCGACACGCTGCCTCCTTTTCCGACAATTACCATGATTTCACAGGCGTTCGAACTAAATTTCTGGCAGCACGTCATTTTTAAGTTTTCTGCCCGCCACCTTCTCTTTGCTTACTGTCGCGATATTGAAGATGCAGTTGACGATATTAACTTGGGTAGACCTGGTCCTTACGATATCAAGCCACAGATGATCGCTTACCTCGGTGGTGAGGCTGGAACAGGAAAGTCAACTGTCGTCGAAGCACTATTGGCAATGGTTAAATATTGGGGCCGCGAAGGAAGTGTCGAGACCCTAGCTTTCACAGGAGCTGCCGCAATCAATATTCACGGGAAAACGATGCATAGCGCTCGTAATCTTCAGATTAACGGAGCTGAACCAAACTCAGCCCCGTCAGCAGAGATGAAGGCACGATTCGGTCGGGTGGTTCTAGTCATTATCGACGAGATTTCAATTACCCACCAGGCTCTATTAGGTGGCACAGACACCGTCTCGCGATCGATGTCACGCACGCCCGATAAGTTCATGGGGGGCAGGCACGTACTGCTCATAGGCGACTTCCTCCAGTTACCTCCAGTGGAAGGTCATCCTTGTAAGTTTGTTTATTTTTTCTCTGCATACACAGCGGGTCTTATGGCTTACTGAATTAACAAATTGATAGGTTTCAAGACACCATCTCCTACAGCCAATCGAATGTGTCACGCAGGCTACGCTCTATATGCCGCTATCAACTTTGTTGTTTTCTTAACCGTAAACATGCGTGCGCGCCTGGATCCTGTATACGCTGATATTATGGATAATCTTCGCTGGGGCAGACTATCGGATGAACAACTCGATTTATTGAACTCTCGCGTGCAGCCAGTGAACGAAATCGAAGTGTCGAGGCCACAACTCAGCATCACATTTTACCGGCCTGTTGTTGTATCTACCAACAAGCTTAGATGCGCTATAAACCATCTGATGCTTCTCAAGGTCGCAGCAAAACACCACGTCGCGGTTTATGAATGCCTGGCTCGACCGTCGTCAAGGTCAAAAACTATTGTTGACAACCTTGCCAACGCTACTGATGATATGACCAACCGAGTCCCGATGAAACTGTTATTTTACGTCGGAATGCCTGTGATGGTCACGTGGAAACACCCTGCACTTCTTCAATCCGACATAATTGCGAATGGGGTTATTGGTTCAATCGTGGGTGCGTTTCCTCCGCTATCCCAGCTTGAATGTACGAGATATACCGTTGAGGGATCCACCATCCACCGACTACAACAGCAGCCAGACCTACTTCTAATCAAGCTTCTCGGTTCGACCGAGACATTCGTCACTGACTTCCCGGAGGGAGTGATTGGATTGCCGCCGCTTCACGCAAGTCTCCGGCTTAAACATATTCCGAACTTATCGCAGTCTAGCATCACTGTCGATCAATTCGCTGTGGTACCAGCTTTTGCGTGCACTACCGAAAAATTGCAGGGTCAAACTTGTCATGATGGAGTTGTTGTCACGCCCCTTGTCCGCTCCAGGGGAAGCCCCACGCAGTCATTTTATGTGGCATTATCGCGAGCAACAAGCTTAGCTGGTCTGACACTTACGGAAAAGATCACTCGCGCGTACCTACTGAACTTTGTCCCAAGTGAAGAGACTGTCGATGAAATGTTGCGTCTTATTGATCTCGTGTGGTTTCCGCCTTATGCATCAGAGGCAAATATCGCTGACTTCAGAACGTGGAAGACCAACCAGCACCCATAGGGTTAATGAGAGGGAGGAGGTATGTGTTCTTGCTTCTTCACATGAAGGCACACTTTATATCTCACAATTAAGTCAAACATCTTTCAAAACACCATAGTGTATGTCACTGTTTACTCACATTGCTGTCGTAAAGGTTATCCTGATTGTTTGGCACTTTACTTGTAATTCACATATAATATATCTTTTCATCATGAGGGGTAGTCATAGATTTGTACGCTTTACCTTCTTTTTTACTTTAATTATTTGTGTGTTTTGAGAGCATGCTTCCCAGTTTGGGTTCGTTTCGCTTCAACTTTCTTTTAACGAGGGAAGTCCACGACAGAGCGAAATCATGACCCACCATGTTTAACATCAACTCGGTCCAACCCTAACAAATACTACGCAGTACGAACTCTTTTGCATTCAACGCGTTCTTTTGATTTATGATCACCTTCAACTTCCTAAATATTAGAATCAATTACTACGCAGTTTGGTAGTGCGGCAGCTTCGACTTCAAGAGCCTCGAACGATCGATACAGCTCGCAAATGGCATCGTCGGATAGTGGGCGCCACGTTCGGCCGTTTAATGCTACAGCATGGTCCAGATTTCTGCACGCAAAGGCAACGGTGTAAATTTTGCCATCGCAACTTGCACTTCTCCAATAACTTTCTGCTTCTTTTGCTATCCATTCGCATTCATCCATCGCCACATTCAGATCGTCAACAATCACTACATCCGACATCCGCAGCGAATTTGCCACGTCTTGCTGCAACAGGCTTCGAGACTGCGGGTCGTCACGACCTTCTTGTATCTGATGTAGCGCGCCCGAACACACTCGCACCTTTCGATTATTTATATCCATGTTGAACGAAAAATGAAATTCCTCCCGGAATTCCCTCGCGAGAATATCCCCGAACGTGCTCTTACCACACCCAGGTAATCCACGTAACATCACCACGCACTTATCATGACTTCACGTTCCCCCCGCAAAGTCATTAACAATACCCAATGCCGCGTTCCGCCATTGTATGGCGCGCTCGTAGGGCATCTGCTTCAGCTCCGTTGATGTCATGCTCTTCCTACGTGGGCAGGTGAGTATGCAGCATCACGCAAACAAGAATTGAAGTAGGTTAAGCCAACTGTCAGATAGGAGAGAGTCGTATCTAATAGAGCTTTACGCACCACCTGCTGTGGCGTCGTCTTCAGCACAACGAGGAGCTTCGACACGGTCCTAGTCTCAACGTCAGGCGCACGTAGGACAGCGACAACTTCAAACACTGCCAGCGGCTTCACGCGGAGTGGGGCACTACCTGCGGCAGCGACGACTTCAGGCACAGGCTGTGCTCGGTTGCGCAGACGAAAGCAGCGACTTCTGGCACCGGCTGCGCCTCGGTGCGCAGACGGCACTAGCGACTTCGGGTACTGGCTGCGGCTCGGAAGCGCGGAGGGAGCTGCGACTTCGGCCACTCGTGAAGGTTGCCGGCTGAGGGAGGGCACTGGTCGCGGCTTGGACGGCTGCGGCGACTTCGGGATTTGGCTGCGGCGCGGACGCGCGAAGATGCTGCAGAGACTGCGGCCTCCACCAACGACCCTCATTAACTTTAAAGTTGGCTCTGGTGCAACACATACCTTTTACACAATTTACTTATTCGCATACCAAATCCTCCTTAATTTGTTGAACCCATGTGATAGCAATTACAGGCCATCAATCATTTAATTCCGGTACACATAAGCCTTTTGAATCCGATATGGATCCGCTATCGATTTATTATTCATAAACCCTCTACAAGTGATGTATCCATTCTCTATCGGTTTATTTTTGATCTCTTCAATTTCATTTCTTCCACCACCCGCAGAAGATCATCCGTGCTGTGGCCGTCGAGCTCCCGTCATGGCGAAGCGGAAATACGTTGCGCTACCAAGCGCAACCGGCATCAGCTCCACTACGACGACGAAGCAACGCAGAACGTCCGGG
This sequence comes from Phytophthora melonis, assembly GCA_024211575.1. Classification (NCBI taxonomy): domain Eukaryota; phylum Oomycota; class Peronosporomycetes; order Peronosporales; family Peronosporaceae; genus Phytophthora; species Phytophthora melonis. The sequence continues at coordinate 2,711,793 of JAMXKT010000094.1, read as the reverse complement.
ACCTCAGCGCGCAATGCTGATCCGGCGCCAGCGCCGCCATCTTCTTTTCAGATGCATGATGAGCCAACGGGGGCAGCGGTGCAAGTAGTGGGCGACCCTCATCCTCGGCGGAGCTCGCTGAAGCTTGCGAGGCGCTCCATTCAACGCTCAAGCGTGCTAAGGGTGGCAAGCGCCAATACGGCAAACGCACGAAAATGGAGAAGTATCGACTATCCGATCACCAGAAAGTACTCTTCGCCAATAGTTACAGATCGGCTCGCAGTGACGGAAGACCAGTCGACTACCTGCGCATGTCAAAGAGCTGCCACGGCACAACCTTTGCTGGAAACGAAGCTATATTAGAGGCCATAGAGCCTTTTATCGTTTCTGAGCTACGCGCGGCGCTGGGGGAGGAGCGTCGATTTGCGTCTGTGGGACGTCCAACCACGGTGGCACAATGGCAGGATGAGTTTGCAAGACTCCAACGCCTTCATCATCAGCAAATTGCTGACACTGAAGTGTATACGGCGAGATGTGTGGATATGCTTTCCAGTGCTCGCAAGCTTGCGGATGATCGTAGCGTCCGCGTATCCCAGCTCGAGGAAGAGCTCCGCACCCTCAAAGAAGGCGTCGGTTCTCCCCGAAGTGCCCAAGAACTGGAACTTCGTGCGCCAGCTATCAATGCTCGCGAAGAGCATCTACGCGGCAAAGAGGAGGAGCTGAAACGGAAAGAAGATGAGCTTGCAGCTCAATCGGCCTGTCATGACGAAAACGTAAACGTTTTTCGACGTCAAGTTCAAAAACTGGAGGAAGATCGCCGGCGCCTGCACGACGAGATTGACGACAAACGCAAGCAAGAGCGGCGCTGCCGAGATTCCATGCAGCAACAGCAAGACCTGAACGACGCATGGAAGCTGGAACAAACCGCCATACAGAAAGAGCTACAGCGGCTAGTTGACTGTCTTGAAGAACAAAAGAAGAGTAATGGCTACGCTCCTAACAGTGACGGGTGGAAACAAAGATTCGCTGTCGAGCAGGAGGTCAAGCGAGCTGCACAGGCTGCGCTGGAGGAAGCGCTTCGTGAGGTAGCTGATTTACGGAACTCACTCGCCGAGCTTAAGTTACGCTTAGCGTCCTACGTAGCAGGAGCGGCGGCGGAGCACGACATCGAGCTTTTTGCAAAACGTTTTGCAGTCCTTCCTCACGGTACGACACACACCCATTTCTCTTTACTTAAGTAGGCGTTTGCTCACGACTTCTACGTCTACTCTATGCCATTAAAGCACTTGCAGATGACATTTCCTCAAGATTCAAGCAGCGCGTTTTTACGGTGAACATGATGAAAAGACTTCAAAATGCCCGAGGTGTCGAGCTCGACGCAGACATCTACCTGTTCTCTCAGCAGCGGAGCCAACTATGCCACGATTACACAGGAACAAACGTGATCAGCATTCAACACGGGGATTTTCAAGCTCTCTGCAGCAAAATTCGAGATACAGTGCGTGACTTACATGCGGCGTATTCGCAGTAGCAACTCCAGTCCGCTTCTTTGCGCGTTCGATATCTTAAGTGAGATCAATGTGAGTTTTAACACAATCGAAAAAAATGTTTTCGGTTTGTACTTGTTTAGTTCTTAGTAGGCTGAAAGATTTCGTGCGCGAAGAGCCCTCGACAGAGGACTCGAGGCGCGCTACTGTTTAGGTACCCATTTATGACTACAGTACCCAATTTCAGCTTCAACACCTCCCTTTCTTACAGCAGGCACTCGAACCACTTGACGGGCTTCTGCGAGTTCACGATGAGGGCGTCGCCATTGCGGAAGGTGGTGTCGATGTGGTTGAGCCCCGTCAGGTAGAAGGTGTCGTCGTAGGTGGTGCCGAACTTGGACGTGGATAACCCCCGGCGCAGCTCTGGTACTCGACGACGCCATCGTTCTCGCTCGACTTGTGCGGGATCACGGACCCCGCCAACTTGTACACGACTTGGTAAATTGATAGCAGCCCCGAGTAGTTGTCACTGCACATCGCCGCACCGACGTTCGCCTGAAAAGCAGACTGCGCCGCCTTGTACGCCGAGTTGAGAGTCGTCGTGCTGTAGGACTCGTCCTCATACGAAAGCGCGACTACGGCAGTGCTCGCCGGACACTGACCAATGATGTTTGCAACCGCCTCCAGGAACACGTTGCTGCCGGCGCACGCGCCCTCAAGGTAGTCCGCGCCCATACTCCCCGTCATCGGAGCGCTCAGACTCACCCACGTACTGCTCGAGGCCAGGCTGCAACGACTGTTTGCGATGGCCCCGGCCATCATGAGACCGCCCATCGAGTGCGTCACGACGATCGTATCCGCAATCGTCTTGGACGACGAGCTGCTCGTGCTGCTCACGGAGATGGCGAAGTTGCACACCTTCTGCTGCAGCGTCGCGTCCGTCAAGCGTAGTCGACCGTGTTCAACACGGCGTACTTGATGGACGAGCAGCACGGAGCGCTGTCACTCAGGTCTCCGAAGTAGCTGGACGTCGTCTGTAGGGTGGTCTCCTCGGTGTCGGAGCCCAGGCCGTGGAAGAAGATACACGGGCGTGGGGTCGACTTGCAACCGCAAGACGACGAGGCCAGCGTCGTCGAAGCTTCAGCCTTCAGCTTGCGACTACGAGATGAGGAAATGGACTGACCCGTGAGCAGCGCGAGCGTCGTGGAGGTGACCGTCGTTGCGGTGACGACCGTCTCACACGAAAGTGCGGCATCGTCGCTCAGTGTTGGGGCCGTGATCGTCACCGGGCTGTCGAGGTACTCGACGCTGATGTCCAGGTCGCTGCCGTAGATGGTGAAGCCGTCCGAGCCCGCCGAGCAGATCACGAAGGTCGCGTCACCGAGCGTGGCTTGGAACAGGTCCCCACTTGAGCAAGAAACCGTGTCGTTTCCAGCGGATGCGCTAGAGATGGCGGTGGCGCCATTGAGCGCCGACACGATGGAGCTGAGAGGAGGAAGCAGGCTTGAGGACAAGCACTGGGACGACTGCGAGCTCGTGTCACCTACAGTGGTGTTCACGAAGTACGCGATCCCGTTCACCAGCATGAACGTGTAGTCCGTGGAACCGTCCATGAACGCAGCGTAGCCGTCGTAAAGCACGGAAGTGTTGTCGGAGGACACGACGGGGTTGGCGAAGACGTAGAACTGGGATTGGCCGTAGATCTTCATGGAGTTGCGCTTGAGCGTGAACTGGAGACGCAGGGACGGCGCGTCTCCAAGGCTCGTTGCCAGACGGCGGTGGGCATGAACGTCTTGTTTTTCGGTGGACGCAGCGGTGATGGCTGCGATCGTGAGCAGGGTGAAGAAGTCGAAGGTGAGAAACCGATGCGGCGACGTGAGGGCCCACATGATGCTTGGTTGTTGAGCTGGTGTTTGGCCCGTTGGTGCAGCACGAGGCAAGTTGGAAAGTGAGGGATTGGCAACAGGTTGGATTGCGACTGGCGAGCTTAATGCGTTCGGTACTGGCAGTAAGGATGTTTCCCTTATAATTCCTTTTGCTGTGATGGTTGGACGGTATACTTTGGTTGCAGGGGTGCTTCCTAGCACATCCGGGGTAGGAGATGACACCGACAAAGGGAAATAATGACACTTCAACATGATGCGTTTACGTGACTAGAGTGGTATCACTAAAGATCGTTTTCTGACAGCTCATCGGATGGGCAAGTGCTAGATTATGACCCCTTCCTAATACAGAAAGTCCGGTCTGGAGCCGCTAGCTGACTTTCATCTTCGCGTATGCACTGCCTGTATTATTGTAGGCAGGCAGAGAATTCGTTGTCAATCACTTCCCGACAGGAGGAAGGTTGGGCGGTTGAAGTATCCACGGTGGTGTTTGCTACGCTCGTTGAAGCAGCGGGCTTGCCCTGGTTGTTTAACGATGCATGCCTATCATTGAAGTCTGCGTCTGAGAAACTTAAATCGAGTTCCGATCGACTCGCATCGTCGATGGCCGAGTGCTCTGTTTCCCACTCCAAATGCCGATCGCCAAATGCGTTGACTGAGTTTTCCTGGAAATACCATTGTGCGTATTTTTTAAAATGGTTTAAAAACAGAAAATATCCCTACCAAATGTTCGAGTTCATTATGGCAAAAGCAGCGCACGTACCGGTACACGCATAACCAAGGGAATGTCGGAAGCACTTGATGATTGACTGGGACATTAAAAAGCTACGCTCCTCGTGCCGAACGCAGCTTACAACAAACACTCAAACCACTTGACCGGCTTCTTCGAGTTCACGATGAGTGCGTCGCCATTGCGGAAGGTGGTGTCGATGTGGTTGAGCCCCGTCAAGTAGTAGGTGTCGTCGTACGTAGTGCCAAACTTGGACGTGGACAGACCCCCAGCGCAGCTCTGGTACTCGACAACACCATCGTTCTCGCTCGACTTGTGCGGAATCACTTCACCAGCCAAAATATACTCGGCTTGGTAAATTGATAGCAGCCCCGAGTAGTTGTCACTGCACATCGCCGCACCGACGTTCGCCTGAAAAGCAGACTGCGCCGCCTTGTACGCCGAGTTGAGAGTCGTCGTGCTGTAGGACTCGTCCTCATACGAAAGCGCGACTACGGCAGTGCTCGCCGGACACTGACCAATGATGTTTGCAACCGCCTCCAGGAACACGTTGCTGCCGGCGCACGCGCCCTCAAGGTAGTCCGCGCCCATACTCCCCGTCATCGGAGCGCTCAGACTCACCCACGTACTGCTCGAGGCCAGGCTGCAACGACTGTTTGCGATGGCCCCGGCCATCATGAGACCGCCCATCGAGTGCGTCACGACGATCGTATCCGCAATCGTCTTGGACGACGAGCTGCTCGTGCTGCTCACGGAGATGGCGAAGTTGCACACCTTCTGCTGCAGCGTCGCGTCCGTCCAAGCGTAGTCGACCGTGTTCAACACGGCGTACTTGATGGACGAGCAGCACGGAGCGCTGTCACTCAGGTCTCCGAAGTAGCTGGACGTCGTCTGTAGGGTGGTCTCCTCGGTGTCGGAGCCCAGGCCGTGGAAGAAGATACACGGGCGTGGGGTCGACTTGCAACTGCAAGACGACGAGGCCAGCGTCGTCGAAGCTTCAGCCTTCAGCTTGCGACTACGAGATGAGGAAATGGACTGACCCGTGAGCAGCGCGAGCGTCGTGGAGGTGACCGTCGTTGCGGTGACGACCGTCTCACACGAAAGTGCGGCATCGTCGCTCAGTGTTGGGGCCGTGATCGTCACCGGGCTGTCGAGGTACTCGACGCTGATGTCCAGGTCGCTGCCGTAGATGGTGAAGCCGTCCGAGCCCGCCGAGCAGATCACGAAGGTCGCGTCACCGAGCGTGGCTTGGAACAGGTCCCCACTTGAGCAAGAAATCGTGTCGTTTCCAGCGGATGCGCTAGAGATGGCGGTGGCGCCATTGAGCGCCGACACGATGGAGCTGAGAGGAGGAAGCAGGCTTGAGGACAAGCACTGGGCCGACTGCGAGCTCGTGTCACCTACAGTGGCGTTCACGAAGTACGCGATCCCGTTCACCAGCATGAACGTGTAGTCCGTGGAACCGTCCATGAAGGCTGCGTAGCCGTCGTAAAGCACGGAAGTGTTGTCGGAGGATACGACGGGGTTGGCGAAGACGTAGAACTGGGATTGGCCGTAGATCTTCATGGAGTCGCGCTTGAGCGTGAATTGGAGTCGCAGTGACGGCGCGTCGCCAAGGCTTGTTGCGAGTCGGCGCTGGGCGTGGCCATCGGCGGACGCAGTGGTGATGGCTGCGATTGCGAGCAGCGCGAAGAAGATGGCGGTGAGGAACCGCTGCGGCGACTTGAGTGCCCACATTGCGATAGCCTTTTGAGTTGGTGTTGGGCTGGCTTGGTTGCCGCGATGAAATTTGGAGAATGACGAATGAAGCGGGGCAAGTCGCGAGTTCATTGCCGGCGGAGAGTGCTGGTACTTGTACGTCTTGAGACCTTGCACTTGTAAGCCGTTGACGCCGTGAGATGGGCGCCTCGTGTGGACATGCGTATTACTCTCCGTCTTGAAGGTGAGCACTCGCAGTTGCGATGGTTGCATGATCACAAGGAGTCGAGGGATCGCGGATAGCTTGGATAGAGCTACATGTGCATCACCCACGTACAGTAGGAAGGAATTGGTCCTAATGGCATGCATCCAGCGGGTTGTCAGTCAAGACCATGCCTCGCGACTAGAGTAGTACACCGCGTTGTTTTACAGTAACCTTTCGGAGTCCGAATCGGACATCGCACTTGCAAGGTTATCGAGGTCGCATTGGACCGCCCTCGGCCAATATATGGCACTGCGCCGCGGTGGCATTGAGCGAGAGATAATAAACGCCGATGGCGTTGCCTCCTGTTGCGTGGATATACACTGTACACACCACACAACACGTACAACTTGGTTGTGGGTTTTGCACCGAGAGTTGGTGGCGGGTGCCAACGGCAGCATTTCACGTTCGGATATCTGGATACGCTCGCCCATCGCTCGCTCAAGCAAGCAAGCGTTGGGTGTCCTTAGTTGCACAGCAAATGGCGCAAGTACACGCCCAAATCTTTCCGTGCGAGGTCCCCTTCGGCGCATCTTGCGACTACCGAACCTACAAAACTTGAACCATCACAACAGTGGGACCAACTTCAACTTCAAGGATACTTTTTTTCGGTGTACGAAGGGGGCACTACGAATGCTAGAAAACCCAAAAGACAAGACCTTGTTGCTTTTTAGTCACCTTTTAGTTGAAGAAAGGTGAAAAACGGGCAACGCTTACAACAGACACTCGAACCACTTGACGGGCTTCTGCGAGTTCACGACCAGAGCGTCGCCGTGGCGGAAGGCCGTATCGGCGTGGTTGAGCCCAGTCAGGTAGAACGTATCGTCGTACGTGTTGCCGAACTTGGAAGTGGAGAGTCCCCCAGCGCAGCTCTTGTACTCCACAATGCCGTCGTTCTCATCGGACTTGTGGGGAATCAGAGAGCCTCCCAGCTTGTACACAAGTTGGTCCGTTGACAGCAGTCCCGAGTAATTGTCGCTGCACATAGCAGCGTCGACGTTCGCCCGGAACGCCGTCTGGGCAGCCGTGTACGCAGAGTTAAGCGCCGACGTGCTGTGCGACTCAGACTGGTAGGACATCCCCACGACCGCGTTGCTCGCCGGACACTGGCCAACGAGGTTTGCCACAGCCTGGAGGAACACGTTGCTGCCACTGCAGGCGTTCTGGAGGTAGTCCGAGCCCATGCTTCCCGTCATAGGGGCACTCAGACTCACCCAGGTTGTGCTCGACGCAAACTTGCATCGGTTGTTGGCCAACGCGCCTGCCATCATGAGACCGCCCATCGAGTGCGTCACAATGATCGTGTCCGCGATGGTCTTGGACGAGGTGCTGCTCGTGCTGCTCACGGAGAGAGCGAAGTTGCAGACCTTCTGCTGCAGCGTCGCGTCCGTCCACGCGGTCTTCACAGTGTTGAGCACCGCGTACTTGATCGAGCTGCAGCACGGCGCGTTCTTCGAGAGATCACCAAAGTAACTCGAAGACGTCTGCAGCGTCGTCTGTTCCGTGTCGGAGCCCAGGCCGTGGAAGAAGATGCACGGGCGGCGCGTGGACTGGCAACTGCAAGACGACGAGGCCAACGTCGTTGTAGCTTCCGCCTTCAGCTTCCGGCTACGAGAGGTAGGCACGGGCTGACCCGTGAGCAGAGCGAGCGTCGTCGGTGTGACCGTAGTAGGAGTGACCACGGTCTCGCACGAAAGAGCTGCGTCGCCACTCAGTGTGGGCGCGGTGATCGCCACCGGACTGTCGAGATACTCGACGCTGATGTCCAGGTCGCTGCCGTAGATAGTGAAGCCATCCGAGCCAGCGGAGCAGATCACGAAGGTCGCGTCTCCCAGCGTAGCTTGGAACAGGTCACCGCTCGCGCACGAGATGGTGTCGTTGCTCGCTGACGCGCCGGCAATAGCCGTGGCGGCGTTGAGTGCCGACACGATGGAGTTGATCGGGGAAGAAGACTCGACGACAGGCACTGGGCCGACTGCGAACTCGTGTCGCCCACCGTCGAAGTAACAAAGTACGCGACGCCGTTCACGAGGCTCAACGTGTAGTCCGTGCTGCCGTCCATGAAGGCTGCGTAGCCGTCGTAGAGGACAGAAGTGTTGTCTGAGGACACAACGGGGTTGGCGAAGACGTAGAACTGAGACTGGCCGTAGATCTTCATGGAGTCGCGCTTGAGCGTGAACTGGAGACGCAGGGACGGCGCGTCTCCAAGGCTCGTTGCCAGTCGGCGCTGGGCGTGGCCTTTGGCGGACGCAGCGGTGATGGCTGCGATTGCGAGCAGCGCGAAGAAGACGGCGGTGAGGAGCCGATGCGGCGACGTGAGGGCCCACATGATGCTTGGTTCTTGAGCTGGTGTCGGGCTCGTTGGTGTCGGGCTCGTTGGTGCCGCACCAAGCAGATTGGAAAGTGAGGTCTTGGAAGAGATGAATCGCCGTCTTGGTTAGCGCATCAAGTAAGCTAGATATCGATCTTGGTGATTTGACGGGCGGACTTGCAGTTTTGCGCCGTGAGAGGGGCATTGCGTAGGGCTGCGCGTGTCGTTCACTGATCAGTGGTGTAAGGCAGCCGTTGGTTTGATGCAACTAAGCCCGAAGGTAGTTAGCCGAAGTGGATGCACGTGCCATGGACATGGATGGTATGACAACATTGGGGAGCAATAAATGACAGACATTAGCGGACTGTCAGTACATTTCTGGCGCCAAGAGTGGCACAAATCGTTTAGCGGCCTTTTCTAACAGCGAGACCAAAGGTTATCAACTGCAGCACCACGCTTTTACTAATTACTTGCACTGATATCAATTCCTATAGGCTGCATAACCCAGCCTGCATTTTCATATGCATGTAGATGCGTTTGCGGGCGAGAGGAGCCTTGCAACTGTGAAGAAAGAGTAGCTGCCCGCGATAGAGCTGTTGGAGTTAAGCTAACCTGCCCCTAACTTTGTAAGCTTAACTTGCTTAACTAACTGCCTCTTAACCGGCCATTTACTTACCCCTTACTTTGCTCAGGTGGACCACACTTATTTCACAGTTCATACAAAAACCTATATAAATATCGAGGTGTGGACCACACTTCGTCAGGCACCTTCAACAGTATTGAGGGCCCTCTGAGGATACCCTGACTCCACCACTCGTATCGTGTGTCACGGCACGCAGCACCCGGAGTTGACGGCGAAGGTGACACTAGCACTCCTTGCGCATTACTCCGAACGCGGAGGCTAACACAGCTACTCAAGCGATGGCCGAGCTATCAATCTTACGGCTCGATAGAGCTGGAATTGCGTCACCACGCTGAGAACAAGAACTAGTACTTAGGGGCTGTTTCATTTGAGAATAGCGCCGGGCCGGAATAGCTATTCTACGCTATTCAAACGAAACAGGTGGAGAATAAAGCCCCCAAAATAACTGAGGAAAAGAATATGCGTTATGGAGGGAAGCACATGATTGGCCGGCCGCCATTCACAAAAGTCCCTCTCACCAACAATGCCACCAGCACTGGTCGCGTGCTCGGCAGTCGAGCGCGCCATGCTGAGGGCCCTAGCTGGCTCTAGAGGAGCACTGAAGATGCTCTACCCTGCCACAATGATCCCTCGTATAGACCGGAGGTTTCTCATCTCGCCACTAAGTCTAGTCGCACTCCCAGCAGCGTCAGCACGGCTGGCTTGCGGAGTTAGGTGGTTCTCGACGGAAAAGAAGAGGAAGCCCCAGCCATGTAGCTATTCCCCAGGAATAAGTTATTCTGACTTTCAAAGTCAGAATAACTTATTCCTGGGAATAACTTCTGAGCCAATAGGATCGTCGTATTTTGTCGTATTTAAGCGGGAGGAATATCTCCCGCTATTCTTATTCCAGTTATTCTCAAATGAAACAGGCCCTTAGAAATGCGAGTTTGACGTGAGCAGCTGAAGGATCGATAGAGTAGCCGTGCTCTACATCAAGGCGGCGCGACCGCGAAGTTCCGCAACGCGGTGGTGATTTCGCTTCTGTCGCCGTCGCTCATGGACTCAGGACTGTTATCGCGCTTCGTTTACTTCACGTCAATCCTGTTCGTAATGGACTTTTCTAGCACACCGAACAATGCGTACTGCATACACACATGCGTATATAAGGCTACATACTTGTAGCGGTACCAATGATGAATGCGATGGTCGCTGTTGCCACTTCATTGCCACTCTGTGGAGAGGCATGCTTTAGTTCCGAGTCGAAGCGCGCATAATGCCCCACACAGAACAAGCGGGCCGTATTTGGAGTAGGTAGACTGGTATGTTGATCGAAACCACGCTCTTGAGCCATAGGTCGCTATCTATCACGTCTGAGAGAAGATCTAGAGCTTGTAATAATCATTTGGGTGGCGCCAACCTCCATTGAGGAAGGCTACCGACTCGAGAAGGCTTTCTAGAGACTCTTGCTACCATTAGAAGTGTTAAAAGCCCTATTGTACTTCGTAGTTCGTCTACCGTGAGCAAGGAGCAAGCCGCTGCTAAAAGTTTTGACTTGGACTTTGTATGGGGTAAGTAAAGGGGAAGTAAAGAGGAGGTAAGAGGCAGGTTAGGGTGGTACAGCCGTACGTTACAAACAGGAGTGGTTAAGAAAGTTAAGATTTACTTTTGCGACAGCTCTAGCCCGCGATAACACTGAGCTAGTAAGGCCAGCGTTTCCAGACCAGCATCGGCGCAGGCATCGTCACGCCTCGAGCTTGATCTCCTGTGCCTAACATGCGGATGGACTCCATCGTTGAACAGCTTTGGGTGGCTTCCAGTAGCCCAGAGAGCAACTTTCTCCTGTTTTTCAACGTATTGATGCTTACCGTTTGCTACTTAGCATTGAAGTTAAACGTCCTCCTCCGAGGAGTCCTCGCACCGTTTGCGTATCCTTGAAGTTTCCTGGTTGCCCATTCACTGAATGATTCAGCACGTCGGCTAGGCCCCAAAACCTGTTGTGCCAGCCTCTGGTAGACTCTAGCCTAGCCTAGACTAGGCTAGAGTGCGACTTGCACTGATACGTACGTGCACTATTATCCGCCAGCGGTGGACCGCTGCGCTACCACAGGCTGTGGCTCGTTTTACACCGAAATCAAGCCGATCGAGCACTTCAACCAGGTCGGGCCCCACGCAGGTGGTGGTTGAAGTACTCAGCAGCAGCATTTGCAAAACGGAGGCATGCAGGTTCTTAGCGCGTTCGAGTGATCGCGGTGCATCATCAACACCGCAGTTGCTACTCGCAAGCTAATAGGGGCACACTCGACGCACTCCGCGATTGACGCCAGTCAAAGGCGGCGTCAAAAGGCGCGTCCACCGGCGATGCGCTTTCGGGAAATCTTTGGAGCATCACCGTCCGTCGTGAAAATGCTGCCGTTCAAGACGTGGGTTGCAGGCGCCAACGTTGGCGTCAACGTACTCGGCTCCCCCAGAATCTCGAGCCCCAAAGATCCTTTGCTTGGTTGAAACAGCTTCAACTTGTCGGTGTTGCAGGCCCATCTCCTCGAAGCTGTCAGAAAGATCGTCACGGTGTCCACCGATCGTCCCACAGCCGTCACGCGAGCAAGGCTCGATTTTTGACCCCCGATGACTGACAGCCCGCTGGCTGGATGTCAATGGCACCCGCCCATGTCATTCGGATCCTTCTGCCGGTGTCATCTCCTCCTTCCCGGCGCCACCTCTGTCACCAGAGCATGACTGGTTGCCATCCAGCCGCAGCAGCTGCGTGCGTTCTTGATGCCATGATGGCTCAAGTTGATGGGGGACACCTGCGCAACACGCTCGCGCCGAGCAGATCCTCCCCATGCGAATGCTAACCAAGATGTCGCGCTCCACAATGCCGACCGCGGTCTCGTTCGCTCACTTCGACTTTTTCGCGTGATAAGGAACACGTCTCCGTAGCTCCTCCGTCAAAGCTTCATGTGGCTCGCAACGTCGTCTCCTCGCCTACTAACACTTGGCTTGCTCGTGGTGCTCGCGCTCGCGGCCGTCGCGAGCTCCGCAACTGGCCAACGCGCGCGACGCCGCCTCGATTCGACGGTGCAAGACGCACGACCGCTGCGGTCCCACTTCAAGCTCAAGCGCGCCTCCATGAGCATGTACGGCCACCTCGAGTTCGACGTCATGGCCAACCCGGTCGTGTCGTCGGACAAGTCCACCGTGCGCTACGACGGGTACGCGACGTTCATGGAGGGAGGAACGAACCACACGATCTCGATGGTCGACGGTATCGCCTACTTCATCACGACGACCGCCGACGGTGCGGTGACCGCCGAGTGCTCGATGTCGAGCTCGTTGGCGCTCTTCGACTACGTCATCCCGGCTCTGAACGACGCCACTGCCATCTCGAGCGCGACGGTGGACGACAAGGAGGTCACGTGCAAGAGCGGAGACCTGTTCAAGGTCACCTTGGGCGACGCCGTCTTCGTGCTCTGCGCGTCGGGCTCCTCGGGCTTCGTGGTCTACGGTAGCGACCTGGACATCAGCATCAAGTACCTGGAGAAACCCGTCCCCATCGCAGCACCTTCCATTAGCGAAGATGAGGCGCGAGAGTGCCAGGCCATCGTCACGCCCTCCTCAGTGACAGCGACGACGCTAGCGCTGCTCACGGGGGAGCCCATTGCGTACGAGTCGACTACCCAGAGCCTTGCACGTTATTTGGGTCATTACTTTAGCTATGCTCGCTGACTGTACTACGGCTGACGCCTGAGCACTGCGTGTCACTGCCAATGAAAAGCTTTCGCTACTTTGCACTTCTTAGAGCAGACACTCGAACCACTTGACGGGTTTTTGCGAGTTGACGAAGAGAGCGTCGCCGTGGCGGAACGTCGTGTCTGCGTGGTTGAGCCCCGTCAAGTAGAAGGCACTACCAGCATAGGTGTTGCCGAACTTGGAGGTTGCCAGCCCACCGGCGCAGCTCTGGAACTCGACAATACCGTCGTTTTCGCTCGACTTGTGCGGAATGAGGGACCCCGCCAGCTTGTACACGACTTGATCCGTGGAGAGCAGTCCCGAGTAGTTGTCACTGCACGCGGCTGCGTCGACGTTCGACCGGTAGGCTTGCTGCGCCGCCTTGTAGGCCTCATTGAGTGCGGTGGAGCTGTAGGACTCGCCTTCGTACGCCAACGATTTGGACGCGGTGCTTGCAGGACAACGGCCGATCAGCGTCGCGATCGCCTCCAGGAAGCCGTTGCTGCCGCTGCACGCGCCTTGCAGGTAGTCGGAGCTCATACTGCCGCCCATCGGCGGGCTCATGCTCACCCACGTGGTGCTGGATGCGAAGCTGCACTTTGCATTGGCCAGAGCACCCGCCACCATCAGCCCGCCCATGGAGTGCGTGACAACGATCGTGTCTGCCACAATTTTGGTCGTTTTACTGCTGGACGAGCTGACGGAGAGCGCGAAATCACACACTTTTTGCTGCTGGGTGGCGTCTGTCCAAGCGTAGTCCACAGTGTTCAGGATCGCGTAGCTGAACGACGAGCAGCACGGCGCGTGCTCTTCGATGTCGCCCCAGTAGTCGGAAGTCGTCTGCAGTGTCGAGTCCTCGACTGTCGAGCGCATGCCACGGAAGAAGATGCACGGACGCGGCGTGGAGCTGCACGAGCACGACGAAGAAGAGATCGTCACACCCGCTTCGGGCTTGAGCTTCCTACGGGTATCACTAGAAATGACACCCCCGGTGAGCAGTGCCAAGGTCGTCGGCGTGACGGGTTGAGGAGTGACCAAAGTTTCGCATGCCACCGCAGCATCGGAAGCGAGTGTTGGCGCCGAAACCTCGACGGGTTCGTCCAGGTACTCGACGGCGATGTCCAAGTCGCTTCCGTAGATGGTGAAGCCCGAGGCTCCAGACGCACACAGTGCAAAGTCAGCCCCACCAAATGAGACCTTGAACAGGCTACCGCTTGAACAGGTGATGGTATCGTCGCTCGTGGAGACGGAGGAGATGGCAGTGGCTTCGTTCAGTGACGTAAGGATGGAGTTCAGCGGTGGAATTGTACTGGAATCGAGGCACCGTGTAGTCGCGACAGAGTTCGAATCATTAATAGGAGCAGTGGTGTAGTACGCAACGCCGTCCACCAACAGGAACTTGTGCTCCGTGGTGCCGTTAACGAGTGCGGCATAGCCGTCATAGCGGATGGAGGAGTTGTCGGAGGACACGATGGGCTTGACGAAGACGTCGAACTGGGAGTGGCCGAACACTTCCATGGTGCTGCGCTTGAGGGCGAACTCAAGTCGCAGCGATGAAGCGTCCGCCAGGCTTGAAGCGAGACGTCGGTGGGCGGCACCTTGGAAAGGTTCCGCATTGGTGGCTGCTGACGCAGTCAGGACCATCGCGATCATCGAAGCAACGACGCAGGCGAAACGAAAAGGAGGCATCGTCGGTGTTGCGGCTGGAAACTTCGTCTTGGGCTTGGGAGTGTGGGGGAGGAGGTCAATCGGAGACTGAGAGCTTGACAGACTTTGTCTGTTTCCATTCCGCAGAGTTTCCCTCGCATTCGGTTGCCTCCGGGAGTGCGGTGGCAGTGTCAGCGCCACAGATTCGACGCACATCACGGTCGAGGGCATTGGCAAAACGGACAGCAAGACATCGCGGTTTACAAAACAAACACGGATACACGGACGGAACTAAATTCGCCGCAAGGAGCAACTGGGTCGACAACGTGAAAGCGACAGCGTTGAGCTGTACTGCGGTGAAGAAATAAATCGCAACAACAGACGCTTCACTTTGGATGTCTTCCTACTTGTTGTTAGCCGTATTGATGCCATTAAAAATGCATGGATACTTATAATAGTATCTTTTTGGTGGCGCCTGCTGGAGCATTCCTTCGCGTCACGGCCAACCTGGCATCACGTCGAAGTTTGCTAAACGGTGGTGTCGGATCAGTATTTTTTCCATCACGAGAGTTGCCGCGCGACCACCAAGAACGCGTGACGGTCCTCAGCGCGTCTCGGTGGGGGCATCGACCGGTTGGTATCCTTGCCCAATTGTTGGTCGGTGGGTCGCCACGTCAAAGCAAGGACGAGCTCCGCTTCGAGGTTTTCTATTGGACACTGACTTCAACGTGCATACCATGTGGCGGTGTGTGTGTGTGTGTGTGTGGGGGGGGGGTCGATCTGGTACAGTGTTTGGATCTAGGTCTCCGCGTTGGCCATCAATGCACGATTCGCGAGTGTTCACAGGTTGTGGACTTTAGCCTCGGTCTATCAACGTTTAGCGCTCTCCGGAGACGATTTCTTTGTGCTGATGAGATCGCCAGCAAATACATGTACCGGTATCTCTCGAAATCTCCATAGCTGGATATATTGATCATTTTGCATAACCGATGTTGCCAGCGTTATCTGTGTGGCAATAGATAGGGAGACACAGCGGCCACATGCACGGGTACTCAGTGAATAGCAAGCGAACCGATGCAGATTGGTTCAAGCAGGGGCATCCCAATCAAGCTATACTGTACGGCACCGGTGGAGATGCTCTAAGAGCACCGTACCTATGAAGACTTATAACGGACTACCAGTACGTAGCAGTACTGAAAGAGCTAATACTGTACATACGGCGAACAACCTCAGCGAATCCTCCAGCTGGAACCGATTCCAGAGCCAAAGCCGGATGCAAGCCGGCAATGGGACGACTCGTGCTTCATTCATCTCCTGCGATTGTGTCTCTCAAACTTAGAGAGCGCTTTGCTGGTGCTGACTTCCGCTCGGTCTTCAGCTTGACGGACTCCGGAATCAACGCGAGTCGGTAGTCTCCATGCTCGCGCTGTAACTCATCGCGCCGTACGTCGGCTTTCCGCTGCTGTTCCGGGGCAGAATGCCTTCCAACGCGCCATCTGCGCCACTCCTGTTGATGTGCTCTTGCTGTTTGTATGCTTTCGCGTTGCCATAAAACAGCGTGATGGCGCTTTCATGCTTTGCTGGGTTGGTGTTCATGGGATTGGACCCTCTCTGGCTGTGTGTGCTCCCGAACTCCATTCCTCCTTTTGAAGCAGTCTCGTTCATCCCTCTGAATCACTAAGTAAAATGTGGGGCCGGACTCTCTCGACGGCGTTCGCCCTGCTGGCTGTGGTGGCGTCGGCCGGCACCTCTCAGCACGACCGCCAGCTTAAGGCGGAGTGGGGCTTCGGCTCGACCGGGTGCGAGTGCAAGTCGACGCCTCGCCCGTGCCTCTTCATCCACGGCGAGCGCAACGAAGTGGAGGAGGCGGAGCTGCAGACCAAGTCGGACAACTTCGGCGACATGACGGACCACGCGCCGTGCTGCTCGAGCATCAAGTACGCGTCCCTCGACACGCTGAACGTGCGCTGGACGGACGAGAAGCTGCAGGACAAGGTCTGCAAGCACGCGCTGTCCGTGAGCAACTCGAGCGACGCCGACACGATCAAGGACACGATCCTCGTGACCCACTCGATGGGCGCCTTGATGCTGGCCGGAGCGGTGGCCAACGAGAAGTGCAGCATCGACAACAGCACCACGTGGGTCAGCATGAGCGCGCCCATGAACGGCACGATGGCCTCTAACTATGTGCAAGACATTTGCACGGACGACGACACGCAGGCGTTCCGTAAGATCCTGACGCTGCTGGGCAAGTGTCCCGTTGGCGCCGGCATGAAGTCCATCGCGTACATGGGCGGCAAGTACAGCACCATGGCGCTGAACGAGGCGTACGTGGCTGCGCAGGAGGTGTACCGCAAGCATGTGTCCGCTGCCATGTGCAGCAACGACAACATTGGTACCGTTTCCAAGTACCAGGCCGAGTATCTCTTCATTGGCGCCAAGGTTGAGCACGGCACGGATGAACACGACGGCATCGTGACGTTCGACAGCTGCCGAGGCGGACTCCCGGCCACGCAGTTCAGCGACAGCTACGAGGACAAGTTCTACGTGTCCAAGTGCAACCACGCCGACACAGCGTTCCTCAACGGAAACAGCTTCTTCCGCGACACCATCAAACCGGTCAAGTGGTTCGAGTGCCTGCTGTAGGTCGTTATGGGGCTACGCACGCATGAATAAGGATGACGCTTGAGGCTAATACATGTTGAAGTATTTCGGAGCTGGTTGTTATTATGCCGACGCCAGAGGCTTTGTGTCTTTAGCAAAATACGCTCGCTATGGATAAGGCAACCGATACGCGAGCAACTCACTGACCACAGCAGACTTCGTTGTTGATCACGAAAGGTCCACCCTTTTGAACGGTAAAGAAGAGCTTTATCATTGTGACGATGACCTGGATTGCGCTTTCCGAGCAGTTGTTAGTTCTCTCTTATTTTTGCTACTTCAGCGTTGGGTGCGTACGATTCGGAGGTTAACTGTAGAGTAACGAAGGGGAACGAGAGCAATATTTCACATCAACTACAGCACTAAAGGAGAAGAAGAATCTGGGGGTGACTAACTGCAGTCAGGTGACGAATATACGAACCAGATTGGATCATGTAGACGAACATGGAGACTATCCTGACGCGAAAATGACCTCATCACACGTCCCAGGAAAGGGTGCACTAGCTAGAAAGCATTTATTTTCGGTTTCTCCTGGTAGCGCACATCCGAGCGAGAACTGGATGCACTTCCTCATCTAACGCTTGAGCTCTACGAGTTGAAAACCAATGTACTGGGAGTCACGAAGAAAACTAAGCTCAATCGCATGGTCTGGATGATCCAGACTGGACCCCTGGGTGGGTCGGCGGGGCTCATGGAGGACGCGCATCTCCAAGTTGAGCACTGAGCTGTCTACAATCCTTCGACTCCGTCCGTGAACTGTTTTTCATGAAATCGAAAGCAAAAATATAGTATACTAGAGTCCATCAATGCCTGCTGGAGAGGGGCTGTCCCAACTGTGCGTAGCACAGTATAGGTAGGGCTCGCCCCCTGCCCCGGATTCGTACGAGAATGTAATAATACGATTAACGCTTCCGATGGAGAAGGAAGTGAGACTGGAGAGGTTGATGCTGCAAAACCGAAACGTATAAGTCCCCGCGAAGTACGTAAGAACGAGAGACTTGTTCGTCGTAAGGCGCTAGAAGACGAGATACGCTCGCTGGTGCCGAACCTCCAAGAGTCCCGCTAACTAAATTAAACTAAATCGAGACGAACAGCAAATAACACAATATCCATGCAAAGAAAAGTTGTCGAGTCAAGTAAAGGCTGCGTGGAGATAGTGGTCGAGATGTTCTGCTCGGCCACGAGCTACCCGCCGCTGCTGGGTCTCGAGCTACCTGCCGCTGCTGGCCTCGGGTTACCCGCTTCGTGGACTTCAACGGTCAAGTACAGTAGTAAACTTTTCAACAACAAAAAACTATACAGCGCCGTGACTTATAAGTCGCTGGCATTCGAAAAACTCCGCTGCCGCCATTATCAGCGTATCCAATAACCTGTAGCTTCAATCCAAGCTAGCCCTAAATATACTTTCCATCCCAGGTTGGGGGGGGGGGGGGGTATTTAAGAGCAACGCGAAGTAAGGACACGTATGAAATGCTAACACCTTACTTGCGAATGTTCCTAAAGTCACCCCCATGAGGGACACCACGGCCGACACCTGTCCCAGCCCCCTCTGGTTACGTGTAGCGGCCTGACCTAGTCCCATGTCAGTGTTGCGGAACAAATGAAAAGCAAAATGTCCCGAGTGGGAACGGTGGTCACCGTCTCGGGTACGGTCGCGACCGTCCCCGGCGGCCCGCCTATCGACTCGAGAGTTGTTGCTGGAGGAACAGCTGGTCGAGGATGAGCTGGCCGAGCAGTCATCGGACTTTGGCGAGGATTAGCTGGCGGCGGACCAGTTGCGAGAGTGAAGAGTCGCGGTGGAAGCAGTGGCGTGTTCCGCGAGTGGGCGGTGACGTGAAGGCGAAGGACGGAGGTCACGGACGCTGCGTGGCTCGGAGCGTGAGCCTCGACGCGAGCCAAGGGCGAGGGGTGACAAGGAGCGACGGTGGGTGCAAGAGCGGCGGAGTGACGATGCTCAAGTTGAAGAGGAGGAAGAGAGAGCGCGGAGCGAGGAGCTCCGTGCCGGGTAAGTAGGTCAGTCGTGAATTTGCCTTGGGAACAACAAGTTGAATCTTTGCATTTAGCTCTGTTGTATTCCTTGTTATCACTATCCGTACCGTCCTACTTCATTTCTCGCAGCGGCAGCCGTCCCTCCCGGGGCAGCTCGCGACACGTGGTGGAGAAGCAGGGTACTGGCTTCGCTGTGAAGTGGGCTTCGGATAGTGCTGGTCGCGTTCGTGTCGTACGTCAAGGGCCGCAGCGCGTTGGAATCGCGATCGAGAGCCTGCCCGTGGTCTTCTAGGAGTCTCGACAACCGTCTCGAACTTGTGAAAGTTGGTCTGAAATTGGAATTGGTCTACGGCACGCGGAAGTGCCCCTGAAGTTGGTCAACGGCACGCGGAAGTGCCCCTGAAGTTATTGGTCCGGTTGTACGGCTCGCTCGGAGCCCCTGAAGGTTATTGGTCTGGTTGAACGGCTCGCTCGGAGTCCTGGAGTTTGGAGAAGAAGTTTGGAGTTTGGGGAAGATGTCTGGAGTTGGAGAAGGTGAAGGGTCCGCGGAGCAGCGGACCGTGCAAGAGGAGGTGGCACGCCTGGAGGCGGAACGGCTTCGCAGAGCTAGTGAGGCTGGTGGGTCGGCGTCGGCGACGTCGTCGACTGGCGACGCGACGGGGACGGGCACGGCGGCCAAGGTGACGAGTGCGGCCGGTCCTAAGTCCCTACGCAAGGAGATGATGGGAGATCTGTGGGCGGACGAAGAAGAAGACGAGTTCAAGGAAGCTGATGAAGAGCGTGAAGAGGACGGTGCTCGAAAGGAGCACGAGGAGGAGGATAAGGGACCGGTGCCCGACCCTGGAGAGCAAGAAGACGGTGACGCCGATGAGGAGTCGGGACCTGCGTACTACTTACTGGTCAAGCGGCTTCGGGTACGATGACCCCGTGCTGATCCGAGGAACGCCCCGCGACCCCGCTACGAGGCCTTCGTGAAGGGGGAACCTGAGGAAGTGCCCACGAGGAGTCCGAGTGGGTTCATCCCCATGTACACTGGGACGGAGAAGCGGTTGCCGAATCCGCCCTTGTACGGCTGGAGCGTCGGCGCGCAACCTGGAAACTACGGTGGCAGGGCTACGACTGTGAAGACCGAGCCCAAGGTGAAGCGTGAAGTGAAGACGACTACGGTAGCCAGCGTCAAGAAGAAGGCTTCCCCGCTGGGACTACTGCGAAGAAGCCGTCGGCAGCTGCTAGTCACGGTGCAGGCCGTGCCATGGCGACTCGCTCGCTGGCTAGGACCGCGTACGACTTGTCGTCGATGGTGTCCAACGTGATGAAGGTGCTGCCGGTGTTCTACTCGGACACAGCGACTATGGAGAAGGCTCGTGACTTCTGGGAGCTGTTCGAAGCTCACACCGCTCACCTGCCTGATCAATCACAGCTGTTAGTGTTCCGTCAGAAGATCAAAGGGAGACCTGCGGAACGGTGGTGGAACAATTCTACCATTAAGACGTTTGCTACCCTGAAAGTACGGTTCCACAACCAATTCCTAAGCAGAACGGCTGATGAGCTCTGGGAACGGCTGCAGACTACGAAGCGTGAACGCGGAGAATCCGTGGAGAAGTGGGGCGACCGTGTCTCCGACCTCTGCGACTCGCTGGATTATCCGAACCCGCAGATGCGGTATCAATTGTTCAGGCGCGGGCTGCGCAACAAGCGTATGCTTGCCACGCTCGATTCGGGTCCGGCGCGCGACATTCCGGAAGCCTGTGAGTGGCTGCTGGCCAAGGAGATGTCCCGTCCCATAGAGGAGGACGACGAGTTCCTCGATGAGAAGAAGTCGGCGGGCGCGAGCTCGAGCCCGGCGGCTGCGGCTCCCTCGGAGACGTCGGCGAAGCTGGACAAGCTGACGGAGACGATGACCGCGTACATGGCCCAGCAGCAGCAGTGGCAGCAGCAGATGATGAGGAACCAGTACCAGCCTCCGCGGTCCCCGAGGAACCGCATGCCGAATGTGTCGGCGACGACTGCCAGCCCCAGCCAGGGTGGGAACGCTTCGATGGGGAACGGTCGTCCCCGAGGGATACGCATGGGAGCAGATTCACGGACGCAAGAAGGAACGCCCGTGCGCGGACGGTGTGGCTACGTGGGTCACTCGCGTGAAACCTGCAGGCGTCAAGTGATGAGGTGCAACCAGTGCGGTGAGGTCGGTCACATCGCCTTGGAGTGCGAGGACAGTCCCCGTCGTACGAGCGGTCAAGCCCCTATGGCCAGGAACGGTGGTCGTGGATCCCAGAGGTGCAGTTTCTGCAAGGAGGAGGGCCATGCGATCGGTGACTGCCCCGACGTCGAAACTCTTCGTGGCCTGGTGGCGAGCTTGCGGCAAGGAGCGGCGCATGCAGCTTCTACTCCGTGACGAGGGCGGGAGGAAGGGGAGGAGAGGGTCACTCCTTCCTCTTGTCTATTAAATGGCTCGGAGGGTGAGGGTTGCGACCGTGACGATGTGAAGAAGACGGTCCCGGAGGTGAATGTTTGCATGGGTGTATCGGCGGAGCAGGACGGAACGGTGCCTGCCATTGATGAAGTTTCGTATGAAGAAGACAAGAACAAGATCGAGAAAAAGAAAGCAGAGTTTATTGTGGTTAGTACGGATGACGAGGGAGAGGACCTCGCGGTGAGAATCGACGACTTGGAGTATGAGAGGGTCTACGAGGACTTGGTGGTCTCAGCCACCGACGAGGACGAGAACATCGTGTCGGAGGACTCGGTCGCCTCGGCGGCCGACGTGGAGACGAGTTACTTGAAGAAGGAGGAGCCGGTCGAGTCGAAGACCGAGCTGGCGGAGGAGAACGCGTGCGAGATGCCGCGCGAGGAGGAGGATCCGGAGGGAAAGCCGGAGGAGGTGTCGCTGGTGGAGCTCGCGGACGAAACGAGCAAGGGCTCCACGCCCGAAGACGAGGACTTGGAAGAGGAGGCGCCGTCGCCGTTCGCGGACACGCCCCCGCCGTATGGGGAAGGTCGAGGAGGTGAGTAGGGAGGAGGCGCCGTCGCCGTTCGCGGACGCGCGCCGCCGCCGTATGCATGGGACCCCGAAGACGAGAGTATGGAGGACGTGCCGACGCCGTTCGCTGACGCGCCGCCCCCGTACGGGTGGGAAGATGACTACGACTTGGCGGACTGCCTACTCTCGACTTGGACGGAGGAAGGCATGCCCTCCGAGGCTACGATGGAAGACGGCACGGTCCCGCCAGAAGTGATGTCCGTCCCTGACCACAAGCGTCTGTTCTCGGGCGGAGAACTCGCGGCGATAGAGAACGGTGAACCTGGCCAGGAGGCTTCCAT
This sequence comes from Phytophthora melonis, assembly GCA_024211575.1. Taxonomy (NCBI): domain Eukaryota; phylum Oomycota; class Peronosporomycetes; order Peronosporales; family Peronosporaceae; genus Phytophthora; species Phytophthora melonis. The sequence goes on along the minus strand of JAMXKT010000094.1, from coordinate 2,689,474 downwards.
CCTCGCTGGTACGGACATAGTCCCCGAGCCCGAGGAATACAACAAGGAGCTCGAGGACCGACTGTACCCACTGGACGAGGTGGAACTCCTGAAGCGTGTTGCTACGAATGCTGAGGCTCAGGTCGAGCCGTCGTCGGAAGAGTTGGCGCGCATACTCGGAATCTCGCTGGAAGTGGTGGAACGGACGCGCCAGGCGTCCTCTGACTCGCACGGTTCACCTGAGTATTGGCAGGGTTGGTTCGAGGACATGCTCGACAAGTCGGAGGAGGCCCGGCGTGCGAACCGCGACTTCCGGAGCTCCGTGGTCAGCGTGGTCCACGGCTCGCCGTCTGAGGCGGTGGTCGTCTCGACGGTCGTGTCATTGGCGGACCGCGTCGCGAGCGAGGGCGTCGTCGAGTCCGTGCCGTCGAGCGAGGAGGAGGTGTTCGCCTCCGAGGCGCGAGTGGTCGTTGAGTCTGTCATGGCCGAGAACGTCGTGCGTCCTCCGGACGATCCGGGAGGAGCGGTCGCCGTGGCCGAGACGGTGCCCATTCTGAATGCGGTGCGAGTCGTAGATCCGAAGATTGCGCGTGCTGTGGCGCGGCAAGCGGTGTTCCGCTACCTGAAAGAAGCTAGGGGCTATGGAGGGCGTGAGCGTGAGGCGCAAGGACCTCCGGACGGTGAGGAAGGGACGGTGGAGGTCCCTCCACTTCGTGACAAGGTTCCTGAGTACGATGAAGAGCGGCTTCTGTGGCACGTTGACCGTGCCAAGGAGTTGATAAGCGTGCAAGCTCGCGCTGGTGAGCGCCTGTGTTCGTGGATGAGGAAATATTTTGGAGACAATTCTCAGAGGATCTGGTTAGAACTATGGGATCGTACGGGGCGGTCGGAGACGCCGAGTGCAAAGCGTCGCCGTCGTCGCCGCTCGGGCAAGGTGGTCGCTTTTGACTGTTCGTCGCTTTATCGGCCGTACGCCGAGGTGATTGGTGATATGGAGCTTTTCCCTGAGCGTGACGAGGACGCTTCGCACTACGTTGAGGTGGTGAGGTGTGAGCGTCCCGCCCGGACTCCTCTGCCGAAGACCGGTCTGGTGGACGTTGTCACGGTGAACGTGCCGAATGGTTTTGGTGTTTATGATGATGAGGAGGACGAAGCCAGTGTGTACCGGGTCGTGGAAGATGGTCGAAGGGTGGTGTGTGCGGTTGGCAACTTTGAAGCGCTTTCAAGTGGTTATATTGATTGCCTACCGTCTCAAATGTTGGCCGACACCGGCGCTACCCTAAGTCTTGTTGATCGTTGCGTGCTGAAGAGATTGGGACGGTCTTCCGAGCCGCTGGAGCCTTACGAAGGCCTGGTGAGGAGCTCGTCGGGGCACAAGTTGAGGATCCGCGGCTGGATCACGCTGTCGTTCCGTCTTGGGTCCGTGGACGTCTCGCTAAGCATGTTAGTAGCGGACAAGCTGCATGTCGACGCGATCTTGGGCGTGGACGCCTTGGGCGCGTTCGGTGCCGTCATTGATGTGGCGGAGCGGTCTCTGACGCTGAAGAGCTCCGGCGAGGTGCTGCCTCTGGGTTTCACGATGGTGCAGGAGTCTTACATGACGACGATGGCGACGTCGGTGCGACTCCCGCCCCGCGGTCAAGCTCTCGTGAAGACCCGAGTAGTAGGTGAAGTGGCCAACAAGGCCATCGTGCTGGTCGAAGGTTCGCTGGGCCTGCCTCCTACGCTGTGCGTAGCTCGCACGCTGTGTACGGTGGAGGACGGCCGCGTGGTTGTCGAAGTGTGCAACGCGTCCACGGACGAGTATTGGATTCGCAAGGGGACGGTCGTGGCGAGCTCGTCCGTGATCCCCGAGACCGCGTTCGAGTCTGCACCGGTGACTCCTGAGAGCACCGTTCCCGCCGAAGTCAATGAGGCAGGCGGGGCGAGTGTGAAATCCGTGTCGGAAGAGCGTGAGGAGGGTGTGGGTAAAAAGGTGAAGGCCTCGAAGCCTGACATCCCGCCCGACAAGGGAAACGGCATGAAGGCCGACTTCTCTGAGTCCAAGTTGTCCGAGGAGCAGAAGGAGCTGTTCCAGACTGAGCTGGACGGCTTCCACTCGATGTTCGTGGAGTCCTCGAAGGCGCCGGGACGTACGGACCGGCTGCAGTTCAAAATTGACACCGGCGACAGCGCGCCGATCAAGCAGCCGCCGTACCGTGTCTCGTTAGCGGAAGGAGAGATCATGGAGGCCGAAATCCAACAGTACCTGGAGTTGAACTTGATCCGTCCGTCGAATAGTCCGTGGGCGAGCCCAGTCCTAATGATCCGGAAGCCGGACGGCGGGATACGGTTCTGCATCGATTATCGTAAGTTGAATTCGGTCACGGTGAAGGACTGCTATCCCATGCCGTTGATTGATGACATTTTGGACGTGTTGGGGAACGCTCAGCTGTTCTCGACAATCGATATCGCCTCGGGCTACTGGAACGTGCCCATGCATCCAGACAGCGTGTCCAAGACGGCGTTTACATGCAAGTACGGTCTGTATGAGTGGCTGGTGATGCCTTTCGGGCTCTGTAACGCTGTTCCTGCGTTTGAACGGTTGATGGAGACCGTGCTAGTGGATCTGAAGTGGCGTATTTGCCTTGTCTATCTGGACGACTGTGTGATCTTCAGCAAAGACTTTCCTACGCATCTGGTGCGTGTGCGTCAAGTGCTGACTCGCTTTCAACAACCGGGGTTCAAACTAAAGATGAAGAAGTGCCATTGGGGAAGGAGTCAAGTTGCATTTTTGGGTCATATCGTCACGCCTACGGGTATTCTACCTAATCCTGAGAAGGTGAAGGCGGTTCTGAATGTGAAGCGTCCGATGGACGTTCACGGCATCCGGTCGTTCCTGGGTCTGACGAGCTACTTCCGTCGCTACATTCCGGGGTACGCCTCGATCTCGGCGCCCCTGGAACGCTTGAAGGTCAAGGACGCTCCGTTCGAGTGGAACGAGGACTGTGAAGGCGCCTTCCGGCAGCTGAAGCGGGCCCTCATGAAGCCACCGATCCTGGTTTATCCAGACGGTAAGAAGCGGTTCACGTTGTACGTTGACTCGTCGCGGTATGCGGTTGGGGCGTGCCTCATGCAGGAGGTAGACGGCCGCGACCGCGTTGTGGCCTATGCGAGCAAGTTGTTGACTGGGTCCCAGAAGAACTGGATCACGAAGCAAGACGGCATCTCGGAGATTGAGTGCTGGGGTGTCGTGTGGGCGACTCGGAAGTTCCGGTGCTATCTCGACAAGCGGGAGTTCGACCTGTACACGGATCATCAAGCGCTGACGTGGGTGTTCAATCCTGGCAACCGTACTACGAATGCCAAGTTGGCACGGTGGGCTATGGAACTCTCTAATTTGCAGTTTAAGGTGCACCACAAGCCTGGTACTTCGATGGGGCACGTGGACGGTCTGTCTAGGCTACCTATGGACACGGTGGCTGCTCTCTCGATGCGTGACCTACTGAATCCGGAAGGCACGGTCGATGACGTGCTTCCGACTTCAGTCGGGGAGCAGGTTGAGGTGGACGATGACCAAGGTGGAGGAGGTGAGCGTGCCGACGGACATGTCGACGACGAGTGTCCTGACCAGCCTAATGACGTTGCGAGTGGTGACCTCTCGGAGAGCGCCCCTCTGACTCCTGTGGACCGGTTCGGTCTCGACTACGACCAGTTCGTGGAGGCGCAGCAGGAGGTTCCTTGGGTCAAGGCGCTGGTGGCGTTCCTGTTGGACGGTGCGCTGCCCTTGGATCCGTTCCTCCGGGCTACGATCGTGAAGATGAGGTCCCGCTATGTTGTAGAGAATGGTTTGCTGATGAGGAAGGTGCACTTGCCAGCTCGGGTCGGACCTGCTCGGTCCTTGACCGTCCCGGTAGTGCCTTTGCCCTACGTGGAGACCGTCCTACACTACTGTCACGCGGACGTGCTGTCTTCGCTCTTGGGGTTGACCAAGACGCTCGAGAAGGTGAGGAGGCACGCTTTCTGGCCTGGCTGGAGGAAAGACGTCTCGGAGTATGTCCGCGAGTGTACATGGTGTGGCAGTGGGAAGGGCTCGAGACCGTGGCAGGCCGGACAGATGCAGCGAATGCCTGTGGCGGACCTCTCAGGTCCATTTTCGATGCTAGTAGTGGACGCTGTGGGTCCGTTACCTGTGACAGAGCGGGGGAACAAGTACATTCTGGTGTTTGTCGACTACTTTACGAGGTGGGCGGAGGCGTTCGCGGTGCTTCGCCTGGACTCGGTGACTTTTGTGGAGGTAATGGTGAATGGTGTCGTGGCGCGTCACGGTGTTCCGTCACGGTTGCTGAGCGACAATGGTCGAAACTTTACATCGGAGATTGCGAAGTCCTTCTATCAGACGCTGGGGATCAAGAAGCTGTTTGGATCAGCGTACCATCCGCAGACTCAGGGACTGGTCGAGCGCTTTAATGGGACGCTCATGGGCATGCTGAAAATGCACGTGAGCGAGGCTCAGACGGATTGGGACCTGTATTTGCCGAGAGTGTTATTTGCCTACAGGACATCCTACCATGAAGCTTTGGGCGACTCGCCCTTCTTGTAACGGGGTTACACGAATGTTACCCGAAGGGTTACGAAGTGTGGCACACACAGGCTTGTGTGGTGCACACTGTCTAACCTATTTCAGTAGAAGAATCAGTACATGGCTTCAGAGCCACTGATTATGCATATGACTAGGGTTCACTATGCTAGATAGTGAACCAGATACATTTACACCGAAGGCGGCTCTGCCGCGATAAGAGAAATACATTCAGTTTGAAGATTCACAGCTAAGAGTTAAGGGTTGACTCTTGGAGTCCGTAGGGAGTACGGACTCGTGCGTTCTGGTATTAGAACGGGCTATCTTTAGCCGCGACTCTGTGAGTCTGTTACGTCTTCCTCTGACGCTAAAGCTACGGCAGCCCCGCTGCACTTGGTAGCACTCGTAGTCAATCCGACACCTGAGTCTGGATAGACTGACCCTCTGTGGAGAATGGAGCAGTTCGCTCACTTGCCCCCGAACCAGCAGGATGCGCTTAAAAAGCTTATGTCCTTGCTGGGCCCGGAGGGCGTGACGCAACTGGCGCAACAAGGCCCCGACGCGGTGAATGCGCGCCTCGAGGCGTTCTCCAGCTACGAGAATGCTCTGTTGGAGCACCTCCAGCAGAGGATGGCGACGGCCGTGGCGCCGCAAGCGCCCGCTACGTCATCCGACGCGGGAACAAGACCCAAGCCGCTCATGTTGAGCGTGAAGACCTTCGAAGGCAAGGAAGGGGAAAGCTTAATGAGGCGAGGCGGGTGAACGCCTTTTGCCGCCCAGGTGTACAGTGGCCCGAAAAGGATCTAGACTTGTCCCCTCGAAACAACCCTGGACGAGCACTTGGTGTCGTCCCGGGTGGCGTGTGTCTCTTGTGGAATCCCTTTGGGTGTCGTTTGTCTTCGAACGTGAGACTTGCACTACGTGAGTCGTGGGAAACAGGAAAATATCGCTAGGACCAGGAAGCAGAGCCGACGTACACCTCAGAACGTAGCCTCCACAGCCTGGATCCGGAGAGATAACCTTAACAATACAGAGTTATACACAAATATACAATACACACAACCGTCACTTATTCTTTGGTTGGCCCTTGGACGGTGGGCCCTACACACCAGTCAACAAAGAGGGTAGATCCAGGACACTGGCAAGTCCAAGACCCTCAATCAATCGCGCACCACCCTCAATCAAGAGGGACAATAGCCGAAACAATACAAAACGCAGTCCTTCCTATCACTCAGTAGCCTATCAACAAATCACTAGGTGGTGACTACCTCAACCGCCCTAGGAGTAGTTTAATATGAAATGGCAGTGCTGTCTGAGACAGACACCCCAACTAGAATATGAAATAAGGCTTATCAACCCTGGCCGCACGACAGCTCAGGTACTCGCCTTAACTTGATCTGATACTTACTATGAGAGCTCCACACACGACCCTTACGTTCTTAGCCGAGGTGCCCTGACTGCAGGGGGAGAACCAAAGACACAAGGCTCCTTTGAGTCTGAACCAGCTCTGAATAGCCTGGCCCCCAACCGAAGACACTTGCGCTGTAGCAGGAAAAACGAACTCTGTTTGGTCTTATCTTTGTAGGCTATCACTAATCGTAACATACAGTGTTGGAAGTTTTGTCTTGGTTTCAGTATGGGTTGTCGTCGGCTTGAGTCGAAAAGATCCAGCGAGGATCGGCAGCACAGCTGGGAGGGAGTTCAAGGTTCCATGTGCCGAGCAGATCGTGGACGGTCGGCTTGGTCGGTCGTTAATGTCTTGAGTTTGTATGGTCGGATCTTGGGGTTTGGAGAGTCGTCCGTTCAGGATACACGTCGTCGATACATGGGCTTCGGTCAGGCAGCTTGAGTATCAGTGAGCTTGGTCGGGCACCTCTTTGGCTCTGGCAGCGCGACTGGCTCGATCTTGGCTGGGGCTCATGGGTTGTAGGCTTCAGGGTCTTCGATCCTGGTCCGGCCTGGATGCACCTTGGTCATCCTGATTCAGGGTGCTGAGTACATGTCCAGGCTGTTTCCATCACTTGGATCCTGAATCCGACCCGAATCAGGCAGTCAGCGTGGGGCTTGGGCTGAAATCCAGAGCCGCATCGTGTCAACCGCCCCTCTAGTCCTGATCCTTCACCGAGGTCCATCACTTTCCGAGTTGACGGGTCATGACTAGACTCCACGGCCACGTTGACAGTCTCGGGTGGGATGTCACCCCGAATCCGTGTCCCGTTAGACGGTTACCCAGTCTGGCGACCATTCTGCGCCCCTTCGCCCAGTCAAATCACTTCGCATCATTTCGGCCGAAATCCACAATCCAACAGTCACAACCCAATCCGCCTCAGTTCGCACGCATTCAGATGCCGGCGATCCCGATGAGCGAGCTTGCGTCCCCGGGCCTGACGCCGACGACTCCGGCGCGCCCTTCAGGCAGCGTCTCAGCTGCGGCGGGCGGCGCACCAGGCGCGAACGCGGGCGGCCACCAGGGTGGCGACACCGACGTAGACATGGAGCGCGCCAACGCTAACCAGGATCACAAGGGGTCGGCTTCCGGCGACGACGACGATCACAACGCTGGCCAGGAGAAAGAGGATGAAGGGGAGGAAGAGGAGGAAGAGGCCGAGGAGGATGCGACGAACAGCAGCAACCCTACGGTGTCCCCGAACAATGCAGGGGACCAGGATCCAGGGCGACTTCCGGCGGACTCAGGCAGAGGCACTTCGGCTACCCCTGGATCGGGTATCCAGGGGCGTCGTGACATTCCGGAGGCAACCGTACACTTATTGTCCCTGAATGATGTGTTGGAGCAGTCCAACGCGGGTGTCATGCCTTCGCGGCACCTCTTCCTCATGGATCATGGAACCAAGAAAGAGAACGGCGACTCGTACCCCTGGATCGAGCAGATTCAGATGGCGGAAGCGGATGAACCAGCGCGCCGTCAGTGGGGCGAGGGGTACATTGATGAAGAGCGCCTGAAGCACGTGTCTCCTGGCGTCAAGAAGAACCTGCTGAAGCCGGAGGAGCGCATGGACAACTGGGTGTCCTTGAAGTACCGAACGTAGGGTGATCCAGGCTCAGCGGTGCTAAGTAGCGTAGCACTTAACCATCGAGTCAACAATCGGGCTTCCTGTTTCAGCACTTCTTTGTCTTGATCATCCTCGTCCTTAACTCCATTCAGAATCAACTCGTCTCATTCAGACTAACCACGCCATGTTCATCCTATATCCGGCATACTCCACTCATTCGTATCCAAGTTCATCATCATCCCACGAACAACTCCACATCGCACACATCCAGGCCTGTCCCCGGACACGCATCCTGAATCGGGCTCCGGTCACATTACAATCAGGCAGTTTCAGCAGTTTCACAATTCGACGGTCTGTTTCCAATCGGGCTGGTCGGAACCAGGGCTATTGAACATTGGGGTGATCGTCTCCGGCTTGCATAGCCTGGAAACGGGCCCGAGCCCGAGCGCCCTGGTTGAATTCGTAAAGCAGAGCCCCGCAATTCAGCTGGGTGACGGGCAACCATTCAGGGTCGTCATAACCCTTCCACTTGATGAGGTATTCTCGCACACGTCTCGAAGTGCGAGTACGCTTCGTCCAGCGTAGATCCAGGGTATTCTCAACTTCGTACTCCTGGTTCTGGTTGTCCGCCTCCCAACTGTCCTCGGGTAACAATGCCGCGTCGAAATCATCATCTTCTTCCACCTCGATCTTAGTAGTCGGCCGCTTTGGGAAAAGCGCTCGTGGTTTCAGGCGGCTGATGTGCACCCACGGGTTCACACGATAGCCGGTATCCTCGATCTTGAGCCTGACTCGGAAATCGTCCTGAATCTCCTCCACTCGGAACGGGCCATGCCAAAGGTGAGCGAGCTTTCGACTCAGACCGGGTTGCACTCTCGGGATGTAGAGCCAAACGGCGTCACCGATCTCGAATCCAGCCTTGATTCTGTCTGATAGTTCACGCCACTTTCTAGTCTGCTCCTCCGAACGGGCACGCTTGGACTTCTTCTGCAAGTCTTCAGCGCACGCCTGACCGTAACTGTAGTCTCGCTGAAACTTCCGTCGCCACTCGTAAGCCGTACGTTCAGGAAGACTGGAAGGCTTAGGCCCTAGCATGGCGGACACAGTGCCCTGAGCGTCCCAACCGTGGACCAAATAGAACGGGGTGTCGAGTCTGGTTGCGTCGAAAGAGGTATTTGTGACGAAGCGCCCCGTGCCTCTGCAGCTCAGGTTGCTAGACCGCTCGACCTTGGTCTTCGCTCAGCCCTTGCACCGCTTGGCTCAGCCCTGCTTAGCGCTGCAAGAGTTCCGCTCAGCTCCTTCCACTGAGCGAACACTCCCACTCCACTTCGCTGGGCTTGGCCGCTTGGACTCTTGGCTTAGCGCCGACTCGGGTCGGGCGAGGCGTGTGTTCCTCACTCTGCGATCCCCTTGGCGGTTCTTTCGATCACGGCTACGCTGTGGGCCCAGACTCGCGTCGGCCACACCAGCTGCTGTCGATGTTGAAGGTTACCGGAGGTGTTCCCAGACGAAACTCGCTCCCCACTTGGCAAGTCCCAGTCCGCACGTGTCCACAGCCCGAAATGCCCCGGGTTTTCTTAATGAACACAACACCACACACAATAGCCTCTACTTCCTCTCTTTGGTTCCGGCTTAGAACCACAACACCCCTTCTTTCCCGGTCGGCCTGGGTACGGGCCGAGTTCGCCTTTTATTTGTCTGAGCCTGGGCGAGGCTCGTACCAGCTTCTCCTTTCTTCTCTACGAGTCAAGCTACGACCCGGTTGGTTGGAGTTAGTTGACTCGGTTTGAGTCTAGTCCGAATCCAAGGCACTCACACACACCCTGGGACTTCCCGCGCACCAGGTCCACAATGAACCGATACTAATAATCACACAATGCACCGGGGCACGCCAATGTCCCCAAGCACACAATACAATTACCCTGCCTAAACCTTAGAATGGATCACCTTCCACCCGAAAATATGAAATACACCCTAAGATGTAGCTAATATGAAATAACCGTACTGCCGTCGCACCGAGGCACGCTGACAACGTTGATATGTTAAGTTGAATTTGTGTGGATGATCGCCAAGACACCTTCTGGCCAAAGACCTCCACCACTTGCGTCCTTCGGGGCAAAACGAACTCTGTTTAAATTTAACACATGCACAAACTAGGACTCACTAAGTGGGGCGCGATATCCCTCTGGGTACACTCTGACTGGCTGCGCGAAGAGTGTCGGCTGTATGCTTACCGGGCGACCTTGAAGATCCGCCTGAAATCTTTGGTCTCAACCAATGCGGTGGCTCCACGCTGGCGACGACGTCTTGGAGTCGCTGCTGGCCGTTGAGATCCGCTTGAAGTGTCTGCGATCTTGAGCAGCCGCACCCAATGTAGGCTTGATTACGGCTGCTTCACCGGATGAGTGTACTGGCCAGTACCACCAACTTCGAAGTCAGTACCACTGTCTGAACTTAAGTCCAGCGACTCCTCACCCGGCACTTCAACTGGCCTTCGACAACTCCGCTCAAGTCCATGCCGCTCCGCTCAGGTCCATGGCACTCTGCTCGGCTTCTCAGCCCAGGCAATGCTTCTCGACGTCACATCCAAGGCTGAGCTCGGACTCCATGTCACTCCGCTCAGCTCGACATCTTGGGCGGAGACTCCATGAGCATGACGACACTTGGGTCGCCCTCAGCACGGTCTCGCTCAGACACCTGCAACACGACTCGGCTCGACACCTTGGGCAATCAGCTCCATAACCACAGGAAACGTCAGACTCAACTCCACCAGACTCCGCTCAGCTCCTCGACTTGAGCGAAGACTTTAGTCACCATTCTCGAGGCCGGGCTCAGGCTCCACACGACTCTGCTCAGACCTTCGATCCTCGCCCGGCTTGTCGACTTGGGTGAACACTCCATGATCACCGTAGAAGCTAGACACGGGCTCTGCACGACCCCGCTCCTCGACTCAGCCCGCCATCTTGGACGACGGCTCCATAATCACTGGGAGGCTGAGCTCAAGCTCCACCCGGTTCCGCTCAGACATCAGTGCCTCTGCTCAGCTCGACGATCTGGGCGAAGACGCCACGGTCACAGTGGATGCCGAACTCATGTTTGCGGTGGGCGGCAGAAACCATCGGTCAGCCATCAGGGATCAGCTCAGACCGTAGGCGCTCAGCGTCAAACATCCCAGACCCCAAGCGCTTGACAACGCAGCGCAGAGTCTGAGCCGAGACTGCATTACACCAACATCAGCTCAGGTCCAGGTTCTCGGATGCTCGAAGGCGGTAACACCGATGCAGCACCTAACTCCAACGACAATCCTGGTATTGGGCTTGGGCGAGATGAACTCAGGCAGACGACAGACGAGCTCGGGAGAAAAATTCTTTCGGGCTTCGTCACAACCGTCCCTTATGAGTGGTGAGGCTAAGGAGATTCTCTCGACTTGGGCTCGGCGGTCATAACAGAGGCTGCCTGTGGGGAGCTCGTCCAAACTTATGGCATCCGCGTCCAGAAGCATCATCACCGGACCATCGGCGTTCCCGCGGACATGCCGTCCAGGACTGGGATCGAGCAGCTTCACAAGCGCATTGAATACACGTAGCATCTGGAGTTGCTCAGGTCAGACCCCCGAGACAACGCGTGGGAGGGCCAAGTCGACATGCTCGTCTACCTCACGTACGCCCAGCTCACTTCCGAGAGGTGTGAAGCCATCGTCGTGATCACCGGCTTCATGAGTGCTTGATTTCCAGCGTATTGACGCATGTTCACCCCACGCTCAGTCGTCTTCTTCCACGAGAAACTCCAAGTCATTCTCCATATTACTTAGCGTAGTCGTAAATCCACATAATACAAGCAGTTCACACACAGAACGTCACAGCGACATACACAGGTTCACAGCTGAGGCGCCTCTACTGAGCATCAGGCTCAGGAGGCTCATCCCCAGCTTGCATTGCTTTGAACCATGCTTTCGCCATGGCGCTCTTGCTGAACTCGTACAGCAATGCTCCACAACTTCGCTGAGACAGGTGAAGCCACTCAGCGTCAGAGTAGCCCATCCACTTGACCAAGTCCTCTCGGACCCTTCGTGAAGTTCGAGTCCGCTTAACCCAGCGCACATCCTGGATGGCCTTCACTTCGTACACGTTCTGAGCTTCATCAGGTTCTTTGGCGTCCTCAGGCAGCAGGGCTGCATCCAGATCATCATCTCCAGCGACTTCAATCTCAGCTGTAGGCCGCTCAGGGAACAGGGCACGCGGCCTGAGTAGACTTACGTGGACCCGAGGACACAGCTTGTACCCAAGCCCTTCGATCTTCAGCTCGCATCGGAAGTCATCTGAAGTCTCTAAAATCCGGAGCGGACCGTACCAGAGGTGAGCAGACTTCTTCATGGGACCAGATTGTACTCCAGCCAGGTATAACCACACAGCATCGCCGACTTCGAAGCCCTTCTTGAGTCTCTTCGTCCAGATTTTCGTCTGAGAAGCTGAGCGTTTGACCATGGCTCCAGCTTGTAAGTCTTTAGCCCAGGCTTGAACGTACTCGTACTCGCGCGGAGTCTTGCGACACCACTCATAGGCGGTTCTCTGATCCAAGCCAGTCAGAGATGGCCACAGCATGGCTGAAACAGTGCTATGAGAGTCCCAGCCGTGAACCAGGTAGAACGGCGTGTCGTGACGAGTGGCGTCGAAGGACGTGTTCAGAGCCCACATCAACTTCTCCACCCGGCCGTCCCAGTCGCTCTGATCTGGCTCAGCGACATACGCTCGCATGGCTCGAACCACTGTTTGCACTGAGCGCTTTTGCTGGCCATTTGCCTGAGGTCTGCACGCCAGAGTCGTACGCTGCCGACTTCCCAGCATCTCGCGGAACCTGGCGAACACCTCGCTCATGAAACGTGGATCACGGTCATGGCGGAGCAGAGAGCTCGCACCAAACCTCTGGAACACGCACTCCATGTAGGCCTCAGCGACATCATAAGCTGCGGTCAGACTCATTGGCTTACACATGATGAAGCCTGAGAATGCACACCGGAACAGGAGCAAGAACACATTTCCACGATCAGGCTTGGGTAGATGCGTAACAAAATCCATAGAGACCACCTCAAAAGGCTTAGGCGCCAAAAATTCTCCCGGCGACGGTCCACGGTTGGGCGGAGCTCCCTTTGTAGTGACACAATCCACACATTCCTCCACATGGCATTCCACGTCCGTGTACATACTCGGCCAGTAGCACTCTCTGCGCAGTCGCACGAAAGTTCTGGTGATCCCTTGATGGCCACCTTGGAACTCTTCGTGACTGAGCTGCAGCAAGTCATCTCTCAGCATGGTTGGCACGACTAATCTCAGACTTCCAGTTGCGTCCCTGGGCCTTCCCGGAGTAGCGCGACTCAGATAGTACAGGACTCCTCTCGAGTCCAGGGTAAACGGGTCCACCACCTTAGCCACATCTTCCGCTTCAGAAGCAGAGAGGTTCCCCAAGTTCCCGTTCACATCATCCTTGAGCTTCTTCGTCCATGGCTCAGCTTCCTGCAGGACCAGAATGTGTCTCCATCGTTCAGCGATTGATGCAACAGGAGTTGCCGCTTCAGGCGAGTACACTGGAGCTTGCTCAGCTGGGACCTCAGCGTCCCTGGCCCGGGCCTGGTTCCTGGTCATCACGAAAATCTTAGCGCTGGGCAACAACGGCTTGGCGGCTTCTTCCAGTGAAGTCTGCTCAGCCACCGCTTCTACATCAGCTTGAGTGTCGGGCCGCTCTGTCTCAGGGTCAGCAGGCTCAGGCTCATTCACCTTAATCAGCTTCTCCGGGATCCGATTCAGCTGCTTGAGCTGAACCAGTTCAACCGGGTCTTCAATGGCGACGGTACCTTGAGTCACCAGGGTCTTCGACGTGAGATAGTCTGCAGCTGCGTTATACTCTCGCTTCAGATGTACCAAGCGCAATCGCTGGAACTCTGGGCGAAGCGTCTCAAACTCGGCCAGCAGCACTGGCAGCCCTGGGCTCAGACACTGTATCAAGCCCTGAGCTTGCTGAATGAGAATTCGAGAGCCACTGACCACTAACAGGTCTGAGATGCCACGAGTCTTTGCCATGCGAACACCTTCGAGCAAACGCGTCGGAACCTGTTGAGACCTCTGAGCGATGGGCTTCGCGTCCCCAGCATCCAGGTCACAGACAACTCCACGAGCAGGGACCGGTACTGCATTCCCGTCTCTGAGAAAACTGGCATGATGTCTTTCCATAATCGTTCGCACTTGAGCGTACACTTCTGGAGTCGTAACGCCTGGTTCTCCCACGTTAGCCGTTGAGAGGTCCGCCTTTGGACTGAGGTCCTTCAACTCCGGAAGAGCAGCGAGCTGGTCCCGGATGTCATTCAGCAATGCCGTGCCTTCATAGAAGTACACCGTAGCTTCGTCGGCGTCCTCGCTGATCTCAACCCTGAGGCAACGAGCACACGTTTCTTGGAGACGAGCAATTGAATCAGACACGAAGTCGGTCGGCTCAGCCCTGAATACTCGATCCAGCTCATTCCGAGCCTCTTGGGCATTCACACCGCCTCCGGCAGGAAGGGTCTGGGCTGAGCTTGACTCCGAGAAACTTGGCTCAGCCGCAGGCTGAGTGTCAGCTCCCTCCGAAACCCTTCTTTGGCTCGTCCCTGACTGCCCTTCAACCGGGTGATGCGATAGCGGCAGGGGCGGCTTCCATGAGGCAGGACGTCCCTGAGGCGTCCGAGCCACCTTGACTTGAGCGATTTCAGGTGGCACTGTATTGGCAGCATACGCTTCAACTCTTCGCTGCTTCATGTTGGCTCGGTCTTCCTTCGGGTCATCGGACTGCTTCAACAGCAGCAGCTTCATAGGTCGCTTGTAGACTGGCCTCTCCACAGCGGGGGGGGGCGTTGAGCTCAGCTAGCCGAGCTGCTTCCTCTTCTCGTCTTAGAACGTCTGGGGAGGGCTCGGCTTCGTAGATGAGCTGGGCCCAGTCACTGTACTTCCTCGAGTAAGGTCGCACGAACCGCTTCCCGTTTGGCAGGTAATCCTTCTCCACAAGGCAAGCAACCACAGTGTGCTGGCGGATCATGACTTCTTGTTCTGATATATTGACAACCTTGACCGCTTTCGGCTTCCGCCCAGGTCCGTAGATGAACTGTGTAACCCACTGATCACCGCGCCCAGCCCAGGGAATCACCTTCTCTGGGTCAGCTTGGTGATACTTGACTGGGATTATCACAGATTGTCCAGGGTAGAGGTAAGCAGTTTCATTCAGCCAGATGCTGACTTCCAGTCCGACACGGTTGATCTCAGGTCCTCCAATCAATAACAGAGATTCTTCGTCCGGCAGCCTCATGACTCCTTCACGAGCGCAGAGCCGTACACCAGCTGCCATCATAAAGTCCATCCCGAGAAGACAATCAACTCCTTCGCCAATGTTGCCAACCCAGACATCCATAACGTACACCACGCGCACTCCCAGCGTCAGCTTGATCTTAGCTTGGGCGGTAATGTAGGTCGGAGCACCTCCCATTCCAGTCACCCTGAGCTTGAAACCACGGCGTAGCTTGAGCTTCAATCTGCGTGCAAGATCTAAGCCCAAAATGCTTGTTGTAGCTCCAGTATCCAGTAGTATCTGCGTTCGGTGATGAAAGACTGCTCCGTGCACCATTGCCATCTTCCGCTTCTCGCCAGTCAGCGTGTGCTCACTCCACCAACCATACTTCTCGCCCAGGGTCAGAGCGAACTCAAGATGGTTCTCCATCTCGTCCTCCGGGTCCAGCGTGTTGAGGTCAGAGTCGAAAGTGTAGACACCAGCTTCATAGTAAGAAGGTGTACATTCGGGGTTATCTCTGCGCCAGCATGGAAGGGCTGGGCCCACATATGCAAAGGCACAGAGCGCTTGGGATTTAGGCTCGTCACGCACCGGTCTCTCAACCAGCTCTGGGTGCTGGTCTCCTCCATGGTCATAGCACTGAGCGTTCGGCTTCCAGACCAATCTTTCAGCAACTCGGAAAATTTCTGCATCGGACAGGGAGGTAGAGCGACTGGGCTCAGCCTGAGCTGAGCTCACAACAACGGGAACTGGCGCAGGAACAGGCGGAGACAGGGTTCGCTCAGCCGAGCGATCCACATCCTTTTCAGAGTAAGCTTCGTACTTCAGGTCATGGTCGTCCTGGAAGTGTGCCTGTCGTCCCAGACTTGGGCCAACCTCCACATCTTCTGCCTTGAACGCACGCCCCTCAGCTCGCCGCTGTGGAGATTTGAAACGTCCAAACTGAAGTCCTTGCGCTGGGCGTCGCTTCTGCTCATAGCCCTCGTCTTGGCGGAGAGCCTCGATCCTCTTCAGGGTTTTCTTCAATTCATCCAAAGTATCGAAACGCTGTCCCTGGTGAGTAGTCCTCAGGCTTGAGTCAGTCAAAGCATTGTTGAAACGTCGGATGTGAGCTTCCCGGTCGACTGTCGGCCTCAGATACGTGATCCCAGCCTTCTTGGTGGCATGGTTCAGACGGTAGGAGAACGTCCGCGGTGTATCGAAGTCCTTCATCTCCATCGAGTTGTACCGCTCAGCCTTGGAGCTCAGCATACGGCACCATTCCTTCTTGAAGACGTGAGACAACTTCTTCCAGTCTGAGCGAACGGCATTCGGCAACTGAGTCCACCAATCCTTGAGTGAACCAGTGAGTCTCATGCGCAGCTGGGCTACCCGGGTCTTCTTGTCCCAGGGGGCCATCGTAGCGCAGTACATGAACCTCTCCCACCAGTTGACTCGGTCCTCGAGCGGTCCCTTCTCGTCGAACTTCTCCAGAGCATCAGGGGGAATCATCGCTCGAACCACCACACGAGTTCTGGAACTGGTATCAGTCCTTTTAGGTTGTGCCACAGCACCAAACTGTCCTTCGAGCTCATCTTTCGACGAGTCACTCGAGCTTGAGTCGTTTGAGTCTGAGCCGTCCCCGTCCGAGTCTCCCGGCCTGCCAGGCTTGGTCGCCCAGTTCTGGCCCTTCGCGCCAGACGTCGCGCTAGATGCACGAGACTTAGACTTAATCTCAGTATGTTTGGTTGAGCGTTGGGCCTTGCCGGCACTGCGTCTCGTACCAGTCGCCTCAGACTTGGCTTGGTTGGCCTGGACCAACTGCTGCATCATACTCGTGAGCTGGACCAACTGCGCCAGGACCGTATCGGTCGGCGGTCGAGTCGACACGACAGGTGCTGGGACCGGGGGGTCCGCTGGCAATGACACACGTCCAGCAGTCGAGGCGACGGGGCCAGGATATAGGCTGAGCGGACCCTGGGCTGCAAGGAGCTGGCGAGTCTTCTCCTCCTGCTCCTGCATGGCCCGCTGGTGCTCTGCTTCTGCCTGCGCATGCTTCTCTCTCAGCCTCAGCAGTTCCTGCTCGTGCTCAGTCTTGATCTCGGCAGCTCGTTCTTCCTGCGCCTTCCGCTGTTCAGCCTGCATAGCCCTAACCTCAGCCTCTTGGAGCGCTTTCTGGACTTGGAGCATTTGCTGAGCTCGAGCCTCGTCCGCCTTGCGCTTCTCAGCTTCTTCTGCGGCGCGGCGTTGGGCCAGCTTCTCCAAGGCTTCAAGATGCTTCTGCTGCTCCATCTTAGCCTGCGGTTGGGCCTCAGACATCCAAAAGTTGGTCGCCTGAAGTTTCCGGTACTCCTCCTGCAGTCGGGCTTGCTCCGCCCGGTTGTCAGCCAGAGCGGCACTCAGCCGTGCCTCGAGAGCTCGGCGTTGGTTCTGCTCTACATCAAGACGTGCCCAGGTAGTAGCTTCACTCTGCCGGAGGGCTCGCCGGTAGTCTCGCTCGACTGAGGGCAAGTCATCCAAAGTCGTCATCCCAGCGGAGCCGATAACTGATGGCTGCGCGAACCAGAATCCCGTGGACTGCACTTGTCGGGTCTCAGTTTGCTTCGGGGCTGGGCGCTTGGGCTCAGGACTGCCTGGCAGTGGTATCTGGGCCGGATACTCAGGTCGATAGAGCCTCTGCTCAGCTCTAGCTGGTGCGGCGCCAGCGTGAGTAAGCCGAGGTGTGACCGAGATCATCATTCCCGGAAATGAACTGCGGGGTATCGTCGTAGCTGAGCCTCGCATCCCCGTCGCCGTAGACATGGGCATGTGCGTCCCAGTCCCAACCATGTTATCAGTCATAGACATCAGAGAGGAACCAGAGGAACTTAATCCAGACAGGTTTCCCTCTTCATCCGTGACCACCAAAGACATGTCGGAACCAGAACTTGCACCAACCATGCTGGGCGCTTGATCACTGCGGAACCCGAGCGCAGTCTCAGCAGGAGCTTCGCCAGACTCGTGGTAGCTCGGGATTGAGCCACTAGCAGAAGATCTCGCCATAAATGCTCGCTTCCGAGACGGCTCGCCTTCGGCAGTTGAGGTCGGACTCCGAGGTCTGAGACCAGTGAGCTGAAGGCGCATCACGACTTCCGGCCCCAGGAACAGCTGAGTGTCCTCATCCATGACTGCGTCTCCATCCTTGTCCAGAGGGAACCCAACTTGAGTCTCAGCAGCTTGAGCGGACATCAGCTGAGGGTCTGAGGCCGGCCTCACGTAGTATGGGGTTGATCCGACCGCAGCCTTCCAGGCACTGAGCTCAGCTTCGAGGAATCGGGCAATGCGCTCGATCTCAAATTGGATCTGCGAGTCCGGGACTCCATCGACTTCAGACAGCAGATACCACACTGGGACTTGGTTCAGAAACTCATAGCCAGCTTCATGCAGCATCGTCTGCAACAGAGCGACGCATGCAATGGGCGGCATCAGTCTCAGCGCCACACGCACTGCCTTCAGGTCGGAGACAACAGGGATCCGTCGCCGCTCAGCATGGAACACGTTCAGCCATCTCGCAGCGAGCGACCGAGTCACAGACATGAGGTGTCT
The DNA here is from genome assembly GCA_024211575.1 of Phytophthora melonis. Lineage (NCBI taxonomy): Eukaryota > Oomycota > Peronosporomycetes > Peronosporales > Peronosporaceae > Phytophthora > Phytophthora melonis. The sequence goes on along the minus strand of JAMXKT010000094.1, from coordinate 2,671,054 downwards.
GGCGGTAGCTCCAGCCGCTCGGATGAAACCCCAGAGATCGTAGCCTTCATGACTTGGCGAGTAGGCCACATCCACCGGGTGCACGACTCCAGCGGGCACAGACATCCACATCTCGAGCTGGATCCGGCCGTACGCAAGCATCTCGACTTCTGACATCTCAGACAACTGGGCCAAGGCTCGACTGTCAGCTTCGACTCCTCTCAGCCTCTGGTTAGGAGTTGGTCTGGCCAAAGTGAACTTGACCAGGCCCAGCCACCACTCGACGCTCTGAAGTGTCCAGTTCCCGGAGTAAAGCTGAACTGAACCGGGATCGTCCCAGTCCCAGCAGCACCTTGAGCTCGCAGCTGCATCTCTCGGCTTCCCAGCATGCTCAGTGCACCGCCCTCGGCTTGGCCACTGCGGATATTCGCAGCAGTTGGCTCTGGGTTGGCACCTTGCGGCTGAGAAGTTGTAGTCGCAGCCTCAGAAGTCCTGCTCGGCGTCAACGCTCGACTCACAGCAGGTTCTCCCAGGCTTGGACTCTCACCAACACGAGCGCTCGGCTGAGCACCCGCTCCACCGTCTTGTTCATCCTCAGACTTCTTCCTCTCGGGCAAACTTGGCGGCGGCACAGCAGTTTCCGTCGTTGGTGGCATCTCTAGCTCAGCACTTGACACAGCTTCGCCTGTCGACGCAGCTTGTCCCTCAGCACTGGGTGTCCGGGCTCCCGCAGACGATCTTCTCGCCCTGGGCGTCCCAGACTCCGTCGGCACCACCTCGGCTGGCAGGCCAGCCACTCTCAAACTTCGCCGAAGCGAAGACTCACTCTTCTCACCTCCAGTCTTGGTTTCCTTCGAATCAGCAGCAGTCGACATGACCGTAGCTTGTCCGTCCAAAGTCGTATCCCTGATCCGGGCACGCGCACCACGTGTGACGAAGCGCCCCGTGCCTCTGCAGCTCAGGTTGCTAGACCGCTCGACCTTGGTCTTCGCTCAGCCCTTGCACCGCTTGGCTCAGCCCTGCTTAGCGCTGCAAGAGTTCCGCGCAGCTCCTCCACTGAGCGAACACTCCCACTCCACTTCGCTGGGCTTGGCCGCTTGGACTCTTGGCTTAGCGCCGACTCGGGTCGGGCGAGGCGTGTGTTCCTCACTCTTCGATCCCCTTGGCGGTTCTTTCGATCACGGCTACGCTGTGGGCCCAGACTCGCGTCGGCCACACCAGCTGCTGTCGATGTTGAAGGTTACCGGAGGTGTTCCCAGACGAAACTCGCTCCCCACTTGGCAAGTCCCAGTCCGCACGTGTCCACAGCCCGAAATGCCCCGGGTTTTTCTTAATGAACACAACACCACACACAATAGCCTCTACTTCCTCTCTTTGGTTCCGGCTTAGAACCACAACACCCCTTCTTTCCCGGTCGGCCTGGGTACGGGCCGAGTTCGCCTTTATTTGTCTGAGCCTGGGCGAGGCTCGTACCAGCTTCTCCTTTCTTCTCTACGAGTCAAGCTACGACCCGGTTGGTTGGAGTTAGTTGACTCGGTTTGAGTCTAGTCCGAATCCAAGGCACTCACACACACCCTGGGACTTCCCGCGCACCAGGTCCACAATGAACCGATACTAATAATCACACAATGCACCGGGGCACGCCAATGTCCCCAAGCACACAATACAATTACCCTGCCTAAACCTTAGAATGGATCACCTTCCACCCGAAAATATGAAATACACCCTAAGATGTAGCTAATATGAAATAACCGTACTGCCGTCGCACCGAGGCACGCTGACAACGTTGATATGTTAAGTTGAATTTGTGTGGATGATCGCCAAGACACCTTCTGGCCAAAGACCTCCACCACTTGCGTCCTTCGGGGCAAAACGAACTCTGTTTAAATTTAACACATGCACAAACTAGGACTCACTAAGTGGGGGCGCGATATCCCTCTGGGTACACTCTGACTGGCTGCGCGAAGAGTGTCGGCTGTATGCTTACCGGGCGACCTTGAAGATCCGCCTGAAATCTTTGGTCTCAGCCAATGCGGTGGCTCCACGCTGGCGACGACGTCTTGGAGTCGCTGCTGGCCGTTGAGATCCGCTTGAAGTGTCTGCGATCTTGAGCAGCCGCACCCAATGTAGGCTTGATTACGGCTGCTTCACCGGCTGAGTGTACTGGCCAGTACCACCAACTTCGAAGTCAGTACCACTGTCTGAACTTAAGTCCAGCGACTCCTCACCCGGCACTTCAACTGGCCTTCGACAACTCCGCTCAACTCCATGCCGCTCCGCTCAGGTCCATGGCACTCTGCTCGGCTTCTCAGCTCAGGCAATGCTTCTCGACGTCACATCCAAGGCTGAGCTCGGACTCCATGTCACTCCGCTCAGCTCGACATCTTGGGCGGAGACTCCATGAGCATGACGACACTTGGGTCCCCCTCAGCACGGTCTCGCTCAGACACCTGCAACACGACTCGGCTCGACACCTTGGGCAATCAGCTCCATAACCACAGGAAACGTCAGACTCCAACTCCACCAGACTCCGCTCAGCTCCTCGACTTGAGCGAAGACTTTAGTCACCATTCTCGAGGCCGGGCTCAGGCTCCACACGACTCTGCTCAGACCTTCGATCCTCGCCCGGCTTGTCGACTTGGGTGAACACTCCATGATCACCGTAGAAGCTAGACACGGGCTCTGCACCACCCCGCTCCTCGACTCAGCCCGCCATCTTGGACGACGGCTCCATAATCACTGGGGAGGCTGAGCTCAAGCTCCACCCGGTTCCGCTCAGACATCAGTGCCTCTGCTCAGCTCGACGATCTGGGCGAAGACGCCACGGTCACAGTGGATGCCGAACTCATGTTTGCGGTGGGCGGCAGAAACCATCGGTCAGCCATCAGGGATCAGCTCAGACCGTAGGCGCTCAGCGTCAAACATCCCAGACCCCAAGCGCTTGACAACGCAGCGCAGAGTCTGAGCCGAGACTGCATTACACCAACATCAGCTCAGGTCCAGGTTCTCGGATGCTCGAAGGCGGTAACACCGATGCAGCACCTAACTCCAACGACAATCCTGGTATTGGGCTTGGGCGAGATGAACTCAGGCAGACGACAGACGAGCTCGGGAGAAAAATTCTTTCGGGCTTCGTCACATATTCAGGGCAAACATGAGCCTTTCGGCGTGTTCGTCCCAGTCACTCTGGTCTGCTTCAGCCACGTAAGCCCGGATGCTCCTGACCACGGTCTGGACGGAGCGTTCTTGCTGGCCGTTAGCCTGGGGCCGGTAAGCTAGGGTGGCTCGCTGCTTGCTACCCAGGAGATCCCGGAACCGAGTGAAGACTTCACTCATAAATCTAGGATCCTGGTCATGGCGTAGCATTGAACTTGCCCCGAACCTCCTGAATACCCGCTCCTCGTAGGCCTCGGCGACATCTTGGGCAGTCGTGGAGTCCATCGGCTTGCACATCACGTATCCGGAAAAAGCGTCCTGAAATAGTAATAGGAACGTGTTTCCGCGCTCCGATTTGGGCAGGTGGGTCACAAAATCCATTGAGACAACCTCGAAAGGTCGCCTAGGCTCAATGTTTCCGGGAGACGGGCCTGGATTAGGCGGACGCCCCTTGCCACTAGCACAATCCGTGCACTCTTTCACGAATGCCTCCACATCAGCGTACATACCATGCCAATAGAACTCTGAACGGAGCTTCTCATGGGTCCGGGTAATACCCTGGTGACCACCCTGAAAATCTTCGTGGGCGTAGTGAAGCATGTCCGCCTTCAGAGATTCAGGCACGACTAACCTGAGTTCCTCGTTCATGTCCCTGGGCCGATCACGGGTGGCCCGACTCAGGCGGTAGAGAACGCCCCTGGCATCCAGGGCGAAAAGCTCAGCCTGCTTGGAGATCCGTCGTATCTGAGGATGAGAGAAGTCTTCCAACTCACCATTCAGGAATGCCTTAATCTCCACAAGCTGGCTGTCCTGGTCCTGGTGTGCCTTGATGCGCCTCCACCGCTCAGCTTGATACTCGAGTGGGCCCATCGGGGATTGGTCTTCTGATTCGTCGGCGGCTCGACTCCGAGTAACTGCAGCCATAACGCGAGCGGCCAGGGGCAACGGCTCGGAATCCACGCCTGCGTGGCCGTCGCCTTCCTGAATCGACACCAGAACGACCTGATCCGGATGGTCCGGTTTGACGTCAACCTGGGCTGCCTCATCCAGGATCACGACTGTCTTCATGAGCTTTTCCTGGATGTTCGACACATGTTTCAGGTGAAGGAGCTCTTGAGCATCCTGGACCTGCCACGACTCACCCAGCGCCAGGGTTTTAGACGTCAGGTAATCTGCAGCCTGGTTGTAGTCGCGCTTGACATGGACCAGCCTGATTGACTTGAATTTGTCCTTCTGAATCTCATACTCAGCGAGCCGGCGCTGTAAGTTGGGCTGATTACAGTTGATCAGTCCCTGGGCTTGTTGGATGACGATCCTGGAATCGCCCACGACGACAAGATCCTGGATCCCGCATTCAGACGCCAGTTCCAAACCCTTCAGTAGGCCATGGTATTCGGCGTCGTTCACAGTAACGTCATCCAGGATGAAACCGTGCGCGGTTAGGACGTGCCAGTCTGGGAGCTCCCAAATGATGCATCCACAACTTCCTCGGCGCGTAGACGTTTTTGCAGCGCCGTCAAAGCTCAGGACATATCCTTGGTAGCCTGAATCTAGCATCTCCACACTGATTACGGGCGGCGCCTTGACGCGCCCCTTGGCCGGAATCAGGGTTTCAGCAACCTGATCTAGATGCTCGCGTGGCGTGATGCCTGCTCCCATGATGGCAGCAAGTCCGTCCTCATCTTTCTGCACCTTCCGAATTTCCAGGTTCCACTGAGACAGGATGACTCCCCATCGCACACATCTACCGTCAGCCGACTTGGATTTAAGCAGCCAATTCAGGACAGAATACCTTGAATACACTACAATCTTGGCGCCCTGGACGATGGTTTTAAACACTTCCAGAACTCGCAAAACTGCAACGACTTCCTTCTCCGCAATGTGGTAACGTAGCTCTGCGTCGTTCAGGACACGCCCCGTGTACCGGACAGGCTGAATCACCCCATCGTATTCCTGGCCGAGGACGGCGCAAGCCGCCCACTGGTTGGCATGGGGGATGATCACAAATGGTTTCGTCCGGTCCGGGTGCCTGAGCAGCGGAGTCGACACAATCTTGCGTTTCAGGATCTCAAAAGCCTCCCTGGCCTGGCCGAGGTCTCGTCCAGCCCGGATCTGGTCCTCCGTCAACTCGTACAGGACAGCCGCCACCACTGGAAAGTCTTCGATGAACTTGTGGTAGTAATTCAAGCTGCCCAGGAACGATTGGACCCCTTTCAGGGTCGACGGGAACGGGAGGTCCTGGACACCTTTTGCAATCTTCGGAGTAGCCCGGATCCCTTCTGCGCTGATCTCGTGAGAGAGATATGGAATTGACAACTTTCCAAACTCACTTTTAGGCAAGCTAACTGAGATGTTCCAATAACGTAGCCTGAAAAGCAGCGCGTTCAAATCCTGGCAAAGTTGGTCCCAGGTAGCCGCCCCATGAGCAATGTCGTCGATATAGGAACTTCGACCGAGCACCGGCCCCATCTGGGGTGGTGTGGGAATGTTCCGTTTGAACACCGTCATGACATCGGTCAGGGCAGGCACCTTCCGTTCAGCCTGAATCCAGTCAGAATCACCCGAATCGGAAGGGTCCAGCTTCAGGAATTCCAAAACGTCCGGGTCTACCTTGGCCTCTTCCTCGGGCGGCAATCTCACAAATCCCCAGAGACAGTTGTTCAGCATGGCTTGGTAGATGAGCGGGGCGTTCTTCAGACCAAATGGCATGCGTACCCACTGATAGTGTCCAAGTGGACACACAAAAGCCGAAATTAGCTTTGCACGCTCAGTCATCGTAATGGCCCAAAACCCACTCGCCATATCCAGACTCATAAACCACATCGCACTCTCGAAACCGATCAAAAGGTCGTCAATCAGGGGGAGCGGGTAATTCGAAAGCTGGATGAAACTGTTAACGACTCGGTAGTCGATGCACATCCGGATGTCAACTCCATTCTTCTTCAGGACGATGACAATCGGAGAGGCCCAGGCAGACGTGGATGTCTCAATCAGGCCTGTTTCCAGGAGCTTCTTGAGCAGCTCATACACCTTGGTAAACAGTCGCGGGGCAATCGATCGTGGACGTTGGGCGACAGGTTTTGCGTCGCCCACATCCAGGTCGCACACGACCCCACGAGCAGGTGCCGGAGCTGCGTTCCCATCTCCCAAGAAGATCATGCGGTGCTGTTTCAGGATACCACGTAGCTGCTCTTCCTCGATCTGGGTCGTTCGCCCTGGTTCTCCTACGTCAGCCTTCTCGATGTTGCACTCCGGACTGAGATCCTTCAATTCGGGAATCAGGGCCAACTCGTCCCGCAGTTGGGAAAGCAGGTCGCTACCTTCATGGATGTAGACGGCCGGTTCACAGTCCAGCTCTTCTGTATTCAACCGCATACAGCGAGCATACGCCCGCTCCAGTTGCTCAATCGGGGTACCGGACATGGCCGGAACTAGAGACTCCAGCTCGTCTTCATCATCAAACTCCACCTCCAAACGAGCATCATCCTCGAATGCTTCCGGGATCTGATCCGGGACACTGTCCTGGATCACTTCCCGAATCTCAACCTGAGTCGGCGTATCATCCAAGGCTGAAGGTTCGATGTCCGGCTCAAGCATCTCCGACGAGTCGCCACGATCATCCTCCGGACAATCTTCCACAGCTTCCAGCGTATCCGCCGCTTCTTCCAGGTCCTCCTGCGCGTCTACTTCCTCAATCTGCACATCATCAGTCTGAATGCATGCATCCTGGGTCCTAGTCGTCTGGGTGGCAACATGACACATGATCCTGGGTAGCTGCTCCCTGGAAGCGGTGGTGGTTGCAGTCGAACCAGCTTTTCTTCCTTCCGGTCTGGTCCAGTCTTGATCCGGAGCCCGGTTGGCCACTTGTAAACCTGCTTCGGCACGGGCGGCGGCGCCTGTGCCTTCGCGAGTTTGTCGAGTCGGTCCGCTTCAGCTTCTTCCTCCGGGGTCAGGGCGCACTCCTGCATCAGCTTCTGCCACTCCTTGTAGTCACCCCGTCCGGGGCGGACGAAACGACCGTAAGTCGGATAATGTCCGTACGCGACAATCCTGGCCACCGGTGTGCGGGAATCAATCCAGATCAGCTGTGACGAAATGTTCATCACCTTAATCGCTACCGGCCAGGATCGGGACGCATAGATGACTTGCGTCACCCAGCGATCTCCCCGGCCGGCCCAAACCACATCCCGTTCAGGGTGTGCTCGGCCATACTCGATGCGGACAAGAGCGTGCTCTCCTGGTTGAAGATAGAGCGTTCGTCTAGGAAGCACTGGCAAGTCCAATTCTGGACGGCGTCTCAGCGGTCCACCTCGCATCACGATAGTTTCCTCATCCGGAAGTTGAACCAGAGCTTCTCGGACGCAGATCCTGACTCCGGCAGAATACATGAAGTTCATGCCTAACAGCACATCCAATCCTTCTCCAATGTTCGCGACCCATACATCCAGGACGTACACCACTCGGAGACCGAGGGTGAGTTTGATTCGAGCCCGGGCAGAGATATAAGTCGGGACACCTCCTAGACCAGACACCTTGATCTGTTTGTGCATCTGCAGTTTCAGCTTGAGTCTACGCGCTAGATCCAGGCTGACCATGCAGACAGACGCACCAGTGTCCAGGAGGATACTTGTCCGGAAATCGTTCACTGCACCGTGTACCATCGCAACATCATGACTGTTTTCGTCTGCTTCGTGATCTTCCCACCATCCGTATCGCTCACCGAAATTCAGCCTGAACTCGACTGGGCCATTCAGGATCTCTCCGTTCAGAGGCTCCTCGTTCGGGATTCGGGATTCAGGTTGTTTCGATACAGGGTCAGCGGGTCCATCTTGAATCATAGAAGTCATGCATTGTTGGTTATCTCGTTTCTTCATCCTCAATTCAGGGCCGACATACACTAAGACACACAATCCTGGGGTCTTCTTAAGCCCGGCGCGTACTGGATCCCCATCCAGCGGGCTTATTGGTTTAACGACCGACCAGGATCAGCCTTACCACCCTGGATGGGATCCAGGACGGCCTTCGGCAGGTCTTTCAAGGAGGTCCATGATGGTCTGAATGGCCTTGTGCTCTTCACATCGTCCAACGTGGAATTCACCACACTTCTTGCAGGGTAAGGTTCGACACCTCTCCGTCGGATGTCCCATACGTCCACAGCGGTCACAAATCAAGTCGGCCCAGCAACGTTCAGCGCGATGTCCAAACTCGTGACAGTTTTCACAATAGTCGGACCGATCCAGGTTATTCCGATCAGGGTCACCCTGTCTGGGCGACTTCGCCCCTGCCCGGAAGTCCTGATTCGGTGGACGCCAGCCCGAGTGCTCCAAAATTCGGAAGACAGACTTCCTCATCTCGTCCTCCTTTGCCGTACTCTCCGCGATGACATCCCGAACAACTTCATCCAGGGTTTCACTCGCTGGGACAGGAGGAGAATCAGGCTTGGATTCTGGTTCATCTTCGAAACGAACATGTGCTTCTTGATCCTGGTCGGAATCACTCCCATCCAGGCCCACAAAAGCACGTCCGGTCCGTCGAGGCTTGAACCGCCCCTGACCAACATTGTCCGCTCGGAAGTCACGTGTCCTGGATGGAGGGTATCGTAACCTCCACCCAATGTCACCTCCTCATCCTGTTCCAGGGCAAACTCCAGATCCGGGATCCGCTTGAACCTCTGACTCTTCAGGGCTTGCTTCAAGTCTGAATCCCTCAGGCCCTTGATGAAACGCTTGGCGTGATGCGAGACGTGCTTCCTGGATGACCGGTAGTTGATGCCAGCCTTGCCAGCCGCGTCATTCAGGCGGTAGAAGTACTCCAGAGCTGACTCGCCACCCTTCTGCTTCATCGTGTAATAGCGCTCAGAGTCGGAGGTCTTGGCCTTCAGATACTTCTTCCTGAACTCGCTGGCCAGGGACTTCCAGTCATTCTGGACCTGCTTCGACAGCTGTCCACGCCAGTTCCGGACCGGAGACGACATCTTCATCTTGAGCTCGCTGATCCGGGTCCGGTTGGACCAACCTCCTTGGCTGGCCAGGTTCGTGAACCTTTCCCACCAGCTCCGGCGGTCACCCAGGGACGCCTTTTCGTCGAACTTCTCCAGCGCACTTGAGTTCACATAAGGGTGGATCGTTAGCGAGGTTTCCCCAGCCTTGATCTTCCTAGCCGAGGCCTCGGCCAGGTCACCCCCATCCAAACTGCTGTCAGAGTCGCTTGAGCTAGAGTCACTGTCGCTTGATTCAGAACTGCTTGAGCTGCTCGACGACGGATCTTCATCTTTCCGAGTCTTCTTCCTGGATGGCTTGAGCGGGGGCCGCTTCGGTGGCGGCTTGGATCCGGACTTAGCGGGATCAGTCGCCTTGGGCACCTCTGCCTTCACTGTCCTGGACGTCGGTTCAGCCTTCGGCACTTGGATTCGAGGTTTAGTGCTGGAAGTAAGCCTGGCCAGATCCAATTCCGGGATGGTCGCACAAAGCTGGGCTTCGGCGATGTTCTTCGGTCCCGGTTGTGAACCGTTACTGGCGATCTGTCCAGCACTGACGTCACTCATCTTGGTTGCCGATTCAGGGTTTGGCTTTTCCGACTTGACCGTGGTTGCCAAATTAGGGTTGAATGTCGCCCGACCAGGTTGAACCTGAGTGGATGTTGCCCGAAGGTCCCGAATCTGGGACGCTTGGAAACGCCTCATGTTCTTCGCAGCTTCTCGCTCGTTGTCTCGCTCGAACTCCAAGGTCTGGAACTTTCGCTGAAACACGTCCTGCTGAGCATCCAAGCTCCTCTGCGTCTCCGCAGCCCACGCGGCTCTCTCGGCCTCCATGCGCGCCTCCACCTCGGCCTGTTGCTGCTGAACATAATTCAGAGCATCGGCCTGGAGGCGTTGACGTTCGGCCAAGGCAGCCTCGTCACGAGCGGCCTGGAGGACAGCATCCAGGTCTGGTTGGACCGGGTTCGGACGGGGACCTTCAGCCAGGGCGGCAGCCATCCGACGTTCGGACTCCTGGATCCGGCGTTCAGCCTCTTCCAACTTGCGCTGGGCTTCGACTTCACGCTGGATCTGGGCTTCCGACGTGGCTTGCTGGGTCAGGGCCATGCGGTCCAGGGCGGCCTGAAGGCGCTTCACGTCGTTCATCGTGGTGACCGCAACTTCGGCCACCCCGGACGAGATCGACATGTACGACCGGCTGGACGTCCCGGATCCGTGTGAGCGCCGCGACCGTCCCGACCGGCTGGATCGCCCAGACGAAGACCTTCGCTTCGACTTCGAGGACCGCTTCGAGGATCGTCGGCGACGACGGATCCTGGCGCTGCTGGTCTCCGACTCGCTGGACGACTCAGAGTCTGATTCAGACTCATAGTGGTGCCGGCGGTGTCTGGATGAAGACTTGGTCCTGGACTTATCCGTCCGGGACTTGGAGGTCTGAACGGACTCGGCCATCTCGACGTCATCCTGATCCACCTCCACGGCGCGCTTCGACACGACTCGCTGGGTCACATAATAGCCCACAGCACCTCCTCCGATCGCGAATCCAGGTCGACCGGCCTGAATCGACATGGCCATCGGACCGTATGTCGAGGGTGACATGTGGGCACCGGCGCTGAATCCAAGCGCGGTCGAGGACGAACTCGCGGAGCTGTTCCTGGATGGGTTGGATCCAGACATCGTTCCGTACAGGGAAGCTTCCGGGGATCCAGAAGTACCGACCAAGCTCGGGACAGGGTCCGAAGTCGCATACTCCTGGATCTGGGCGGCTTCTTCTGCGTGGACGACATCACTCCGACTTGAAGTCCTGGGCGACGGCAACTCGGACGGGTTCGACGCGGACGGCAGTGACGCAAGCGGCGGCCGGGCTGGGTGGTGTTGCTGGCGCTTCGGTTCAGGCTCGCCATCAGACGATCCTCCTGGACTCTTGCCGGACGGAGACCTGTCAGTTTGAGACGGAGAACGTACTCCCGGCCAAGTAGGCCTAGATCGTAATCCGTCATCAATAGATCTCCGTCTTGATCTTCAGCATGGTAATCCTGGATGGATGCTTGTTCAGATTCAGGGGTCTCTGAGGCTTGTGCTTTCAGGACTGGGATAATCTTGAACGTTGCACTGACGGCGAGTGAACGCCACTCCACCAGTTCCAGGGCCAACAGACGCAGTACATCTTGGATGACCTCTCGCAGCTTGGCCGGAGCGACCTTAGCCGCTCTCGTCCTGAACCAAACCGGAACCAGGTTGTCAAACCCGAATCCAGCCTCGAACAGAAGAGCTTGGCGTCAGAATCTGAACCGGGACTTGGACGGCCATGAGATCCTGGGCGGTGCTCAAGTCACGACGGTCGAGACGCAATTCCGCAATCCAGCCTCCATCTTGGTCCTCCAACTGTGCTCGCGCACTGAGGTACCGGGACGTAGTCAGCATGGCAGCCATCCAGGGTTGTGCATCCGGCCGAGACGTCGGCCAGGAGTACTCCACGGTTGGAGGGGTCACGCGTTCGGACTCCATCCGCTCCCACCTGGACACTTGCTGCGCGACGTACGCCTTCTCCTGGACCTCGGCGAACTTCTGACTGGGAGGTCCCGGTCGGAGAGATCCTGGATCCGGAGCCTGGTCCGGGACGACTTGATTCGGGGTCGTCTTGGACGAAGCTTCCTGGGCCGCAGACTCAGGAGTCGGTGGGGTCGCTTGGGCTGACGGCGTGGTCTCTTGCGAGTCCTGGAGCTCATCGGCCTCTCGGACAGTCGGCAGCGGCTTGTCTTCCAGGTTCGGGGTCTCCTTGGACTCCGCACCTTGATTCAGCGACGGAGAGTCCGAAACTCGATCCGCCGCCGGGGGCTTAACCTCATCGGCGCCTCCCACAGACGCCTTGGCGGGCTCATCCTGGACGGACTCACCCTGATCTTGGACAGTCTTCGGGTCAGGATCCTGGAAGTCCGGCTCGCCATCCGGGGACACTTGGTGCGCGTCTTCCTGAACGGTTGGTGCTGGAGTCGGTTCCTTCTCCGACGACTTGGCCTTCGCCTCGCGGGCCGCCTTGCGCTTCGCAGCGCCTGCCATCCGAGCAGCCCGGACAACCTCGTCCAGGCTGGAGTGCTCCTCCGGCGGCAACCCTTGAGACCTACGCGACTGGCGCGACGCATCACCGCGTCCCGCGCCATCGCGTCCTTCCTCGCGCATGTCTTCTCCTTTTCCTCTCGCCATAAACGCTTCGGTCAGAGAGTTAATAGACTTCGCAACCTCAATCCTAACAATAAATGTATCCACAACTCAGTGAAGTCCCAAACGATTCGAATCCGGGCACGCGCACCAGCTGAGGCGAGGCGGGTGAACGCCTTTGCCGCCCAGGTGTACAGTGGCCCGAAAAGGATCTAGACTTGTCCCCTCGAAACAACCCTGGACGAGCACTTGGTGTCGTCCCGGGTGGCGTGTGTCTCTTGTGGAATCCCTTTGGGTGTCGTTTGTCTTCGAACGTGAGACTTGCACTACGTGAGTCGTGGGAAACAGGAAAATATCGCTAGGACCAGGAAGCAGAGCCGACGTACACCTCAGAACGTAGCCTCCACAGCCTGGATCCGGAGAGATAACCTTAACAATACAGAGTTATACACAAATATACAATACACACAACCGTCACTTATTCTTTGGTTGGCCCTTGGACGGTGGGCCCTACACACCAGTCAACAAAGAGGGTAGATCCAGGACACTGGCAAGTCCAAGACCCTCAATCAATCGCGCACCACCCTCAATCAAGAGGGACAATAGCCGAAACAATACAAAACGCAGTCCTTCCTATCACTCAGTAGCCTATCAACAAATCACTAGGTGGTGACTACCTCAACCGCCCTAGGAGTAGTTTAATATGAAATGGCAGTGCTGTCTGAGACAGACACCCCAACTAGAATATGAAATAAGGCTTATCAACCCTGGCCGCACGACAGCTCAGGTACTCGCCTTAACTTGATCTGATACTTACTATGAGAGCTCCACACACGACCCTTACGTTCTTAGCCGAGGTGCCCTGACTGCAGGGAGAACCAAAGACACAAGGCTCCTTTGAGTCTGAACCAGCTCTGAATAGCCTGGCCCCCAACCGAAGACACTTGCGCTGTAGCAGGAAAAACGAACTCTGTTTGGTCTTATCTTTGTAGGCTATCACTAATCGTAACATGCAGTGTTGGAAGTTTTGTCTTGGTTTCAGTATGGGTTGTCGTCGGCTTGAGTCGAAAAAGATCCAGCGAGGATCGGCAGCACAGCTGGGAGGGAGTTCAAGGTTCCATGTGCCGAGCAGATCGTGGACGGTCGGCTTGGTCGGTCGTTAATGTCTTGAGTTTGTATGGTCGGATCTTGGGGTTTGGAGAGTCGTCCGTTCAGGATACACGTCGCCGATACATGGGCTTCGGTCAGGCAGCTTGAGTATCAGTGAGCTTGGTCGGGCACCTCTTTGGCTCTGGCAGCGCGACTGGCTCGATCTTGGCTGGGGCTCATGGGTTGTAGGCTTCAGGGTCTTCGATCCTGGTCCGGCCTGGATGCACCTTGGTCATCCTGATTCAGGGTGCTGAGTACATGTCCAGGCTGTTCCCATCACTTGGATCCTGACTCCGACCCGAATCAGGCAGTCAGCGTGGGGCTTGGGCTGAAATCCAGAGCCGCATCGTGTCATTAATGCTTTGGACCCGTGAAGTCGAGATGGCTATGAGCTCAGCTCTACTCCGGACGGAGTCGCAGCGCGTGGCGCTAGCTATCTCGAAGCTTGGTGGGCGAGCGAGAGAGTGGGCACTAACGTCAGGGACGTCGGTCGACACGGCCTTCCCGACGTGGGACCAGCTGAAGCAGCAACTGTCCCGAGTGTTCGCTCCGCCTAACGAGGCGTATCGCGTGCGCTCACGCTTCCTGGCTACCCGGCAAGGCAAGAAGGATTTGGTGGACTATGTCCAGGAGTTGAGAACTCTCATTGCGGGCATGTCTGCCGAGCCTCTGGCTGAGGTAGTCATCGTCACGGTGTTTATGGAAGGACTTCGCACTGGCGTGGCCAGGACGGAAGTCTTCCGCACTCACCCAAGTTCTTTTGAAGAGGCTGTGAGCATCGCGTTGAACGCGGAGCACAACTTTAAGTCGTCAAGACTTGGGTGGAACGCTCCTCACACCAGTTCGTCGAACGGTCCGGAGCCTATGGACCTCAGCTATGCTGAAGACGAAGAAGCCGAGCTTCGGGCTGCTGAGCAGCGGCGCGGCATCCGCCGATGCTTCATCTGCGGTGACACGCGTCACTTGCGCGCCGGATGTCCGCTGCGCTTGCAGCGCCAGGCTTCGTCAAGCCGCTCTTCGGGTTCGAGCCAGGGCTCTGGTTCGTCTCGGGAAACGAGAAAACCCAGTAGGCGCGGGGCGGCCTACTGGGGAGGAACTAAGTTCTATTGAACCTCGGCGAGGTGGAGGTCGACAGGACTTAGCCCCGAAGAGAGCTGTACTCTATAACACGGAACGTGTGTGCAAGCCGGGCTTGCTAGTTGTCCAGGCTTGGGTGAAGGGCTTCACAAAGCCATGGACGATTTTGATCGATTCGGGAGCGTCGGGTAATTACGCCCGGCGTTCCACGATGGACGGAAGTCAGCTTTATGCTGAGGCGCTGGTAGCGCGTGGGAGTGACATCGTCACTGTTCGTCTCGCGACGGGCACTCGTGTCACGGTGCCTAAAGTCCCTGTGGACTTGGGCGTGAGGTTTTTAGATTTTGATAGCGTGGAACGCTGTCTGGTCTTAGACCTCGATTCGAGATATGATCTCATCCTTGGTATGGCGTGGCTGGAACGCCATGAGCCTTGGATAGATTGGAGGTCGAAGACCCTTGGTGCTACGCACTTCTCTCCTGGCGGAGCATTGGCGAGTCATGAACCCACCTCTGCTAGGAAGCAGAAGCGCTTCTGGCGCGAGCACTGGACCGAGTCGGTCAATGTGCTGAACATCGGAGTTTCCGAGTTGGTGGACACTGCGTGTGTCGAGAACGAGCGTTCCGAGCGTGGCTCGTGGACGGCAGGTGGAGCGGCACGAATTCCGCTGAGCGGGTGTGCGCCTGAGGGCAACGCCCCGCTGTACACAAGTGAGGACAAGGTCGGCATGGAGCCGAGGAGCCATGGGCGAGGCCCGGCTGATGAAGGATGTGGAGCGGCACTAATTCCGCTGAGCGGGTGTGCGTCTGAGGGCGACGCCCTGCTGCGTGCCAGTGAAGGCGCGGTCGACGAGAAGTCGAGTGAAGGTGGGCGTTGCCCGGATCAAGGATGTGGAGCGGCACTAATTCCGCTGAGCGGGTGTGCGTCTGAGGGCGACGCCCTGCTGCGTGCCAGCGACGGCGCGGTCGGCACGATGCCGAGGGACAAGGGGCTCTGCCCGGATGAAGATCGTGGAGTGGCACGTAATCCACTGAGTGGAGGCTGCGGGTCGTGCAGTCCTTCGCTGAGTGTCGATCAAGACACTGGTGCTCCTCTGGAGCTGAATGAGGTGGTGACACCTGGCGTCAAGAAGCACGCGAAATCACGGAGCTCTTCTGGGCGGACAGTGTCCATGAAGAGGCGGCAGCGCCGCAAAGCGCTGGCGGCGCGACGCAAGGCGTCTGCGGTCTCACGAGTCGAGAAGGGTGTGCCGAGCGGTGGGGCTCTACACAAGAGCCAGCAGCTCTACACACTCGTGAATGGAGTGACGGGCGACGTCGACGGAGACGTCAGTCTCACCGACTTGCCCTTACTATCTGCTCTCCTGGAGCTGGACGAGATGTCCTTGGCCGAGTTGGGCGACGCCTTGAAGGCTGGAGACTTGGCGGAGGTGGTGGTCATACGACCTGAAGAAGAGTTGAACTCGTCCTCGCTTCTGGATGAAGCTGTCCTGGAGGACACTAAGAAGGCGCTGAATGCGCGAAGCGGATCGGCGATCCTGAAGGATCCGTCGGATCCCTTGTATCACGTGGTGAAGGATTATCAAGACGTGGTCTCGAAGGAACCGCCCTCGGGGCTACCTCCGGATCGAGGTGTCCGGCATGAGATTGATCTCGTTCCGGGAATGAAGTACTGCGTGACGAGGCAGTGGCCTCTGCCGAAGGAGCAGTGTGACGTCATTGACGCGTTCTTCCGTGCGAAGCACGAGGCGGGCACGGTGCGTGAGAGTAAGTCTCCTCACTCCACGCCGACGTTCTGTGTCAGAAAGCCGAATGGTAAGTGGCGTATTGTGCATGCTTTCAACAAGCTGAATGCCGCCACCATTCCGGCGCAGACGCCGATTCCTCGGAAGGACGTTCTTCAGAACAACATGGCAGGATGTACGATGTACAGTGCGCTCGACTTGGTCGATGGCTACTACCAATTGCTCATGAGAACGAGCGACATCCCTCTCACTGCGGTGAGTACTCCGAGCGGCATGCTCTGGGAGTGGTTGGTGATGCCCCAAGGACTTTCGAACGCGCCAGCGACATTCAATCGTCTTGTGACGCAGCTCTTCCGGCCCCATCGGGCGTACGCGCAGACGTACTTCGATGACATCTTTGTCCACAGTCGTGCGGAGCACGGGAAGACTGATATGGAGAACCATGTCGAGCACCTGCGTGCTGTGCTCGAGTGCATGCGTCAAAACAAGTTGTATGCCAACATTGACAAATGCATCTTCGGAGCAGAAGAGATTCCCTTCTTAGGGTGCTTCATCGGGAAGCGTGGCCTGAGGGCCGACCCGGTCAAGGTCAAGGCCATTGTTGGCTGGCCGGTTCCCCAGAACCAGAAGGATCTTCGCAAGTGGCTTGGCTTGGCCAATTACTTGCACAAGTACAGCGAGAATTACGCTGAGATGGCTCGGCCACTCTCCAATCTCCTGAAGAAGGACGCGGAGTGGTGTTGGAACACCGAGCATCAAGATGCGTTTGCGGCAATTAAGGATAGTCTCCTTCATGCGCCTATTCTGGCTTTGCCAGACCCCGCTCGTCCGTTTAGTGTCGTCTGTGACGCCTCGGACTTTGCCATCGGCTGTGCCCTGCTACAAGCAGACGCCGAGGGGCGCGAGCGCGTGGTGGCATTCGAATCTCGTCAGCTGAAGGCTGCTGAGAAGAACTATCCTGTCCATGACAAAGAGCTACTTGCGATGAAGTATGCGCTCGTCAAGTTCAGGGTTCACCTGTTGGGCTCTCAGCCGTTCGTGATTTACACGGATCACGCGTCGTTACGCACTGCGACTCAGTCGCCTCATCTCTCGCAAAGGATGGCCCGTTGGCTGTCCTTCTTCGCGGAGTACAACTTCGAGGTGAAGTACAAGCCTGACAGGCAGAATGGCCTCGCGGACGCGCTGTCGCGCAGGCCGGATTACGAGCTGGCTCATGTAACGACCGTGACTTCGTCATTACCGGATCTGATCCGAACGGCTTATGCCAAGGATGACACTTGTGTCGCGTTGCTGAAGGCTCTCGGGAGCAAGGAGTTTCAAGACTCGGACATTGAATTGTCGGCGCGAGTGCGCGCGCGTTTGCATCGCTACACCCTCGATGGTGGCCTGCTGTTCTACAGCACTGGCTCCGAGGACACGCCACGCGTGGTCATCCCTCATGATGAGGACCTGAAGTATCGTATCCTCTATGAGGCCCACGACACGCCGGTGGCTGGCCATCTTGGCCGTGAGAAGACCTACAGCTCGGTGAGCACCCACTACTGGTGGCCGAAGATGTACAAGTGGACGAGCACTTATGTGCGCACGTGCGAGACGTGTCAGCGAGTGAAGTCGTCACCCCATGCTGCAGCCCCGTTGGCCAGCTTGCCTGTCCCTTCGGGCTGTTGGCAATCCATGAGTATGGACTTTGTGTTTGGCCTGCCGGCGGATGCGGCGGGCAACACTGGAGTCGTGGTCTTTGTAGACCGACTGAGCAAGATGGCTCACATTGCGGCTGTGCCGGATACCATCGATGGTAAGGGTACAGCAACGCTGTTCTTGGACCGAGTGTTTCGACAACACGGACTCCCGGAGTCGATTGTCTCGGACCGAGACCCCCGCTTCACGGGCAACTTCTGGAGCGCGGTCTTTGCGGTGCTTGGCACCAAGCTAGACATGTCCACGGCGGATCACCTGCAGACCGATGGTCAGTGTAATGGGCCTACCTTGGCTCACTACAACAGCTTACACGTGTGCGCACGTGTATGAGGAAGCGTAGGTTTCTTTTACTTGAGTTAAGTATACTCGAGGTCCACGAGTATACTTTAAACAAGATAAAGACTCTAAGTAGCTGATTTTGGTAAAGATGAGAACTGTTATTTTTGTTTTATGTTTTCTGACTTCCTCCAAATGTAATATTCTAAGTTGGGAATCTGCCAACGGCTGGTTGGCAGAATTCCTTTGCTATGCATGTCGCTCATTGGTTAAAAGATGCTGCTTTCAACCAATAGGAATCCTAAATGTCTATGGACCACCCGTCGTGGTGATCGTAAATGAATGTGGCACTTGATGTAACGTACATCAAGGTCGAGGAAGTGTTCGAACCTTTAACAGACATCGCGTCTGTTAGAGTTACAAGTGGCTGTAGCCACTTGTGCGTGTAACCCCGTTACACCATCCCCCCGTCAAGGTTAGACGTGCCGGTCTCGGCATGTCAACCACCATTGACTGTTTGGTCAATGCATGACGTTTAGAAGAGAGCGTGCTCGTGATAGAACGAGCACGTTGAAGTTGAAGACCTTTGGCGCAGCAGCGGAGGACCTCTCTGCTGCTGAGTATCATGCGCGGCAGTGTGCGAAGCGCTTCGCTGCCGCGGGGGCAGGCACCACGGCCTGCCCTCGAAGTGTCTTCGGGCGCTGTTGTTAACAACAGCGTTCGCATTACTGTCCAGTGTGTAGTGCATGGTGGGCTTCGTAAGCCTCCACCATGTCCGGAACGTCTTCGAGCAAGACGTTCCGCGGCTCCCATGTATCTTGGTTGGGAGGAAATCCTCTCCAACGAATACGAAAACGAACTGGTTCTAAGTTCGTTCTCGGGATACGCCCCGTGTGTGGTCAACTTGGTGTTGACCCTGATCTCGCTTCTCCCCACGACCGAGTTCCGGTCGTGGGGTAGCTACAGAGCGCCGCGCTCGGTGCTCTTGAGTATCCTTACTTTGCGACGGTCTCCTAGACCGCCTCGATCGTCCCGGCCGGGCTGGATCTCCAGCTCGACCTGCTGATCCAGCGCGACTTCGCGCTGGAGGAGATGATGGCTTCCGCCGAGTCTTCTGCTTTGGTTCAGCCGAGCTACGTAGCTCGTGCTGCAGGTATGGCTTCAACCGTCCGACGTAGAACGTCGGATGGAGGCGCATGCTAGATGGAATGTCTAGCGTGTAGGCGTTGCCGTGCCGTGCCAACACTGTGAACGGCCCGATGAAGCGCGGAGCGAGCTTACTCGCTCCGAAGTCGGAAACTGCATGTTTAGGCAGGTTTTGAGTAGCTAACAAAACCAATGAACCCTTCTTGAATTCATTTGTGTTGCCCCTGCCAACATTGTCTGCGTTCAGCTTCTGTCGATCGACAGAAGCTGCAATAGCGTCCTGGACAAACCGAATGACGGCTTGTCTGCGCTGCACGAAGTTCATTGCGTCCGAGCTGAACTCGTTCAGCTCGCTTCCAGCAGTAGGCCCGGCCTCTGCGTTCGTAGATGTGGTGTCTGTGCCTCGCACAGACACGTTCTTCTTCTGCTTGTGTGCGTCTGTGCCCTGCACAGACGCGGTCTTCTTCTGCTTGGTTGCGTCTGTGCCCTGCACAGACGCGGTCTTCGTCTTCTTTCGCGTTGTTGCGGCTGACACCGTGCAGGTGTCAGCGGCATTCTGCGGCTGCTGTGTTGCAGTCGTAGATCCTCCCCCACTTAAGGAAGGAGCCAGCATCCCGAGTAAACTCGGGAGGCGTGGGTTCCTCAAGGCATTCACGTAGAACGGTGTATGCCCGGTCGAGGCATGCACCGAGTTGTTGATGGCGAACTCCGCCATCGGCAGACACTCGCTCCAGTGTTGGAACGAGTGGGCGTAGCTCTTGAGCACATCCACGAGCACGCGATTCACGCGCTCGGTCTGTCCGTTCGTCTGCGGATGATCCGCAGTCGACATCGAGAGCTGACTGCCAAGAAGTGTGAACACTTCTTGCCACAGGTGCGCGGTGAAGCGCGGGTCTCGATCGGACACGATGTCCATCGGCATGCCATGGTGTCTGAACACCATGTCAACGAACAGACGTGCCGTCTGTTTCGCAGTCACTTCGGCGGGTACTGCAGCAAGATGTACCATCTTGCTGAAGCGGTCAACAAAGACCACAACGCCCGTGTTCCCCTGGCTATCCGGGGGAAGACCAAACACAAAGTCCAAAGACATGGACTGCCAACACTCCGACGGAGTCGGTAGTGACTGCAAAGGAGCCTGCGCGAACGGCGCAGGCTTCACACGTTGACACACCTTGCAAGCACGGACGTACTTGCGCACCCACTTGTACTGGTGGGCCCAGTAGAAGTCCCTCGTGAGAAGAAGATACGTCTTATCACGGCCTGGATGCCCCGCAGTCGGTGCATCATGATACTCGTACATGATCCTGAGTCGCAGGTCATGATCATTGGGAACGACAACGCGGTCCGCGTTGTCGTTGACTGCGCTGTAGAGTAGCAACCCCTCGTGCACCCGGTAACGGTGTGCACGAGCACGAAGATGTCTTGGCAACTTCTGACGAGCTTCGTCAGAAGGCACTGAGCCATAGGCCAGCAAGAGCTTCGCGTCCGCGTCGTGCACGTACGCGGCCTTCACGTCGTCGAGGAGCGACGACGTGGGAGTGCTCGATCGCATGGCGTCAATGGCATTGACGTCGACTTCATTCGTAGCGTAGTCAGGTCGACGCGATAACGCGTCGGCCACCACATTGAGCCTTCCGGGTTTGTACTCAACCCGGAAGTTGTATTCCGCAAAGAACGAAAGCCATCTCGCCATACGTTGCGAGATGTGTGGCGACTTGACAGCCGTCCGCAGCGACGCGTGGTCTGTATAGACCACGAACGGTTTACTTCCGAGGAGATACACTCGGAACTTCGCAAGTGCATACTTCGCGGCAAGGAGCTCCTTGTCATGCACCGGGTAATTGCGCTCAGCTGGCTTCAGCTGACGCGACTGATAGTAGACGACACGATCACGGCCCTCGTGATCGTGCTGCATCAACGCACATCCGATCGCGAAATCGGATGCGTCACACACAACGTGGAATGGGTGATCTTGGTCGGCCACCGCCAAGATCGGAGCCTCAGTCAAGCCTTGCTTGACTGCATCGAAACCTGCTGACATTCAGCAGACCAAATCCACTCGGCGTCCTTCTTCAGGAGCTGTGACAGCGGGCGTATCACGCCCGCGTAGTCCTTCACGTACTTGCACAAGTACGTGGCCAAGCCAAGGAACTGCCGCAATTCCTTGACGCTCGTCGGCTTCGGCCACTCATTGATCACTCTGACCTTTTCAGGGTCAGGGCGGACACCGTTCTTCCCAACGAGACACCCGAGCACGGGTATCTCGCTCGCCCCGAAGATGCACTTCTTCAGGTTCGCGTAGAGCTTGTGCTTGCGCATGAGCGCAAGCAGTTTCCGGAGATGCACCTTGTGCATCTCAACGTCGCTCATCCCGTCCGCAGCACGGCTGTGGACGAACACGTCATCGAAGTAGCTCGATGCGAAGTCGCGCACCGAGCGCAACAAGTGCGTCACGCACCTGTTGAAGGTCGCAGGGGCGTTCTTCAGACCCTGCGGCATCACTAGCCACTCCCAGAGCATGCCACTCGGCGTGCTCACAGCCGTGAGAGGGATATCGCTCTCACGCATTAGGATCTGATAGAACCCATCGCGCAGATCAAGAGCACTGTAGACAGTGCTCCTGGCCATCGAATCGATGATAACATCTTTCGCGGTATCGGTGTCTGCGCCGGTATCGTCGCATCGTTCAGCTTATTGTACGCATGAACGATGCGCCAGCCGCCCTGTGGCTTCTTGACACAGAACGTCGGAGCACTGTGCGGGGACTTCGATTCCCGCACTTGTCCAGCTTTGCGACGACTTTCGAAGAAGTCGTCGATCGCCTTGACCTGCTCTCGCGGCAGTGGCCACTGCCGCGTGACACAGTATTTCGTGCCCGGCACGAGATCAATCTCGTGCTGAATGCCCTTGTCCTGCGGAAGCTCCGCAGGGATCTCTTCCGGAAGTACGTCCGCGTACTCCCGTAGAATCTCATAGTAGGGACTCGCCTTCAGCGAGTCCCAGCTCTGTTCTTCAAAGCGTTCTTTCTTCGTCTTGGCACTGAGAGTGTCTTCACTCTCGGTGGTGCTCTCCATGAAGAACTGCCTCAGTTCCTCATTCTCGCTCTTCGTTCTCTCGGCGTCCGAGAGAATGCATATTTGCTCGATGCGTCCATCGTGCAAGTCACGCGCGAAGCGCTTCCAGCTCATGACTGGAAGCGAAGTCAACTCTGACGCTTGCGTCGGAGGATTAGCGAGAGTCATCTCCTGTGCCGGAACCCGGCACAGGTACGCGTCAAGACGTTCAACGTCTCGACGTTCGGCTTTTCAGCCTTCGTCTGCCCGGCAGACATCTCTTGTAGCGTCTCGGCCCCGGGCCGAGACTTGCGCAGCGACCTTCGCATGCGCCGTCTTCTTGACTTGCGGAGCCCGGCTCCGCATGGTCTCTGACCTCGTCCAGGCCCAGCCATGGACGGGTGTTCTTTCTTAATTTCGCCGGCGGGTAACTCCCGCGGGCGAGCGACTTCAAGCCCGGCTTGATCGCGCGGCGCTTCGTCGTGCAGCCCGGCTGCACGACAGCATGCAAGTTTTTCCGGTGCGGGACGTTTGCAACCGTCCGCACCGCCTGCAGCGTCGGTTCCCGGAACCGACACGCCATCATCACCTCGACGCCTATCATTGGCGGAGTCCTCAATTACAAAGGGTGCGTCGACTCCCGGAGTCGACGCGAAATGTCTTTCGCAGCGTCGGTTCCCGGAACCGACGCGACTTCAATACCTCGACGCCTTCTATTGGCGGAGACCCCGATACGGAGGGTGCGTCGGCTCCTGAGCCGACGAATAGAATTCATCCAAGCCATCGACTCCCGGAGTCGACGGCGTCACGTCACCTTGGCTCCCATTACGGGCCAAAACCGATCCAATCAGGTTCGCGTCAGTCTCCACGGCTGACGCGCGTGACTCGCTTGTGTCATCCGCGCCGCTCGAGGCCGGAGACTTCTTTGATTCGCTAAAAGCGGGTGTTGACTTCCGAAGTCAACACATTTTCTTCACTAGCCGTCGGCGGTGACGCCGACGCTATCTGTTCTCGCGCGCGCGCCCGTGCGCGTCCAGGGCGTTCCGGGACAGCGGCATTAGGCGCTGTCTCGACTAGAGATTCGCGCGCACCTACTGGTGCGTGTGTGGTGAAACAGGGCCATCGCTCTCTGTTCCACCGTCGCGACCGAAGCGCACTAAAGTGCGCTTCTCCCAATCGATTACCGGATCATGCCGTGCAAGCCACGGCATGCCCAATACCATGTCGAACTTATCGTCCAGATCCAGGACGATGAAGGTTTCGACGAACACTCGACCCTTGTACGTGAAGCGCACGCGTACCATGCGCTTCTCGGTCTTCACGACGACACCTGTCGCCAAGCGTACTTCCAACATACTTCGAGGTATCTTTAAATCCTCGAAGTCAAGCATTGATAGACTTCGCAGTCGAATAAAGTTCTTCGACGCGCCAGAATCTACCAACGCACGACGAGAGCCGCTTGCTCTCATCGACTTCACCTTCAGGATGACAAGATCAGCCTTGTCATCTTGCTTCTTGCAGTGAGATTGATCCTCACTGGGGCTGCAGTCCTCAGTGTCGCGTGTCCTAGGTTGACACGCGGAACTGCATTACCAGTAGGGCGCCCCGCGCCTACTACTGGCGTCCAGCGTTTTTGTTCGGCTGCGACGATGCCCAGCATCGCCGCGATAGCCACCTTGCTGGTGCACGGGTGCCGTGCACTCCTAGCAAAGTGACCGATCCTACCGCATCGGTAGCACCGCACATTACTTCCTTGCCGCTGCTGGGGGCCAGCAGTGGCAGCGCTCGAGAGGTCCATCGGTTCCGGACCTCCCGTTCTCACTACCGGGCGCGGTTGCGGCCTCGGTACATGCGCGTGCAGTTTAGCCTGTCGCAGGCTAAACTCTTCCTGCATCGCAAGCGTGATGGCAGCTTCGAGAGTACCCGGGTACTCGCGGAAGAGATAGGTCTTCACAGGCCCATCTCTCAGTCCCTTCATGAACGTGACGACCTTAGTCGCCTCGTCGATCGGGTTGGTCACGATGTTCGAGACCAAGTACCGCGCTCTCTGGGCGTAAGCATGAACATCATGCTTACCCTGCTGCAGGTCGAGGAACTCTGCCCTCGACCGGAACTCATTCTGCGGGGGCTCAAACGCCTGTCTGAGCTCCTCCTTGAAGCCTTCGTACGTGCTGAAGCACGTAGGGTCGGAGAGCCGGCGTCCATACGCCCAGCTCCTTGCACGTCCGCCAAGACATGACATGGCGAACGCGACCTTCGACAACGGGTCGACGATACGTCGAGCCGCGATGGCAGTGTCGAGTTCGACAAGCCAACGGAGGAGAGGTTCGCCCTCTCTTCCGACGTAGTTGCTCACATTGAGCTTCAGCGACTGTGGGCGAGGTGTCGTCCCCGACGACACCGCGGTATTGGCAGCAGCATCTTGCTGCTCCCTCATGATGAAGCCCAGAGCAACACCGTGTTGCTCTGTCGGCGTTAGCGTACGCAGCATCGTAGCTACAGCCGCTTCACCAATGACTGTTGACAGTCGTTGGAGGGCTTCCCACTCTGGGTCTGACAGGTGGGGACAGTCAGCGCGTGCAACATGGGTTGCAGGCGTCGTGGAGCTTTCCATAGACACTTCGGTATCCATGGGAAGGTTCTCGGCTCCGTGTTCGTGCGGTGACGTACGAACTCAACTTAGTCGGTCGTTGGACGGACTACAAAGTGCTACCAGGTGTAATGGGCCTACCTTGGCTCACTACAACAGCTTACACGTGTGCGCACGTGTATGAGGAAGCGTAGGTTTCTTTTACTTGAGTTAAGTATACTCGAGGTCCACGAGTATACTTTAAACAAGATAAAGACTCTAAGTAGCTGATTTTGGTAAAGATGAGAACTGTTATTTTTGTTTTATGTTTTCTGACTTCCTCCAAATGTAATATTCTAAGTTGGGAATCTGCCAACGGCTGGTTGGCAGAATTCCTTTGCTATGCATGTCGCTCATTGGTTAAAAGATGCTGCTTTCAACCAATAGGAATCCTAAATGTCTATGGACCACCCGTCGTGGTGATCGTAAATGAATGTGGCACTTGATGTAACGTACATCAAGGTCGAGGAAGTGTTCGAACCTTTAACAGACATCGCGTCTGTTAGAGTTACAAGTGGCTGTAGCCACTTGTGCGTGTAACCCCGTTACAGTCAGACGGAGCGAGTGAATCGCGTCGTCGAAGACGTGCTCCGCAGCATTTGCGCTGAGACGCCGAAGCGTTGGAGCGCTATGCTGCCACTCGTTGAGTTTGCGTTGAATAACGCCGTGCATGCCTCGACCGGCTGCACGCCGTTCTACGTGAACAGCTTGTCTCATCCCGCGCCCCGCTGACGCCGCCACGTGGTGGCCTCGGGCTTGGTGGGGGAGAGGAAGCCGATTTAGCTGATCGGCTAGCTGATGTCAGCCCGGCTACTGTTCGTAAACAGGTTGACACTTTCTTGTCGACGCGCTTGAGTGTCTTACGACACGTGCGTGACGCAATGCCTGAGAGCCAAGACAAGCAAAAGGAACATGCGGATGCTAAAGGCAGAGGCAATGTTGACAGTTATGAGGTCGGGGACCTGGTATTGCTAAATGCTAAGAACCTACCTACACATGCAGTGTCCGCTGTCTTCAAGACGAAGTTGCGCCCGCGCTTCATCGGACCTTTCAAGGTCGTGGCCAGGAAGGGCCTTGCGTACACGCTCAATCTTCCGAAGAAGATGCGGACGCACCCCGTCTTCTACGTGGGCTTGCTCAAGCCGTACCATGGCCCGACGCAGGTGCAGATGGAGGCACCGAGGGCGACGAGGTCGCGAGCGTCGAGGACGCAGTCGCAGGCGTCACAGACGCGACCATCATCGCAGGCACTGCAGGCACAGGCGGAAGGCTCGGCATCGGCGGTGCCGCGAGCCCTGAGGGCAGAGTCGGAGTCGGAGGTGCCGCAGGCTGGGGCCACCGGCGCAGGAGGCGCAGCGGGCGGGCCTTGCATGCGGGCCAGAAGGTCAATCTGACCCTGCAATGCAACCTGCTGACATCGAAGCTCGGAGAGCTCCTGGCTACGACGCTCGTCGCGATCGCCATAGTACTGCACCCAGCTCTCCAAGTGTCGGAGCCGGTCCCAGACCTCGCGAGGCACTTGGACCCAGCTCAAGTCCCGAACAAGCTCTTCGAGCTCCGTGGCAGTACGCGCGAGACGCGCATCGACATCCTGGACATGGTCCCGAAGGCGAGTCGTCTGTTGCTGAACCTCGAACAGCTCGTCAAACGTCGCGAGGCGGCTTGGTGCGTCCTCCACCGGCGCTGCTCGATGAGCAAGGGAACCTTCACTACCATGTGGAGCGCCTGCTGGCGAAGCGGCGGTGCCGGGGTCAAAACCAGTATCTGGTAAAGTGGCGAGGGTACCCACACTCAGAGAACTCATGGGAGTTTGAGGTGCCCCTTCGCCAAGACTGCCCAGACGTCGTGGACGCTTTTGATCGGCTTGATCACCAGCGCCCCGTGGGCTCGAGGCCGGCATGCCGGCCGTCCCGCGCTTCCCGGCAATAGGCTGGGGAGCTGCTGGGTCAGCCACATTGCTCCGGGGTTGGCCCTGAGCCACAGCGCTCACGCCCTCACGGGTAGGAGCGACTGGAGGGCTCAAAGGAGCGAAGCGCGCAGCGCTAGAATGGGTCTGCGGCTGAGCGTTAGCCGAGAGGCTGCGTTTGGCTCGGATCTTCGCAAAGTCGAAGCGGAGCTTGCGTTCGATGCGAACATCCACTTCGCTGAAGCTAGCTCGAAGAGCATCCATGGAGCTAAGCTTCTTCTTCTTCTCAGCCCAGAGCTCGAACTGAGCCTCGTGTTCAATCAGGCTTTCGCCCGGGCTGAGCACCACAGGGTACGTCCGCATGGCGGGCACGGACAACCCTTGCCTTGCAGGCGCAACCGCTCGCGGTACTCGGAGACAGTCGTAGACTGTGGAGTCAAGAGTCGCTGTCGTAGAGACGTTCGAAGAGCGATCTCCTCCGGAGTACGGGCCGCAGGCCCAATGACATGCTGAGCCAGCGTCGGCTGGAACGCCTGACGGCATGCCTCCGCGGGGTCACGAGGTCGGAAGCCGTACTCGGCGGTGCTGGGGTTCAGCAGGGGCCGCAACTCGGGGCGCTGGGAGCGCATGGAGGCCAGCTGCGCCGCAACCTGCTCGGATTGAGCCTCGTCCAAAGGGTTGGAGATGACGGGGCCCAAGGGCGCTTCCCGCACGAGGCGGCGAGTACCGTGACTCAGTGAGCTCGCGCAGCTCGCGGAGCCCTGAGGAGCGTTCAGGGAACGGATTTGGAGTGCGCAGCGGTGGCCGCGGCTCCTCCCTCAACGGCGCAGTGCGCTCAGTAGAGAGATGGCTCGACGAGCGCGCAGGAGAAGTTCGCGCGCGGCGCTCTTGGTCGCGGGAGCTCGACGAGCCAACTGTGGCCGACGTGCCACCTTCGCGTTGTGCCGGCGGCGTGGGCGAAGCGTCGCGGCGGTTCCGAAAGCGTTGTGGGGACGCTGCCTCACCCTCATGGCTCGGAGAGCCGGCATCGGACTCGCTGTAGTCCACCTCGCCCTCCTCCTCATCTCCGAAGAGATCTTTGAGGTCCATGGTCAGATGGGCTAGTGCTCGAGGAGCTGGGGCGTGCTCGCCGCGAGCGTTGCTTGAGGCGTTGCGCCGCGAAGTACTGGGAGACCGAGAGCCTGGGAGGCGCGGTCGGTGTGCGCACCTGCGCGGGGGCTTGGGAGTTCGCAGGCACGAGGTGCCGAAGTGCGAGAGGAGCGAGGCTCCGAGGCGGACCTCGCGAGAGGGTTTCTGCGGTCGAAAGACCAAAAGGCGTTATGACTTGAAGTCATGTGAGGGCGGGTTGCGCCGAGAAGTTCTCAGAGACGTCCACACGATGTGGATTGACTCGTTCGAGAAGGAGGCTTGACGGAACAAGACCCGGTCGTTGACCGTTAAGCGTGAACACCCGTGTCCACGGTTTGGTGGGGGAGGGTGTAACGGGGTTACACGAATGTTACCCGAAGGGTTACGAAGTGTGGCACACACAGGCTTGTGTGGTGCACACTGTCTAACCTATTTCAGTAGGAGAATCAGTACATGGCTTCAGAGCCACAGATTATGCATATGACTAGGGTTCACTATGCTAGATAGTGAACCAGATACATTTACACCGAAGGCGGCTCTGCCGCGATAAGAGAAATACATTCAGTTTGAAGATTCACAGCTAAGAGTTAAGGGTTGACTCTTGGAGTCCGTAGGGAGTACGGACTCGTGCGTTCTGGTATTAGAACGGGCTATCTTTAGCCGCGACTCTGTGAGTCTGTTACGTCTTCCTCTGACGCTAAAGCTACGGCAGCCCCGCTGCACTTCTTCTCTCTCTACGGACGCGATCCGGTGTTGCCGCTGGACGTCGCGTTCCTGAACCTGGGCAAGAAGTGGAAGAGTAATGAGGTGGCAGCGTACCGTCGAGAGCTCTACCGCACCTTGCGTGACTCGCGTCACTTGGTCGAGCGTCAGCTCCAGAAGGCGCAGGACCGACACGAGCGGCGGCTGGGTGATCGCGTGGCAGTACAGTACGAGAGTGGGGATCCTGTTTGGGTCTATCAGCTCTTCAGGAAGAAGAGAGGTGAAGCGAGGACGAAGAAGTTGGCCTTCGCGTGGCACGGTCCGTACCGTGTCGTGGGCAAGGTGGGCGAGAACGCCTACCGAATCGATATTCCGACGCACCCTGACAAGATCGTCACGGTGAACGTCAACCGGTTGAAGAGGTTCCGTGGTCGGTGGACGCGGCCCTACATGGATGAAGTACCTGAGGGGATTGTAGAAGACGAAGAAGGAGTTGAAGACGGTCCGCTGGAAGAAGAAGATTTGCCGGCGTCCAGCTTCACGGAGCGGGTGACTATAGGTCGCGGAGATACGGCCCTCACGGGGGTTAATTCGCCGCTGCTGGAGGTCGTTGCGAAACGAGTGGTTGACCGTACCGTGGAGTACTTGGTGCTCACGGCGAATTTTGAAAGTCATTGGGTGCCCCGGGCCGATGTAATGCCCGAGTACAGTGATTTGGTGACGGCTTTTGAGCAAGCCGACAGGAAGAAGCGGCGCCTGCCGGAGCTGCGACGAAGTTCGCGCCTGGAGGAGGCCAATGAAGAAGTGGAGGACGAAGACCTACTCATGGCTTAGCGGTGTCGGTGAGAAGAAGCCTGTGCGAACTTTGAGTGGGCTGCGGGCGGAACAGCGTGCTCTTCGGTCCAAGATGAAGATGAGCAAGGAGGAATTGGCTAGTCGACGAGGACGTCGAGTTTCAGTCGGGGAGGATGTCCCGAGTGGGAACGGTGGTCACCGTCTCGGGTACGGTCGCGACCGTCCCCGGCGGCCCGCCTATCGACTCGAGAGTTGTTGCTGGAGGAACAGCTGGTCGAGGATGAGCTGGCCGAGCAGTCATCGGACTGTGGCGAGGATTAGCTGGCGGCGGACCAGTTGCGAGAGTGAAGAGTCGCGGTGGAAGCAGTGGCGTGTTCCGCGAGTGGGCGGTGACGTGAAGGCGAAGGACGGAGGTCACGGACGCTGCGTGGCTCGGAGCGTGAGCCTCGACGCGAGCCAAGGGCGAGGGGGTGACAAGGAGCGACGGTGGGTGCAAGAGCGGCGGAGTGACGATGCTCAAGTTGAAGAGAAGGAAGAGAGAGCGCGGAGCGAGGAGCTCCGTGCCGGGTAAGTAGGTCAGTCGTGAATTTGCCTTGGGAACAACAAGTTGAATCTTTGCATTTAGTTCTGTTGTATTCCTTGTTATCACTATCCGTACCGTCCTACTTCATTTCTCGCAGCGGCAGCCGTCCCTCCCGGGGCAGCTCGCGACAAAAACTTCAGATTGGTGAACGCAAAGCAAGTAAAGAGAAGGACGCCGAAAACTCCGCATGCAAACTCACAGTATTGGGGCTTCGCCCAAATACATACAGACATTGAAAGGGGTATCACCTTTGGTTCGATTCCAAATAGGAAAACTCCTCCCGCCGAGCGGGGCGAGGAGCGTCAAGCGCTCAGCTTAACCCTGTTCGTTTGGGTAGTTATCGAAATTCGCGACTTCGTTAACATTTTTGGGTCGAAGGCGCCCAAACTCGCTCAGCATGGTATTATCAGACATGTATATGAACTGCGTCACCAATGGGGCTCAACGAGCATCCCTTTGCAATTTTGACCCGCTTCATGGGGCTGGCTCTCAGACACAGCTCCTGCATTGTACATGTACATGCGAAGCACCGTATAGCCCCAATACTTGGTACATGTA
Source organism: Phytophthora melonis (assembly GCA_024211575.1). NCBI lineage: Eukaryota > Oomycota > Peronosporomycetes > Peronosporales > Peronosporaceae > Phytophthora > Phytophthora melonis. The sequence continues at coordinate 2,640,333 of JAMXKT010000094.1, read as the reverse complement.
TTCATGAGCTGGTCCCCTTGCCAACGTACAAGATTCGCCTTCTCTCTCGTCGAATCTACACTACTGTGCCCACGACGGCACGTGCACTGAACCTTGCAAGAGAGACCTGAACGGTTCAGGTCTCTCTTGCAAGGTGAAAGGTTGACGGTGCCTTGCGACCTCGAGCGAGGGCGTACCATAACCATAAAGTGAGGCTACCTTGAAGTTGGTCTACTCGTTTAAGTTAGCAAAGTTCAGTTCGGTTCAGTGAAAGGCAACTTTTGGTGCAGAGTGATTGTCAATTGTCATCGCGAAATTGCACGACACGCCATTTTTTTCTCGATGAGGTTTCTTTGCCGCCAGCTCGTTTTTCCTCGCGCTGCAGCAGGGCCACCGAAGTGTTAGAGGAGCCCCTGACGTCCAAGGCAAAGAGCGGCACCACCTCCACCCCGAAGGAATACCTTGCAGCCGGCAGGAGAGAGAGAGCTCGGAGGCGAAGTCCATCGCTTGTGTCGGTTGAACATGATGTTCAACCACCGGTTAGGTACCGCCGGACAGAATGCAACTTGCAGTCTGCAAGTTGCAGACAGCGCAATGGCCTGGCGTGCCCGCAAACACAGCCAGAAGACCCTTCGCTGAAGGCTTCAGCGACCGTCGGAGTTCGCGGTCATCTCTGCTTGCTTTCAAAGCCGACAGCAACGCCTTGGCCGGCCATGCTCGTCCACAGGCAAGAAAGGTGCACGCTCGCACCGGCGCAGCACAGGGTTCTTAGATGCAAATCTCCGCTTGGTGCCTTTGGCAACCGTATCGTTTCAACGATTGAGCGATTGAAAGTCGGAATCGACATCAACCGGCGGTACACTGTAAAGTGGCAACGGTGATGGCCAATGATCAACAGTGATCGCAGTGAATGCGGTGCATCTGGCATGAAGGAAGCAAAGGGTGTGTTCATCTCCATGCCGATCGCCTCAGCAGCCGTCATGGTGGCAGTCCGCCCTGGACAGGTTGCCTGTGTGGAATTGCATTACAAAATGTAAAGCAGGCAGTGCTGGAGGGATGTCACCACTCCAATGCACCGGCTAATACATGTAACGTTAGAAACGAAGTGAGACCCCGTGCTCTGTTTTGCTCTTCGGCAAGTCCAAAAATGAGCCGCGGTGTCTGACGTCTGTTGTCGGTGTTCGTGATGCCATGCGGAGAGATCAACAACAACATGCAGCTCGCTGGGCAGGTCTCACGTTTCGACAGTGACCATACAATCCCCGCCCTTCTTTCGTCCCTCACCGTACGGGCAGCGCAAAGCTTACCGCTCTCACAGCTGCTGCTCATTATATATTTTGCCCCCAATCTACCAAGAACTCGGTACCCCCTCACTAATAAGCTTAGGTAGAATGCGGTGGTCATTGGCGAGTCCCCTTCGGTGCATTGCACTGGTCTGCGCTGCAGTCGCCGTCTTCACGACGCCGACAACCGCCGCCGCGGTCTCGAGCAAGGGCGAAGGAACCGTCCACGGCGACCTCCGCACCAGCTCCAAGGAATGGCCGTCCTTGAAGCTCCACTTCACGCTCAAGCGCGGCTCCATGCAGGTGTACGGCGAGTCTTCGTTCGACGTGTACGCCAACCCGGTCGTGTCCCGCGACGGCCTCAGCGTGACGTACAACGGATACGCCGACTTCAATGAAGGCCCGACCCTCACGCGCTACATGCTGGTGGACGGCATCGCCTACTCGACGACCACGACCGAGAACGAGGAGGACCAATCCCAGACCCAAACCCAACGCTCCAGTAGTGCGTCCACCTCGCGGTGTCTGGAGACCAACATGCTGCCGCACCTCGACCTCATGATCCCGGCGCTCAACGACGCCACGCCCGTGTACAACGCGACTCTGGACGGCAAGCGCATCAAGTGTTCGGCCGGGAACCTGTTCAAGCTCAAGTTCGGAGGACTCAACCTGGCGCTGTGCGCGTCCGGGGCTGAGGGCATCCACGTTTACGGCAGTGACCTGGACATCACGGTCAAGTACTTGGACGCGCCCGTGAAGATTGCGGCGCCCAAGCTCAGCGCCAAGGCCAAGAGCGAGTGTGAGAAGGCGGTGAACGCCACTGCTGTGACGTCCACCACCGTCGCGCTGCTCACGGGCGAGCCGATCCCCGACAGCGAGTCCCGCAGTCTCGACTTTGGCGGCGACGTCGATCTGGCCTCGACCACGTGCACGTGCCGCTCGACTCCGCGTCCGTGTCTGTTTATCCACGGACTCGGCATCGACTACGCCAAGGAGGAGCTGCAGGACTCGTTCGACTACTACTGGGGCAACCTGAGCGACCACGCGCCGTGCTGCACCGACTTCAAGTACATGATCTGGAACTCCAAGGAGACGGGATGGAACAACGACACCCAGCAGCAAACGCTGTGCAACCTCGCGACGTCGTTGGTCGAGTCGGGTCCCCGACCGAGATTACGGACACCATCATCGTCACGCACTCCATGGGCGGCCTCATGCTGGCCAGCGCCATCGCCAACGGCAAGTGCAGCCTGGGCAACAGCAGCTCGTGGATCGCTACCAGTCCGCCTATGACGGGCAGTATGGGCTCCGACTTCGCCCAAGAGTCCTGCGCTGGCGAGCACACGGTGTTGATGGAGGCGCTGGGCAATGTTACGGGCCAATGCCCGTACTGGGGGCTACGCTGTCGCTGGCTTATGAGGACGAGGAGCACAGCTCGACCGAGCTGAACGCCCAGTACGAGGCCGCGCAGGAGGTCTACCGTACGCGCGTTCATGCCGCTATGTGCAGCAACGGATACTCGGGACTGTTCTCCATCTACCAGGCCATGTACTGGCTGCTCGGTGCTGCGCTGCCCCACAAGTCGGGCAAGAACGACGGCATGGTGGAGTTCCAGAGCTGCGCCGGGGGGTTCCCGCTCGAGCAGTTCGGCGACCACTATCTTGATCCGTTTTACGTCACGAAACTCAACCACGCCGACACGACCTTCTACAACGGCGACGGCCTCTTCAGCTCTGCCAAGAAGCCCGTCAAGTGGTTCGAGTGCGTGCTCTAGACCCACGCGTTAGGAACTTAATAGAACAGACAACCAAATAGAGAAATTGCACTTTCGATTGCAGTGACAACCTCTTCACTCTCTCGTTAGTGGACACGCTACCCTATTCGTAGCATTCGTTTCGATCCACGTGGACTGCACAAGACGCGGAGGCCTATTTCTGACAGCAAAACGACCGACTCGCTCGCTTCAACCTGGCAGCGCTTGAAATGCGATAAATAAGTCGAGAGCGAGCGTATTCTGCAGTCCGCCCGACCAGCATGGGGAGTACCAAGGGGCCGAGCGCTGATATCAGCATGTCTAGCAGAGTGGTGCCCCAGGGTGAGACTGAGACGGCCGAGAGCGCCCCGATTGAGGCACCGGGTGGTCAAGCGGAGATGCCGACGCCTCAGCAGGAAGCTCAACTGCTGGCCAAACTTTCGTCGCCCATAATCCCCAAGCAGGCGCCTTGCAAGTCGCAGTAGCAGACCCGACGACAGCTTTAGGTCCCGAACTCCCGCAGATCACGCTAAAGGCGCCAGAACCCGAGGAAAGAGACGCAGAGAACAACGACGCAGCCCGTCCGAACGACGATGGAGCAGTGGATACCATGCAGTCGATCGAGTTCACCGAGCAGAAGAGCAAGCATCGCAGCTGGAAGGTGGTGAGCAAGCTGGCAGTGCTGGCCAAGTCGATGAACGCACATACGATCGACATCTACCACGACCGGAAGCTCAACACAAGTCGGTTCATGGTCCACCCGAACTCGAAGATGCGCCGTGCGTGGGAGGTGACGACGGTGTGTCTGGTACTTTATGTGTGCACAATGGTAAGCCCCGCTTCGCTATGCGATTCACAGCTTCTGTCTCGCTAATATAATGGTGTGTATGCTTTTGTTACAGATTCCATTCATAATTGGGTTCCAGTTCATCGACTGGAGTGGACTCAGCGGCATGAACACGTTTATTGACGTCTATTTCATCACAGGTTCGTCGGTGTCGAAGAGCGGGGAGTGCTTGGTCGAATTGTACTCATACCTTGCTCTTGTTGCGTTCTCACAGATATGATCATGACTCTACGGACGGGTATCGTGTCAAACGGCGAGGTGGTCATGGATCCCAAGAAAGTCGCGCGCAAGTACTTCCACTCGTGGTTCATCGTGGACCTCATCTCCAACTTCCCTCTGGTTCTATTCGTCTCCTCGTCGGGGAAGTCGCTCAAGATCGTAAAACTCCAGAAGATCCCCAAACTACTGCGGATAGGTCGCCTTCTCAAGTACCTCCGCGAGTACGCCAAGTACTACAACCTCATCGTGAGCTTCCTCGGCCTCGCCATGGGGCTGCACCTGTTCGCGTGCATTTGGGCAAGTTTGTTCAACGAATGCTACGGAGAGCAAGGGGAAGTATATTGCGGCGAAGAGGATGTACGTATTTGTTACGAGGGTATTTTTTCTTGCTATCAACAAGAAGACCAACAGCCGTCTTGCTCTGTAGTTGGCACCGATGTATGTGCAATGCATCCACACCATTATGCTCATGTTTTTGGGAATCGGGGAGAGCACCACGTACTCGAGCATCGCGAGGCTCCGCAACCCCGAAGTTAGCGCCAACATCGAGCTCTACTACATGAGCATCACCGTGTTCATGCTCGGCACAGTCTTTTCGTCCTTCCTCTTCGGAAACGTCCTCGCGCTGCTGATGAGCTGGGACCAGCAAAAGGCGCAGTTCCGCAATCGCATGGACATGATCAAGGCCGAGATGAAATACTACGAGCTGCCGGAGGAGCTGCAGCACCGCGTTCGCAGAAACTACGACTACCTCTGGATCAACGTACGTTTGGCTGCGCTACAGTAGTACAGTCCTTCCCTCTTGGACACACTCACTCACGTTTCGTGCTTGTGTTAGCAACGCGCGTATTCCGACATGATGCTCCTGAACCAGCCTGGTATCTCCAGGCCGCTGAAAACCACCATCGCTCTTCATCTGTACAAAGATTTGGTGAACACCGTCCCGTTCTTCGCTGGCTCCGACTCGCGGTTTTTGGGCAAGGTTTGTCTGGCCCTGGAGACTGCCGTGTACTTGCCAGGTGACACCATCATCTACTGCGACGACATCGGCAAGGAGATGTTCATCGTCCGCAAGGGCCTCGTCGAGATCTTGATCCCAAACTGCGAGAACTCGGACAAGCGCATTTACTTGCGAGACGGCAACTTCTTCGGCGAGACGGCACTTGTCATCGACGTGCGGCGTACGAACACCGTGCGCGCCGTCAATATCTGCGACCTGAACGTGCTCAGCAAGCACGCGTTCAACGAGATCGCCGCAGAGTACCCGGAATTCGGAGAAAGGATGAAGAGAACGGTGATCAAACGGCAGCTTGACAATATGAACATACAATCGCCAACGGAGAAGGCGAAGGTGCACAATCAGCTCACGATGGTCGTGGAGAAGTCGCTCAAGCAGCGGCGGATGTCCGTGTCACTTCGCACCATTTACCGCGCCAAGAAGCTGGGAGATAAGCTCAAGGACATCGCCGACCGCGCATCGAAGCCCGTGCGTCGACTGTCACGTGCTGTTGTTCCGCGTCAAGCTCGCGTCCGTCCTTCAACACGGGAAGACTCTCAGCGCTCGTTCATCGAACCAGTCTTGGCAACAAACAGCACTCGAGACTTGGCACAGTACTCGGGCCTAGTCACCGCATCCGGCGCACAAAGTCTGTTGTCGAAGCGGCCAGCAACAAGCTTAACGCAGAGAAGTTCCGGACTACCCCGGCAATCGTCCCAGCCAAGTCCTCAGCGCGCAACAACGGGCACATCGCGAACCGCCAACTTGTCACGTCGAACGATTGACCTGCCGCCCGGCCACGCTCTGGCAGTCGCCTCAACGCCTCCGCAAACGCTCGACTTGCCTCCTGGTCCTAGACGAACGCTCGATGGTGCTCGGCGAACTCCGGACTTGCCAATCGGGGTCGTCGAACATTTGACTCGATCTCGCGGAAGCTCAGCAGAACGGAGCTGACTTTGGACTTGATTCCGGCAGCGTTGGCTGATATCACGACCATGGTGGAGCAGATCCGGCAGACGACGGAGCTGCTGAGTCTCCGACTGGGGGCATCTGACGGCTACGACGACGACGGCGACGACGACAATGACGACTACGACGACGCATTCGGCGATGATTTGGCGTCAGCCCTGCACGAGTCGCCGCTGTTCCTCCCTCTGACGGAAGAAACGGAAGAGGAAATCGCTCGACGCGAGAGCAACAGCATCGTACGTACCCCTTGCATGCGTCTAGAATAAACAGCTCTGGTACTGATCAGCTAACGTCGGGTATCTCTTGCAGTTTGTGCCAAATGCCGGCAACTCGAAGCATTCTAGCCGCACGGTACGACAGCAAATAGCTCTGCTCCTCCCTCCACCTCGCTCACGTTACTTTTGTTTCCCAATCCACAGATTAGCAGCAAACGAGATAGCGGCCTCTCCATACTGCCAAAACACAAGGACAACTCCAAGAAAGGTTAAGCTCAAGCAAGCTTCCCCACGTCAGCAGAACACCATAGAATGAAATCATTAAAGCAAGCGCAGTGTCATCCTGTCAAGTGCGTCTAAGTAATATTACATGCAGTCACTCACCAGCAACACCACTCTATTGGCTCCTGGGCGGTTCTGCTTTCCGCTCACTCTTCTTCGACTTCTGCCTGGGCGCTCTTGTAATCCGAGATAACTGAGGCAAGCAACATTTCCACTGTGACAGCATCCGACTTCTTGCCCTTCTTCTTGGCGCCGTCGCCGTGCGCATTGAGCTTGTCCAGAATTTTATGGTTGAGCTCCGTCTTGGAATCGCCCAGCTTGTAAATGTCATGGTCCACCGTGTTCTCAGACACGAGCTTGTAGATAGACACAGGCTTGGTCTGACCAATGCGGTGGCATCGGTCGCAGGCCTGCTCGTCGGACGTAGGGTTGAAGTCCAAGTCGTGCAGAATAACTGTATCCGCTGCTGTCAAATTAATTCCGAGACCACCTGCACGCGTCGACAGCAAGAAGACAAAGATGCCTTTGTCCTCGTTGTACGTATCGATGAGCCCTTGTCGTTCCTGCACGTCGGTGGAGCCATCCAACCTCAGATACCGGTAATCCATGTGGCTCATGAGCACCTCCATCAAATCCAGAAGTTTGGTCCACTGCGAGAAAATGAGGACACGGTGACCCTCTCCTTGGAGCTTCGGGAGTAGTTTCCGCAAGTAATCGAACTTGGCAGACGCCAGGAGGGTTTCCATGGGCAACTGCAACTGGCGGAGCTCATCGATGGCTTCGTACTGCACACACAGATCGTGCAACTCGAAATCGCTGTAAGACTCAAGCTCCTGGCGGACTCTGCTCATCGAGCACTGGTTGCCGAACGCCTCAGCTCGGTGCAAATACCTGCTCATGGTCGCCAGCACCTCATCCGACACGAAGTGGCGGCGGAGCAACACCGGGTGGTTTGCTGCCTTACGCAACTGCGTGAAGATCGACATGGCGCTGGGTTCGCCTCCGGGGGGCGTAGCGTAGCTCCCCATCAACTCGCGCAGCCGACGGTCGGCCTTGTGCTCTTTTCCCTTGTTTTTCTTGCGCTCCTTCGCTGCTGCCTTCATTGCTGCTTGGGCGTCTCGGCGCCTAACGACGGATCCAAGCAAGTCTGTGTACGCCTTGCGCTGCTCGTCGCCCACCTTGATAAGCTCCACGTGGACAGTCTTGGGCACCAGCTGACTCAGCACGTACTTCTTTTCTCGCCGAAGAATGAATGGCGCCAAAATCTTCCGGACCTTCTCGCACTTCTTCTGCTCGTTACCATCAAAGAAGCTCAGGAGCTCGTCCGAGCCGTGATCAAACATCCGCGGCATCAGGAAGCTCAGCATCGTCAGCAGCTCATTCAACTTGTTTTGGATCGGAGTGCCGCTCAGCACCAACCGCGTACGCGCACGAAGCGCAGTAATGCGCTTGAATCGCGAAGTGTTCGAGTTCTTGATGCTGTGGCCCTCATCCAAGATCATGTAGCCAAACTGGAAGCTGCGCAGGAACGCGCGCTCCTCCTGGCACGTATCCCGCTCAAAGTAAGCGTACGTAGTCAGCAAAACGTCAAAATCGTCACTGTCCAGCGTTTCCTCCAGATCGCGGCGGTGGTCCTTTGATCCATGGTACGTGACAACACGCATCTTGGGCGCGATCCACGACAGCTCACGGGTCCAGTTATTCAACACACTGGCTGGCACGACAACGAGGTGCGGCCCAACCGCAGTTTTGTCCGACTTCTCCAGCGACTTGAGCAATAGCAGGAACGAGATCGTCTGCACCGTCTTGCCCAGTCCCATCTCGTCGGCCAGCACGCCCGATACCTTGTTCTCATGCAGCAACAGCAGCCAGTTGACGCCGACGACCTGGTACGGCTTCAGCTCGAGCGTCTCGCAGATGTCCGGGATGTCCGCCTGCGTCACCACGCGACGATCACCACCATCAATGGAAGCGATGGACATGTGGGCAGCTTCCTCTTCGTCCGTGGCGTCTGCAGGCGACGTGGAGGGGCTGGAGGGCGCCGACTTGGTCGAGTTGCCCGACCACTTCTGCACCGACCTGCGCAGCTTGCGCGCGATCTCTTCGCACTCCTCCAGCAGTTGGCCGACCTCGTCATGGGACCGAGAGTGATGCTCGTCTTCATCCGAGTCGTCGTCGTCATTTCCATGCTCGTACGTGAACCTCCTGGAGCTGCTGTTGTTCTCCTCCGTCTTCTCTTTCTTCTGCTTCTGCTTCTGCTTCTTCTCTTCCCTTTTGCTCCTCCATCCGTCAGACCCTGCAGAAGAAGAAGAACTGTTCTTCTCCGTCTTGTGCTTCTTCACTGCTTTCCGCCCAAAGGCCGCCATCCAGTCCTTGGCAGCAGAAGTGGACGTCTCCAGTTCCTTCTCGAAGATATCGTCCTCCTCTCGGGGCGACGAGACGTCCGAGTCCACCGTCAAGTCCTGGATCTTGCTACTAGCGTCGGCCTCGTCGTCCGACTCCACAATGGCCCTTGTGCGCTTGCCGCGTCTTCTACTAGCCGGTGCCATCTCTTCTTCTTCTTCCTCCTCCTCCTCTTCCTCCTCTGCGTCTTCTGCTGTACTGGAGGCCGTGGCGTCCTCCACCTCCACCTTCTTCTCCACCTTCTTCTCCTTCTTAGGACTGGGATTATTCACGCTCTTCCTGGCGAAGAACGACGACACCAGCCTAGGCGCAGCCGCCGCTCTTTTGGCCCTGCTAGTGGCTTTAGAAGAGCTGGAGGCCGCCGAGCTCATGGTGATGCTCGGCACGCGCGTGGGCAGCACGTGCAGCGCCAGCTTAGGCGGCGCCGCGTCCGTGTCCACAACCTCGTACTTGGTGAGCGTGCCGTTGGCGTAGAAGGCGTCGCGCAGGCCCAGCAGCAGCACGTCGCCCTGGCGCAGGATGCTCTGCTTGGTGGCGCGCGTGGCCACGATGCTCGTCTTGCCGCAGCAGCGCAGCGCCACCTTGGGTCCGCTCAGGTACACGGCGCCCTTGCCGCCGCACACGCGCTCCTCGGCGCCGTCCGCCGACAGCCGGAACAGCCGCCCGCTCACGCTCTCCTTCACGCCCAGCGCCATTACTACGCTAGATTGGCAACTGGCGGCGGCGCCTTGGCGCGGTTTTTTTTTCATTGGCGCGAACCGAGGGCTCTTAGCCGCGAGCGGTGATTGGCTGGGTGGAACGGAGAGGGAGTACCGTGCAGTGAGTTTGCAGGTGGAGACTGTTAAACTGCGTTTATGTGAATACATGATGTTGGATTTGAACATTTTTGCGGTGGTTTTGAACTCTAGTATTGAGTAGTTTGTTTGAAGTTGAATGGGTGGAATTTAACAACCCTTACTGTACACTCATACCTAAAGGCGTCGGAGAGCCTCGAGTCCAGACTGCAAGGCGACTGGGGTTGCCACGGCGGTGAACCTCGTCATGGATGGCCGGAAGAAACGCCACGACCTACGTGTAAAACCATACGCAGCCGCTTTGAATTTCTGAGTACCATCGACGATGGAGGCGACTACTTACGATACCCATGCGTGAACGAAAGCAACGCGACGTACGCAAGACTCTTGCCAAGAGCCACTGGTCATGCCAGTCGACTTTTCCATTGCTGCTGCACATACCGACACGCGTCCAATTCCATTGTAGCGTAGTAGACCGCGGGCTGGAAATGAGCCGGGACGTCTACACCGACCTCTGCAATGACTCATGGCATTCTTCGTAGTGCACTCCTCGTATCAACACTGTAGCAGCTGTACTTTCATAACGCTGCCTAGGACGTCAACCGTTCGTCCTTTAGACCCACGATCAGACTGGGAAGGGATCATCACGTGAAACGTTGGCAGGTTGCAGTTGCGCTTTTAACACCCGATAAGGCAAATCGGTTTTCACGGTTTATTAGCAGTTTTCACAGGTTTTCACTTGCCTACCCCACTTCACATTCCTCCGGGCAGAGCGCGTGCCCCGGAGCCGCCGCAGAGACGATGGAGAGCTTCCTGAGCGACGCAGCGGCGAAGGAGCGCGCCCAGGCCGCGCAGCAGCAGCAGTCCGACTTCTTCGTGCGGTTCCCGCACCTGCGCGAGTTCTTCTGCGGCGGCACGGCGGCCGCCATTAACATTGTCGTCACCTTCCCACCCAACAAGGTCATGTTCAGGCAACAGGTAGGCAAATTATCTCTAACCGGTTAGCACTAGCTTAAACGAGTTGCCGTTTAGGACTAGCCTAAACGAATGTTGTCTCTCTGCGCCGCAGTTATTCGGCTTAAACACGTGGCAGGCCTTTGAGAACGTGCGCAGCGAGGGCTGGATGATGCTCTACCGAGGCGTGAAGCCCCCGCTGCTGCAGGCCATGGTGTCCAAGTCCATCATGTTCGGACTCTACAACTTCTACGACGAGTTGCTGACCAGCCATTTCGGAGAGATCAAAGGCTTGAACCTCGTGGCTGCAGGCATGGCAGGCACGTCCGAGGCGGTTTTAGCACCGTTCGAGGTGCGCTAAAGTTTATAGGGTGGTGCTTTAAAGTTGATTGGTGTGTTTAAAGTTTGTCTGAATTTGTATCTTGCAACCTACAGAGAGCCCAGACACTGTTGCAGACGCCCAAGTTCAATCGGGAGATCGCGGGGGCGTACGATGCCATAGTCCACGTCAACAAGTACGGGCTGAAAGAGCACTACCGAGGCCTGACGGCGATTTTGTGTCGCAATGGACCCGGGAATATTTTATTTTTCGGGTTGAGAGGACCGCTTAGAGATCTCTTCCCGCGAGGAGAAACGGCCACTGCGACGATGACCAACGACTTCATCTGCGGCGCCATGCTAGGCGCTGTCATCAGCACATTTACTTTCCCGATCAACGGTGAGTTATAACCTTTGCCTTTGCATTTGGGAGTCTGCGGTGTGCTGAGAGAGAGTATTGTCATGTGTTGCAGTGGCACGGACACGTATGCAGAGTGTGTATGGTCAGCCGTTCATCGGCCCGCTTGAAGCCTTGCAGCTCACATATGCGGAGCGCGGCCACAGCGTGAGGCGGTTGTATCGCGGCGTGCAAATGAACTTCTTCCGGTCACTGCTGTCGTGGGGCATCATCAACTCTACATACGAGAAGCTGAAATCAATCACGTAAACAGCGGTAGGAAAAGAAAGAAACGATAACTTTTTGAATAGACCCTATGGATAGCTTTGTAGGATAATGCGAGATTCCGTGCTCCAATTCGCATCTCAAGTACAATGCAATTCCCATGTTCCACCTCTCATAGTACTGTGATGACGAATGATTCCACAGTTTGAAGCTACATTGATAACGGGGACTCGATGAAGGACAGGTAACTCATATTAAATATTGATAGTCTAAACGCATGGGAGCCGTCGTTGCTATGGGTTTGTTGCGCGTCGAGGCGCTTCAGTTCGCGTCCTCGCGCTGCTGTACCACCCCAGTCGGTGGTGTCGAGGCTGCCACTAAGGTCGTGTCTTGCATCTTGAGCTAGCTGCTGTCCATGCTGGAAGCCGTCTCGCAGGTCAGTTCCATTGCTGACTGCTTGTGGGCGGCTGCGACGTCAAAGGCTGGCGGCAAGAAACTCGCAAGTTGGTGTGAATGTCGGTCATTTAGGCCGCGATGGTCTTGGCAGGCATCTCCGACATGCGCACGGCGACCATCTCGGACGGTCGCAGCATCTCGGAGGCGCGCACGTACATCTTGTCAGTGTGGATGCGGTTGCCTGGACGAGGCGTGCACGGAGCGCACTCCTCCGAGTCGGCAGAGACAGGAGAGTCGGGCTCGTTCGACACGCCGTCCTTGCGCAGGAAGAGCAGCACGCGGCGGTTGCGCGCGTACTTGTGCGAGCGCCGTCGGTCCACGATCTCCGAAATGCGCATCATCTCCTCCTCCGTGTCCTCGCCGTCGCTCAAGTCCTCCGAGAGCGAGTCGCCGTCGGATCCATCGCGAGAGGCCACGTCCGCCTCCGGTTCGGGCTCAGCGGCCTCTTCCACCTCCACTTCGTACTCGGCGTCGTCCTCCAGCACCGTCGTCAGGGATCCGCACTGGTTGATCGGCGTGCGGTCGGCCGGGTTGAGCTCGATAGGCAGGATGGGCTTGTGGAACGTGTAGGCCTTGTGGCTCGGGTCCTGCACGATGGCGCTGCCCAGGAATCCGCGCAGGATGGAGAGTCCGATGGGGCTGATGTCGCGGCGCGCCAGGTAGTTCTGGCAGATGAGCAGGCGGTGCAGCCCCATGAGGTACTCGAGAAACGCGTCGCAGCGGTGCTCCACCACCTTGCCCATCTTGTGGCGGAACTTGTGCTTCTTGGGGAAGTAGAGCTCGTCCGCGAGGCTCGAGATGCGCGGGAACTCGTCGCCGAAGAGCTTGAAGTGCTCGGCCACGAGGCCGCGCAGCATCATGAAGTCCGAGTAGCGGCGGTGCACGACCCAGCTGCGGCCCGTGATGGCGTTCTGCACGTGCACGGCGAAGATGGTCGACTTCTTGCCGTGCAGCTTGTCCGTGGACACCACAGGCTTGACGTGGTACACGGCGATGGAGCCCACGTTGACCATGGAGCGCTCGATGGCGGTGCCGCCCATGGCCACCTGCAGCGTCTCGCCGCCGCGGTTGGTGGGGCGCACCACGAGCTGCGGCACGTGCTGCTGCGCCTGCGCCGCCAGCGCCTCGGGCGTCGCGCGGATCGGCCGCATGCGGCGCGCGATGGCCGAGCTCGACATTTTGTTGTTCGGCATTGCCTGCTGCCTGTTGTACTCGGCTCACGGACCTGTCCGTCGCTCGAAGTTTTCACGAATGGTGGGGCCTTGGCGCGCGTCGAGCAGCGGGCGCTGGCTCGTGCGCAGTGCCGAGACCGGTAAGAGGGCAGCAAACGGATCGCCATTACTGCATGGAGCGCCTATTCCACCCCCCTGGTCTCTGAACCATTCCGTATTTGGGGTTGGGGCTATATATTCGATGTGATTGGAGGGCGAAGAGTCATGACGCCTCCGGATTGGCGAAAAAGCAGTGTTGTTACGTTGTATGTTGCAGTTTGCTACGTGGACGCGTGCAACCCGACGGGAAAATCCCCACCAGGAGCTCCGCTGCGGCAATTTTTGAGGCGGTATCCCCCAGCGCGGGGCAGAAGCTACTGCGTGTTTTCATCCTCCGCGCCGACAAATCTGTTAAGCCGGAAGTGTTTGCCACCGATCGCAGGCTGAAGAGATGCAGCGCATCGGCTGTGCCGTGCCCGGCCCCTGCTGGGTGCCGGGGCTCCGCATCCGCGCCGGATGCTCGTAATATTTTCCATAAGTCAGGATCTATTATAGTGAGAACCCTGGCCGGGCCTGCCTCAAGTGAACTGGCCGGCGCGACCCGCTCACAGAGCGAGGGCGGCTGCATCAACAAGCGGCGCCAGCCGCTGTTCGTCGCCGGCGGCCGACGGTGGCCTCTCTATCCCAGCGATGACCTGAACGACGACGGATATTTTTCGCCATGAGGAGGCGTACAGCCCCCGTCAGCTTCAGTTGAAGTCGACGAGGGTCGAATCCCACACAACGCTGGTGTTACTCCCGCGCTACAAGCGATTAGCTTCCACCTAACTTGCCACTGCTCCTAGGTTCACGTTTGTGGTGGCGAACCCGTTTCATTACGAACTTCGCACCAAACTCGCCAACCACACACCGAGTTTCCGTTTCCGCCACGCTGGACTTTTACAGGGCACCTACACCGCGACGCAGATGGCCGCCAAAAGGCCGCGTGATGAAGGCAGCATGGCAGCTCGCCGTGATCAAAAATTACACTCGCCGACTTTTCCCCTTCTCACTCCATCCGATTCGGCCGAAGAGCTATGTCTCCGCTTCAAGCAATGCATCTGTAGCACCCTTTGCTTCCCCAGCTGGTTCTGGTCCCCCCAGCTCACGTCAAAATATTCCGATCCACCGGAACTGCTCCGCTTCAAGCTTGCCTGCAAGCCGCAAAAATTGACTTGAAGCACTGCGGAGAGGTGGCCTTGGGAATGGCAAGCCTGTGGCTTTGGCTGCGTTGACACCCAGGAGCGAGGTGATCATCACGATGAGCCTCTAAAAAACCTGCAGGTATAATAAATCTGTTTTCCTGCATGACTTCGATTGGTTTTTAGGTCCCAAGGAGCGGTCACCTTGCCTGTCCACGCCAAATGCACGCGCATTTTTTCGAGTCTTTTTGGCGTTGAGTGCAGTGGTCGGTACACTGTAAACGAGACTGGTTGGGTCATGATGCTCGCACATAAGTTACACCACCACCAGAAAATGACTTGGCGAGCTCGGTGGTCTCCGCCTGTAAAAGGGAACAACTTGTTGCCGTTTCTACATCGCTCTCCGATTGGTCAAATTCCCATCCAATCGCATTCACCCCCGCCAAAAAGACTTTTTTGACCGCGCACAAACTAACGTAAAGATGTCTCGGGTCAACCTACAGAGCACCGTGCTGCTGGGCAGCGAGTGTCCCTCAAGCTGCTTGGATGGGGTTCCCGTTATGCTAGGTATTGATGAGGCTGGTCGCGGCCCTGTCATGGGTCCCATGGTGTATGGGGCTGCGTACTGGCCGGTGGCCGACAACGACGCCATGAGCGCCTTGGGGTTTGACGACTCGAAAGCACTGAGCGCTGAGAGTCGTGCGCAGTTGTTCGAGAAGATGCAGTCCACCGAGGGTCTCGGGTGCGTGACTAGTGGTGCAATGCACTGGTAGTTTGTGTAGTGCTGGTTGCTGAAGGTGACGCGTTGCGTGTATGGGGCAGGTGGATCGTGCGGTTGATCTCCGCCGCCGAGATCTCGGACAAGATGCAGCGCCAGACCAGCAACCTGAACGAGATGTCGCGGGACGCGGCCATTCAGCTGATCACCGAGGTGCAGAAGAAGGGGCGGTCGTGAAGAAGGTCTTCGTGGACACGGTGGGCGACCCGCGCTGGTACCAGAGCTTCCTGACCAAGCACTTCAATGGGACCATCGAGTTTCGCGTCGAGAAGAAGGCCGACAGTCTGTTCAAGGTGTGTGCGGCAGTGGTAGATTGATTTAGCTGTATCTTGTGTTTTGCTGAGCCATTCGCTGTTGCGTGCAGGTGGTGAGCGCGGCGAGTATCGCGGCCAAGGTGACGCGCGACCGCGTGATCAGCGACTGGAAGTGGGAGAGTCCGGCGCTCGACCTCCCGACGGACTTTGGCTCCGGCTACCCTAGTGACCCCAAGTATGTTTGTGCTGGATGTGGGGTCGTTCGATGGAGATCTTGTTGCTGATGTTCGTGGGTGGGTGTTACAAATGTTGCAGGACGAAGGCGTGGTTGACGTCCCACATGAACGAAGTGTTCGTGTTCCCGAACATCATCCGCTTCAGCTGGGGCACGGTCGAGCCGTTCTTCGAGAAGGCCGTGAAGGTCGAGTGGCCCCACGACAAGGAGCTCGAGAAGGTAAGAGGAGGCTGGCAGGAAGTGTCTTCAACTTTGTGCAACAACTGAAAAATATCACTCTAAATATGTTCTTATACTTTTTCGTACGCAGGCCAATGCCCCCACCGGCACGCAGTCCATTACGTCCTTCCTCGCCAAGCCTGCCAAGAAGACCAAGACATCCGCCAATGCTCGGGCCGCCTTCTTCACTCAGAGAAACCTGCAGGACGTGACTGATTTCTAATTAGAAAGAAAAAAATCTAGCTCGTTAAAAAAATGCCATCGCGTCCTTATTCGCTAGTCTCACATACAAACTTCAAGTGACTCACTCCCAAAAAGTCTTCGTCACCGCCATGGACGTCCCCGAGTGTCTGCTACGCGGCGAGCTGTTCCAGTTCAGCGCGCAGTACGGCGGCTGGTTGCGCATCAAGCTGCTGCTCTTCAGCCACGCGCTGGTCGTGGACCCGGACGCGGGCGTGGGCACGCCCCGCCGCAAGCGTCGCGGCTCGCTCAAGCTCTGGATGGACCTGTGTCTGGTCAAGGACATCACGCGCGTGCAGAAGGAAGACGCCGCTGTCGCCGTGCGTCGCGGCAGCTACAGCGGTAGCAGTGGCCAAGCGGAGGACGCCAGTTTCAAGTTCAGCGTGCACACGAAGCAGCAGTCGGCGCTGCAGTTCGCCACGGCCACGACGGAGCAGAGGGACGAGTGGCTGCACTGTCTGCTGCTCGCCACGAAGCTCCAGGCCACGCACGAGACGCCGGAGCTCCAGGCCGATCGAAATGGTATTTATTCTAACTTAGAAGGGTTCTATATTGTGTTGGAGGCTGACGTGTTGATGTTGCTTGGGTGATAGCGTTCTTGAGATTCGCGTCGAGTGGGTCGGAGGACAGTGAAGAGGAGGAAGCCGAGAGCCGCGTGTCGAGTCCGCCCACGTCGTGGTCCGAGGAGAACGCGCTACGATCGGCGCAGTTGCTGTCGCAGCGGCCGCGCCCCACGGCCGTGCAGGTCAGTGGCAAGTGAAGCAGTTGGTGGGTGGAGAGACGGAGAGAGGCTGATGATGGACATCGTTCTGCTGTGTTGTTGCTACTCTATCATCCGAATGAATTAGTCCAGTGTAAGGCAGGCGGAAGCGACGAGGAGTCCCGTGTCGCTCATGATCCTACGGGTCACGGCGACGGGCGATAATGGTGACAGGTTTGTGTGCCTTTTTGGGGGGTTGTCGCGTTTATTGGTAGTTGACGGTAGATGCTGTCCTTGTCCTTCTCGGCAGCGTATCGACAGTTGTGCCAGTTAGTGAGGCTTCCCAGGACAGTGTGACTGTCCGCCAGGTGAAGCTGGATGCGATTAAGCAGTTGCGAGCAGAGCTGCGCCGGCCTGCCAATGAGGGCAAGACGTCGACGACGGGGCCTTTGCAAAAGCTTTTACAGCGTGAAGCGGACACGTTCATCCTTTACTTGGATATCGGAGACCAATGGCTGAAGGACGAGCAGCAGTCAATTGGCCAGTACATTCTCGGATGCGCAAGTCGTAAGATCGAGCTTGCGTTGCTGCCGTTGAACAAGCTGCCGCAGCCCACCCTCGATCTGTCCATCGTCGGGACCAAGACCAAGATCAGTGACCTATCGCAACGCCCGTATACTTGCTACTTGATCGACATCGTTTTCAACGGCACGACATGGCAGCTCGCGCGGCGGTATAAAGAGTTCGACACGCTACATAGCCACCTGAAGAGCAAGTATCCTGATATTGATTTGCCTGGCTTGCCACCGAAGCACGTATTTACCCCATTGGAAGGCGAGTTTATCGATTATCGCAAAGAGCAGCTGGAAGCGTTCCTGAAGCAATTGCTCCTTCACCCCGTAGCCAGCACCGACGTGCTGCTGTTGTCATTCTTAGGCGTTGTGTCCGTTTCGCGTGATCCTGAGCTCAGCCAGAGTGAGAAGAGTGTGATCCACGTAACCTCACTCCACAATAGCGTTGCTTGTGGCGACATCATTTTGTTCTCCTGCCGATTCGGAGCGAGCCGACTGCAACGCAAGGTGCGTAAATGTTACCAAGTGCATCATTCAATCTGATAGAACTAACAGTGGTTTACATGCAGTTTACGGGATCCAAGTACGATCACGTAGGTATCGTTGTGCCTGGAGAGTCACGGTTCTTGCTGCGTATTATGGAGGCTACGTCCGAGGGCATTCAGGTGTACTCTTTGAAGCCGCGTCTGATGGCCTATGCTCGCGAAGTATCCAACTCAATCGTCGTCCGGAGAGTTGAAGCGGAGCGTACTCCGGAGTTAGTTGAGCTGCTGAAAGAGTTCGTGATTCGGGTTGACGGAAATCCCTACAGCATCTTCGGCATCCTCCGCTCCACCGGTGAATCAGACAGAAGCGTATTCAGCTCAGTCCGTAGCTGCGCGGACGAAAGTGAAGAGTCCTTCGCCAACACTGGCAGCACTACAAGCTCATCGCCATCGTCTCCCGTAACGGAGAATTCTGATGCGGCCAAATCCAAGCGGAAATACTTCTGTTCCAGCCTGGTAGCGTCTGCGTGGAAGGAGCTGGGATGGTTGCAGACCAAGCGAAAGTCAAGCTCGTTCTGGCCAGGTAGTTTCGAAGACGGAGGAGAAGTCGAGTCGCTGTTGGCTCCGGGTCTTGTCTTGCACCCCGAGACGGTGATCGACTGTCGGATTGTAGAAGTTGGGCTATCGGCTCAGTGCTAATGGTGGATCTTCTGGCTCGAGTATACACTACCTATATCATGATCAACCAGCATGCACCATAAAATAAAAGTAAATTTGAAATTTGAAACAAAGTACTACATTGAAGGAAGGTTACTCTGAAGATCTTCGTGCACCCCCAAGAGCCAAAGCGTGTTGCAACGGTTCAGATCGTTGAACAGCTCTGAACGAGGTAGTGGTCGTACTATAAAAACAATGGGATAAGTGAAGAAATCGATATGCTAAATAATATTCCCTAGAATCGGTGGGTTAAATTTCACCCTCCCTGTACATTTGTACTCCCCGTCATATCACGAGATGAGATGAGTTCTACAGAAAATTTGAGGAATTAAATAACTAGAGAGATTGGGCTGGTAGTGCAAATGTGTGACCGCAGGAGACATTTAACGTATGCAGTATAGCCCTCAATCATACCAAAACTTTGACGTTGAGCAGACTATTTCTTTTAGAAATCCTTAAATTTCAAAGCTTACGACTACGTCAATGGCCCCACGACCGCTGCATGTAGCGATATTGCAGCTGGGAGGGTGTATACGGTGCGCATCTTCGCTAGAAATCGTGGGCTACAGGGTACAACAATGCAAAGAAAACAAAACGTAACGTTAGCTATGACATCAGATATTTAATGCTCCAGGTTTATCATAAAGGTATCGCCTATAAAGCTGATAGTTCTCCCTCTCACTTGCTAGGCAAGAGAGGCGACGAGTCGTTAAGCTTTGAGGTTGCGCTCGCACGATTTGGTAGTCGTCGTAATACCACTGCTGTGGTGAAAATTCTGGCTTCCCTTATAAAATTGCTATCCCAGCCTATGCGTAGCCCTAGTTATGTATGACGCAATGCCACCAAAAATGTCACTTATCAACCATTTAGAGTTAAAGTCTTCGTTTTGAGAAATTTTCTCAAAACTTAAGTAGATAATGAAGAGTATCCCAGTGGAACAACGATGGGCCGCGTTGTTCCACTGGACTCGAGTATTGGAACATTTCCCGGTAATGTATCCGTAATCTATACGGCTTTTGTCCCAGATTTTCCTTGTTCCAAGCCTGGAGTAACATCCGGATTATCGGAAATAATCCGGAAATATATTACGCATAAAAATACCGAACTCCAGTGGAGCTATCGGGTACCCTGTATCTCCAACTCCAAGAAGTGTATTTTGGAGAATTCAACCTGAAACTGCTCCAAAACTACAGTTTTCTAAAGTGTAAGTGGAGAAGGGTTCAAAAATTAAAAGAACATAAAAGAAAGCTCAATACGAGTAGTAGTTGGTTCACGCACAGTCCAGCTTCGCCAGCTGGAAAAAATGTTCGCCGTGCAGATCCTTATGACGATTGTATACCCCGTGTACGAAACAGCGTTCCACTATGTAAGCGGCTCTGTGCTGGAGCTGCCTGTGGTGTTGCTCCTATCGAAAAGCTAGGTGTTTTTAAAGTGTACGTGAAGAAGAATTGGAAAATTGCAGACTAAAAAAGTTAGGAAGTTCCCCTCACAAGGAGGGATCCAGAAATTTGGTTGAAGCCGCATTTAGTAAGTCAATTCCACGGCAAAAGGGGGGTGTATTACCAGCAGTTAGCTCACTCTGTCATAGTGTTTTGTCGAGTTGTTGGACTAGGAAGAGGTGCAATCCGTGGGGCTGCTGGGTTTCTTGAGCGGTGTCCTGCGTGGATGATGCTCAGTTGGTGGCTGGGACCGTGTTGGCGGCTGACGCGCGAGATGTGGATGTAACCCACGGTCTACTGCGTTGCCGTTGATCTTGAGGTGGGGTGGTCGGGTGTTCCGGTGTTGTCGATCAGGTTGTCGTGGTTGGGTTGTCCTCGGCGGCTTGGTGCTTCGTGTTCTCTCCACTAATTACTTCTGTTTGTTTTCTTTTTTCTTTTTCCATACATGCAAATATACAACGTGGGCCCAGAGTGAGGCACTAGGCAGTGCTCTGAGAGGTGGCGTTCCAGGGTCGGGTCCCCGGCCGTCTCGCAGCGAGGTGCTGTCGCCAGATGCGGTGGCTTCCTCGGATCATGTGCACCGACATCACGCGGTCCAGTGTAGCTGCCTCTCGCTTCCGAAGCTTGAAGTCTTGAGTCAGGACGTTGAAGTTGCCGGATGTGGTGGAGCCTAGTGCACCGTAGGTTAATGCCGAGAGTCTGACGGACCAGCCAGCAGCTTCCAGCTGCGTCTTCACGCACGAATACTTCAGTAGCTTGAGGTCTCGAGCACATTGTAGAGTAGAGGTAGCTCTGTCGTTCTTGGGCTGACGCTCCACCGTGACAGCGAGGTCGGAAATAATTGCGGTTTTCAGTGTGTCATCATAAATCTGAATATCGGGGCGAAGCGCGGGTCCTGTAAATCCTGGTACAGTCTGGTTGGTGCAAATACGGCGCGACCGCTTGGCTTTGGTGTCCGACTTGGTGATGCAATTGACGATTTGGTCCAGTGCCGAGTCGTGGCGGGCACGGATCGCGTCTTCGTTTCCAGGGCAGTGGGTCAACACGTGGGGGAGTGTTTCGGGGTGGGAGCACGGTGGGTTTCGGCAGGTCACGGTGCCTCGTTGATGCTGGCGCTTGAGAGCGGCTCGGGTGTTGCAGACATCGAGGCGTGCTTGGAGCGCGAATCGAAATTCGTCATCACGAAGCAGGTGACCCGCCGTAATGAATGCACTGCCTTTGCCACCATGAGCTCGAACAGTGAGACCTTGGCTCTTCATCTTGGTCCAGGCTTCGACTTCTTTGAGTTTCACGTGCAATTTCAGTTGGCGGAGGACTGTGTTGTAGGCTACGGGCTTGTCATCGTGGGGCATGCGGAGCTGGAGGTGCTCAAGTCCACCCGCTGTGGTCTCGCAGGTCTCCAGCTTGAGCCCTAAGTGATGCAGCTGGCGTTGCATATCTACCCATAGAGAGCCAATGTCATTCACAGTGCGGCGCGCATGCGCGAAGGGGGACTGGCCGAGGTGGCCGTTGAGAAACGTTTGGACGAGCTCCTCGTCGTGATCCTTCCAGTGCTGACGGTCGAGATGGTAGTGTTTGTCGATCACTTGCTTGAGTTGGCCGAGGGCGATGTCGCGAACTTGATCGTCCTGGGAATGTAGCATTTGCCAGCCGTGGGCGACTTGCAGGACACGGTGGCAGTCGAGGAGGCGAATGAGACCGAGCCCGCCTTGCGATGTAGGCGCAAAGAACAGCGCAGAAGTGGAGGATTTCGGGAGCCGCAGAAGCTGGCGAAGGTGCTTGGTTAGCGCGCGGTCGAATCCTCGGAGTTGTGATTGGGGTGGTCGGAGGTGGCGCAGGCAGTATTCCAGTCTCGGGTAGAGATAGACTTTAATGCTCTTGATGACTTGCGAGGGCGCGAGAGGAGACCGACAGAGGGCAGCGAAGTCACGCTTAACGGAGGTCAGGAGCTCGGTCAGCTGAGTCATCTTCGGTCCGGGGTCGAAGCTGTCAGCGACTCCGAGATACTTGTATCCATCGTCCAGCGGGATGGTCGGGATGGCCACGTCCTCAATAAGCAGCTGCATCTTTGCCGCTGCAGTGTGGCCACGCTTGGTGTGGACAACCGGAAGGAAGGCGCACTTCTTGGGGTTCGCGCGCCGCGGCGTCCAGCAGAGGAAGCGGGTAACCAATTCGTGGATGCGCTCGATGCCGGCTGCCGAGGTGCTGAAGACCTTGATGTCATCTGCAAACGCGGTCGCATTCAGGCAGGTCTCGCTGCTTAATTTGACACCCACGTCGCTCGCAGCACGTAAAGCCTGGAGAAGCGGCTCGATAGCAGCGAGGAAGAGATACGGACTGAGTGGGCAGCCTTGATAGACTCCTCGTTGCTGGCGAATGGGCTTTGTGGATGCTGCGTCCGCTGGATCGAGAACAACGAACGACGACTCGTGGTAGATGTCTTGGACGATGCTGATGAACTCAGCTGGAACGCCGAGTGCGCGCAAGATTTCCCACAGTAGCTGCTGCGATATAGAACCAAAAGCGTTAGCAAGGTCATACCATACAGCAAAGAGCTGGCGATGCATCCGTTTGGCTTGGTCCATGATGCTGGAGGCGACGAAATTATGCTCGTGAGTCCCGTTGAAGTGGCGGAAGCCTTTCTGGGCGGTGGTGAAGCGCTCGTTGCGGTCCATCCACTTCGCGAAGCGGTCGGCGAGAATTCCCGAGTACAGCTTGTAGATGCAAGCCTGTAGACAGATTGGTCTCCAATTGGCGGCACGCTCGGGGTCTCCTCGCTTGTAGATTAGCCGCGTCGCTCCCATTTTCCAGGTCCCTGGCACCTTCCGGTGGCGTTGGCAGAATGCGAACGCTTCGGCCAGTAGCGGCAGGAGCTCATTCTCGAAACGTTTGTAGATAGCATGAGGTACTCCATCCAGACCAGGGCTTGCTTGGGCATTAACGCGTTTCAGCTGGGCATGGATCTCGCCTTCGTCAATGGGCGCCGTCAAGATGTCGAAGTCCTTGGCCGCTGGCAGCTGGCCCAGGGCTGTGCGGAAGGGCTCGCCGTCGGTCGACGCGAAGTCGAATGGGCGTCCCTCACCACTAGTCTCCTCAAAGTAGGTTGCCAGTATGCTGGCTGTCAGTGGGCAGCGGTCCGGCGGAGCCTGTGCGTCCTCGTCCGGCTCCGTCGCGCGCTTGAGAACGGATTGTACACAGCGCTTCTCCTGGAAGCGAAAACGGCGGCGCAGGGCACGTCGTTGGAGCGCAAGTTTAGCGCGGCTGACCCGACGACGTGCCTTCTGAACTGCCCTGTAGGTACGAGCTGGATCACGGATTTGTTGAATATCTTCGAGGTCTATCTTGGCTTCGTTAAATCGATGCTGGAGCGAGTCATGATGAGTGGGTAGAGAGGAACATGTAGTATCAGCGGGGCGAAACGGATCGAGAACGCGGCGTAGTTCCGCAGGGATGGCTTCAACATAGCCGACACCATTCTCCCAGGATGTCGAGTCTTTGATCTTGGCTGCAAGGCCTTCTGCCAATCGGCTCACCAGCTGTCCAGCTTCCTCATTTTCCTCTTTTGTAAGTTGGCGTAGCGTCAGTCGTGGTTGGCGGGTGGGGGAGGTGGCCGTGGTTGCGCCGACAGCCATGGACGGGTAGACCCTGCCTCCATATCGCGAGGTTGCAGCGGCTTGCGCTGCACGCGCTTCCGTTCGGTCCTCCGCGTCCGAGGAGTCGGACATCGCCACGCCCTGCTGGTCGTCGGTCTTCTGGTCCGACGACGACGGCTGCGTCGACTGGACGGGCGCTGAGGTGGGGAGGGTAGCAATTGTCTGCATCGGCGGAATGGGCCCGACAGTCAGGGGCTGCGAGCGTCCTCGCAGCGCTCGGGATGCAAGCTTGAGCGCTTGGTCGTTGGTTTCTTCGTCGACGTGCTGGACCGTCCAGTGCTGGAAGCGCTTGAGCAGCTCGATGATCTTGGCTTGGAGTTCCTGGAGTCGCGGATTGTGGGTTTGGATCGAGCCCTCCAGTTGGCCGAGAATGAGCGCCTCCGTACTTGCGATCGTGATGTGGCTGCACTGGTGATGCAGCGCAGCAAGGAGCCCGGTCCTTAGACCAGCATAGGCGGCCGAGGTGCGTGTGCTTCGGCCTGATTTCTTCGCTGTACTGTATTGCCAGTAGATAACATCGTTAGTATCACGAATGACTGCAGCGTAGCTGGCATGTCGGCGTGCTCGAGCGTGGTCTCCAGCAAATTGGAGGGTCCAGGTCGGGGCGTCTGGTGGGGGCTGCGAGGTAGCAATGACACGTAGTGGAGTGTCCTGCGGCCTAGGATCTGGAGCGGAGGTGGGGCCGCTCGTGTCCATCGCCTCGAGCCACGCGTTGCTGCTGTTGTCGCTGTCATTGCCCGTGTCGCTGGACGACTCGCCGTCCAAGAGCGTAACAAGTTGCTCGATGCCCGAGCCGTGCGCAGAGCGGGGCACCACCCTACGCTTCTTGGCGCCACGACTCTCGACGACGCGCTCGTCGTCCGGGTCGTCTGCGAGAAGCATCCATTGGTCGGGCGGTGGGATGGCGTCGACGGCCGTGCACGGTGCTGGTCGTGCGCTGTGTGGCGCGAGGATCGGCTCTGGTTGCGGCGGGGTTGCTTGGGTCGGGACTGGTGGCGCGCTCGCCTGCCCAGTGGACTCGACGCACGGAGCGGTGGACGGGTTGGGCGCGGGTGGTCTGACGGCGCCCGCTTCATCGTCGATCCTTGGCTGATCTTGCTCATCTTCGTGCCGCGCTGTGTCGCCATCGTGGCTACCGTCGTCGTCCTTGGGCTCGGCCTCCTTGTCGTCGTCCTTGGTCTCGGTCTCCTTGTTATCGGCGTCCTTGGTCTCGGTCTCCTCTTCGGTGTTACTTGGCGCCCGCAGGCGCTGCAGTCTCGTGATTGCCGTCGGCGTCGGTGGCCGCGCTGTCGCAGCGGCTACGGTGCGGCACGAGCGCGCGTGGTTCGCAGCTGCTAACCGAGAGGCAAAGGGAATATGGCACTCACAGTCGCAGTAAAAGCGATCCTGAAATGTCCACGTGCGATGCTGGCGGCGGCGATGAAGACGTAGGTCCGCGTAGGTGGAAGTCTTGTAGGGGCACACCGTGCATGTAAACTGCTGGGCATTGTGCGCGAAGACGCACACGAGGTCGTGGCTCTGCTGCACTGCGGCTGGCCGTAGCCAATCAAGCATCATGCACAAAGGCAGCTACGCTAAAGTGAATTGGATAAGGTAGGGAAGTCCCCTCCAGAGGAGGGATCCAGAAATTTGGTTGAAGCCGCAGTTAGTAAGTCAATTCCACGGCAAAAGGGGGGTGTATTACCAGCAGTTAGCTCACTCTGTCATAGTGTTTTGTCGAGTTGTTGGACTAGGAAGAGGTGCAATCCGTGGGGCTGCTGGGTTTCTTGAGCGGTGTCCTGCGTGGATGATGCTCAGTTGGTGGCTGGGACCGTGTTGGCGGCTGACGCGCGAGATGTGGATGTAACCCACGGTCTACTGCGTTGCCGTTGATCTTGAGGTGGGGTGGTCGGGTGTTCCGGTGTTGTCGATCAGGTTGTCGTGGTTGGGTTGTCCTCGGCGGCTTGGTGCTTCGTGTTCTCTCCACTAATTACTTCTGTTTGTTTTCTTTTTTCTTTTTTTTTCATACATGCAAATATACAACGTGGGTCGGAGTGAGGCACTAGGCAGTGCTCTGAGAGGTGGCGTTCCAGGGTCGGGTCCCCGGCCGTCTCGCAGCGAGGTGCTGTCGCCAGATGCGGTGGCTTCCTCGGATCATGTGCACCGACATCACGCGGTCCAGTGTAGCTGCCTCTCGCTTCCGAAGCTTGAAGTCTTGAGTCAGGACGTTGAAGTTGCCGGATGTGGTGGAGCCTAGTGCACCGTAGGTTAATGCCGAGAGTCTGACGGACCAGCCAGCAGCTTCCAGCTGCGTCTTCACGCACGAATACTTCAGTAGCTTGAGGTCTCGAGCACATTGTAGAGTAGAGGTAGCTCTGTCGTTCTTGGGCTGACGCTCCACCGTGACAGCGAGGTCGGAAATAATTGCGGTTTTCAGTGTGTCATCATAAATCTGAATATCGGGGCGAAGCGCGGGTCCTGTAAATCCTGGTACAGTCTGGTTGGTGCAAATACGGCGCGACCGCTTGGCTTTGGTGTCCGACTTGGTGATGCAATTGACGATTTGGTCCAGTGCCGAGTCGTGGCGGGCACGGATCGCGTCTTCTTTTCCAGGGCAGTGGGTCAACACGTGGGGGAGGGTTTCGGGGTGGGAGCACGGTGGGTTTCGGCAGGTCGCGTTGCCTCGTTGATGCTGGCGCTTAAGAGCGGCTCGGGTGTTGCAGACATCGAGGCGGGCTTGGAGCGCGAATCGAAATTCGTCATCACGAAGCAGGTGACCCGCCGTAATGAATGCACTGCCTTTGCCACCATGAGCTCGAACAGTGAGACCTTGGCTCTTCATCTTGGTCCAGGCTTCGACTTCTTTGAGTTTCACGTGCAATTTCAGTTGGCGGAGGACTGTGTTGTAGGCTACGGGCTTGTCATCGTGGGGCATGCGGAGCTGGAGGTGCTCAAGTCCACCCGCTGTGGTCTCGCAGGTCTCCAGCTTGAGCCTAAGTGATGCAGCTGGCGTTGCATATCTACCCATAGAGAGCCAATGTCATTCACAGTGCGGCGCGCATGCGCGAAGGGGACTGGCCGAGGTGGCCGTTGAGAAACGTTTGGACGAGCTCCTCGTCGTGATCCTTCCAGTGCTGACGGTCGAGATGGTAGTGTTTGTCGATCACTTGCTTGAGTTGGCCGAGGGCGATGTCGCGAACTTGATCGTCCTGGGAATGTAGCATTTGCCAGCCGTGGGCGACTTGTAGGACACGGTGGCAGTCGAGGAGGCGAATGAGACCGAGCCCGCCTTGCGATGTAGGCGCAAAGAACAGCGCAGAAGTGGAGGATTTCGGGAGCCGCAGAAGCTGGCGAAGGTGCTTGGTTAGCGCGCGGTCGAATCCTCGGAGTTGTGATTGGGGTGGTCGGAGGTGGCGCAGGCAGTATTCCAGTCTCGGGTAGAGATAGACTTTAATGCTCTTGACGACTTGCGAGGGCGCGAGAGGAGACCGACAGAGGGCAGCGAGGTCACGCTTAACGGAGGTCAGGAGCTCGGTCAGCTGAGTCATCTTCGGTCCGGGGTCGAAGCTGTCAGCGACTCCGAGATACTTGTAGCCATCGTCCAGCGGGATGGTCGGGATGGCCACGTCCTCAATAAGCAGCTGCATCTTTGCCGCTGCAGCGTGGCCACGCTTGGTGTGGACAACCGGAAGGAAGGCGCACTTCTTGGGGTTCGCGCGCAGCGACGTCCAGCGGAGGAAGCGGGTAACCAATTCGTGGATGCGTTCGATGCCGGTTGCCGTGGTGCTGAAGACCTTGATGTCATCTGCAAACGCGGTCGCATTCAGGCACGTCTCGCTGCTTAATTTGACACCCACGTCGCTCGCAGCACGTAAAGCCTGGAGAAGCGGCTCGATAGCAGCGAGGAAGAGATACGGACTGAGTGGGCAGCCTTGATAGACTCCTCGTTGCTGGCGAATGGGCTTTGTGGATGCTGCGTCCGCTGGATCGAGAACAACGAACGACGACTCGTGGTAGATGTCTTGGACGATGCTGATGAACTCAGCTGGAACGCCGAGTGCGCGCAAGATTTCCCACAGTAGCTGCTGCGATATAGAACCAAAAGCGTTAGCAAGGTCATACCATACAGCAAAGAGCTGGCGATGCATCCGTTTGGCTTGGTCCATGATGCTGGAGGCGACGAAATTATGCTCGTGAGTCCCGTTGAAGTGGCGGAAGCCTTTCTGGGCGGTGGTGAAGCGCTCGTTGCGGTCCATCCACTTCGCGAAGCGGTCGGCGAGAATTCCGAGTACAGCTTGTAGATGCAAGCCTGTAGACAGATTGGTCTCCAATTGGCGGCACGCTCGGGGTCTCCTCGCTTGTAGATTAGCCGCGTCGCTCCCATTTTCCAGGTCCCTGGCACCTTCCGGTGGCGTTGGCAGAATGCGAACGCTTCGGCCAGTAGCGGCAGGAGCTCATTCTCGAAACGTTTGTAGATAGCATGAGGTACTCCATCCAGACCAGGGCTTGCTTGGGCATTAACGCGTTTCAGCTGGGCATGGATCTCGCCTTCGTCAATGGGCGCCGTCAAGATGTCGAAGTCCTTGGCCGCTGGCAGCTGGCCCAGGGCTGTGCGGAAGGGCTCGCCGTCGGTCGACGCGAAGTCGAATGGGCGTCCTCACCACTAGTCTCCTCAAAGTAGGTTGCCAGTATGCTGGCTGTCAGTGGGCAGCGGTCCGGCGGAGCCTGTGCGTCCTCGTCCGGCTCCGTCGCGCGCTTGAGAACGGATTGTACACAGCGCTTCTCCTGGAAGCGAAAACGGCGGCGCAGGGCACGTCGTTGGAGCGCAAGTTTAGCGCGGCTGACCCGACGACGTGCCTTCTGAACTGCCCTGTAGGTACGAGCTGGATCACGGATTTGTTGAATATCTTCGAGGTCTATCTTGGCTTCGTTAAATCGATGCTGGAGCGAGTCATTATGAGTGGGTAGAGAGGAACATGTGGTATCAGCGGGGCGAAACGGGTCGAGAACGCGGCGTAGTTCCGCAGGGATGGCTTCAACATAGCCGACACCATTCTCCCAGGATGTCGAGTCTTTGATCTTGGCTGCAAGGCCTTCTGCCAATCGGCTCACGAGCCGTCCAGCTTCCTCATTTTCCTCTTTTGTAAGTTGGCGTAGCGTCAGTCGTGGTTGGCGGGTGGGGGAGGTGGCCGTGGATGCGCCGATAGCCATGGACGGGTAGACCCTGCCTCCATCTCGCGAGGTTGCAGCGGCTTGCGCTGCACGCGCTTCCGTTCGGTCCTCCGCGTCCGAGGAGTCGGACATCGCCACGCCCTGCTGGTCGTCGGTCTTCTGGTCCGACGACGACGGCTGCGTCGACTGGACGGGCGCTGAGGTGGGGAGGGTAGCAATTGTCTGCATCGGCGGAATGAGCCCGACAGTCAGGGGCTGCGAGCGTCCTCGCAGCGCTCGGGATGCAAGCTTGAGCGCTTGGTCGTTGGTTTCTTCGTCGACGTGCTGGACCGTCCAGTGCTGGAAGCGCTTGAGCAGCTCGATGATCTTGGCTTGGAGTTCCTGGAGTCGCGGATTGTGGGTTTGGATCGAGCCCTCCAGTTGGCCGAGAATGAGCGCCTCCGTACTTTCGATCGTGATGTGGCTGCACTGGTGATGCAGCGCAGCAAGGAGCCCGGTCCTTAGACCAGCATAGGCGGCCGAGGTGCGTGTGCTTCGGCCTGATTTCTTCGCTGTACTGTATTGCCAGTAGATAACATCGTTAGTATCACGAATGACTGCAGCGTAGCTGGCATGTCGGCGTGCTCGAGCGTGGTCTCCAGCAAATTGGAGGGTCCAGGTCGGGGCGTCTGGTGGGGGCTGCGAGGTAGCAATGACACGTAGTGGAGTGTCCTGCGGCCTAGGATCTGGAGCGGAGGTGGGGCCGCTCGTGTCCATCGCCTCGAGCCACGCGTTGCTGCTGTTGTCGCTGTCATTGCCCGTGTCGCTGGACGACTCGCCGTCCAAGAGCGTAACAAGTTGCTCGATGCCCGAGCCGTGCGCAGAGCGGGGCACCACCCTACGCTTCTTGGCGCCACGACTCTCGACGACGCGCTCGTCGTCCGGGTCGTCTGCGAGAAGCATCCATTGGTCGGGCGGTGGGATGGCGTCGACGGCCGTGCACGGTGCTGGTCGTGCGCTGTGTGGCGCGAGGATCGGCTCTGGTTGCGGCGGGGTTGCTTGGGTCGGGACTGGTGGCGCGCTCGCCTGCCCAGTGGACTCGACGCACGGAGCGGTGGACGGGTTGGGCGCGGGTGGTCTGACGGCGCCCGCTTCATCGTCGATCCTTGGCTGATCTTGCTCATCTTCGTGCCGCGCTGTGTCGCCATCGTGGCTACCGTCGTCGTCCTTGGGCTCGGCCTCCTTGTCGTCGTCCTTGGTCTCGGTCTCCTTGTTATCGGCGTCCTTGGTCTCGGTCTCCTCTTCGGTGTTACTTGGCGCCCGCAGGCGCTGCAGTCTCGTGATTGCCGTCGGCGTCGGTGGCCGCGCTGTCGCAGCGGCTACGGTGCGGCACGAGCGCGCGTGGTTCGCAGCTGCTAACCGAGAGGCAAAGGGAATATGGCACTCACAGTCGCAGTAAAAGCGATCCTGAAATGTCCACGTGCGATGCTGGCGGCGGCGATGAAGACGTAGGTCCGCGTAGGTGGAAGTCTTGTAGGGCACACCGTGCATGTAAACTGCTGGGCATTGTGCGCGAAGACGCACACGAGGTCGTGGCTCTGCTGCACTGCGGCTGGCCGTAGCCAATCAAGCATCATGCACAAAGGCAGCTACGCTAAAGTGAATTGGATAAGGTAGGAAGTCCTCCAGAGGAGGGATCCAGAAATTTGGTTGAAGCCGCAGTTAGTAAGTCAATTCCACGGCAAAGGGGTGTATTACCAGCAGTTAGCTCACTCTGTCATAGTGTTTTGTCGAGTTGTTGGACTAGGAAGAGGTGCAATCCGTGGGGCTGCTGGGTTTCTTGAGCGGTGTCCTGCGTGGATGATGCTCAGTTGGTGGCTGGGACCGTGTTGGCGGCTGACACGCGAGATGTGGATGTAACCCACGGTCTACTGCGTTGCCGTTGATCTTGAGGTGGGGTGGTCGGGTGTTCCGGTGTTGTCGATCAGGTTGTCGTGGTTGGGTTGTCCTCGGCGGCTTGGTGCTTCGTGTTCTCTCCACTAATTACTTCTGTTTGTTTTCTTTTTCTTTTTTTCATACATGCAAATATACAACGTGGGCCCGGAGTGAGGCACTAGGCAGTGCTCTGAGAGGTGGCGTTCCAGGGTCGGGTCCCCGGCCGTCTCGCAGCGAGGTGCTGTCGCCAGATGCGGTGGCTTCCTCGGATCATGTGCACCGACATCACGCGGTCCAGTGTAGCTGCCTCTCGCTTCCGAAGCTTGAAGTCTTGAGTCAGGACGTTGAAGTTGCCGGATGTGGTGGAGCCTAGTGCACCGTAGGTTAATGCCGAGAGTCTGACGGACCAGCCAGCAGCTTCCAGCTGCGTCTTCACGCACGAATACTTCAGTAGCTTGAGGTCTCGAGCACATTGTAGAGTAGAGGTAGCTCTGTCGTTCTTGGGCTGACGCTCCACCGTGACAGCGAGGTCGGAAATAATTGCGGTTTTCAGTGTGTCATCATAAATCTGAATATCGGGGCGAAGCGCGGGTCCTGTAAATCCTGGTACAGTCTGGTTGGTGCAAATACGGCGCGACCGCTTGGCTTTGGTGTCCGACTTGGTGATGCAATTGACGATTTGGTCCAGTGCCGAGTCGTGGCGGGCACGGATCGCGTCTTCGTTTCCAGGGCAGTGGGTCAACACGTGGGGAGGGTTTCGGGGTGGGAGCACGGTGGGTTTCGGCAGGTCGCGTTGCCTCGTTGATGCTGGCGCTTAAGAGCGGCTCGGGTGTTGCAGACATCGAGGCGTGCTTGGAGCGCGAATCGATATTCGTCATCACGAAGCAGGTGACCCGCCGTAATGAATGCACTGCCTTTGCCACCATGAGCTCGAAAAGTGAGCCCTTGGCTCTTCTTCTTGGTCCAGGCTTCGACTTCTTTGAGTTTCACGTGCAATTTCAGTTGGCGGAGGACTGTGTTGTAGGCTACGGGCTTGTCATCGTGGGGCATGCGGAGCTGGAGGTGCTCAAGTCCACCCGCTGTGGTCTCGCAGGTCTCCAGCTTGAGCCCTAAGTGATGCAGCTGGCGTTGCATATCTACCCATAGAGAGCCAATGTCATTCACAGTGCGGCGCGCATGCGCGAAGGGGGACTGGCCGAGGTGGCCGTTGAGAAACGTTTGGACGAGCTCCTCGTCGTGATCCTTCCAGTGCTGACGGTCGAGATGGTAGTGTTTGTCGATCACTTGCTTGAGTTGGCCGAGGGCGATGTCGCGAACTTGATCGTCCTGGGAATGTAGCATTTGCCAGCCGTGGGCGACTTGTAGGACACGGTGGCAGTCGAGGAGGCGAATGAGACCGAGCCCGCCTTGCGATGTAGGCGCAAAGAACAGCTCAGAAGTGGAGGATTTCGGGAGCCGCAGAAGCTGGCGAAGGTGCTTGGTTAGCGCGCGGTCGAATCCTCGGAGTTGTGATTGGGGTGGTCGGAGGTGGCGCAGGCAGTATTCCAGCCTCGGGTAAAGATAGACTTTAATGCTCTTGACGACTTGCGAGGGCGCGAGAGGAGACCGACAGAGGGCAGCGAAGTCACGCTTAACGGAGGTCAGGAGCTCGGTCAGCTGAGTCATCTTCGGTCCGGGGTCGAAGCTGTCAGCGACTCCGAGATACTTGTAGCCATCGTCCAGCGGGATGGTCGGGATGGCCATGTCCTCAATAAGCAGCTGCATCTTTGCCGCTGCAGCGTGGCCACGCTTGGTGTGGACAACCGGAAGGAAGGCGCACTTCTTGGGGTTCGCGCGCAGCGACGTCCAGCGGAGGAAGCGGGTAACCAATTCGTGGATGCGTTCGATGCCGGTTGCCGTGGTGCTGAAGACCTTGATGTCATCTGCAAACGCGGTCGCATTCAGGCACGTCTCGCTGCTTAATTTGACACCCACGTCGCTCGCAGCACGTAAAGCCTGGAGAAGCGGCTCGATAGCAGCGAGGAAGAGATACGGACTGAGTGGGCAGCCTTGATAGACTCCTCGTTGCTGGCGAATGGGCTTTGTGGATGCTGCGTCCGCTGGATCGAGAACAACGAACGACGACTCGTGGTAGATGTCTTGGACGATGCTGATGAACTCAGCTGGAACGCCGAGTGCGCGCAAGATTTCCCACAGTAGCTGCTGCGATATAGAACCAAAAGCGTTAGCAAGGTCATACCATACAGCAAAGAGCTGGCGATGCATCCGTTTGGCTTGGTCCATGATGCTGGAGGCGACGAAATTATGCTCGTGAGTCCCGTTGAAGTGGCGGAAGCCTTTCTGGGCGGTGGTGAAGCGCTCGTTGCGGTCCATCCACTTCGCGAAGCGGTCGGCGAGAATTCCCGAGTACAGCTTGTAGATGCAAGCCTGTAGACAGATTGGTCTCCAATTGGCGGCACGCTCGGGGTCTCCTCGCTTGTAGATTAGCCGCGTCGCTCCCATTTTCCAGGTCCCTGGCACCTTCCGGTGGCGTTGGCAGAATGCGAACGCTTCGGCCAGTAGCGGCAGGAGCTCATTCTCGAAACGTTTGTAGATAGCATGAGGTACTCCATCCAGACCAGGGCTTGCTTGGGCATTAACGCGTTTCAGCTGGGCATGGATCTCGCCTTCGTCAATGGGCGCCGTCAAGATGTCGAAGTCCTTGGCCGCTGGCAGCTGGCCCAGGGCTGTGCGGAAGGGCTCGCCGTCGGTCGACGCGAAGTCGAATGGGCGTCCTCACCACTAGTCTCCTCAAAGTAGGTTGCCAGTATGCTGGCTGTCAGTGGGCAGCGGTCCGGCGGAGCCTGTGCGTCCTCGTCCGGCTCCGTCGCGCGCTTGAGAACGGATTGTACACAGCGCTTCTCCTGGAAGCGAAAACGGCGGCGCAGGGCACGTCGTTGGAGCGCAAGTTTAGCGCGGCTGACCCGACGACGTGCCTTCTGAACTGCCCTGTAGGTACGAGCTGGATCACGGATTTGTTGAATATCTTCGAGGTCTATCTTGGCTTCGTTAAATCGATGCTGGAGCGAGTCATTATGAGTGGGTAGAGAGGAACATGTGGTATCAGCGGGGCGAAACGGGTCGAGAACGCGGCGTAGTTCCGCAGGGATGGCTTCAACATAGCCGACACCATTCTCCCAGGATGTCGAGTCTTTGATCTTGGCTGCAAGGCCTTCTGCCAATCGGCTCACCAGCTGTCCAGCTTCCTCATTTTCCTCTTTTGTAAGTTTGCGTAGCGTCAGTCGTGGTTGGCGGGTGGGAGGTGGCCGTGGATGCGCCGATAGCCATGGACGGGTAGACCCTGCCTCCATCTCGCGAGGTTGCAGCGGCTTGCGCTGCACGCGCTTCCGTTCGGTCCTCCGCGTCCGAGGAGTCGGACATCGCCACGCCCTGCTGGTCGTCGGTCTTCTGGTCCGACGACGACGGCTGCGTCGACTGGACGGGCGCTGAGGTGGGGAGGGGTAGCAATTGTCTGCATCGGCGGAATGAGCCCGACAGTCAGGGGCTGCGAGCGTCCTCGCAGCGCTCGGGATGCAAGCTTGAGCGCTTGGTCGTTGGTTTCTTCGTCGACGTGCTGGACCGTCCAGTGCTGGAAGCGCTTGAGCAGCTCGATGATCTTGGCTTGGAGTTCCTGGAGTCGCGGATTGTGGGTTTGGATCGAGCCCTCCAGTTGGCCGAGAATGAGCGCCTCCGTACTTTCGATCGTGATGTGGCTGCACTGGTGATGCAGCGCAGCAAGGAGCCCGGTCCTTAGACCAGCATAGGCGGCCGAGGTGCGTGTGCTTCGGCCTGATTTCTTCGCTGTACTGTATTGCCAGTAGATAACATCGTTAGTATCACGAATGACTGCAGCGTAGCTGGCATGTCGGCGTGCTCGAGCGTGGTCTCCAGCAAATTGGAGGGTCCAGGTCGGGGCGTCTGGTGGGGGCTGCGAGGTAGCAATGACACGTAGTGGAGTGTCCTGCGGCCTAGGATCTGGAGCGGAGGTGGGGCCGCTCGTGTCCATCGCCTCGAGCCACGCGTTGCTGCTGTTGTCGCTGTCATTGCCCGTGTCGCTGGACGACTCGCCGTCCAAGAGCGTAACAAGTTGCTCGATGCCCGAGCCGTGCGCAGAGCGGGGCACCACCCTACGCTTCTTGGCGCCACGACTCTCGACGACGCGCTCGTCGTCCGGGTCGTCTGCGAGAAGCATCCATTGGTCGGGCGGTGGGATGGCGTCGACGGCCGTGCACGGTGCTGGTCGTGCGCTGTGTGGCGCGAGGATCGGCTCTGGTTGCGGCGGGGTTGCTTGGGTCGGGACTGGTGGCGCGCTCGCCTGCCCAGTGGACTCGACGCACGGAGCGGTGGACGGGTTGGGCGCGGGTGGTCTGACGGCGCCCGCTTCATCGTCGATCCTTGGCTGATCTTGCTCATCTTCGTGCCGCGCTGTGTCGCCATCGTGGCTACCGTCGTCGTCCTTGGGCTCGGCCTCCTTGTCGTCGTCCTTGGTCTCGGTCTCCTTGTTATCGGCGTCCTTGGTCTCGGTCTCCTCTTCGGTGTTACTTGGCGCCCGCAGGCGCTGCAGTCTCGTGATTGCCGTCGGCGTCGGTGGCCGCGCTGTCGCAGCGGCTACGGTGCGGCACGAGCGCGCGTGGTTCGCAGCTGCTAACCGAGAGGCAAAGGGAATATGGCACTCACAGTCGCAGTAAAAGCGATCCTGAAATGTCCACGTGCGATGCTGGCGGCGGCGATGAAGACGTAGGTCCGCGTAGGTGGAAGTCTTGTAGGGGCACACCGTGCATGTAAACTGCTGGGCATTGTGCGCGAAGACGCACACGAGGTCGTGGCTCTGCTGCACTGCGGCTGGCCGTAGCCAATCAAGCATCATGCACAAAGGCAGCTACGCTAAAGTGAATTGGATAAGGTAGGGAAGTCCCCTCCAGAGGAGGGATCCAGAAATTTGGTTGAAGCCGCAGTTAGTAAGTCAATTCCACGGCAAAAGGGGGGTGTATTACCAGCAGTTAGCTCACTCTGTCATAGTGTTTTGTCGAGTTGTTGGACTAGGAAGAGGTGCAATCCGTGGGGCTGCTGGGTTTCTTGAGCGGTGTCCTGCGTGGATGATGCTCAGTTGGTGGCTGGGACCGTGTTGGCGGCTGACGCGCGAGATGTGGATGTAACCCACGGTCTACTGCGTTGCCGTTGATCTTGAGGTGGGGTGGTCGGGTGTTCCGGTGTTGTCGATCAGGTTGTCGTGGTTGGGTTGTCCTCGGCGGCTTGGTGCTTCGTGTTCTCTCCACGAATTACTTCTGTTTGTTTTCTTTTTCTTTTTTTCATACATGCAAATATACAACGTGGGCCCGGGTGAGGCACTAGGCAGTGCTCTGAGAGGTGGCGTTCCAGGGTCGGGTCCCCGGCCGTCTCGCAGCGAGGTGCTGTCGCCAGATGCGGTGGCTTCCTCGGATCATGTGCACCGACATCACGCGGTCCAGTGTAGCTGCCTCTCGCTTCCGAAGCTTGAAGTCTTGAGTCAGGACGTTGAAGTTGCCGGATGTGGTGGAGCCTAGTGCACCGTAGGTTAATGCCGAGAGTCTGACGGACCAGCCAGCAGCTTCCAGCTGCGTCTTCACGCACGAATACTTCAGTAGCTTGAGGTCTCGAGCACATTGTAGAGTAGAGGTAGCTCTGTCGTTCTTGGGCTGACGCTCCACCGTGACAGCGAGGTCGGAAATAATTGCGGTTTTCAGTGTGTCATCATAAATCTGAATATCGGGGCGAAGCGCGGGTCCTGTAAATCCTGGTACAGTCTGGTTGGTGCAAATACGGCGCGACCGCTTGGCTTTGGTGTCCGACTTGGTGATGCAATTGACGATTTGGTCCAGTGCCGAGTCGTGGCGGGCACGGATCGCGTCTTCGTTTCCAGGGCAGTGGGTCAACACGTGGGGAGGGTTTCGGGGTGGGAGCACGGTGGGTTTCGGCAGGTCGCGTTGCCTCGTTGATGCTGGCGCTTAAGAGCGGCTCGGGTGTTGCAGACATCGAGGCGGGCTTGGAGCGCGAATCGAAATTCGTCATCACGAAGCAGGTGACCCGCCGTAATGAATGCACTGCCTTTGCCACCATGAGCTCGAACAGTGAGACCTTGGCTCTTCATCTTGGTCCAGGCTTCGACTTCTTTGAGTTTCACGTGCAATTTCAGTTGGCGGAGGACTGTGTTGTAGGCTACGGGCTTGTCATCGTGGGGCATGCGGAGCTGGAGGTGCTCAAGTCCACCCGCTGTGGTCTCGCAGGTCTCCAGCTTGAGCCCTAAGTGATGCAGCTGGCGTTGCATATCTACCCATAGAGAGCCAATGTCATTCACAGTGCGGCGCGCATGCGCGAAGGGGGACTGGCCGAGGTGGCCGTTGAGAAACGTTTGGACGAGCTCCTCGTCGTGATCCTTCCAGTGCTGACGGTCGAGATGGTAGTGTTTGTCGATCACTTGCTTGAGTTGGCCGAGGGCGATGTCGCGAACTTGATCGTCCTGGGAATGTAGCATTTGCCAGCCGTGGGCGACTTGTAGGACACGGTGGCA
Organism: Phytophthora melonis; assembly: GCA_024211575.1. Lineage (NCBI taxonomy): Eukaryota > Oomycota > Peronosporomycetes > Peronosporales > Peronosporaceae > Phytophthora > Phytophthora melonis. The sequence continues at coordinate 2,602,907 of JAMXKT010000094.1, read as the reverse complement.
GTCGAGGAGGCGAATGAGACCGAGCCCGCCTTGCGATGTAGGCGCAAAGAACAGCGCAGAAGTGGAGGATTTCGGGAGCCGCAGAAGCTGGCGAAGGTGCTTGGTTAGCGCGCGGTCGAATCCTCGGAGTTGTGATTGGGGTGGTCGGAGGTGGCGCAGGCAGTATTCCAGTCTCGGGTAGAGATAGACTTTAATGCTCTTGACGACTTGCGAGGGCGCGAGAGGAGACCGACAGAGGGCAGCGAGGTCACGCTTAACGGAGGTCAGGAGCTCGGTCAGCTGAGTCATCTTCGGTCCGGGGTCGAAGCTGTCAGCGACTCCGAGATACTTGTAGCCATCGTCCAGCGGGATGGTCGGGATGGCCATGTCCTCAATAAGCAGCTGCATCTTTGCCGCTGCAGCGTGGCCACGCTTGGTGTGGACAACCGGAAGGAAGGCGCACTTCTTGGGGTTCGCGCGCAGCGACGTCCAGCGGAGGAAGCGGGTAACCAATTCGTGGATGCGTTCGATGCCGGTTGCCGTGGTGCTGAAGACCTTGATGTCATCTGCAAACGCGGTCGCATTCAGGCACGTCTCGCTGCTTAATTTGACACCCACGTCGCTCGCAGCACGTAAAGCCTGGAGAAGCGGCTCGATAGCAGCGAGGAAGAGATACGGACTGAGTGGGCAGCCTTGATAGACTCCTCGTTGCTGGCGAATGGGCTTTGTGGATGCTGCGTCCGCTGGATCGAGAACAACGAACGACGACTCGTGGTAGATGTCTTGGACGATGCTGATGAACTCAGCTGGAACGCCGAGTGCGCGCAAGATTTCCCACAGTAGCTGCTGCGATATAGAACCAAAAGCGTTAGCAAGGTCATACCATACAGCAAAGAGCTGGCGATGCATCCGTTTGGCTTGGTCCATGATGCTGGAGGCGACGAAATTATGCTCGTGAGTCCCGTTGAAGTGGCGGAAGCCTTTCTGGGCGGTGGTGAAGCGCTCGTTGCGGTCCATCCACTTCGCGAAGCGGTCGGCGAGAATTCCCGAGTACAGCTTGTAGATGCAAGCCTGTAGACAGATTGGTCTCCAATTGGCGGCACGCTCGGGGTCTCCTCGCTTGTAGATTAGCCGCGTCGCTCCCATTTTCCAGGTCCCTGGCACCTTCCGGTGGCGTTGGCAGAATGCGAACGCTTCGGCCAGTAGCGGCAGGAGCTCATTCTCGAAACGTTTGTAGATAGCATGAGGTACTCCATCCAGACCAGGGCTTGCTTGGGCATTAACGCGTTTCAGCTGGGCATGGATCTCGCCTTCGTCAATGGGCGCCGTCAAGATGTCGAAGTCCTTGGCCGCTGGCAGCTGGCCCAGGGCTGTGCGGAAGGGCTCGCCGTCGGTCGACGCGAAGTCGAATGGGCGTCCCTCACCACTAGTCTCCTCAAAGTAGGTTGCCAGTATGCTGGCTGTCAGTGGGCAGCGGTCCGGCGGAGCCTGTGCGTCCTCGTCCGGCTCCGTCGCGCGCTTGAGAACGGATTGTACACAGCGCTTCTCCTGGAAGCGAAAACGGCGGCGCAGGGCACGTCGTTGGAGCGCAAGTTTAGCGCGGCTGACCCGACGACGTGCCTTCTGAACTGCCCTGTAGGTACGAGCTGGATCACGGATTTGTTGAATATCTTCGAGGTCTATCTTGGCTTCGTTAAATCGATGCTGGAGCGAGTCATTATGAGTGGGTAGAGAGGAACATGTGGTATCAGCGGGGCGAAACGGGTCGAGAACGCGGCGTAGTTCCGCAGGGATGGCTTCAACATAGCCGACACCATTCTCCCAGGATGTCGAGTCTTTGATCTTGGCTGCAAGGCCTTCTGCCAATCGGCTCACGAGCCGTCCAGCTTCCTCATTTTCCTCTTTTGTAAGTTGGCGTAGCGTCAGTCGTGGTTGGCGGGTGGGGGAGGTGGCCGTGGATGCGCCGATAGCCATGGACGGGTAGACCCTGCCTCCATCTCGCGAGGTTGCAGCGGCTTGCGCTGCACGCGCTTCCGTTCGGTCCTCCGCGTCCGAGGAGTCGGACATCGCCACGCCCTGCTGGTCGTCGGTCTTCTGGTCCGACGACGACGGCTGCGTCGACTGGACGGGCGCTGAGGTGGGGGAGGGGTAGCAATTGTCTGCATCGGCGGAATGAGCCCGACAGTCAGGGGGCTGCGAGCGTCCTCGCAGCGCTCGGGATGCAAGCTTGAGCGCTTGGTCGTTGGTTTCTTCGTCGACGTGCTGGACCGTCCAGTGCTGGAAGCGCTTGAGCAGCTCGATGATCTTGGCTTGGAGTTCCTGGAGTCGCGGATTGTGGGTTTGGATCGAGCCCTCCAGTTGGCCGAGAATGAGCGCCTCCGTACTTTCGATCGTGATGTGGCTGCACTGGTGATGCAGCGCAGCAAGGAGCCCGGTCCTTAGACCAGCATAGGCGGCCGAGGTGCGTGTGCTTCGGCCTGATTTCTTCGCTGTACTGTATTGCCAGTAGATAACATCGTTAGTATCACGAATGACTGCAGCGTAGCTGGCATGTCGGCGATGCTCGAGCGTGGTCTCCAGCAAATTGGAGGGTCCAGGTCGGGGCGTCTGGTGGGGGCTGCGAGGTAGCAATGACACGTAGTGGAGTGTCCTGCGGCCTAGGATCTGGAGCGGAGGTGGGGCCGCTCGTGTCCATCGCCTCGAGCCACGCGTTGCTGCTGTTGTCGCTGTCATTGCCCGTGTCGCTGGACGACTCGCCGTCCAAGAGCGTAACAAGTTGCTCGATGCCCGAGCCGTGCGCAGAGCGGGGCACCACCCTACGCTTCTTGGCGCCACGACTCTCGACGACGCGCTCGTCGTCCGGGTCGTCTGCGAGAAGCATCCATTGGTCGGGCGGTGGGATGGCGTCGACGGCCGTGCACGGTGCTGGTCGTGCGCTGTGTGGCGCGAGGATCGGCTCTGGTTGCGGCGGGGTTGCTTGGGTCGGGACTGGTGGCGCGCTCGCCTGCCCAGTGGACTCGACGCACGGAGCGGTGGACGGGTTGGGCGCGGGTGGTCTGACGGCGCCCGCTTCATCGTCGATCCTTGGCTGATCTTGCTCATCTTCGTGCCGCGCTGTGTCGCCATCGTGGCTACCGTCGTCGTCCTTGGGCTCGGCCTCCTTGTCGTCGTCCTTGGTCTCGGTCTCCTTGTTATCGGCGTCCTTGGTCTCGGTCTCCTCTTCGGTGTTACTTGGCGCCCGCAGGCGCTGCAGTCTCGTGATTGCCGTCGGCGTCGGTGGCCGCGCTGTCGCAGCGGCTACGGTGCGGCACGAGCGCGCGTGGTTCGCAGCTGCTAACCGAGAGGCAAAGGGAATATGGCACTCACAGTCGCAGTAAAAGCGATCCTGAAATGTCCACGTGCGATGCTGGCGGCGGCGATGAAGACGTAGGTCCGCGTAGGTGGAAGTCTTGTAGGGGCACACCGTGCATGTAAACTGCTGGGCATTGTGCGCGAAGACGCACACGAGGTCGTGGCTCTGCTGCACTGCGGCTGGCCGTAGCCAATCAAGCATCATGCACAAAGGCAGCTACGCTAAAGTGAATTGGATAAGGTAGGAAGTCCTCCAGAGGAGGGATCCAGAAATTTGGTTGAAGCCGCAGTTAGTAAGTCAATTCCACGGCAAAGGGGGTGTATTACCAGCAGTTAGCTCACTCTGTCATAGTGTTTTGTCGAGTTTTATGACTAGGAAGAGGTGCAATCAGTGGGGATGCTTGGTTTCTTGAGCGGTGTCATGCGTGGATGATGCTCAGTTGGTGGCTGGGACCGTGTTGGCGGCTGACGCGCGAGATGTGGATGTAACCCACGGTCTACTGCGTTGCCGTTGATCTTGAGGTGGGGTGGTCGGGTGTTCCGGTGTTGTCGATCAGGTTGTCGTGGTTGGGTTGTCCTCGGCGGCTTGGTGCTTCGTGTTCTCTCCACTAATTACTTCTGTTTGTTTTCTTTTTTCTTTTTTTTTCATACATGCAAATATACAACGTGGGCCCGGAGTGAGGCACTAGGCAGTGCTCTGAGAGGTGGCGTTCCAGGGTCGGGTCCCCGGCCGTCTCGCAGCGAGGTGCTGTCGCCAGATGCGGTGGCTTCCTCGGATCATGTGCACCGACATCACGCGGTCCAGTGTAGCTGCCTCTCGCTTCCGAAGCTTGAAGTCTTGAGTCAGGACGTTGAAGTTGCCGGATGTGGTGGAGCCTAGTGCACCGTAGGTTAATGCCGAGAGTCTGACGGACCAGCCAGCAGCTTCCAGCTGCGTCTTCACGCACGAATACTTCAGTAGCTTGAGGTCTCGAGCACATTGTAGAGTAGAGGTAGCTCTGTCGTTCTTGGGCTGACGCTCCACCGTGACAGCGAGGTCGGAAATAATTGCGGTTTTCAGTGTGTCATCATAAATCTGAATATCGGGGCGAAGCGCGGGTCCTGTAAATCCTGGTACAGTCTGGTTGGTGCAAATACGGCGCGACCGCTTGGCTTTGGTGTCCGACTTGGTGATGCAATTGACGATTTGGTCCAGTGCCGAGTCGTGGCGGGCACGGATCGCGTCTTCGTTTCCAGGGCAGTGGGTCAACACGTGGGGGAGGGTTTCGGGGTGGGAGCACGGTGGGTTTCGGCAGGTCGCGTTGCCTCGTTGATGCTGGCGCTTAAGAGCGGCTCGGGTGTTGCAGACATCGAGGCGGGCTTGGAGCGCGAATCGAAATTCGTCATCACGAAGCAGGTGACCCGCCGTAATGAATGCACTGCCTTTGCCACCATGAGCTCGAACAGTGAGACCTTGGCTCTTCATCTTGGTCCAGGCTTCGACTTCTTTGAGTTTCACGTGCAATTTCAGTTGGCGGAGGACTGTGTTGTAGGCTACGGGCTTGTCATCGTGGGGCATGCGGAGCTGGAGGTGCTCAAGTCCACCCGCTGTGGTCTCGCAGGTCTCCAGCTTGAGCCCTAAGTGATGCAGCTGGCGTTGCATATCTACCCATAGAGAGCCAATGTCATTCACAGTGCGGCGCGCATGCGCGAAGGGGGACTGGCCGAGGTGGCCGTTGAGAAACGTTTGGACGAGCTCCTCGTCGTGATCCTTCCAGTGCTGACGGTCGAGATGGTAGTGTTTGTCGATCACTTGCTTGAGTTGGCCTAGGGCGATGTCGCGAATTTGGTCGTCCTGGGAATGTAGCATTTGCCAGCCGTGGGCGACTTGTAGGACACGGTGGCAGTCGAGGAGGCGAATGAGACCGAGCCCGCCTTGCGATGTAGGCGCAAAGAACAGCGCAGAAGTGGAGGATTTCGGGAGCCGCAGAAGCTGGCGAAGGTGCTTGGTTAGCGCGCGGTCGAATCCTCGGAGTTGTGATTGGGGTGGTCGGAGGTGGCGCAGGCAGTATTCCAGTCTCGGGTAGAGATAGACTTTAATGCTCTTGACGATTTGCGTGGGCGCGAGTGGAGACCGACTGTGGGCTGCGTGGTCACGCTTAAGGGTGGTCAGGTGCTCGGTGAGCTGAGTCTTCTTCGGTCCGGGGTCGATGCTGTCAGCGACTCCGAGATACTTGTAGCCATCGTCCAGCGGGATGGTCGGGATGGCCACGTCCTCAATAAGCAGCTGCATCTTTGCCGCTGCAGCGTGGCCACGCTTGGTGTGGACAACCGGAAGGAAGGCGCACTTCTTGGGGTTCGCGCGCAGCGACGTCCAGCGGAGGAAGCGGGTAACCAATTCGTGGATGCGTTCGATGCCGGTTGCCGTGGTGCTGAAGACCTTGATGTCATCTGCAAACGCGGTCGCATTCAGGCACGTCTCGCTGCTTAATTTGACACCCACGTCGCTCGCAGCACGTAAAGCCTGGAGAAGCGGCTCGATAGCAGCGAGGAAGAGATACGGACTGAGTGGGCAGCCTTGATAGACTCCTCGTTGCTGGCGAATGGGCTTTGTGGATGCTGCGTCCGCTGGATCGAGAACAACGAACGACGACTCGTGGTAGATGTCTTGGACGATGCTGATGAACTCAGCTGGAACGCCGAGTGCGCGCAAGATTTCCCACAGTAGCTGCTGCGATATAGAACCAAAAGCGTTAGCAAGGTCATACCATACAGCAAAGAGCTGGCGATGCATCCGTTTGGCTTGGTCCATGATGCTGGAGGCGACGAAATTATGCTCGTGAGTCCCGTTGAAGTGGCGGAAGCCTTTCTGGGCGGTGGTGAAGCGCTCGTTGCGGTCCATCCACTTCGCGAAGCGGTCGGCGAGAATTCCCGAGTACAGCTTGTAGATGCAAGCCTGTAGACAGATTGGTCTCCAATTGGCGGCACGCTCGGGGTCTCCTCGCTTGTAGATTAGCCGCGTCGCTCCCATTTTCCAGGTCCCTGGCACCTTCCGGTGGCGTTGGCAGAATGCGAACGCTTCGGCCAGTAGCGGCAGGAGCTCATTCTCGAAACGTTTGTAGATAGCATGAGGTACTCCATCCAGACCAGGGCTTGCTTGGGCATTAACGCGTTTCAGCTGGGCATGGATCTCGCCTTCGTCAATGGGCGCCGTCAAGATGTCGAAGTCCTTGGCCGCTGGCAGCTGGCCCAGGGCTGTGCGGAAGGGCTCGCCGTCGGTCGACGCGAAGTCGAATGGGCGTCCTCACCACTAGTCTCCTCAAAGTAGGTTGCCAGTATGCTGGCTGTCAGTGGGCAGCGGTCCGGCGGAGCCTGTGCGTCCTCGTCCGGCTCCGTCGCGCGCTTGAGAACGGATTGTACACAGCGCTTCTCCTGGAAGCGAAAACGGCGGCGCAGGGCACGTCGTTGGAGCGCAAGTTTAGCGCGGCTGACCCGACGACGTGCCTTCTGAACTGCCCTGTAGGTACGAGCTGGATCACGGATTTGTTGAATATCTTCGAGGTCTATCTTGGCTTCGTTAAATCGATGCTGGAGCGAGTCATTATGAGTGGGTAGAGAGGAACATGTGGTATCAGCGGGGCGAAACGGGTCGAGAACGCGGCGTAGTTCCGCAGGGATGGCTTCAACATAGCCGACACCATTCTCCCAGGATGTCGAGTCTTTGATCTTGGCTGCAAGGCCTTCTGCCAATCGGCTCACGAGCCGTCCAGCTTCCTCATTTTCCTCTTTTGTAAGTTGGCGTAGCGTCAGTCGTGGTTGGCGGGTGGGGGAGGTGGCCGTGGATGCGCCGATAGCCATGGACGGGTAGACCCTGCCTCCATCTCGCGAGGTTGCAGCGGCTTGCGCTGCACGCGCTTCCGTTCGGTCCTCCGCGTCCGAGGAGTCGGACATCGCCACGCCCTGCTGGTCGTCGGTCTTCTGGTCCGACGACGACGGCTGCGTCGACTGGACGGGCGCTGAGGTGGGGAGGGGTAGCAATTGTCTGCATCGGCGGAATGAGCCCGACAGTCAGGGGCTGCGAGCGTCCTCGCAGCGCTCGGGATGCAAGCTTGAGCGCTTGGTCGTTGGTTTCTTCGTCGACGTGCTGGACCGTCCAGTGCTGGAAGCGCTTGAGCAGCTCGATGATCTTGGCTTGGAGTTCCTGGAGTCGCGGATTGTGGGTTTGGATCGAGCCCTCCAGTTGGCCGAGAATGAGCGCCTCCGTACTTTCGATCGTGATGTGGCTGCACTGGTGATGCAGCGCAGCAAGGAGCCCGGTCCTTAGACCAGCATAGGCGGCCGGGGTGCGTGTGCTTCGGCCTGATTTCTTCGCTGTACTGTATTGCCAGTAGATAAGATCGTTAGTATCACGAATGACTGCAGCGTAGCTGGCATGTCGGCGTGCTCGAGCGTGGTCTCCAGCAAATTGGAGGGTCCAGGTCGGGGCGTCTGGTGGGGGCTGCGAGGTAGCAATGACACGTAGTGGAGTGTCCTGCGGCCTAGGATCTGGAGCGGAGGTGGGGCCGCTCGTGTCCATCGCCTCGAGCCACGCGTTGCTGCTGTTGTCGCTGTCATTGCCCGTGTCGCTGGACGACTCGCCGTCCAAGAGCGTAACAAGTTGCTCGATGCCCGAGCCGTGCGCAGAGCGGGGCACCACCCTACGCTTCTTGGCGCCACGACTCTCGACGACGCGCTCGTCGTCCGGGTCGTCTGCGAGAAGCATCCATTGGTCGGGCGGTGGGATGGCGTCGACGGCCGTGCACGGTGCTGGTCGTGCGCTGTGTGGCGCGAGGATCGGCTCTGGTTGCGGCGGGGTTGCTTGGGTCGGGACTGGTGGCGCGCTCGCCTGCCCAGTGGACTCGACGCACGGAGCGGTGGACGGGTTGGGCGCGGGTGGTCTGACGGCGCCCGCTTCATCGTCGATCCTTGGCTGATCTTGCTCATCTTCGTGCCGCGCTGTGTCGCCATCGTGGCTACCGTCGTCGTCCTTGGGCTCGGCCTCCTTGTCGTCGTCCTTGGTCTCGGTCTCCTTGTTATCGGCGTCCTTGGTCTCGGTCTCCTCTTCGGTGTTACTTGGCGCCCGCAGGCGCTGCAGTCTCGTGATTGCCGTCGGCGTCGGTGGCCGCGCTGTCGCAGCGGCTACGGTGCGGCACGAGCGCGCGTGGTTCGCAGCTGCTAACCGAGAGGCAAAGGGAATATGGCACTCACAGTCGCAGTAAAAGCGATCCTGAAATGTCCACGTGCGATGCTGGCGGCGGCGATGAAGACGTAGGTCCGCGTAGGTGGAAGTCTTGTAGGGCACACCGTGCATGTAAACTGCTGGGCATTGTGCGCGAAGACGCACACGAGGTCGTGGCTCTGCTGCACTGCGGCTGGCCGTAGCCAATCAAGCATCATGCACAAAGGCAGCTACGCTAAAGTGAATTGGATAAGGTAGGGAAGTCCCCTCCAGAGGAGGGATCCAGAAATTTGGTTGAAGCCGCAGTTAGTAAGTCAATTCCACGGCAATCTTTAGTAAAAGGCGAAAGATTGATGCGAATGAAATTAACTTTGCGGAATGATTTGTTATCCAGTAGTTGACCTTTCCCTATTAGTTGTGTCTACCCTCGCGTGCATATACAAGTTTAGTTGGTAATTTGCTCTAAAATCGCATTTATGAATTTTGCAGTATGCTGACTTGACTCCGATGCTTCACCAGGACAACCTCGGAGTAAATTCGGTTTAGCTGTTAGCATCTGCAAGGCAGAGAGAAGCATACACTGCATTGTATCGATCTCCAGCAAATTCTGCTTAGCTCGTTTTGCTTAGAAGTATTCCTCGAAGAAGGTCTCGAGCTTCTTTGAAAACGGTAGATAAGGGTTGGCATTGCGGTAGACTGCAATAGCCGACAGCGCCTCGACGAACTCGGAGAAGACGAACTCACTGTCGGCATCGTACCCATTGATGCTTGAGGCAGTGTTGACATCGCCGTCTTGCTGCACGAACGCAACGAGCTGCTTGATCTTGCCGTGCGGGAAGAGCGCGTCAATGAGCCGTCGATCCTTCAGCAAACTCTCGAAGTCGCTCAGATCCAGCAGCTTCCCACGGGACTGAGGGTTCTTGTTCCTCTGCGAGTACGTGTTGAAAATCCGCTTGAGCTTCTTCTCTTGGGCCTTGCAGACGTGTTGCACGTCCGGATGGATCATTTGCTTCTTGAAGGTCAGTCCTTGCTCCTGGAACTTCTTGGTCAATGGCACGACCTTGTCGACTACGAGATCAACGACACACGTGAGGAGGGCTCCCGCTCCGCTCACAGTCTCGGCCGCAACCTCGTCGCCCATATTCATCATAGTAGCGATCTGGCCCATAAATTCACGACGCTTTTGGTAGTTGTGGTGTGCAACCCGGGTGAGCGCTTCGAAGAACTCGTTGGGGGTTGCGCCTCGGTCCTCCGGGTCATCATCGCCGTCAGCACCAGGGGGTGGTCCGGGGGTAATGAAACTTTCCCCTGTGTTGGAATTATCCAACGGCACCCCTCCGTTTGACTGGCGCGATTGCTGGTAGATCATCTGCAAGTGAGACCGCAGTATGTTCTTCTTGTTGGTGACGCCAGCCTTGGTCATCACTTTCAAGAACTCCTGCTCCAGAATGCCCTTCCCACCGGCGGCACTACCGTAGATGCGGAAGATTTTGATCAAGTCCAGCACATTATCCTTGTACACCTGCTCAATCTTACGGAACTCGTCCTCACTCTCGCAGAGTGACAACAGCTTCGATGCTGGTAACGAGACCCACGACGCCAACGTTTCTTTCTCCAACGCCACCGAAATATTGGAGTCTTTGCCGAGTACCCTCCTGGAGAAGTCGTTGAAAGTCTCTCGAGTGACTGCACGTTCGTGGTAGCTCGCGATATGCCGGACAGACTTGCAGATGTCGATGAACCGAAGGAACTGAAGGTTAATCCGCTTCAGTTTTGTCAGGAAAATGTAGAATTGCTGCTGGGCGAACGGGTCGCACTCGTTTTCAAGCAGAGAGGTCTTGACTTTCTGCCACTGTGGGGTCAGGAACGAGTAGCTGAGGTGATACCTAGGAGAGAGCTCCATCCCGGGCGCGACGTAGTTCGGGTGGAAGAGATACAGGTACACTGCGTATGCGTACAGTGAGTCAAAGTCGTTCAGCACGAAGCTGTCGCGCGTAACGATGTCGGGCGGGAGGTTCAGTATCCTCGGTACGATCTTGAAGTAGGACCTCAGCTGGACCTGCGCCGAAGGCGAGAGCGTTGTTGCTGTGGTCGAGCTCTCGGCTGCTAAAGATGCAGCCGTGTTGGATAATTCCGTGCTTCGGATCCGATCGTACTCGGCCTGGGCTTCAGCCGAAGTGTGAATCAGTAGCTTGAGCATTACGCCAGGGCTGGCGATGACGGTTCTCAAATCTTGCAGGAACTTGATAGGCTTGAGCTCCTTCTTCTTCTCCTTCAATCGAAGCTTCGTGGCTTTAGCACTCGATGGTTTTTCTGGCGCAGGGGTTGCTCCATCAGCAGCAGTTGCTTTGCCCGTGTTCGTGATGGCTTTAGCGTCACTTGCTTCGCTGACAGGCCCCATTTCAGCTCCTCGTCGACGCTGGAAATTGAGCCATTGAATCAAACTGTCTGACGGGGGGGATCTGTCGATTTTCTCCATCGTGTTATCCAAGAGCTTCCTCATTGTTTCGTCGTCCTTCTCGTCATCTAGACCGAAGCCATCGATCTGAGGCATCGCGTGCCCACTACTCAACGCATCGAGCAGCTCATGGCCGTGAGCACCTTCGAAAAACGCGCCCGCAGTCGTGGGGTACATTTGAATAAGCTGCAATGTTTCTGAAGAGGACAAAAGCCGGCTACGTAAGTTACAAGAGAGCTACAGTGGGTTTTTAGGGAAAGATCAACCTACTTTGAACGCTGTGGTCGGCTTTCCGAAGAGAAACGTGAAGCAGCTCCAGAATTGAGTCGCCAGCAGTGTATACCATCTTCAGCATCTCCTGCTGAATTTCTTTGAGTCGATCGATTTCCTAGAAGCAAAATTGAAGAGTTATAAGAGAAGTCCGTTCAACCAGGCAGAAGATACTTCTAACCCAAACCTTTTGAGCCTCATGCGGTGTATCTTGTCTGATAAGTCACACAAGCACGGGTGTCAGACTTCTGCTCGGTCCACAGACATGTTTTGAAACAAGTTCCGACTTACAGCTCTTCTTCATAGTGACGACGCAGTTCCTGGAGCTTCTCCTTGCCTCGAATTTGAAGGTACGATCGCCAACTCCCCCAAATTCGCCGCAATCTTGTCATTTCATTCCTGCAAGAGCAATATGAGGTCAGTAATTTATACATTGTCAGCTCGTAGCTAGAGATAAGTCTACGTACCTCTTGCAGGCCAGTTGAAATCGTTGCACTCTCTCGTCTGCCACTCGCGCTACGTATCCTCTCCATACTGAGAACACGTCCTGCTTCAATTTGTGGCTCGCTTGGGATTTCTTTATGAATAACAGGCGCTGAATGTTGGCATTCTGTCGATGGGCGTTCGCGTTGGCCTTCTTCCACGCCACGAAGATCATTCGCATAATCTGAAACCGGAGCGTCAGCACCGTGCGGTTCATCATCATGATCGCGGCCTTCGCGCGGACGAGGCCTGCTTGCTTGAACGTCGCCTCCACCCGCATCGCGACTCGATCGAACTTGGCATAGTCGAGAATTCGCTTCGCTAGCTATTCAATCAGATCCTGTTAGTACAGTGCAGTCCGCAACCACAATTCCTCCGTTTCTGCTGCAAAAATTGCCAACCTTGTCCGCCTTGATCCGCGGATCAATGCTCAAGATCATGTCGATGAGGTATTTCAGCCGCGGCGCGTCGCTCATCCGCGCTGAGCCACAGAACGAGCAGCGGAGCACCCACATGAGGTTCGTAGAGTTGCAGAACCCGCACGTGACAGGCTGGCTGCACGTGACTGTGGGGTTCTGCGCTTCACTCGGGGGCGTCTGCGTAGTCGAGAAGACCACGTGCGGCGTAATTCCGCGGTGGTCAACGTTCCCTTTCGTCACCATAGCCCCGTCCCGATACTCTGTGGGCCCCACGAGCGAGCTGAAGAATTGGGCTCGATGCCTAACGTCTGCAGCGCCCTGTGCAAGTCCGTCATCGCTGCTGTCGCTGTCGCTGTCCTCGTGGTTATCGTGGATACTGCTGATTACAGCGCGGGTTTTCTTGCGTAGATGCGTTGACGCCTTCCGGGTCAAGTCGCTCTTGCCGGACATGTTCGAAGAGGAGCCATTGGACGCTTGAAGCGCGTGCAGTCGCTTAGTCGACGCGCTCCCCTCTACAACGACGTACTTCTGGGGCACGATCCCGAGCTTGTGTACGGTTGGATGAGCTCCTGGGCTCATAGCTACAGACATGCGCCGGCGTGCATGGCTCGCTGGCGCCACATCTTGGGTCTGATCGTCCGGTTCGCCTGCTCGCGCTCCGAGAGGCTCCAGCGAGTTGTTCCTTCGCGACGGCGGCGGCTTGGTCGACGAAGGGTCCAAGCTCCGCAGAGGTATCGACTCCTTGGGCTTCTGCATTGTAATAAGTGGCGCAATGCGTGACCGACCGGTCAAGGCAAAGGTAACGTCCGGTCCGGAATGAAGGTCGTAGAAGTTGCCGTACCGTCACTCTTGCTGTCAAAAACGCGTCTATATCTGGTGCTCGAAGAGCTCATTCACTCCGAGAAAGGCCTTCCTTGGACCAGCTACTGTGGCTAGCTTGCTCACGGAAGACAGCACAAAGACTTGCGTCTTGGTATTCTCCTGCGGGGCTCTTGCCTGGCCTCCCTCCAACAGCCTCGGAAACCTGGCGATGTCGTCCTCAGACCAGCCTCGAGCGACTCGTGCTGGCGCAGGTCTCTGCGTTAGTGTCGCTCGTGACGATGGCGACCAGGACTCGGACGCTGGGTCTGCCTCGGGCCTTTCCTTCGCGGCCGAGCTGCTCTTCAACCTGGACGACGTTCGCGCTGACTGTGCGTCCGGTCTGACGGCGCACGGCAACTTGGTGACGATGCTGAGGAACCGCGTCAGCCTGGAGCGGACGTACGCCCACGAGCTGAGCAAGATGGCGCGGTACTCGCGTCTGGACGAGCTGGAGCACGGCACGATGAAGAACGCACTGTCCAGTTTGAGAGCGCAGTACCTCAACACGAGCGTGCAGCACCAGCAGTTCGCCAAGAACCTCGAGGAAGACGTGCTGAGGCCGATCGAGATCTTGTACGAGTTCAACAGCGAGAGGGAGCAGAGTCTAACGCGCCGAATCAACAACGTCAAGAAGGACGTCAAGGTGCGGTATCCTTGGCTATAGCTTGGGCACTGCGACAGTCCCAATAGACTCACAAACTTTGATGTAGGTCCAAGAAGATGCGTACAGGAAGGACTACAGCGCTTTTGACAAGAACTTCCGCGATGCTTGTGCTTCGTTCTCAGCGGCGATGGACTCGGGCTTCTCCAGTTCATTGCTGGAGGACCAGTACCACCAGCGTCTCGCGCAGATTGACGTTGGGGACAGTCCGGCGAAGGCGAAGAAGGCAGGGTCGACCGCTCTAACGATCCGCCACGACAAATCGACTGGCGCTGGTGCGCTTAAATCCATCAACCACAACAAGCTCGTGAACTGGCTGCGGTCGTCCGAGAGCCACCGGAAGGAGGACCTGGCTGGCAACACGGTGAAGCTGATGGAGGTACGGTTGGCAATGCGTATTGTAGTTGTGAGTATAGGAAGTGACTTGTTTGTGTCTTGTCTTGGCGGTATATCAGGCTGCTGAGAAGTCGAGGAGGAAGTGCCAGGAGTCGTGGCAAGGCGTCGAAGCGAACCGAATCAGGATGTATCGCGCTGTTCAAGCAGTACTTGCGGATTACCAGGTAAGAACTGAATTATGCTGATTTGTGAGTAACTCATGAGATTTGTGAGTATACCCTAACTTTCAACGTTATACTTTGCTGTAGCAAATAGCGGAGGATCGCATCGCCACAATCGCCACGAACCTCCGCAAGCACGTCGTGTTTGCCTCGTCGACTCTGGCTAACGAGCAGTACGACTGGCAAGTGATCGCGCCAAAGTTCGAGAACGTTGACGTGAAGAGCGACATCCACGACTTCATCCACTCCACGCGTGGGAACCGAGGCCGGTTCCACTTGGCAGACTTGACTGTGAACGATCTGTGCAATGACACGACTCAGTCGTTGGTGACGTCGCCCTCCTCGAAGCCGTGTCGGCCCCTGCGGAAGACTCGCCTCGAGATCCGAGATATCTCGTCCAAAAAGGTTCCGTTCGACTACGATGGCAATCAAGAGCCCCTGTGTGAAGCTTTAGGCACTCGACCACGACGATCCGGTGGAACTCAGCACCACGAAGGCCAAAGAGCGCGAGACCAAGAGCAGAATCTCTCCTCTCGTGTCGAATACGCGCGATTGCGTATAGATTGCAGCGCTTCGTCCTCGGAAAATGACTTAGCTGACACTGAAGGAGGCACCGTCTCCGTTCTACAAGCAAGTGACAATGGAGTTGATGGCCGTGCAGAAGCGGGAGACAAGTGCTTTGCTGCTCAACAAGCCGAACCAGAGCACGACAGCGACGGACCCTCGCCAAGCATCAGTCCGTCAGCTAGCAGCGACTCGCTCATGACCCACTTTTTGAACCACGACCACGAAGCGGATAGCTCGGTGGAGCAGCATAACTCCACCACGGTTATCGCCGAAACCTGACGTGCTATCTATCTTGCGCTAATGCCACCAAAAGGCCCAACAAGCCATCACGATAGGATAAGACACGAGCCTCTGTGCCGACTGTGCCAACCTCTGAATAACAAGACATTTTGTTATTTCATTCATGACACACTCGTCCCAGCTCACACGTAATTTTAGCTGAGCCATGAAGTTCATCGCGTTCTTACCGCCTTGCAGCTCTCTCTTGGGTTGCACCACTCGCCATTTGGCCTTGCTGGAGCAATGGAAGACTACATCCGTGGAGTCCTTTGCGGCTACCTGCAGGTGCAGATTGGCACGCGCGATGACGCCAAGCGGAGACGGACGTTTGTGGTGCTCTCGGATTCGCGCATGGACTATTACCTGTCCGACCCGCGCCCGACATTCACGGCCAAGATTGACGCGACGTACTTCCTCTCGACCACAACTCGTCTCCACTACTACTTGGAGCTGAATCCTCGAGCCCCGCCATACTCCATCTGCCTGACCACAGACAAGGGCACCGAGGTGTACGTCGCCGACACGCAAGAAGAGGCCGATCTGTGGTATCGCCACCTCTCCGAGCGACTCGAAGCGCTCTCGACGATGCTCAAAGGCCCCTTGATGCTACGAAAAGAGCTCCCGGCAAACCAACAAGTCAAGCGCTTCGTACTGCGGACCAAGTACCGCTGGAAGGCTAGGTACGTGGAGCTTGGGCGCTCAACACTTCGGTTCTGCAAAGCCTCGGACCATAAGACGAAAACCATGAAGCAGTTTGCACTCACGGGCACCAGCTTTGCCGGACAAGAGAGCACGACGTACTTGCGGCAGCTCTCGGTCTTTGCGTCGTACTCCATCCCGGTCGATCCGTCCCCACAGATGCTGAGAAGCATCAAGAGAATCGAGAAGATGCGCCGTGAACACGAGGACAGGAATGGCGTCGATACTGGAGACACGAGCATCAAAAACAACGAAGTGCGACCGAAAGGCTCGAACGTAGCGGCATTTTACCCCTTCATCGTGACCACCGGCCAGGCTTACATCATCCTAGCAGCTCCCACAGAACAGATACGGACGCACTGGATCCTCGCCATTCGACTGCGAATTATCGCACTGAAGTATCGCCACAACGGCGGACCACGGAAACAGCCCGGGCTGATAACGAACCAGGAAGCCAACCCGCACCAAGTGCAAGGCTTCATTGAAGCCCAGCCCAAGCCTGGAGGGCCGTGGAAGCAGCACTACGTCGAGCTTGACAACGGGATGCTACGAGTGAAGAAGAGCGAGCGGAAGCTGGGATCAATCTTCGAGGTGCAATTGCTGCCAACTTGTCGAGTCACTCCACTACTGGACAAGGCCAACGCCTTCACCGTTCGCAGTCTCGGTTGTGAAGTAGCTTTCGCTCCAGGGAGTGCAGCAGAGGCACGCCGCTGGATGGACGTGATTCGTGGAGCTGCTGCTGCGGTGGAGCGAGCACGCTACCAACGGATTTTCCATGGCGATATCCAGAGATTGCTGCGCAACAGCGTTATCTACACGCTTGATGTGGCCTCGGAGGCAAGTGCCGGCATTGTCCTGGAGAAGCACAAGAAGAGGATCTTCGTATTGACTCACGAACCGGTTGTACCGAAATCTCCGAGACGAGTTACCATGGCGGCGCTCGTACGACGAGTGAGTATGCTGACGACTGCCACATCCAGCGGATCAGCCAGAACGTTGTTGTCGCCTTCGTCGGGGTCGCCGTCTCCTGTCGACTCGCCGACGTCCGCAGCCGAGAGTAACCATTCGTCTGCAATTATCCCACAGGGGAGCGTGTTGGTCGGCATCTCACAGTTCGGCATGATGCACGACTCGGTCGACACCATTTGGCACACGCTGCGACAGAAGAAGGGGTGCTACAAGCAGG
This sequence comes from Phytophthora melonis, assembly GCA_024211575.1. Classification (NCBI taxonomy): domain Eukaryota; phylum Oomycota; class Peronosporomycetes; order Peronosporales; family Peronosporaceae; genus Phytophthora; species Phytophthora melonis. The sequence continues at coordinate 2,585,940 of JAMXKT010000094.1, read as the reverse complement.
CCAAGCGACTGATCTTCCGTGCCCCAGCTGTCAAGGAAGGCAGTCTCAAGGTGAAATTCCGCGCTGCTGATGAGTGGGTCCTGCATCGATGTCGCATGGCAAACGGCATGTTCCGCGTTGAGGACGCACAAAACTGCAAGGGTGATACGCTGGTGGAAGTTGCGCTGCGAGATTGTGAGGTCGAGCTGTTCAGCGACGACGACTGCTTTAACGGTATCAAGCTCACGGTGACTACGAGCAACGCACTGGTGCGCTCGGTCGTGTTCATGAACGTGGCTCTTGATGACGATGCATTCATGTGGTTCGCCATGCTCCACATGGAGATCTCGGTGGCCCAAGACAGCGCTCTCTTCCCGTTAAACCCTGGGCCGATGCTGAGCACTCTTGTTGGCGTACCTCCATCGGGAACACCAACTGCAAGAGAGGCGAAGCTTGCCGCTGACCAAGCCAAAAGCTATCGTGACTGCACCATCGTGGGCACTCGCGTTGAAGAGATCGAAAAATATTCACGAGAGCAGGAGCGGATCTTGCGCGGTCTCGATGCTGAAGTTCGCAAGAAAATGGAGGTGGAGCTAGCGCTGGAAGGTCTTCGAAGAGTTGAGTTCAATCCAGTGGCCAATGCTGAGAACGCAGCAAGCCTCAGCTCAGCTGACGTCACGCGATTTTTCCAGCACTTGGACGCTGTCGGCTCGGGCAAAGTATCATCGGCAGGACTTGCCTTCACCATGAAACTGATCACGAAGCACATTCGCGCGCGGAAGAAACACCAAGGACACGAAGCTGCTCCTGAATCGACCGGATTGTGGCCTCTCGACGGCTTTTTCGCTGCGTTGGAGGCATTCACCTCGGAGGGCCGAAGCATTGTCTGTCTTAATCTGGATGAATTTGCCACTGTGATGGCTAAAGTGACCCACCCTGCCGTTGTCGAGCTCGTGCGAAAGGAGTCCCGCAACAATATCCAATGTATCTAGAACGTGTAAACCTTTTGACAACAATAGAGTCGGGAATCCCGACTCGGGATTGCCGGTGTGATCCGCTTGAATTTTATTCCAGCCACATCTTCAATTCAGCTTGGATTCCACGAAACTTTGCATTTCCTTGAGCTCGTCGAACCAGTTGCTCCAGGCATCTAAATCTTCCGATAGATCGGGTTCCTACAGTAGCACAAGAAACAGTCAGCTCACAATATAATAAATTGTACACTGCGCCACTCATGTTACCTCCAAAACGAAGACCGCTCTGGGCTGTGCTTCATCTCCTTGTTGAAGTTCCTTGAAGCCCAACGCAAGTAGACACTGGTGACCACCGGCGTATTGACCTAAATCCGCGTGGAAGTGCGCATTGTCCTTCGGAATGTGTCGGAATGCAGCATTTTCCGGCGACGAGCAGATGTTGCTTACAACGGCCAACAGCTTCTGCAGAGATTGACGAAACAGCGCCTACCCCCCCCAATTTCACGACAGTAAGCACTTGCACTCTCTCTTCCGGACAACGAAAACAAGCATACGACGTACCTCACTGCCTGAGCTAACCTTCAACATTGCAATTGCTTTCTCGAGCCCCTCCTTGCCGTGCGGAATTGACGCATTCAGCCTCTCACGCTCTTCTTCCTCGAGCTGCCGCTGTCGTTCCTCCTCTGCACGTTCCTTCTCTCGCTGCTCTCGTTTCTTTTGAGCGGCAGCGGCCAGCGCCTCAATCCTCTGCTGCTCTGCACGTTGCAGCTGGGCTTCTCGCTCACGAGCTTCCTGCAGCAGTCGCTCCTGCTCTTGCTCACGAGCCAGCTCTGCAGCACGTTGAGCCTCCTTCTCATCCTTCTCTCGAGCAGCTTGTTCCTGCTTCTTGACGGCCTCTTCGGCTGTCAGTTGGTTGATCTTTGCTTCCACCTGCAGACGTAGCGTAGCCTCCTCCTCCATCGCGAGCTTCACCTCGTCGTAGCGACGCAGCAGATCTTGAACTTTGGCCAGCATTTTGGGACCGAACCGGGGTTGGTTCGTCACGGGGTCCACCATAGAGCAGCGCGCCCGGAACTTCTCCATCATATCGTCCACATCACCGGCAATGGCAGTCTGTTGAGGCACAGATTAATACAATATTACAGAGTTAGTGGAGAATTTTAACGTCTTGCAAACTACGGATAACGACTGCGATGTCAGTTATGAGCGTTGGAAGGACGTGAACCCACCAAAATGAAGGTGAAGCTCTCTTCTAGAGTGACATCCGTTGTGTTATCGGCAACGGACTGCTGGAGAAGCGCTAGGTGCGTCTCGAGCGCCTCCACATGTGCTGTAGCTTGGCGGAACTCGCTCATTGCGACAATGATACCCGTCGTACTTAGAATGGATCTCGTACTTAGTAGAATGACGCATGATTGGGATGGCTACATTGAAGTGACCAGGCAAGACGACGGCCATGCTCCGTCGAACCTGCAGAAATACAGGAGCAAAGCATTCTAAGAACGCATGAAGTGTTTTTTACTTGATTGTCTGCACATTGCTGGTGCCTATGGGGCGACATCCATTTGCCAACTCGCCTCCGACATCTCAAGCAAGACCTCGACGGGGAGATGTTCAAGCTGCTTGCCGCGCTCGTCATCCTTACGGCCACTTTCGGGGGTACAAGTGCTGGAGCGGCTCCGCTAGTGGCCAAGTCCTTGAGAACTCAAGGAGCAGCGGCTGCTTGAAGCGAGCGGACCGGGGTCCTCGCCGTCCGGCAACGGCGATGTAGAAGCGGGTGATTCGCTGTACGAGAAGTGCAGCTGGTACGACCATTTTAAGTTCTGGAGCTGCTGTGGCTGGAGCTGCGCGTAGGATGCGGATGTGTCGCGGGCTGCCAGTATCTGCATCGACAAATGCATGTATAAAGCGATCAACACGACACAGTCCCGTTCGAAGAGTAGTGCAAGCTCCTTTTGCTCGATCGATGCTCATTGCAATCGACAGCTTGCAAATGATTTAACCCTCGCGTCTTCACACCGAATCGTCTCGACACTTCTGCTTCAGCGGTGCCGCAGACGAACTCGTCTGCCACTTCTTACACCGAGCGGCATCAATCACCCACCACCAAGCCAGCCATGCCCAAGGCATTTTCTTCTCACAGGAAAGCAGCCTCTATCACCGAGTTATAGTGCATCAAGCTGCCTAGCAGCAACGAACGAGCTCGCACGCAGCAAACCTCGCCTGCAGAGCGAGGTCCGTTGCTCTAATCGTCCCTGCTCAATATTTCTTTCGAGCCTGATGCACCCCCGCCACATCGCATCCACGATCGCTTGCGCACTTACCTCCTTTATAAAACGGGGTGATGTCGCCTTAAATCGCACTTGTGTCGCACAAATCCACCTTTTACGTGTCTATAATCGCGCCCTTATGGAGGACTGCTCAGACAGGCACGTACCACATGTCGTCAGTGGCCATCACCCATACAAATCCCCATACAATTCACCAGACCTCAACTGACAATCACTCCATTCCGCATTTTGCCGCTGACATGGCGCCGTCCAAGGGGAAGCGCGGCCGGCGGCCGCCCGACGCCGCCACCGCTACAGCAGCAGCAGCGCCACCGCCACCAGCGCCGGTCGACGCACCAAACGCCAATGAAAACACAGACGCTGGCTCCGCCGCCTGGCCGCGTGCGCAGGAGCTCTTCCGCATGCTGCACGACGCCAACGCGCCGGCCCTCGGCGTCCGCACCGACGGCCGCGTGGCGCTCTGGAACCCGCGCATGGAGGAGATCACGGGCTTCGAGGCCGGGCGCGTCATCGGCCGTCCGCTGGCCGACTTCGTGTACGGCATGCAGCGCAAGCAGGAGGTCATGGAGACGCTGGAGAGCTGCATCGAGCTCAAGCGCCCGGAGCTGGAGATGCGTATCCCGCTGAGGAACACCAAGGGCCGCAACGCACAGGTGCTGACCAACATGACGCCGCTGCTTTCCGAGGACGGCGCGTGCGTGGGCGTCTACGGCGTGGGCCAGGATGTGACGGAGTGGGCCATCCAGGAGAAGCAATACGCCACCGTCATGATGCAGGCGAACGCGCCCATCATTGAGCTGGACAAGGAAGGAAACATTACGGTCTGGAACTCCAAGACGGCGTCTATGACGGGCTACGCCAGCGTGGACATGGTGGGCGAGCCGCTGCTGCCCGTCGTGGACGAGAGCTTTCGGAAAATTGTGTCAGAGAAAATCAACCAGGCGCTGACGGGCATCGCAGGTGCAGATTTTGAGCTGCCGCTGGTGACGGCCAGAGGATCCAGAGTGGAGATCGTGCTATGCTTGACCCCGAGGTTCGACACGCTCGGGTCTGTGATGGGCGTCGTTGCTATTGGACAGGACGTCACGGAGAGAAACACCAAGGAGATGGAGTACAGGAAACTGATCGAGACGGCCAACGCGCCCATTTTCGGCGTGGATACCAAGGGCCGCGTGGTCATTTTCAACTCGAAAGCGGCGCAGATTAGTGAATATTCGCCAGATGAGGTCATGGGTGTGGATCTTGTCGACACGCTGATTTCCGAAGAGTTTCGACCCGCAGTGGCTGCAGTTTTCCAGAGTGCGTTTCAAGGAACGGAGACAGCGAATTTTGAGTTCCCGTTGGTTACCAAGACTGGAAGAAAAGTGGAAATCCTGCTGAATGCTACGCCAAGATATGATCACACAGGAAAGCTTGTTGGTGTCGTGGGCATCGGCCAGGACATAACGGATCGCATCATCCAGGAGAAGGAGTATAGCCGACTGATTGACACTGCGAATGCTCCCATTTTTGGTGTCGATTGCAATTACGAGGTGATTATCTGGAACAAAAAGGCTGCAGCGATCACGGAGTATACAAACGAGGACGCAATTGGACAGGAGTTGTTTAAGTTCATATCCGAGGACTACCGGGACGCAGTTGCTAAAGTTTTGTCGAAAGCTTTGGAGGGGACAGGAACGGCAAACTTTGACTTCCCTTTGATCACTAAAAGCGGGCGCCGACTGGATATTCTGCTGAACGCGACGCCGAAGTATGATCACTTTGGCAACGTTTGCGGGGCTGTCGGAATCGGTCAGGATATTACTGACAGACGCGCTCAAGAGCAGGAGTACACTCGTCTCATTGACACTGCTAATGCGCCAATCTTTGGCGTAGATGCAAATGGCTGTGTGAACACTTGGAATCGCAAAGCTGCTGAGACGACTCAGTACCCGAATGAAGAAGTACTAGGAGTAAACCTGGTTGAAAATTTCATCCCTGAGGACTTTCGGGAGGCGGTGTGGACGGTGTTGTCTCAAGCGCTTGAGGGACAGGAGACGGCAAATTTTGAATTCCCGCTGATCACAAAGGATGGCCGCCGCCTCGAGATCTTGCTAAATGCCACGCCGCGCTACAACGAAAAGGGTGTCGTCATTGGTGTTGTAGGTATTGGGCAAGACATCACAATTCGAATGGCACAGGAAAAGGAAACCAATCGGTTGATTCACGCGGCAAATGCACCGATCTTTGGCGTTGACCGTGATGGCTTGGTGAATATTTGGAATCTCAAGGCTGCTGAGATCACTCAATATTCAGCAGAAGAGGTGATGGGAAAAGATCTGGTCAACCGCTTCGTTGCAGAGGAGCATCGAGCTACAGTACAGCTGGAGCTTCAAAGAGCTTTTGAAGGCGAGCAGACCAATAACTTCGATTTCCCCCTGATCACCAAGACTGGACGACGAGTTGAAATCCTACTAAACGCTACTCCTAGATATGACGAGCTGGGCCAGATTTTTGGAGTTGTAGGCATTGGACAAGATATCACGGAACGAATAGCACAGGAGCAAGAACTTATCCGATTGATCGACACCGCTAACGCCCCCATTTTCGGAGTGGACTCTAAAGGTCGTGTGAACATCTGGAACAAGAAGGCTGCGGAGATTATGCAGTATCCGGCCGACGCTGTTATGGGTGAGCACCTTGTCGAGAAATTTATCACGAAGGACTACCAGGAGGCAGTGAGCTATGTGCTTTCGGAAGCTCTAAGCGGTGTTGAAACGGCAAACTTCGAGTTCCCGTTGATCACGAAAACAGGTCGACGTGTCGAAATCTTGCTGAATGCGACGCCTCGGTACAACGAACATGGTGCAGTAATCGGCATGGTCGGTATCGGACAGGATATTACGGACCGTATCGCACAAGAGCAGGAGTACATGCGTCTGATTGATACAGCGAATGCTCCGATCTTCGGTGTCGATGCTGACGGCTGTGTGAACATCTGGAACCGAAAGGCAGCCAATATCATGCAGTATACGAACGAGGATGTTCTGGGCAAAGATTTGGTTGCAGAATTTATTTCGGAGGAGTACAAAGTTCCTGTGCGTAGTGTCTTGGAGAAGGCGTTTGAGGGCGTCGAGACTGCAAATTTTGAGTTCCCATTGATCACGAAATCTGGCCGGCGGGTGGAGATTCTGTTGAACGCTACCCCACGGTATAACGAGCAAGGCGAAGTGATGGGAATGGTAGGAATCGGCCAGGATATCACGGATAGGATCGCGCAAGAAAAGGAGTACATGCGCCTCATCGATACTGCAAACGCTCCAATTTTTGGCGTCGACTCGAATGGTTTGGTCAATATTTGGAATCGAAAGGCTGCTGACATCATGCAGTACACTACCGAAGATGTCCTTGGGAAGGACTTGGTTGCAGAATTCATTTCCGAAGAATATAAGGTTCCAGTGCGAAGCGTCCTGGAAAAGGCGTTTGAAGGTGTGGAGACTGCCAACTTCGAGTTTCCATTGATCACCAAGGCCGGGCGGCGAGTAGAGATCTTGTTGAATGCCACTCCCCGGTACAATGAGCAAGGAGAAGTGATGGGAATGGTGGGCATTGGCCAAGACATTACGGATCGTATTGCGCAGGAGCAGGAATATAGCCGATTGATTGATACGGCTAATGCTCCAATCTTCGGCGTCGACGCCAACATGTGTGTGAATATTCTGAACAAGAAGGCAGCGCAAATTATGAATTATGCAGCTGAGGAGGTGCTGGGTGAGAAGTACGTGGAAAAGTTCATCGCGCCGGAGTATCAAGCTATCGTGTACGACATTATGTCCAAGGCGTTGCATGGAGATGAAACAGCTAGTTTTGAAGTTCCAGTGATAACCAAGACTGGACGAAAGCTGAACATTCTACTGAATGCAACGGCTCGCTTCAATCAGCATGGGCGTATTGTTGGCGTCGTGGGTATTGGCCAGGATATCACTGATCGCATTGCTCAGGAGGAGGAATATGCGAGGCTTATTGACTCTGCCAATGCCCCGATTTTTGGTGTTGACGCGAACGGCCTCGTCAATATCTGGAACAAGAAGGCTGCTGAGATCACGCAGTACACACCGACTGATGTGATGGGTGAAAATCTGGTGGAGAAGTTTATCACGGAGGACTACCGCGAAGCGGTTGGTCTTGTCTTGTTCAAGGCGCTGGAAGGAGTTGAGACAGCAAACTTTGAGTTCCCGCTGATGACGAAGTCTGGACGACGAGTGGAGATTTTGTTGAACGCTACACCCAGGAACAACGAACATGGGGAAGTGATTGGCATGGTTGGTATTGGTCAAGACATCACTGATCGGATTGCACAAGAAAAGGAATATATGCGCTTGATTGATACGGCCAACGCCCCCATTTTTGGTGTCGACTCTAATGGCCTGGTGAACATTTGGAATCGGAGGGCAGCTGATATCATGCAGTATACTACCGAGGATGTTCTTGGCGAGGATCTCGTCGCGAAGTTCATATCGGAAGAGTATCGTGTCCCCGTTCGGTGTGTCCTTGAGAAGGCATTCGAAGGCGTAGAGACAGCCAACTTCGAGTTCCCGTTGATCACAAAGGCTGGACGGCGAGTGGAAATTCTGCTTAATGCTACGCCTCGCTACAATGAGCAGGGTGAAGTGATGGGTATGGTTGGTATCGGTCAGGACATTACGGATCGTATTGCCCAGGAACAGGAGTACAGCCGACTTATCGATACAGCCAATGCCCCAATCTTTGGTATCGATGCTGACATGTGCGTGAATATTCTGAATAAGAAGGCAGCACAGATCACTAACTACAACTTGGAGGAAGTTCTTGGCGAGAAGTACGTGGAAACTTTTATCGCTCCCGAGTATCAGTCAATTGTGTATGAAATCATGTCGAACGCGTTGCAAGGAAACGAGACTGCCAGCTTCGAAGTTCCAGTCATCACGAAAAATGGACGAAAACTCAACATCCTGCTGAATGCAACAGCTCGTTTCGATCATCACGGGCACATCGTTGGTGTTGTTGGCATTGGCCAGGATATCACTGATCGCATCGCGCAAGAGCAGGAGTACGCTAGACTGATTGACTCGGCTAATGCCCCGATTTTTGGTGTCGATGCGAATGGCCTAGTCAATATCTGGAACAAGAAGGCTGCCGAAATCACCCAGTATACGCCGAGTGATGTGATGGGTGAGAACCTGGTGGAGAAGTTTATCACGGAGGACTACCGCGAAGCGGTTGGTCTTGTCTTGTCCAAGGCACTGGAAGGAGTTGAGACAGCAAACTTTGAGTTCCCGCTGATGACTAAGGCTGGAAGGCGTGTAGAGATTCTACTAAACGCTACATCTCGCTTCAACGAACATGGGGACGTGATCGGTATGGTTGGTATTGGACAGGATATTACTGATCGCATCGCCCAGGAGCAGGAGTACAGCCGATTAATTGATACTGCCAACGCCCCGATCTTTGGTGTTGATTCGAGCGGGCGTGTCAATATCTGGAACCGAAAGGCTGCCGATATCATGCAGTACACGAATGAGGATGTGCTTGGCAAGGACCTTGTTGCTGAGTTCATTTCGAAGGAATACAAGGTGCCCGTGCGCAGTGTGCTCGAGAAGGCATTCGAGGGTGTGGAGACCGCGAACTTCGAGTTCCCTCTTATCACGAAGGCTGGTCGACGCGTGGAGATTCTGTTGAATGCCACCCCTCGATACAATGAGCACGGCGAAGTGAAGGGCATGGTCGGTATTGGTCAGGACATCACGGAGCGCATTGCTCAGGAGCAGGAGTACAGTCGCCTGATTGATACAGCCAATGCTCCCATTTTTGGCGTTGACGCCAACATGTGTGTCAATATCTGGAACAGGAAGGCAGCACAGATCACGAATTACGCGATCGATGAAGTCATGGGTGAAAACCTAGTCGAGACCTTTATTTCGCCGGAGTTCCGACCAATCGTGGCTGAAGTGCTGTCTCAAGCCCTGAGAGGCGTCGAAACCGCGAACTTTGAATTCCCTCTTATTACGCGCCCCGGTACGAGAATCGAGATTTTGCTGAACGCGACGCCTCGATACGATTCAAATGGTAGCATCGTTGGCGTAGTCGGCATCGGTCAAGACATCACCGATCGTATCGCCCAGGAGCACGAATACTTCCGACTGATTGATACGGCGAACGCCCCGATTTTTGGCATCGACACCAATGGTTGCATTAACGAGTGGAACCAGAAAATTGAGGAGATCACTGGCTACCACAAGTCAACTGTGCTGGGTCTTTCGCTAGTCCATACTTTCATTATTCCGGAAAGCAGACAGCAAGTACGGCAGCTGCTGAACCAGGCGTTGATTGGTATTGACGTTGGCGAGATGGAGCTCCCGATGACGACGAAGCGTGGCGTGTTCCTGCTGCTGCTTGTGAATGCTTCAAGTAAGAAGGATATGCACGGAAACATTCGTGGCGTGATTGGTGTTGGACAAGATTACACTGCGAGGAAGCACATGGAGGCTGCTAAGGTGAACTTCTTGGCCTCGTTTAGCCACGAGTTGAGAACACCGCTGAACGGCGTGCTGGGAATGCTGGAGCTGTTGAAGGAGCAGCCTCTTGACAAGGCCCCGGAGAGATACGTTCACATGGCATATGTATCAGGGTCACTCCTGCTCAACCTTATAAACGACATTTTGGACTTGTCGAAGATCGAGGCTGGGCATCTTGAAATTTCGGCTGCTCCCTTCCAGATGCATGAACTGCTGGACTACTCGATTGAAATCTTCAAGTTCAAGGCCCGGGAACGTGGACTCAAGCTGGAGCTGAAGTGTGATGACAACGTGCCGAAGGTTGCAATTGGTGACGTTGTGCGTCTCCGTCAAGTTCTGTTGAATCTGCTGTCAAACGCGATCAAGTTCACCAATGAAGGTTCTATTACGGTCACGTGCAGTGTCGTTTACACGCCAGAGCTTCCAAAGGCATTCAAGAAGTTGTTATTCCAAGTCATCGATACGGGCATCGGTATGGACGCGGAAGAGAAGATGCGTCTCTTTTCCTTGTTTACGAAGCTTGAACGCACTCGTCAAAACAATCCGACTGGCTCGGGTTTGGGACTTGCAATTTGCAAGCAGCTTGCCGAGCTGATGGATGGCCAAATTGGTGTCGATAGTGAGCTGGACGTGGGCAGCAACTTCTATTTCACAGTTGTTGTCCGGTTGCTTGACGATATCGACGCTAAGGGGCTATTCTACGCTGCGAATGAACTGCTCACGGATGCTGCCATTGCCCCCCCTAACGTGGATACATCAAACGTAAACTCAAGCGACAGCACTGCAAGTGGAGTTGCTGCAAATGCTGCTAACACGGCAAAGGTTGTGATTCCGCGACAAGCAAGAATATTGGTGGCAGAGGACAACGAGTTCAACTGGGAAGTGGTGAAGTGCTTTCTTCAGGAGGCAGACCATCTTCTCCAATGGGAAGTGAATGGTCGAGATGCTGTGAAGGCTTACACAGAGAACCATACCAAGTTTGATCTCGTCTTCATGGACTGTGAAATGCCCGTTATGGACGGATATACAGCTACGAAAGCCATTCGTCAGTTTGAACGCGAAAACGATCTACCCCGTATCCCTGTTCTTGGCTTGACTGCATATGCCATGAGCGGCGATCGCCAAAAGTGCTTGGGTTCAGGTATGGACGAGTTTATGGTGAAGCCGATATCGAAGAATAGTTTACTAAAGGCTATTCGGCAATGGATGCGCGTTCGCTATCTCGGCCCTAAGACAGCCTCGACCTCATCAGTTGCTGGATCGGATGACTTTCCTCCTGCAAGTTCTGAAGCAGTACCTGCTTCTGCTGCTCCGCCAATGGGATCTGTTTCTTCGCCAGCTTCATCAAGATCTCGCGCGGGTGACGAGCTCGATGGCGTGCCAACTGCATACCCAAGTACGTCACCAACCCCGCGGCCATCACTGGACAGTGATGCTGACGATGCGGATCTCTACAGCGGACAGGACGAATCGGGTTCCAGACTTGCTCCGGCCTCTCGCCACATGCAGCAGCTTGATCTCGCGCGGGCGATTTCGAACTTGGAGTTGGATGACCCCATGGCAATTAGGCGGCAGATTGGCCCTACTGTACGCACCGCCGTGCCTACAACATCAATCTTCAGCCTGGGATCTTCAGTTGGGAACAGTACCCGCTCTAGTGGCCTTTTGACACTCCAGCGCGATACTGGTGGCGCTATTGTTGACATTCCAGACTGGAAGCAGATTAACAAAACCTCTGCTACCTTGCCGAATATGAAGGACAAGCCACTAGAAGGTGCCGAGACATCTGATCACGTGTCATCTCACAGCAATCCAACTTTGTGGAGCCACCCGCCCTTCATGGGCAGCAAGAAGGACAAGAAAGACTCAGCTCCAACTTCCGCAGCTTCTCAGCAACCTCTATCGCCGAGCTCTGCTTCCGAGGCACAGAGCGCCCGAGCTAGAGCAGTAACTGAAGGTGGCCGGGACGACAACACACCGTTGAGTCTGCAACGGTATGAATCGGATAGAAGCTCGGATGATCAAGCATCGGGAGACCCGATTGCAGCGATGCTTGAGCGTCTGAATATCAGTAGCCCGGCCGCTAGAGGCGGCGTCAGAGGACCACCCAGTGTCGATCATGCGAGCGCTACCACTGAGAGTGATGCTGCGATGCGCGTAACGATGGACCCGGCGAGCATTGCCATTCCTGAGGGTGATCCTGTCGACTATTCATTGGGTGTACAGCAGTGTGGTGGCCACGAAGAACTCTTCATGAGCTTACTTGAGAAGTTCACGGTTAGCTGTGAAGCTATAATGTCGCGCATTTTGGCAGCTTATGAGCAGGGTGATATCTTGGTGACACGACGCGAGTCTCATTCGCTGAAGGGCTCATCGGCGTACGTTGCTGCGATGCGTGTCTCTAAGGCCGCATTCCGCGTTCAAGTTGCATGCGAGCAACTGCAACAGGGTCAGGCAGAAATGGGCTCAGATCGGCAGCCGGCAGGACTCGCCGACGCTGCAGCAATGATCTCACTGAAGAAGTCTTTGGATGACTCTGTGACTCTGCTGAAGAAGGAGCACAGACATTTACGCGGATACCTTCGTCGTAACTTCGAGTTCCGCGGCCTGTCCAGGAGCGGAAGTGGGGTGCAAGCAGCGGCCTTGCGTTCTTCGAGCAGCTCGGTTCAGGATCGCAATGGACCTTGTGGGATCATGTAAAGGGATCATGTAATGCCACAGGTACTGGTGGGATGCAGCTCAATGTAGGATACCGAAGGCAATGTACTAATGGCCAATCTACTTTTTGCATTTTTTTTCATTCTAACGTTATTACAAATCGCCAGCTTAAATATCCACCGAGGCAATCTCGTGAGAGAAAACTTGGGTTTCCAGGAAGCTGCGGAAAAAGGACTGCTCACGTGGCGGCAGTCGGCGCATGAATGCGATCCGGTCAAAAACCACCACGTAGTCGAAATCGTCGGAGAGCACGAAGCGAAACTCTTCTACTGTTCGAAGCAGAGTTGCCACCGCCTCACGGAAACAAGCTCGCACATGGCCCTGTGGGAACCGCCGTGCCTGCATTGCATCTGTCTTACTGCTGAGCATCGGCACGAAGTCGCTGAAGTACACCTTTGGCTTGAGCAGCTGCAGCAACCGAGAGGAGAGCAGACTACGGACAGATTCAGGAAGCTGCGGTCGACCAGGTGAGCTCATCGTGTCTGCGTCCAAATCCACCACGACGATGCCGTCACCACACCCTTCGCGCTCGAGCATCTCGCGCAACTCTGCCCGATAGCTTGAGTGCACACCGAACAAGTATGGAGTGGGGCACTGCAAGCATTCGAGCATACTCTTAGGCAGGATGGGGGCAAATACATGGCTCCACTGCAGAGGGGCAATCAAGCTCTTCAACGTTTCGCCCACGGACGTCAGCACCGAATATCTCGAGCTCACTAGCACGATCTGGCGTTCAAGAAGCATGCAAGTCACCAGAGCGACGACGTGCTCGACCGACAGGCAGCTGAACAGCTCCTCCATGCTGAAATCCACATACTTGTCGAGTGCCGAGAGAGAAGTCACGGCGTCTTCGGTGGCTGTGGCGGCAGCAAAGTCGAACGGGCAAAGCAGTCCAGCCATTTGTGCTGCCGAAGGCAACCAGTTTACATCCGCGAGGTATGCCTCATCGTCCTGCATGGCTGCATGGAGAGCATCCAGGCGCTGCTTGAGCGTGTCGAGAATCGGATACCGGCTTATGATGCACAGTCCTGCAGGAACATAGACTTCGAGGCCCTCAGTCTCTTGCAGGACTTGTTCCAACGGCCCCAATTTGCTCGAGTCGTTCAGCGGTACGTATCGTGTGAGGCAGGCACCATAGAACGCCTTCTCAGCATTTCCGATAGTCATGTGGAAAAGCGAAGGCTCCGGACGAGTTGTGGAGCGGATCACATCCGCTCCTGCCGGACGGAAGAAAGCCTCGACATGATCAGGAATAGCGTGATGATGGTATAGGTCACTGCTGCTTTCGCTGCGGTTGTTCGGGTCCGCAAGCGTGTGCAAAACTTCCTTAATGATCTCAGGACGTGATCGGTCATTCACATCCAGCCGGAAACTCAGCACCGAGCTGACGAGAGACTTGCTCTGCGGCTCACCACGCAACTGGCCTTGAAACAGCTCCCGTAGCGTGAAGGATTTACTGCGCACCCGCTGCGGTTGGTGCGATGCTACATTCATGCACTGGAACAACTCCTGCAGCGTAGTCATGCTGCTGTCCGAAGCGGTACTGGAGCCATCGCAGGCCGCGGCCGTGACGGCATTCGAGGAACCAGACGGGCTCAGCAGGCGGCTTTGATAGGATGCCACAAGTGACCTGAACGACTCGCTTCCCATGAAGCGAACAAAGTGGTTGACCTTGAGGTTGGCCTCGATTACCGATTGGATGCGCTCCACCGTTCGCAGCAGAACCTCAGCGTCCGCCAGCGAGAAGCTACCAGCATCCAGACAACAGGCCACTCGTAGCTCGTAGTCGCGCAGCAATGCCTGCTCGGCCTCTCCGACAAAAGTAACGCGTGTACTCGCGCTCGCAGTCAGGTACTTGGCAGCAATGCGACTGCCAACTGCCAGCAGCTGCTCAATTAGTTCTCCAGCTTGCCGTTCTTCGCTGTCGTGTTGCTGGTCGTTCTCCTGCTTTCCATCTTCCTCCTCGCTGTCATCCTGCGTCGCGGTGATAAATTCCTCCAGCACCGGCAGAAGTTGGTACCTAAAGTCCACCCAGAGACTCAACTGCTCGTGTGTGCGCTCCTTGAACAGAAACACCCAGAAAACGCTGCACAATCTGCGGTTGCCGAGCACCCGCTCCAGCGTCAGAAACGTCGTGGCCGTGCGCTGTCTCCGGACGCGACTCTGCCGCGGCGTAGAAGACGCCGAGCGGCAGGGCGACGCCACCCCGACGCTGCCGTCCGACACGGAGGCGGGGCTCTTCTCCTCCTCCATCTGCTGCTGGTCTTCGTCCGTGCTGTCGTCGGACGCGTCGTCCGCGTCCACGTACGTGAGTCTGGAGCTGGCCACGAGCGCCGCGAACTCGGGCGTGGCGACGAACTGCCGGAAGCTGGGCTGCAGCGCCCTCTTGACAGCCACCTCGGCGTCCTGGAACAGGTCGGTCTTGGCCGCCAGCCCCGAGTACAGCATCAGGTCGTTGCTTAGCAGCTTGCCGAAGCTCCAGACCGACTTGTTGAGGATGCGCAGGTTCTCGGACGCAATGTCCAGGAAGGCGTCGGGCCGCATGAACTTGGCGATGATCTTGCTCGCGTACTGCCGGCGGTGCGCGCGCGCGTCGTCGTCGGCGTCTGCGGCGTCATCATCGGGGGCGCTGGGGGAGAAACAGAGTGTTTGTCCTCGCTGGGGCTGGAGAAGACCTTCTTGAACTCCTCGACGCTCACGAGGAAGAGCAGCCGCGCGAAGCCCTTGGGGTCCGAGGCGGACAGGTGCTGCAGGAACAGCGCGTGCAGGTGCGGGTCGGCCACCACGGCGTCCAGCGTCACGGCGAGGCCGTCGTCCTGCGGCTCGGCGGCGGCGGAGGCGGGCATCGGTCGGTACGTGGAACGCTTGCCCTTGTGCGACTAAGAGACGGACTGAACGTCGCGAAGGAGACTTTGTACCGTACCGTGCGTGGCTGCGACTGGGAAAAAGTCGGGGCACGATTGCCGATTTTTTGGCGAAAAAAGGTGAAAATCGATCAAGTAACGTGGTGTGGGCCACCCTTGTGTTGCGCGACCCATCTAGGTGATGCACAGACGGAGTTGCGCAACGTAGTATCTAAATCAATGGGATGCGTCACGCAACGTAGGTGTGGCTTACACCACTTTTGTTGCGCTGTTCGGATAAGTTGAACTGGTGAATTGCTCCTGCGTAGGACGCTCGAGCAAGTTCGATCTGATGCGTACAGTGGCGGAGTATGGCTGCACGCACCGGGGACCACGAAATGGTTGCTGGTATGGTGGTGGTGCAGTCGATGCATTTTTTGCTGACCGCGACGGTTGCCGCCACGTCGGACCATGCAACGTTGCTACGACCGGCAAAGGTGAAGTGTAGGTAGGCGCCTTTACGACATTTGTAACGGGAGCTGCCATTACATGTACAGTACTCGAGCTGCAGTGGCTGCACTTTACTGCAGTAAATTGCTGAAGCACTCCAGCTGACGCCAAGTTACATTTACCATGGTACATGTAGCTGGGATAGTCGGCAGGTTGAACTGCCGACAAGGCTGCGAGGAAAATTCGAGTCTTCGGTAGTGGCGAATCCAAACAAGGAGTTGGCTGTTGTTGAGGTAGACACGACCGGAAAGCCTACAGTACTCGCAGAAAACGCCTTTTTAGCCGACTGATCACGCGAAAGAATCCGCACAAATCTACTACAAGGGCATTCACACCGTTCGGAGTACATGTACTGTGTGCATTTGCATTCACACATCGATGCATAATGGACTTAGGACTACCAAGGCTTCTGACTACAGTATTGGGCTCTTTTTTTCGTAGCAGCGAGTATTGGCATCAATGGTTTGGGAATGCAAAACCTCCACTACGCAGAAATATTTTGTTCGCCACATAGAGTACGCATACTGTGACCCAAAAAGCAACTACATCTCCGACAGCGGCGAACACTCGTTTACCCGTCATCAAGTCGAAAATACGCCTTTACGGCATCTCCTCCAAGTGCTCAACACCCCGCTGCTCGACAAACTCGTGAGCCCTGTCCGGGTGAAATTTAATACGTGGGTCGTTCTCCAGATAGTCCATCACAGCGAAGTGGAAACTTTTCCACTTCCAAAACGCCTTCTCTGGTGGTGTAGTAGTCGAACACGTCGCCCACGCGTGCTGGAAATCAATGGGCAGGCGGTGTTCCCACGGGCAGCTGTCGTCCCACCGAGTCGATATCTCGCCGATCTTGAGCTCCGACAACTCGCGCACGAATTGCAGCAAAACGGCGTCGCGCTCTTCCCCAAACTCAAAGCGTTCGCTTGGGAAGCCGAGGCAATAGTCACAGTAGTCCAAACGCGGGAATTGGTTCAGTCAGACTCCAGGGCTCCCGATTATGGCATTTTATGGATGGCCCATCTGGCTCATAAATAATGGCATCAGCCCCACAAATTAGCAGCATAAATAATGCAATTTCAAGAATGATCATAAACAATTATTTCTCGACTTTTATATTTTCGTTGACTTGCTGTTTGTATGTACTACTCTACATTTAGAGAAATATTTTGAAGGAACAGTTATTTCTTCGCCCTCCTGACATAAATAATTTATGGTCGAGCGCAACCGACTACCATAAATAATCAATAACAAAATATTGACATTATTGTTTTCACCATGCCATAATCGGGACCCTGCCTGGAGTCCTCGTCCGCCACTCTCCACGTGAACCAGCGCTCGATGCGCGTGATCTGCTGCATACCGAAAGGTCAACTGTAAATGTACTGCCTCACAGAAATAATGTTTTCCTTCTTTCTCTCTTTGTTCTCGTTTATATTAATATTTTCTTTTATCTCAAGAAGAAAACTTTGTTCGCAGTTATTCATCGTTTTTGATTGGCTAAATTGCATTTTTCAAATCGTCAAAGTTGAGTTGGCGTATCAAGCCCCAATCTTTGCCGAGCTGGGGAAGAAGGGGAATTGATCCATGGCGTCGACCTCGACCTCCGGACGTGGGCGTCGCCGACCCCGGCGCCTCCGAGCTGCCAAGCCCACCACCACTAGCAGTGTTGCGGACACCAGTACCAGCGCCTCTGCTCCCGCAAGGCTGAGCCGTCCGTGGCGTCTCAACTGGTGTCCGCCATCCGCCGCGACGACTTCCCGCTTTCTCGTCGCTGCTGCAGACGCCCGAGCTGGACGTGAACCGGCGCACGTCTCAAGGGGACGCGCCGCTGGTGGAGGCCTGTCGCTACGCGCGACTGGACATGGTGACGGCGCTGCTGGCCGCACCCCAGGCCAACGCCAACGTCTCCAGCACCAACCGCAGCGCCAATCGTGTGGGGCTCACGCCGCTCGTGGCCGCGTGCATGGCCCTGGCGCCAGAAGTGGTGGCGCTGCTGCTGGCCCAGTCCCAGAAGAGGGTGAACCTGCTCAAGGCCTACGGCCGCGTGAACGCAGCCACCGTCTGCCTGCTCTTCTGCGTGGCCAACGGCCGCTCGGACGCACAGAACGACGCGGCGCTGCAGATCTTGAGGCAGCTGCTGGACTACGCGCAGCAGCGCGGCCAGCTCAAGGCGCTGCTGGACGCCCGGCCTGATAAAGCTAACGGCTTGGTGCACGTGGCGGCGGGGCTGGGCAACTGGAAGGCGCTGCAGCTGCTGCGCGGCTTCGGCGCGGACTTTACTGCCAGGAACGCGGCGGAGCACTCGGCGCTACACGTGGTGGAGCTCAACGCGTTCCAGGCCAGGTCGCTGCAGTTCTGCGAGCCGCCGCGGCAGGAGGCGGACGCGGCGAGAGGCAAGGGCAGAGGCAGGGGCAAGAAGCAGAGACAGAAGAAGCAGGCGGAAGAGAAGGAGGAACAACAGGAGCAGGAGCCGCAGAGTGAAGCAGGTAAGCTGTGTGCTTCTTTAGAGTGAAGTTGATTGGGGTGGGGGCTGACGTGGCTCTGGTGATATTGTACAGACAAGCAGACGTTCACGCGGTCGCGACCGGACCGCGCTGTCGAAGCCTTCCACGTGACGCGAACTGTGCTGGAGCTAACGAAGGATTCGGGTGCGTGGCTAGAGGCAAATGTGGTGTGGTGTTTACTGTGCTGATGTTTTTTTTACTGTTGCTGACGGCATGAACAGGAGTCGGCTCGGTTTTCTCGCGAAAGGGAGATGAAGGTGTTCGAAGTCTTTACATTAAGGCGCTGCTGCTTGCGGAAGTGGGTCTTGTGCCGATTCTCAACGAGGTACGTGTCGTAGGATTTTGAGTGTGGTTCGAATGCTTGCAGTGGTTTGACGGAGCAATTTGCTGTCGTTGTTGGGTTTGTTGTAGATTGCTCGGATGCCTGATACGCAGAAGGAAAAGGCTGTGTATATGGATGGACTGATGTTCACTGTGGCCTCGGTGTACCCAATGTCTGTTAAAAATGCCAAGGAGTACCAGTCCCTCTGGCGCCAAGCGCTCGATAAGCAATCGAGCGGCAAATGTAATGTGGACTCTGCAGTTCAAGGCGATGAAGAAGAGAAAAAGAGCGCGCCGCGAACGCTGGAGTTATCGCACGATGCGTTCAAATTGATCTTGAACGGAATGCTGTCTTACAACAGTCTGTCGAGGCGCGTGAAGGTGTGGAGTCTCATTTTGATGCATTTGCTGGATCCTTACGCTGGTGGGGCCCCTCTTACTGCTGATACGCGACCCATCATGGAGGAATGCGGTCAGCTGCAGTTTTTCGAGCGCATTACCGAGATGCTTTACCGTTCAGGTAAGCTTTCTTTCTGTTACCCTAGAGTTGATCCATGTTCTAATCGTTTATGTTTGGTCAGGAACCAAGCTCGCGTTCTGCATTTTTGACCGGACGGATATCGATGAAGATGAAAGCTACGACGAAGAAATCGAGTTCCATCTACTTATCTCTTTGGTTGAGCTCTTCCTCCAGTTCTTCGCACCGTACGCTCGTACAATTCGCTCTGGAGACAGCGCGAAGGTCTTGGGCATCCGTGAAAGTTTCCAGCAAGCGATTAAGCCCGTCAAACATCTATGGTCTTTGGTGAATGCGGCGCTGGGAAGCCTGGATGACGCGATCGCAACGCCGCAGCGCTTTTCGCTGCTCCTTCACCTTCTGCAGGTGTTTGAGCAGCTGGAAGCCGCCTTCGTCTCTGACGAAAACGCGACGCTTACGAAGTTGTTTAAGGTACGATGACTATCGCAAGTCTTATCCTACTACTTAAGTGTGCATGTGGACTAATTCTTTTGGGTGCGTTGCTAGATCATGAACCGATTTGTCAAGAAAGAAGCAACGAAAAAGCGGGTCAAGATGTTCGTTGCGGAGCAAACGCAGCTTTTGCAGACGATTGCTTCGTCGTTCCCGATCCCAAGCACTTTTATTGATAAAGTTATTCCACTGAAGAACAGTGTGGATGTGCTTATCCGATCCGATCCCAAGGTGCTGGGCATGGACTTGTATTCGTTCGCGTCGATTCCAGGTCTCATCCGCCTTGAGCACAAAGTGGATTATCTGGCCATGCTGGCCGAAGAGCGCAACGGATCGGTGTCCGTGTCTATCAGTCGCGCGTCCGAGGCAAACTATGTGGACTTCATTCTACAGCAAATTCTCAGCACGTCGGCGAGCAACCTGAAGGGCGAAATGAACATCACGCTGATCAACGAACCAGGCGTAGGAGTCGGTGTCACGCGCGAGTTTTTCCAGATTGTCCAGAGGTATTTCTTCTCGACCAGCAATTCGCGAGTCCAAGGTTCCGCTGCCAAGCCAGCACCTCACGTTCTCGAGATTGGGGCGCAGTGGCTTCAACTTGCTAGGTCGCAGAGTCCAAGAAATGCCAGCAATAACAAGAAGCGCAGCGACAATGACAAGGGGAGTCGAGCGAAGCGAGGACGCCCGACGCGAACTGGCGGTTTTGCCGAGCTGTTCCCGTTGTTTGAATTTGTGGATAAGCAGAGTCGAGGAGTGCTTACGATTGCGCCGCGACTGGCGTACGTCAGCAAGCAGGTCGTTGAAGCTAAGCGCAAGGAGAAGAGCTTAAGCCTTACGCAGAAGGACTTGCTGGTGGACACCAACGAGGTGGGCGCACTCAAAAAGGTGTATCTCTGCATCGGCCGCTTGATGGGTCTGGCGATTCGCAACCACCAGCCGCTTGCCGCCGACTTTCCTCTAGTTTTCTGGCGATTCATGATGCGGGACGGAACTTTGTCGTGGGAAGACTATTGTGAAAACAGCGACGTGTTCAAGCGCAGTCTTCAGTTTGTGCTGGACCATGATTTTGATGCAGAGCCGCTTGACATGCGGTTCGAGTACACCATGGACGTTGTGGTCGTCGACGAGGAGGCGGATGCGAAGCAGAAGGAGCAGCGTGAGGAATCCTCAGCGGTGACGGAAGATGCTGCTTCTGCTCCTTCAAATTCTCCCGTACCCACCAGTATGGAGATGGAACTTCAAGCAGGAATGGGCGAGGTGGAGGTGACGAACGCCAACAAGGCGCAGTACGTCTTGCTGCGTGCCCAGCAGCACTTCTTCGGCAACGAAGTGGCGTACTACCAGAAAATCCGCGACGGCTTTGCCGACACGATCGTAAAATCGGATCTGAAGCTTTTCTGCCCGGAGGAACTGCGTTGCTTGGTGCGTGGCGAGCGCACGATCGATTTTGAAGGGCTGAAGAAAAACGTCATTTACTCGCGAGGAATGTCGCCGTCCCGCGGAGTTATCCAGCACTTCTGGGAAGTCGCCGAGAGCTTCGACCAAGAGACCCGCTCGAAGCTGCTGACCTTCTGGTCAGGCTCGCCGTTGCCTCCGGTTTTCGGCTTTGAGTCCAAGTATCGCTCCATGAATGCGGTACGTGCTGTCGATTGCTGGTCTGTGTTTCCAAAGACAACTAACTGAGTGATGCTGTTGAAAACTGCAGGATACTGCGTGCTGGTACATCGACGTGGACACGCGGATGCAGGCGAGCTTCTGCCCCATGGCCAATACCTGGTAAGCTTAGCTGGACTGTTGTGTAGCGGTCGTGCATCTCACTCAATTTCTATTTGTTTTGCCTTCCAGTGACCGCCGCTTGATCCTCCCGGACTACCCGACGAGTGCTGCTCTCAAGGAGAAACTATTGGTAGCGTTGGAGCACGGCAGCGTCGGCTACGACCGCATGTAGAGGGGGAATAAATGGCAACACGATAGTAGAGCGTTCCGGTCAGAGCTCCCAAGCAACGACAATGCGTACCTTGACGTGGATGTTGACGTCGTGGATTGGCTGAGAGGTGATGTGGCTTATAAAAATAATACGTAGTACCAGAAGGGGGGGGGTCTTGCACTGCAAGTTGCAGTGGCCGGCGCTTGCAGATGTCAGGCCGGAGTTGCAGGTGAGCTCGCGAGAATGGAGCGGCTGATTGCCGTTTTCCCCTTGGCCAGCTGCAAACTGCACAGCAATCGGTGCCGCTCTCGAGTCGAGGTGATGCTGCGAGCCTTCGAAGTCTTCACCAGATTCGACCACCGAGTTCTGGGCATCTATCTACTGTACCAGCCGCCACGCGCGACTTGGGAAGACAATTGATTTACGAGCTCTTTGACTCGCGAGTCGCACTCGCGTTCGCGTCGTCGGGCACGACGTGCTGAGCGAGCGAAGAAGAAGAAGAAGGAGGAGAGCCTTGGACGGACGCAGCCCATTATTACGATAGTCGGCCCGAGGCTTGAAGCCCGCTGCAAGTGCTATGCCCGCACGAGGAGGATCTTCTGCTCGGAGGTCCGTGCGTTTTGCGACAGGCGAGAGCGCCAGGAAGCCACAATGTGCTGCCGACGGACGTTCAGGACGATCCGCGTGAGGCTCACGCGCGCAACTTGCGCTGTCTGCCGCTTGTCGCGCGGATAGTGCTTTCGGCTTGTCCAAGACGGCGCGGTCGGGTGGGTGGATTATCACGAGTGACAGCTCGCCCCCAGCCAGCTGCACGCCGGCGTGCAAAGAGGTGTCGGAATGCACACAGCGTTCGACACCATCGCTAACGCAGTGGCCCTGACAGGCAGGAAGCTGTTCCTCCCCTTCACAATGTGAAGCACTTCACAACAGCGACACACATCTCGGTGCAAGCGTGTGCACCACTTCAAGATTCTCTGCACGCCAGCTGTTGCGAGCAGTTGGTCTTTCGGAGTCTACAGATTTAGGCAAAACCTACTTGGTCTGCAGATTTAGGCAAAACCTACTCGGTACACTCAGTAAAACTGTAGAATCTCGTTGAGCCTGTACCACGAATCTACCGTATTCTACTCTGTTCTACTGTTTTAATTAGAAGGCGATGGAAATGGGTTCTTCTTCGCGTCTGCGGCCGGTAGAGCTGGCGCAAAAGTAACAGTTAACTTTCTTTAACCACTCCTGTTTGTAACGTACGGCTGTACCACCCTAACAAGCCTCTTACCTCCACTTTACTTCCCCTTTACTTACCCCATAGAAGTCCAAGTCAAAACTTTTAGTAGCGGCTTGCTCCTAGGGCTCCTAATGGTAGCAAGAGCCTCTAGAAAGTCTTTTCGAGTCGGTAGCTGTCCTCAATGGAGGTTGGAGCCACCCAAATGGTTATTACAAGCTCAAGATCTTCTCTCAGACACGATAGATAGCAGCCTATGGCCCAAGAGCGCGGTTTCGATCAATATACTAGTCTACCTACTCCAGATATGGTCCCTGCGCCTCGCTCATTCTGTGTGGGGCATTATGCGCGCTTTGACTCGGAACCAAACCAAGCCTCTCCATAGAGTGGCAATGAAGTGGCAACAGCGACCACCGCATTCACCATTTTTAGTACCGCTACAAGTATTATGTAGCCTTATAAATACGCATGTGTGTACAGAGTACGCATTGTTCGGTGTGTTAGCAAAGTCCATTACGAACAGGATCGACGTGAAGTAAACGAAGCGCGATAGCAGTCCTGAGCCCATGAGCAACGACGACAGAAGCGAAATCACCACCGCGTTGCGGAACGCGGTCGCGCCGCCTTGATGTAGAGCGCGGCTACTCTATCGACCCTCCAGCTGCTCACGCCTAACTCGCATTTCTAAATACTAGTTCTTGATCTCAGCGTGGTGACGCATGTCTCGAATCTGGCTGCTGGACTAGCCGTCTGATTAATAGCTCGGCCAGCTGACAGGCTAACACAGCTAGTAGCTGTGTATTCCCCGCGTTCGGAGTAATGCGCAAGGAGTGCTAGTGTCGCCTTCGCCGTCAACCCCGGGTGCTGCGCGCCGTGACACACGATACGAGTGGTGGAGTCAGGGTATCCTCTACTGCTGAAGGATTGCTCGCGGCCAGCCTGATGAAGTGTGGTCCATACCTCGATAGTTATATAGGTTTTTGTATGGACTGGTAAATAAGTGTGGTCCACCTGAGCAAAGTAAGGGGGCTGCGGTTAGTTAAGACAAACACGAAAAATGGTAGGACAAACTCAAATTTGACCTGATTTCAGTAAAGTGTACCACAATTTTTGCCGTCTACCGTAGGACAATTTTTGTGGTACACTATAATGAAATCAAGTCAAATTCGGGTTTGTCCTACCGTTTGTCCTAGCAAGGGGCGACTGGGGTTAACCCCTGTAACTTAAGCAAGTTATGGTTACAAACTTAGGGGCAGCCCCTAACTTTGTAAGTTTAACTTGCTCAGGTTAGCTTAACTCCAACAGCTCTACTTGCCGGTACCCGTAGTTTTTCCAATTTTTGCGTAGAACCAGGGAACCAGGATATGGCCCGTCCCTACCCGGTTGATCTACGCGACTCCCCCGCGCTGAGCTTCAGCTCGCCGAGTCGGGCCATTGACCATTGAGAAGGGGAGCCGCCTCCGACCCCATGGGCAAGCACAGGAAGGCGCGGCCCCATGGCGACGGCGCCGGCGCTGGCCCGCCGCCACCAACGCTGGCGGTCGACAACAACAACAAGAGCAACAACAATAATGCAGAGGAAGCGGTAGAGGCCGACACCAAGCAGCAGCAGCAGCAGCAGAAGGAGACGAAGCCGGCCGCGCAGAGCTTCGGGTCGCAGGTGGAGGCGCTGGCGCAGCTGCTCATGGACGCCAACGCGCCCGCCGTGGGCGTGGACCTGCGCGGCCGCGTGACGGTCTGGAACCGGCGCATGGAGGAGATCACGGGCTTCCACGCCGAGCGCGTGCGGGGCCGCCCCTCTCGGACTTTGTCTACGGCGCGCAGCGCAAGCGCGAGATCCAGAGCGTCGTGGACGGCTGCCTGCGCGACAAGCGGCCGGTGCTGGAGCTGCGCGTGCCGCTGCTCACGACCACGGGCCGTAACGCCGAGGTGCTGACCAACATGACGCCGCTGGTGGCCGAGGACGGCGCGTGCGTGGGCGTCTACGGCGTGGGCCAGGACGTGACGGAGTGGGCCATCCAGGAGAAGCAGTACGCCACCGTCATGATGCAGGCGAACGCGCCCATCATTGAGCTGGACAAGGAAGGGAACATCACGGTCTGGAACTCCAAGACGGCGTCCATGACGGGCTACGCCAGCGTGGACATGGTGGGCGAGCCGCTGCTGCCCGTCGTGGACCGCAACTTCAGGAAGATCGTGTCGGAAAAGATCGACCAGGCGCTCTCGGGCATCGCAGGCGCAGACTTTGAGCTGCCGCTGGTGACGGCCAGAGGATCCAGAGTGGAGATCGTGCTATGCTTGACCCCGAGGTTCGACACGCTCGGATCTGTCATGGGCGTCGTGGCTATTGGACAGGACGTCACCGAGAGGAACACCAAGGAGATGGAGTACAGGAAGCTCATCGAGACGGCCAACGCGCCCATTTTCGGCGTGGATACCGAGGGCCGCGTGGTCATTTTCAACACCAAAGCAGCGCAGATTAGCGAGTATTCGCCCGAGGAAGTGATGGGCGTGGACCTGGTGGAGACGCTGATCGCCAAGGATTTCCGGTCTGAGGTTGCTGCAGTCTTCCAGAGCGCGTTTCAGGGAATTGAGACGGCCAACTTTGAGTTCCCGCTGGTCACCAAGACGGGAAGGAAAGTGGAGATTTTGCTGAACGCTACGCCGCGGTATGATCACACTGGCCAGCTAGTGGGCGTCGTGGGCATCGGTCAGGATATAACGGATCGGATTATCCAGGAGAAGGAGTACAGCCGGCTGATCGACACCGCGAACGCCCCCATCTTCGGCGTCGACTGCAATTTTGAAGTGATTATCTGGAACAAAAAGGCAGCAGCAATCACCGACTACACCAATGAAGACACAATAGGGCAGAAGATCTTCAAGTTTATCTCCGAGGATTATCGTGATGCCGTGGGCAAAGTTCTCTCGAAGGCAATGGAGGGGGAAGGCACAGCAAACTTTGACTTCCCGCTGATCACGAAGAACGGGCGCCGATTGGATATTCTGCTGAATGCGACGCCGAAGTACGATCACTTTGGCAATATTAGCGGGGCTGTCGGAATCGGCCAGGATATCACAGATAGACGTGCTCAAGAGCAGGAGTACACTCGGCTCATCGACACAGCCAATGCACCAATCTTTGGTGTCGATGGAAATGGTTGTGTGAACATCTGGAACCGCAAAGCAGCCGAGACGACACAGTACCCGAATGAAGAAGTGCTTGGGGTAAATCTGGTCGAAAACTTCATCCCGGAAGATTTCCAGGAGGCCGTCTGGACGGTGTTTTCCCAAGCGCTAGAAGGGCAGGAAACTGCAAACTTTGAGTTCCCGTTGATCACGAAGGACGGCCGCCGCCTGGAGATCCTGTTGAACGCCACACCGCGCTACAACGAAAAAGGCACCGTCATTGGCGTCGTAGGTATTGGGCAGGATATCACAGTACGAATGGCTCAAGAGAAGGAAACCAACCGGCTGATCCACTCGGCAAATGCCCCGATCTTCGGTGTGGACCAGGATGGCCTGGTGAACATTTGGAATATGAAGGTGGCCGAGATCACCCAGTTTTCGTCCGAAGAAGTAATGGGGAGAGATCTCGTAAATCGATTTGTCGCTGAAGATCACCGTGAATCAGTAGGCCTGTTGCTGAGAAAGGCCCTCCAAGGAGAGCAAACTGGCAACTTCGACTTCCCGCTTATCACCAAGACTGGGCGGAGAGTTGAGATTCTACTGAATGCGACCCCGCGATACGATGAGCTTGGCCAAATTTTCGGTGTGATGGGGATCGGCCAAGATATCACGGAGAGAATTGCCCAGGAACAGGAGTACATCCGTCTGATTGACACTGCCAACGCCCCCATTTTCGGCGTTGACTCCGAAGGCCGCGTGAACATTTGGAACAAGAAGGCAGCGGAGATTATGCAGTACACTACGGATGCAGTGATGGGCGAGAAGCTGGTGGAGAAGTACATCACGAAGGACTACCAGGAGGCGGTGAGCAACGTGCTGTCTGAGGCGCTGAATGGTGTCGAGACGGCCAATTTCGAGTTTCCGCTGATTACGAAGGCGGGCCGACGTGTCGAAATCTTGTTGAATGCTACGCCTCGGTACAACGAACACGGCGCAGTGATTGGCATGGTTGGGATCGGGCAAGATATTACTGATCGCATTGCCCAAGAGCAGGAGTACATGCGTCTGATCGATACGGCCAACGCTCCGATCTTTGGTGTCGATATCAATGGTCGGGTAAACATCTGGAACAGGAAGGCTGCCGACACGATGCAGTACACGACAGAAGATGTTCTCGGTAAGGACTTGGTTGCGGAGTTCATCTCGGAGGAGTACAAGGTGCCTGTGCGCAGTGTGCTCGAGAAGGCGTTTGAAGGCGTGGAGACGGCGAATTTTGAGTTTCCATTGATTACGAAGGCTGGACGTCGTGTTGAAATTTTGTTGAATGCGACTCCCCGGTATAACGAGCAGGGTCAAGTCATGGGCATGGTTGGCATCGGTCAAGATATCACTGTACGAATGGCACAGGAGAAAGAAAAGAACCGGATGATTCACACTGCCAACGCTCCAATTTTCGGTGTGGACCAGGATGGACTGGTGAACATTTGGAACCTGAAGGTGGCGGAGATTACGCAGTTCTCGTCGGAAGAAGTCATGGGACAAGATCTCGTGAACCGGTTCGTTGCAGAAGACTACCGGGAGGAGGTAATGTCAAATTTGCAGAAGGCGTTGAAAGGAGAACCGACCGGTAACTTCGACTTTCCGCTTATCACCAAGACTGGGCGGAGAGTTGAGATTCTACTGAATGCTACGCCACGGTACGACGAGTTAGGCCAGATATTTGGAGCAACGGGAATCGGCCAAGATATCACGGAGAGAATTGCCCAGGAACAGGAGTATATCCGTCTGATTGATACTGCCAACGCCCCCATTTTCGGCGTTGACTCCGAAGGCCGCGTGAACATTTGGAACAAGAAGGCTGCGGAGATCATGCAGTACACAACAGATGCAGTAATGGGCGAGAAGCTGGTGGAGAAGTACATCACGAAGGACTACCAGGAGGCGGTGAGCAACGTGCTGTCTGAGGCGCTGAATGGTGTCGAGACGGCCAATTTCGAGTTTCCGCTGATTACGAAGGCGGGCCGACGTGTCGAAATCTTGTTGAATGCTACGCCTCGGTATAATGAGCACGGCGCAGTCATTGGTATGGTCGGTATCGGACAGGATATTACTGATCGCATTGCCCAAGAGCAGGAGTACATGCGTCTGATCGATACGGCCAACGCTCCGATCTTTGGTGTCGATATCAATGGTCGGGTAAACATCTGGAACCGAAAAGCCGCGCATATTATGCAGTACACCACTGAGGATGTTCTCGGCAAGGATCTGGTTGCGGAGTTCATCTCCAAAGAGTACAAGGTCCCCGTGCGTAGTGTTCTGGAAAAAGCGTTCGAGGGTGTGGAGACGGCGAATTTCGAGTTCCCGTTGATCACCAAGGCCGGTCGTCGTGTAGAAATCTTGCTGAATGCAACCCCCCGATACAATGAGCAGGGCCAAGTCATGGGTATGGTTGGAATCGGCCAGGACATTACGGAACGCATTGCCCAGGAGCAGGAGCACAGCCGAATGATCGATACAGCCAACGCCCCGATCTTCGGTGTCGACATTAACGGGCACGTGAACATTTGGAACCGCAAGGCAGCCGACATCATGCAGTACACCAACGAGGACGTGCTGGGCAAGGATCTGGTGGCGGAGTTCATTTCGAACGAGTACAAGGTTCCTGTGCGAAGCGTGTTGGAGAAGGCGTTCGAGGGCGTCGAGACGGCGAATTTTGAGTTCCCATTGATCACGAAGGCCGGTCGCCGTGTGGAGATTTTGCTCAATGCCACGCCACGCTATAACGAGCGTGGCGAGGTCATGGGCATGGTGGGCATTGGCCAGGATATCACAGAACGTATCGCCCAGGAGCAGGAGTACAGCCGCCTGATCGATACGGCGAATGCCCCGATTTTTGGTGTTGATATCAATGGTCATGTCAATATTTGGAACCGTAAGGCCGCTGATATCATGCAGTACACGAACGAAGACGTGCTTGGTAAGGATTTGGTGGCCGAGTTCATCTCAGAAGAGTACAAGGTGCCTGTGCGCAGCGTGCTTGAGAAGGCTTTCGAGGGTGTGGAGACGGCGAACTTCGAGTTCCCTCTCATCACGAAGGCTGGACGTCGGGTGGAGATTCTGTTGAACGCTACGCCTCGATACAACGAGCACGGTGAAGTGAAGGGCATGGTGGGTATTGGTCAGGACATCACGGAGCGTATCGCACAGGAGCAGGAGTACAGCCGTTTGATTGACACGGCCAATGCTCCAATCTTCGGAGTAGACATCAACGGCCGCGTGAATATCTGGAACCGAAAGGCGGCTGGCATCATGCAGTACACCAACGAGGACGTGCTTGGTAAAGACCTTGTTGCTGAGTTCATCTCGAACGAGTACAAGGTGCCTGTGCGTAGCGTGTTGGAGAAAGCTTTCGAGGGTGTGGAGACCGCAAATTTCGAGTTCCCGTTGATCACGAAGGCTGGCCGACGCGTTGAGATTTTGTTGAACGCTACGCCTCGATACAATGAGCATGGTGAGGTGAAGGGTATGGTTGGCATTGGCCAAGATATCACGGAGCGTATCGCCCAGGAGCAGGAGTACAGCCGTCTGATTGACACAGCTAATGCCCCGATTTTCGGTGTTGACATCAACGGCTGTGTGAACATTTGGAACCGCAAAGCAGCAGATATCATGCAGTACACCAACGAAGACGTCTTGGGCAAGGACTTGGTTGCCGAGTTTATCTCGGAGGAGTACAAGGTACCTGTCCGTAGTGTTCTGGAAAAGGCGTTCGAAGGCGTTGAGACGGCGAACTTCGAGTTCCCTCTCATCACAAGGGCTGGTCGCCGTGTCGAAATTCTATTGAATGCTACACCCCGCTACAACGAACGTGGTGAGGTGATGGGCATGGTTGGTATCGGCCAGGATATCACCGACCGTATCGCTCAAGAGCAAGAATACACGAGACTGATCGATTCTGCGAACGCCCCGATCTTTGGCGTGGACACGAACGGCTGTGTGAATATCTGGAACAAGAAGGCTGCTGAGATCACGCAGTACACACCGAATGACGTGATGGGCGAGAACCTGGTGGAGAAGTTCATCACGGAAGACTACCGTGAGGCCGTTCGTCTCGTTTTCTCGAAGGCGGGTGAGGGCACGGAGACGGCGAATTTCGAGTTCCCCCTGATTACCAAGACTGGCCGTCGTGTGGAGATTCTGCTGAACGCTACGTCTCGTTTCAACGAGATTGGTGAGGTGATTGGTGTTGTGGGCATCGGCCAGGACATCACGGAGCGCATTGCGCAGGAGCAGGAGTACACGCGTCTGATTGATACTGCGAACGCTCCGATCTTCGGCGTCGATATCAATGGCCGTGTGAATATCTGGAACCGAAAAGCCGCGGAGATCATGCAGTACACCACGGAGGATGTGCTTGGCAAGGACTTGGTTGCTGAGTTCATCTCCAAGGAATACAAGGTTCCCGTTCGCAGTGTGCTTGAGAAGGCGTTCAAGGATGTGGAGACGGCAAACTTCGAGTTCCCGTTGATTACGAAGGCTGGTCGTCGCGTGGAGATTTTGTTGAATGCCACACCACGCTATAACGAGCATGGCGAAGTGATGGGCATGGTGGGCATCGGCCAGGATATCACGGAGCGTATCGCGCAGGAACAGGAATACACCCGTCTGATTGATACGGCTAATGCTCCGATCTTCGGTGTTGACATTAATGGTCACGTGAACATTTGGAACCGCAAGGCTGCCGACATCATGCAGTACACCAACGAGGACGTGCTGGGCAAGGATCTGGTGGCGGAGTTCATTTCGAACGAGTACAAGGTTCCTGTGCGAAGCGTGTTGGAGAAGGCGTTCGAGGGCGTCGAGACGGCGAATTTTGAGTTCCCATTGATCACGAAGGCCGGTCGCCGTGTGGAGATTTTGCTCAATGCCACGCCACGCTATAACGAGCGTGGCGAGGTCATGGGCATGGTGGGCATTGGCCAGGATATCACAGAACGTATCGCCCAGGAGCAGGAGTACAGCCGCCTGATCGATACGGCGAATGCCCCGATTTTTGGTGTTGATATCAATGGTCATGTCAATATTTGGAACCGTAAGGCCGCTGATATCATGCAGTACACGAACGAAGACGTGCTTGGTAAGGATTTGGTGGCCGAGTTCATCTCAGAAGAGTACAAGGTGCCTGTGCGCAGCGTGCTTGAGAAGGCTTTCGAGGGTGTGGAGACGGCGAACTTCGAGTTCCCTCTCATCACGAAGGCTGGACGTCGGGTGGAGATTCTGTTGAACGCTACGCCTCGATACAACGAGCACGGTGAAGTGAAGGGCATGGTGGGTATTGGTCAGGACATCACGGAGCGTATCGCACAGGAGCAGGAGTACAGCCGTTTGATTGACACGGCCAATGCTCCAATCTTCGGAGTAGACATCAACGGCCGCGTGAATATCTGGAACCGAAAGGCGGCTGGCATCATGCAGTACACCAACGAGGACGTGCTTGGTAAAGACCTTGTTGCTGAGTTCATCTCGAACGAGTACAAGGTGCCTGTGCGTAGCGTGTTGGAGAAAGCTTTCGAGGGTGTGGAGACCGCAAATTTCGAGTTCCCGTTGATCACGAAGGCTGGCCGACGCGTTGAGATTTTGTTGAACGCCACGCCTCGATACAATGAACGCGGCGAGGTCATGGGTATGGTCGGTATCGGCCAGGATATCACGGAGCGTATTGCTCAGGAACAGGAGTACAGTCGCCTGATTGACACAGCTAATGCCCCGATTTTCGGTGTTGACATCAATGGTCGTGTGAATATTTGGAATAGGAAGGCTGCCGATACTATGCAGTACACCACTGAAGATGTGTTTGGCAAGGATCTGGTTGCGGAGTTTATTTCCAACGAGTACAAGGTGCCCGTGCGTAGCGTGCTGGAAAAAGCCTTTGAAGGTGTTGAGACGGCGAACTTCGAGTTCCCGTTGATCACGAAGGCTGGACGTCGCGTGGAGATTTTGTTGAATGCTACACCACGCTACAATGAACGTGGTGAAGTCATGGGCATGGTGGGTATCGGCCAGGATATCACTGAGCGTATCGCTCAGGAGCAGGAGTACAGCCGTTTGATCGACACAGCCAATGCTCCAATCTTCGGCGTGGATGCTAACATGCGAATCAATATCTTCAATCGCAAAGCACAACAGACCACGAACTTTTCGGTGGAAGAGGTTGTGGGGGAGAACGTTGAAACCATTATCGCTCCAGAGTTCAAGGCGATGACGTACGATATCATGTGCAAAGCTCTACAAGGAAACGAAACTGCTAGCTTCGAATTGGCGCTCGAAACGAAAAGTGGCCGTAGGGTGAACATCCTGCTGAACGCAACCGCCCGCTTTGATCAGCACGGACAGATCGTTGGTGTTGTGGGTATTGGCCAGGATATCACCGACCGTATCGCTCAGGAGCAAGAATACACGAGACTGATCGATTCTGCGAACGCCCCGATCTTTGGCGTGGACACGAACGGCTGTGTGAATATCTGGAACAAGAAGGCTGCTGAGATCACGCAGTACACACCGAATGACGTGATGGGCGAGAACCTGGTGGAGAAGTTCATCACGGAAGACTACCGTGAGGCCGTTCGTCTCGTTTTCTCGAAGGCGGGTGAGGGCACGGAGACGGCGAATTTCGAGTTCCCCCTGATTACCAAGACTGGCCGTCGTGTGGAGATTCTGCTGAACGCTACGTCTCGTTTCAACGAGATTGGTGAGGTGATTGGTGTTGTGGGCATCGGCCAGGACATCACGGAGCGCATTGCGCAGGAGCAGGAGTACACGCGTCTGATTGATACTGCGAACGCTCCGATCTTCGGCGTCGATATCAATGGCCGTGTGAATATCTGGAACCGAAAAGCCGCGGAGATCATGCAGTACACCACGGAGGATGTGCTTGGCAAGGACTTGGTTGCTGAGTTCATCTCCAAGGAATACAAGGTTCCCGTTCGCAGTGTGCTTGAGAAGGCGTTCAAGGATGTGGAGACGGCAAACTTCGAGTTCCCGTTGATTACGAAGGCTGGTCGTCGCGTGGAGATTTTGTTGAATGCCACACCACGCTATAACGAGCATGGCGAAGTGATGGGCATGGTGGGCATCGGCCAGGATATCACGGAGCGTATCGCGCAGGAACAGGAGTACACGCGTCTGATTGATACGGCCAATGCTCCGATCTTCGGTGTTGACATTAATGGTCACGTGAACATTTGGAACCGCAAGGCTGCCGACATCATGCAGTACACGAACGAGGACGTGCTGGGCAAGGATCTGGTTGCGGAGTTTATTTCGAACGAGTACAAGGTTCCTGTGCGAAGCGTGTTGGAGAAGGCGTTCGAGGGCGTCGAGACGGCGAATTTCGAGTTCCCATTGATCACAAAGGCCGGTCGCCGTGTAGAAATTTTGCTCAATGCCACGCCGCGCTATAATGAACATGGCGAGGTCATGGGCATGGTAGGCATTGGCCAAGACATTACAGAGCGCATTGCACAGGAGCAGGAGTACACGCGCCTGATCGATACTGCCAATGCTCCGATTTTTGGTGTTGATATCAACGGCCACGTGAACATTTGGAACCGTAAAGCAGCCGACATCATGCAGTACACCAACGAAGACGTGCTCGGTAAGGATTTGGTGGCCGAGTTTATCTCGGAAGAATACAAGGTGCCTGTGCGCAGTGTGCTTGAGAAAGCGTTCGAGGGTGTGGAGACGGCGAACTTTGAGTTCCCATTGATCACTAAGGCTGGACGTCGCGTGGAGATTCTACTGAACGCTACGCCTCGATACAACGAGCACGGTGAAGTGAAGGGTATGGTGGGTATTGGCCAGGACATCACGGAGCGTATTGCGCAGGAGCAGGAGTACAGTCGCCTGATCGACACGGCCAACGCTCCCATTTTTGGCGTTGACGCCAACATGTGTGTCAATATCTGGAACAGGAAGGCGGCGCAAATTACGAACTACTCGATTGAGGAAGTGATGGGCGAGAATCTGGTAGAAACTTTCATCTCGCCAGAGTTCCGACCAATTGTGGCTGAAGTGCTCTCGCAAGCCCTGACTGGAGTTGAGACCGCGAACTTTGAATTCCCACTGATTACCCGTCCTGGCACAAGAATCGAGATTTTGCTGAACGCAACGCCCCGATACGACCTAAACGGTAACATCGTTGGTGTTGTTGGCATTGGTCAAGACATTACGGATCGCATCGCCCAGGAGCACGAATACTTCCGACTGATTGATACGGCGAACGCCCCGATTTTTGGCATCGATACGAACGGCCGTATCAACGAGTGGAATCAGAAAATTGAAGAGATCACAGGCTACCACAAGTCGAGCGTGCTCGGTCTTTCGCTGGTGCATACGTTCATCACGCCAGAGTGTAGGCAGCAAGTGCGGCAGTTGCTGAACCAGGCGTTGATTGGTATTGACGTTGGCGAGATGGAGCTCCCGATGACGACGAAGCGTGGCGTGTTCCTGCTGCTGCTCGTGAATGCTTCAAGTAAGAAGGATATGCACGGAAACATTCGTGGCGTGATTGGTGTTGGACAAGATTACACTGCGAGGAAGCACATGGAGGCTGCTAAGGTGAACTTCTTGGCCTCGTTTAGCCACGAGTTGAGAACACCGCTGAACGGCGTGCTGGGAATGCTGGAGCTGTTAAAGGAGCAGCCGCTGGACAAGTCAATCGAGAGATATGTGCACATGGCGTATGTATCAGGGTCGCTTCTGCTCAACCTTATCAACGACATTCTGGACTTGTCGAAGATCGAGGCTGGACATCTTGAGATTACGACAGCCCCCTTCCAGATGCACGACCTGCTTGAGTATTCTATTGAAATTTTCAAGTTCAAGGCTCGGGAACGCGGACTCAAGCTTGAGCTAAAGAGCGGTGATAATGTGCCGAAGGCTGTAATTGGTGATGTTGTACGTCTACGTCAAGTTCTGTTGAACCTGCTGTCAAACGCGATCAAGTTCACCAACGAAGGCTCGATTACGGTCGCATGCAGCGTGGTGAATTCTCCGGACTTGCCGCCACAGTTCAGAAAGCTCCTGTTCCAAGTTATCGACACTGGAATCGGTATGGATGCCGAGGAGAAGATGCGCCTCTTTTCCTTGTTTACAAAGTTGGAGAGAACTCGCCAAAACAACCCTACTGGCTCGGGTCTGGGTCTTGCCATTTGCAAGCAGCTTGCGGAGCTCATGGATGGATCTATCGACGTTGACAGTGAGCTGGGCGTTGGCAGCAACTTTTTCTTCACTGTGGTGGTGCGATTGATCGATGAGGTTGACCCCAAGCATGCTTACTACGCGAATGAGGACTTCTTTGATCCGCCGCTGCCGATGTTGTCCGACGGATCGACACGCACAGGAGACAACAGCGAGACTGCATCAGTACGCGTGGAGGTTCCGACGCAGGCGCGCATTCTGGTCGTCGAGGACAACGAGTTTAACTGGGAAGTTGTCAAGTGCTTCCTTCAGCAAGATGACCACATGCTCCAGTGGGAGGTCAACGGTCGCGATGCTGTGAAGGCCTACAGTGAGAACCACGCGGAGTTTGACCTGATCTTCATGGATTGCGAGATGCCGATCATGGATGGCTACACGGCGACCGCGACAATCCGCGAGTTTGAGCGTGAGTTCAATCTTCCTCGTATTCCGATTCTTGGATTAACCGCGTACGCGATGAGCGGTGACCGGCAGAAGTGTCTGGACTGCGGCATGGACGAGTTTATGGTGAAACCCATCTCGAAGCTGAGTCTCCGTAAGGCCATTCGACAGTGGATGCGGATTCGCTACCTCGGCCAGCAGAACGCAGCTCTCGCGCAGATACCAGGGTCGACTGGGCATGCGTGTGCAGCCAGGCAGAATGGATCAAAGCCTACCGTGAAGAGCCCGGTACGGATTGCGATGGCGCCGCCTGGTGCCCCAACGCCGATGCCTTCGTTCGAAAATGATCTTGAGGACGTTACACTGATGGACGCGGCATCGACTGCTCGTCTTGCGCCTGCATCTCGCCACATGCAGCAACTGGATCTGGCGCAGGCCATCTCGAATCTGGAGCTCGATGACCCCATGTCGATTGGGCTACAAAGTGGCCGAGCTACTCGGACTGCCACACCGACGACATCGATCTTCAGTCTGGGCCCCTCCGTGAACAACAGTGTCGCGAGACAAACGAGCTCGAACGATTTGCCGGATTTACTCCGGTTATCGAGGAATACGAGCGGCGCATCAACTGCGAGCCCACCCGAGCCGGAGAACACAACGACCGAGACTTCAGCTACGTTGCCCTACATCAAGGCCCCGTTCGCTGGAGTGACTATCCCTACCCCATCCGGACAGCGCTCGTCATTGCCAACAAACCCGACTATCTGGAGCCACCCACCGTTCAACAAGAAGGATCTGCCGGAAGGACGACTGCAGTCCTGGTCCGGTTTGGTGCCGAAGAAGAAGGTCAGCTTCCATGAGGAGCTAGGGTCAACTCACCCCAGCCGCGGAGGGCTCAGCAGCAGTGGTGGTACCGGTAGCAGCGCAATGCCCTCGTTGCTTGAGCGCATGGAAACGGGCAGCTCGGTTGAAGACGAGCCCATTGCTGTGACGACTACGCCTCAGGGCGAGACCGCCGTTTCTCACTCGATTGATCCTACGAGCATCGAGATTCCTGAAGGCGACCCAGTCAATTACTCGCTGGGCGTGGAGCAGTGCGGAGGCCACGAGGAGCTCTTCATGACTCTCTTGGAGAAGTTCGCCACTACCTCCGAGGCAATCACGTCGCGGGTGGTCGAAGCTCACGAGCGCAATGATTTCATTACTGCTCGTCGTGAGGCCCATTCGCTCAAGGGTTCGTCTGCTTATGTTGCCGCCCTGCGCGTCTCCAAGTGTGCGTTCCGCGTCCAGGTTGCGTACGAACACCTGATGGCTCAGCAGGCGAATGGCGAGGGCTCCGATACCCTCGCTGCGAAGCAGATCGTGGACGACTCGGTCAAGTTGCTGACCAAGGAGCAGCGACTGCTGCGTGGATACCTCCGCCGCAACTTTGAGTTCAACTCTGAAGCGAGACCGTCCCAGACATCGACTGGCCAGCAGCCCGACAACCAGGACAAACCGACCGGCCCATGCTGCGTTATGTGAAAACAAGACTTAGCTTTGATGTGCGTCGACGGATGAGTAAAAAGAGTTTTATAAAATAAAAGATTGTTTTGCTTTCGTATTCGGCGCGCGTGAAACCCCAACGAGCTCCCCATTATTAGATAGCAGAGCACCAAGAGCAGAAGAATGTCGAGGCGACGCATGAGCGATGGGAATAATGGCGACAAGTTGACGGGGCTATTTGGCGGAACTTCACTGAGTTTGGGCAACAACGACGACAACCAGGACAGCAGTCGACCCAGTGCACTGCGAGTCAAGATCATCTCGATGGGGGAGAGTGGCGTGGGCAAGAGCTGCGTGATCAAGCGCTACTGCGAGGAGAAGTTCGTGAGCAAGTACATCTCGACCATCGGCATCGACTACGGCGTCAAGCCCGTGATGGTCAACGGAGCCGAGGTGCGCGTCAACTTCTGGGACCTCTCGGGGCTGCCCGAGTATCTGGAGGTGCGGAACGAGTTCTACAAGGACACTCAGGGAGGGATCCTCAAGTTCGACGTGTCGACACGACGGAGCATCGAGGCGCTCGACAGCTGGCTGCGTGAGGCGGGCAAGTTCGGCGCGGGTAAATTTCCCTGTATCCTGTGCGGCAACAAGGTCGATCGTGCGCGTGTCGTCTCGGAGGACGAGGCCAAGGCCTACGCCCAGTCGAAAGGCTTCGAGTACTTCGAGACGTCTGCGTGCACTGGCGTGAGCATCACCGAGGCCTTCCACTCGCTCTTCAGGACGGTCGTCAAACACGTGACACGGTAGGCGGGGGTAAGCAATATGCAATGTGCATTAGATGGACAGACGAACTGCAGCTAGTAGAGGTACACGCTGTAAGCTGTAGTCACGCAGAACAAACTATCCTGGAATACACAAACAGGAAGCGAGTTAGATGGGGAAAAGAATCTCTCAATCCACGGCTACTGCAGGCGCACGCACGTTTGAAAAGGTTTCGGACGCGTAGCAGTCCGTCTCGGCGTCCCAGAAGCACCGACACCCCATCCTAACAGAGCAACACAAACACACTACCTCGTTATAAATTACTTAGTACAGCCATGGCTGGTGGTAGGCCGTAGCACACTTCTCACCTCACGCCTTCTCCACGCTGCTCGCCAATAACGACTTGCACCACGTACTTGAAGCGAGGAAAGCTGCACTCTGTCAAAATACACAACAACACCAACACAGCAATTAACCCCCCAGCACTACGCAGCAGACCCAAGTACGTCGCGCCCACCTTTGAGCCGCATCTTGACGGCGTCCGCGATCTCCTTGGTCAGCGCGGCCGCCCGGTCCGACTGGTAGCTGGCGTTGTCCAGCTTCTCGGCCAGCACCTGCGCGATCACCTGCTTCATCTTGGTCGTCGTGGGCTTCGCCGTCGGGTTAAGCAGCAGCGCCCGCGATCCCTCCGGCGGCGCCACCATCGCTAGCAGCAACAAATCTCAATAATGCCACACGTCGCTTCAAGATCCACTGAGTACTGAGACTCCTCAACAATGTACTGCTTTAACAACAACCATTACCGTGTGACTCAATCCATTATCGTATGTACTGTTAGCTGACCATGGCGGACCTGCTCCCGTGCCTCGTGTGTGACCGGCCGCTGCCCGAGGACCCGACGGCCCGCTGCCTGACCGACTGCGCGCACGAGTTCTGCCTCTCGTGCCTGTGCCGCCGCCTGCCGGCCTCCAAGAACCGCTGCCCTGGCTGCCACGCGCAGGTCAAGCGAGTGACGCAGCTGCTGCCCCAAGACGACGACGCCGAGGCGTCCCCTGCCGGCCTTCGTGCGCTTCTGCAACGCCGTCTACGCGCTCAACGTGTCCATCTGGGCCGTGGACGACCCGGCGCAGGTGCTGGCCGCGCTCTTCAACTTGGAGCACGCGCGGCTCATCCACCGGGGCAAAGTGCTCAAGAGGGGCGACGTCTGGCCGGGCTCGGTCGTGCAGCTCTTCGGCACGCAGAAGGGGCGCTGCAGACGGCGGCGGCGGGGAATTATTTGACGTGGCTCACCCACGAGTGGCTGCAGAGGGCCAAGCAGATTGTGTGCTTCCCTTGAGCATCCTCTACGACTTCGTACGGTCGATCTTCGGCAACGTGGAGGAGCAGCAGCAGAGAGGTCAGAGGGGATACGCACAGGTCCCCACCAGTGACAGCTCGAGGGCCACCGCCAGCTTCCGTGAACCAGGACGGGTGCCGAGTCCAGACCATACTGAGCTGCTGTAGCTACGGAGGAAAGACCAGTCAGACTAAGTATCGTTTCAAGGGGCTCGATCAAGTAAGTGGTTAATTAATTGCTATGGATCTGTGCAGATGAACCCCGAGTTGACTCCATTTTGCCTTAGTGCATCTCCTCCAAGTGCTCAACACCCCGTTGCTCGACAAACTCGCGAACTCTGTCCGGGTGGAATTTAATGCGTGGGTCGTTCTCCAGATAATCCATCACGGCGAAGTGGAAGCTTTTCCACTTGGGGATCTCCAACACGCCCTCGCTGTTGGTGTAGTAGTCGAAGACGTCGCCCACGCGGATCTTGGCGTGCTGGAAGTCGATGGGCAGGCGGTTTTCCGACTGGCAGCTGTCGTCCCACCGCGTCGAGACCTCGCCGATTTTGAGCTCCGACAACTCGCGCACGAACGTCAGCAGACTGGCGTCGGACTCACCCCATGAACGAGTGCTCGAGTGGCCAAGGCAAAAGTCCCAGATGCAGGTGCGCGGGTTGTATAGAAACCAGCGCCCAGCGTTTGCGACCTTTGTGATCTCGCGTCCTTGGATTTCCTCGCCGGCTTGCAGTTGCAATCTCTCGTATAAACGTTAACTTGTTGCTGAAAGGCGGGCGGGGGAGGGGCGGCACCTCCACTTCTGATGAAACTAATGGCACTAAGTTTATCCACTATCCAGTTGTCAATTGCGAAGCCAAGATGCCGTACTACATGTAGTAAGCTGCATCGGGTAGGGTATTTGCACGACAGCGACAGATGCAGCATCCGATTTAGTACTAGATCACTGTCGCTTAAACCGGGAGGGCGTTTCTCAAGTGAAACATGTCCAGACAACAACGATCAAGAACATCTAGTAAGCTTAATTGCATGTTTCACTAATGGGTCGTGGTGGATAGCAGCGATGATGAACTATTAATATATGAAACTTTGGCAACGCTTTACCGTAGGGAAGAAGCAATCTATGACTTAAGGCCAAGTTTGTGAATCGCGCGACAAGAAATTCATATCTCCACGGTTTTCATAATCTTATCAAGCACCTATGTGTAGCCTAGAATTGGCAGTTAAGCTGGTGTTAGATTTAAAAGTCTCCAACTCCTAATGCGGGCGATGATGATGGCTGGAAACTCGTTATGCAAAAGCTCAAACTCGTCGAAGTGAATCTTGTACGGAAGCCTTTCGTAGCATGGTTGAAGTCAGTGAAGCGGAGTTTGTGCCACACCAGTGGCACCAACTCCGCCAATGTGGCCATCACCAATAGCGCACACGCTCGTAAGGGTGCTGTAGAGCCTCCTTCATCCTCACCACGCCACCTGGACGAAGATCACTTCTCCCTCTTCTGTGTCGAAGTACACGGCGTCATAGCACCCTTGGTCCCATACGACTGGACGCAGCCAAAGTTGATCACCTGCAATTCTCTGCCTCCACCGCCTCGCCTTCCCCACAACCGATCCGACCCGAAATTGTGTCCGAACGCAGCCCCATCGTGTTGAATCGTCTGAAGCGCTTCGTTGGATCAAACCCGACAACTCGCGCGTGAGGGAGTTGATCTTCATCGCCTTCGTCGTGGCCGAACAACCTCACCATGTGCGTTGAGATTGATGCACTCAAACAGGCGGCCAGCCACCACAGGACTCGCCCTCGTATTGACACTAATGGCCAGAAGCTCAATCACATCTTCGCTCATTTCTTCCGCCAGGAGAGACATCGCGAATGAGCTCACAGGAAAACGCTCTCCATATCTCTTGTGCTTGGCAGAGTGCGACCCATAGAGTTTGTTGATTGGACTGTCGTCGTAGGCAAATGAGCAGTAGGCGAACAACTTGTCTTTATTCACGATTCGATCTACCGTGGCTGCCAGAGTTTGGATCACCACTTGCGTGGGGTATTGAAACATAAACCGACCCGAGCCGCCCACATAGAAGAACTTCAGTCCCAACGCACGGTACTTCTTGTCGTCTTCGCTCAACTCTCCGTCGCTATCATCGTCTTTTTCGTTCACTTCACAGACACTCGTTGCGTCAAAATTGGCAGCAACCGTATCGTAAAAGCCTGGATCGGCAATGGCTTTCACGTATTCTTCCTTCTTCCACGAGTGCAGCGTAAAATACTCGATCTTTTCAACGTAGTCGTCCTCCTCGTTCGTCTTCCGAACGGTAGCCAACGAAGCGCACGTCACATATCTGTCATCCGTTCTGACACCTGAAAAAAACCTGGCGAAAAAGTCATCATCTTCGGGTGTATCCCTGAGCCCATCGAGACATACAAACACTTTCTTATTGTCAGCACGGGGCAACTCGAATGTGTTGCGGTCGGAAATCTCCCACCACAGCTTGGCCCCCAAATCCACGCAGATAGGCCTCCTCGCAGCTCCATTCAAGTGGATCCAAACGACGCCCCATTCCTCGCGATCCAACGAAGCCGCAAAACTCAGCACGCCCACGGATTTACCCGTGCCAGGAGGCCCCACGACGTACCCCCTCTTCCCGTTCACGATCACCTCATCTCTGAGAAATCTCCATAACTCGTGCACTTGAGGACGGCAATAGGTCATCAAGTCGCCGTTCGCTCGCAGGCCACATTTCTCCAGAAACGGACCCGGCAACGTGACGTAGTTTACGCCCTCGATGGCAATCGGAGGCACGTCGTCAAACTCAGTCAGGTCGGGCAGCGAAGAAGCCGCCACGCGTCGTCGTTTGTTCGGGTAGAAAACTTTCACCAGCATGTGAACTTGGCCATCCTTCGGACTAAAGTCCTCCCCGAAATTGTTGGCGTCCTTAAGCGGCAGGATGGGGTCCAGCAGCTCGAAGCCTACTGGGCTTCCCTGTCTATCGAGCGTCACTGCATTTGCGGCCGCCCAATCGAGCCATGTGCCATCCGTTTTCGTTGCCGAGAAGAGGTGAAGGCTCTTCACAGCTCCTTGGAGTCGCATTCGTTCGCGACCTTTATCGCCTCTTGCAACTGCATCCCCGTCTCACCATCGTCGATCCCCACATCGATCGCACTTCCATTCTCACCAAGAACCACACAGATCAAGGGCAACTTCATACTCCCTCCAACCAGACAGCAAATTCAGGAATGAATCAATCAACTTCATACCCCCTCAATCTTCGAAATAAATTACTTACGGATACTTTACACTGTCACTTATAACTCACAATATCTACTCTCCGCCAATCAGCAATCTCTGTATCCCACTCAAAAGCGTATCCATCCTTACGGACGCGCACTGCTAGGCATGGCGGAGCTCTCGGCCGATCGCTCGCTGCTGGCCATGATGGACGAGGCCCAGCAGCGTCTGCAGCACCTGGAGATCTCGTGCCGCCAGATCCTGTCGCCCACGCCCTCTAACAACGCGAGCCCCACTGCCACCGCCGCTGCTACTCCCAGCCCGGACGTGAAGCTGCTGCAGCTGCAGGTCGCGCACCTCCAGACGCAGCTGCTGGCCGCCGTCGAGCGCCGCGAGGACGAGGACGTGGCCTTCCGCCAGGCGGCCCAGTACGCGGCGGCCAAGGGCGTGGCCAACGGCGTCCTGCAC
This sequence comes from Phytophthora melonis, assembly GCA_024211575.1. Taxonomy (NCBI): domain Eukaryota; phylum Oomycota; class Peronosporomycetes; order Peronosporales; family Peronosporaceae; genus Phytophthora; species Phytophthora melonis. The sequence goes on along the minus strand of JAMXKT010000094.1, from coordinate 2,543,101 downwards.
TCGCTCTTCGACCAGGCCAACCTGGGCAAGGTCTCGGAGCTGCGCACGTACCTGGACACGGGCTCCATTCCCACGCGCGACGGGCTGAGGCACTGGCGGCTGGACCTGCGCAACATCCGCAATGAAGCCGGAGCGACGCTGCTGCACGTGGCGGTGGGGGTGTCTATGGCTAGAGAGAAGGTCAAGGTCAAGCTGGTGCACTTGCTGGTGGACAGAGTGGGCTTCGACCCGAACGTCCGCGACGTGGTAAGGCAGCAGTGAAGTACACGGGGGATAGTGTAGTGGGGGTTGAAGGTGCTGACTGCTTTGTGATGTTGGTAGTTTGGGCAGACACCGCTGCATGTGGCAGCAATGGGGGGATTCCAGGAGGTGAGGAGGGGTGGTGATGATTTGTTGGAATTGAAATGGGTGATAGTTTGCTAAAGCAAAGTGAATGTTGGACAGGTGGTTCAAGCGCTGCTGGAACGAGGAGCCGACCCTGCGGCTCGAGATAGATCGGGGCTTACGGCGCTGTCGCTGGTGCGAACGCTGTCCAGGCCGCCGGAGGAGGTCGTGCAGACGCTAGTGGAGGCGGAAAATACAGCGATTCGAAGTACGGATTCGTTGCTTTCGAGGCATGAATTATTAGGTTGGAATTGATATGGATTTCGTTGTTGTTTTGTGTCCCTGCTGCTGCAGATGCTCGCTCTGCGTCGGCGTCCATTCCTCTCGCTGTAAGTGTCTTCGAGTCTAGTTGCGTTGCAAATTGTGGGAAACTAACAGCGGCGATTGTTACCAGAAAGCGATGGCATCAGCTCTGTTCTTGAAAGGGCTATCTCGATTCGTTCTAGAACGTCAGTCCAATGCGTTTACTCGTCAGACTACGGCATTGGTGAACGCACTCCTAGAAGGTGGGTTTGTTTGCTTTCATGCACTGGCTTGTAGATTTTTTACCTTGCTTATTTCGTGTGCTTGCAGCTCCAGAGGAGGCCAACATTGCATTTGACCAAGTCCTCCAAGAACAGGTGCCATTGCTGTTCAATATCTTGCCTGCCTGCCAAGTGGTTCGGCTTGACACGATTTTTGCAAGCACGATTTTTCGGGATCAAGATTTCATCAACGACCTCAAACTGGAGGCACATGGATACGGGCTCTCACTTGTCTCGCCTGGACTAACCAATGACGCGCTCTTTGGCTCAACATGGTTTGGGGTGCTGTCGAAACTAGTTCAGAGCCTCAAAGTGGAGATAGCGGATCCTGCTGAAGGGGAGGTAGACGGCGAAGTGGAGAACTTGGCATCACCACGGGTGCCTTCGAAGGATGGGGACGTGGTTATGGGAAAGCCAAGCGACAACAGTGATTGTGCTCTGGTGGCTCCCCCACAACGAAAGCTGTCGATATCCTCGTCCTCCTCATCAATCGTGAAGGATCCTCGTACCGCGCTATACTACGCCGACCAGACGACGTGTGTTGCCAAGACGCGTCAGATGTGGTATTACGCGGTGCTCTTCAAGGCATCGGCGCACGCTTTCCCCGGAACTCTTGCGCTAACACCAGAAAGCGACATTGCGATCTCTTCGGAGGACGTGTCCAAGTACTTCCCGCTTGAGGACCACCTTTTGATAGGGGCAACGGAGTATATTGCGGTCGAGTACAACTCGCAGACCCAAGAAATCCGCCTTGGTGAGACAGTACGCAGTGCCTAGTGTTTCTTGGTGGTTACTGACTGACGTATTTCTTCATGACTCATGTTTTGCCTTGAATGCCCTTCAGACCGCAAATACGACGGAAAAACAGCCACAACTGTGCAGGCATACCTTACAGGAGGTGGCCCATCTCGACTACCTCCGTACGTTGCAGTCAAGAGGATTTGGGAGCGCGAGCCGGGCAACAAATACGAAGATCAAATGAGCAGCGAGCAGGTATGTTTCGGTGCATTGTCAGTGAACATGCTGCGGCTAATATTTGTTGTATTTAAATTGCTTGTGTTCCTCAAAATGATGGTGCAGGAGCTGTTCCAGGACTACCAGTTCATTGATCCAGAAAGCGATTACGAGGTGGCTATTAAACTCGGACCCATACCAAGCGTGAAGGATGCAAGAGCCATTGTTGCCGAGTGGAAGAAAACGATCAAGCAGCTATTTGATTCACGAGAGTACGTTTCAAGTTGGTTTCATGGAACGGGTTCAAATTGCTCAAATTGATTTCATCTGTGTTGTTGGCAGATGCAAGTCGGGGTTGGCATCTTGTGAGTACTATTGCCCGCAGCGCAGTGGGCATGCTTTGGTAAGTATCGGTGCTGTTTGTTGTATGTGTGGGATGCTAGTGCTCAGTCTTTCTCATTTAATATTTGTTTGCGTGGAATCAGTGCTTGGGAACGATGGCTGTGATAGGACAAGGCCTCGCCAAACGAATTCTTGGTCGCCCAACCTTCTCAAAGCCACTGAAGCCTCGCGCCTCCCTTCAACGGCTTCAGAATCGCTTCAAGGGAACCGAAGAATGGCCAGGATCACCCTCAAGTGTGGCACCAGCAATGCTAGCAACTTCTCCGTAACCCGACGTATCATACCGGTAAACCCACGCGAATTGAAGTTTTCCCACTCAGTTTGAGTGAAGCAAATAGGCGTCTCAAACATCAGCCAGACCTACAGCAAACGCTGACACAGGGCTCTTTTTCGGGTCGTATATCTTGAACCCGCAGCAGCTCGCTTGGTAGTACGGAAGCCACTAAAAGTGATCAAAACCGGACAACTGACGGGATACCTTACACCTTGGACTCAAGGTCCGGCAACCTCAGAACTACCTCACAACCCCAAGAAGTTCTTCGCAAGAGCAGTCGACAAAGCACCACTTCTTGACGACACCACTGCTGTCTAGCCACACTGCATTTAGCAAAATAAAAAAGCAAAATGTTCCTGTCTCCCCCTTCGTCTCCTTACGAGGCCGTCGGTCGGATGCCGCGGATCCGCAACGACAGCTGAATGTCCTTCACCTGCAGCGTCACGCGCTTGCCGTGGATCGCACACAAGTTCCTGCACGTATACAATGAATCAACACGTCAGTAAATCCATCGGCTGGGCCTCTCATCACCCAGCCAGTCCACACAGCCCACGTACGCGTCTTCGAAGGTGCGCACGAGGTACGTCTCGGCGGCTTCCTGCAGCGCCAGCAGCGCCTCCGCCTGCCAGCGATAGCCGACGCCTGTGAACTCGGTCTGGATCTCGCGCACCACGCGCGCAAAGGGCAGCTTCCTTAGCAGCAGCTTGGTGGAGCGCTGCAGCAGGCGGATCTCGCGCAGCGCGGCCTCGCCCGGTTTCCTCCGCTTCTTGACAGTCTGCGTGGCGCTCGAGGGGCTGCTGGGGCGTCGACGCGGCGGCGTGGCCTTGCGCTTGCGTCTCGGAGCTGTGGGGTCGCGTGGATGGCGGCCTGACGCCCCACGGGGGCCACGGACGGTCGGCGTGCCGGTAAATTGGCCGGAGGTGACGGCGTCGACGCGGAGGACACAGACGATGGCGCTGCAGGCGGCGCGCGGGCGGACGCGGGCCCGCGCGTGGCGGCGAACGGCGGAGACGGAGAGCGCTGCGGAGAGTTGGGCGGCGTGGACTCGTCGGTGCCGCTGTCGGTGACGCTGCTGCTGGACGCGTCGCTCGCCGGCAGCGCCGGTGGAGGTGGCGATGCCATAGCTATTGCTGCCTGCTCCTTCGTGCGCTGGGGTTTCAAAAACTTGAATTTCGTAAGCGCGAAAATTGGGGTCAGTATGGAGACATGTGATTGGGTTATGGATGGAATATTGTGGTCGATGGACGAATCATGTCCGGGGATGATAATTGTTCGAGTGGTTAAATCTGTGACGTGGTGCAGCAGAAAGCAACCGCCGAAGAGGTTTATCCCCACTTCTTCCACTCCATTCCATTGGGAGCCGTTCGCTCCTTCTCGTAGTCCTTGTCGGCCACCTCCTTCCAGTTGGTGGACAGCACCGTGCCGCCCGAAGTTTGCTGGGTAGGTAATAAAAGCACAATAAACAGAGGAACGTTAGTTTCAGCTCTGCAACTGCAGTACACAAGTCGATGGCAGACACGTACGAAGGACTTGTTCATGGCCTTGCGCGTGTTCTCGTCGGCCTTGGCATAAATATCGCGGAAGAGCTTCTGCATGGCCTCCTCGCCTTCGGGTTTCTCGGCCTCCAGCTCCTCGCCGATCGCCCGCTCGATCTGATTCCAGTCGCGGGCGCTCGCGTACGGGCGCGGTACGCTCTCAGGCTTCGCTTCGAACACGGCCGCCGGACCCGTCACAACCTGTGTACCGGTCTGGTACACCACCTCCTCGAGCTTGTCCCAGTGCATGCCGTTGCTCTTCTTTTTCAGCTTCAGCTCCACCTTCGTGCCCAGGACCTTGTACGAGCTCTCGGTAGGCACGATTTCGTCGAAGAGAGCCTCGTTGAAGGCCTCCACGATCTCGCCATCGAGCTTGACACGCACAAGAAGCTTCTTCGGCTCCATGACGACCTCAACATCGTCTTCAGTCAACTTTTTTTGCAGGATTGAGACCGTGACGTGGGTGCCGGACTGATACCAGTCATGACTGTAGGTGGGCAGGAACCACACGACACCCGGTCAGCAACAGTTTCCACCAATACACGCACAGACCACCTCAGCAAGCTCTCACCGGATCGTCGGCTTCACCGGGAACGGTGCAACTACAGCGGCGCTCTGGTTGTTAGGCGTCGAGGCCTTCACTGGAGCTGGGTCATCCGGGATCACGAGCTCAGCCTCTCCATCGCCTAGCATTCCAATGGCACAAGTGGCAATCTTCTCAATAACTCAACTCCAGAGCATTGTAATACCCTTTGTACTTGCTACGTACTGTCCAGCTCTGCGTCGCACTTGCGGATCCACGTCTGGAAACGCTTGGCCAGCGCCTCATTGGCCTTGGGCGCCGCCTCCTTGCCGCGCTGGAACGCTCGCTTAGCCTCCGCGTATTTCTCCAACTCGAACTGCGCCACTCTACAGGCACCCATGCAACCATAAGTTTACTGTTCTTTAACCGCTCCGAATGGCTGCAGACACCCACCCGTGACGCAGGTGCGCCATGTGCAGCGTTGCGTCCAGTTCCGTGGCTCGCGACGCGTCGGCCGCGGCCTCGCGCAAATTGTGCAGCTTTAGGAAGGCCGCCGCGCGCTTGGACAGCGCGTCCGCGTCCTGCGGCTGCGTCTCCAGTGTGCGCGTGTAGCAGCGCACCGCCTCCTCGTAGGCCTCGTCCACGAACAGCGCGTTGCCCTCGTGCTTGAACTCCATCGCGCTTTTCTAGAAGTGAAAGGAAAGACCCGCATCTTTTCGAGCAAGCGAATAAAACCAAGAGTCATGTTAACGCGTGCAGTTGCGTGACGTTTTTAACGTTTCTGTCGGTGCAGGGAGGTGCAGAAGGTAAAGGTGAAGAGAGAGGTAAAGTTGATTTCTAGCTGATCTGATCTAAGTACGTGCTTTGAGAGCTCTACTTGAACTACTACGTATCTACCAGGCGAAGGCCAATCTAACGGACACGAACGTTCAGGTACAGGTGCACCTTGCGCTGGAGCAACTGCTCGATCTCGTCCCGGGCCGCCATGCCCACGGAGCGGATCGTGTCGCCGTTGTGTCCGACCACCATCTTGCGTACACGAGCAGCAGGAACCTGCATACACAGAAGAACGCAGTAAAAGTTAGAGCAATGAACCGCCACAACATCCCGACGCAAGACTGGCAACACGTACGAAGATATCCTGGTCAATGCGGACGCTCTTGTCCTTGAACTTGGTCCAGCCGACGTTCTCCTGCTCGAACGTGTACGGCAGCTCCTTGTTGAACCGGCAGAAGAGTTTCTCGCGGATGATCTCCGTCACCAGGTCCAAGTCGGACATGTCCGAGTGCATGGATGAGTGGTAGCTCCACGGTCGGTCCACGGCCAGCGACAGCAGTGTCTTCTTCAGGTTGTCCATGCCGTAGCCCTTCATGGCCGACACCTTGATGCACTTGTCCCCGATGTAGGCCAGTGGGTCGATGTTCAGCGACGCTCCTTCGGCGTCGTAGTGCTTACCGTAGATCTCCTCAATCATCTGGGACAGCTCCTTGACCTTGTAGTCCAGGTTGATCTTCTCGCGCTTGCCCACCAGGTCGAACTTGTTCATCACGAGCATCGTGGGCGAGCACACCTGGGCCGAGGTGGTCAGCACCTTCTCCAGCGCTTGCAGGGCCGCTTCATCGAGTCGCTTGACTGAGTCCACAACCAGCAGCGAGAGGTCCACACCCTGCAGCGTCTCGGCTGCAGTAGTCACCAAAGTCTGCACGTACTCGTGGGTCTCCTTCGGCTTAATCAGACCAGGCGTGTCGTAGAACGAGAGCTGCGCGTCGCCCTCCGTGTAGATGCCGAGAATGCGATCTCTGGTCGTGTTGTACTTGGGCGACACTGCCGACACCGTCACATTCAGCAGCCGGTTCATGATGGAGGACTTGCCTGCGTTCGGGCGGCCGATGACTGCCAGGTCCAGCGCCTTGGGGTTGGGCGGCTCGTCCGGGATCAGGAACTCGCGGTCGACCACATTGTCGGGCGCCGGCGTGATGTTGGTGAACTGCTTGTCCTTCATGGACACCGGCCGCCTCGCCGGCAGCCGGCCCGTGGCCCTGTATCGCTCGGCCTCGGCCTGCTTCTCCGCTTGCGACTGTCGGCCATCACGGAAGTGCAGCGGGTTGGACGGCGCCTCGCGCTCACGCGGCTTGCGCTTCCCCACGTAGCCCGTGTTGCGGGGGTCCGACGCGCCCGTTCCGTCGTCCTCCTCTTCGTCCTCGTCGGGCAGCAGGCCCAGACGCCGCATGCGGCGCTTGTTTTCGATCTCCTTGCGCGTGCGCGCGGGCATCACCGCCGGCGGGACGACCATAGTGCGCAGACGCATCTTTGCCCATTCCCGGTCGATCTCCTCCAGCGTCGGGCGCGGCGGCTCCTCCACTCGCGGCGCGGCACGTGGCGCTCGGGCTTCCGCTGCGAGCGACGCTGCTCCTTCTTTTTCTTCTTCTTGTCGTTGACGGGCAAGCCGCTGGCCACACGGAACGCCTCGCGCTTGGCCTGGCTGCGCTTGGAGCGGTAGGTGGCCACGAGGACGCGGCCCTGTGGCAGCGCCGACGCCGCCGACGCCGCGCGACACAACAGCAGCTCCATTATTGTGCGGCAATTGAGTGGCAATCGAATCACTATTGAATTGGGTCAGAGTTTCGTAAATGAGCACGACAATCATTCTGAAGAGCGAAATGGGTCTTTTCATATTGAAGTTTGTGTGGTTTGAAGACTGAGGGGATCATACACTACACCGGCCGCCCCTGGCTAGGTTGTCCCCCCTACATGGCTCTCTTACTACTACTTGACTAGTGGTGGAGGCTACGCAACGAGTGGGGCTGGGCTCGACTCGACTCGACTGGACGCGGGGGGTCTCGTCTCCGCTTATCCCGAGAGGCTGACGCCCGACATCTTGCCCGTGAAGCGGCGCTGCAGGGCGGCGTGGCTGATGCCGTTGCGGGTGCGGGCGCCGCCGTACGTGTTGAGCGGCTCGCTCTCCATCACGCCCTTATCGTTGGCCGTGATCATCTGCATGATCTCCTTGCACGAGCGCGACAGCTCGTCCTTGTTCTTCAGCGCGCGGAACAGCTCCAGGCACTCGGACTTGGTCGGCGACTCTGCAAGGCACGGCAACAAGCAGCGGGGTTAGTTCAGACAAAGGACGACACGACGACGGCAGCAGCGACGACCGCGGGCTCACCGGCGTCAACGGAGGAGGTCTTGGACATCGCGGGTTGGCTTGGATTCTGGCAGTTCGCTGGGTCTGGTCGAGGGCACTTGCGCAGGAGCTGGCAAATTGCAAACTGAGGAAAAGGAGCGCTGCTGGGAAGGAGGGCTGAGCATCGGCACTCCACCGGTCGCGCCGGTTGAAGACACCGGGCGCACAACTTCAACGTCGCATCCCCAATTTACGTTGGACTGGTAAATTGGGTCTCCCATTTTATGATTCGCGTACTCTGATTGGCTGGCAGTAGTCGCGCGAGCCCAACGGACCCAAAAGAAAAGCATGGAAAGAACTCCCCATGCAGCCTGATAAGTTATCAGTGATAACAGCGCACGCTGGTCAAGCGGTTGAGGGCCAGCATGGCCGATGTTGCCATTGCAGCTCAAGCTCAAGCTGGCAGCATGTCAAGGCTGATGGCGACGCAATGCAATCGACAGCGGGCTCATTGCTGGCAGCAATTTGCTAGGGCCTTCGCCGTCAAGGCGAGCTGATTACGGACGAGCCAGGCACGGGGGAAACTTCAACGTGGATGCAAAGCCCTGGCCAGGTAAAAACCATTGCTCCATTTGCTACCTGCACTACCAATGTTTTGGATATTGATCGCGCGTCTGGGTAGGGGGACAATGCACCGCGAAGGACTTGCGCGAGCTAGGAATCGGCGATCGCATCTACGACAGCAGCACTGAACCACCAGAACGCTGCCGTCCTCCGGTGATCCACCACCAGCTGGCGATTGACATGCATGGCCTCGGTCCGCCGCGATGACCTGCTGGCAGCAGGCTGCTGCAGTGGCAGTACTTCCTCAGCGGTGGGATGGAGACCGCATTCCTCGTGATACCGCGGCAGCGCACTCTGGTAGGCGTTTCACAACAAACACAGCTCGAAGATCTGTCGCCCGGGAGCTGTGCTCGAGCACCAACCGTTGCTTCGGTCGCCGCAGCATTGGCAGCGGTGGGCGTGCTCCATCGAGCACCATCGAATACTGCCGCTGCCTTTCTGCGTGGGACCCCGCTCACCTGAGTGATACCGACTGGTTGGCCGCGTAGACACCGTCAGCGTTAGCAGACGTTAGTCTGCAATCGCAATCCCCAGCAGTACTGTAGAAAAGCAAGGCGCCCCACTGGCTGTGGGCCACTGCACGCGAGCTGCATCCAAAGCTTCATGTTCCCTATTTGCCTCTACACAACTTAAGGCTGACCCTGCGCGCTCTGGGCCTTAGCGAACAGCCCCTTCACACTCTGCATCACGACTTCGAACGTGTCCGACGACCGATCCTTCAGTCCGATGGCCGCCAGGATCGGCAAACCGACAGGAACGCTGCACAAGCACATCGTCCGACAAAGAAGGCATCTTGTTAGCCTACGACAACGCCCTCTAGCGCCCCACTCAGCCGCACAACGCACCCGAAATGCTCCAAGAACTGCCGCGCGTACACCAGCAACAGCGGGTCATCGCGCCGCCCGAGACGAACGTGGATATCCGGCTGGAGCTTGCCGCTGATCGAGTCCTTCTGGTGCGCCTCCACCTGGCAGCACAGCAAATAACACAACAACCACCTATCAGACTCCCATAAAACCGTTTAGAGCTGCACCAATTGCAGTCGTACGAGCGTGCCGAAGGTGCCCAGCTGCGTCACTACGATGAAGACGCGGTCCGCGAAGATGGAGACGGCGATATCCGTCGGCACTCCGTTGATTTCCTGCGCACAGCAGTCCAAAATCAGTCAGCTACAAGCTGCAACACACTGCACACTTCCTCTGCCCTCTGTTAACGCCCAGCACCTCCTACCTTGCGCTCCTTCTGCGTGTGCAGCGCCGGCGGAGTCGCCACCTCGGCCATGGTCAATAGAGCAATAAATTGCCAATTGATTGATTTCGGTTCCTGACACGCACGTATGCAGTTCGACAGGTCAAAAGTATGCGAAATTGGAGGGACTGAGCTGATGTGTCCTTCCGATTGGCCGAAAAGAAACTGTGCGGGTTTTCTGGTCGGCTAATACAGAGACTGGCCTCGTCAGGAGAAGGAGGCGCAAGAGCCCGAAGAGAACGAACCCGGTCCCCGTCCCGCGCCGCTCACACCTTCCGTCCTGCCGGTTGTGCGCCCCCCCCCCCCCCCCCCTGTTCAATGCGTGTGCATGCCCACGCCGTGCCGACCTCGATAGGACCGCTGCGTAACGCCGACAGCGCCAAGCGCTGGCGACTGACGTAGCTCCTCGTTCTAACGACGATGTGGTGTTGTGTGTACGTGTCACCTCAGATCCCGTTGCAATGGACGGATACGACCACTTGTTCAAGCTCCTGCTGATTGGAGATGCCGGCGTCGGCAAGAGCAGGTGAGCGCGATGAGTTCCGCAGTCAATGTGGGAATTTTCAGCGCTTTTTTCCTCATTTTCGCTCGTTCCGTTGTTATTGTTGCAACTCGTAGCATGCTGCTGCGGTTCACCGACGACACCTTCGACGACAACCTACAGAGCACTATCGGTAAGCGGAAAAGGACGAGCATGGGCATGTCGAAGCAGGGTTGAAGTGGCGCCCGGCCTTTGCTTTGTTTCGTACATCCGGACTGGGACTTGACAAGGTTCGTGGGTGTGCAGGTGTCGACTTCAAGGTGAAGATGATGCAGGTGGACGGGAAGAAGATTAAGATGACTATTTGGGACACCGCCGGCCAGGAGCGCTTCCGCACGCTCACGAGCTCGTATTATAGAGGCGCGCAGGGCATCGTTCTGGGTAAGCAGGAGCTGCGAGACGACATTCTGCGAATGGGTATGCCAGCTCGAGGTTCTTACGCTGCTGGTGGTGGTGGCTTTTACGTTTTTTTGGTGAAACAGTGTACGACGTTGCTCGGCGAGACACGTTTGAGAACCTGGACCTGTGGCTGCAGGAAGTCGAGGTGTACAGTCCGGCAGGCGGACGCGACGTAGTGAAGCTGCTGGTGGGGAACAAGATTGACAAGGTGAGCCTGGCCGTATCTGGGTTGCGCTCTTGTGTCATGTCGATGGTATCTTAACTTACGCCAATGCTGGTGACAGGAACGAGTGGTGAGCCGCCGGGAGGCGGAGGACTGGGCGCGGTCTAAAGGCATGCTGTTTGTCGAGAGCAGCGCAAAGACCAAGATCGGCATCCAGCAAGTGTTCAACGAAGTAGTGCAGAAGGTAGGACGCGGCGTGGCCTCGATCTTTGTTGATGGGGCTGACTCACTGACGCCTACTGTGCTGATATGCGAGTAGATTCTGGAAAACCCCGCGCTCCTGTCCAACACGGCACCACGCAGTCGCGGCCGGAAGCTGGACGGCAAGGCGGAGAAGAGCGGCGGCGGCAGCGGCTGTTGTTAGAGACACCCACGGTTTTGTTGTTGATGTCCTCCGACAGTCGGCGGCGGCGCGGTTGCGATCGTCTTGGCCGTTCTTGCGTGCTTGCTCCTCCCGTCACCACGAAGCGGGAGGCGTACCACGACGAGGAGGGGTCTCTGACGCAACTTTCGCTTCTGCCGCCGTGTCCGGTCCTGAAGTGCTGTGAATGAAGTGCGTGGCGGAAACCTGCGGGAGGCATGCGGGGGCGGGCGGGGAGGAGAGCGGAGGAGGAACCAGGAAAACGGGGCCGGCCAACGCTGGCCCCACGCAGAAACAGAGAGGCAGGAGAAGTTATCGAAATACATGTTCCCCACAGCAAGCGAGGGTCTATTTCGTGTCGGGCGGCTGAGTCAGCTATGGATAGGCCTGCTCGGCCACGTCAGCGTGGATGGATGGGTTGTGCGCTTGCGCTGGCTACTGTAGTGTAGCGCGATCGACAGCCAAGCCATGTCGCACCGCCAGCGAGGTCTCCGATATTCACCGATATCGGAGACCGAGGTGCTATTCTAGATAGGTCTCCGATATCGGTGCATATCAAGGCAATGTCACCAAGGCAAGCCCGCTTGCAGACGCCACCAGCCTTGCCGCTTGGCGTTGCCGCTGCGTTACTTACCCATCTGGCTCGGCAACATTGCACGATCACGTTCCCCGCCCGCCACGTTGGCGATTTTTGGCACGTGTCAAACCGGCATGCAAGGGCCATCCGTCAAGCCAGGATCGGCTCGGAAGGCCGCCGTGATGCGCCTGCACCGCACCGCACCGCTAGCGGGCAGCTCAAGCAAGCGGCGGCGTTGGGCGAAAGGAGTGAGCTTCACTTGCATTCATGGTATGCCGGGCTTGCTGGCAGCCGATTTGAGTCAAATCGCGCCGGCGCTCCTGCGCGAAAGTATTGCGCGGGCACGGCTTCTACACCCCACGCGCCTTCAAGCCGCGCGCGCAGCGCAGTCACCCGGGAAGACGAGCGCTGCCGCCAGCCCTGCGAGAGCACAAAATATCATAATCACAACTTAATCCCTGACAAACACAACATAACGCGGGATCCCACAAGATGGGAGGGGCGACTAAGGCGAGCGGTTGCGAGGCGCGTAGCCAAAGCAAACCCGCGCGGGGTGCCCGCGAAGCAGGGCCGCGCGGTATTTGCGTAGGCGGGCCCAGCGTCGAGCATTCCAGCGAGCCGCGCATTGCACTCGCCAGGTGAGAGAATCTATATAGCGCGAGCGAAGCGAACCGCGGGGGCGCCGAAGGGCGCCCAGCCAAGCGTAGCGCGGCTGGTCACCATGCCATCCGTCCCCATGTGACATTTATGCGACATATTTATACTAGAAAATTGTATGGCATTGTGCTAGTCAGGCGTGGTTGTGTTTGTCAGGGCTTTTGATGTGTTTGTTGACGGTTGTCCTGCGAGAGCGGCACGTCGGCAGACGCGGCGCCGCCCACCGTCGCGGTGATCCAATGTGACCCATGACCAGCAAGTGGGCCTGCAGCGATGCGACGCTCGCGCTATCGGTTTGTGCGGGGCGTGTTCGTCATTGGTGGAAAAATAAGGCACAGAGACGGGCCCCTCATCAATCATTGGCTCGGAGCGAGTGTCCGATTGCGATTTCAAGTCACCATCCTACGCGCAAAGTTTCCCCTCCTGCAAGTCGATACCCTTTGCAGCTGAAAGCGCCGAGCTTGCGAGCATTCGCCGTCTTCTGCTACGGTTGCCCGTGCTCGATTACGTGGGCCCATAGCGTTGCGGAAGGGTACGCAATGGCGATATATAAAATGTGCTGTCATTAATACTGGCTAACAATATTTGCCGCCATGCGATTAAGAGCCATCCGCTGGGTCTCCATCAGGTGCTTCAAATCGTACTTGCTTACGGCACATGTAACCTCAACAACTTACAGTACATGCTGATCGTACTGTAGCTCTCTCTGATTGAGGTTGCTATTTACTGTATTATAGTGCATGCACGGAGGGCAACCGCCATTTCGGAACTCAGTCGTCCAGTTTGCCAAAACCCGCGCACAACCTCCCAGAGCTGATCCCGAGGGAGGAAAGATAGCGGGTGGTCTACCGTCCCCAGCTGGGCGCCCAGAGAAGCCGCATTCCATTACAAATCGCGAGCGGCGCTCGCCGAGACAGGAGCCCTCCACACACTAGAAAAGCCGCTCGCGCCCTCGAGGCTCCCGCGCTCCGTGGCCTCCTTCGCCCTCGCTTCCCGTCGACTCGAGACCCTCGACCGACTCCAGCGAGAGGCACGAGAAGAGAGACCGCCCCCGCCCGCCCCGCTCCGCTTTCGCGCCGTGGGACGCACCGCTTGGCGCCCTTTCTTTCGATATTCCGGCCGGCCGGTCTGCGTGTTGCGCCGCGTCTCGCCCTCCTTCCTTCCTTCTCGCAGAGTACACTGTAGCAACTCAGGGCTGCAGCAGACCATTCCATGGACAGCGGAGCGGCAATGCCATGTCGGCCCGGCAGCGAGCAGCAGGCGCCCGCCGTGACCAAGCAGAAGCAGAAGCAGAACAGCGACAAGAAGAAGATGAAGTCGCCCAAGCACAGCAGCAACAATTGCAACAGCAACACAAGCGCCGCGCCCCGGCAGCTGCCGGGACGCGGCGCTCGCGGCGTGACAGCAACTGCAGCAGCGGCAGCGGCATCGACGCCGACGCTCGACGGCCGGCGCTGGCCTCGGCCTCCGCCCCCGTCTCCGCCTCGGGCCTGAGCCCCCGACTCCTCCGCGTTCTCAACGAAGCCAACGCGCCCGCGCTCGCAATGGACGCGGCCGGCCGCGTGACGTTCTGGAACATCAAGCTCGCGCAGATCTCTGGGCTGCTGGCCAGCAAGGTGGTGGGCCGCCCCGTGACGGAGCTGGTGACACCCGCCAAGGCCGCGGAGCTCACGGGCGGGCTGGAGCAGGCACTGGCGGACGCTGCCACGACCGTGAGGGACGTCGAGATCGAGCTCCACACGCCCGATCTTGGCCGCAACGTGAAGCTGCTCGTGAACCTGACGGTTGACGCGGACGGCGATGAGTCGGCGTGCGTCGTGGCCATCGGCCAGGACGTCACGGTGTCGGCCCTGCAAGGCTCGCAGTTCGCGCGCGTGACGCATCAAGCGAGCGCGCCCATAGTGGAGCTGGATCGCGACGGTCACATTGTGCTGTGGAACCCCAAGGCCGAGGCACTGACGGGCTACAGCATTGACCAAGTCACGGGCACACCGCTGGTTGACTTGGTGCATGAAGACTTCCGCGTGCTGGTGGGCGAGCTGCTGGCGCGCGTGGCCTCCACCAACACATCAGTATCCGAGTTCGAATTGCCGCTCGTGACGGCCAGTGGCGCGCGTGTGGAGCTGCTGCTGAGCTTGACGCCGCAGGTCAGTGTGGATAGCGCTGGCGCGACCGTGAACCGCATCGTGGCCATCGGACAGGACGTGACTGCGCGCAACGCCAGCGAGATGGAGTACAGCAAGCTGGTGGACTCAGCCAACGCCCCATCTTCGGCGTCGACGCGGACGGGTGCGTAGTAATCTTCAACAAAAAGGCTGCCCAGATTAGTGAGTACTGGCCGGGTGAGGTCATGGGCGTTGACCTGGTGTCGTTCTTGATCCACGAAGACTATCGCGAGGAAGTTGCTGCAGTGTTCCAGAAGGCGCTGCGCGGAATTGAGACGGCAAACTTTGAGTTTCCTCTGATCACAAAGCACGGCCGGAAGGTCGAGATCCTGTTGAATGCCACTCCGCGCTTTAATCACGCTGGCGCCATCGTGGGCGTGGTGGGAATCGGCCAAGATATCACCGAGCGTATCGTGCAGGAGCAAGAGTACAGCCGCCTCATTGACACGGCCAACGCGCCGATCGTGGGCGTGGACAAGAAGTTCCGCGTGACGATTTGGAACAAGAAGGCGGCGACTATTACGGACTACTCTTACAAGCAGGCGATTGGCAAGGACCTCCTTGGATTCATTGCTGAGCACGCACGTGAGCCCGTGGCAGACGTGTTGTCCAAAGCAATGGTTGGAACAGAAACGGCAAACTTTGAGTTCCCCTTGGTGACGAGGAGTGGGAGAGTGCTGGACATTCTACTCAATGCCACCCCGCGCTTCGATCACAGTGGTAAAATTACTGGCGTCGTGGGAATCGGGCAGGACTTCACCGACCAGCGCGCGCAAGAGGAAGAGTACATTCGTCTGATTGATACGGCCAACGCACCGATTTTCGGTATTGATATGGATGGACGTGTGGATATTTGGAATCGAAAGGCTGTAGCCATAACGGAGTACACGGTGCTCGAGGCGCGCGGAACTCGCCTGGTCGAGAGCTTTATTCCGCACGACTACCGCGCTGGCGTGTCCGAGGTGATGTCAAAAGCTATGGAGGGAGAAGGTACCGCTAACTTCGAGTTTCCGCTGATTACAAAGACCGGTCGTCGTGTAGATATCCTGCTAAACGCGACCCCGCGCTACAACCAGCACGGTGACATCGTGGGCGTCGTTGGCATTGGCCAGGACATTACAGAGCGTATCGTGCAAGAGCAGGAGTACAGCCGACTGATCGACACGGCAAACGCACCCATCTTCGGAGTCGATATGACCGGCCTTGTAAATATTTGGAACGACAAGTCTGCTGAAATCACGCAATTCACGGCCGACGAAGTTATCGGGAAAGACTTGGTGCAGGAATTCATATCTGAAGGCTATCGTTCTGCCGTGGGCTTGGTCCTATCACAGGCTCTGAACGGCGTTCAAACCGCCAACTTTAATTTCCCGCTCATCACGAAGTCTGGGCGTCGCGTGGAGATTTTGTTAAATGCTACTCCGCGATACAATGAGCTTGGGGAAATTGTTGGAGTGGTGAGTATCGGCCAGGATATTACGGAGCGGATTGCGCAAGAGCAGGAATACAGCCGACTTATTGACACTGCCAACGCCCCCATCTTTGGAGTGGATAGCGAAGGTCGTGTGAATATCTGGAACAAGAAGGCCGCTGAAATTATGCAGTATTCAACGGACGAAGTCGTCGGTGAAAACCTGGTGGAAAAGTTCATCACGGAGGACTACCGCGAAGCTGTCAGCGCAGTCCTTTCGAAGGCGCTTGACGGAGTTGAGACAGCAAATTTTGAGTTCCCACTGGTCACCAAGGCAGGCCGCCGCGTCGAGATCCTGTTGAATGCTACACCTCGATTCAATGAACACGGGACGGTTATTGGTATGGTGGGAATTGGCCAGGATATTACGGATCGTATCGCACAAGAACAGGAGTACGCGCGCTTGATTGAGAAGGCTAATGCTCCGATCTTTGGCGTCGACTCGAAGGGACTGATCAATATCTGGAACCACAAGTGTGCTGACATGACGCGATTCTCGAAGGAGGAAGCAGTTGGCAAGGACTTGATGAGCTGGGCAATTCCTGAGCAGTACCGTGATGCTGTGGAAGACATCCTATGGAAGGCTCTCGACGGCGATGAAACATCAAATTTTGATGTCGAACTGAAGAAAAAGAACGGTCGCACCGTTAACATCCGCATGAATGCGACGGCGCGGTTCGACCAGCATGGCGAAATTGTGGGTGTGGTCGGCATCGGCCAGGACTTGACTGATCGTATCGTGCAGGAGCAAGAGTACACTCGCCTTATCGACACGGCTAACGCACCGATTTTTGGCGTGGATGCGAATCTTTGTGTGAACATCTGGAACAAGAAGGCAGCCCAGATTACCAAGTACTCGACGGCTGAGGTTATCGGTGAGAACCTGGTGGAGACGTTCATCTCGCCCGAGTATAGGCCTATTGTGGCTGACGTGTTCAGCAAGGCGCTAAACGGTATCCAGACCGCGAACTTCGAGTTCCCTCTGATCACTCGTCCCGGCACAAGAATTGAAATCCTTCTGAATGCTACACCTCGTAACGATATGCATGGTAACATTGTGGGCGTGGTGGGTATCGGCCAGGACATTACGGATCGCATCGCTCAGGAGCATGAATACTTCCGCCTGATCGATACTGCGAACGCCCCCATTTTTGGTGTTGACACGTTTGGGTGCATTAATGAGTGGAACCAGAAAATCGAGGAGATCACGGGCTATCACAAGTCCACGGTCCTGGGTCTGGAGTTGGTGGAGACTTTCATTAACCCGGAGAACAGGTCAGAGGTGAGCAAGTTATTGAATCAAGCATTGATTGGAATTGATGTGGAGGAGATGGAGCTTCCCATGACAACTGCCGCTGGACGATCATTGCTGCTGCTTGTGAATGCTTCCAGCAAGAAGGACATGCACGGCAACATCCGTGGCGTGATTGGAGTGGGCCAAGACTACACCGCAAAGAAGCACATGGAGGCAGCGAAGGTGAACTTCCTGGCTTCGTTCAGTCACGAGCTTCGAACGCCGCTGAATGGTGTACTCGGCATGCTCGAGCTACTGCGCGACCAAAAGTTGGACAAGACGCCCGAGCGCTACGTGCATATTGCCTATATCTCGGGCTCGCTGCTGCTGAATCTAATCAACGACATCCTCGACTTGTCGAAGATAGAAGCAGGGCACATGGAAATTTCAGCAGACCCGTTCCAAATGCAGGATCTGCTGGAGTACTCAGTAGAGATCTTCAAGTTCAAGGCGCGCGAAAAGCACATCAAGCTCACGTTGGAATGCTCACCGAAGGTTCCAAAGCGCGTCATTGGCGACGTGAGTCGTCTTCGCCAAGTGCTGCTAAACTTGCTCTCGAACGCTATTAAGTTTACGAACGAGGGTTCAATTACCGTCCGCTGCAATATGGTGCCATCACCTGACCTTCCGAAGCATTGCGTCAAGCTGCTGTTCCAGGTCATCGATACTGGTGTTGGCATGGACGACGAAGAAAAATCGCGCTTATTCTCACTGTTCACGAAGCTTGAGCGTACGCGCAAGAATAATCCGACGGGATCTGGTCTGGGTCTCGCGATCTGCAAGCAGTTGGTTGAGCTGATGGACGGTGATATCGATGTGGACAGTGAATTGGGCGAGGGCTCGGAGTTTTTCTTCACTGTTGTCGTTCGTCGCCTAGAAGAGGAGGAGGACGATCTCATCCAGAAGTTCCCGGCTGTCTTAGCTGCCGATGCGAGTGCTGCTCCTTCGCTAGCAGCCAGCAATGCGAGACATAACGCGTCAATGTCGGAGCTGGTGCCAAAACATGCTCGTATCTTGGTGGTGGAAGACAATGAGTTTAACTGGGAAGTCGTCAAGAGCTTCTTCATGGAAGACAACCACCTGCTTCAATGGGAGACGAACGGCCTGGACGCGTATCAGATGTATCAAGAGCATCATGATTCCTACGACATTGTGCTGATGGACTGCGAAATGCCCATCATGAATGGTTACGATTCAACCCGTAATATCCGCAACTTCGAAAAGCAGCACAAGCTTGCACGCATTCCCATTATCGGAGTTACAGCGTACGCTATGAGTGGGGACCGCAAGAAGTGCCTGGACGCTGGAATGGACGAATTCATTGTCAAACCAATCTCCAAGACGGAGCTGCGAAAGGCTATTCGCAAGTGGATGCGTGTGCGATTCCTGGGACAGCACTGCCCCCGACCGTCACGAGTCGAGTCCGTGAGCACGGCTGGAGATGATTCTTCTGCTGCCTCATCTTGCCAATCTGCTGCCAATTTGGTAGCTGCGTCCAGACACAAAGAGAAACTGGACTTGGACCGAGCCATCTCGGACCTAGAGCTCGAGGATCCAATGATGATCGGTCAACCCGGTGGAATTCAGACAGCGGCAGGCTCTGAAGCCTTGCTCATGTCGCTCACTACCATCAGCGAGAGCAAAAGCAATCAATCGAGTACAGGAACTCTTGGACGCACTCTTGGCGCCGCAGATGGCCAAAGTGGAGTGGCTGAAGCGTCAAATGCGACCAAACCTTCAAATGGAGCAGTGACGCATCCTGGAAATCTCGTGAACGCGTCGAGTATTGTGGGTACGAATTTGTTTGCCGCCGCCAAGGCTGCAGGAATCTATCCCATGAACGCAGTCGAACCTCCTGGCCCGCGCTCACCTTCGTCGGCTGACGATACCAACAACCAGAATGAAGCTGGTGATGCTGCCAGCTCGACGATGGTAGTGAACAAGGCGGCACGAGCCTACTCGTCGACAATGGCGCCTGAAGACATCGTGATACCAACTGGTGATCCGATCGATTACTCGCTGGGCGTGGAGCAGTGTGGTGCAAACGAGAGCTTGTTCGTGAGCCTGCTCGAGAAGTACGCAGGTCTGAGCGAGGAGTTCATGAGGCGTATCGAGGAGGCATATGCCAGCAGTGACTTCGTGGTGCTGCGTCGCGAGAGCCACTCGCTGAAGGGATCGTCCGCCTACGTTGCAGCCATGCGTGTTTCTAAGGCAGCATTCCGTGTACAGCTTGCGACCGAGCACGTAATGGAGGAGACTGCGACGGCAGAGAACCACAACTCTCTGAAGGACGCCTTCCTGCTACTGAAGAAGGAGCACCGTGCGCTGCGTGGCTACCTTCGTCGGAACTTCTCGTTCCGGACGAATGCTGGAAGTGGCAACCAGGACACCAAGAAGAAGAGCGGTAGCAATGGAGGGGGAGGTGACAATGCGTGCATTGTCATGTAAATCTGCGGAGGAAGCGGCGGGTGGTATATTTGCTTTTTTATTCAAGTCGGCGACGAACGAAGCAGTGGAGGCAAGGAGGCGATGGATCGATAGAGCGCTTCCCAGCAGCAGCAGTTTGGCCGCCGCCTCCTTCACTGCGCCGCAGAAATGTAACTTATAATTGATAGTCGTTGTTGACGGCGCTTTTCTTTTTGATGCTCGGTGTTTAGACTTCCTGTGGTCATTTCGACTGCTTGGCATCGTCGAAGTAAGTGTCCTCGATGTCGTTGAGCAGATCGTTCATAGCTTCTTGGAACTTGGCGCACACCAGCGCACGGCTGGCTCCGATTTGTTCGGCGAATCGTGAAAGTTTGCTGCAGAACACACATCAACGTTGAAGCGTGAGGGGTACCAGAAAAGAAAGCAAAGACCAGAGATAAATAGGGACCAGAGATAAATAGGGACTTACACTTTCTGCATGGCTGGGAGCAGTTGAATCCACCCGACGATGTCGTCAAGCGTGTAGTCATGCTCCTTGATGAGCTCCTTGGCGTCTTTGAAGTAGTGTTCGGCCACCTTTTGCACGATCTCGTCCACCTCAGCCTGCTCCTTGCTCTCATCGTCAGCACTCTTCGCGTCGACGTCCTCTTCGTCGGCAGTTCTCCTACTGCCCGGGCTTGGCGTTGCTGTTTGCTCCCCACAGTACCGCACGATGAACTCGTGTTTCAGTAGCTGTTTGACACTCCACCGCTCGGTCTGGTCCTTCTTTAGGCACTTGTCGAGGAAATCGCAGAACAGATCCGAGAATTCACCCTCAGGTAGGCGCGGAGGCTGGCAAAAAAGAACAAAAATAAATTAAAAGACAAAACTAAGTGACGGTGAAGCATGAGATAGCATACCGGTTCATTGCGGATCATGTGCAGCAGTTCCCAGTACCCGCCGCGCGATGAATATGGGAACTTGCCGAGAGCACAGGTCATAATGGAGAGTCCGAAAGACCACACATCCGACTTGTACGAGTATTCCTGAACATAATAATAACAAAACAATTAGTTGGATTGAATAGAATGATGCAAGACGTGGAGCTCACCTCGCTGGCGATGCGTTCCGGGGACATATAGGTGAGAGTGCCGACGAACGTTGTGGCTTTGGCCATGGAGTTTTCCATTTCGCGCACGATTCCAAAGTCCGAGACTTTGACATCACCGAAATGGTTGATCAGCAAATTGCTGGGTTTGATGTCACGGTGTAGTTGGTGCGTGCTGTGGAGGAACGCCAGCCCTTTTAGCACGCGGAAGGAGATGTTGGCCAGCACCACCTCACTGGTGCAGCCTCCAGTGTCCACAATGTCCTGAAGCGAGCCGCCGTCCATGTACTCTACCACAATCGAGACGTTGCCCTCGTTCGGGTTCATGAATGCGTCGTAGAGACATACGAGCTCCGGACACGCCACGCTCTGTCGGGCGTTCTCCGCACTCTCCGCATCGGGGAGTGTCGACAGGTTGTTGTACAGCGCCTTGAGCTCCGCGATCAGCTGATGCCTCTTCTCGTGCTCGAACACGGGGATGACTTTCACAGCCACGAGCATCAGGGACGGAACGTGAAGCGCCTTGTGCACTACTCCGCTCGCTCCACGACCGAGAACCCCGAGCTTCACCAAGTGTTTCTTGGTGTTAGAGGGTCTGTCAGACCGAGTGCTGGAAACACCGTCCGAGTCCCGATCGGGCGAACGAGTGAGCCCCGTTTGCTTGATTTGGAACCCCACCGCGTCAAAAGTTCCCGACGCGGACAGGTCGTACGAGCGCTCCAGTCGGTCGGTACTGCCACTGTGCAGGTCTAACTGGAAGTCCGAGCCCAGACCTTGAACGAAATTGCGTTGAATACCTTTCTTGCCAGTAGACGAGGTCGTAGGTGAAGTCGAAGTGCCTGGTCTAGCGAAGGCAGTCGGCCCCGACAGCTTCGGACTTCTCGGTGCCTGACGACCTGGAGCTCCTTGTCCAGGCGGACAGTCAACGCTAATCATCGGCTCGAGATCCGTGATCTCCAGTTTAATCTGCGCAGGTCGTGGTCGTCCTCCAGGTGCGAGTCGTCCCTCCCCGCTCTTCTTCTTCTCGGCCACTTTGGCTTTTCGACCTCCGTCGTCAGCTGCAGCAGCAGCGTCCTCGGGATCCGTCCGCATAGATCGGATGCGCCGCATATCGTTCGCTAGAGATTGCACACTTCGCGCTGTGTGCAGTGAACCGTCTTGGGAGTGCTCGAGCTTGCTCTCGGCTCGTCCAGCCATTGCTGACGACGACGAGTTTCCTGGGCGGTGCCGATCCAG
Source organism: Phytophthora melonis (assembly GCA_024211575.1). Taxonomy (NCBI): domain Eukaryota; phylum Oomycota; class Peronosporomycetes; order Peronosporales; family Peronosporaceae; genus Phytophthora; species Phytophthora melonis. Next base: position 2,521,071 of record JAMXKT010000094.1, on the reverse strand, counting down.
AATCTTCACTTCTGGCTGCTTCAGCTTGGACTCCTTCATGCCAGGCGCCTTGTCTTCGGCGTCCGTCGGGTGAGAGGCTCTGCGCTCGCATATAGTAAACAAACACATTGTTATTCGCCCACGTTTTAACCACAAGAAGCAGCAGAGATGCACGCACGTACGCTCGTCTCTCATCGGCAGGGGTGTCGAGCCGCGATGAAACGAAAGAAGACTGAGCCGACACAACAGTTGAGCACGTTTACTATCTATTGACGATAAATTCTGCTTCAAGCGCCCCACCTTGGCCTCCGCCTTCGCCTTCGTCGCCTGTTCAATGAGTTCAATGGCGCCAAGCAACGTCAGATCGCTATTACACCCGAGAGTGTTAATATATCCTGGTGTACTCGCCTGAGGCTTGGCCTCCCATTGCTCGTCGCTAGCTGTCGCCTTCATCATGACGTCGGACTCTAATGCACACACACGAGGGGGTCTCGTGTAAAGTTGCTACTGCACACTGCACTGCGGAGGCCGTTAGAAGCTGAAGCGACGCGAAAGATATCGATTTGCTAAACCAAGTTGAAGTTGTCCGCACAAATGGCTACATGTAGCCATTTATTGTCCCTACAAATCTACAGGTGCAACATGCGGCGCAGCTCCGTGACGCGGTCCCGAGGGTACGGCGGGCGCTTCGCCACGAAGCTCTCGGTGGCCGATTTCCTGGCGCTTTGCTCCTTCTCGACGCAGAAGAGGTCCTGGACCCGCTGGACGGCCGCGAGCTTGAAGTCCTTGGGCTTGGGCAGTTTGCCACTGTACACGGACTGCTTGATGTCGGCGGTGGCGAGCGGGATCTGCTTCTTGACGAACTTCTTGCCCTCTTTGGTCTAGAGCCACTCGCGAGCCGCAGCCACTGCCGCCTCCACTTCTTCGTCCACGTGCTGCTGCTCCTCAGCCTTGCGTCGCCTCTCCGCCAGCTCGATCGTCTCTCGCCACAGCTTCTCAGCCGTAGGGACGAACACAGCCGATAGCTCCATCACTTGGGCGAGCTGCTCCTGTACAGCGGCGCAGTCGCGAGCTCGAACGAGATCTTCGTTGCGCTTGATACTCAGCATCTTCATACGCAGATTACACGTCGCATTCACGCCTTGGAGCAGCTCGAACACGGTGAGCGTCGAGAGGCACTTGCTGCGCTCGAGCTGACGCTGCGCGATGTCCAGCGGCTGCAGTGCAACAACAACCACGTTATTAGTTAGTGAGCCCTCTCTCTCGTCTTATAGCGATCTACCGACTCACCTTGTGGCGCTTGTAGTTCTCGGCTGAATAGGCGACGACGACGGCGTCCGAGTGCTTCAAGAGGTAGCGCAGGAGCAGAACCTGCGAGTTGCGAGCGCACCAGTGCAACACGTTGTCGCCATGCGCGTCTCTGCGTGCTGTGTCCGCTCCGGCTTCCACTAACAACCGCAAGATCTCCACCCTATTGGCGACAGCACCGAGCGAGTTGCGGCACGTCGCGACCAGGGGCGTGGTGAGGCTGTAGACCGTGTCGACGGCATTCACAGCCTCAAGACAGACCTCCGGCGTGAAGTGGCTCTGCATGAACTCGACCAAGAAGCGGACGACTGTGACGGACCCCAAGTAGCTCGCCTCATGCAGCAGCGACTCGCCTCCTCCGCCACCTTCGACGCTCTGCTTGGTCTTGCCCAGATAGTCCTTGCGCAGGAAGAACCGCCGCCTGTCCTCCTCCAAGAACGTCTTGACGGCCTGAGCGTCGTCTGCTGCGATGCTGACCCACACGTTCACGAACGGCTCGGGCTTCTTGCTGCGCTCTGCAACCTGCTTGGAGACCGCCGCTTGAGCCGTGGACGCGAGATCCGGCGCTCTTGACCTCGGCCGCTGCTGCTGTTGTTGGGGCCCCTCTCGCTGCTGCTTGAGCCAGAACTGCTCCGTCTCCTCCTTCACCTTCAGCGCTTTCTGCAGCCACGGAGGGTAGCGAGGCACGCCCTTGCCACTGCGCACCGAGCTGCCCACCATTGTCAAAATGCCCCTAAAGATCTACTTCATCTATTGTTTAGTGGCGGTTCGCGAACATCGATCTAAACCATTCCTCAAATTTACTTGTTCGTCTGTTGGGAGATTTTATCGTCGAGGTACTGCGTCGTCTTGTCCTTGGCAGCGCGCTTGGCTGCTAGTGTTTGGGTGATCTGAGCCATCTTGTTGACGCTCGTGCCGATGACGGCGTCGCCCGTCTTCAGATTGGTGTGGTTAGGCAGCGATCGAGTGGCGTTGCTGGCCAGTTGGCCCAGGCTGAGCGACGCCTTGTACTGCAGCTCCTCGTCGGTGGATCGGGCACGCGCGATGCGAAGCAGCGCCTGGATGCCGCCCTCCTCGGCGATACGAAGGTGGTTCTCGTAGTTGTCGGCTGGTTTGAGGAGAGCGAGTCCGGCGTAGTGGCGTGGCTCGGCGTGCACGGACATCATCGCGATGAGCGGTCGAAGCGCGCCACGCTCGACGAGACGGACCTGGTACTCGCGGTTGGACGCAAGATGGGCCAGTGTGAAGGTCGCGTACTCCTGGCATTCCATGTCCTCGACGCAGGCTAAGGCGATCGCGGCGTCCAAGCCTCCTTCTCGGTACAGATCGTCGTGGTAGTCGGTCTGTTGCTCCACCACCAGCGCCAGCAAGTATCCGCAGCTCCTCAGTGTCTCGGTGTCGATGCACTTGGTCAGCGCGATCACGTGCGCGAGTGCCCAGCTCCACCAGCTTCTGCAGAACGTCCTTGCTCTCGGCCAGCGAGCCCAAGCAGTAGAGCGCGCAGCGGACGCACTCCTCATCTGTCGACGCCAGCAGAGCTAGCAGAGGCAGCAGTCCTCCGCTTTGCATCACCGACACCTTCGTCACGCTCTGCTTGCCCAAAGCCAGCGCGTTCAAGGCCAAACAACCGCAGAGCTGCACGTCCGCGCTCGGATACCGGAGCAAGTCGATCAGTGGCGGCACTGCGCCTTCCTCGATCAGACGCAGCTTGTTGTTGCCCATTCCGCCGAGCGCCAGCGCTGCGAGTGCCAACGCCGCGTACCGCTGAATTTGGGCGTCGGGGAAGCGAATGAGGTGCGTGAGCGGTCGAATCGCGCCTTGCTCCACGATGAACGCCTTGTCGTCGCCCGATGACGCGACGTTGCAGATCGCCAACGTCGCGAACCTCTGCGTCGCCACGTCCAAAGACCGAGTGAGGCGGAAGAGTGAAGGCAGCGCTCCCTGACGCACCAGCTCGGGCTTGATCGAGTTGGTGATGGACAACGAGGCGAAGACGCGCGCGCAGTCACGCTGCACGCGAGCGTCGTCGTGTGCGCCGACGTTTATCATGGCGGAGATGGCGCCCTCACGCACCACGTCCAGCTGATGCTCGAGCGAGTCAGCAACATTCGCCAGAGCGAACACGCAGTCACGCTTCACCTCCAGGTCCTCGTACGCACAGCAGCGAAGGATCTGCGCCAAGCCACCGTCGCGAACCAGCTTGAGTTTGTTCTCTTCGTTGAGAGAGAAGCTGGAGAAAGCCGCCGCTGCAGTGCGCTGGTAGTCGAGCAGCGGACTTTGAGCCAGCTTAATGAATGGCTGAAGCAGAGACTCCTGCACGATGTACACTCGAATGGTTGGGTTGGCCGAGAGGAAGCGCAGGCCCATGGCTGCGTATCGCTGCGTGATGTCATCCGCAGACTCCGTGAGCTGGATAAGGCACAGCAGCGCGCCTTGCTTGTACACTGCGAGATGGTTCTCCTCGTTCGAGCAGAGGTTAGCGAGCGCGCGGCTGACGTCCTGCAGTATCTCGCCACTGTCGGGAGCGACCTTGGCCAACGCGACAAGGGCGCTCGTCAGACCTTCAGCCACAATCTTCTGCTGGTTCGCCGGATGCTCCGATAAATTCGCCACCAACCCAGCGCACTGACACTGCAAGTCTCGAAGCCCCTTAGCGCCAGGATTTGTGCTCATGCATCGCAGCACGGGGCGCAGAGCTCCTTCTTCGACAACTTGCTGCTTGATCTCCGGGTGTGACGCTGAGGACGTCAAATGCCGCAGCGCTGCAACCGCTGGAGCTTGTAGCGAAGAGTCCACATCCCGTAGGAATGTGATGAGAGCCTTGAGGCCGCCTTCTTCCACGTACATGCGTCGGAACTCGCTGTTGGCCGCTAGATCACGCAATGCCAGCACGCTCTGTCGACGCGTATTCAGCTCTTTAGCGTGCAGCAGGAAGAACAGCGTCTTGAGTCCGCCTTCGTATACCAATCCACGATGACTAGCAAAGTTCGGTGCAAGCTTCCGCAGTGCTAGCGCAGCATTGTACTGACACTCGGGATCCAGCGAAAGTCCGAGATGAACGAGGCCAGGGATGCCATCAGCTATCATATCCGTGTGGTGCTCGAAGCTTGACAGCAGATTCGCGATCGTACGTGATGCCTCGCGGTGGATTTCTTCGTGGCGGTGCTTCATGAGGGCGATGAGGAAGTTCCCGCTGCGTTCTGCCACGAAATGGGAGTGCGTGTCCAGGTGCTCAGCAAGGTTAGCCAAGGCACCGCAAGCTTGACGGGCGACCTCAAGGTCAGGCGACTGCGCCAGCTTGATCAACGGACGGAGTGCGCCTTGCTCAACGATTTCCACCTTGTACTCGTCACTGAGCGACAGGTTACAGTACGTCGCGGCCACCTCACGCTGCGTCTCCAGCTCCTCCGACATGCCAGCGATCGCTAACGGAGCGAGGCCACCCCCGCGCACTATGCGGCCACGATTTTGCGCCGAGAACTGGCACAAGCGACGGAGAGCAGACACCGCCAGCGTGTGCGAGTTGGAGTCTTCTGCATGCGCTAGCATTATGAGGGCTGCGATACCCCCTTCGTCTCCAATAGCTGCGCATTGAGCCGTGTTCCCAGCAAAGTTTGCCAGTGCGAAAGCGGCATACAAACGGATGTCCTCGTCCTTCGACTGGCCCAAACGCAACGCCACTTTCAATACCCCACGTCCGATCATGTGGTCGTGGTTGCTCTCGTTCGCCGCCAAGTTAGACAGAGCCATGATGGCGAACCGCTGACTCTCCAGATCGTCGTCGTCTTCAGTGAGCGCTAGGATCGGTGCGAGACCGCCGTGGACGAGCACCTGCACTTGGAGCAGCGGATCGCAAGCCAAGTTACACAGCGCAATGCAGGCATAGCGACGCACACTCGGATCCGCTGCGTCCTTGGCAGCCAGCAAGAGCGCTTGTAGTCCCCCGCCACGTGCAGCAGCTGACCGGGTCTCGCTGTTTGCCGCCAAGTTACACAGCGTCATGGTGGCGTATCGCTTGCAGTCCCCATCTTTTGCCCCAGCAAGACGCACGAGCGCAGATTCGATGCCTGCCTCCACGAGCTTCAGTTGGTTTGCTTGAGCGCACGAAACATTGTACAGGGCCAAGGCTGCGCTGCGTTGACACTCGAGGTTTGACGACAAGCACAACGCCCGCAGAGGTCGCAGGGCATGACGCTCCACGACTATGAGGCGGTTCTGGCGATGCGCCGACACATTCGCGAGCGTCATGCTGGCATATCGAGAGCACTCCGGGTCGTGAGATCCTGCGAGATCAACGAGCGGGTCCAGACCGTCATCTTGCACCACGAGATGCAGTTGATTAGCCGGGTTGGCAGTCAGATTGCAAAGCGCCATGGCCGCGTACTTGGAGCATTCTACACTAGGGGACCGCAGTAGCGCTACGAGCGCGCGCATGCCGCCTGCCTTCATGATCTTCTGCTCGTTGCTGGAGTTGCTGGACAAGTTACAGACGGCCATGGCAGCACAGCGCTGAATCTCCTGGTCTTCAGTCTCGTTGAGTCGTGCAATCAGAGCAGGCAACGCGCCAGCATCGACAATGCGATGCTGGTTTTCAGAGTGGGCGCTGAGTCGGTAGAAGGCGCGGGCGGCGTACTGCCTTGTTGACGCAAAATTGCTCTTCAACAGCTCGGACAGAGGGACGAGGCCGCCGAGCTCCGAGATTTGGTACTGGTTGTGCGTTGTGACAGCCAGGTTCCCAAGACACATGGCTGCATCGCGGCCACAGAACTCCTCGTTGCTGTGCGCTAGCTTGAACACCGCGCGGAATTCCTCAAGAGAAAAGACCCCGAGATGGTTCTCGGGGTTGCTGGACAAGTTTGCAAACGTGCGACTCATGTGCCGCGCGATCTCCACGTGGTAGCTGGCCTTTGTAAGCTGTAGAAGAGCTGGAAGGGCTCCTTCGCGCACCATTTGGACTTGATTCAGTACGTTTTCACTCAGCGTGGCCATCGCTCCGGCGCATTGAAGTCTCACGTCGTCGTCGTCCACGGCACAGCATGCGAAGAGAGGAGGAGACCGCCTTCGTGCACGAACTGGGTCTTTACCGGCGCGTACAGAGCTAAGTGCCGCACTCCAGCGGCTCCCATCGTCTTGAGTGTCGCGTCGGCACTGCGTAGCAGTGAGATCAGTGCCAACATGGTCCCGCCGTCCTCAGCCAGTGTTGGCTTGTTATCTTTATTCGCTGTCAGAGTCTTGAGAGCTGCCGCTGCTTGACGCTGTACATCCAGCCCAGGGGCTCCCAGCAACATGTGAAGCGTCTGGACTGATCCACTGCCCAGCATTGCTCGGTGAGTGTCGGAGTTGCTCGTAAGCTTGTGCAGAGCGAGCGCCGTGTTGTATTGGCACTCATGGTCTTCAATCTTGGCGACGCGGGCTACTGCAGCAAGACCCTCCTCGTTGAGCAGCACCGCGTGGAATTCTGGTGTACTCATGAGATTGGCGATAAGTCTGGAAGCTTCACGGTACACCGGCAGGTGTCGACTACGCATCGCCTTCGCCCCCACGTGGACGGCGTGGACGTCGATCATGTATTCATGCGTGCGAATGTTCTCTGCGAGGTTTGCAGCAGCGCCACAAGCATTTCGCGCCACTTCAACATCAGGAGACGTACACAGCGCAAAAAGTTGCTGGAACAGCACTGGCGAACTGCTCGCCAATACCAGCTTGTTGCTTTGTGCCAGACTCAAATTGCACAGACACGCTGCCGCCTCACGCTGGTTCTCCAGTAGCTCCGTGTGTCGCGCACAAGCCAGAAGTGCTGCCGAGAGAGACTCGCGATGCTGCGCCACCATAGACACTCGATTCACATCCAGATTCGTAATGCGGCGTAGCACTGATACTGCGTGGCACTGCGCACTTGGATGCTTGGCATCCTCAGCATCGAGCGCTAGCTTGATCAAAGGCCCGCCGCTGTCGCTGAGCTGGCCTATCAGCTCATGGAGTGACTCGTTCGTAGCGATCTTGCCCAGCGCAAAAGCGGCGTAGAAGCGCGTCTCCATATCGTTAGCCGTGTCCAAAGCTGCGATGAGTGCAGGAAGAACTCCGTTGTCCACGAATGGGTCGTGGTTTGCTTCGTTCGTGAAGATGCAGCCGAGCGCGAGCAAAGCAAACTGTCGAGGTTCCGCGTGCTCTGTATCGCAGGCGAGCTCAATAAGCGGCACCACCATTTTTTCGCGCAGCACTCTCGAGTGATTCTGCGGGTTCGACACGAGGTTACCGAGCCCGACCACGCCAAAGAGTCGAGTCTTCGGGTCTGAGTGCTGAATAGCGCGAACGAGGAATTCGTGACAACCGTCCGCTAGCAACAAATCATGGAGCGCGTAGTTTGAAGAGAGATTCGCCACACACTTGACTGCTTCACGAGCGACACGTGCTGGCGCACCCTGTGCCTCGAACTCCAGGAAGAACCGCAAACCACGTTGCTCCGCAATCGCGCCATGCGTATCCGAATTCTCCGCGATGTTGGCGACGCTAGCACACGCGAACGCAGCTGCGTCTTCGTCGCTTGAGAGCATCAGCGTGATCAGAGCTCCCATCAACGGTGAAGCAGCAATGATGAGCTTGTTCTTCTCCGCTAGAGACAAGTTGTACGCTGTCATAGTAACCTCTCGGTGCAGCTGAATGTCGGATGAACGCGCTGCCAACACCAAAGGCTCCAGCCCGCCTTCTGAGACGATATGTAAGCGAGTTTCAGGCCGATTCGAGAGTCCTCGAAGTGCTGCGATGGCAGTTTTCTGGTCGTTCACGTCGTCCGAGCAAGCCAATTGAATAATAGGAGGTAGACCGCCCATAGCCTCGACCATTTGTCGCCGATCTGGGTTGGCCGCCAGGTTACACAAGGCGAAAGCAATGCATCGATGTGTCTCCAGGTCGACGCTATTAGCCACTTCGACTAACGGCGAGACTGCACCAGCGGCAACCAGTTCATCTTGATACTCGGTCTTTGCAGCGATATTCCCGAGGGTCACCGCACCAAACAATCGATAGGTTGCATCGGCAGAGCACAGGAACGCCACAAGTGACTGCATCTCGCACGCCGCAATGAATACTTCTGGGTAAGCTCCAACGCAGCCACTGAGGGACAGGTTGCACAAGCAAGCCAGCACTTCTTGTTGTACGTCCATATCCTCCGACTTGGTCAGCGCTAACAGTGGACGCAAGACACCTCGCCGTACAAGCTCCCGTCGCGCTAGCTCGTTCACGCACAGCCCACGCAACGCACATACAGCACGATACTGGCACTTTGCGTCCTGCGACTCGAGCAGACGAAGTAAAGCGTCCAGGAAAGCGTCTCCTAGCTCCAGAAGCATCGCGTGATTCTCGGGAAATGCCGTAAAGTTCGCGATGCCGAACGCCGCGCCATTCCGCAACGCCATGTCCGCGTGTTGCAACAAGTCAGCAAACAACGGGAGCACTCCAGCATCGACGAGCACGGATTGAGTAGCCCGCACACTGGCGATGTTGGTGAGGGTGAAGACAGCATACCTCTGTGTGTCGAGGTCACCGTTGAGTGATCCATTGGCCAGAGCTACAAGGGTGGGCACGAGCGCATCCTGGACGATCTTGGTGATGTTGTCGACGTTCGTGGAGAGGTTGGCGATGCCCATCGCTGCGTACCGTTGGCTGAGGAAATCTGGTGCATTCAGCGCTGCCATCAGCGGCGTCAGACCACCACCGGATACGATTTCCGCTGTGTACGCATACTCGGCTGACATGTTGGCGATGGTGCGAAGAGCCTCACGCTGCACGTCCACGCTCTTTGCTCGCAGCACGAACTTGATGTGCTGTAAGACGCCATCCTTCACCATTCGCCCCTGGTTTTCGACCACTTCCGCCAAGTTGGCGAGTACTCCACAGGCTTGATGAGCTACTTCTCCGTCTGCGGAGTGCACCAAAGTTAACAGAGGGGGCAAACCGCCGTTTAGTACGATGACGACTTTGTTGTCTTCGCTCAACGATAAGTTGCGCAGCGCAGCACACACTTCCCGTTGGACCTCGACACTTTCTGACAGCGCGAGTTTGAACAGCGGGGCAAGGGCACCAAACGAGACGGCCTGGGTGCGGTTCTTCGCCTCAACAACCATGCGGCGCAACGCAAAGCACGCCTGCAGATGCGTGTCCTCGTCCGCGTCATGCAATAGCGCGATCACAGTGCGCAGCACACCCAATTTCGAGATTTGCGCGCTGTTGCTTTCGTTGGCCGCCAAGTTGTTGAGTGCAAAGGCCAATGCGCGACGTGTCTCCAGATCGGTAGCCTTGTCCACTGTCATGAGCGCTGTGACGGCGCCTTGGTCGAACAAATCACGGTGATTCTTGGCATCCACGGCGAGGTTGCCAATTGCCAGCGTCCCGAATCGTCGACACACTACGTCCTCCGTCTCCTGGGCGAATGCACCGATATAGCGTAGTGCGTTGCTGCGCAGGAGTGTGGCTTGGCTCGATGGTTTGGCTGCAAACAGAGCAAGACAACGAGAGACTTGACGTTTGACCTCCAAGTCGGCGCCGGTCGCTAACGCGTATAGAGGCGTTAGAATACCTTCTTCGAGCATCTTCTTGTGCGTGTGTCCTTCAATCATCTCGGCCAGATTGGCTAAAGCACACACAGCCTGTCGCTCACGGTACGAATCTCGACTGCTGGCCAGAGCAATTAGCGCCGGTAGGCATCCGCCGCGAGCCATCGTGATCTTGTTCTCCTCACTCAGCGACAGATTCGAGAGAGTCGCCGCTACCTCACGCTGCACTTCAATACTCTCACTCGAAGCTGCAAGGATGAGCGGTTCCAGTGCACCAAGTCGTACAACTTGTTGACGCACCACTTGGTTCACTGAGAGTCCCCGAAGTCCTGCGATCGCTTGGAACTGCACATTAGCATCTCCCGGAAAAGCGAAAGAGATGATAGGCTGCAGGCAGTTGGCCGCTACGATACGCTCGATGTTGTTCGGGTTGCTGCACAAGTTGCCAAGAGCGAAGATGGCGAACTGTCGGCACTTGACGTCGCGATGCTTGGCGTAACCTGCCAAGAAAGTCAACGCCTTGTCCAGTAACTCCTCGTGTGTCGAAGGTGACACGGCCAGATTGGCCATCACCAGGAGGCAGTACCGAATAACGTCGTTGTCTGCGAGTGAGCGTGGGTCCAGCGCTTCTTCAATACGAGCCAGGATAGGAGGAAGCACGCCTTGAGCCAGTAGCTTGGGCTGGTTGTTCACGTTTGTACCGAGGTTGCAAAGCGCCATCGCAGCCATACGCTGGCAGTCCACCACTTCGCTTCCCAGGAGCTGCACGAGCGGTGGAACTGCACCTTGACGCAAAATCACCTCAGCAAAGTCACAATTCGCCGATAGATTTCCCAGTGCACGAGCTGCCTCTCGCTGCGCAATGATGCCGCCATGCTGCAGAGCATCCACGATAGGCGGGATCGCACCGTTAGCCACGAGGTGGCTTTGATTCTCCACGTCTTCAGCCAAATTTGCCACTGCGCACAGTGCTTGGCGCTGGACACCCACATCAACACTCTTTAGCGCTGAGAGGATGGGCGGCAAACCGCCACACTTGCAGATGTCCGACTTGTTCGCGTCTGCAAACGATAACGTGCAGATAGCAGGCAGTACATCCGCCTGCAGGTCCGAGCTCTGGGTACGCGCAAGGAAGAGCACGGGCTCCAGCCCGCCCTCTTCGGTGATCTGTTTACGCAGGTCAGCGTTGAGCGCAACCTTGACCAATGCGAACGCGGCGTACTGTCGAACTTCTTCATCTGGAGCACTGGAGAGTGAGATCAGCAGCGGTAGCGAACCTTCCTCGACAATGGCGCGGTGGTTCTCAACACACGTAGCAAGGTTGGCAATAGCCAGAATAGCGAACCGCTGGATCTCTAACTCGACGTCTTCAGACCGCGCGAGCGACATAAGGGGCTCCATGGCGCCACTTTCCATGAGAAGCTCCCGCATAGCAGGGTTCGTGGCAAGATTGCAAATGCCTAGCGCTCCAACACGCTGAGACGCCATATCAGGCGACAGCAAGTACGAGATCAGTAGCTGGTGGCCGCCGTGCTCGATAATGTCCTCGTGGTTCAGGCGGAAGGCTGACAGGTTTCCTAGCGCGCGCCCAGCCTCGCGCTGAACCTCTACGAACTGGGAGCGCATCATGGCAATGAGGGGAGGGACCCCTCCATCCGCGCAGATTTTTTCTTGGTTCTCCTCCACCTCGGCCAGATTCGCTAGCGTAGCGCAGCTTTGGCGTGCGAGATCCATGTCTTCAGATTGTGCGTGAGCGATCAGGGGCGCCACCGCGCCACTTTTGGCAATCTCGTACTTGGTCTCCTCGCTTACGGACAAATTGCAGAGCGCTGCACAAGATTCGCGCAAGATCTCCAGGTCGTCGGACTGCAGTAGCAACACGAGAGGCTCCAGTCCGCCTTCCTGCAGTATCTTGATCTTGTTCGCCTCGCTAACACCAAGTCCGCGTAGAGCAGCAATGGCTTGATGATGTACGTCGGTGTCTTCAGATGACGCCAATGTGATAATCGGCTGGAGCCCGCCCTCTTCCACCATACGCGTGTGATTCTGCTCATTCGACGCAAAGTTTGCCAAGGCAAACGCCACATAATACTGGCTCAATGCGTCAGCCGTACTTGCCAGAGAGAAGAGCGACAGCAGACATCCAGCCTCAACGAGCGCGGGGTGGTTAGCTTTCATTGCTGCCAGGTTGGCAATCGCAAGCACGGCGTAGCGTCGCGCTTCAAGTTCGCGGTCAAAAGCTTGAGCAAGAGCGATCAGAGGCTTGATAGTGCCTAACCCGACGATTTGAACCTGGTAGCTCGCAGTCGTGCTCAGGTTTGCAAGTGCCAGTGCTGCGTACCGCTGACAAACGTGATGGTCCAGTATGAGCGCTGCTGCGAGAGGCTGCAACACACCCTCCTTCATCAGCGCTGGCTGGACCTCTTCATTTGCTGTGAGGTTAGCCAGACATCGGCAAGCCTCTGAGCGTGTGTTGAGATCCCTTGCTACTGCCAGCGCCATGATAGACGCCAAACCGTTCTCGCGCAGCAGTTTATCATGAAGCTCATGCAATTCCACCAGATTAGCGATCGTGCTGCACGCGTACTCTTCAACAGCAGGATCTCCAGAGAGTGACATCGAAATAATCGTGAGCAGCGCTCGGTCCGAGATCTCCACTTTGTTTTCAGGCGTGGCTGACAGCGCACAAAATGCCGCTGCGACTTCACGTTGGATGTCGGGCTCGTCCGAGCGAGCCATTAGCACCAGAGGATCCAGCATGCCTTCCTTCACCACGACGATACGGTTGGCCGGAGAGATGCATATTCCACGAAGACACGCCAATGACTGTCGTTGCGCGCTGAGCTCCTTGCAGCACGCCAGAGCGATAAGACGAGGAATCGCACCTTCGTCGACAATCAGGGGACGATACTCGTTGTTCACTGACAGATTCGCCAGCGCAAAAGCGCAATATACCCCCGAATGGACCATTTCAGGATCCAAGAGCTGGACAAGCGGCTCAATCGTCCCAAGCTGTACAATCTCCTCGTGATTCTCCGGCTCGGCCGCCAGATTGCCGATGGTCATCGCCACAAACTGCTTGGCCACTGCATCGTTCTCGTTCTCAACGTCCTTGAAGAATTTCACGAGCGGCGGTAGCGCACCTTCCTCAACAATCCTGACTCGACTCGCTGGGCATGACGCAACATTAGCCAGACACAAGCACGCCAGGCGAAGCGCTTCTGGGTCGCTTGACTGGAGAATGAGCGTAAGCAAAGCCTTTACCACACCCTTGGATACCATCTTTTCGTGCAGCTCAGCATTGGTCGAGATTTCAGCCAAACTGAAGGCAACATCGCGCTGCTCGGTCGGTTTGCGTTCGCGGCGTCCGCGCGCGATCAGCTGCTCGAGCACCTTGGACATTGTGCCTGGTATGGGCGTCGAGCCCAGCTACTTGGGCGACCCCCTAAAAGTGAAGGCATAGGTGGTGGGTGTCCCCTCGTCAGCAGAAACGGAAACCGTCAATAAACAGATTGGGGTCATGAATTCGTGTTCACAATCAGAGATCCCGGATACATGCTACCTCATTACTCAACAGGGTCACCAAACTCCTCTGCAATGCGCTGGAGGTGGTAACTTCTGGCGTCAGGGGCGTTCTTGCAATAAAAGTTCGAGATGAAGGCTTCAATCTGTTCACAGCGCATAACAGAAATAAGCTTTTTCAGTACTCTCCTTTGCACTTGGTGATTATGAAACATACCCTCGATCGGAAAAACGAGAGCGACGAGCTTGTGATATGCACACGGCAGAACTGGTGGAGATCCGTCCTATGATAAACAGCGCAAGTTATTATCGCAAGGGATCAGAGCAACGACGCCGCCACAGTGCCAGCAGCTTCACGCAATGGAGACAGTTGCCTACCAGTGCGGCTTATCTGAGTGCGCTTTGTACACGACAAAGTCTTCGAGGACGCCCAGAGACTGAAAAGACTCGTTCTTGACGTACACATAGAACAGCTACACCAACGTATCGATCAGAATCGCTACAACTATCAACCACAAGATCAGCGAAGTAAACGTACGCGATTCTGCTTGTCAAGTAGTGAGTCTTCGATGTACTCGACAAAGTCCGAGCTCGCAAACCGCTTGATTAAAGATGGCGCCTCATTCCTGCATCGCAGCCAGAACAAATAGAATCATTAGCTGGTGTCGCCAAGATTAACATCCATCAGGGCTAACTGTTCCTACATAAAAGGCAATAAACGTACCGGAATCGTAGTAGTCGGCGCTTGAAGACAGCGCTGTACTCGTCCAGTTGGCGCTCCTCGAGTAGCTCGATCGAGTCTAGCAACCGACTGGCCGGGTCTGGCAACGGTTCCTTAAATTTGCGGTAATACACATCCGCCGTCTGAAAACAAGTTGCAACAACACAGAAAAAGTCACTTTTTACTACAAACTGACATACACATATCGCTTCGACACAGTACGCACCTGCTCCACCGTGTACGGAATCGTGGCATTACAGTCGCCAAATTGGAACGCGTCAGCGTCCTCCGGCAGACTCAGCACCAAGCGAGGAGCAGAATTCCCCGCTTCCGGCTGTCGCACGACTTTAATTCCGTGCTCGCGAAGAAACACATCCAGCTCGGACTCAGCTGGGGCTCGACGTCGGCGTCTTCTCCCACGCGGGCGAGCAAGCGGTGCAACCGTCGAAACCCACAGACCTTCCGGCCACGGGAAACTCTGCAGCAAAAAGAGTTAACACCCTTCATCAGCCTCAACAATCACTACAAATGCAACCACGACGCAGCTCACCCTCGAGCGCAGCGCAAGCACGATCGAGTAGCCCACAGCAAACCACAGCAGTGGCGAGAGCTTCTGGCCCAGTTCCTCGTACTGCGCCATCCCGTCCGGAATCTGGTACACAGCAGCGAAATGCCGAGTCCAAGGCAGCGCCAGCTTCAATCCAAAGAAGAACGCGGCTCCAGCCACCACCAGACTCAACAACATCCAGAAGACGCCTCCTCCTCCTCTTCTTCCTCTGCCGGCATGTTGATTGGGTCTCTGCTCTTGCATCGGCGTCCTTGCAACTGTCGGCTTGGGCGTTGGTTCAGCGTCCTCCGCCGCTAGGAAACTCGGCAGCAGCGTCTGCACCAGCTGCACATAGCGGCGCTTGGCCTCCTGCGACTGCGTGCCGCGCAGCTCGTGCCAGCTCGACCTAACACCGTAAAGTAGTGAAAATCATGTAATACTACGTTGCGAGGAGGCAGTTAAAACCAGGGGCTAAATCGTCCGTACCATTTGGCGCGCTCCACGACGCGGAAGGCGCTGGGCGCGGTCGCAGTGCAGTCGCCCGTCGTCGCCTGCTTGAACAGCGCGTACAGCTGCAGCTTCTGCGCGTCGCTGACAGCCACGCGGCCCTGCGCGCCCGCCGCCTTGAGCTCCTGCGCCGCGCGCTCGAACGCCGCCGCCATCAGCTTCAACTGAAAAGTGTGCGCCACACCATTTGAGTCACGTAAAGAAGTTGCTATTTGAGGAAGGAGCAGTATAATACCCCCTCTCATCGGCGTGCAGGGCGAATCGAGGCCACGGCGATCTGGAACAGTAGCATTTTCCTGCAAAACTCTTCGTCATCGCGCAGCGCATTTAAAGGCAGACACGCGCCGGATGCGCTTGTAGCGCAGCACAGGATGAATCTTCGGGATCAAAGAAAGATAAAACTTGCCATGTTGAATAGTTTCTCGAGTTTTTGGTCGTCAAAAAAATATGTCGACTCTCAATGCCCCCATCGCACATCAGATCTCGTGCGCCTTTATTCCAAGCAATGTCCGCGAAGTGCCGCTCCTCGGAGATAAAAGAACGCTTCGTCTTGGTATCCCAAATTGCGGGAAGCGATCTTCTCCAGCACTCGGAGAGAGACAAACTCCGATGCGAGTTGGACATCATACAACTTTGGGTTGTTGGGCTTGGGTCTGTAGTGGCACATCTGGTGATATGTAGGTCCTCCTACTACATTGCTGGCCAAGCGCCTCAGCATAAGTAGTACGTCGATACCATTGATAGCATTCTCGAGTTCCGTAATCCTGTCTTTGACGAATTCTTCGTTTACCGCGAGACAGCATCGAGCCACACCACCAAATATGGCAAAGCGATTTTCAATCACATTGCGCGGCACCAGCAAGTCGGGGCGAAGAGAGGTCGCCGCAGCTACCAGTTCGTCCGCGTCCCACAGCGGCATGTACAACTTAGTCGCCTCTGGCTTCTTGGACGCCATCCTCAGCCAGTCTTCGTTTGGGCTGGAGAAGCAAACCATCTTTGACGGACGTCCGGGTTCGCAACTCGGCGGTCCATCGTACAGGTACACCAAGTCTGACTTGCGCTCCAAAGCATCGTCGTGTGCTTGACCGATAGGTGTGTACGCTTCTCCCCAAAAAGATTCCACCCTGTCGTCGTCTCTGAACACAACCGCTTTCTTCATAATCGATGCGTTCGTGAATGATGCCGTAATGATAGTGGTCTTCTTTTTCGCGGCAACTTCGCTCTTGTAGCGCTCGAAGAAGTACCCGTAGAAGACCGATTTGCCCGTTCCTGGGCAACATATCAGCGCAAAACAAGTCAGGGCATCTCAGGATAGCAACAGGAGAACAGCCTTAACAGTAACATACCAGGCGTTCCGGTCACAGTGACGATATCGAACTCCTCGAGCAGTGCCAAAATCATAGCGTAGTACACCGGGTAGCACGGACGCACAAAGTACTTGGGCAAGCCGTAATTGTTCTCCATCGGCAACGCCGTAGGGAAATCTTTGGTCTGCCCTGCGTCCATGGTCTGCTTCCCTGCTGCGTGCTGAAAACAAGCTCGGCTGGGTACCGGGGGGACTGGCGTCGGCTGTAAGTAGCGGCGGTGGGTGGAGATTGCTGAGGCTGAGCAATGCTCAGAAGTTGCAATTTGTTTTAACTTGTGATGTGAATTGACTTGTCAATAACTTACGGCAGTTGGCTCGTGAAAAAAAAAAAAACTGCGGCGAGTTGCTATGGATGCGGGAAGGACCAAAACGTTCCCTATTGAAGCTGCCGATGGAATATACTTACACTCTGCCCAAGTACTTCGTGCCCTGAGTACTACCAACTTATTATGAAAGAGCTTGAGGGATACGACGCCCTCAGTGTTACCGGCAGGGCTGGTAAAACCTGTTGATTTTTTCAAAACGAATTAGGTTTTTGGTTTTACCTTGGTTTAAACCAATATAACCTAGTTTTTATTTCTTGACTAGGCTTTGCTACTGCATTATTGGTAGTTCTTCCTGGTTCGGTCCTTGTTGATGTAGTTGCCTATGCAAAGCACATAACGAGCTTGATGTGCGAATTGATGAGGATGTTATGCTTGTACGGCTTTAACGCAACGTTGGTGCTGTAATTATTGTGGTGTTTTTCAGAATGGAGTTTCTTGAGTTCTTACTTACAAGTACATGCATGTATAATCTATTTAGCCATGTTTGGCTAAGTCCATTTAAAACAGAGTCATCGCTATTAACTGTGTGCATTCATCTGTGATGCCATTATAGATCTGTCGGCAATCGCAAAGACACGCGCCGGATGCGATGCGAGCCCGCTGAATCTTCGGGATCAAAGAAAGATAAAACTTGCCATGTTGAATAGTTTCTCGAGTTTTTGGTCGTCAAAAAAATATGTCGACTCTCAATGCCCCCATCGCACATCAGATCTCGTGCGCCTTTATTCCAAGCAATGTCCGCGAAGTGCCGCTCCTCGGAGATAAAAGAACGCTTCGTCTTGGTATCCCAAATTGCGGGAAGCGATCTTCTCCAGCACTCGGAGAGAGACAAACTCCGATGCGAGTTGGACATCATACAACTTTGGGTTGTTGGGCTTGGGTCTGTAGTGGCACATCTGGTGATATGTAGGTCCTCCTACTACATTGCTGGCCAAGCGCCTCAGCATAAGTAGTACGTCGATACCATTGATAGCATTCTCGAGTTCCGTAATCCTGTCTTTGACGAATTCTTCGTTTACCGCGAGACAGCATCGAGCCACACCACCAAATATGGCAAAGCGATTTTCAATCACATTGCGCGGCACCAGCAAGTCGGGGCGAAGAGAGGTCGCCGCAGCTACCAGTTCGTCCGCGTCCCACAGCGGCATGTACATCTTAGTCGCCTCTGGCTTCTTGGACGCCATCCTCAGCCAGTCTTCGTTTGGGCTGGAGAAGCAAACCATCTTTGACGGACGTCCGGGTTCGCAACTCGGCGGTCCATCGTACAGGTACACCAAGTCTGACTTGCGCTCCAAAGCATCGTCGTGTGCTTGACCGATAGGTGTGTACGCTTCTCCCCAAAAAGATTCCACCCTGTCGTCGTCTCTGAACACAACCGCTTTCTTCATAATCGATGCGTTCGTGAATGATGCCGTAATGATAGTGGTCTTCTTTTTCGCGGCAACTTCGCTCTTGTAGCGCTCGAAGAAGTACCCGTAGAAGACCGATTTGCCCGTTCCTGGGCAACATATCAGCGCAAAACAAGTCAGGGCATCTCAGGATAGCAACAGGAGAACAGCCTTAACAGTAACATACCAGGCGTTCCGGTCACAGTGACGATATCGAACTCCTCGAGCAGTGCCAAAATCATAGCGTAGTACACCGGGTAGCACGGACGCACAAAGTACTTGGGCAAGCCGTAATTGTTCTCCATCGGCAACGCCGTAGGGAAATCTTTGGTCTGCCCTGCGTCCATGGTCTGCTTCCCTGCTGCGTGCTGAAAACAAGCTCGGCTGGGTACCGGGGGGGGGACTGGCGTCGGCTGTAAGTAGCGGCGGTGGGTGGAGATTGCTGAGGCTGAGCAATGCTCAGAAGTTGCAATTTGTTTTAACTTGTGATGTGAATTGACTTGTCAATAACTTACGGCAGTTGGCTCGTGAAAAAAAAAAAAACTGCGGCGAGTTGCTATGGATGCGGGAAGGACCAAAACGTTCCCTATTGAAGCTGCCGATGGAATATACTTACACTCTGCCCAAGTACTTCGTGCCCTGAGTACTACCAACTTATTATGAAAGAGCTTGAGGGATACGACGCCCTCAGTGTTACCGGCAGGGCTGGTAAAACCTGTTGATATTTTCAAACCGAATTAGGTTTTTGGTTTTACCTTGGTTTAAACCAATATAACCTAGTTTTTATTTCTTGACTAGGCTTTGCTACTGCATTATTGGTAGTTCTTCCTGGTTCGGTCCTTGTTGATGTAGTTGCCTATGCAAAGCACATAACGAGCTTGATGTGCGAATTGATGAGGATGTTATGCTTGTACGGCTTTAACGCAACGTTGGTGCTGTAATTATTGTGGTGTTTTTCAGAATGGAGTTTCTTGAGTTCTTACTTACAAGTACATGCATGTATAATCTATTTAGCCATGTTTGGCTAAGTCCATTTAAAACAGAGTCATCGCTATTAACTGTGTGCATTCATCTGTGATGCCATTATAGATCTGTCGGCAATCGCAAAGACACGCGCCGGATGCGATGCGAGCCCGCTGAATCTTCGGGATCAAAGAAAGATAAAACTTGCCATGTTGAATAGTTTCTCGAGTTTTTGGTCGTCAAAAAAATATGTCGACTCTCAATGCCCCCATCGCACATCAGATCTCGTGCGCCTTTATTCCAAGCAATGTCCGCGAAGTGCCGCTCCTCGGAGATAAAAGAACGCTTCGTCTTGGTATCCCAAATTGCGGGAAGCGATCTTCTCCAGCACTCGGAGAGAGACAAACTCCGATGCGAGTTGGACATCATACAACTTTGGGTTGTTGGGCTTGGGTCTGTAGTGGCACATCTGGTGATATGTAGGTCCTCCTACTACATTGCTGGCCAAGCGCCTCAGCATAAGTAGTACGTCGATACCATTGATAGCATTCTCGAGTTCCGTAATCCTGTCTTTGACGAATTCTTCGTTTACCGCGAGACAGCATCGAGCCACACCACCAAATATGGCAAAGCGATTTTCAATCACATTGCGCGGCACCAGCAAGTCGGGGCGAAGAGAGGTCGCCGCAGCTACCAGTTCGTCCGCGTCCCACAGCGGCATGTACATCTTAGTCGCCTCTGGCTTCTTGGACGCCATCCTCAGCCAGTCTTCGTTTGGGCTGGAGAAGCAAACCATCTTTGACGGACGTCCGGGTTCGCAACTCGGCGGTCCATCGTACAGGTACACCAAGTCTGACTTGCGCTCCAAAGCATCGTCGTGTGCTTGACCGATAGGTGTGTACGCTTCTCCCAAAAAGATTCCACCCTGTCGTCGTCTCTGAACACAACCGCTTTCTTCATAATCGATGCGTTCGTGAATGATGCCGTAATGATAGTGGTCTTCTTTTTCGCGGCAACTTCGCTCTTGTAGCGCTCGAAGAAGTACCCGTAGAAGACCGATTTGCCCGTTCCTGGGCAACATATCAGCGCAAAACAAGTCAGGGCATCTCAGGATAGCAACAGGAGAACAGCCTTAACAGTAACATACCAGGCGTTCCGGTCACAGTGACGATATCGAACTCCTCGAGCAGTGCCAAAATCATAGCGTAGTACACCGGGTAGCACGGACGCACAAAGTACTTGGGCAAGCCGTAATTGTTCTCCATCGGCAACGCCGTAGGGAAATCTTTGGTCTGCCCTGCGTCCATGGTCTGCTTCCCTGCTGCGTGCTGAAAACAAGCTCGGCTGGGTACCGGGGGGGGGGGGGGACTGGCGTCGGCTGTAAGTAGCGGCGGTGGGTGGAGATTGCTGAGGCTGAGCAATGCTCAGAAGTTGCAATTTGTTTTAACTTGTGATGTGAATTGACTTGTCAATAACTTACGGCAGTTGGCTCGTGAAAAAAAAAAAACTGCGGCGAGTTGCTATGGATGCGGGAAGGACCAAAACGTTCCCTATTGAAGCTGCCGATGGAATATACTTACACTCTGCCCAAGTACTTCGTGCCCTGAGTACTACCAACTTATTATGAAAGAGCTTGAGGGATACGACGCCCTCAGTGTTACCGGCAGGGCTGGTAAAACCTGTTGATTTTTTCAAAACGAATTAGGTTTTTGGTTTTACCTTGGTTTAAACCAATATAACCTAGTTTTTATTTCTTGACTAGGCTTTGCTACTGCATTATTGGTAGTTCTTCCTGGTTCGGTCCTTGTTGATGTAGTTGCCTATGCAAAGCACATAACGAGCTTGATGTGCGAATTGATGAGGATGTTATGCTTGTACGGCTTTAACGCAACGTTGGTGCTGTAATTATTGTGGTGTTTTTCAGAATGGAGTTTCTTGAGTTCTTACTTACAAGTACATGCATGTATAATCTATTTAGCCATGTTTGGCTAAGTCCATTTAAAACAGAGTCATCGCTATTAACTGTGTGCATTCATCTGTGATGCCATTATAGATCTGTCGGCAATCGCAAAGACACGCGCCGGATGCGATGCGAGCCCGCTGAATCTTCGGGATCAAAGAAAGATAAAACTTGCCATGTTGAATAGTTTCTCGAGTTTTTGGTCGTCAAAAAAATATGTCGACTCTCAATGCCCCATCGCACATCAGATCTCGTGCGCCTTTATTCCAAGCAATGTCCGCGAAGTGCCGCTCCTCGGAGATAAAAGAACGCTTCGTCTTGGTATCCCAAATTGCGGGAAGCGATCTTCTCCAGCACTCGGAGAGAGACAAACTCCGATGCGAGTTGGACATCATACAACTTTGGGTTGTTGGGCTTGGGTCTGTAGTGGCACATCTGGTGATATGTAGGTCCTCCTACTACATTGCTGGCCAAGCGCCTCAGCATAAGTAGTACGTCGATACCATTGATAGCATTCTCGAGTTCCGTAATCCTGTCTTTGACGAATTCTTCGTTTACCGCGAGACAGCATCGAGCCACACCACCAAATATGGCAAAGCGATTTTCAATCACATTGCGCGGCACCAGCAAGTCGGGGCGAAGAGAGGTCGCCGCAGCTACCAGTTCGTCCGCGTCCCACAGCGGCATGTACATCTTAGTCGCCTCTGGCTTCTTGGACGCCATCCTCAGCCAGTCTTCGTTTGGGCTGGAGAAGCAAACCATCTTTGACGGACGTCCGGGTTCGCAACTCGGCGGTCCATCGTACAGGTACACCAAGTCTGACTTGCGCTCCAAAGCATCGTCGTGTGCTTGACCGATAGGTGTGTACGCTTCTCCCAAAAGATTCCACCCTGTCGTCGTCTCTGAACACAACCGCTTTCTTCATAATCGATGCGTTCGTGAATGATGCCGTAATGATAGTGGTCTTCTTTTTCGCGGCAACTTCGCTCTTGTAGCGCTCGAAGAAGTACCCGTAGAAGACCGATTTGCCCGTTCCTGGGCAACATATCAGCGCAAAACAAGTCAGGGCATCTCAGGATAGCAACAGGAGAACAGCCTTAACAGTAACATACCAGGCGTTCCGGTCACAGTGACGATATCGAACTCCTCGAGCAGTGCCAAAATCATAGCGTAGTACACCGGGTAGCACGGACGCACAAAGTACTTGGGCAAGCCGTAATTGTTCTCCATCGGCAACGCCGTAGGGAAATCTTTGGTCTGCCCTGCGTCCATGGTCTGCTTCCCTGCTGCGTGCTGAAAACAAGCTCGGCTGGGTACCGGGGGGGGGGGGGGGACTGGCGTCGGCTGTAAGTAGCGGCGGTGGGTGGAGATTGCTGAGGCTGAGCAATGCTCAGAAGTTGCAATTTGTTTTAACTTGTGATGTGAATTGACTTGTCAATAACTTACGGCAGTTGGCTCGTGAAAAAAAAAACTGCGGCGAGTTGCTATGGATGCGGGAAGGACCAAAACGTTCCCTATTGAAGCTGCCGATGGAATATACTTACACTCTGCCCAAGTACTTCGTGCCCTGAGTACTACCAACTTATTATGAAAGAGCTTGAGGGATACGACGCCCTCAGTGTTACCGGCAGGGCTGGTAAAACCTGTTGATTTTCAAAACGAATTAGGTTTTTGGTTTTACCTTGGTTTAAACCAATATAACCTAGTTTTTATTTCTTGACTAGGCTTTGCTACTGCATTATTGGTAGTTCTTCCTGGTTCGGTCCTTGTTGATGTAGTTGCCTATGCAAAGCACATAACGAGCTTGATGTGCGAATTGATGAGGATGTTATGCTTGTACGGCTTTAACGCAACGTTGGTGCTGTAATTATTGTGGTGTTTTTCAGAATGGAGTTTCTTGAGTTCTTACTTACAAGTACATGCATGTATAATCTATTTAGCCATGTTTGGCTAAGTCCATTTAAAACAGAGTCATCGCTATTAACTGTGTGCATTCATCTGTGATGCCATTATAGATCTGTCGGCAATCGCAAAGACACGCGCCGGATGCGATGCGAGCCCGCTGAATCTTCGGGATCAAAGAAAGATAAAACTTGCCATGTTGAATAGTTTCTCGAGTTTTTGGTCGTCATATTAATATGTCGACTCTCAATGCCCCCATCGCACATCAGATCTCGTGCGCCTTTATTCCAAGCAATGTCCGCGAAGTGCCGCTCCTCGGAGATAAAAGAACGCTTCGTCTTGGTATCCCAAATTGCGGGAAGCGATCTTCTCCAGCACTCGGAGAGAGACAAACTCCGATGCGAGTTGGACATCATACAACTTTGGGTTGTTGGGCTTGGGTCTGTAGTGGCACATCTGGTGATATGTAGGTCCTCCTACTACATTGCTGGCCAAGCGCCTCAGCATAAGTAGTACGTCGATACCATTGATAGCATTCTCGAGTTCCGTAATCCTGTCTTTGACGAATTCTTCGTTTACCGCGAGACAGCATCGAGCCACACCACCAAATATGGCAAAGCGATTTTCAATCACATTGCGCGGCACCAGCAAGTCGGGGCGAAGAGAGGTCGCCGCAGCTACCAGTTCGTCCGCGTCCCACAGCGGCATGTACAACTTAGTCGCCTCTGGCTTCTTGGACGCCATCCTCAGCCAGTCTTCGTTTGGGCTGGAGAAGCAAACCATCTTTGACGGACGTCCGGGTTCGCAACTCGGCGGTCCATCGTACAGGTACACCAAGTCTGACTTGCGCTCCAAAGCATCGTCGTGTGCTTGACCGATAGGTGTGTACGCTTCTCCCAAAAAAGATTCCACCCTGTCGTCGTCTCTGAACACAACCGCTTTCTTCATAATCGATGCGTTCGTGAATGATGCCGTAATGATAGTGGTCTTCTTTTTCGCGGCAACTTCGCTCTTGTAGCGCTCGAAGAAGTACCCGTAGAAGACCGATTTGCCCGTTCCTGGGCAACATATCAGCGCAAAACAAGTCAGGGCATCTCAGGATAGCAACAGGAGAACAGCCTTAACAGTAACATACCAGGCGTTCCGGTCACAGTGACGATATCGAACTCCTCGAGCAGTGCCAAAATCATAGCGTAGTACACCGGGTAGCACGGACGCACAAAGTACTTGGGCAAGCCGTAATTGTTCTCCATCGGCAACGCCGTAGGGAAATCTTTGGTCTGCCCTGCGTCCATGGTCTGCTTCCCTGCTGCGTGCTGAAAACAAGCTCGGCTGGGTACCGGGGGGGGACTGGCGTCGGCTGTAAGTAGCGGCGGTGGGTGGAGATTGCTGAGGCTGAGCAATGCTCAGAAGTTGCAATTTGTTTTAACTTGTGGTGTGAATTGACTTGTCAATAACTTACGGCAGTTGGCTCGTGAAAAAAAAAAAAAAACTGCGGCGAGTTGCTATGGATGCGGGAAGGACCAAAACGTTCCCTATTGAAGCTGCCGATGGAATATACTTACACTCTGCCCAAGTACTTCGTGCCCTGAGTACTACCAACTTATTATGAAAGAGCTTGAGGGATACGACGCCCTCAGTGTTACCGGCAGGGCTGGTAAAACCTGTTGATTTTTTCAAAACGAATTAGGTTTTTGGTTTTACCTTGGTTTAAACCAATATAACCTAGTTTTTATTTCTTGACTAGGCTTTGCTACTGCATTATTGGTAGTTCTTCCTGGTTCGGTCCTTGTTGATGTAGTTGCCTATGCAAAGCACATAACGAGCTTGATGTGCGAATTGATGAGGATGTTATGCTTGTACGGCTTTAACGCAACGTTGGTGCTGTAATTATTGTGGTGTTTTTCAGAATGGAGTTTCTTGAGTTCTTACTTACAAGTACATGCATGTATAATCTATTTAGCCATGTTTGGCTAAGTCCATTTAAAACAGAGTCATCGCTATTAACTGTGTGCATTCATCTGTGATGCCATTATAGATCTGTCGGCAATCGACAAGACACGATTTTTTTTATGGAATTTTGACAACCAAATGATGATTTTGTTTCTGAACGACCTGTGAAATCGATTTGAAATCCAGTAAAACCTATTGGTACTTTTTGGAGGTTGACAGGTTTTACTATAAAACCTAAAATAAAACCTAATAATTAAACCCGTCGTGCCAGCCCTGGTTACCGGGTTGTCTACATACCTCTTTTTTTTAGTTTTTTTTTTAAAAATATTTTGATGCAGAGACTGATACTATAACGCCTAGAAACGGGCAAATCGGTCTTCTAACGCTACTTCTTCGAGCGCTACAAGCA
Organism: Phytophthora melonis; assembly: GCA_024211575.1. Lineage (NCBI taxonomy): Eukaryota > Oomycota > Peronosporomycetes > Peronosporales > Peronosporaceae > Phytophthora > Phytophthora melonis. The sequence continues at coordinate 2,495,668 of JAMXKT010000094.1, read as the reverse complement.
GGAGCTCGCGAGTCGACACGAGAAGTTCACTATCATCACTGCTTCGTTCACGAAACAGTCGCACATTGTGGGGAGCCGTGGTGTTCACAGACAACGACGAAGCTGAAGCGTCCGTCGGAGATCCATACGTTTTCATCGACACAACACACCAAGCTGCCTTTAAGCCCGAAGCCAAAAATTTGATCTACTTGTACAGTACGATGGGCCACCCGGCAGTAAACCAGTCCTTCCGGCGAAGATGGTGTGCTTCACCAGTCCAGACGAGAACTGGCTGCGTAAGGCGTCCAAGATGGTAAACGCAACTCAGCTGTATATGCCGCTGCGGACCGTGGACGAGCTGGTCGCTGCAGCAACCTCCCTTCAGCCTGACTTGGTGGACGTAACCCGCGAAATGATTGAGCATCGATTTGCCATATTTGTTGGCGTGGCTCGGAACTGCCTCGCACAAAAGGAGGAATTTGTCGAGAACAAGGTTCGCGAACTCGAGAGCGCCATCGACGGCATGGTCAACCTCTATAAGTCCCAACGACTACTCGACGCGGTCGAAAGAAGCCTAAATGCCATTTCAAGCCAGAACCTGAGAACTCGAGGTTGTATGATGTCCAGATTACGTCGAGGTTTGTTGCGCTTCGAGTCCTGGAGGAGGTATCCTCTCTCAAATACGAGAGTCAAGACAAAGGGCTCGTTTACCGTCGAGGTGTTCCGAAGAGGGCTACGCTTCAAGGCCAATGAAGGCGATGCCGAGGGCTTGTCGACCGCCACGCTACATTCGTCGTGCGGCCAAGTACAAGTCCGTAGAGTCAGCGGTCGACTTTTACTATCATGCGACAGATAAGCAACTTTTTTTGCTCTTCCAGATCGCCACAACCTCGATCCGTGGTGAGTGGCAAAATGATGTTGTCGATCTGCTCATGACAGTCGGGAGGTGTTGGCCCACTCAATGAACGCGCCCGGCGTTGGTTTTCGTCGCCTCCACAGACACCACGACAAGTCTCGCTACCAAGCAGGAAATCTCGTGGGACCTAACTGAAGTAGATCCCGGAGCGTCGCGTTGCTGGAGAGCATTCTACAATACGTGTGGGAGGCGTAGGTGTAGTAAGTTTAGCTCTACGGCTAGCGCATTTGCTTGGATGATCAAAGTTTGATCTTTTAGGCCACGTCAGTGATTGGCATCCATCTGCGACGTGTGTTGACTCATCTCCACTATAACTTGTTTTCATCCAATGAAAGCCCGCCACTACCCCGACTCTGATTGTATGGCCCCCCGCACAACGACAACGACATCGGCATCATGGAGGCGCAGCAGTTGACGGACAAGATCGTGGCCGTGGGCAACGCCATCCGCGAGCTCAAGGCGGCCAAGGACGCGGCCAACGCGGAGCAGATCTCGGCGCACGTGCAGGAGCTGCTGGCGCTCAAGGCGCAGTTCAAGGCGCTCACGGGCGCCGACTACGCGCCGCCGCAGCAGCCCAAGAAGCAGAAGGAGAGCGCTGCTGCTGCCCCGCCGCGGCGGCCGAGGGCGACGCCCCAAGAAGTCCAAGAACCAGCTCAAGAAGGAGAAGAAGCTGGCCGAGCAAGCGGCCAAGAAGTCCGCGGGAGGCGGCAAGCAGGCCGGTGGCAAGCAAGCCGGCAAGCAGAAGCAGAAGAAGGCCAAGCCATCGGAGAGTGCCATGCCCGCCGAGAGCGCGGCCGTCCCGTCGGCTGCCGATCTGCTGCTGCGCCAGGCCGAGTTCCAGCACCAGGTGCTGAGCTCGGGCGCGGCCGCCGGCGCGCAGGTCGTGACCCCGTGGGACGTGGAGGCCGAGGAGGGCGTGGACTTCGTCAATCTCGTGGAGCAGTTTGGCAGCACCAAGATCCCTGCCGAGATGGTGGATCTCATGTAGCGGCTCACTGGACACTAGGCCCACCGCTACCTGCGCCGCGGCTTCTTCTTCTCGCACCGCGACCTGGACGTGATCCTGGACGCGTACGAGAAGGGTGAGAAGTTCTTTCTGTACACGGGCCGCGGCCCGTCCTCGGGCAGCCTGCACATGGGCCACTTGATCCCCTTCACGTTCACGGCCTGGCTGCAGAAGGTGTTCGACGTGCCGCTCGTGATCCAGCTCACGAACGACTAGAAGTTCCTGTTCAAGGACCAGACCCTCGAGGAGAGCGAGGTCATGGCGTGGGAGAACGCCAAGGACATCATCGCCTGCGGCTTCGACGTCAAGAAGACCTTCATCTTTGCCAACACGGACTACATCAAGGAGATGTACCCGCAGATCCTCAAGGTGGAGAAGTGCGTCACGTACAACCAGGTGCGCGGCATCTTCGGCTTCACGGGCTCGGACAACATCGGCAAGTCGTCGTTCCCGGCCATCCAGGCCGTGCCTTCGTTCTCGGAGACGTTCCCGGTCGTGCTGGGCGGACGCAAGGGACTGCGTTGCCTCATCCCTCACGCCATCGACCAGGACCCGTACTTCCGTATGACCCGCGACGTGGCCCCGCGTATTGGCTACCTCAAGCCCGCCTCCATGCACTCGAAGTTCTTCCCGGCTCTGCAGGGCAGCACCACCAAGATGAGTGCCAGCAAGGCGAGCACCACTATTTACGTCTCGGACTCACCGGACGACATCGCCAACAAGATCAAGAAGTACGCCTTCAGGTAAGATCTAAGTACTGCCTCCTGTTGAGATGCTGCTGCTGCTGTATATTCTGACTGTGTTTGGGTGTTTATATTCGCAGCGGCGGAGGTGAGACCAAGGCTGACCACGAGAAGTACGGCGCCAACTTGGAGGCCGATATCCCGTACCAGTACCTGTCGTTCATGCTTGAGGACGACGAGGAGCTCGCTCGCATTGGCCGCGAGTACGGTGCAGGTCGCATGATGTCGGGCGAGGTGAAGCAGAAGCTGATTGACGTCATGGCCGAGTACACGACGGACTTCCAGAAGCGTCGTGCCGCCATCACCGATGACCTCGTTTCCGAGTTCATGAGCGTGCGCCCCCTAGAGTTTTAGGCACAGTTAGCTCGATGTTTTGCAGGCCGGAACAGTGCTACGTCAACTACAAAGTGTCGCTTCTGTGTCTGTGTCTTGTATTTGTGAGTTATTGTTCAGTTGATGCAGACGTGCCAGAGCTCAAAAGTGTGGATGCTATCAAGCGAATCACTGTCGACACCACCGACACGCGAAAACAGTACGGAGTTGGTTTTTACTTCGAGAGATGAATCTGCAAAATAAGTGTGTCAGCGGTGGTCTTGGAGGAGACAGCCTTGCTGCACGAACGGCGAACACGGATGAACGTTTACGGGGTCACGAGTAGCGTCGGAGACAGCGAGCTCCACACAACGACACGTCACTAGCTTCGTTCTTGAATCATTCGAGACACAAGCGACCTTGCTCAAGGATTCAAGCCACTAGCGATACACGCCGCCAATGGGGCACCAGCCACCAGGTTCTGGTACAGTGCGAGCCACGCTTGAATCACCTAGCCGAAAGACACACAAAGGGTGTTACATTTACGATGCTTGGGAAAGCGCAGATCGTCTGTCGGGTGTGCTCACCTCGTGCATGCGAAAGCAGTTGCAAATGCTTCGTCCAGGTTTGATCGGGTCCGCGACGTACGGGATGACGACGGAGCCTTGCGAGGAGACCACTTTCTCCGGCGGAAGCAGGAAAAACTCGCTATAATCAGCAATTTGTTCACAGCGTAAGTCCGGCTACATGAGCGATCGCTTCGTAATAAACCACAAATACGAACCCTTCGTTCTCGACGGAGATGCCGAAATGACGATAGTCAAACGTGATGTACGTTTCGAGGAAGAGCATCAGGAGGCTGCCTATGCCAGTGCGCCACGTCACACGTCCGTTGCGAGAGAATGTGTAGCACCACTTTGACTGCAGTCCAACTTCACTGGGGCCGAAACTGTAGGCGAGTTCTTCCGGGAAATCCCGAGATGCGTTTTCCGAATAGCTCCTTCTTCTGCCACCTCCGTACATTTTGCGGACGCTGGCATTCGCAAATGACTTCCGATGGGTATCGCCACAAGCCTTGCATAGCAAGCAATTATACATCAGACACTTAAGTCGGATCAACTTCAGGATATTAGCACAGCGTACCTGCAAAAATCGAATCACCAGGATCACCAACACGTAGGATGAGATGCCGCCAGTAAACGCGCACTTCAAGTCTGTCACGAATCCAAGTCAAGTCAGAATGAACACAAACATGACAAGCACCTCATATTTACCATTGCGGAGGAGATGGCTTTTCAAAATCAGGACCAGGGGGCGCAAGGCTGGCATCTCCGCTTGGAATGAATAAATTAGGTCTCGGGCACCGAGCCCAGTGTGGCCAACGGAATGGCCGCACGTCAGGTCGAGCAGCACATCTTGCTGTGACGGGTCGATGGAGTAGGTCATCTTGAGCACTGGGATTTTTGCGCTTCCCAGCAGCTCCAGCTCTTTCGTCCATGGCTGGCGCTCCACTTCGGCTGCCAGTGCCTCCAAAATTGTCAAAGGTTGCTCTCCTGCCAACGATCTCGCAACTAGCACACAATCGATGTCACTCACAGGCAATGCTAACCGCGTGTAGCTTGAGCCATAAACGTCAATCATAGCATCGGGCCACAGGGATCGCACCAGCTCCTGCAGGGAGTCGATGGCTTGCTGTTGGTGCATCTCCCTCGATGCGAGCTGGGCGTCGATGTAATCTACAAAACCTTCAACCTGCTTACTCAGATTGCTGCCACACCCAAAAACAAGGTTTTTAAAGTTTCAGCATCAGTGATAACTCAATCAGCCAGCAATCACTGCAAACCGTACCTGTGGAATTGCTCCTCTGTCACGTACTGCGAGTACGGCGAGTTCAGTATCTGTGCTGCAGTCATGGGGAGTGAGTAGTACTGCTGTTGCTGAGGTTGCGAAAGTTGCCGGATGGCCTCCGCTCGCTGAAGATCGACGCTGTCCGCTTCGCTGAATAAATACTTCGGATTCCGACAGAACTTCGGGGAATCGCCGTTGTTGGAGTTCGGCGCGCTGTCGCCTGAGGCGCACTTCCGCCCACGCACGAACTTCTTGTACCGCGGATAGTGTTGTTGAAGCGGGTACTGGAGGTTTGTGTCAGGAAATTCATTCCCCGGTGCTGTGGTCTCTCGATTCGTGTGGCTGTGCTCGTCGCCATATCTGTTTGCTGTGATGGCTTTGGGTGGTGAAGACTCGTGGTGCGTACTCTGCGCAAGCTTCGCCTTGCTTTGCCGGAGAACTGCTTCCTTGAACAGCATCTTCCCCCCGGACGACATCGGAACGCCGTCTGTCTCGTTGTCGCGAGACTCGGTCCGGCCCGCAAAAGACGCGGCTCGATCCCGCTGTGGTGGCATGTGAGACGTCGAGGAGTGTCGTCTAGCAGGCTCGCTTTTAGGCATCCTGCCGCAAACACAGTACAAACATTAGCCGGAGCACAACAGGCAGCACCCGTCGCCAAGCGAGCGAGCCACCTCCCTACCTGCTTAGGTGTGAAAAGGCAATAGCAGAAGACATCACTTACGGAGGGTTAGAAGGCATCGACGTCTGGCGTTGTGCGTAGCTCTGATGACCCCTCGGAGGAGCGGCGAACTTGGCCGACCAAATGAGATCGTCGTATCCAGCGGGTCTGCACCACCACCACCACACACAGCCACCTCATCTCAGTTAGTTCTCACCCAACCTTGCATTTTCCGCTGTTGGATAGTGTAGAATACCCACCCGTACTCGTACAGCCCCGGGTAGAACGCGCGGATATCGTGTGAGAAGTGGCACTTGTCGCCGTAGGGGCAGCCATACCCGGACAGGAACTTCGAGCAGGGGGTCGACGACTGCTGCGGGTGCCTGGGCTTTTTGTGCTTGTTGTTGTTGTAGCTGCTGCCTGCAGGATTGCGGCGACCTGCTCCCCCAGGCAGCGCCATGGGGTGGCGGTAGAGCTGCTGGTGCTGCTGCTGTCTGTCTTGGTCGTCGGGCGGCGGGCTCGGTGGCCTCACGCCCGCTCGAGATGGGGGCGTCCAGTGCTGCGGCATGTGCTGCGTCTGGTCGAACTGGTTGCTGGGGGACGTGTACGCGCTCGCCACGGCCACTTCACCTCGTTGCATTTCTGCTGTGCAACGCGCCTTCTGAATCAGAAAATGGGCCTCTCAAGTGAAGAACGAGAGTGAGACTGACACGGAGCGCGAGTGCTGCTGCTGCTTCTGCTGCTGCTTCTGGTGTGGCGGTTCAAAAATTCAAATGGGCCGACGTGTAGAGCAGAGCGAGACACTCGGAAGGTGCAGGCAGGCAGGTATTAGGCAGCGGAGACGCTGAGAGCTGAGAAAAAAGACTTTTTCCTCTTTCTTGAGTCTCAGGCGCTCGCTCTCACAGACAGCAGGCCAGTGTCCGGGAAGGGGCGCAAAGTGCTGGCCGTTGACCCCGAGCGAGCGACTGAATGCTAGGGCTCAGGCCCAAGAAGATACTGCTGAAGTTGACGTTTGGCGGCTAGTTGGTGTGGCGCACACAACCCGAGATTCCATACTGAAAGCAAGTGTAGTTGCCTGTGTTTGGTGCTACATGTTGCCTGCGCGGTACTCCTCGAGCTTCTCGAGCGTGCCGGTCTCAATGAACTCGTCGATCTTAGCGGCCGACGACTTGCCCACGCCCTTGAGCTTGAGCGCGTCCTTGCCGCACGAGATCTCGGTCTCGCACTCGCGGATGGCCTTGGCCACCTTGGACCACGTGCCGCCCTTGAACTTCTCGCCGCGCTTGAACTCGAAGCCCGAGAGCTCGGCGAACGCGTCGGCCAGTGGCTGGTTGGCCTCGCACGTGGCCTCGGCCTTCTTGCGCGGCTTCTTGGCCTTCTTGTCGTCGTCTTCTTCGTCGTCCTTAGTGCCGTCCTCGTCCTTGACGTCGTCCGCCTTGCGCTTGCGGCCGCGTGTCTTCTTCTCCGTCTTGACGTCGCTCTTGTCGTCCGTCTTGCCCTTCTTCGTCTTCTTAGGAGACGCCGACTCCTTCACGCCGAACTTTTTGATCATTTCCTGCATTGGTACGATCAACACGCAGCGAGGTAACGTTAGATTACCAATTGCAGCCCAATGTGTCATCGTGCTTGGTACATACCTTCAATGCCGCGTCCAGTTGGAACTCGCCCTAACGGTGCATACGAAGCGTCAGTCATTGCACAACAGTAAGCAAGCCAAGTGCATTGCAGCTATTGGCGCCGTACATTTTCGCGCGTGGCGTTGAGCATCGTGCCAGCTTCGACGGCAGCATTGACGGGGTTCTGCGTGTGGACGGGAGGCAGTGCAAGGGTTAGAGTGAGTTGAGTGCAGGTGGGTGTGGTGGATGCAGGTGCATGGGCGCGTACCGTCGGGACCTTGACGCCCTCCTTCGCGCAGAGCGCCAGCAGCTCCTTGGCCGCCTTCTTGCTCGCCTCGCGACTCGCCATGGCTATCAAAATGTCATTTTTGGCGGGAACGTAGTATCCTATGATACAGAATATACATGCGTTTTCCTAGGTACATCATATGGTTATGTACAATCACATAAATCTATCATAAGAAACCAAAAGGGCCAGGGCAAGCCGCCGCCGAGAAAAAGCCGCCCAATCATTGTATATGATAAAATTAAACAAAGTTTGAATTTATTTTCACCAAAAATATATATTTCTAAAATAATAGAATACGTAACCCATTTAAATTATATGTATATTTATAGTTTTATACTGGGAGGACAGCTTTAGCTGGCTGAACAGCCTAACCAATTTTATTTCAGCGGCCGGGAGCCCCCCCCCCCCCCCCAACTTTAATTGGCAAATGTCGCCTGAGTCCATAGTCCACAGATTATGGCTACCGTAACACCACAAAGTTTGTACATCTTGTGGCTGGGTGTTTCCAGAATGTCGACCGTATACACGGTGTGTTCCACACACTGGAGTGAGCATTTTCTTGATTTTACAATTTTATTTTGAAATTCAGAATTTTAATCCTAAATTTAGACTTAAAAGTTGGCTACAGCCAACAGGGCATTTCTCGTGTATTTTCTCAATGGAATACCGGAACATCTAACAGCTTGCTTTTTGTGCGGTTGCTACGCGCCAATTGGCTTTGGCTGTCTTGCCCCCCCCCCCCCTACATTGGCTGAATTGACTGGATCACGTTAATCTCTTTGTGTAAAATTATGCTTGTGTGTCGTCTCTTCATGCCCTGTAATTGCATGACCCACAACGCGCCCCGCAGGCGCGTCGCGCTGCGGGGCGCACCTTTGAAGTTTCATGCATTTTGCACGACTGAAAGCTGACAATTTTCATGTTATTTTTAAAATATTTTTGCGTCGAATTTAATCAATCATCCAATCACGAGCCATTGCAACCATGGCACGGTGGTCAACCGAAGAGGAGCAGCTCTTGATTGAGCTAGCCCCCGCTACGGCACTTGGGCACAGAGAGCTGTGGCCCTGCACAGGGCCATTTCCGAGGCCGACCCGTCAGTAGTAACGCAACCGCTCTCCGCTGCTGCGGTAAAGGTTCACTACCGGGACCTGCCCAATACGCCAAAACTTCAAAGGGCAAAGCCGAACACCGTATCCTGGACTTTCGAGAGGAACGAGCTGTTTAAGAGCATCCACCGTGATAACCCGGGCAAGTCGCACAGCAAGCTGGCGCTATTGTTCAATGAAGAAGCTGCAAGTCGGGGCTGGGGCATCTGGATAACAACCGACCAAGCGTCCAACAGGATTTATACCCTGTCGGACCGCTACCCCAGATCCCCGGGAGTCCTGGAATCCTGAGCAGACCGCGCAGCTACTCCAGCTCGGCCCGGAACGGTTCACGAAGGGCACGAATGGTAAACGCCGCAGTCGGATCGCAGCGCACGTCCGACCTAGTAAGCTTCGAAAAGTCGGGTGTGTGGTCACTCCCGAGAACGAAGGTGCTGTTGCTACGGACACCCAAGACGGAGACCTGGCGGCTCGTGGGTCTACCCTCGCGGTCGAAGAGAACTCAGTCGCAGTCGAAGAGAACTCAGTCGCAGTCGAAGAGAATCAAGCTTCAGATCGTGTTGCAACTTCGTCGGCTGAAGAGAACGGAACCGCATTTTCTGTTGTTACTGGCGACGGAGACCTCGCTGTTCATGTAGCGAGTGTCTCTGCTGAAGAAAAACAGACAGCAGAGGTTGTTGTTGCAGGCGTCGATGGCGAAGACCACGAGGCTGGATTGGAGGCAAGGACCGATGCAATCGGGGCCCGTGTTGGTCTCGTGTCGAGGATGGCAGCGCCCGGGGCTGGCTCTGATTTGGTTGCTAGCGCTATTGAAGATCAACGTGGAGCTGGACGTGGTAGCGCGGGGCCTCATACACGTGAACTTGACGTTGCTGGTGGACGAGATGAAGTACTTGCTACTGGAGGAAGCGATGACTCTACCACTGAGGCTCAAACTGGTGCTGTCGTGGCACAACTCCCTCTGGAGAACGATCTAACTTCTGATGGAGGAGTGGCAATGACGGATCAAGTGAACGGCGCCGAAGGAGTGAAAGAAGTGATCGTGATCAGTGATGATGACAGCTCCCTCACGTGTTCTAGTGCTAATATTGACAGTGAGGCGAGCAGTGACGATGCAGATATCGATGGGGCTTACAGTAGTGATGATGATGACGACGATGATGGAGACGACGATGAAGACGAAGTTGAAGTTGATGATGACTGCGAGAGTGCTCTAATGTTTGATGAAACGGAGAGTACTTCCGAAGACGAGCGCTCAAGTTGGGCATCACGGTTCCTCTATACACAAGACCGAGAAGGGCGTGATCATGAAGAAAGTGAAGAGTTTCTGGTGGATGAAAACGATCCGGTTCATCAAGGAGAAGCCATTGGAGGCACGATCGACCCCGCGACTTTTGTGAGCAATGAAAACCTAAATGATCCGGACTCGCCTTGGAGCAGGTGGATTGCCCAGCCACCGTCATCATTCCTATCAGCAATTAGCCTCAACAGACGGATAAAGTACTTTGACGAGAAGTGGCTGGCCACCATCGCATTTGTAGTGAGTGCGACTTGTGGCTCGTCGCCTGCTGGCGTGAAGGCTTTTTTGTCCATGGTTGGTGGGAACTGCAGAAGGTTTTGCTGCCTTCCATTCGACTTTACGAGTAATCACTTCGTGGGAGATTTTGCTGCCGCCACTATTTGTACTTTAAGAAGCGCCGGGTTTACATGAAGGACTTCCTTGACGAGGACGATTTTCGTTTGGCGTCAATGCTGCTCACGCATTTGGAAGTGACGAATGCATCGGAGGAGAATAACAGGGTCGACAGCGAGTATGAAGATCAGGAATTCCGGTTGAAGATACACCAAATAGCTGGATTTAGTAAGCACGTGGACAATTGGAGCAGGTATCCGACGACCATCACCCAGTACTTGGAGAAATTCAACGGTGTCCTCTTTACCATCAACGACGAAGCACAATGGCCATGGGAAAATACAGGTCAATTTACTGTTGGGACGGTCGAAACAGAGGACGAGCACACAGGTTTTGCAATGTTCACGGATTCAAAACGAATCATTACGACCTTATCGTTGGAAACTCTCCAGGGGAGTAAGTTTTTGATGTGGCGACCTTGCGAGAGCCATCTCCAGGCCATCCGTCGCTTCAAGGCGCTCCGGTTTCCAGTGTCGACACCATTCTGGTCCAAGGTAGCAAACAAAGATTTCGGGTTGAAGAGACGAAGCCGCCAAACACTTCAACGATGGCGCGAATACCAGAAGGCTGATGAATATTACGGCAGGCTGAACGTCGAACAGTACGAAGCTCTCGAGCGCTCGGTGCTGCATACCGGATTGCAGGCAAATCGTGGCCCTTTCGGGTGTGGGAAATCGTTTCTGATCTCGGCTATCACGCTGTGTGCTCTCGATGTTCTAGACAGCCGAGTTATCATTGCTGCAGAAACGAACACAGCTGTGGACGAAGATCTCGAGCGTCTGGACAGCGAACACAAATGGGAAGAGGATGAAGAGGGATTCCCACCGATCCTTCGCATCGGTAAAAAAAAAGATGAATAAGAAATTGTGGCGCTACAGTTTGGACTGCATCTGCGAAAAAAAGGCGAGCCAAGAGGTGCCCTCTACCCGCACCAAGCAGAATCGAAAAGATCGAAGAAAAGCGTACAAGCGGTACAAGGAGAGGGGACTTCAAAATGCCCGTGTCATTCTCGGAACGCTGACATCGTTGGACCATGACGATTATCGAGGTTTTCCAGCTAGAATCCTGGTTATCGACGAAGCCGGGCAAGCAACCCAGGAAGGGGTAGCGATAGCCTTTCGCTCTAACCTCGAGACGGTGGTGCTGCTCGGCGATCCGCTCCAGCTCCCCCCATTCAGGCACATTCCACATCACCAGCAGGAGCGGTACGATCGTTCGAATCGTCCTCACCATGTGTACCACACGCTCTTGCGCATAGCAAACGAGATGAAAGAGTTTCCTGGAGTTACGTTGACGAGGCAGTATCGATGCCACCCTGCAACCGTTCACTGGTTACAGCAATTCTACCCAGAACACCTCAGTTACGGGGGGACCGAATCACCTGACTACCTCCAGAGTGACCGGCTTGTCCGCAAGGATTGCGGCGGTTCAAAAGATGATGACAAGAATGAAGTTAACCACGAGGAAGCAATAACTGTGGAGATAGCTCTTCGCAAATACTGGGAGGACAGCTTTAGCTGGCTGAACAGCCTAACCAATTTTATTGCAGCGGCCGGGAGCCCCCCCCCCCCCCCCCAACTTTAATTGGCAAATGTCGCCTGAGTCCATAGTCCACAGATTATGGCTACCGTAACACCACAAAGTTTGTACATCTTGTGGCTGGGTGTTTCCAGAATGTCGACCGTATACACGGTGTGTTCCACACACTGGAGTGAGCATTTTCTTGATTTTACAATTTTATTTTGAAATTCAGAATTTTAATCCTAAATTTAGACTTAAAAGTTGGCTACAGCCAACAGGGCATTTCTCGTGTATTTTCTCAATGGAATACCGGAACATCTAACAGCTTGCTTTTTGTGCGCTTGCTACGCGCCAATTGGCTTTGGCTGTCTTGCCCCCCCCCCCCCTACATTGGCTGAATTGACTGGATCACGTTAATCTCTTGTGTAAAATTATGCTTGTGTGTCGTCTCTTCATGCCCTGTAATTGCATGACCCACAACGCGCCCCGCAGGGGGCGTCGCCCCCTGCGGGGCGCACCTTTGAAGTTTCATGCATTTTGCACGACTGAAAGCTGACAATTTTCATGTTATTTTTTTAAAATATTTTTTGCGTCGAATTTAATCAATCATCCAATCACGAGCCATTGCAACCATGGCACGGTGGTCAACCGAAGAGGAGCAGCTCTTGATTGAGCTAGCCCCCCGCTACGGCACTTGGGCACAGCGAGCTGTGGCCCTGCCCAGGGCCATTTCCGCGGCCGCCCCGTCAGTAGTAACGCACCCGCTCTCCGCTGCTGCGGTAAAGGTTCACTACCGGGACCTGCCCAATACGCCAAAACTTCAAAGGGCAAAGCCGAACACCGTATCCTGGACTTTCGAGAGGAACGAGCTGTTTAAGAGCATCCACCGTGATAACCCGGGCAAGTCGCACAGCAAGCTGGCGCTATTGTTCAATGAAGAAGCTGCAAGTCGGGGCTGGGGCATCTGGATAACAACCGACCAAGCGTCCAACAGGATTTATACCCTGTCGGACCGCTACCCCAGATCCCCCGGGGAGTCCTGGAATCCTGAGCAGACCGCGCAGCTACTCCAGCTCGGCCCGGAACGGTTCACGAAGGGCACGAATGGTAAACGCCGCAGTCGGATCGCAGCGCACGTCCGACCTAGTAAGCTTCGAAAAGTCGGGTGTGTGGTCACTCCCGAGAACGAAGGTGCTGTTGCTACGGACACCCAAGACGGAGACCTGGCGGCTCGTGGGTCTACCCTCGCGGTCGAAGAGAACTCAGTCGCAGTCGAAGAGAACTCAGTCGCAGTCGAAGAGAATCAAGCTTCAGATCGTGTTGCAACTTCGTCGGCTGAAGAGAACGGAACCGCATTTGCTGTTGTTACTGGCGACGGAGACCTCGCTGTTCATGTAGCGAGTGTCTCTGCTGAAGAAAAACAGACAGCAGAGGTTGTTGTTGCAGGCGTCGATGGCGAAGACCACGAGGCTGGATTGGAGGCAAGGACCGATGCAATCGGGGCCCGTGTTGGTCTCGTGTCGAGGATGGCAGCGCCCGGGCTGGCTCTGATTTGGTTGCTAGCGCTATTGAAGATCAACGTGGAGCTGGACGTGGTAGCGCGGGGCCTCATACACGTGAACTTGACGTTGCTGGTGGACGAGATGAAGTACTTGCTACTGGAGGAAGCGATGACTCTACCACTGAGGCTCAAACTGGTGCTGTCGTGGCACAACTCCCTCTGGAGAACGATCTAACTTCTGATGGAGGAGTGGCAATGACGGATCAAGTGAACGGCGCCGAAGGAGTGAAAGAAGTGATCGTGATCAGTGATGATGACAGCTCCCTCACGTGTTCTAGTGCTAATATTGACAGTGAGGCGAGCAGTGACGATGCAGATATCGATGGGGCTTACAGTAGTGATGATGACGACGACGATGATGAAGACGACGATGAAGACGAAGTTGAAGTTGATGATGACTGCGAGAGTGCTCTAACGTTTGATGAAACGGAGAGTACTTCCGAAGATGAGCGCTCAAGTTGGGCATCACGGTTCCTCTATACACAAGACCGAGAAGGGCGTGATCATGAAGAAAGTGAAGAGTTTCTGGTGGATGAAAACGATCCGGTTCATCAAGGAGAAGCCATTGGAGGCACGATCGACCCCGCGACTTTTGTGAGCAATGAAAACCTAAATGATCCGGACTCGCCTTGGAGCAGGTGGATTGCCCAGCCACCGTCATCATTCCTATCAGCAATTAGCCTCAACAGACGGATAAAGTACTTTGACGAGAAGTGGCTGGCCACCATCGCATTTGTAGTGAGTGCGACTTGTGGCTCGTCGCCTGCTGGCGTGAAGGCTTTTTTGTCCATGGTTGGTGGGAACTGCAGAAGGTTTTGCTGCCTTCCATTCGACTTTACGAGTAATCACTTCGTGGGAGATTTTTGCTGCCGCCACTATTTGTACTTTAAGAAGCGCCGGGTTTACATGAAGGACTTCCTTGACGAGGACGATTTTCGTTTGGCGTCAATGCTGCTCACGCATTTGGAAGTGACGAATGCATCGGAGGAGAATAACAGGGTCGACAGCGAGTATGAAGATCAGGAATTCCGGTTGAAGATACACCAAATAGCTGGATTTAGTAAGCACGTGGACAATTGGAGCAGGTATCCGACGACCATCACCCAGTACTTGGAGAAATTCAACGGTGTCCTCTTTACCATCAACGACGAAGCACAATGGCCATGGGAAAATACAGGTCAATTTACTGTTGGGACGGTCGAAACAGAGGACGAGCACACAGGTTTTGCAATGTTCACGGATTCAAAACGAATCATTACGACCTTATCGTTGGAAACTCTCCAGGGGAGTAAGTTTTTGATGTGGCGACCTTGCGAGAGCCATCTCCAGGCCATCCGCCGCTTCAAGGCGCTCCGGTTTCCAGTGTCGACACCATTCTGGTCCAAGGTAGCAAACAAAGATTTCGGGTTGAAGAGACGAAGCCGCCAAACACTTCAACGATGGCGCGAATACCAGAAGGCTGATGAATATTACGGCAGGCTGAACGTCGAACAGTACGAAGCTCTCGAGCGCTCGGTGCTGCATACCGGATTGCAGGCAAATCGTGGCCCTTTCGGGTGTGGGAAATCGTTTCTGATCTCGGCTATCACGCTGTGTGCTCTCGATGTTCTAGACAGCCGAGTTATCATTGCTGCAGAAACGAACACAGCTGTGGACGAAGATCTCGAGCGTCTGGACAGCGAACACAAATGGGAAGAGGATGAAGAGGGATTCCCACCGATCCTTCGCATCGGTAAAAAAAAGATGAATAAGAAATTGTGGCGCTACAGTTTGGACTGCATCTGCGAAAAAAAGGCGAGCCAAGAGGTGCCCTCTACCCGCACCAAGCAGAATCGAAAAGATCGAAGAAAAGCGTACAAGCGGTACAAGGAGAGGGGACTTCAAAATGCCCGTGTCATTCTCGGAACGCTGACATCGTTGGGCCATGACGATTATCGAGGTTTTCCAGCTAGAATCCTGGTTATCGACGAAGCCGGGCAAGCAACCCAGGAAGGGGTAGCGATAGCCTTTCGCTCTAACCTCGAGACGGTGGTGCTGCTCGGCGATCCGCTCCAGCTCCCCCCATTCAGGCACATTCCACATCACCAGCAGGAGCGGTACGATCGTTCGAATCGTCCTCACCATGTGTACCACACGCTCTTGCGCATAGCAAACGAGATGAAAGAGTTTCCTGGAGTTACGTTGACGAGGCAGTATCGATGCCACCCTGCAACCGTTCACTGGTTACAGCAATTCTACCCAGAACACCTCAGTTACGGGGGGACCGAATCACCTGACTACCTCCAGAGTGACCGGCTTGTCCGCAAGGATTGCGGCGGTTCAAAAGATGATGACAAGAATGAAGTTAACCACGAGGAAGCAATAACTGTGGAGATAGCTCTTCGCAAAATTGATGCTAGATGCTGGGAGCAGCGCCGGGTGAAAGCGGTGCTAGTGCTGACTCCCTACCAAAACCAAAAAGCTATCTTGAAGAAAGAGAAGAAAATCTGTGACCAGAAATGGCGTGCGATCACAGTGGAATGCAAGACAATCGACTCATGCCAGGGAGGCGAGGCCGATATCGTAATTGTTTCCATGGTCCGGAGCCAAGGAAAGCTCGGTTTTCTCAAGCGCAACCAGCCCAGAGCAATCGTTCCATTGAGTCGCGTTCGAGATTATCTGTTCGTACTCGTTAACACCAACATATTCATGGAAGACGAAGGTTGGCGAAAGCTGCTGACGTCTCACCCAGAGAACCGGTGCGATCTTTTAGAAGCAACGGCCGCTTGTCCACGTTAACCTGGACAAGACAATACGTGGAGAAAATGCGGCATGCCTTAACCCCTCCAAACCGGAGCCTCAAAACTTTTCAATCGGTTGAGCTCATTGCTTTTACTCTCTCGATTGAATAAGCGAAGGTCTAATAGCCAACAATGAGAGCTTTGAGAAGTATGAATCCTTCTTGTTTAAATGTTGCCTGATGAATACCAAGCAATCAATCTGTGTGAGTGTCCTCCCAGCGTTTTCCCATGAAGAAAGAAGCGAGATGCCGGGCCGGTCACAGACAAGCAGCATGCCAGACGCTGGGCTAAGGAGCGTGTCAACTGCAAGACCTGCCCCATGATGACCGCCCGGAATAACGTGGCCCGCCACCGCAAGATATGCAAGGGAGGGGAAGAAGACGAGGCAAAGAGATCAACGTGGACTACTACAAGCGTCACACGGACGAGCTCGCCGAGGCCCGTCATCGAAAGTCAGCAGGCGAAGACTGCGTACAGAAGAATGCACGAGCACGCACGCACACCACGAGAGCCTACGAAGCCTTCTGCAGCAGAAATTTGCGGTGGCCAGCCATTCTTCGAGCTTGCGAGTGAGCCCGAAGTTGCTCCAGCGAGTGTGTGACCTGATTTTGGAGAATAGCGGGCTGCCAGAGGACAAATTGACGGACGAGTGGTTTGAGGGGGTGAGCGCATGGCTTACACGACACTGAAGTCATCCGTCGCTATGCTGGAAACTTGCACGGCGTCCGTGTGGCCACCAATACAAAGGAGAGTCCCGACTTCGTTCCGTGCCTGCCTCACGCGATCCCGGCTCTACTTAAGAAGGCGCAGATTCGCTCGAGGTCCGTGGTGTGAAGCGCCCAGAGATCAACACGACCGCGTTGCAGGACAGTAGAGGACAAGCTCTACCCGGTGGCGTTGGACCTGGAGGGGAGGTTCTACCCCTACGTTGTGAGGTGGCACAGGTGATGACCCGCTGGTTAACTTCGAGTGTTGTGAGAACCTCGGCCACGGAGCCACGGACGGCGCCCCAGTTTCCTCAGCGGTACAGTAGTGTTGCGTCCTTCCAGCAGTCAGGCGGCTTGCTCACTACTTGAAGTATCTATGAGGATGTCCGATGAATGCTTGATCTGTCACTTACTTGGGTTTTCACCGATTGAATATTGATGGGTGGTACGTGTGAATGGTAAGTTCTCCCCTTGCTTCAGTTCTGTAGTTCGTGTAACAATGGAAGAGACTCAATTACTGTACATGTACTTTTGGCATTGGACATGTAACGCTACTGCTCAAGAACTCCTCACTTCGCAGTACTAACGCTATTCCGGACCGGATCCGAAATGCAGCCACACCGGTGAAACATAAAAATACTTGCGTCCACTTGAAAACTCATGTCGATTGATCCAAAGTGCTCGTGCGTCTTCTGTTTCGTGTTCTTTAGCTTATGAGGCTCTTGTGCTGAGCTAGATGAAGCCAAAAGACGGCTGGCTGTATCATTGAACTTGCATCTTATAGGGCCTTCCCAACGACCCACGAGCAAGCACAGATCGACCGTTTCGGCGGGTGCGGGAAAATGGAGAGTAACAACAATCAGGAAGGTTCTAAGCTTACCATCTAAATTCAAATAAAAATTCTAACTTTGAGAAGTTCTCTGATTTGCGAACTCCAGACCGAATTGCAAAATCCCAAAAGACCAAATTGAAAATTCCCAAAAGACCAAAATGCAAATTCCCATAGATTTCTCAGGTCACTTTTCTTCATTCAGAACACCCAAGACGTCACCGCAGGCGCTGAGCGACGCCCCGACAACCTGCAGCGCGTCGGCGACGAGGTGAGCCGCGTGGAGGAGAGCCAGGTGGAGCAGGAAGACCGCGCAGATGTAGTCGCACACGCTGGCGGATCTACAGGTGCTGCAGAACGGAGAGGACTGAAGGCGACACGGCCGCCCCGCCGGACTCGGAGGCACGATGGTGCAAAGGTGCATGGAGGACGCCGAGGCAGGTGGAGATGCAGAAGAGCAGCCAGAGGAAGTGGAGGTGGTTGTGCGCGCCGACGTGCAAGGCTGCGCTGTGCGAGGAGCAGCAGCTGTGACCAGGAGGAGAAGACGGTGAAGGTGGTGGTGGACGCAGTGGTGGACGCAGTGGTGGACGAAACTGTTGAGGGACGAGAAGGATGCGCTGGAGAGAGGCGTGGTCGTAGGGTCAGCCGAAGCAGAAGATCGAGGAGCGATGCAGCCGTGACGACGGTGGCGAACACGGATGCGACTGGCGCTGTCACAACCGGCAGCAAGGTCTTGGTGACCACCGTGACGACGAAGACGGCAGAGGCGACGACGGAGATCCTGCCAAGATGGCGACCGAATCGATCGTGACGACGCGGAGACTACGGAGACGACGAAGGAATAGACCGTGACGACGCAGATTTCTCGCGACAACAGCAAGGTGACCGGCTTGACCAGGGTGCCATCGGCGCTGCGAGTGTCATCGGTTCGGCCGTGAGTGCCACTCCCTCGGAGACGGCGACTGCCAACGTGGCATGCATTTTGCACGACTGAAAGCCGACAATTTTCATGTTATATTATTTACGCCACACTTACTTAAGTATGCATTAATCACAAAGAAAACTTGCACTGTCCTCCCAGACCAAAGCTTCGCCTCTAGTTTATATTAACATAAAATCTATTATTATAGAAATTATCAAAGAAGGGATTTGAACCCTTAATGCTATAAAGCTTTCTGGAGGAGAACGCGCCGACGCCGGCCAAGGAAGAGCAGGGCATGCGCGACATCGTGTACATTAACGAGGGGGACATTGGCGTCATCAGCGTCGACAGGACCATCCGCGGTGCCGTCCCAAGAGCCTCATCGTGCACACCTTAGCCTGAAGGCGCGGCCGAATGCAATACGCGTCATCGTGCTCCGGCGCGGGGACGGCACCTTTGCGACCCAAGACGACGCCGAGCGGTTCCACGGTGTCCTGCTGACGTACTCGCTGGAGATCTCGGAGATGCTGCCCGAGCTTCGCAGGGACATCGACATGGTCCACGTGAAATTGCGCTTCGAGCCGACCGACAGCAACACCAGCACGGCGGAGGAGGCGGTGAACATCTTCAACGATGCGGTCGGCCGGAAGCGCAAATCGTCGGATGCCACGGTGACGTTCTCTGTTGCGGGGAGCTTCTTGCGTAGGAGAGGATGACGACTTGAAGGGAAGAAGGTAAAAGTAGTTGTGTTTAATTTTAAGAAAGGTGTCGGGCACACCGGAGCAATGTTCCGGTGCCAACCATTGTTGTCCTCTTAAATATGATCAAAACAGAACATACAGGGTTTATGTGGCTGTACACATACTTACAGTGATAGTACACAATTTGTAATCTTAGCCGTATTTGTGACAAGTTGGGAACTCATGCAACTCTCTGGGTGTCCAAATCGTGGCATACTATTATCCCAGCTGGTAAACCAGATTTTGAGGGAACGAAGATGAGAAGACAATATTTGATGGTAGAACTTTCAGCGGCAGAGCAACTTGCCTCCGCTCAGATTTTGAGGTTAGTTCTCGGATAGGTTTGAGTATGTAGTGAGCAAGCCTAATATAATGGCTTTGAGGAAATGAGCGGTGAGAGCTCATTTGCAAACTTCCAAGCTTCAGTCAAGGTACCATTTCTGTGTCTTTATACGGTCCTAATAGTTTGTTGGATTTAGGAGAGGCAAATCCAGGTTCCGGTCAGAGATTCTGTGGATGCTTGTCTGACGCGACCGTCGGGCTTACTCTCAAAAGGAGGACAGACCTACACAGTTCTCAACGACTCGGAGTTTGGAGATGGCGATCTCATGCCAGCTCACTGTTGTGACATTATGTAATTTTTTGCACATGCTAACTTTTTATGTGTATTATTACAGATGCTTCGCAACCTCCGTACCTCTGTGCTTTGTCAGCACCAGGGGATGATGCCAGACCGCTATTCGATGTGCGGCTTGCTTTCGGTGAGCAATTTCCTCACACCTGCGATGATGCGCCCCGTACTGGCCCAGCTTGCTGCAGGACCACGGACACCCACGGTTTGGCGCGTACACAATGGACGCGTTACAGAAGGGTCAGCAGCGGCTTCGCAAACAGCTGGTGTACCTGAATTCCAAGTCCGGTTTTGCGAGCAGGTCTAGGCGACCTGGTGCCATCGTCCGCAGCCGGAAGCCTGCCTTG
Organism: Phytophthora melonis; assembly: GCA_024211575.1. NCBI lineage: Eukaryota > Oomycota > Peronosporomycetes > Peronosporales > Peronosporaceae > Phytophthora > Phytophthora melonis. The sequence continues at coordinate 2,475,461 of JAMXKT010000094.1, read as the reverse complement.
CTCATTATTGGACAGTGACCAGGTCTGCGAGCAGGCACATGGCACTGCATTGGTCGCGCCTGGGTTGGCAACCAGTTCCTGTTCATTGACTCGGAACGGTATCATTATTTTTCGAACCGGCAGGAGTTGTTAACTACTTCGACATGCTGGCAAGAGAAGTACTTAAGCCACCACACATCATGTCGGAGGTTGCTATATGCAATTATATCGCGAGTTTTCTACATTCATCTGACTGATTGGAAAAACTTGGGCTAGATAACACGGCGTGTGGTCACCAAACCAGTTTCAGCGAATCCTTGCTTTCATCCACGCTGCCTCCCTCCTCTCACCATCGTGCAGGAGCACCCGCAACGGAGATCGTGACGCCGATGCTGTTACCCTATGAGACAGGGTGTGTGACCTCGAGCGCGAGCGCGAGCGGCTGATCCACTCGACGAGGAAGGCTGAGAACAGAACCGAAAAGGCTTACTCGCTACTAAGAAGTATTTTGGTATGTTCGGAATGATGAAAAACAAAGAGGCCAAGACGGATAAGCAAGACACGGAGGTAGCCCAGCTACTTAGAGATGCGAAGGCGAATGTGCAAGTCAAAACTTGCGATCCAGGCTAGACGAGATCTCCAACGTGCACTGGATGCAGATGATGCTCAAGGTCGAACAACACCAGCGACACCGAAACGATTCGTTACAAGGCAGAAGAAGACAATTCCGGCGAGCTGTACAAGGAAAACAAGATTCGGGAAAGAAAGTTCCCGCAAACTTTAGACGTGATTTCAGCGCTAAGAAAGGATCTCGAGCGATCGCGTGCGGATCGTCGGAGGCTATGGAGGACGCGCGCGAGATCGAAAAAAAGCAGGAGCTCATGCAGGACGCTCTCTTGGAGCACATGGCCGCGATGACGAAGGTCGAGATGATCCTAAGCCTCTAAGCCCCCCCCCCCCATTTCATTTTCTTGTGCCAACCCTCCCAGCTGTTCGATAATGACAAAATCATAAAAAGCGCTTGATCGTTCTCGCCGCCTCCGTTCTCATCAGTGCGCGGCCGTAGCTCTGCTCGCACTCCTCCTCCTCGCAGCCGATGTCGTAGAAGGACTCGCCGCAGTAGTTGCAGTAGTAGCGCATCGTCCCGGACTCGCCGCAGTGCACGCAGCGAGACTCCGCAGAATGTCTCGCGCGCAGATGAAGCAGTGATCGACCTCGAAGTAGTGGCTGTCCGCGTCCATCGGGTCTGTGGTTGATGTAACACGGAGGTGGTGTATATATTTATCGTCCCGTTAATTAATTTTGCCGAACAGGTCGCAGTACTCACCGTATCGCTGGCGCCAGTGTGACATAGTGCCCCGGGCTTCCGGGAACCGGCCGACCCCAGGGACGTATGGCTCCAGGGAGTGTACCCATTTCAGGGGTACCGGGTGTGCCCCACACGAAGGAACCCAAGGAGCCAGTGCGAGTCGATCCGCGACGTCAGAAGAGCCGACCCTGGAGGTATCCGGATCAGTCCATAGTGAATCCAAGTGAGTAGCAGTTGTTAGCGATAAACCCATAGTTAAGCACTTCGCCGGGGCCGGTGGCCCGGGGGAAGTGCGCAATTCAGTCTAACTATTTCCCCGAAGAGCTCAAGTTGCCTCGCGTTCAGGAACTCTAAGATACTAAGGCCGCGGTCACTGGGACCCGCGCTGATATACTAACCCCAAGTAAATCGATAACATCTTTGCCAGGGTTTCCCTCTAGGAAGCCCCAGGCATTTCATATTTGTCCCCCCGGAGCGCGGTCTAGCCGGCACGGGTAAGGGCATTCCATATTCTCAGGGTCTCGCCCCGAAAAGTATTGCAGCCGTCGCCGAGGGAGTCTTGCTCCGAAAGACCTGATTGCATATTTTAGTTGCGTGTTAATTCCGCCCCGGGAACCAGGTAGCGTCCCCGGGCGATTGATTGTATTGCTACCAAACCAGCGTACTGATAAGGTCGGGACTCCCAGGAGATCCTCAGTGGTTGACCTTCCCTCTGATCCAAACAACCGATTCGTAGGGGGTACACAAGATGAGGTTACTGACCGAGTCCCAGGGCGCCTTGCTTCTCTATAGCGAGTACTTGCCCCGGGAGCTCACGGCCCCGGATAAATCCCTCGCCCGGGCGTGCCGTCTATCTATTAGGAGATTCGCCAAGTGCTCTAGATTCTCTGTCTAGGAAACGCAACCCGGGAACAGACGGGGTGTCGAGGGCGAAAGCTCAAGGCGCTACATCACACCAGTCGAACATGGGCGCGGTCCGCTTGACCATTTGCCTTTCCCCCTTTAGATCTTTTGTGACCGCGAACGCGGGGACCCACCGGTACACGTACTCGAGCTTCGGGTCGTACCGCTTGACCATGTCGTTGTCCACGCGGATCACCCGCCCGGTCAGCGTGTGCGCGCCCCTGGCGCCGAGCCTGCGGCCGGCGAAGTCGAGGTCGCCGAGCACCCACAGGTGGTTCATCTTGTTCTGGCAGGAGCTGCAGTCGATCAGCAGCCGGCTGCAGCCCACCTGCGCGCCGTACTTCCAGGTCCAGCGAGCTGATGAGCAGGTACTTGGTCCAGTACGTGGCCAGCAGCAGGCGCGCGCGGTTGCCGATGGAGCCCGTGGAGACCAGCTTCACCATCGCGGCGTCGACCATCAGGAAGCCCGTGCGGCAGGACAGGAACCGCGCCCACTCGGAGCCGTTGTGCCTGGGCCATTTGATCCGCGAGTAGCGCGTGTCGATGAAGGCGCCGTGCTCGCTTGCGCCCGGGTGGAATCGGTACACGCACAGGAAGAAGTCCCGCCAGGCGACGGACCTGGCCGCCGCGCGGTGCCGCGACCCGTTCTGCTTCAGCAGCTCGGGCATCGGCACGGGCGTCTGGTCGGTGTCGTTGGCAATGACCTCGACGCCGAGCCGCGCGCAGACGGCCTCGATGGCGAGGTTCCGCCTGGTGGCGTACGGGGTGAAGTCGCGGTTGAACAAGAGCGCGACCGGGTGCACCGCCTCCAGCAGCTTGCGCAGCTCCGCCGCCGGGCTGCCGCGCAGCAGCACGAGTCGGCCGCCGCACTGCTCGTCCAGACTGGCCACGAACTCAATAAGGAACTGCGCGACCCTCTGCGAGAAGTCCGGGCTACTCCTGATCTGCGCCGGGTCGAGGACAAACACCCCTACCACGCGATCCACGAGACCCGCCAGCACGTTGAGGACCAGGTTGTCTTCGACCCGCAGGTCCTTTCGGAAGACGTGCACGCCCGTCGCATTTTTTATTGTATATCTTTCCATCTTATCAAACGGGGATCGACCACCAAATGGACGAGGTCGAGAGCATGCGGTGACACCGGGTGTCCTGCCGCGAGGGCGCCGAGGCGGCGGCCGCCGACGAAGAGCTGTCCCACGACAAGTCGTACCAGCTCAGGGCGGTCTTGGCGGAGGGCCGGCTGCGCGACCGAGACAGCCAGCTGAAGGAGGTGAAGGCGGGGCTGAAGAAGACAAACGAGCCTCGTCAAGGAGCTGACCAGGCTGAGCGTGATGGTCCAGCTGTCCATCAACCGTTCTCAGCGGCGCGCCGCCAGCAAGCGGGCGGCGGCGGAGGGCGCGCAGTGAGTGGCCAGCGGCCCAGGAGCACCTGCCCGAGGACTGAAAAAGAATGGACTGACTGACTGCGACTACCATCCACCACCTTACGCCACAACGCTTATCTCCTTCATGCGACAGCGGTAACCCGGGCGTCCGCACTCGGTTGGCACATGTCCTCGACAAACTTTCGATCATGAGGACGGCCCGCAAGCGCACCGCGTCGAGCATCACTTGGTGCGGCTCCACTGAGAGCGATGCAGCCGCCCAAAATTGTTTTTTTTTTTACGTAAAAATGCTTTTTACGTCTTTTTACGCCGTTATAGATGTCGCCCCGCCCAGCACCCTATACAATTGTCAAATGACTGCAAAGATGGTCATCGCTCCCTTCTCCGAAACCTCCCGCCCGCCCCTTCCCAGTTGTGGATTTTCCGCGCGGCGGGGACGAAGACCGGCGACGATTCGGCGAGAACGCGGTCGCGCAAGAGATCCAGTGGCCGACCTTCCCAGCCCCGCTCGACCAGAAGCGCGTCTACTTGTCGGGGAAGGAGAAAAACGCCGGCGGTCGGATGAGCACCTAGATGTCGTGTATGTCGATCAACCGAGCCGTCTACAGACTGCTTTCTCCCTTGCCAAGCCCAAGGTCAACGACTCGAGTCGCTGCGCTCTCGTCGCCGACGGTCAGGACGCTGAGTTGGAGCCTACCTCTTCTCGCACTGCAGTCGCCGCTGATGCACCGAGCGCAGCGCCACTCGATGGGCTGTCCGAGGGTGAGGGCAAGGACGAGGCCGCCACTAACGACGACCTGCGGAAGGACCTTGCGGCACCCGCCGACGAGGACGCTGGGCGTGGGCGACCCCTGCTCGCCCTGCCTCTGCAGCGGACACCAACGACAGCTAGGCAACGATCCCGGACGACGCCGACGCGGCAAGCGTCGTTGTCGGTGGAGGCCCTAACGAGGAAAGATGTCGCAGCTTGCTCGCTGCCGACGGCCCCGACGGCGGGAAGGACTTCTACCGGAATCTTCTTGTGGAGACGCGGCTACCCTGGCTTATCTAGCACCAGGAGTTCCCCAACGACATCAGCACGGATGGGCGAAGCGGCTACGGACTGTACGGCTGCAGCAGGTTGGGCGTGGTTCCTATCCCTGATCGTTTCAAAGCTGTGCGCCGGGAGTACTTCATTGACCTGTTTTTCCAAAAGCGATTTTTCGTTGCAGGGCACAGAAGCGAATGAACAATATATTATTATAGAAATTATCAAGAAGGGATTTGAAGCCTTAATTGTAACGCAATGCGTTAAGTAAATTACGGAAACCGTAATTATCATTACGCGTAGTTTGACGAAACGGATTACGGGACAGCCAATGGTAAAAAAGATTACGGGACAGTTTCAGATTTAGTTTGCGGGACTTCCCATCAACTAAATTGCATTCTGCAATGGGTGGGCATAAAGTGAGTAGCTGGTTTAGGATACAAAAGAGTACGAACCTTAAGTTACGAATACCACTTTCAATTTTGCCTTCGAGCTACCTACTGCTTCCTCTTCGTTACATGAATGCTATAAAGCGTTCTGGAGGAGAAGACGCCGTCGCCGGCCAAGGAAGAGCAGGGCATGCGCGACATCGTGTACATTAACGAGGGGGACATCGGCGTCATCATCGTCGACAGGACCATCCGCGGTGCCGTCCTCAAGAGCCTCATCGTGCACACCTTAGCCTGAAGGTGCGGCCGAATGCAAGACGCGTCCTCGTGCTCCGATGCGGGGACGGCATCTTCGCGACCGAAGACGACGCCAAGCGGTTCCACGGTGTCCTGCTGACGTACTCACTGGAGATCTCGGAGATGCTGCCCGAGCTTTGCAGGGGCATCGACGTGGTCCACGTGCGCGTGGAACACAAGACTCGAGCCGACTGACGGCAACACCAGCACGACGGACGAGGCGGTGAACATCTTCAACGATGCAAGCGCAAATCGTCGGATGCCACGGTGGCGTTCTCCAACTGCGACCAGACCACGGCTGACGGCCTACACAAGCACATCGCCACAGAAGGTACAAACAAGTCGACGAGGATTTGCCGCTGGAGTACATTGTCATTCTCGAGCGTGCGGAAAAAGTCGAGATGAAGAAGCGTGGACTGCCGTGGAGCCTATCGGAAACGGACCGACGGCCGTTCATCGAAGTCGTCCTCGGAACCTGTATCTGCGCTGTTTAAGCCAAGATGGAGAGCGAGATCGATGACGAGGAGGAGCGGAAGGCTAACAAGCTGCTACTTCGGAGCGAATACGTGCTAAAGGACACCAACATGCTTGCGCTCTGCAAGCCGGACTGGGTGATCAAGAAGGGCGCCAGGATGGCCATCGTCGTCGAGGCGAAGCGATGCGACGTCACACAAGCCCAGTATCAAAACATCGCCGCGATGAGGCCGCGCGCTGCGTGAATAAGATGACCAAGGACTCCTGGTCGACGTGTAAGCTAAAGTAGTGAGCTAAAATAGGCCCATTACATATATCGTCAAGGCCTCGGATGTGAGGAGTGTTGAGGGTTGTTAGCGAACCTGGAGGGAGCACCTGTACTTCCGGGCCTGCAAAGCATACCAATACAAGCCGAGCGGAGACCCGCAAGCGGGCCTTCAGAACAGGTTTTACACCGAACACGCGAGACTTTGTGTACATGTATTTAAGTTTGGTTAAACTATAGTGCAGAGCACATGAGACCACCCGCCTGGCCGTGCTTTGCTCGGCGGTGGCCTCTAGTGTAGAACAAACAAATTCTGTGGTACAGGGACCTCTATTACAGGAGCCTAGCACATCCCGTTTTGATCCCACTATATAAATGTTAGGATAGAACGTGCCACGAAGCTTCCTGTTCACCAAAAATGGGGCACGGTAAGAGCCGATAATACCGGCTCATCTATATTTGATATGTATCTACACCTAAATTCATTCATTCATGTTTTCCATGCCATTTTCAGCGGTTTTCCATACCAGTAGGATAAATTGCATTCCGCCCGGAGGAATTGCATTCCACATGGCTGAATTGCATTACATAAGGATGAATTGCATACCACAAGTACTCCCTCGAAACTTTAAACCTCTTCTAGTTTTGAAAGATCGTAAGCGTTACTGAGGCTGCCGTTGTCAGCCAAAAACTACAACAATAGTTGTGGTGTTTCCTGACAGGCGTATATATTGTTAGGAAACCGCACATGTAATATCTTCGGTGTATACACTAATTTGGGATGGATTTTGGCAAGAAAGTTTCTATCTGCGCATGAAACACGTACAAAAGCTAGATTGAGTTATATTGTTGTACTATAGACTCTATCAGGCAAATCAAAACAGATACTCTTGGGATATCAGTACCTGAACACCTTTGTTAGCGCAGCCAAGCCGCCTATGTAAATGTATCCGGTTCACTATCTAGCATTGTGAACCTTAGTCTGATGCATAATCAGTGGCTCGCAAGCCATGTACTGATTCCCCTACTCAAATAGGTTAAACAGTGTGCACCCCACAAGTCTGTGTGTCCCACACTTCGTAACCCTTCGGGTAACTCTCGTGTAACCGCGTTACAGCCACGCTCAAGGCGATGTCCTCGTCTCTCAAACGAGGTTGCGGATGGCCAAGGAGTACCAAGCAGCAGAAAAGACCAGAGAGCTGAAGAGCACAATGCGTCACTAAGCAAAAATAAGAAGGAAGCTACAGCAGACATCAACGAGAATAGATCCTCGGTCGATCGAGCGTCGAGTCCCTCTTTTCTCGGCCTATTATACTAGCGGTATATGACGACCTCCCATGCTATGTAATATGTTATGCGACAAGAATATGCCCCAACCTGGTTTTCAGTACAAAAACAGGTTTTCAGTATCCCGCAGCTGTAACGGGGTTACACGCACAAGTTGGCTACAGTCACTTGTAACTCTAACAGTTACGTTAGCTGTTAGAGAATGGTTACTTCCTCGGCCTTGATGTACGTTACATCAAGTGCCACATTCATTTACGACCACCACGACGGGTGGTCCATAGACATTTAGGATTCCTATTGGTTGAAAGCAGCATCTTTTAACCAATGAGCGACATGCATAGCAAAGGAATTCTGCCAACCAGCCGTTGGCAGATTCCCAACTTAGAATATTACATTTGGAGGAAGTCAGAAACATAAAACAAAAATAACAGTTCTCATTTTAACCCAAAACATTATTTGGATCGTTTATTTAGATTAATCTATATTCGGAGGCCCGAGTATAATTAACTCTAGTTTAAACTAAGCTACGCTTCCTCATACACGAGCGCACACGTGTAAGCTGTTGTAGTGAGCCAAGGTAGGCCCACTACACCTGGTAGCACTTTGTAGTCCGTCCAACGACCGACTAAGTTGAGTTCGTACGTCACCGCACGAACACGGAGCCGAGAACCTTCCCATGGATACCGAAGTGCCCATGGAAAGCTCCACGACGCCTGCAACCCACACTGACTGTCCCCACCTGTCAGACCCAGAGTGGGAAGCCCTCCAACGACTGTCAACAGTCATTGGTGAGGCGGCTGTAGCTACGATGCTGCGTACGCTAACGCCGACAGAGCAACACGGTGTTGCTCTGGGCTTCATCATGAGGGAGCAGCGAGATGCTGCTACCAATACCGCGGTGTCGTCGGGAACGACACCTCGCCCACAGTCGCTGAAGCTCAATGTGAGCAACTACGTCGGAAGAGAGGGTGAACCTCTCCTCCGTTGGCTTGTCGAACTCGACACTGCCATCGCGGCTCGACGTATCGTCGACCCGTTGTCGAAGGTCGCGTTCGCCATGTCATGTCTTGGCGGACGTGCAAGGAGCTGGGCGTATGGACGCCGGCTCTCCGACGCTACGTGCTTCAGCACGTACGAAGGCTTCAAGGAGGAGCTCAGCCAGGCATTTGAACCCCCGCAGAATGAGTTCCGGTCGAGAGCAGAGTTCCTCGACCTGCAGCAGGGTAAGCACGATGTTCATGCTTACGCCCAGAGAGCGCGGTACTTGGTCTCGAACATCGTGACCAACCCGATCGACAAGGCGACTAAGGTCGTCACGTTCATGAAGGGACTGAGAGATGGGCCTGTGAAGACCTATCTCTTCCGCGAGTACCCGAGTACTCTCGAAGCTGCCATCACGCTTGCGATGCAGGAAGAGTTTAGCCTGCGACAGGCTAAACTGCACGCGCATGTACCGAGGCCGCAACCGCGCCCGGTAGTGAGGACGGGAGGCCCGGAACCGATGGACCTCTCGAGCGCTGCCACTGCTGGCCCCCAGCAGCGGCAAGGAAGTAATGTGCGGTGCTACCGATGCGGTAGGATCGGTCACTTTGCTAGAGAGTGCACGGCACCCGTGCACCAGCAAGGTGGCTATCGCGGCGATGCTGGGCATCGTCGCAGCCAAACAAAAACGCTGGACGCCAGTAGGCGCGGGGCGCCCTACTGGTAATGCAGTTCCGCGTGTCGACCTAGGACACGCGACACTGAGGACTGCAGCCCCCAGTGAGGATCATTCTCACTGCTAAGATGACAAGGCTGACCTTGTCATCCTGTAGGTGAAGTCGATGAGAGCAAGCGGCTCTCGTCGTGCGTTGGTAGATTCTGGCGCGTCAAAGAACTTTGTTCGACTGCGAAGTCTATCAATGCTTGACTTCGAGGATTTAAAGCTACCTCGAAGTCTGTTGGAAGTACGTTTGGCGACAGGTGTCGTCGTGAAGACCGAGAAGCGCATGGTACGCGTGCGCTTCACGTACAAAGGTCGAGTGTTTGTCGAAACCTTCATCGTCCTGGACCTGGACGATAAGTTCGACATGGTATTGGGCATGCCGTGGCTCGCACGGCATGATCCGGTAATCGATTGGGAGAAACGCACTTTAGTGCGCTTCAGTCGCGACGGTGGAACAGAGAGCGATGGCCCTGTTACCACCACACACGCACCAACAGGTGCGCGCGAATCTCTAGTCGAGACAGCGCCTAAGGCCGCTGTCCCGGAACGCCCTGGACGTGCGCGAGCACACGCGCGAGAACAAGTAGCGTCGGCGTCGCCGCCGACGGCTAGTGAAGAAAATGTGTTGACTTCGGAAGTCAACACCCGCTTTTCAGCGAATCAAAGAAGTCTCCGGCCTCGAGCGGCGCGGATGACACAAGCGAGTCACACGCGTCAGCCGTGGAGGCTGACGCGAACCTGATTGGATCAGTTTTGGCCCGTAATGGGAGCCAAGGTGACGAAACGCCGTCGACTCCGGGAGTCGATGGCTTGGATGAATTCTATTCGTCGGCTCGGGGAGCCGACGCACCCTCCGCAATGGGGTCTCCGCCAATGGAAGGCGTCGAGGTATTGAAGTCGCGTCGGTTCCGGGAACCGACGCTGCAGGCGGTGCGGACGGTTGCAAACGTCCCGCACCGGAAAATCTTGCATTCTGTAGTTCAGCCGGGCGGCACGACGAAGCGCCGCGCGACCAAGCCGGGCTTGAAGTCGCTCGCCCGCGGGAAGTACCCGTCGGCGGAATAAAGAAGAACACCCGTCCACGGCTGGGCCTGGACGAGGTCAAGGACCATGCGTAGCCGGGCTCCGCAAGACAAGAAGACGACGCATGCGAAGATCGCTGCGCAAGTCTCGGCCCGGGGCCGAGACGCTACAAGAGATGTCTGCCGGGCAGACGAAGGATGAGAAGCCGGACGTCGAGACGTTGAACGTCTGACGCGTACCTGTGCCGGGTTCCGGTACAGGTATATGACCCTCGATAATCCTCATACGCAAGCGTCAGAGTTGACTTCGCTTCCAGTCATGAGCTGGAAGCGCTTGAGGCGAGGCGGGTGAACGCCTTTTCCGCCCAGGTGTATAGTGTACGAATGTTCCGGGAGAACAAAGTCCCTTAGAACTTCTCAGGCGGATACACCAGAAGATGTCCGCCCGAGATGGCGTGTGTTCCTTGTGACAATCCCTCTCGGGTCGTTTGTCTTCGAACCAAGGAGCTCGGCCGACTTGGTGAGTTGTTGTACACTGTTGGGTCTCCGAGCGGGGTGCGATACGTACTTCCAAACGTAGCCCCTACGACTCCGGACGATAACCACAAATACAGAGTTATACACAAATACAAATAGCCGTCACTTATTCTTTCGGACCCTCGGACGGTGGGTCACTACTCCAGTCAACTAACGAGTCGTATCCAGGGCACTGGTCAACCCTGGGCGACTTCAAACGCGCACCACTCTCAAATGTACTGAGAGAAAATAACCAATATCAATACCCTACCACACAATAACCTTTCGGCCAAGTCCCCGGCGGCGCTACTCACTCCGCCTGGGATGTAATCGATAATATGAAATGCAGGACCTCGCTCTGGGCGAGAATACAGCTGCAACTAGGAAATGAAATAGGTGGATCACCCTGAGACGCCTGTACGCCCCAGTCCCCTTACCTAACTTGGCGTACTTACTTCAGGGAGAGATCCAACCACGGTCGTACCTAGCCGCGGTGCCCGGTTGTCCTGCGCTTCCTGCTCTTCCTGGCGGCTTGCGGGTTTCAAGGGAAAACGAACTCTGTTTATCTTTTATCTCTGTGGCTAACTTCCTTCAACTAAGACATGCATTCTGCTATCACTTGATTTCACTATATCGCGGTTGACGTCGACGTCCCGGCCGGGTTAAAGTCCAGTGTAGAGTCGTGGGTACAAATCACCTCCTTCAACCTTCCATGGAATCCTTGCCCATCCTTGGTCGGTCTGCCCGGTCGGTTGGAAACATCTTGACTTGAGTATACCTTGATTGTATCTCCCAGACTTACACCCGGCCAGAGTCGCAGTTTGAGTTAGCGACTCGGCCAGAGTCGCTGGTCGATATGCATCTTGGCCGAGTGTCCGCCGGGTCCCAGATCCTCGTACTTGTCTCTCCATCCATGTCGTCCGGTCGCACCCCCTTCAGCCAATCACACTGCGCCCAGACGAAAATCCAATTTTCCATCGTGTCAACCGCCCCTCTGGTCTCGCTTGATCACCGAGGTCATTCACCGAATTGATCGAGCCTGACTAGACCACACGATCCAATGTCTGGGCGGAGTGTCAACAACCGTATTGATTCGCCCGGACTTCCAACGGTCGCGTCCCTTCTGTGCTCCCTCTCCCAGCCGAATTTTTCTCAGCCAAAACTGGGGTCATCAATCACTCGCTCGGGCTTGCCACGACTTCTCCATTGCTCACAACGCAATTCGCCACCTCGTCAACACTCGATGTCCACGAACACCACCGACGCCGACCTGATCGCCAACGCCTCGCTGCTCCCTCTGGAGCCGCTGCCCATTCCGGGCGGCACGGCGGTCACCGGCACCGACGCTGCGCAGGGCGGTACCAAGGGCTCGTCTGCCAACGCGGGCGACGACGAGGCGATGGACGCCGGCAATGAGGACGTCGACAACGACGCCAACCACGACGGCAACACGCAGGAGAAGGAGGAGCGCGACGACGACGCGGAGGAGGAGCGGGGGCGACGGCGACACCCGCATGGACGGCGGCGGGCCGCCTGCGAGCATCTCCCTGCCCGACCAGAATGCCGGCGCCGCGTCCGGGCGGACACCTTCGGGCGGACAGCCTTCACCTCTCCACGGCCAAGGGCGCCAGAGTCATTCGCTTCGATCTGCGTCGCTCTTCCAGCTGCTGGACCTTGATCAACTCACCGAGCATGTCCGGGCGGGGACTCTCCCTCCGAACGACCACGGCCCGCGCGGAATCCAAGACGCACTACCGGCACGCTACTCCGTTCCGCCCGAACACACTCTGGGCGGGAACTCCTTCATCGTCGGAGTCCCGGCGGGAGCGCGCGCGCACCACGACGGGGCCTTCCTCCGCGAGGGGTATGGTGGCCTGGAGGCGATGATGATGTTCGAGGGGCTGTCTGAGGCGGATCTTCAGCACTTGTGCGATCTCATCGGGGATCCGGTCGAGGTGCGTGAGCTGGTTCTTCGCCCGTATTTCGATCAGGATACCCCCAGCCTGGCCTCGCTAGAGGCGCTGCTAGGTTCACTCATCGCTCGTCGGGAGTTCGCGTCTCTCCTCATGCACTTCCCGGTGCACCAGCTCGCCCAGAAGGTCTACTACACGGTGTCTCTGATACACCACCTTCTCGCCCGGGATCGCCAGCGTCAGGCCATCTTCGACAACATCGACGGGGAGTCCCCTGCGGCTGAGCTTCTGCAGCTCCGGACGAAGTACGATCTGCTCAAGCGCGACGTCGTTTTTTTAGACGAGTACTACCGGCAGCAACTGAAGTCTGCCGAGGATGACTCGGCCGGGGTCCGGGCCACGCTGGACAGCGACTTCAAGCGTCTGGCCAGGGAGAACCTGGAGGAGACTTCGGCTCTTCAGGAGAGAGTGGACGAGCTGGAGGGTCAGCTGGCGCAGGCGAACACACAGATCGCCCACCTTCAGCGCTCTGCCGAGGAGACACGGTTTGACACGGCCGGGTTGATGGACTTCTTGAACTCCAGAGGGACAGAGGTGCGGGGCAACTGGCCACGTCTTCGCAAGCTCTTTCGGCGCTTCCAGAATGGGACGGTCCCGCCCGGGGACTGGCGCACCTGGATCACTGTGGAGGCCGTCGACAAGCCCTACCGGATGTACCCTCCGTATCCTGGTCCTCTCCTAAACGACAGCGACGACGATGAGGGCGACGCTGGCGACGGTTCTCAGGAGGGGAAGACAGAAGACAGTGCTCCTCCGGCTGGAATCTCAGTCGCGACTCCGCCCAAGCGTACACGACAGTCTTCGCCCGGGTCGTCCAAGTCAGGGTCCGGCCGGGGGTCTTCGACCAAGAAGGCCAAGGCCGTCCAGCGTCGTCAAGTGTCCACTCCGAGTCGCAAGTCGGTCCTTGTTCGTCCAAGTTCCCGCTCAAGCTCTCGGTGCAAGAGGCCTGTGCACTCCTCCCGGAGTTCATCGCTTGGCAAGACCTCCGGCCAGACGTGCAGTGGACTATGCGCTCAGGAGTCGAGTATGACGAAGCTGTTGATACCCTGGGGCTGGACCAAGTCAACCATCGCCACTTCCACCGGGACTCGCTCCTCAAGATGCTGGCGACCATGATGTATCACCGCAAGTTGGATGTCACGCCCTGGGCGAAGTATGTTCCGGTCTCGTACTACAGGATGGCCGACATTGTTCTGGACGACTGGCTCGACACCGGGTATGTTCCTCCGGCCTGGCCACCTCTGCGTAATCTGGCCGAGGATCTCGCCGAAAACGCGGAAGGTTCCAGCAGTTCGTCCGAAGATGACAAGGGCACCGACCCCGACTACGACAACGGCAACGCGGCTGATGAAGACGACGATGACGAAGGTGACGAAGTCGAGGTGGTCAAGGTTACACCTGCTCCGGCCGAGACCAAGACCGGGGAGAGTGACGACGATGACAGCAGCAGCAGCAGCAGCACCGATGACGAGCCTGCCCGGAAACCCAAGCGCAAGGCGTCCTCCCAGACTGTGCAGTCTTCATCTGATTCCTCGTCCGAGAGCAGCGGCAATATCAAGCCCAAGAAGCTCGTGTTCGTGCCTTCGCCCAAGCGTCCGCGTCGGTCCCGTTCCAATTCCACTTCGGCCAAGAAATCGGGCGGTCTGCGTTCCCGGGCGAGGTCTGAGCTGGAAAAGCGCAAGTCACCTCTCGCCCGGAAGAAATACGATGAGCTGACTCCGGCCGAGTTGGCGATGATCGAGCAGCCGACCAAGGGTGTCCTCTCATGGCGTCGCCGTGGTGTCCTGACCCAGTATACGCCCAAGAAGAACGGCCACGAGAACCAGACGCCAGGCTTCCCGGAGTACTGTCCGTACAAGGGCGAAGGTGGACTGGAACGTCTGTACGCGCGGTGGCCTGCGGTCGAGGCGCAGTACGCGAGGATCGTGGCCGAGAAACCTTGGGAGCAGATGTTCAAGGATCGAGTCAAGGTCTTCTATTTCCACAAGCGCTCGGAGCTCCCGGCCAAGTCGTTCATCTGGATCGACGAGTATCTTCGCTACGTCCGGGATCACGCCGAAGTCTTCTGGTACATGCTCCACTGGTTCTGCATCAAGATCAAGGCGGCCAAGGGCGAGAAGGTGGACCCGCTCAAGTATCTCCTGGCGAACACGCTCTACGAGAGGCGTCGTGAGCTGCACGAGAACATCGGCCGCGGCATGCAGGATCGTGTCAAGCGCTACATCAAGAAGGGGGTCCCTGCGTCCGTCTTCGAGGAGCCCGGCATCTGGGTTTACCCGGCCAAGATCTGCTACATGTACCTGACCGACTCGTCCACGCTGAACGCGCAAGGTAACCCGTACAGCTTGGCCGAGCAGATCGAGATGGCAGAGCGAGCGGAGCCCGGCCGAACTCAGTGGACGTACTACTGCTCGGATTCCGACCGGATGGCGCACATCTCGCACGACCTTCGTCTTCGCGAGCTCTCGCCCAAGGAACGCGCAGCCAACCCAATCTCTCTCACAGTTGAGTAGTTCGGCCGGAGTGGCAGAGGTCATGTATCTTGAGTAGCGTAACCTCCATTAATTCAATACCACCATGTCCGTTTGCCTTTGCCATTGCTTGCTTCTCATATCCTTCTCGTCACTCGCTTTGTCATTGCTCCATCCAGGGTCTCTTTATCATCGTCATACTGGATCCAAGTCAAAATATCATCACTGTCGACACATCTCCAAAATCACTCGGCCAAACCCGCTCGGCCTGGCGTCTCACCCACACCTCCCAACCTTGTCACCGCCCAGAGACTCCTGCATCAGGCCATCCTGGACGGGTCACAGTTTCACTTCAATTCGCATTCCATTTCCACGAAATCACATAGTCGACGATCTGGTCCGGTCAAGAAATTCCGCCCGGGGTTACACACTCGGGTGGTCATCTCCGGCCTGCATGGCCTGGAAACGAGCCCGTGCTTTCGCGCCCTGGTTGAACTCGTAGAGCAACGCACCACAGTTGAGCTGCGACATTGGGAGCCATTCGGGCTCGTCGTACCCTTTCCATTTCACTTGGTACTCCCGAGCCCTCTTGGACGTACGAGTCCGCCTGGACCAACGCATGTCCAGGATCTTCTCCACCTCGTACTCGTCGTTGTCATTGTCGGCTTCCCAACTGTCCTCTGGGAGGAGTGCAGCGTCAAAATCATCGTCGTCGTCAACTTCGATCTGGGCGGATGGTCGTCGAGGGTAGAGTGCGCGTGGCTTCAGCCGGGAAACATGCACCCAAGGGTTGACTCGGTAACCCGTGTCATCGACCTTGAGCTTCACCCGGAAGTCATCGTGCATCTCGGCGATCCTGAACGGGCCATGCCAGAGGTGTGCCAACTTGCGACTCAGGCCGGGCTGCACTTTCGGAATGTACAGCCAGACTGCGTCCCCGACCTCGAAACCAGATTTCACTCGGTCAGACAATTCCTTCCACTTCCGTGTTTGCTCGGCCGAGCGCGCACGCTTGGCCTTCCGCTGGAGATCTTCAGCGCACGCCTGGGCGTAACTGTATCCACGCTGGAGTTTCCGGCGCCACTCATAAGCGGTTCGCTCAGGGACGCTGGAGGGCTTTGGTCCGAGCATAGCCGACAGTGTGCTTCGGGCATCCCAGCCGTGAACCAGGTAGAATGGGGTGTCCAGGCGGGTCGCGTCAAACGAAGTGTTCAGGGCGAACATCAGCCTCTCGGCATGGTCGTCCCAGTCACTTTGGTCGGCCTCCGCGACATACGCCCGGATACTCCGGACGACAGTCTGGACGGACCTTTCTTGCTGACCATTCGCCTGAGGTCGGTAGGCCAGGGTGGCTCGTTGCCTACTCCCAAGGAGTTCCCGGAACCGAGTGAAAACCTCACTCATGAACCGGGGATCCTGGTCGTGACGTAATAACGAGCTCGCCCCGAACTGCCGGAACACCCTTTCCTCATATGCCTCGGCGACTTCCTGGGCGGTGGTCGAATCCATCGGTTTGCACATGACGTAGCCGGAGAATGCGTCCTGGAAGAGGAGCAGGAAAGTATTTCCACGCTCGGACTTGGGCAGGTGAGTGACGAAGTCCATTGAGACTACTTCGAATGGTTGTCTCGGCTCAATGTTTCCGGGCGAAGGACCCGGGTTGGGCGGATGCCCCTTGCCACTTGCACAGTCCACGCACTCCTTGACGAACCTCTCCACATCGGCATACATACCGGGCCAATAGAACTCTGCCCGGAGTTTTTCATGTGTCCGAGTGATACCTTGATGTCCGCCCTGGAAATCTTCATGAGCGTAGTGGAGAATGTCCGGGCGGAGTGACTCGGGCACGACCAATCTTGGTTCATCAGACATGTCCCTTGGTCGATCCCGTGTAGCACGACTCAACCGATACAGCACGCCCCTGACATCCACGGCGAACAGCTCGGCGTGCTTCGACAACTTCCGAATCTGGTGTTGAGAGAAACTGCTCACATCTCCGGCCAGGAACTTCTTCATCTCCGCAATCTGGGCGTCGTTGTCCTGGTGCGCCTTGATCCGCCTCCAGCGTTCTGCCTGGAACTCGACCGGGCCCATAGGCTCGGTCTGGCCAGACTCTTCTCGGGCGTGACTTCTTGTCACAGCGGCCATGACACGCGCGGCGATCGGCAACGGAGCGGACTCAGGTCCTGGAAAAGCCTCGGCCGGAGTCTCTTGTGCCTTGTCATCCTGGGCGGGGCCTTCTTCACTCACTTTGCCCGGAGTTTCCGACTTCATCAACCTCTCCCGGATTCGCGAGACTTGTTCGAGATGCTTGAATTCCTCAGGGTCTTCGACCATCCAAGATTCACCTGCCGCTAGCGTCTTGGACGTCAAGTAATCAGCCGCCTGGTTGTACTCACGCTTGACGTGAACCAGCTTGACCGACTTGAACTTCTCTCTCAGACCTTGGTACTCGGACAGACGTCGCTGCAAATTTGGTTGGTTGCAGTTTATGAGTCCTTGCACCTGCTGGATGACAATTCGAGAGTCTCCGACGACGACCAAATCTTGGATGTTCTGGGCGGACGCCAACTCCATGCCCTTGAGTAGGCCATGATATTCGGCGTCATTGACCGTGACGTCTTCCAGAAGGAAACCATGCGCACTCATGATCTTCCAGCCTGGGAGTCTCCAGATGATACATCCGCAGCTGCCTTGACGAGTTGAAGTCTTGGCAGCTCCGTCGAAACTCAGGACGTAACCATCGAAATCCTCGCCCAGCATCTCGATGCTGATCACGGGCGGAGTCTTGACGATTCCTTTGGCCGGGATGAGATTTTCCGCGACCTCGTCCAGATGTTCGCGAGGTGTGATACCTGCGCCCAGAATGGCCGGCAGGCCGTCTTCATCTCGCTTGATCTTGTGTACTTCCAGGTCCCAATGAGAGAGAGTGACGCCCCAGCGGACGCATCTTCCATCCGCAGTCTTGGACCTCAGCAGCCAACTCAGGACGGAGTGGCGAGTGAACACTTTGACCAGACATCCTTGGACGAGAGGTTGGAACGCATCCAGAACTCGCATCACGGCCACCACCTCTTTCTCGGCGATGTGATACCGGAGCTCGGCGTCGTTCAATACGCGCCCCGTGAACCTGACCGGGTGGACGACACCGTCATATTCCTGGCCGAGAACTGCACATGCAGCCCACTGGTTAGCATGAGGTATGATCACGAACGGCCTTGAGCGGTCTGGATGGCGAAGCAGCGGAGTCGAGACAATCTTCTTCTTCAATATCTCGAACGCTTCCTTGGCCCTTGAAAGATCTCGGCCGGACCGAACTTGTTCATCCGTGAGTTCGTAGAGAACTGCAGCCACGACCGGGAAGTCTTCAATGAACTTATGGTAATAATTGAGACTTCCCAGGAAAGACTGCACCCCTTTCAGGGTCTTCGGGAACGGGAGATCCTGGACGCCTTTCGCGATCTTGGGCGTAGCACGAATACCCTCAGCACTTATCTCGTGCGAGAGATACGGGATGGCCAACTTGCCAAACTCGCTCTTGGGCAGACTGACAGAGATGTTCCAATATCGAAGTCGAAACAGCAGCACATTCAGGTCCGCGCAGAGCTGGTCCCACGTGGGCGCCCCATAGGCGATGTCGTCAATGTAGGAACTCCGGCCGAGAACCGAGCCGACATGTGATGGCATCGGAATATTCCGCTGGAACACAGTCATCGCATCAGTCAGGGCGGGAACCTTCCGGCCGGACTCTTCTCGGGCAGACGCATCTTCCTCTGAGGGATCCAGGCCGAGAAACTCCAACACATCCGAGTCGACAAGCTTCTCTTCCTCCGGTGGGAGTCGCACAAAGCCCCACAAGCAATTGTCAATTACCGCTTGGTAGACGAGCGGAGCGTTCTTCAGGCCGAATGTCATTCTCACCCACTGGAAATGTCCGAGCGGACAGATGAAAGCTGAGATCAACTTCGCGCGCTCAGTCATGCGCACCGCCCAGAATCCGCTGGCCATGTCGAGACTCATGAACCACATGGCGTACTCGAATCCGACCAGCAGGTCGTCGATCAGCGGAAGTGGGTATGTCGAGAGCTGGATGAACCCATTTACCACGCGGTAGTCAATACACATGCGGATGTCCACGCCGTTCTTCTTCAAGACGATCACGATGGGGGAAGCCCAGGCGGACTGTGAGTACTCGATCAAACCGGTCTCCAACAACTTCTTGAGCAGATCGTAGACCTTCTTCCAGAGGTGTGGAGCTATAGACCTCGGACGTTGGGAGACAGGTTTGGCGTCGCCTACGTCCAGATCACACACCACGCCCCTGGCCGGAGCGGGGGCAGCATTCCCGTCTCCCAGGAAGATCTTGCGATGGTACTCCAAAATGCCTCGCAGCTTGTCCACCTCGGCCGGAGTATTCCGGCCGGGTTCACCAACATCGGCCTTGGAGATGTCACACTCCGGGCTGAGGTCCTTCAACTCGGGCAGCATGGCGAGCTCTTCGCGTAACTGAGACATCAGTTCACTGCCTTCCCGGAGATAGACCGCTGGCTCATAGTCGAGGTCCTCCTGGTTGGCTCTCATACACCGGATGTACTCCTCTTCGAGTTTCCGGACAGGCGTAGACGCCATCGCGCAACTTGGAAGATCGTCCAGCTCCCCGTCTTCACCGGGAACATCTTGGCCAGGCAACTCCGGGCGGATTGACTCCACCTCAGGTTCCGTTTCACTCGCGGTCTCCGCTGGGCTGTCCGACTCGGTCACGTCCAGAGTCTCCTTGGCCACCTCTTCTTGGCCGAGGTCGGTCAGAGCTGTCTGTGTACCAACATCCACCGTATCACTCGTCTGGACTGATACATCGCACATGATCTTCGGCCGAGCTCGGGCAACTCCCGCTCGCAGCGGCTCTGGGCGTGACTGCACTGGTATCTCCCTGAACGTCCGCTTCTCCCGGTCGACCATCACTTGGACCTTACTCGGCCAGGGATACTCGGCGGGCTTCACGGCCGGAGGTTGACGGGCCCACTCCAAGTCTTCGAGCTCCATCTGCCTCTTTCGCTCTTCCGGAGACGGCGTGCTCTCGTAGATCAGTGTCTGCCACTCCTGGTACTTCCGACTTCCCGGGCGGACAAACCGTCCTGACATGGGATAACACCCGAACTCCACAATCCGTGCAACAGGGGTCCGCGTGTCGATCCACACCATCTGGTTCGAAATGTTGACGACCTTCACCGATCTCGCCCAGGACTTGGCCGCATAGTTGATGCAGGTGACCCAGCGATCTCCTCGGCCTGCCCAGACTACCTCCTTCTGGGGATTGCTGTGGCCGTACTTGATCTCGATAGTGGCATGTTCACCCGGGCGGAGATACAGGTTCCGTTCAGACGTCACCGGGATATCCAGACCTCGATTCTGACGGAGTGTGGTGTTACACATGAGGACAATCTCTTCGTCCGGAAGTCGGATGTGACCTTCTCGTACACACAGCCGGACCCCGGCCGCATACATGAAGTTCATTCCCAAGAGGACTTCCACGTCTTCGCCAATGTTCGTCACCCAGACATCCAGAACGTAGACAACACGGAATCCAAGCGTGATCTTGACTCTCGAACTCGCAGTGATATACGTCGGGGCTCCTCCCAGACCGGTCACCTTGACCGGTTCCGGCAACACCCGGAATTTCAGCTTGAGCCTACGCGCAAGGTTCAAACTAATCATACTCCCGGATGCGCCGGTGTCCAGAAGGATTCTCGTCCGGACATCATTCACTGCTCCATGCACCAACGCAACATCGCGACTGTCTTCGTGATCATGATTCGCCCACCATCCGTATCTCTGCCCAGGACCTAACTCCACTTCGGGCGGAACTTCTTGGCCGGACATGTCTGGCCAGGTCCACGCAGGATCACTTCGCTCAGGATCAGCAGGATCATCTTGTTTCACAGTGGTCATGCATTGTTGGTTATCGTTGTTCTTCTTTCTCAGCTCTTGTCCGACATACACTAAGACACACAATCGTTGGGGTTTCGGCCCGGCGCGTACTGGATCCCCATCCAGCGGGCTTACTCGTTTAACGACTTCCCCTGATTGGCCTCTCCGCCCAGCAATTTCTTGAGGACGTGGGCAGGCAGGTCTTTCAGCATGCCTTGACGAGCGAGAGTCTTCACGGCTTGGAGTGCTTCGGCATCTTCACACAGGCCTTCATGGTACTTGCCACAGGTCGAGCACACTCGAACTCTGCATGCGTAGTCCGGATGTCCGGTCCGGCCACACTTGTCACACTTGACGTCTCTCCAGCAGTCCTTCTCCTTGTGGCCGAACTTGCTGCACTTCTCGCAGAATTCATTCCGGTCGGGATTCTCCGGCCGAGGTGATTGCCATCCCGGCCGAGGGACTGCCATCCTGGGCGAGAGCCCGGCGGCAGCGGTGGGCGCCAGCCTGAGTTCTCAATCGCACGCAGGATCATCTTGTGGACTTCTTGTTCCGTCGGAGGACTTGGCGCAGCAGTGACCTTGGGCGTGTCATCAGAGCTTGGCTTTGACGATCCTCGGCCAGAGTCGCGAGGCTCTGGCGGGTCTTCATTCGGACTGTCAAATTCATCTTCAAACCTCACGCGCCCCTCACGTTCGCTTCCAGACTCGCCACCACTCACGCCAACGTAGGCTCGGCCGGGACGTCCTGACTTGAAACGTCTGGGCGGGATGTTGTCCGCCCGGAAATCCCGGCGGGGTGGCGGAGTGTCGTAGCCTCCGTCCAGATCCAAATCTTCACCTTGCTCGAGGATGAACTCGAGATCATCGACGCTTCGGATCCGTTGGTTGCGCAGACTTGCCCTGAGCTGGTGGTCCTTCAGACGTTTGATGAACCGCTTGATGTGCTGGGCGGACTCCTTCTTGTCCTTCTTGTAGCGAATGTCCGCCTTGATCGCAGCCTCGTTCAGACGGTAGAAGAACTGCATAGCAGTCTCACCGGACTTCTGCTTCATGGTGAAGTACCGCTCCGGTTCGGAGGTTCGCGACTTGAGGAACTTCCGCCGGAATTCCTTGGCCAACCTTTTCCAATTGTCCCGGTCAAGATCGTCAAGCTGTGCTCGCCAGCTTCGGACTGGCGTCGACATCTTCATCTTCAGTTCGCGCAGCTTGGTCTTCTCCGTCCAGCCACCCTGGACGGACATGTTGAGGAAACGTTCCCACCAGCTCCGACGATCTCCCATCGGGGCCGTCTCGTCGAACTGCTCCAGAGTGCTCGAGTTCACATACGGCCGAAGCGTGAGCAGGGTCTGGCCTTGGCCGGACTTCTTGGGCAGCTCGACCGAGGTCGTATAATCCTCGGCCAGACTGTCATCCGAGTTACTCGAGCTTGAGCTTGAGCTGGAATCCGAGCTGGAGCTGGAGCTTGAGCTTGGGCTGGAGTCTCTGTCCGGACGTCGGCCCGACTTCTTGGGCGGAGCCCGCTTCTTCTCAGCCTTCTTCTTCTCGGGCGGAGACTCCTGCTTCACCCCGTGCTTGGAGTCCTTGGGCGCGCTCGCCTGGGACCTGCGCGGCGCGGCGGCCTTGGGAGCGGCGACGCTCGCGTTGGCCGGCGGCGGCGGCGGCGACGTTGAGCTTCCGACATGTCTGGAGTTATTGGCGTCCGGCGGCAGTGTCGCCCGAAGTTGTCTCAAGAGTTCGGCTGTGTTCTTCGGTTCAGCAGACGACCGGTCGCCAGCGCCCTTTCCCATGATTGCGTCATCGATTACGTCATCAGCTCTGGTTGTTCGTTGAGGGTTAGTCCGGCCTGACATACCGGCGGTTGCTGAATCAGGGGCGGATGTCACACGGCCAGATTGAACTTCAGCGACAGTCGCACGAAGGTTGCGTATTTGCTCGTTCTGGAACATCTGCATGTTCTTGGACGTCGCACGCAAGTTCTCGAGCTCCTGCTTCATCGCCGCTTGGCTCTCTTCCAGGTCGCGCTGGGCCTGCGCGGCCCAGGCAGCGCGCTCGGACGCCCGCTCGGCCTCGCGCCTCGCGTCGGCTTCGGCCTGCTGCTGCTGCATCCACTGCACGGCGGCAGCCTCCACGCGCTCACGCTCGGCGTTCGCGGCCTGAAGGCTGGCCGCCTGGACGGCGGCTGCTACCTCGGCGGGCGACATGGCTGGCGCTTCCTGGGCGGGGCCCTGCGATCGCCTCTCGGCTTCACGCGCGCGCTCTTCGGCTTCGCGGACTTGCTGCGCCGCCTCGGCCAGAGCGCGCTGGACCTCGGCTTCCTGGGCGGCTTCTCCTTGGCGGCTAACATATCGTATAGCCGCTCCAGCTTCCCATCCAGCATGTCCACGCGATGAAGCGTGGCCACCGCAGCCTCTGCGGCTCCGGACGAGATCGACGACCCAGTCCGGCCGGACCTCCGCGAGTAGCTCGAGCGACTTGAGCGGCTCGTGCGACGCGACGAAGATCGCCTCCGTGAAGACCGCCTGGACGAGTGTCGGTGGCGGCTGCGGCGGCGACTCCAGGTGCTGTCCGAGTCGGACTCGCTGGGCGAAAGGCTCCGGCCGGAGTCGCGATGCTTCCTCGCCTTCCTGGACGAAGATGTCCGGGCAGACTTCGCGTTAGCCGGCATTTCGGCGTCGGCCATGTCGACGTCTTCCTGGTCGGGGAGCACCTTGCGCTCCGGGATCACCTGCCGCGTCAAGTAGAAGCCAAGCTCCCCGCCTGACACGGCAGTCCCAGCAGCCCGGGCAGACAATGCCAGCGGACCGACGGACGGCATGTGCGCCCCTGCGCCAGAGTCCAGCGTCGACGACGAAGACGCCGACGAGCTATTCCTCGACACGTACGATCCGGACGTCGCGCCCCCGGCGGACTCATCCGTGGTGCCGACCAAGCTCGGGACAGGGTCCGAAGCCGGCACCTCGGGCGAATCTTCCTGGGCGGACGTCGAAGACGGCGGCAGCTCGGACGGAAGCGATGCGAGCGGAGTGTCCGGCAGAGATGGCTCTGCGCGGGGCGGCCGGTGTTGACGCCGCTTGGGCGTGGGTTCTCCGGCCGAGGACCCGCTGGAGCTCCTGGTGGAACGAATGCCGGCCACGCGTAGGCGCAGAACGTAGTTCCGGCCGAGCAGGTTGACCTCGTAATCGTCCATCAATAAATCTCCGTCTTGATCCTCCGCATGATAGTCCAGGGCAGGTGTCTGCCCAGACTTCGCTTCGGCTTCCAAGGCTGGAATCACCTTGAACGACGCCCCGATGCACAACGTTCGCCACTCGATCAGCTCCACGGCCAGGAGACGTTGGATGTCTCCGGCCAGACTTCGAACGAGGTCCGGCGCGATCTTGGACGCATGCGTCTTGAACCATACCGGGACCAAGTTGTCGAACTGGAAGCCGGCCTCGAAGAGCAGTGTCTGCAGGATCGCGACACACTCTCTCGGCGTGAAGGCGGCGACCGAGATCTCGGCCGCGACGACATCTTGGGCGGTGGCCAGGTCGCGTCGGTCCAGGCGGAGCTCCAGCACGCATGGTTGCACGGCGTCTTCCAGAGTCGCGCGGGCCGCCAGGTACTTGGACGTGGCCAGGGTGGCATTCAGCCACGGCAGTGAGTCCGGCCGGGAATCCGGCCAGGTGTACTCCACGTTCGGCGGGAGCACGCGTTCAGACCGAACTTGCTCCCACCGGGAAACTTGCGCCGCGACGTACGCCTTGGCTGCGTCTTGACTCAACGGCTTCTCCACCGACGGCTTCGGCAGAGGGTCTTCTCGGGCGGGGACCGTCGACAGTTGAGACTCTGCCGGGGTCTTGTCCTCCGGTGGCGACGACGCATCCGCGTCTTGGCCAGACTTCTCCTCCGGGACCGGCGGCAGCGACTCCTCTCGAGCGGACGCGCGAGCATCCGGCTGCTGGCCCACATCTTGGCCGGGCGGTGAGGAGTCCGAAACTCGACCCTCCGCCCGGGACTCATCCACATCGGCGCCTCCCACAGACGCCTCGTCCGGAGTCGCCGTCGCGTCTTGGCCAGGCTCACCGTCCGTTGACACTTGGTGCGCGTCTTCGACAGCTTGCTCGGCCAGACTCGCCGACCTCTCCTTCTCCTCCCGGGTGCCTTGCGCTTCGCAGCACCTGCCTTCCGAGCAGCCCGGACGACCTCGTCCAGGCTATCGTGCTCCTCAGGCGGCAGCCCCTTCGACCGACGTGACTTCCTCGACGCGTCCCCGCGCCCGCGACTCTCACGTCCAGCGTCACGTATGTCTTCTCCTTCCGAAGTCATAGAAACTTGGTCAGAAGGTTAGTAGACACCTCACTCTTTAATCCAAATAAAATATACAACAACTCTCGGTGAAACTTCCTTCGTTCGAATCCGGGCACGCGCACCAGCTGAGGCGAGGCGGGTGAACGCCTTTTCCGCCCAGGTGTATAGTGTGCAAATGTTCCGGGAAAACAAAGTCCCTTAGAACTTCTCAGGCGGATACACCAAAGATGTCCGCCCGAGATGGCGTGTGTTCCTTGTGACAATCCCTCTCGGGTCGTTTGTCTTCGAACCAAGGAGCTCGGCCGACTTGGTGAGTTGTTGTACACTGTTGGGTCTCCGAGCGGGGTGCGATACGTACTTCCAAACGTAGCCCCTACGACTCCGGACGATAACCACAAATACAGAGTTATACACAAATACAAATAGCCGTCACTTATTCTTTCGGACCCTCGGACGGTGGGTCACTACTCCAGTCAACTAACGAGTCGTATCCAGGGCACTGGTCAACCCTGGGCGACTTCAAACGCGCACCACTCTCAAATGTACTGAGAGAAAATAACCAATATCAATACCCTACCACACAATAACCTTTCGGCCAAGTCCCCGGCGGCGCTACTCACTCCGCCTGGGATGTAATCGATAATATGAAATGCAGGACCTCGCTCTGGGCGAGAATACAGCTGCAACTAGGAAATGAAATAGGTGGATCACCCTGAGACGCCTGTACACCCCAGTCCCCTTACCTAACTTGGCGTACTTACTTCAGGGAGAGATCCAACCACGGTCGTACCTAGCCGCGGTGCCCGGTTGTCCTGCGCTTCCTGCTCTTCCTGGCGGCTTGCGGGTTTCAAGGGAAAACGAACTCTGTTTATCTTTTATCTCTGTGGCTAACTTCCTTCAACTAAGACATGCATTCTGCTATCACTTGATTTCACTATATCGCGGTTGACGTCGACGTCCCGGCCGGGTCAAAGTCCAGTGTAGAGTCGTGGGTACAAATCACCTCCTTCAACCTTCCATGGAATCCTTGCCCATCCTTGGTCGGTCTGCCCGGTCGGTTGGAAACATCTTGACTTGAGTATACCTTGATCGTATCTTCCAGACTTACACCCGGCCAGAGTCGCAGTTTGAGTTAGCGACTCGGCCAGAGTCGCTGGTCGATATGTATCTTGGCCGAGTGTCCGTCGGGTCCCAGATCCTCGTACTTGTCTCTCCATCCATGTCGTCCGGTCGCACCCCTTTCAGCCAATCACACTGCGCCCAGACGAAAATCCAATTTTCCATCGTGTCACGCTTCGCGCGTGACTTGCACGATGGACGCATCGAGCAAATATGCATTCTCTCGGATGCCGAGAGAACGAAGAGCGAGAATGAGGAACTGCGGCAGTTATTCATGGTGAGCACCACTGAGAGTGAAGACACTCTCAGTGCCAAGACGAAGAAGGAACGCTTTGAAGAGCAGAGCTGGGACTCGCTGAAGGCGAGTCCCTACTATGCGATTCTACGGGAGTACGCGGACGTACTTCCGGAAGAGATCCCTGCGGAGCTTCCGCAGGACAAGGGCATTCAGCACGAGATTGATCTCGTGCCGGGCACGAAATACTGTGTCACGTGGCAGTGGCCACTGCCGCGAGAGCAGGTCAAGGCGATCGACGACTTCTTCGAAAGTCGTCGCAAAGCTGGACAAGTGCGGGAATCGAAGTCCCCGCACAGTGCTCCGACGTTCTGTGTCAAGAAGCCACAGGGCGGCTGGCGCATCGTTCATGCGTACAACAAGCTGAACGATGCGACGATACCGGCGCAGACACCGATACCGCGAAAAGATGTTATCATCGATTCGATGGCCAGGAGCACCGTCTACAGTGCTCTTGATCTGCGCGATGGGTTCTATCAGATCCTAATGCGTTTGAGTGCGATATCCCTCTCGCGGCTGTGAGCACGCCGAGTGGTATGCTCTGGGAGTGGCTAGGGATGCCGCAGGGTCTGAAGAACGCCCCTGCGACCTTCAACAGGTGCGTGACGCACTTGTTGCGCTCGGTGCGCGACTTCGCACCGAGCTACTTCGATGACGTGTTCGTCCACAGCCGTGCTGCGGACGGGATGAGCGACGTTGAGGTGCACAAGGTGCATCTCCGGAAGCTGCTTGCGCTCATGCGCAAGCACAAGCTCTACGCGAACCTGAAAGGTGCATGTTCGGGGCGAGCGAGATACCCGTGCTCAGGTGTCTCGTTAGGAAGAACGGTGTCCGCCCTGACCCTGATAAGGTCAGAGTGATCAATGAGTGGCCGACGCCGACGAGCGTCAGGAACTGCGGCAGTTCCTTGGCTTGGCCACGTACTTGTGCAAGTACGTGAAGGACTACGCGGGCACAATACGCCCGCTGTCACAGCTCCTGAAGAAGGATGCCGAGTGGAATTGGACTGCTGACTGTCAGCAGGCCTTCGATGCAGTCAAGCGGGGCTTGACGGAGGCGCCGATCTTGGCGGTGGCCGACCAAGATCGCCCATTCCACGTTGTGTGTGACGCATCCGATTTCGCGATCGGATGTGCGTTGATGCAGCACGATCACGAGGGCCGTGATCGTGTCGTCTACTATCAGTCGCGTCAGCTGAAACCTGCTGAGCGCAATTACCCGGTGCATGACAAGGAGCTCCTTGCCATGAAGTATGCACTCGCGAAATTCCGAGTATACTTACTCGGAAGCGAACCCTTCGTGGTCTACACAGACCACGCATCATTGCGTACGGCTGTCAAGTCGCCACACATCTCGCAACGTATGGCGAGATGGCTTTCATTCTTTGCGGAATACAACTTCCGGGTTGAATACAAACCCGGAAGACTC
This sequence comes from Phytophthora melonis, assembly GCA_024211575.1. Taxonomy (NCBI): domain Eukaryota; phylum Oomycota; class Peronosporomycetes; order Peronosporales; family Peronosporaceae; genus Phytophthora; species Phytophthora melonis. Next base: position 2,447,398 of record JAMXKT010000094.1, on the reverse strand, counting down.
AATGTGGTGGCCGACGCGTTATCGCGTCGACCTGACTACGCTTCAGCTGATGCCGACGTCAATGCCATTGACGCCATGCAATCGAGCACTCCCACGTCGTCGCTGTTGGACGACGTGAAGACCGCGTACGCGCACGACGCGGACGCGAAGCTCTTGCTGGCCTACGGCTCAGCGCCTTCTGACAAAGCTCGTCAGAAGCTGCCGAAGCATCTTCGCGCTCGTGCACACCGTTATCGGGTGCACGACGGGTTATTGCTCTACAGTGCAGTCGACGACAACGCGGACCGTGTTGTCGTGCCCAATGACCATGACCTGCGACTCAGGATCATGTATGAGTATCACGATGCACCGACTGCGGGGCATCCGGGCCGTGAGAAGACATACCTTCTTCTCACGCGAGACTTCTACTGGGCCCACCAGTATAAATGGGTGCGCAAGTACGTCCGTGCTTGCGAGGTTTGTCAACGCGTGAAGCCTGCGCCGTTCGCGGGGCACAGACACTAGGACTACTGGTGAGGACGAGCTGAACAAGTTCAGCTCGGATGCAATCAACTTCGTGCAGCGCAGACAAGCCGTCATTCGGTTTGTCCAAGACGCTATTGCAGCTTCTGTCGATCGCAGATGCTGAATGCAGACAACGTTGGCAGGGGCAACACAACTGAATTCAAGAAGGGTTCATTGGTTTTGTTAGCTTCTCAAAACCTGCCTAAACATGCAGTCTCCGACTTCGGGGCGAGCAAGCTCGCTCCGCGCTTCATTGGGCCGTTCACAGTGTTGGCACGGCATGGCAACGCTTACACACTAGACATCCCGTCTAGCATGCGCCTCCACCCGACCTTTTACGTCGGGCGGCTGAAGCCATACCAGCAGCACGAGCGAGCTAACTCGGCTGGCCCGAGGCGGAAGCCGAACCTTTCTCCAGCGCGTCAACGCGCTGGAGCAAGCGCACGACGCGACCCCCAATGTCGACGGAGACGTCTGACGCGGTCTGCGCGGCCTGAGCGACTTGAGCCCTCAGGTTCGCCATCTCTTGCGTCAGAGCAGCGAAGTCACTGCTCTGAAGCCGCTCCACAGCAGCAACCCGGTCTTCGAGAGACGGAGGCCCAAGGTCAACCCCAGGTTGACCATACCCGGGGCGTGTTCCCACCACCGCCGCCTCCTATCCGTGACGCCCACGGCTCAACACGTTGGATTGTTGAGCGTATTGTCGACCATAGTATCCCGAAAACGAACCGTCACCCGGTTCGTTATCGTATTCGTTGGAGAGGGTGTCCGCCCCACCAAGATACACGGGAGCCGCGGAACGTCCTGCTGCAGGACGTTCCGGAAATGGTGAGGGCGTACGAAGCCCACCACGCACTGCCGGCGCGAAGGTAGTGCGAGCGCTGTTGTCACCCCAGCGCTCGAAGCACCACGCTCGTCGTGTTCCTCACGTGCCATGAACTTGGCACGGAGATCCTTGAGGCTCGCAGGTACACGAATCGACGTGTGCCCGTTTAGGTCGCGGTCGCTCAAGCGTGCCGCACCCGGAAGACACAACATGCACTGCTGGCCTTCGGGCACAGCGCACGGAACCCCAGCATCCACAGAAGATCTGTGGAGCTGCTCCAACCTCCCGCGCGTCGAGAACGTCTCGAAGCGATCACGGGCATGCTTAACCCGCTCACGGTAGGCTGCCGGATTCTTGTTGAAGTTATCAACAAATGCATTCCAACTTTGACAAAGTGCCTGCCACTCAGGCACTTTGCTGCGAGAAGAGGTCTTCTTGTTGGAGTAATATCGGAGCTCATGGACGAGTCCGATATAGTAGTCGCGCCTTTGATCCGTCATCGGATCAAAGTGCTGGCCCTCCGCCACCTCATCGTCCTCAATCGCGCTGCATACGTACAGCGGGATAGTGTTCGGGGGCACCGAGTTGCCTACCCGTGCCGAGATGTCTGCCGCGGACGGCATCCATGGATCACGCACTGCATGAGCAGCGCGTGGAGAGCTTGAAGGCGCCGTATCACGCGGAGAGCTCAAGGCTCCAGCAGCAGAGAGCGGAGTCTCCTTTGCGCTACGCGAACGCTTCGAACTCGAAGCGTCCGAATCGTCTTCTTCACGAGGGCGTCTCGACCCGGCGTGCGGGTCGAGACTGTCGCTGTCGATCGACTCCTTGCGCCTGCTGGGGAGACATCGCCCTCCTCCATGTCCACGTCGTCCTCGCTATAGTCAACGACGTCGTTGACTATCGAAGAGCCCTGAAGGACGATCTTCGGGTCGGCTGCGGCCTTAGCAGTGCGAGCGTCCTGCTTTGCCTGCTCCCGCTCGAAGTACTCGGGGACAGAGATTCTCTGTCCCGGCGGCGGGCTTCCCCTCGGCGGCGGTCTTCTTCGGCGAGCTCATTGCGGAATGAGCTCGAGTTTTCTTTCTCCCAACGTGAAGAATTGACGAGTGGTCAATTGCCTGATTGACGTGCCGTGACCGGCGCGTCTAACCTTACGGGGGGGGATGGTGTAACGGGGTTACACGCACAAGTGGCTACAGTCACTTGTAACTCTAACAGTTACGTTAGCTGTTAGAGAATGGTTACTTCCTCGGACTTGATGTACGTTACATCAAGTGCCACATTCATTTACGATCACCACGACGAGTGGTCCATAGACATTTAGGATTCCTATTGGTTGAAAGCAGCATCTTTTAACCAATGAGCGACATCCATAGCAAAGGAATTCTGCCAACCAGCCGTTGGCAGATTCCCAACTTAGAATATTACATTTAGAGGAAGTCAGAAACATAAAACAAAAAAAACAGTTCTCATTTTAACCCAAAACATTATTTGGATCGTTTATTTAGATTAATCTATACTCGGAGGCCCGAGTATAATTAACTCTAGTTTAAACTAAGCTACGCTTCCTCATACACGAGCGCACACGTGTAAGCTGTTGTAGTGAGCCAAGGTAGGCCCACTACAATACACCCAATATGTTGGTGGGTCCAACATATGGTGGTTGAAAGGTTCAGTGATCCGCTGTTCCCTCTTTAAAATTGTATACCGTATAATATCCGACATCAATCTTCAGTAACCACACGAGGTTACTCTTGTTTACAGCCAGTAAAAAAACTTCATATCGACATTTTTTAATATATGTCGCTCGACGATTGGCTAAAATTTTTGTCGAATATAAGACTTTGTCGAATGGACGAAGTATTATACTGTTGTAATATTAAGAATTATTGAATATTATTGGGATATACTTACGCACTAAGTAGCATTTGGGGTCTCAAATAATTTTAGCTTTTTAACGATCAAGTAGTCGTTTAAATCATTAAAATCCAATGTACATGGTGTAACACTTTATTGTGCCCGCTGAAATATTAACCAAGTGTTCGCAAAATATTAGCAAAGTGTTCGCAACTGAACTGAAGGTCCTCGGTGGTATGTCCCTTCTTAGTACAATCTGCACTGAGCACTTTAACTAGGGCTCCGCGAAGGCTGGGATAGGAGGTTTTTGCTATAAACGCCTGCTATTACCATGACTTTTGTTACGAACCACGGGCATCTCCTGCGCCTGCTTCGCAGCCGCAGCGTCTGCCCGGTAATTCACCTTACAACTGTAGATGTATGGCATGCCTTGGCGGTGCTTATACACAGTGATAAAACGAACCTTGCTCGAGATCTGTTTGCTGCTTGTAGAAAATGAAAATATTTTGCTTTGTTTGCTTCTGCAGCAGTTCGTCCGCTTCAATCATTCACTTTATTCACCCCAACTATTCGATAAATGTTACTGGCGCATACCGGTTCAATCTGCCCACGCGTGGCACCGCGGCCATACCGGTGTAATGGGTTTTCTACCAGTTCAGCTTGCCCATGCATATAAACCTTTTGGAGGCCCAGTGCGGCACCGTGGCCATACCGGTGTGATGGGTAACGTACCGGTTCAGGCTGCCCACGCATATAAGCCTTTTGGAGGGCCCAGTGCGCCACCAGAGTCGTACCGGTTTCATCGAGATGTACCAGTTAGATGTCAAGTGGGGTCATCTTTTGACTTGACGTACCACGGATATAATCCTATTTGGTCGGCGATAGCAGCACTAACGTTGCTTCCTATCCCAGTATAATTAGCTTTTATCGTGGGTAGCGAGCACGTGATCTAAAACTACGACAGGGCTTGAGAATACCGATTCACTTTATAATTTTCAAGCTATGTGCACAAGAGTGAAAGTTGATCCGTGTGTGAGTGTGTGCCGTCCGAGCAATTAAACGCGGCGCTTACCCTAAAATGATGATTTCCTAGTGTTCTTGCAAGTATTGGCAAGAATGTGGGTTTCATTGAAGTAGGAGTAGCTGCCAATCCCAGGAGCGGAGTTTGCGCCACTGCTCCGAGCTAGGGCTTGAACCTGTGGGTAGTGATGCAAACCAGTGGTGTTGGGCTCACAGCCCCCTTCTTAGTTCCGAAGAGCCCAGGTACAGCGCAAGCAACTCGTGCGCGCCCCTCAAGTGAACTACCCTCGATCAGCGAAAACCAGCTACGCCTCCTCTGAACATGACCACGCCTGCTCCGTCTGCCGACCAGCGTGCACGCCGTCCAGCCCATCCACCAACCCTGCCTCGCCATCGGTGCTGCCGCCAGCTTCGGCTTCACCTCCAGCGCAACCTGCGGCGACTGAGGCTCGCTCGGCGCCCACTCCGTTGTCGCCGGCTGAGGGCATCCCAACGTCGGCCCTGGTCAGCCGGTGGCGGCCCCAGCGGGAGCCCCCGCGGACGTCACCGTGCTTGACGACGACGGTGCACAACAGCCAACCGCGCCGCCGTCACCGGGTCGTTCCAGTGAGCGCCTACGTGCGTAGAAGGCGGCGCGCGTGCTGCGCGCGGCCTCTTGGAAAGCCAAACGTGTGGGGCCCTCCGGCGATGCCGAGACCCGCCCACTGAAACGCAAGGCCGGGTCGTCCCAGTCATCGGCCGCTCACGTTGTTGACGCACCCGCGGCCGCCCTGTATGCTGCGGGAGGTTCGTCATCGTCGACGCCACGTCTACTTCCCCAGTCGGTGAGCCCACTTGCGCGCTTCCTACGCCAGGCGGGGTGACTTCGACGTCCGCGCCGCTGGTGCCACCGACGCTGTCCAGTGTCGATCCCAGCTCCGAGAGCGCAGTCCGTCTGCTCGGCGGACCCCGCAGCGTTAACGCATCCGACCAAGCGCTGCCGACACTCCGACAGCCCGAGCCGAGCCGTCCAGCCCGTTGCAGAGGCAAGCGGCCTCGGCGTTCAACCTGGACGAGTTTGCCCGCTCGTACGAGCCGGTCGACTTCGTGGGAGTGCCCAGCTCGTGCACCGAGCGCCTTTCTCTCGCGACCAAGGTGGATCAACTGTTCGACCTCTTTACTGAGCTGCGCCGGGAGCTTCAGCCGCGTCTAGTACCTGTTCCGCGCAGCGGCGGCGACCCCGCCGAAGTCGTCCGTGGTTTACCTGTGGCTGCGGCCGCGACTATTAGTGGTTTGATCGCCCCCGCTTCGGCTGTATCCTAGACACTATCGCCTGCTGGCTGTACAACAGACTTGCCATCAGCGGCGGTTAGCGAGCTTCGCTGCGCCAGTTTCCAGCTCCCCCGTACCCGTGTCAAGGGCGAGTACTACCCGCCGCTCGCACATCAACTCGCCGCAAGCAGGCTGTTTCGCGAACTCAACACTGAGTCAGGTAGGTGGATGTCGCCCATATCTATTGTGCTGCACTTGCGTGAGCTCGACTGCGTCCGCTTTGACGCGCCCCCGGCGGTACTAATGGCTCTGTATAGCGGCCATCTCGGTTCTCGGGGCCTTACGATAATGCACTTCCGGCCTCGGAACTGGAGCAACTCGAGAAGGGCTCAACAAATGCGAACTTTTCGGCGGACTTTGGAGCCGGTGCTACTCTCCCGGCAACCAACGCGCGCTGCCCGACATACGAGGACCTGTTGGCCGCCATCGGCGGGCTCATATCGTTCGGCGGAACGGTGTGGTACGACCACGCCTGTCGCCTGCTCTCCCGCGTGAAACGTTTCGTCCTGGCCAACATGGAGCGGGACACGAACATGCCTGAGCGTGTGACGCTTACCCTCCTGTTTGTTAACCAGTTGATCGGCTGCGCGCTCGCACGCACACCTGCTGGTGGACTCGCCGCACTGGTGGCGCAGCTTCTGCGACGCTGTGCGCGAGGTGGACTATCACAGTGCGGATTGGTAGGCCGCCCTCAACGGACTTGTGCAGCGGATGGCGTCGACAGCGGCGCCAGCACGAAGTGGCTCGTCGACGGCGCCGCCGCGACAACTGAGCGGACACCATCGCCGCGGCCCTGCCGCTCGGACCCCCATCATGCCGGAGCACATTCGGCAGCTCCGACCGGTGCGCACATCAACAGCGAACACACTGCTGGGACGGGCGTCTCCCCGTGAGCTGCAGGACTTCATCGAACGCCACTACGGTGATGAGCGTCGTCACTCCGGCCGACCCGACCGCAGCTGAGGTAGCCGAGGTGATGCCCGTTCGTCGGCACTTCGGACTCCATGCAAACCCAGTCTATCGGTAAATACAATCGACATTGGATATGCAAACGAACATTATCATTCGCCCAGTCTGACTCGGCGAGCCCTGTGTCCCGCCGTTCAAGGCGAAACACTCACCGATTCGTCTACTGCGACAGCCGCTTGTACCTACTTGCACGGCCTAGCCAAGGCACCTTACGGTCCTTGTGCCACGGAACCGCCCCATGGCGTTCCCGATGCTCGCGAGGACTCCGGTGGCGTAGTTTCCTCACCGGCGTCACCGCACCGCGGCCCGTCGAGATTCTGCCCCACTCACGGTCAGCCGACTGCGCCGTCGCTTCTGCTGACTGCCGGTCGGGCGACTTCAACCCGCGCCGACGCATCTGGACACCAGCACGTTGTCGGGGATCCAGGGGACCCGAGCACCACGGCGACCACGGTCCCTACGTGGACCTGGGGCTGCCGTGCACGTGATCATTCCTTCCGCGCCACCGCGAGCCTAGCGAGGCTGCCCTCAGACGGCTGGTCACAGATTCGGCGGCTCGCGCAAAGCTCTGGGATGCCGTCCGTCTCCGTATTATCATTGCGGAGCTGGGTCGTGTGGGGCTCCAGCTGCCCACCGCAACTCCGGCGACATGTCAGAAGGCACTGCAGCGCATTCTTTCGGAATTCGTGCGGTGGACGCGTATCGGTCTCCCGCAGTTTATTGAATTGATGCATGGCCAGACGTCCGACGACTACCGGCCGAACAAAGCCATCCTACCCGATGTTCTTTGCGCGGCATGCGCTGACTACCCCCATCTCGATGCCCTGGTGTCCATCGCGGAGCAAGGGGTACGTGTGCCGCTGTCTCAGGCTCTACCACGACAACAAACATAGCCTGCCAACCACACGTCCGCGGTCGAGCGGTACCCCGTGCTTGTGAAGAACATCCGCAAGGAACAAGGCGATGCTGACCCGAGGACAACCGGTCGAGTTATCCACGATCTCTCTTTCCCTGAGGGCTCCTCCATCAATGATGCCATCGACACTTCCGGTATGTGCACCCCGCAGCTCGAGCCGTGTGAGGCCATCGCTGGTGAGATCTTGAACCAACAAAGCAGCATCCCGACGCCGAGATTCAGAGTCAAGCCGGGGACGTGGCCTCCGCCTTTCGAAATGTCTATAGATGTGTGCGATAGCTCTAGCTGGCTGGTGAGCCGGACCAGTCGAAGGCGGCCGACACATCAATAACCAGGGCATTGTCGGGCACGAGTCGCCCACCAAACATGTGGACACACGTACTATGAGTACAGAACCGCATTCAACCGGTTTAGCGACTCGGGACCATTCAACTACTATTGAATGGACGACCACATCAACGTCGCTGCTGCCATCGGTACGAATTATGCGGAAGTCGAGCGCTCTCTCCGGAGTTCCATGGTTACCGTCTTGGGCCATGACGCGGTAAATGAGGACAAATTTACACCGTGGAGCTCCCGTCAACAAGTCCTCGGGCTTGTGTTCAATTCTGCCGCGGGAACGGTTGCCATGCCCGCCGACAAGACCCTGAAAGCCAAGGTGTATGTTGGTACTGTACTCTCCGTCGACTCTCTATCTCGGTCGGATTATCGCTCCCTTCTCGGCCGGCTCCGCCACGTCGCTACCTGCGTTCACTCCGCTCGGCCTTTTCTCCAGCGGCTATGCCTTCATGAGCGGCAACTTCGACGCTGGTATAAGGTGCCGGTTTCCGCAGCGATGAAAGACGACCTTCTCTGGTGGCTCCACATCCTAGACTCCCCCGAACTCAATGGTGTACCCCTGTCCCATTTCCGTGCGTGTCCCATTCCTGCTGTGGTCGTTGTAATGGACGCTTCCGACTCCGGACTGTGTGCCTTTGAGCCTGTCGCCCGGACAGTCCTTCGCTACAGTTTCTCAGCCCACGAGCGCAGTCTCATCGAACCTACCAAGTCCAATTCTTCCATCGCCTTCGACATCAATTATCGTGAGCGCTTGTCGTGCGCCTTCGCCATCCACGCCTGGGACCGCCACTGTCGTCAAGATCCGCCTGTACACGTCCAGTTCCGAATCGATAATACGTCTGCCGTCTCCTCGCAGAACAAAATGGCTTCGCGCAATCCACGCGCGCAAGCCCTTCTGTGCTTGCTCGGGCTCTGGGAACTCGAGTACGGTCTTCGGTTTTTGGCTGCTTCTGTCGCGGGCGCGGACAATCAAATTGTAGATACGGGCTATCGCTACGACAGCAGTTCTACTCTGGTAGCTTTGTTTGACGATCTAACCCGTGACTGGAAACAGGCTACACCGCTAGCTTGGAAGCGATCTGGCTCATTATCTCCACACGAACTCGGGAGGGCAACCCGCTCTACTCGGGTACTCCGGGGCCGTCAAGCTCCAACTAATTACCGACTTCGACCTTCATGGCTTTCAATTCGGCTATGGCCCCGGTCGCCCCATTCGTAGCTCCTCCATTTGGCTGAGTCACTCTTCCAATCGTACACGGAAAATAGTCATGGCACAAATAACAATAGGGTAAATAGCGCTAAAATATCAGCTTAAATGGATAATTTGGACCAATAAGTCGAAAATTCCAACACTTTAGAATGTTTGAGTACATTGTATTGTGTTGTATTGTGTTTTGCAGTTATTTTGTCGGATTTTTTTGTGGGGCTGTATTGAAGCATCTTACAGTAACTTTATTACTAGTAACGGTACCATATTCATGAAATACAATACATGTAATTCGTTATTCAGTCAATGTAATGTTACAGATACTTTATTCTATAGTGGTATCCTGGGAGGACAGCTAGAAGAGCTGTATGGACAGCCTCACAGACATTAATTCGTCCAAAAAAAGTCGCTCGTACCACAGATGTAACGGGGTTACACGAATGTTACCCGAAGGGTTACGAAGTGTGGCACACACAGGCTTGTGTGGTGCACACTGTCTAACCTATTTCAGTAGGAGAATCAGTACATGGCTTCAGAGCCACAGATTATGCATATGACTAGGGTTCACTATGCTAGATAGTGAACCAGATACATTTACACCGAAGGCGGCTCTGCCGCGATAAGAGAAATACATTCAGTTTGAAGATTCACAGCTAAGAGTTAAGGGTTGACTCTTGGAGTCCGTAGGGAGTACGGACTCGTGCGTTCGGGTATTAGAACGGGCTATCTTTAGCCGCGACTCTGTGAGTCTGTTACGTCTTCCTCTGACGCTAAAGCTACGGCAGCCCCGCTGCACTTGGTAGCACTTGTAGTCAATCCGACACCTGAGTCTGGATAGACTGACCCTCTGTGGAGAATGGAGCAGTTCGCTCACTTGCCCCCGAACCAGCAGAATGCGCTTAAAAAGCTTATGTCCTTGCTGGGCCCGGAGGACGTGACGCAACTGGCGCAACAAGGCCCCGACGCGGTGAAGGCGCGCCTCGAGGCGTTCTCCAGCTACGAGACTGCTCAGTTGGAGCACCTCCAGCAGAGGATGGCGACGGCCGTGGCGCCGCAAGCGCCCGCTACGTCATCCGACGCGGGAACAAGACCCAAGCCGCTCATGTTGAGCGTGAAGACCTTCGAAGGCAAGGAAGGAAAGCTTAATGCTTTGGACCCGTGAAGTCGAGATGGCTATGAGCTCAGCTCTACTCCGGACGGAGTCGCAGCGCGTGGCGCTAGCTATCTCGAAGCTTGGTGGGCGAGCGAGAGAGTGGGCACTAACGTCAGGGACGTCGGTCGACACGGCCTTCCTGACGTGGGACCAGCTGAAGCAGCAACTGTCCCGAGTGTTCGCTCCGCCTAACGAGGCGTATCGCGTGCGCTCACGCTTCCTGGCTACCCGGCAAGGCAAGAAGGATTTGGTGGACTATGTCCAGGAGTTGAGAACTCTCATTGCGGGCATGTCTGCCGAGCCTCTGGCTGAGGTAGTCATCGTCACGGTGTTTATGGAAGGACTTCGCACTGGCGTGGCCAGGACGGAAGTCTTCCGCACTCACCCAAGCTCTTTTGAAGAGGCTGTGAGCATCGCGTTGAACGCGGAGCACAACTTTAAGTCGTCAAGACTTGGGTGGAACGCTCCTCACACCAGTTCGTCAAACGGTCCGGAGCCTATGGACCTCAGCTATGCTGAAGACGAGGAAGCCGAGCTTCGGGCTGCTGAGCAGCGGCGCGGCATCCGCCGATGCTTCATCTGCGGTGACACGCGTCACTTGCGCGCCGGATGTCCGCTGCGCTTCCAGCGCCAGGCTTCGTCAAGCCGCTCTTCGGGTTCGAGCCAGGGCTCTGGTTCGTCTCGGGGAAACGAAAACCCAGTAGACGCGGGGCGGCCTACTGGGGAGGAACTAAGTTCTATTGAACCTCGGCGAGGTGGAGGTCGACAGGACTTAGCCCCGAAGAGAGCTGTACTCTATAACACGGAACGTGTGTGCAAGCCGGGCTTGCTAGTTGTCCAGGCTTGGGTGAAGGGCTTCACAAAGCCATGGACGATTTTGATCGATTCGGGAGCGTCGGGTAATTACGCCCGGCGTTCCACGATGGACGGAAGTCAGCTTTATGCTGAGGCGCTGGTAGCGCGTGGGAGTGACATCGTCACTGTTCGTCTCGCGACGGGCACTCGTGTCACGGTGCCTAAAGTCCCTGTGGACTTGGGCGTGAAGTTTTGGATTTTGATAGCGTGGAACGCTGTCTGGTCTTAGACCTCGATTCGAGATATGATCTCATCCTTGGTATGGCGTGGCTGGAACGCCATGAGCCTTGGATAGATTGGAGGTCGAAGACCCTTGGTGCTACGCACTTCTCTCCTGGCGGAGCATTGGCGAGTCATGAACCCACCTCTGCTAGGAAGCAGAAGCGCTTCTGGCGCGAGCACTGGACCGAGTCGGTCAATGTGCTGAACATCGGAGTTTCCGAGTTGGTGGACACTGCGTGTGTCGAGAACGAGCGTTCCGAGCGTGGCTCGTGGACGGCAGGTGGAGCGGCACGAATTCCGCTGAGCGGGTGTGCGCCTGAGGGCAACGCCCGCTGTACACAAGTGAGGACAAGGTCGGCATGGAGCCGAGGAGCCATGGGCGAGGCCCGGCTGATGAAGGATGTGGAGCGGCACTAATTCCGCTGAGCGGGTGTGCGTCTGAGGGCGACGCCCTGCTGCGTGCCAGTGAAGGCGCGGTCGACGAGAAGTCGAGTGAAGGTGGGCGTTGCCCGGATCAAGGATGTGGAGCGGCACTAATTCCGCTGAGCGGGTGTGCGTCTGAGGGCGACGCCCTGCTGCGTGCCAGCGACGGCGCGGTCGGCACGATGCCGAGGGACAAGGGCTCTGCCCGGATGAAGATCGTGGAGTGGCACGTAATCCACTGAGTGGAGGCTGCGGGTCGTGCAGTCCTTCGCTGAGTGTCGATCTAGACACTGGTGCTCCTCTGGAGCTGAATGAGGTGGTGACACCTGGCGTCAAGAAGCACGCGAAATCACGGAGCTCTTCTGGGCGGACAGTGTCCATGAAGAGGCGGCAGCGCCGCAAAGCGCTGGCGGCGCGACGCAAGGCGTCTGCGGTCTCACGAGTCGAGAAGGGTGTGCCGAGCGGTGGGGCTCTACACAAGAGCGAGCAGCTCTACACACTCGTGAATGGGTGACGGGCGACGTCGACGGAGACGTCAGTCTCACCGACTTGCCCTCACTATCTGCTCTCCTGGAGCTGGACGAGATGTCCTTGGCCGAGTTGGGCGACGCCTTGAAGGCTGGAGACTTGGCGGAGGTGGTGGTCATACGACCTGAAGAAGAGTTGAACTCGTCCTCGCTTCTGGATGAAGCTGTCCTGGAGGACACTAAGAAGGCGCTGAATGCGCGAAGCGGATCGGCGATCCTGAAGGATCCGTCGGATCCCTTGTATCACGTGGTGAAGGATTATCAAGACGTGGTCTCGAAGGAACCGCCCTCAGGGCTACCTCCGGATCGAGGTGTCCGGCATGAGATTGATCTCGTTCCGGGAACGAAGTACTGCGTGACGAGGCAGTGGCCTCTGCCGAAGGAGCAGTGTGACGTCATTGACGCGTTCTTCCGTGCGAAGCACGAGGCGGGCATGGTGCGTGAGAGTAAGTCTCCTCACTCCACGCCGACGTTCTGTGTCAGAAAGCCGAAAGGTAAGTGGCGTATTGTGCATGCTTTCAACAAGCTGAATGCCGCCACCATTCCGGCGCAGACGCCGATTCCTCGGAAGGACGTTCTTCAGAACAACATGGCAGGATGTACGATGTACAGTGCGCTCGACTTGGTCGATGGCTACTACCAATTGCTCATGAGAACGAGCGACATCCCTCTCACTGCGGTGAGTACTCCGAGCGGCATGCTCTGGGAGTGGTTGGTGATGCCCCAAGGGCTTTCGAACGCGCCAGCGACGTTCAATCGTCTTGTGACGCAGCTCTTCCGGCCCCATCGGGCGTACGCGCAGACGTACTTCGATGACATCTTTGTCCACAGTCGTGCGGAGCACAGGAAGACTGATATGGAGAACCATGTCGAGCACCTGCGTGCTGTGCTCGAGTGCATGCGTCAAAACAAGTTGTATGCCAACATTGACAAATGCATCTTCGGAGCAGAAGAGATTCCCTTCTTAGGGTGCTTCATCGGGAAGCGTGGCCTGAGGGCCGACCCGGTCAAGGTCAAGGCCATTGTTGACTGGCCGGTTCCCCAGAACCAGAAGGATCTTCGCAAGTGGCATGGCTTGGCCAATTACTTGCACAAGTACAGCGAGAATTACGCTGAGATGGCTCGGCCACTCTCCAATCTCCTGAAGAAGGACGCGGAGTGGTGTTGGAACACCGAGCATCAAGATGCGTTTGCGGCAATTAAGGATAGTCTCCTTCATGCGCCTATTCTGGCTTTCCGCTCGTCCGTTTAGTGTCGTCTGTGACGCCTCGGACTTTGCCATCGGCTGTGCCCTGCTACAAGCAGACGCCGAGGGCGCGAGCGCGTGGTGGCGTTCGAATCTCGTCAGCTGAAGGCTGCTGAGAAGAACTATCCTGTGCATGACAAAGAGCTACTTGCGACGAAGTATGCGCTCGTCAAGTTCAGGGTTCACCTTTTGGGCTCTCAGCCGTTCGTGATTTACACGGATCACGCGTCGTTACGCACTGCGACTCAGTCGCCTCATCTCTCGCAAAGGATGACCCGTTGGTTGTCCTTCTTCGCGGAGTACAACTTTGAGGTGAAGTACAAGCCTGGCAGGCAGAATGTCCTCGCGGACACGCTGTCGTGCAGGCCGGATTATGAGCTGGCTCATGTAACGACCGTGACTTCGTCATTACCGGATCTGATCCGAACGGCTTATACCAAGGATGACACTTGTGTCGCGTTGCTGAAGGCTCTCGGGAGCAACGAGTTTCAAAACTCGGACCTTGAATTGTCGGCGCGAGTGCGCGCGCGTTTGCATCGCTACACCCTCGACGGTGGCCTACTGTTCTACAGCACTGGCTCCGAGGACACGCCTCGCGTGGTCATCCCTCATGATGAGGATCTGAAGTATCGTATCCTCTACGCGACCCACGACACGCCGGTGGCTGGCCATCTTGGCCGTGAGAAGACCTACAGCTCGGTGAGCACCCACTACTGGTGGCCGAAGATGTACAAGTGGACGAGCACTTATGTGCGCACGTGCGAGACGTGTCAGCGTGTGAAGTCGTCACCCCATGCTGCAGCCCCGTTGGCAAGCTTGCCTGTCCCTTCGGGCTGTTGGCAATCCATGAGTATGGACTTTGTGTTTGGCCTGCCGGCGGATGCGGCGGGCAACACTGGAAGTCGTGGTCTTTGTAGACCGACTGAGCAAGATGGCTCACATTGCGGCTGTGCCGGATACCATCGATGGTAAGGGTACAGCAACGCTGTTCTTGGACCGAGTGTTTCGACAACACGGACTCCCGGAGTCGATTGTCTCGGACCGAGACCCCCGCTTCACGGGCAACTTCTGGAGCGCGGTCTTTGCGGTGCTTGGCACCAAGCTGGGCATGTCCACGGCGGATCACCCGCAGACCGATGGTCAGACGGAGCGAGTGAATCGCGTCGTCGAAGACGTGCTCCGCAGCATTTGCGCTGAGACGCCGAAGCGTTGGAGCGCTATGCTGCCACTCGTTGAGTTTGCGTCGAATAACGCCGTGCATGCCTCGACCGGCTACACGCCGTTCTACGTGAACAGCTTGTCTCATCCCCGCGTCCCGCTGACGCCGCCACGTGGTGGCCTCGGGCTTGGTGGGGAGAGGAAGCCGATTTAGCTGATCGGCTAGCTGATGTCAGCCCGGCTACTGTTCGTAAACAGGTTGACACTTTCTTGTCGACGCGCTTGAGTGTCTTACGACACGTGCGTGACGCAATGGCTGAGAGCCAAGACAAGCAAAGGAACATGCGGATGCTAAAGGCAGAGGCAATGTTGACAGTTATGAGGTCAGGGGACCTGGTATTTGCTAAATGCTAAGAACCTACCTACACATGCAGTGTCCGCTGTCTTCAAGACGAAGTTGCGCCCGCGCTTCATCGGACCTTTCAAGGTCGTGGCCAGGAAGGGCCTTGCGTACACGCTCAATCTTCCGAAGAAGATGCGGACGCACCCGTCTTCTACGTGGGCTTGCTCAAGCCGTACCATGACCCGACGCAGGTGCAGATGGAGGCACCGAGGGCGACGAGGTCGCGAGCGTCGAGGACGCAGTCGCAGGCGTCACAGACGCGACCATCATCGCAGGCACTGCAGACACAGGCGGAAGGCTCGGCATCGGCGGTGCCGCGAGCCCTGAGGGCAGCGTTGGAGTCGGAAGTGCCGCAGGCTGGGGGCCCCGGCGCAGGAAGCGCAGCGGGCGGGCCCTGCATGCGGGCCAGAAGGTCAATCTGACCCTGCAATGCAGCCTGCTGACGTCGAAGCTCGGAGAGCTCCTGGCTACGACGGTCGTCGCGATCGCCATAGTACTGCACCCAGCTCTCCAAGTGTCGGAGCCGGTCCCAGACCTCGCGAGGCACTTGGACCCAGCTCAAGTCTCGAGCAAGCTCGTCGAGCTCCGTGGCAGTACGCGCGAGACGCGCATCGACATCCTGGACATGGTCCCGAAGACGAGTCGTCTGTTGCCGAACCTCGTACAACTCATCATACGTCGCGAGGCGGCTTGGCGCGTCCTCCACCGGCGCTGCTCGATGAGCAAGGGAACCTTCACTACCATGTGGAGCGCCTGCTGGCGAAGCGGCGGTGCCGGGGTCAAAACCAGTATCTGGTGAAGTGGCGAGGGTACCCACACTCAGAGAACTCATGGGAGTTTGAGGTGCCCCTTCGCCAAGACTGCCCAGACGTCGTGGACGCTTTTGATCGGCTTGATCACCAGCGCCCCGTGGGCTCGAGGCCGGCATGCCGGCCGTCCCGCGCTTCCCGGCAATAGGCTGGGAGCTGCTGGGTCAGCCACATTGCTCCGGGGTTGGCCCTGAGCCACAGCGCTCACTCCCTCACGGGTAGGAGCGACTGGAGGGCTCAAAGGAGCGAAGCGCGCAGCGCTAGAATGGGTCTGCGGCTGAGCGTTAGCCGAGAGGCTGCGTTTGGCTCGGATCTTCGCAAAGTCGAAGCGGAGCTTGCGTTCGATACAAACATCCACTTCGCTGAAGCTAGCTCGAAGAGCATCCATGGAGCTAAGCTTCTTCTTCTTCTTCTCAGCCCAGAGCTCGAACTGAGCCTCGTGTTCGATCAGGCTTTCGCCCGGGCTGAGCACCACAGGGTACGTCCGCATTGCGGGCACGGACAACCTTGCCTTGCAGGCGCAACCGCTCGCGGTACTCGGAGACAGTCGTAGACTGTGGAGTCAAGAGTCGCTGTCGTAGAGACGTTCGAAGAGCGATCTCCTCCGGAGTACGGGCCGCACGCCCAATGACATGCTGAGCCAGCGTCGGCTGGAAAGCCTGGCGGCATGCCTCCGCGGGGTCACGAGGCCGAAAGCCGTACTCGGCGGTGCTGGGGTTCAGCAGGGGCCGCAACTCGGGGCGCTGGGAGCGCATGGAGGCCAGCTGCGCCGCAACCTGCTCGGATTGAGCCTCGTCCAAAGGGTTGGAGATGACGGGGCCCAAGGGCACTTCCCGCACGAGGCGGAGAGTACCGTGACTCAGTGAGCTCGCGCAGCTCGCGGAGCCCGGAAGAGCGTTCAGGAACGGATTTGGAGTGCGCAGCGGTGGCCGCGGCTCCTCCCTCGACAGCGCAGTGCGCTCAGTAGAGGATGGCTCGACGAGCGCGCAGGAGACGCTCGCGCGCGGCGCTCTCTTGGTCGCGGGAGCTCGACGAGCCAACTGTGGCCGACGTGCCACCTTCGCGTTGTGCCGGCGGCGTGGGCGAAGCGTCGCGGCGGTTCCGGGAGCGTTGTGGGGACGCTGCCTCACCCTCATGGCTCGGAGAGCCGGCATCAGACTCGCTGTAGTCCACCTCGCCCTCCTCCTCATCTCCGAAGAGATCTTTGAGGTCCATGGTCTGATGGGCTAGTGCTCGAGGAGCTGGGGCGTGCTCGCCGCGAGCGTTGCTTGAGGCGTTGCGCCGCGAAGTACTGGGAGACCGAGAGCCTGGGAGGCGCGGTCGGTGTGCGCACCTGCGCGGGGGCTTGGGAGTTCGCAGGCACGAGGTGCCGAAGTGCGAGAGGAGCGAGGCTCTGAGGCGGACCTCGCGAGAGGGTTTCTGCGGTCGAAAGACCAAAAGGCGTTATGACTTGAAGTCATGTGAGGGCGCGTTGCGCCGAGACGTTCTCAGAGACGTCCACACGATGTGGATGGACTCGTTCGAGAAGGAGGCTTGACGGAACAAGACCCGGTCGTTGACCGTTAAGCGTGAACACCCGTGTCCACGGTTTGGTGGGGGGAGGTGTAACGGGGTTACACGAATGTTACGAAGGGTTACGAAGTGTGGCACACACAGGCTTGTGTGGTGCACACTGTCTAACCTATTTCAGTAGGAGAATCAGTACATGGCTTCAGAGCCACAGATTATGCATATGACTAGGGTTCACTATGCTAGATAGTGAACCAGATACATTTACACCGAAGGCGGCTCTGCCGCGATAAGAGAAATACATTCAGTTTGAAGATTCACAGCTAAGAGTTAAGGGTTGACTCTTGGAGTCCGTAGGGAGTACGGACGCGTGCGTTCGGGTATTAGAACGGGCTATCTTTAGCCGCGACTCTGTGAGTCTGTTACGTCTTCCTCTGACGCTAAAGCTACGGCAGCCCCGCTGCAACAGAAAACATTCCGACGACATCAGCGTTGTGACACACCATCCATACGTAAATGAGAACGGACAAATATGCTACACAAGCTCCAACTACAGACGTTTCTGCTTACTAGCTGAGCAGCTCGAGTCGAGTTGCTGGTGGGCCGACCTCTAACGTACAGTAAACCGTACATTTGACGACGTCCCCAAAGCATCGGCCTAAGCTTATCAGCGCTACTTATTAATTTTAAAGTGTAAACACGGCCTTAGGCTTTACGCTGGGGCAAGCATCCGAAAGCACAACGCTACGTCGGAGCTAATTTGCTCACGAATAACCAGCATTCGTTGCTGACTCGAGCTAGGTTCGCAAAAGCTTGCAACAAAGCGCAACCTCGGTCAGGTTGGCTCCCTTGCTACGTGCATGCAGTTTTAATTAACCCTTTTGCGATGGTTCTGTGTAAAACATGGCTAACTAGCATGTTTTACAAAATCGACCCAATCAGAGTTTAGAATGATAATTTTAGCCAGTAAAGGTCGGGGCGGTAACCGTACTAAAACATGGCTAAGTAGCATGTTTTATATTAGGTACGATTAAAATCCAGTCTTAGGTCCGATTTTCGTTTGCGGGTCTCGGCGTAAAACCATGCATCTAGTCATGTTTTACGGTTTTGTATCGGGAGGCTTCCATACAAATTCCAAGTATAAAAATCATCGCAAAAGGGTTAAGAGCAACACTGCTGGCAGAAGCTGCTTTGATGAATAACTGTGCTAGCAATGCCGCAATGCGATCAAGTAAGGCAGCCATTCTGTTCCTAATAGTTAAGTACTGGAAACCATCGCAGTAGTTTCTCTGGCTGGTTCAATCCGCACGACTAGGTAGCTAAAACTTTTTACTATCTATAATATACATTTGACTGCATGGAAGAAGCTTACGTCACTCGAATATGTGCCCCATTTACACCTAGCGTGATCAGCTGATAGCCGTGCAAGGTACCGAGCTTCGGAGATGCAGCATGCCCTACAATGTAGGCTGGGGCGATGTAGGCTACACCGCCCAGCACGCCTTGCTGCGTGGCATCAAAATTGCCAGCAGCTCCTACCCTGCCGTACCAGGGTTAGCAATTCAACAATAAAGGTTGCAGCTAGACGTTCCTGCCGAACACAAGTCCTTTGCCAAGGCAGGAACGCTCTCATGGGCGAGATAGGATGTATGGGGCTGCTGGGCGGTGGTTGCACGTACGGCAAGCTGGCGGTGACTCACTGTTGCTGCAAGTCAAGATCGCCACGACGGAGTCCCAAGAGCGATCCGACGTGCTCATACCGCGATGATACCGCGAGACGAAGGGGCGCCGTGCACTTATGTACCATTACTTTAAGGCCCTCCGATGACGGTGCTCTTACTAAAAGTCAATAAGGAGTCTCTTGACCCCTCGTCTGAGGGGCCCAAAAGCTCACTATACCCAAGTAAAATTCGGGGAGGTCGAGGGCGCCGCCCCCTGCTATACATTGCAATCCTAAACCTACCTATTTCATCACTAGACCAGTGATTGGAAAAAATATCTTGGATTTTATTGCAGATAAAAATTTAAACTGCAGGACACTATTGACATAGTAAATTCGACGTCCTCTAACCAAGAATCCTGTCTGTCGGTCATCGCGTCACGCTTTCCGCACCTACAGCCTAGACCTGTTAATTAGACTACGCTACCGCGGCCTTATTGCATACACTATTCACTCATCAAGTCGACTGGAACTGGCTTTATGACTATGTACGCAATTACAAAAATAGCCACAATCACGTTAAAAATCGGACTTTACCGGGCGTGATTATCACATCCCCCATTTTGAAAGTTGGCGCGCCGGACCGAGGCAGCGAGCGGAGGGCGCCTGGCGTAGAGAAGCGAGTGGCGAACTGCAGCGGCAGCGGACACACACAACAGTGAGTACTGCAGCGGCAGCGGACACACACAACAGTGAGTACTGCATGTCCATACATAAATAAATTACTTTACGGTTTCGGGAGTTCCGCCTGTTGGGATAACTGGTACCTTCAGGGTAGTCGAGGGTTTATAGTACGGAATTAGGGGTGGACTGGTGCTTATTAGGTGTTCTTAGGGACACCTATTTAAGAGTCCGTGGGATGTTGCAGTTGGCCGCCATACCTACGAGACGGCCCACTCCGCGCCGAGACACCCACGGACGGCACAGCCGCCGGACAGTCGCTCTGAATCCACAACATTACTACTTTGTATGAGTGTCCGATTTAATTATTTGGCATGATTATACTGTAGTACTGTGGCTTTCTGCTTTAAGCCCGTTACCATCCTTGATAAGGGGTGTTTTAAACGCCTTTTTAGGATAAGAAAGATTGCAGCTGGCACCCGCCGCCGTACTAAGACTTAGCTCTGTCGCACCTTTTGCTCTTCGGAGCCGCCACCCTGAGGCGCCCATGTTTGTCCGCCAGCGGCATGGGAAGTCTCATACCCAACCGAGTTTTGGCAGATCCATGTGGCAATAAAAGCCGGCTTTGCCGGGCCGCCTTTTTAAAACTCGGAGTAGTGGTCGTGTTACACTATTAGTGTATGGGGCCGGCACGTTGGATCGGGGGAAACCTCGGTTCGGTGCTTCTGTGTCCGCGATAGAGCGCATGCGGCCAGCCACGTGGCTTGGGTGGGGACTCGAGCCGAGCCACTGGGGACAGTGACTTGAGGGCTTATGGCTTACCTTTTGTTTAGCGGCAAACTGAGACCGTCGGTTCCTTTGGGGGGGGGACGGAAATCTTTTTGCTTCGGCAACTGGAACCGCTTACCGCATTTCCAACCCAACCACACCCGAACATCCAATCCAACAAGAGGCGGCTGCTGCTGCAGGGTACTTGGAAAATGACCAAGAGTGGCAAGACTGTCTGGCGGAGTCGGCATTGTTCAAGATGGCTAAGGAACTGAGGCAGCTATTTAAAATTATCCTGGTGTATTCGCTGCCGCGCAACGCCAGAGAACTTTGGGAAAACTTCAAGGTTCAAATGTCCGAGGATATTGTTCGGCAGATCGAGCATTATGATGCGGAAAAGCACATTGAACGCGAGGTGGACTTTCGTCGAAGGATGGCTGAGTACAAAGCCTTACTGGATGTGGCCAAATACCTTGATTCAAACGGGAAGACACTCGAAAACTACGGCCTTCCCGATTTGTCGTTCTACAGCGATGTCGCGGCGGAGGTTGATGAACAAGATGCTCGACCCGTAGACATCATCCACCAAGAACTCGACGCGTATAACTCAAGTGATCTCGAAGGGACTGCTATGCTAGCTGATCGAATGAACGTGAACCAGAAGGAAATTTTCGACGAAGTGATTGAAGCAGTGAATCATCCGGTAGAAGGACAGAAACTATTCTTTGTGGATGGTCCGGGTGGTACTGGCAAGTCGTTTCTGTTGGAGCAGATACTTGCCCATGTTCGTTTGCAACGCAAGGTTGCAATCGCTGTGGCTTCCAGTGGTATTGCCGCTACTCTATTGACAGGGGGTCACACAGCCCACTCGACGTTTCGAATTCCGCTCAAGTTGTCCGAGTTTGCAACTTGCAGTTTATCCTGGCAGAGTGCTAAAGCGAGGATGGTTAGGGAGTCAAGTCTGATCATTTGGGACGAGGCGCCAATGATGAACCGCGCGTGCTTTGAGGCTGTGGATAGAACATTTCGTGATATCATGCACAATGAGTCTGAGCCGTTTGGAGGAAAGGTGATGGTGTTCAGTGGAGATCATCGCCAGATTTTGCCAGTCCTGAAGGACGCTACGAGGGCCGAGACTGTGAAGGCCTGTTTCAAATCTTCGCCACTCTGGAGGCATTTGCGTCAAGTGCGGCTAACGGAGAACATGCGTGTGAGGACAGCTCCTGATCAGGTCAGTGCAGCCGAGTTAGCCGAATTCTCTGATTTCTTACTCCAGATAGGCGAGGGCTGCTATCCGGTCTACTCGGAGGTCGGTGAAAACGACATTGGCCTTCCACCCGATATGTGCATCATACCGGGAAATACCGGATCGTCGTCAGTGGTTGATGAAGAAACAAAAGAGAGTGACGAGATGGAGGCGCCGCCCAACTTTAATCTTCTACCGCCAGTGGATCATGATGACACGGAGGACCCAGACGACAGCCGTCGAGAACGTAATGTCAACGCTATTATTGACGCTATTTACCCAGGTGTAGAAAACAATGATTTACCAGATGAGTACTTCGTTGAACGAGCCATTCTGGCACCGACGAACGCAAGTGTCAGGCGTATCAATGACATGGTGTCTGCGCGTCTTTCGGGAGACACAAGGGAATATCTCTCCAATGATTCGCTGGAGGGAGTTGCGGACCCGAATATGTTTGAGCAAGAGTTCCTGAACTCGCTGAACTTTTCTGGCATTCCACCGCACAAGGTAGTAATAAAGGTTGGCGCTCCCATCATCATGATTTGAAACCTGAACAGCGACGCTGGGTTGTGCAACGGAACACGGCTTCGCGTGTTGTCTCTGCGCGAGAAAAGCATCGAAGCAATTATAATGTCGGGACCTTTCATGGGGAAAAAGGTCTTCATTCCGCGGATCATCTTCTACACAGAGGATGACGATCGAGAGTTCCCGTTTAAGCTCAAGCGCAAGCAATTTCCGGTTGTACCAGCTTTCGCGATGACTATTAACAAGGCCCAAGGGCAGTCTATCCATCACGTGGGAATTTACTTAGAGTCACCCGTCTTTGCTCACGGACAACTCTACGTAGGGCTGTCGAGAGTTACATCAAGGAAGGCGATCAAGATTGCAGTGGACCCGGAGGCTATCGACGCGGAAGAGAATGTTCACACAAAAAACATAGTGTATCGCGAGATATTTGAGACACAGAATTAACTCAAATACATGTTACCAATCTGAGAAATAGCAAGTGAGAACACGAGTAAGTATATAAGGACAAACTTGACTGAGTAGATAAGTAAGTAAACTTCAGATGAGTCAAAAACTAAACACCACCCGCCGCAGCGAAGCGGAGGCGGGCAATCAAACAAACCCAGCCCTAGCGTCCGCGTAGCGGGCGCCCAGAGCGCTAGTACAATACCAATACTGAACTGCTGACCCAAGACATATTGCAATACTCGATTGGAAACGCAGATAAAATTGCCTGGTTGGTAGTAGTCTACAGCGCATTCTCGCTATCAGTACTGTGAGAACGCTTTACAGCTTCTGCAACAAGTCAGAATGGCCTATTTGTTTTCAAGAATATGATCGCCTCGAACAAGATCGTGCCCAACCCAACACTTGTTGCATGTGTAGGCACGGCCGCCACCAGCGGGGTTGATCTTGAAGTAGTATCGAACTACGTCGGGAACTCGAGTGCGTGGCATGCGTGCAGCAGTTACGGAAGTGGTTGCTAGTCGGAGAACTAAACGGAAAGTGAGGATGGAAGTAGGGGGAGCGCAGGCGTTTGAGCTTAACTAGAATGGTTTGCAGTGGTAGTTGACAGTGACAGTTGGCAGCGCTGCCTGGTAGCGAACGTTAGTAGCAAGCCAGTAACCGGCTGGTATGAAAATTCAGTATTGGATAGTGCTGGAGCATTGCAATTCTCAATAGGAAGCTCAGGCAATACAGACAATCCCCTCGCTAGTCATGGCGTCGGGAACCCACTTTTTATTCCTAGATAAGGGTATTCCTGTCGTAGGGTGTACCATGGGGTGGTACATTAGACTGTACCATATATATGGTACACATTGTGCACCATTGTGCAGTCTTTTGGTTACATAGACCTAAAAAGGCTGCTCAAATCGATGAGCGGACATGAATGGAATTCGTGTAGATAACGATATATACCTCGAAAAGGATAAAAGTATATTTAATATAATACCGTAAGACGTGTGGGGCATGATGTAGGTAATGATACTGATGTGCAAAATAAGTTGCCACAATAGTATTGAGCCCCATTTCACTAATGTTGGCAAGCACCCAAGCTCCATTCTATTCAAAGGAACGGTACTAGCAGGTCTGAAAGCCAGCTCCGAATGCTAATGCAAGCATTAAATATGAAATGCGGCACGAAAAAATGGACAATAGGAGCTGCTATCCTGGTTAGACTACTGCAGACGTCCTGTGCAGAATGGACTTTTCCCATAGTTAAGCACCCCAACACATTCATAATCCGTGATTTTCTATTCCTTATGACGATTGAGGGGTGAGGGGGGATATTTACTTGGCTTTGTATGGGACGGTCATTCAGAAATCGTTGGGACCCACCTTTATATTCCTGATGAGCGGGTATTCGTATCCTAGGGATTACTACCGAGGGGATCGTCTGTACTGCAAGACACGATTGTACCGGGTGGTCACATTGGCATCTATATTGCAATGGTACGGTACAGTTGCAATGCTTGCCAATACATTTTTTCCAATCACTGCACTACACTAGGGTAAGGAAAGGTATACCGGTACCAAGTCATTATAATGGGGACTTCATCCCAACTACTACAATCTCCACCTCCTATTTCCGTTCCCCCGTGGCCATGCGCCATGCATAGTCGTCGGGGAGTTTTGAATACGCGCAGTCTGAAACTTCCATCCAGCACGAATAGCACCACTTTAGTTGCCGAAATTATCTTAATGACGACGTCGTGGTAAGTGTTGACTGTCAAGGCTAGAACGTGGTGCAGCGTCTCCATATTCACATTCCTCTCCAACAGGACCGCCACGCGACCGAACTTGGCCGTGCGGTTGGGCTCGTCCAGCAGACAGCGAGCCACCGCCACGTACTCGCCCGTCTCTGAGTCTCTGCCCAGGAAGTGGATGGTGGTCGGCTTGTCGTCGTTGGAGTCCTGCGTCTCCACGGCTTCGCGGAGTCCTTGCTCGTCTATGAAGACGCGGCGACGCAGTGCCAGCGCCTGCTGCATCTCGTCGGTGGTCGTCACAGGGGTCACGATCAGCGGCATCTCTTGCAGCGGATAAAGGAGTAAATTGGGATAGCCAAACATCGAGTCCAGTAGGAATCACGGTTTTTAAATTTAGGCTAACCTGAATTTCATGTGGCTGAACCTCGTGTGGCCGAATTGCAAAGGAGGATTTCCATACTTACCATATTTGTCGGACCCAACATCTTCACAGTCAAGTGATTAATGAGGATTGGCGAGAACAGCTACTAAAAGAGTAACGAATGAGTACAATAACTCAATATATCCCATATTACACCACGAATGCAATATCTGTCCTCCCAGCCTCAAGCAACGCCCCTTGTTCAACTCCATTAAGATGAGTTCTACCAAAATGGAGCTATTCGTTGTGGTGTTGACGCCATTGCCGCCGCTCATCGGACAGTGATGCCCACGCAAGGCGGTACACCACTTCAACATGACCTCTTTCCTGGCATCGAGTATGCGGTACGGTGGTTCCGGCTGTTACTCACGCGGCGTGAGTCACGCGCAACGTTGAAGCGGGCTATGTGGCCGACGGCACCAGCATTGGGGTACTATAGCTCGAGCCGAGCACTGCCTCCGAGACCGCGAACATGTACTGTAGACTCTGCAGTACATGTTCGCACGGGTCGGCGGTGCGCAAAGCATTCCCGTGATCCCTATGGCGCGCTCTCGCATGCGCGGTGCGGACCGTGCGACCTTTCGGCTTTCGATAATGGCAGGCGCAACCGGCTAGCGAGAAAACGGCCGCGCTGAATAGCTAGCCCTGCCAGTGCCGTTGCCTCGATCAAGTTGATGTCTGCTGTACTTGCCGCCACCGCCGCCGCGGAGGCCTGATTTAGGCTATCGCCGCCTCCACCTCCGCGGGGACGGCCACGATGGCGGAGTCGAGGGAAGCACGCGTTGCCAGTCAGCTGCGCAAGAGGCGAAAAAGATGAGCGTTGAATCCACCGCCGCCGCCGTCGCTGCAGCCACCCATTCAGGGTCTGCAACCGCCGCCGATGGTCAACCTTTGTCTGTGGTGAGCCTCAGGGTGGCGTTTTGCCAGCGAGGTTGGGATGCGGCTACACGTAGCGGTTCCGGCCGAGTTGCTCTTTGTGAAGCAAACCTTGACAGCTGCCAGGCCAGCATAGCATTTCGTCAGCATTTGGGAACGTTCGGCCGAGCCTCCTGTGCGCTCGCCCGGCATTTTCCGAGCGACTGCCATTTTCATAAAGCGCGCAGCGGGCTGAGTTGGGGAAATTTTGACGCGGCTGCCGCACGTCCCACTTTCAAGACTATAGTGGATTCAAGTCAATTCCGTTCGTCCTTTTTGACGGCAGCCGCATCGAACAGTCACAGTGGGCTCTGGGTCGGCACTTTCGTAACTCGCGATGGTCTCCTCTCTAATCTGGCGCCTAAATCTCCACCACTCAGCTCTCATTCGGTCGCTGTATGAACATCCCATAATTTTGGCACATTAATCCTCGTCGATCGCCCATCCAATCCTCGCCCTGCCATCCGGCATAGCCCGTGCTGCAGCATCCGCGCCAGACGCCCCGCCAGCACCCTTCCTGGCCTGCCGCGCACAAGCGAAAACGCTGCTCCGAAGCCGCGACGAAAGCAAGCCGACGCCGCGCGGAAACCGGGCCGCGCGCGTGAATAAGATCCGCCCTTGTTAGTCCGCCCGTAAAGACCCTCGCGCTGTACCGCCGCCGCCACTGACACCTCAATCTCCCCGCCGGTGTCCGCAGCTCGACCGCATTGACGACGACGATCCGCCCGCCGCCCTCCATGCTGATGACCGAGACGTACACGCCGCCCGCCGCCGCGCTGGGCACGGCCGCGGCCAGCAGCGCCTCGGACCCCGACGCCGACACCTTCAACGAGCGGCTGCGGCTCAAGATCCAGCCCAGCCCGCCCAAGTTCCCGTACCGGGACGACCCGTTCGAGCTCACCGTGTACCTCGTGGACCCGGCCGACCACCTCAAGTCGGGCATCACGGTGCCGCTCAACGTGGAGCTCTACGCGGCCGAGAAGATGATGCCCGTGGAGAAGGACATCCTGCACATCGACCCCAGCACCAAGCCCGTCATGAACGGCGACGGCATCTGCAAGCTGCGCGTGAGCATCAGCGAGTGCTCCATGGCGCTGGGCAACCGCAAGTTCGTGATCCACATCTCGGCCGCCACCACCAAAGACACGATGAATCTCAACGTCACGCCCGCCGTAACGTCCGAGATGACAGTCATCCAGCACCGCCTGCTCATCCAGGAGAAGCTGCCCGAGCTCTGGTACAAGGACGAAGGCGGCCGCGACAAGTGCATGACGCTGCCCATCTTCCTCGTCAACGCCAAGAACGAGCGCGTGGGCAACCGCCCCGTGCCGCTCCGAGTCACGCTGCTTTACGAGAACGAGCACCCGGTGCTCAAGCAGGACATCCTCAAAATGTCGCCCGACTGCCAGCGCACCATCGACTCGACGGGCAAGGCCGTGCTCAAGCTGCGCATTGAGGACGTGTCCAAGAACCACCAGGGCCAGGCCTTCCGACTCAAGGTGGAGGCCGACACGGCGCAGTCACCGCTCAACTTCGACGTGGCCTACGACCTCAGCTCCTCCATCTCGGTGCGCTCCAAGCGCAACAAACGTCGGCCAGGCAAGAACGCGCCCGCGCAGATCACACACCATATTATCGCCGGCGCGTCCACGCCCATGTCAACCACGTCGTCTCCTGCCTCGAACGCCGAGCACGAGATGATGCTGGCTGGCGCTTTCGGCACGGCCGCCTTCACAGCGGACGACCGACGCAAGAGGATGCGCACTGGAGGAGGAAGCGCCTCGCCGGGGACTCCTCGCGTGGGAGGCAGCCCACAGTCTGGCAACTCTTTAACGGGTGCCATGGAGAGCATTCTGACCTGGACTGGCGGCGTCGTGAACGGACTCCACCAGCTCGAGTGGCAAACGGTGGGCTACGAGAGCAAGAGCGACGGCACGGCCGACCCGGAGCGACCGATCTACCGTTGTCCAGCGTGTTGGCGCTACAAGGACGTCATGACGTACGAGACGGCGCAGCACGACACGAAATGCCTCATCGCCAATCTTCTGCTCACGTATGCGACGGACACCATGGGGCACCTCGACTTCGTGCTCAAGGGCATTGAGCGGTTCCCAGCGATGATTGCCAGTGCGCAGGCTGCCGCTCAAAGGCAGCAGCGAAGCCGATGGGCCAGATGCAGAGCCAGAACGCTGGGACGCCATCACTCGTGAGCCCGCAGAATGCCGGCATAATGGGCGTGAACCCGCTGACAGACGATGCCATGAGCTCGGCCATGATGATGAACTCCAGTATGGGATCGACTGCTACGTCGAACCAGTTCTCGATGACCAACAGCTCCTCTGCAATGGCGACCGCGACGTCTGGGCTCGCGGGGATGGAGGGTCCTCCTGGTCTCTTCCGGAATAACTCGGGTGGTCTCACGGAGTTCATGCGCTCGCTGGATGACCAAGATTCAAATGACCCGATGTTCTACCAGAATCTCGCTGCCAGCGGGAATGGAGGCGCCGGTGGTAACCAAATTGCTGACGCGATTGAGATGCAAGTGTTTTACGTCGTGGCGCGTATGGTGACGCTGAACGCAAGCAACGCAATCGGCTTCCCGGCGTTTGATATGAATATGAACCTGCTGGGATTCTACCAGGAGGGCCGTGAAAACGCAACCACTGAGGTGGTCTTTGTACCCGTGAGTGACATTCCAGCCATCTCGCAAGGAGAGATTATGGAGACCCAGCGGCTCTTGCAAGGAGAATTGAAGGGTAACAGCCCTGCGGTGCATACGCTAGCACGCTGCAACAACGATCTGGTGAAGCTCAAGGAAGACGTGATCCTCTTCCACTGGAACGCCAAGGACCGGATCACTCCCAAGTGGTAGGCGCTCCGTATTGGTTTGAATGAAACACCAAGTGTTCGCGATGGATGGAGACCGTGGCGAGGGATGCAGGCTTGCATGTAGCTCCGGACGGCGGTAGCGTGTGGGTGTTACATACCAAAACGTAATGTTGTATAGAAGCAGTCTCGCGACAGGAGGGAAATCATCGAGATATAATGGCCAAGAAGAAAGCGTCCAACAATGAATAGTATAAAGCAATATAAACGCGATTTAATGCTACGCGGGGCCGTCCCTGTCTTGTCAAGAGCGTTCACGGCGACTCCAGTCCGAACAGCGTTCACGTTCAACCAGAAGTCTGCGGAATCCCAGCGTGACCGGCTGGCGGATATCGACCAACTTGCGCATTGTCTTCTTGAACTTCTGCTTCGGCGGTAGTTCCTTCCCATTGATGCTGAGTAGAAGATCGCCGACAGACACGAGTCCAGAGCTCAAAGCCTGACCAGGACCAATGCGCTTCACGTAGACGACCAAGGCGTTTTGATGATCGGCGTCTTGATAGCAGCCGAATGTGATTCCAAGCTCGCCTCCGCTCCAGAGAATGTTGTACGCTGAGCCGAACGTGGAGTGTCTGCCGCCCATTGCTCCTTCCCCCGCATCGTATGAAGAACCAGACAACAATGTCCGCTGGAAACCTGGAGGACCATCACGTCGCCGGAAGCGCAGTACTGCCGGTTTCTCTGCAACGCGGAGAAGAGTGCGAAGCTCAGTTGTCGTCAAGCCTGAAGTGGTCCAGTTGTTGATGGCTACGAACAGGTGCCCAACTGCGTCGCTCGGTAGATCGAGAGTGGATTCCTTAAAAATCTTGTGGATGATCGGGTATTGGCCCCGTTTGGGCGTTGGAGCGGTATTGTTCGTGTGTGGTATTTCCAGCTGCAGTCCGAGCTGGTTCGTGGTCCAAATCTTTTCGTACTCGTGGTGTTCACGGACGAGAGACGATCGGTGGGGGTAGCAGTGCTCCACCCTTGATGCGCGCCTAACCAACGCGCGATGGTTATCTGGTTCTAGATCGGTTTCGCTCGGGGCTTGGGTGCTTGGAGGTGGTGACGGAGGTGGGGACTTCGAACTACGACTCTCATCATCGCTTGAGTCGTCAAGATGAGGTGGACGGAACACGAGTTGTATAGGTTTTGGCAGTGTCTGGAGATCATGGCACAAGTCATCGAGAGTGCGCCCCTCAGTTCGTACTCCGTTGATTGAGTAGAGCTGAAAGCCATGCTGCAGACGCTCCATGTTAGCAGAGGACCCTTTGCCAGTCAATCGATTCACAAGAGATGCGCCTGAAATGGGGTCCTCCAGCAGAGTCAACCCGAGAGGACCGCATTTCCACTCAATTAGGACGCCACGGTGTGCGCCAACCTGAGCTGGCGGCTCTGCGGACCGACCACCGGGTCCAGCCCCCAGTTGAAGCCGAGATTGAGCCAAATGACCACCCGAGGGCAGCAGTGAGCGTACAAATTCCTTGCATCGAAGACTGGCAAGCGCTCGAGTCGTCATCCCATTGGCCGTCAGACTGGGAATGGCGTTGCGTAGTGAGAAGGACCCTCTTCGCTGCTCTCCGGACTGTTCGCTTGCAGCCTGGCTACCAAACCACTGGCCGTCCGCGTCGTCGTTTGCTGCACGCTCAAACGTAAGCCGCAATGGCCGAGGACACGCTTCGACGAATTCCATAGTAGGCCCGAAGCCAGCAGCGATGGCATCCATCCCGTTGACCGCCACTAGAACGTCTCCGAGCCGCACGCCGAGAGAAGAATGATCCTCCGAGCCACAGCGATTTGGGAGACGCGTTACAACGGGGACAGCGTTACCGCCATCGGGTGTGAAGAACAGCCCAAGCTTCCCGTGGCCGAGTAAAACGTCAAAGCGCACGCGTTTACCTGCCGTTGGGGAGCGGAAGCGAATGATCGAGGGGCTCTTGGACATCTGAACCAGCACGATCGCCGCCTCCGTGTCCATCGTGTGGACGCGCTTGCTCGCGACCGTCTCCAGAACGTCTCCAGGGCGAACTCCGGCCTCCCAGACCTTCTGCGCCGTGACGCGATCCACCCTCAGCTCTGCGTCTTCGTCGCCTGCCAGTGCGTGCCTCCTGTCGTCGGAGTTCGTCGTCAAAGTGAAGCCCGGGTCTCCTCCAGTCCAAACGAAGAAGCGCAGACACGTGAAATCCTCGTGTGTGGAACTCCAGGAGTCGGTATCGCGTGGCGATATCCGAGTGGCAGGCAAAGCTGTACCAGCACGACGTGGTTGCTGCTTGATATTAGAGTCGTGGCGCCTGAAGGAAAACGCAGTCCGCAGTCGATCCAGCGTCATTGGGGGGTGTAGCTAGCAACGAGTTGTTCCAACCACAAGGCGAATTCGAGAGTGTCTTTGCCGTTCCGAAGCATTAGCCTCACGGTGTCTACTTCACTCCAGTCTTGATGGTTTGCAACATTCCATCCTGTCACTCCGTAGTCTCTCGTTGATCCATTCCATCACCTTGTCTGGCAAGCATCCCAATTGCCACTTCAACTCCCTCTTAAATCCGATCCATTTTGGCGGCAACTATTATCAACGCGTTCAGCAACCGCCCTGCCACTCACTGGCAGTGCCCGACCATGAAGCGGCTCGGGACGCAGCCGATCACGGCCTTCTTCCCGCGCAAACAGGTGCGGCGCATAAGCATCGAGTCTGTGGACAGCGATAGCGACGATGACGCCGCCACCACCACCACCAGCAGCACGGACACCACGACAACAGCACCACCAGTAGAGCTAGAGCACGACCCAGCGCAGCAGCAGACGGAGGAGCCTCCGACTCAAGCCGGACGCAGCGCCGCCGCCCGTCGAGACGCGCGTGAAGACCTGACGGGCATTCTGCAGCGCCGGGAGCTCGTGGGCTGCGCGTCCACGCGGCAGCTCGTCGGAGGCCTGCGAGGTCCGAGACGCCGCCGCAAGCAGCAGCTGGTGCGCTGGGCGCTTACGCACTTCCAGCGGCTCCCGGTGGAGCTGCAGCTGCCGCCCCATTGGGAGCGTCAAGCGGGCGCCATGAGCACCGAGGCGTTCTACGCCAGCTGCCTCGAGTTCGATGCGCAGGGGGTCCTCCTGGCCGCTGGGGCGTCCAACGGCATCATCGCGCTGTACGACTTTGACGACGTGTTCCACCACAGCTTGAACCTCGGGCAGGTACAGCGGGAGCAACGCAGCAATACGAGTGGATGGATAAAGTGACGGGTTGTGTTGCTGTGTTGAGCAGCAGATGCGGAATCGAGAGGACGCAATGGATCGGAGTGCAGCTGAAGGTGGAGGAGTGGAGGTGCAACAAGAGCAGAAGCTGACTGACGCAATCTTGCACCCGGTAGGCTTTAACTTTGTGTTGTAGTTGGTGTACGAGTTTCTGTGCGAATGAACTAACGCTTGTTGTGTGGTAGGGTAGATTCATACGATTTTTACTCCGTTTGAAGTGAAGTGCATTCGTTGGAATCCAGTCAACGAGGTACACGAATTGTTTCAGTGTTTGTGCGGGATAAGCTATGCTGATGCTGTCCATGTTGTGGATTTGTTTGTTTATTTGAAGGACGAGATCTCAGTGTCGTTCTCGAACCGCAACGAGATCCATGTCTTCAATTTGCGCAAGTTCCCGAGCAAAGCGCACAAGGTTCTGAAGAGTTCGAACCATCCGTCCAGCGGGTACAACGACATGCTGTATCTTCCTGTGACGGAGTCGAAGCTGCCGAGCTCGCGCCAAATAGGTGTGACGAAGGCGAAGCCACGAGCAGGAGGTTGTAGTGTCATCGCCGGAGATATCGATGGAGCTATCCGCATGTGGGATACCCGGTTCCCGTTGCGGCCAGTTTGGAGCCTTTTGACAGGATCGCAGCCGATTAACGTGCTGGTGCTGTCTCCGAACAAGCAGTTTCTCATCTGCGGCAACGAGGCTGGAGTGCTTATGGTAAGCCTCACATGGTGTGTATTCGTTCGTGTACGCGTACTAATTGGAACAATGTGGCTTTTGACGTGCAGACGTACGACATACAGCACAAGTCCGTCCCAGCGTTTGGCTCAAAACCCGTGCCGCAGCGAAAAACAGCATTCAACATCATGGATGCGATCAGGCGTAAGCAACCCAACGCGTGTTTATTTCTAGTTAGTGATTGACTGACAAGTCCTTTGGGTTTTATGCAGCATTTTTATCATCTGCGGGGATCGAGGCAGTGATCCTTTCGAGCCGATCTGGCTCACCCGGCATCACCTCAATGCGCTTGGTGCCGCATGTAGAGACACAGGTGCTGTGTCAATTGCGGAATGATTGGGTCGTGGTCATTGATTACCTGCGTGGATCAGTCGTAAAGCTTCACACGTTCGTCCGAGGTATGCAAGCGGGGAAGTATCTGCAGACAGCATATTACCATCTAATGATTGCTGTGTGCTGCATACGATCAGGTCTAAAGCTGAGAGAGAAGTCGAAGGCAGAAGCCTCGCCATCGGTGCTGTCGATGGCTAGTGAGAACCAGAATCACCGGGACTTCTTGCCAAGCTCGTTACGGAATTCATGGCTCTCCTGCCATCGTTGCAGAGGCACGTTCTTGTTCGATGAATCGATCATGTGCACGGGGATCCACGACACCTCGAGTTTGAACGTGATCGATTTACAGCAGCTGCGGCGTGCCAAGACCCAGACAGCTACAAAAAGTGAGGATGGGAAAGATGGAGTCGATGGGGCAAGAAACAGCACGCCAGGTCCTGAGCTGCCTGCGATAGAGAGGCTTGATCGATTCCGCATCCCCATGAGCAGCATCATAACTGCTGTGGCAGCTCACCCGAACCAGCATTCGGTAATATGCGGCGGCGAAAACATGAGGCTGCAGATAATGGGCGTTATGGGCCAGCGAGTTGAAGAGATCAGCAAGAAGGACTAGAAATTGTCGATACCGCTCGATCAAGAAGTTTAGGCCGTGTTCGAGATGGCACCCAAATAGCTGCTTCGAGCACATTTGGCACACAAAATAGCTGCCTTGAGCTTTTTGAGGTTTTAAACCTCAGTTTTAGTAAAACCTCAACTACCTCGAAATCACTGCTTTTGAAATTCATGGTACGGCTGTTTTCCACGAAGCAGCTATTTCGCTCAGAGCTGTTAAAAAAAGGCATATTATTCGAAATGGCTGGTTTTAGCAAATAGCTCGAAATACGCTATTTCAACTCGAACACGGCCTTAGAGTTATTGTGAATTTCGGCCAAAATTGCCAATTGGGGCCGGTTGGACGAATCCCTCCTATACAAACGGCAAGTCATTTCTCAATCGCCCGACTGGTTTGGAGTGACCCTTCGGGGCGATTATAGTCGTACTTAATCGAATAATACTGAAGTTTGTATGGTCTCGGGCGATTGGTCGCGCGGGCGATTGGTTCAATCGCCCGAGGAAATTTTGAGTAGAACCCACAATACCAATCAATCAATCAATCATGAATATTGCTGCTGACGTCCGCCTGATCATGTATTTTCACAACACACTTACTTACAGTTAGTGCTGTTTGCGAACGAGTTCTCTGAAATTTATTTCAGAGCTAAGGGAGGATCCGGGTGGAGGTCCGATTTTCCAACCGATAAACATCCGCTAATTTATATGACTGAAAATATATTGGTATATAGAGGTAGTATATTTTAAGTAGATGATATTGGTAGTGTCACTTTCCATAATTAATACCCGAGATACTTCATAAATTACGTGAATGTTGCCTGTGTCGTCACCCCCTCCGCTTATATACGGTCTTGAAGTTGCAGGAAAGTACATGTAGGTTGAAGCCATCGTGGCACCATCAGACAAAGGCTACGCTAAAACTATGGATGGCAGCTAGTCCACACCAGCAAGAATGTTATGCCGTGTTGTCGATGACTAGTGAGATGCTCGCAACACACCCGGTCATCTTGTCGCTCTTACCCTTTATCCCCCAGGTCGAAAGCATACGGGTATCCAGGATGCAAGCATACCCGTATGCTTTGACAAAAGTTAATTTATCAACAAGTTTGTATACCGGGCCATTTGTTTTTCAAGAGAAAGACAGTTTGAAGTTGCTGTACAATAGCTGGTACGGCATGTTATACAGTACCTCGGTGGAATTGAAGACTAATATTGAACGGACTATATTTCCTATTTGTAAAGCGTTTATCGGTCCCAAACTCATCAGCGACGTATATCAGCCCTCTACATCACAATGGTACCGCTCTGAGTTAGTTTTCGCACGGTGGTACGACGATACCGCTGTCGTTAGCATTGGCATTTTAGAAAAAATCTACAAATTCATTCGCTATGAAGACTTGCTCAATTTATCTCGGGAAAAAAGAGGGTATTACTACGTCCATAGCTACCTATATACCAGCCTACAGAACCCAAGCGTGTCTCCATATGCCAAAAACTATTTTTTTTAAGACCCCCCCCCTCTGCGCACGTCCGGCCACCCGAAAAACGTGTACGCTTTTCATTTAAAAAAACTCAGCGCCTTTCATTGAATTTTTTTTGTCGCAACAAGAAGCAATAGGCGGTGAAGTCGTGAAGCAAATAGTAGAGCAGATTGTTCCGTGGGCTGAAGTTGATCGTAGAGGGTAATGCTCAAAGAAACTGACATTTTACTAAGTTCCAAGTTAAGTTGGCAGATGATGCGGCTGCGAAGCAGGCACACAGATGCGCTGTAGTGAGCAACTGGGCTTTACACACACTACATAACTACATGTCTGCTCTTAATTTCAGAGCTTCTTCGCGCAGCGCGCGACTTTGTTTGTATGTTTGCTGCTCTATTAGTAGCAGATCAAAGTAATGGCTATTGTTACGTTGTCCAGGAGTCATCCTTACTTTGAGTACATTTCGCGGACTTTCGCGTAATGAGCAATGTGCTCGGACTTCCGAGTACATAATATGTCGGAAGTATGTTATACTTCATTTGAGTTTGTGCACTGCGTTAACTTGCCGGTACTGACTCCACTTAAGGACGTTGTAGGGATGATATTCACGATGTGCTAGAAGCCCATTAGGACAACTCTACAGTATCCTTTCTATGACTTCGGAATCAAACTCATATGGTACCCAACTCTCATATTACTCGTGGAACTTGGTGGGTCGATCTATCCAGCTTACTACCTCCGGTCCGAAAAACAATATGCATCCACCAAATTGATCTATTAGACAGACCAATCAGAATGAAGGTAATATTTAGACTCAACATTACTGCTACGAACCCAAGGTTTTAGGCTTCAGCATCAACAGCCGCAACCGCTTCAGCCGAACACGGCAGACAGCGAGGGAGCCTGCCAGTCCTCATCAGCGCATCCTTTCTCAATTGAGGTATGTTGTAGCTATTGCCACCCCCTGCGAGCATTGACACCTCAAGTACGCTTTGCGTAAGGAAGTACTTGTTGGTGGTGGCACTTGCCATTTCCTCAAATGCGGCGTTCACGGCCGCGATGATCCCGTCGACGTCCCGCGCCTGCTTCTTGTACTGCAACGACTGTAGCGAGCAAAACCAGCTCAAGTCGAGCACGTTAAAGTCCGGGCTTCGCGGTGGCTGGTTAACGAACTTAATCGACCAGCCACCCGCTGCAACCACTGCTTTCACAGCAGTCCGGTCCGACGCACGGTGAGGCGGGGCGTTGTCCTGCTGCACGAACACGTGTTCCTTACCTGTACACAATGGCAGCAATAATAAACGCAGTCAGCACATAATACGATAAAAAAGCCGCAAAAAAATACTTGGCCAAACGCGCTTGATCGCGGGCATTACGTGCTGCGTCAGCATGCGTTCGTAAACGTCCTTTGTCAGCTCAACTGGGGTCGTGACGGATGTACCCATCGGTCGGTTCTTGCTGCTGCGGACAGCCAGCTTGGTATCCACCTCGGGCCACAGTCCCACCTCCCCGTCAAAGGCCAGGCGCTGGTTCTCGTCGTAACGTGGGCGGGCGACGGCCGCCAAAAACATTACCTTTGTTCGGTGGTTCTTGTTCTTGGTGACAGCCCGCGGTGCCGGTTCGTCACTGGTAAGGTAGTAAGTGTTACGGTTCCGGTGCACGTAGAACCATTTCTCGTCAACATGCACCACATTCTGCATGTCATCAACTGGTAGCCGCGATCACCTAAATGACAAACAATACGTAACATATCGGCCAATACTATGTCAATTACTCATAACAGATAACTAGGCATTCAAAAATAAAACTCTTACCAGGAATCTTCGTCACAAACGACCGCGCGAACTGCCGGTGCTGGGCCATGTGCTCAGGCGTGAGCTGTGGCTTCGGCACAACCGTGACCCGTCTCACCACGCTTCGCTCCTGCAGGCGTCGGAAGAGCTGGGTCCGCGGAATTCCTGTGGTGGCGGCGAGACCACGCAACGTGGTTCGACTCTCCACTGGAGCCGACGCAATCTTGGTCCTGATGGCCCCATCGGTGAAGGCCCGGGGCCGGCCGCGGTTGCTTGGTCGCTGCACGGTGATAGTGGAGCGGCCGCTCCACCGATTGTGCACGATGTTGCGATGGCAACCAAATCGTGCAGCAGCCTCCCCCGTGGAAGCTTTCCAAAGGTGGCCGTGGCCGAGAGGAACAGCCCGATCACCAGCTTCGTGGCGAGCGATAGATCTTTGGCGTGAGGGTACGCGGCATCTTGGGAGGTCCTAGGTAGAAAATTGGTTTGTGAGGCTGTGTTTGGCGTGAGTTGCGCGGAGGTTTGGTACCACCAGGGCTGTGAAAAATTAATGGATCTGCGGCCACTCCCAGCGGCTAATTTATGCAGTTGGTTCGATGATGTAAGATCGCCTGATGAGTGCAGGATCACCGAATTATTTACACGTGTTTTTCTGCACTGCTCGAGTCATTTCTTGTTATCTACCCTGTTCCGTACATATTATTATTTGACAGCTATCAGGTGATATCCTATATTCTCCGACGGTAGACTATAGGTTTGTAGAGAAAAAAATGTCAAAAATCAACAAATACATTCACTCAAAAATCACTAATTCATTTTCGGTTGAGCGTCACCACAACTATAATGCTAATATTGGTGGTTTGTAGCCTCACGCCGTCTGCTGCTTGATGTGTCGTTGCCACCGGAATCATGGACAACACCGTCATTATGCTAATACTGGTCTACCGATGCTCACAGCCTGGTCGTATTGAGACGATGCGAGCGGACATCACCAAAGCTTTCTTTTTTGTTGTCCGTTAGCGGCAAAGTGTGTCACAGCACTAATAACACAACACAAAAGCACAAATGGACCGGATTGAGTCTCTTTCCCAACGTACGCTATTGTATTTGCCTATGTCGCCTATGGCCTCCTCACCATTCTTGCTGAGCCATGACGCTTGAGCTTGCTGAAAAGATGAACAACACTAACAGGCTTGAAAAGAAGTAGGCTTCGCTAAATGAACATGTGTCGAGAAGCCCTTGGAGGTTCTCCGCTACTTGGTGCAGTGCGGTGCCACGTTCCATTATCCTGACTGGGCTTTCGCGATTGAGCCGATCTTGATTCATCTTGTATTATGCAGAATAACGCACAAACGTGTTAGATGTAATCCGGCACCCTACAGGTTCAGCACAAAACCAGGGCTCGGAAAAAATGGTTGCGGAATTTCAATAACTGTATTTACTATATTAAATATAGATTATTGGTCCACCCATACTTTAATAAAATAATAAATTGAGACAAGTATGGCCATACAATTTAGTCCAAAAGGACTTCGGTCGGTTAACCAGTCCCGGTTCACTATCCGGTCCGGTTCCTGTTGGCTACTTGGGTTGACCGCCGAGAGGCAACCTTGCTAGACTATGGTGGGTGGCTCCAAACACCGAGCTGTGGTTTGGCCAGCTATCGCTTTGAGCACGGACCATAATTTCACTTTCAAATCTACCGGCATGGCTTCTAACAGGGACATCTGCACTTTCTTCTTCGAGCATCAAGGCCAAGTGCTTCATCAGTACAAGCTCGGTTTGTAGAGCTGGTCGGAAGCAGCTGCCCGGTACGGGCTACTCCAACCTCGTGGCGCACCTGGCGAGCCGGCAGGACGACTTTCGCCAGCAGTACGACGCCCGTCACCGCGGCGCCGAGCGCCCTCCAAGCATTCGGCTTTGTGTCCGAAGAAAAACCCCACCGCTATCAGTGGTTGCGGTGGGTTGTTGAGCGGAGCATGCCTTTGTGTGAGGTCGACGACGAGAGGAGGCGAGCCATGTCCAAGTGGCGGCCCACCAACTCTAAGGCTCTCAAGGCGGTCATGATTACGGTGGCGGGAAGCTGGACATCGTGATCAGCGACGAGATGGGCATTATGTTTGGTTTGCTGATCGACGGCTGGAGCCACGGAACCATGCACTTCATCGGGGTCTACGCTCTCTACATGGTGGGCGGTCAACTCCAGCGCACGCTGCTCGCGCTGTCGCCGGTGGACGACGGAAGTCAGGACGCCGATGCGCACATCGAGCTGTTCCGAAACGTGTTGGCCGTTTACAACAAGACGGTGGACATGATCCAGTTCCTTGTGGCGGACAACTGCAACACCAATCGCAGTATTGCTACGAAGCTCGGCGTCCCATTGGTCGGTTGTGCGTCGCACCGATTTAACCTGGCGGCTAAAAGTTCTTAACGGAACACGAGTCGTTGTTACAAAAGGTTAACAACTTAATGTCTCAGCTACGCCAGCCAATCAACGCCGCCGAGCTTCGCAAGCTCACTCTCCTCCGCGCCAAGAAACGCTACACGACGAGCTGGTCGTCGACCATCGAGCGGCTGAAGTGCTACGTGGAGCTGCGACCGCATATCCGACCCATGGAGGCGGTAGAATACGACAATACGACCTTTCTACCAGCGGCGAGCACAAGTAACTGGGGGGGGGCTACGTCATCTGCGTAAGCTCGACAGTGTGTGTAAGCCCAAGCGGCGCAAAGGCGAGCGTGTGACGTACGTTGCCCTGATGGCAATGGTGCCGCCGACATCCAACTCGTGCGAGCGCCTGTTTTCGGAGTGCAAGTGGGTGTTGACACCACAGCGCGGCAGTTTGCCCCCGGTGAACTTCGAGATACTCGTATTCCTGCGCGCTAACAAGACAATGGGGGATGTCACTACTCTGGCGTAGGTAAGTTACCGCAGGCGCTTGACTTGAGCCACTGGCAGTTAACACTTGTAATGGAGGAATTGTCAATAATTGGGCGACCATATTACCCCCCCCCCGTGCCACTAGGTTAATAATTATTAGCCATTTTTTACGATATTAATCATCAGGAGCAACGATAGCAAGGATAGTTACAATGCGAGTATGCATTGTGCTTTGCAAATACCTTTTCAGTTATTTTAGAGTGTTATAATATATTAGGGGGACTCGAACTTGAAAAAAAACGTGCTCACAATCCTGCACTGCTGATGCTCATTTCCCCCGAGCTTTTCTGCTCATGGCATACAATTTTATCAGCCACTTCGGGAGGTGGCTGATAAAATTGTTAGCACTCATTTTCGTGCCAACAACGTATATATGTATCCCTCGCCCTCTCCACTGTTTTACTTCCCCAGTCAGGCGACATGCCGAGGCCTTCGGATGTCGCTGGCGCGCGGCGAGATTGTCGGCACCCACGCTGTGCAGAACGGCGTGCGAGCCGATGCCTACCTTCGGAAGCACCTCCCCAAAGTAAGGTGCGGCCGTGGTCGCCGCATACGCACACGGTAGCCTAATTGCGCGTGCCTGGAGGCGCTGTCTCTCACTAGGCTTGGCGAGCAGTGTGGATCCGAATGACCGACACGGCTATGTGTCCGAGGCGGACCCAATTCCCGCTAGGAGGGAACTCAAATGAGCACAATAAAAGTGGGTCTTATTTTGGTCGGACCGTTTTGCTTACAATACGGACTTGCTCATGCTTACTGTTTTTTTTGCTCATTTGTCAAGTTCAAATCCCCGTATTAGTACGTTTTTGCCGTGATAGCTGAACCTGCCCTGCTACTTAGTAAAATTGCAATGTAGAGAGGCTTGTACAACACAAGCAAATACAGTAAGGGATAACAGCGTGTAGTTAGCGATGATAGCAACTAGTTAACGTTTTCTTTCACGGTCAGGTTATGGGGGCAAGAAAGTAGTCCATTCAGATGTTACGCTGGACTCGGGGATCAGGTCGATAGGCGACAGCTCGTCGAAACTGCGGGATGACAGCGTCGACCGGAGAGCTGGGTCGTCGAGGCCAACCCCCAAATAAATGTGTGCATGTGAATGGACTAGGTTGAGAGTCTGGCATGATCACAACAACACAGCAGTGAGAGAGTACGAGTACTAGCGCAACGTACATGGCTCGCATGACAATCCGACGTGCTGCTAGGATACCTAGGTGACCTCGTGCGCGGCTCGAGCTTCCGTCACCGCTTAGCGTCCAGTATGCTGACCACTGCCAGGGCGAGCTGCCGTGGGCAAACTCCTGTGAGCGGCGATAACACAGCCTAGAAAGTCAGACCCTCGACCTCACGAGCGAGGACCTTGTCGAAGGCGGGTGGCCGATGTGACGCGAACCCCCGATGTGACTGTCTGCATTACGCTCACACCCGTGTCGTACGAACCCTTGGTCAGTTCCTGGAGCCTTGTCGGTCGAATTGCCCTTGCACTTGCCCTTATCGCCGTGCAAACCTCAAAACCTATTCTTCCGGGCGCTGCATGCTACAGAACTGTATGTCGAATAGAAAACCAAGGCATCTAGAAATACAAAAATACACGTATTCTTGGCGAGGTCGCGTCGTCGCAGCACGCTGAATCGCATGGATCCGTTGAGCGGGGATCATGCCTTTGATCTTGATGTTCTGATGACCCTCCCTCGCAGGAAAAGCCATTTTACGCCTCGCCTTCGGCTTCTCGTAAAATCCCCCATCGCAGCAAGTACCTAGCGGTAACAGCTCATAGTTCGTTATTGCAGCACATAGTAAGCGATAGGAGCGCATAGTTAAGCGCATGCAGCACGTACTAAAGTGATATGAGCGTAGTTAGCTTTGTTCTCTGTTCGGCAAAAGGCGGACTGATCTTGTTTTTTCTGAGGCGAAGTTTGCGTCTGTGTAGACCTCGATGTGGAGCTTGTCATACTTCCTCGCTTCCACCAAATTGTACGTGAGCCCCACGTCCTGGATGCCGATCAAATAGCACAGGACCTCTTAATTGCTGGCCAATGCACAGCACTGTACTTCTCCAAGAACTTGCTCAGCACTCGAATTGCTGTAGCTAAATCTGTACGAGAGCCGCTCACTAAGTACTGCAAGCATCCGACCAAGCTGCGATACGGCAGGCACTCATCGTCATCACTTGCTGGCTTCAACTTCACTGCATTAGTCGTCATAGGAGTGCTTACCGGATAAGCAGTATCCATATGAAACTTCTGCATGATGTCTTGCACGTACTTGGTTTGCTGAAACATCACCCGACTTTTCGGCTCATACGTGATTCGCAGGCCCAGCAAATAGTTAACAGTCCCAAGGTCTTTCATCTTAACGCGAGCCATCAGCTTATCAGCAATGAAATTAACATCTTGTTCACAGCCAATAAGCAAAGTGTCGTCTACGTAGATCGGTAAGAGCACTAGCCTTGTCTCCACACGGATCCAATAGAGAGCTTCTCCTTGAAACATCGGCGAAAACCAAACTCCACCAGTGCCAAGTGTAATGTGCTGTTCCAGATCCTCGGCGATTGCCGCAGACCGTAGATGCTGCGCTTCAACAGGCAGACCCATCCCTCATAGCTGCGCTTCACATGGCCTTGAGGTTGCTCCATATAAATCACACGATCAATGGGTGCATTGAGGAACGCTGTGACGAAGTCGAACTGCTTCACAACGGCTTTCTTCAGACCAGCGTACAACAGCACGAATCGGAGCGTCTCAAAACGCACAACAGGAGCAAAAGTGTCGTCAAACTCCAGCCCCCAAATCTGAAGGCCCCCCAGAACTACCAATCTTGCTTTGAAACGAAGCAGACGGTGTTCATTCTCCTTAAGTACCCACACCCACTTATTCTTCAGCACATGGGCGTGTTTCGGCCTCGGCACCAAAGTCCACGTTCCGTTCTTCAGTTGTGCTAAGAAATCCTCCTTCGTGGCATCCAGCCAACGAGTGCACTGCGGTGAAGCTATCATTTCCGCCCAAGTCGCTGGAACTTGCAGGCCAATCATTGCGGTAGACGACGCAGACAAGCTGAACACACTCACGATATAGTCCTTCAAGCGCGTAGGCTTCTTTCTCTCGCGCTGAGACCGACGCGGCTCGTTCACTTCCACCGGCAGGTGTCGCTTTCGTTTGGGTGCATGCTGCTTTTCCTCGAGACTCTCTTCTTTTTATTCAGAATCCTGTGCCGCGCTATCATTTTGATTCACACTCCTCCTTTGCGTCGGCACATCACAAGAGTCATCGATCTAATCATTAGGAGAAGCGCTAGCCAAATGCCAGCTGCTTGCTCTCCATTCTCATTAGAGTCAGCAATCTCTGCACTCTTGCTAGAGTCAGGTCGTTTCGCAACAGGCAACGTCACAAACGGCAGCTTCGTGCTGTCAAAATCGGGTCTGTGTCTTTGGCGATATACCACGCTCAACAGCTTCTCCACATATTCACTCGATACTGTCGTTTCCTCAAAGAACTTCACGTTCTCCTTCCGATGCTCTGTTATCAGCCCAGTGGTCAAGTCAAGTAGACGATACGCCTTGATCTTACTTGCGTAACCCACCATCAACGCGGGTGCACCTCGCACTGACAGTTTGGTCTGTCGGTACACTTTGTCCACGAACTTCAACGCCAGGCAACCAAACGGACGCAAGTGCTTCACACTCGGCTTCACACCGAACATTTACTCCTGCGGCGTTAAGTAGCCCTTGTTGCCTTTCGTGCTCATGCGGTTGATAGTCTCAATCACGTACGCGGCGGCCACACCCCATAACATGCCGGGCATACCGCTACTGTACAACATAGCTCTGACCTTGTTGAACAATGTACTGTGAGCCTTCTCAATCAAACAGGCTGCTTCGGGTGTGTGCAGATGCGAGAATATCTGTAGCGATTCACCCCTCAACTGCTCCGTCAACTTCGTGAACACGAACTCTGGGCCTTGATCCGAGTGAAAAATTCTCACATCCTTTTGATGCTTTGCCTTTATGTGGTGGCGAAAATCACGCAGTCGATCCACAGTTTCCTCTTTTTTCTGCTGCAGGTATAGCCACCGGTACCGTGAGCCTTCATCAATCAGGTGCAAATACACAGAGTGCGTCTCTAACGTAGGCACGTCGATGAAGACCAGGTCCATGAACACTTTGTGAAACTGTACTGTAGTACGCTCCAGAGCAGTCTTCCGATGCGACATCCGATTCATCTTGGCCATATCACAGTTGTAGCAGTCTCCTTTGAGTTTCTTATCCTTCTGTTTCAAACGCATGCCCGTCACGAGTTTCTTTGCCTCCATGTCCGGACGTTCGAGTGCGCAAACCTTGCGTGCCAGAGTTTCAAAGAAGACGAGGGTGGTGGCTGAGCAGCGACCTGCAACTAGCGTTAGAAGAATGCGTTAGTGGGGGTAGCAGATAATATTCACTGAGTGGAAGCCTGTTATTATAGGTTACGCAAGCTATTTTTCTCTAACCGTGTTATTGGACGGCCATCCATACATGAAACGGAATTAGCATAGGGCAAACGTGAACTTTATAGTTACGAGTGCGAACTCTCTACATCTTACCTACTGTAATTCAGGTGACACACTAAAATGG
Organism: Phytophthora melonis; assembly: GCA_024211575.1. Lineage (NCBI taxonomy): Eukaryota > Oomycota > Peronosporomycetes > Peronosporales > Peronosporaceae > Phytophthora > Phytophthora melonis. Next base: position 2,403,148 of record JAMXKT010000094.1, on the reverse strand, counting down.
TAATGTTCGCCGCGTATTAGAATAACAAACTGATAGCCACGTCTAAAATATGGAGTGTTAAAGCTGACATAGTGCTTAAGTAGTACTTAGCACAGCGTGCAGCTACATTTGACAGAAGATACAAAATGCCGAAACGACGTAGCACGATGTATAGTCGGTATTTTTACTAAGGGCACAAACACTTAAGATAACACTGAGTACGGAATAGCGAAGCCCTTACTTTGATTATTATCTGGGCTTATAGAAATTTGCCAGCTGTACAGTATTATCTAAATGACCACAGTGTCAATAACGATATCCACTCCACCACAAGTAGCTTATGTCAACGCTTATTTCAACTTCATTCACAATGGCGACTATGTAGTCGTATTAACTACTTAAAAGTAATGTGTACGTAGGTGGACCCGGTTTACAACAGAGTACCGTACAGACACAGAACGTTTTACTTGCAACATGCAACTACTTATAGGTAGTCCGACGTAGTAGGTCATTTACGAAACTGATACCAGACAAACCCTGATATGAGCCGGTTTCAAACGAAATGGTGCTTAGGCGCCATTTGGTTTTATCGAGAAAAACGGCCTCAAAGATTGGCTATTACAATTCGAACTTAAACGAAACTTATCAGGGAGAGCCTTTTCCCAGCCGTACCCATTTTTTGCAGGTATATCGAGGGGGGGGGTCTATCAGTTTCTAAAAGATCGAAGAGAACAATGAACCAAGACGCAGCTACCGCAGCTCCCAGCAGTGATCAAGCGCCCAGCAGCGGCCCAACCCGCAGCAGCGGACGCACCGCTGGCAACGCTCAAGCGTGTAGCCGAAGGAGCGCCCCGGGACCAGCGCCAGCAGTCTCCTGTCCTCCACCAGAAGTTCGAGCGCCAGCATCGAGTCTGTCACTGCCAGCGGGGGCGGCAGGCAGCGCAAGCTTCTCGGCTCCTCCAGCCTGACCCAGAAGACGACGCGAGCGAAGCATCGGAGGACAGCTCGTGGCACCCGGACTCTGCCGCCTCTGATGACGATCCGGCAGCAGATCCACACGCGGATGAGCTGTCGGACTCGGATTCGGGAGAGGAGGTACCCATGGACGGAAGAATCATTTTGAATGACGAGGAGCTACGTGAGCGCGTTGTTCAGCTGATTAACGAGGACGCCTGTGACGATAAGTGCCTTGAAGGCAAGGCGGCCGAGCTGCAAAACCTCCTGTCTCCATCTCGCAGATGATCTCCCAAGAAAAGAAGCAGAGCGCTCTGACGTCGCTCGCAATGATAATGAAGATGGATACTGCTGTGCGTCGTCGGGGCACAGGTGCAAGTATGGCGTTTGCCTATTACCTGCCCCTGGTAGGCCGCGTGTGCCGTGATTCATGGACTTATGTCTACGGTGTCTCTACGGCGACGATCACCCGCTATCGGCGCCAGATTCAAGGCGGATCTTTCTCCGTGAAGCCCCACGGCGGCCACATGAACCTCAACGCGAGCAAGATTGATAGTGAAGTGGTTTCGATTATTCGCCACTACGCTGGGCGATGTGGTGCCCGTGCGCGTCCGGACTCAAAAGACCATTGATGGGGTTGTTTGCAAGCAGTACACGGATGAAAACTACACGCTGCTTCCAGCGTATTTCACCTGGGGTCAACTCTATACTGAAATGCACAACTACGTCCTGGAAAACGAGATGGAAGTGCGTAAGATGCGGTCTGGCGTGACTGCACAGCTCACAGAGGACCTTGGCACCCACACCGCTGCCGCGAAAGAGATGATGTAAGAAGGGCGTGGATGTAAGGATCAATTTGTTTTGACCGTGGATACTAAGATCATTTTGATTTGTTGAGAACATTTGTATAGGTTGGAGTACAAAAAGGACTTGGCATCGGCGTCCGACGCACATGCTGTTATTGTCATGGACTTCAGCCAGAACATGACGCTGCCTAGCGTGACTTCTACGCCTTTGCAGTGGTACTTCCTGTCATTGGCGAACGTGTACATGGTCGGCATATACTATGCCAACAAGGAGATCCAATACAACTACGTCTACGACGAATCTACTGCCGGGAAGGGGACGGACGAGGTAAACAGCATGCTGTACCACTTCATCACGAAGATCGTGATCGCAAACGGGCACCGCAAGCTCACAAGTTATGCCGACAACTGTGGAGGGCAGAACAAGAATTACTACGTTGTGAAGATGCTGCTGGCGGTGGCTCAGATGGGCGACCTAGAGGCGGTGGAGTTGAAGTTTTTCGTGAAAGGCCACACGAAGAATGCTGGATCGTGGCTTTGGTCACGTTCGAAAGAAATTTGCTAAAGAAGACGTATGGACTACAGCTCAATTGCTGGAGGTAGTCAACTCGGCTTCAGTGAACTCAGCTCTGGTTCACATTCCCCGCGACAACGCAATAATGAAGGTATTCCGTGCAGCGGGAAAGGAAGCCTACAAGGATCTGAAGGGTCTACAGAGCTACCAGATCTTCGCCATGGAAGAATCGAAGCCCGGCGTCGTGAGCTGTCGTGTGGGTCCCTCCCACACGGCTGTTGAACAAGACTTGCGGCGCAGCTATGACGGCATTACCACAGACGCCACAAAACTACATGAGTTGTTTCAGGTCCACCTCGACAAACCGGAGCCTCCCACACCAAACTTCGAAAAGAAGCGGCAAATGTACAGGAAGGTACGGCCGTACGTACCGGATGAATTTCGTGACGACCCGATCTACGATGCCCCGAACGAAGAAGAGGAAAATAGCGCAAAGGTAGCTGTTCAAGAGCGCCGCAGAGCTGCAGCAAAGAAGAAAAAGGATGCTGCCGAAGCTAAGCGAGCAGAGGTGATACCAGGACCAGACGAAACCGAGCACCAAATGGATGTGGACACTTTGGCTTCTGACGCTAAGCGCAATACGCAGCTTCGGAAGCGAGCTAAGAAGGATCAGTAGGTGTAGTGTTCCTCGAAATGTTAGCAACAATTCGAAATGATCCTTCGATCCAGTAACCCAAAAACCCAAAATTTGAGTATAGGATACCCAAAATGTTCAAAATATACCCCTGTAAAATCGGGCATCGCCTTTTTACATGGAAATTTAACCATGATGGAGACTGAATTAGGTGCTGGGAGTGCTTGCACTCGATTCCTCTCGTAAAACGGCGTCTAACTA